>CM042032.1:82302425-83559092 GCA_023525975.1 Smallanthus sonchifolius | reverse complement strand
GTCCGTAATGAATCTGGATCCAAGATAATGTATAAAAATGCATCATCTAATTGCGACATATAGCCCAAACATATAGGCTAAACTATATCCAAGATTGGGTCAGAACAGTTATGGTGTAAGATGTAGCTAAAATTATAAGGCTCTACAGTACACTCGATGCACAAAAAAAACCGGTTTCAAACCGCAAACCGAACCGACCGTGAACAGGTTTGAGTGAAACCGGTTTTGAAAATGGTTTAAACCGTCGGTTTGAAACCTATACATTCAAACTGGTTTAACCCAAACCGAACCGGTCAAAAACCCCTTAAAAACTTGTTTCAAACCGGTCAAACCCGGCCAGCGCCCCCTCTCAAACCGGTTTTGACTTATTGTTGACCAAACCGGTCCGGTTCGGATTAAAAAACCGTTTTGTGCACCTCTAGTCTACAGTCTACACCTAGAAAACAATGGTCCATTATCTTCAATGTTGAAATTCTTTAAAGAGTAAACTCGGATTTTCGTCCCTGTAGTTTAGTCATATTTAGCAGTTTCATCCAAAAAGTTTGTTTTTCTCCTGTTTATCCTCGTTATTTGCAAAACTTGTCATTTCCATCCAATTAGTTAAATGAGGGGTTTAAAATATCGATAAAATAAAGAAATATATAAAAAAACACAATTACCCCTTATTTAACGTTAAAATATGGATGGAGTTAACTGATTGTATAAAAATGACAACTTTTGTAAACCATAAGGGTACATAAGAGAAAAACAAACTTTTTGAATGAAACAGACAAAAATGGCTAAACCACAAAGATGAAAATGACAGTTTACTCTTCTTTAAAATTAAATAGTGTTAGTTTTTCAGATTATGTTGATAACCTACTCAAGTATAATCCTTTATTTCTCGTGGGTAGTCGACCCACCGACCAAAGTGCCCAGGCAAAACGCGTCTTGATAGAGAAGGTATCCACCCTCTTATAAGGAAGGCTTCGTTCTCCCCCTCAACCGATGTGGGATATTACAATCCACCCTCCTTACGGAGCCCAGCGTCCTCGCTGGCACAACAGTCCAGCAACCTGGCTCTAATACCATCTGTAACAGCCCAAGCAAACCGTACCAAGATATTGTCCACTTTGCCCCCGATGGGTTGCCCATCCAGGAACTCACGGTTTTGTTTTCACCCGACGAGTTGCTCTCCCAGACAAAACGCGTCTTGATAGAGAAGGTATCCACCCCCTTATAAGGAAGGTTTCGTTCTCCCCCTCAACCGATGTGGGATATTACATAAACATTGTGGTTCGGCGTACAAGCCCAACTCTAAATCTCAAGGTACGAATAATCTTAGTGGACATTTAAAAAGATGTGCCCCGTACTTGGCTAAAAATAGTGGTAGGCAAACATAAATTGCGTTTGAGGATGAAAATAAAATCACCTCTTAGAAGTTTGATCAAAAAGCAATTAGTAATGTTGTAGCACATATGATATTACTTGATGAATTGCTATTTAGTTTTGTGAAAGGGGCGAGTTTCAGGTATTTCATGAGCATATGCCAATTATCCTTTAAAGTTCAATGTAGAACCACAATTACAAAGACATATGCCATATGTTTCGAGAACAAAAAACTAAAGTTGGTGTAGGATTTGTTTGACGACCGACACGTCAACAAGCCAATTACATGTGTCTCACCGCCCACTTCGTAGATAACGAGTGGAAATTGAGGAAAAAAGTCTTGAACTTTTGTCCCCAAGAGACCATAATGGTGCAGACATTGGGAAAGCGGTCGAGAAATGTTTACTAGAATGGGGGAATTGAAATGTTTTTACAATTTTAGTTGACAATGCTAGTACAAATGATGTTGCACTTGATTTTTTGACAAAGGTATTCCAAAATTCTAGCAAATGTGTGTTTAAATGGTAAATGAACACATATTTAGGGATGAGATTGGTACCGTAGCGGTACGAAATTAACAATACCAAATTTCTAGAGAAGTGGGTACCGAATCTATCGGTATCGTACCGGTACTCGTTACGAAAATACCGATACCGATCATCTCTAGATGGTATCGGTACCGTACCGGTGCTGAAAATACCGATACCGAATTTCTGGAAAAGTGGACACCGAATCTATCGGTACCTCTTCGGTACAGTACTTGTACTCGGTACAAAATGCTTCTTCCTACACACAGTAGGTGTGTTGCACATATTTTGAACTTAGTGGTCCAAGATTGAATTAAAAAAGTTGATAAGAAGGTTGAAAAAATTAGGTAAATGGTTAGGTGGATTAAAAAATCACCTTCAAGGCTTGACAAATTCAATAACTTTGCTAAATTGTTAAAGCCGATACAACGAAACACCTAAATTAGAGATGTACCAATTAGATGGAACTCCGCTTACCTTATATTGGTAGTTGCATAAGCTTACGAGAAAACCTTTGAGAGATGATATTGAGAAGTATGACTTTAGATCTAACCTTGAAAAAACGGGTTTTGACGTATTTACACCTACCAATTGGTAAAGTGTCAAAGATTTATGCCAATTTTTGAAACCGGAGATCTAAAGTCAGAGTTACTTGAGGGTCTCTAGATGACTTCTCAAGTTTGATGTCTAAAGTGTCAGAGTTACTTTGAGGGTCTCCGGATGACTTCATGTGACATCAAACTCGTGATAGAAGAGATCTATTCCATTCGTAGCGGATTAGATGATGCTATTGGCAGTACTAGTGTTTGTCAAATTTCAATGACAATGAACACAAAGGTTGATAAGTATTTTGGAAAAATACACAAAGTTAACTTATTGTTATACTTTGCTTGGATTCTAGGCCCAAGGAACAAAGGAAAGTATTTGGATATACTATTTGTGAAGACGATTTGGGCTGCAATTCAATTTTGGCTACTAAAAATGTGCTGGGGATATCAAATCATCAATAAAAAACAAAGTTTCAAAATATAATCCGAAACAAACCACAAAGTTTATAATCTATAAACAAAGCGCAATCCCCATTCTTGTAAACAAAAGTTTAATACCAACATGGCAGTAGACAGGTAAACGACTCAAAATAAAAACACGTATCAATAAAAAAAGCCAATAAAATAAATTTCTTAATCGTCTTCCCTCTTCAGGGTTGACATTGAAACTTTATGTCCGCTTCTCTATTTCCAATGCTGTATTAAAAAAACATTACAATGGTTAGATATAACATGAACAAACATAAAAAATGATTAATAATAAAGATATCTTTATCAATTTCTTGGATTGTGTAATCTTCTTCATTGATGAGTTTCTAGTTTGAAGTTGAACTATCCCGAAGCCAGTCTTGGGTGCAGGTTAAACTATCAACAATCTTAGGAGTCAAAGAACTCCTAAACGGGTCTAAAACCCTCCCACTTGTGCTAAAAACTGATTCAATAAGCCACCATCGACACGGGAATGGCGAATAAGTCTCTAGCCATTAAGGATAGAATCAAGAATCTCGGGCTATTAACTTTTCACCATTCTAAAACAAGTTATCCGAATCCTCTTGAAAAGTTTCTTTAAAAAATTTGTCTAATTTACCAACAGAATCAATTCTATGTGTTTTCATTGTTTCCTTTAGTTTTTATTATGAATTAGTGAATAGTGGTTTTGGTGTCATCTTCCAAGTTTGTCGTTTACCTAATACTAATACCAATGAAGCTGAAGACTCAGTTGTACTAGAACTTTGGGAATGGATTCTAATATACTCATCATATAATTCACGCAGAGATTCCATAATAAATTTCATTTTATCCTCCGCCACAATTTTTCCTATAATGATCAACAAATAGTATATCCAAATACTTTTCTTTGTTCCTTGGGTCTAGAATCAAAACAAAGCATAACAAGTTCATTTTGTGTATGTTTCCAAAAAACTTATCAAACTTTGTCTTCGTTGCCATTGCAATCTGACAAAGACTATGACTGCCAATAACATCATCTAATATGTTACGAGTAGAATATATCTCTTCGATTCATTAGTTTGATGTCACATAAAGTGTCATGGAGACCCTCAAAGTAACATCATAAAACGGTTTCAGAAAATGGCATAAATCTATAACACTGTGCCAATCGGTAGGTGTAAGTACCTGCATACCCGTTTTTTCAAGGTTGGATCTAAAGTCAGACTCCTCAATATCATATCTTTCAAAGGTTTTCTCATAAGCTTATGCAACTACCAACATAAGGTACATGGAGTTCCATCTAGTTGGCACATCTCTAATTAGGTGTTTCGTTGTATCAACTTTAACAATCTTAGCAAAGTTGTTGAATTTTTCAAGCCTTGAAGGTGATTGCCTAATTCACCTAACCACCCACCTATATTTTTCAACCGCCTTTTCAACTTTTATAATTCCATCTTGAACCACTAAGTTTAAAATATGTGCAACGCACCTAATGTGTGTTCATTTATCATTTAAAACACACTTGCTAGAATTTTTTAATACCCTTTTCAAAAAATAAATTGCAATATCATTAGAACTAGCATTGTCAACTGAAATTGTACAAACGTTTTCAATTCCCTATTCTAGTAAACATTTCTCAACCGCTTTCCTAATGTCCACACCACTATGATTCTCTTGGGGACAAAAGTTCAAGACTTTTTTCCTCAATTTCTACGAAGTGGGCAGTGAGACACATGTAATTGGCTTGTTGAGTAGAAGTCCGGGTGTCGGTTGTCAAACAAATCCTTCACCAACTTTTGTTTTTTCTTCTCGAAACATATGGTATATGTCTTTTGTAATTGTGGTTCTACATGGAACTTTAAATGATGGTTGACATACGCTCATGAAATACCTACAACCCGCCCCCTTCCACAAAACTAAATGACAATTCATCAAGTACTATCATATGGGCTAGAGCATTCCTAATTGCTTTTTGATAAATTTCCAGGAGGTGATTTTATTTTCAACCTCAAACGCGATTTGTATTTGCCCACCACTATTTTTAGCTAAGCACGGGACACATCTTTTACACGTCCACTAAGATTACTCGTACCTTGAGATTTGGAGTTGGACTTGTACGCCGTCTTTTTTTGTGAACTTTACAAAATCCAGCCACACTTTGGATCTTGGTTCGTATTTTTTAGTTTTATTCTTAGTTGTTTGACTTGTTTGTGGAATTTGATCATCGTTGCTGTTAAGGTCAATCCTCTGTTCTGTTCCCAACATCTGTAAATCAAAACAAACAGTAGGTGAAGAAGATTAAACATGAATGATCATTAATGATTGAACCTGAATTAAGTAATCAATTGATTCTCAATGATCGAAGTCGAACCTTGATAACATAATTTAGGTAGGTAGAAAGATCATATGATTATGTCTTGGAATGAGTCTTCAAGATGTCTTGGAATTTGGGTAACCAAAATGAACCTTGATCGAAGTCGAATGAGTCTTAAAGATGTCTTGGATTGATGTAAATTATCGAATGAAACTTGCTGTCTTCGGATGATTTAAGCACAAAGAAGAATTAATCGAATGGGTTCTTGATGTGAAATGTCATATGCAATTAAGTAATCAATTGTCTAATGGAGTCTCCAACCCCTCAAAAAAATTGGTTTATGTGAAAAGTCATCTGTAGAACAACTATCGAAAGGAGTCTCCAATCTCCTAGAAAAATCCGGCGTCCCTTATTTAAACATTAATCGGGTTAACCCGATCACCCCATATGTCAATTCGATTACCAATCCAAACACTAAACATGATGATTTTATTCTATATTTGGGTTCGGTGATTCAGATTACAAGTTAATCGGGTTCTGGTTATGGTTAAAAAACCCACCCCTAGGTGATATATTTATTTGTATAATTTTATTTATTTTTACAACTTTCTGGCTTGTTCGTGGCTAGAATTGGCATAAATTAAACCAAATTGATACTTGAGCAGCCTGAAATGCTGTTTTCAGACTTGGGTGGCCTTACATTAATCTTTCCAATATTTGGGTGATCTATGCGTACATTATTTGTTTCTTTTTGACATCGGTTGCATAATAGTAGTATTATGAATGTATAATTTTTTTAAAAAATTTTCTGCAGCTTTAAATGAGGCTTCTGTGATTGTGAGAGAGCATACTCCAGTGACCAATTTATTTATGTGTCTTTGGTTCAATGAGGTTGTTAGGTTTACCTCTCGCGATCAGCTTAGTTTTCCATATGTTCTATGGCGGTTGAAGGTGTTAAAAAACATAAATATGTTTCCAGTTTGCATACGGAAAGATTTAGTCAATAGCCTGGGCCATATACTCAAGGCCAAGCCTTTAGGTTGATACAAATTACAGTAGCAGATTTATTGTTATTCATTAATCTTTTTAGTGTGTTTCAGTATTTTTTATGTAACACACATGTGCAAAAGCTACTTTTAGTATTTATAACTAGGTTAGAATCTCGTGTATTACACGGGTTGAATAAATGTAATGTTATATATTTAATAATAAAAAAAATTATGTCTTTAAAAACACGTGTATTACAGGGTTGAATAAAATATTACGTGACAGTTATAGATTCCGTTAAGTTAATTTTTAAATTATTTTTTAGCTGAGTATTAATTTTTTTTATGTAACTAATAAATGTTAATTCATATTAAACTTTAGAAACCAGGTGTATTACACGGGTTGAGTAAATGCAATGTTAGTAATAAAGATTTACATATTACATATTTCTGAAAAACGTTTTTTAAAAAGAATTATAGAAATCATTATTATTTAATAAGAGAGAGAGGCGGTAAACAAAAAATTATAAAAACAATTAAATTTTTTTGTATAATTAATAGGAGAGAAAGACGGAAAAAAAAAAGGTTAAGGATGCATGAGAGAGTGACAAGTGTCCCATCAAAACCTTTATTTATTATATAGTATAGATTTGTGTAACTGTAATGTATACTGCATAGTCGGTATAGGCCTGACCGAATCTAGGTGGGTTTAGATATCTTCTTACCATGTTAGTTTGTTGGCCTATGGTTACATAGCTGCTGCTCAGCAGTATTCTACTTTGGAAGCGGAAGAAGAGGACATGGAAGCTCTTCGAGGCACATACTTGTGTGAGTATCAATATATTCTTTTTGTGTTATATTAAAAGTTTAAATTCATTTTTTATTATGTATTCTAATAATAAAGGTAGTAAAAAAATATGGTTTTGATAGGTTTTTTCACGAGTTCTCGCAATATTTTGGAGTTCTCAAATAATCCATTCCCTATATATATGTCGAGAACTTCATGCTTTGGAAGCAGCAAATGTGCATGCAGTTTTGGAAAGTGAGCATTTAGTAGATGAGGTAAATCACTCACACTACAGGCCAATATTAATGTTCCATTACATTCTAAAAGAGAGTGGTTTCAAATGAGTACCATTAAATAAATTTATTTATTTATTTATTTTTAACAACAATACCCTTTTTTGGGCCCACCTAAACTACTCCTAATAATTTACACCAATCCGTCATAGACGGGGCTCGAACCCTTGACCTTAAGGGGAGCTTCACCACTTAAACTCCGAATGGCTTTGCCATTGGACCCACTTTTTTGCCTTTGATCATGAAATGGACAAGGAGAGGATGGTTAGCCATCTACTGAAATATGATCTAAGGGTTAAGAAGTGGTTAATGTGGTTCCTTACTATTTAATGACTCTTGTTTGAACCTCCCTCTAAAACAACTGTCTTCTTACTGACATTATGTGGATTGCATCATCTTTTGTTGCTTGTGTTAAACACTAGTATTTTTGCAAAGGGCTAGTACCATAAAAAACCAACATACTTTTTCTTTTTTTCTTACAAAAGTCCCTCAACAATTTTTTGAACATAAAAAACTAACGTAATTTCTATTTCTTTTCACAAAAGTCCCTCAACAATTTGCATATAAAAAACCAACACACTTTCTGTTTTTTATTACAAAAGTCACTCAACAATTTTCTAAATATTAAAATTTGTTATGAGAATGAAATCCGTTCTATAAAAAGATGATTTGTAATCAAATTGAATTCATTTTGTAAAAATACCTATAAAAATGTGAAAACACATAAACATTCAAATTGTTTTGCAATCGAATTACTTGCTTTGCTCTTGCTTCTGTCGGTCAATTTTCTTTGTCTTACTTTTGCTGATCTGTTTGCTAGGGTAAATAGTTGTGTAAAAAATTGTTGAGGAATTTTTATAAGAAAAAAACAGAAAGTATGTTAATTTTTTATATGCAAAAAATTGTTGAGGAACTTTTGTGAAAAAAAAAACAGAAAGTATGTTGCTTTTTTGCGTGCAAAAAATTGTTGAGTGACTTTTGTAAGAAAAAGTATGAAGTATCAAAGTATGTTGAGTAGGGTCTAGTGGTCTACTTGATTTGTTAATTGTAGTGTGTTATTGGTAAATTTACCAAGGTAGTTGATGATTTGAACATTGAATTGCCATATGATGTTTGGGAAATTGCGCAAGGGCTTTGAGTCCCATTCGTGTGTCGTAAAAGGGACCGTGAAAAATTTTAACTGTATATCCCACCTGATGGCATCATGAACTGATATACATATATTTTTTGTTTTAAAATTCTTTTAATTGGAGTTGTTTTTGGATTTAGCCTCTTTCATTGACATGCACTTGGTATTTGCTTTTGATTCTGTGACATGAATGGCTATTGCATTGGCAATTCCAGCTAGTGTGTTCTTGAATTTGTGTTATTGAAGAGTTCATTATGCCAAAAAGTTGTACCAAACACTACAAAGTTGATTATTTGGCTGCAAATCCTAACACCTCCATGATACTTTGCAAGTCAGATATGGTGTTTGTTCATTTGGGAACGATGGAAAGAGAGATTACTAATAGTAGATGAAATGTTATTTTTGATAGCACAAGGAGTTGCAATCAACCGCCACACAAAGGGGGTGTCGGGTATATTTATTTTTGTTTTCTAGTAAGAACAGGTCATTTCAAATTAACTTAACAACAATTTTAACGTTTGTAAGTGTTAGCGTTCAAAAGCATTATAATTTGACCAAATTCGTAATTTTTCAGGACATAATCCACAATATAGACATGCAATGTCGGTCATATAATTTAGTCTTATTTGTTCGTGTTAATAATAATAGTAATAGTAATGGTCAAAAGACTTCTGCAAGTGTTTTGAAGACAAACATCTTTAGTGTGGAATGTTGTAAAACTCATTTTTGATGAACTTAGTGAACTAAAGTCGTATACTCATTTTAATTTTCAAAGATTATGGAGGTACCGTAGAACTACAGTGGTCTTATCATAGACAGAGTATTGTCGATTTTTTCGTAAGAATTATAACAAGTTTTTGTGGTGTTTACAATTATAAAAACATGTATACATACATATGGTTTATTCTTTAAAGCATGTGATGCATATATTAAGTGAAGAAACCTTTATGATAATGGAAACGCCCTAAAAAAAGCAAAAATCGCGATTAGTCGTCGATTAATCGCTAATCGGGGATCCACCGTGAAATTTTTAGCTAATCGGACAAAAAATGGGTAGTCGGTCAACGACGGTCGTAATCGGCCAAAAATCGGTGGCAACCCAGCGATTCCGGCCATTTTCCGGCCAAACCCTATAAATTCCGGTCCTGAATGGGTCGAGGAGGGGTTAAAACCTGTCTACTTTAAAAAATTACATATAAAAATGTGTGTGTATATATAAGTTTAAAAATTACATATAAAAATTGCAATCCGATTAATCCTGATTAATTGCTTGTCGGTACCCCACCGATCGACTAGCGTCTAGTGATTTTTACAACACTGATTAGGTAAAAAAACCTCACATAAATAGGTGTACTTCTTAATCATGACATACGCCTCATTTTGCGTAAACTCTGTATTTAACTAAATATATTATAACTTACTAGGCTAGAAACCTGTGTTTTACACGAGTTGAATATAGAAAATATTAAATAGTTAGTAATCAAGATTTAGAAATTAAGAAAGAGAAGCAGGAAACAAATTTATTTATTAGGTAAAGCGAAAAAAGTAAATAATAGTAATAAAGATTTTAGTAATTAAGAAAGAGAAGCAGGAAGCGGGAAACAAATTTATTTATTAGATGAAAAAAGATAAACGACAAAAAGTAAATGAGGGCTCACGACACTGTGACAAGTAACACCCTCATTTTACACGAGTTGAATATAGAAAATATTAAATAGTTAGTAATCAAGATTTAGAAATTAAGAAAGAGAAGCAGGAAACAAATTTATTTATTAGGTAAAGCGGAAAAAGTAAATAATAGTAATAAAGATTTTAGTAATTAAGAAAGAGAAGCAGGAAGCGGGAAACAAATTTATTTATTAGATGAAAAAAGATAAACGACAAAAAGTAAATGAGGGCTCACGGAACTGTGACAAGTAACGCCCTCATTTAGTTACATATGTAAATTTGTATAAATTAAAGATGAGCAAATTACAAATTACGTTATTTAAGTATTACCCAAACTTCAAAATACGTTATTTAACTAAGGAAATTATAGAAAACGTCCTTTATGTTTAAAAAAACCTTACACGTTACGTCCTTTAGACTAACGTGCGTTAAATTTCACCGTTAAGTCTGGTCATGTGCCATGCACATGAGGGTATTTTGGGGATTTCACACATAAAAGGACTATTCTTGTAACTTGGGGATGAAAGAGTGTGTTTGGATTTATTACAAGAATAGTCCTTATGTGTGAAAGCCCCAAAATACCCTCATGTGCATGGCACGTGACCTGACTTAACGGTGAAATTTAACGTCCGTTAGTCTAAAGGACTTAACGTGCAAGATTTTTTAAACATAAAAGACGTTTTGTATAATTTTCTTAGTTAAAGAACGTATTTTAAAATTTGGGCAGTAATTAAAGGATGTAATTTGTAATTTGCTCATTAAAGAAAGTCGATAGACAAGATTATTTTCACTGAGGACCAAAAGTGAAGGTTGAGACTAGTTCACGGATTACTTTTGCAATTCACTTATCTATCAATACATAGTCCCAAACAGTTGATGACGAGCAACTTGCGTACATCTGGCGTCAGTATTCTTCATTGTTGTGATGTGGGGAAGACGCTTTTGAACGGATCTCCATCTGTCCGACTGATTTTTCATACGATTCTGAACAAAATTTATGGTTTTCAGACACACAGCTAGGAAGAAATGGCGAAATCCAGCGCCGATGATAAGGAGCTCCGGCGAGCCTGCGAAGCCGCAATTGAAGACACCAAACAGAAAGTTGTGATGTCGATTCGTGTTGCGAAAAGCAAGGGCGCATGGGGTAAAGGAAAATTTGGCAAAGGGGCGCAGATGGCTAAACCTAGGGTTCTTGCAATCTCCAGTAACTTCTTCACCTCTTTAAGTATTTCGGTCATATATTATTTAAATTATAAACTGTCAACCCTATCAATCTGTTCGTAGTCATACTAAACCTAGGGTTCCAATCTAATGAATTTGTTGTTCCAGAGTAACCATATGACCTCTTAACTATGTATATCTTTGTAACCTTGGTTTTGAGATTTTTTTTTGGTTTTGTAGGGGATTTTTGGAATCCATTTTGGTTTATAGGTTAAATTTGAAACATTTTGGTTTTTAGGGGGTCTGCTGGTGGTGGAAGCGGACTCAACCAAGTCCGCTAGTGGTGGAAGCGGACTCAACCAAGTTGGCTGGTGGTAGAAGCGGACTCTACACACATGTTTTTCTTTCTTTTCTTTTTTTTTATTCTAATAATTCATATGTGTAGAGTCCGCTTCCACCACCAGCAGACTTGGTAGAGTCCGCTTCCGCCACCAGTGGATCACTTATAAGCTAAAATGGATTCCAAAATTACACTATAAATCTAAAATATTCGTCCTCTTAACTATGTATACTCTTTGTAACCTTGGTTTTGACTATCTGTGCTTTTTGCAGCAAAAGATAAAGGTGAAAAAACTAAGGCATTTCTCCGTGTCTTTAAGTATACGAATGGTAATGTTCTTGAGGTATATACAGAACTTTCTTTGAGGTTCTTTCTTTTTAAATACATCTGTATAATCAATCATCTCTTATATGTTTTTAAGAGTCATGATCTTTTAAATTATTTATGCAAATCCATACATGTGTAGCAAGCAAAAGTATACAAGCTGAAGCGTCCTGGGAAGGTGGAGGTATTAACTAATGACCGCAGTGGATGCACTTTCATGCTGGTAATGGTTCTTTTTAATATTCTAGGCTTCTTTCAAGTTATCATGCCCTATAACTGGCTGCATAAACTAATCTGCCAATAGGGTTTTGATAATCTTAGAAACCAGAGAGTTGCTCCTATTCACTGGACCATGCGCAATCTTGATGACAGGTAATTTATCCCAGTTCCATTTACTTTAACGTTTAATATTATTAATATGTTAGTCTATAATTTTCTTGCATTTTATTATGTCTAGGAATCAGCTACTAGTCTGTATTCTTCATATCTGCAAAGATGCAATGGGTCATCTACCGAAAGTTGTTGGTATTGATATTGTGGAGTTAGCTCTTTGGGCTAAGGTGTGTACACATTTTACTATTCATCTTGTTTATTCAGAAACATTTATGTCATTTAAGTAGTCAGACCTGTCATTGAGAAAGAAGATGTTGGAAAGCAGGGCATTTAGTAGCAATAAGCCTAGTTTGATCTATCCTTCAGATACCTCCACCTTTTGAGTACTTTCTTCTAGCTGTATCTTTTGTTTATAACATTTGTTTTGCAACATTGTGCTTTTACTTTTGTAGGAACATACATCGACAGTTTCTAAGCAACATAACTTTGTAGATGGACCTTCGGGAGATATGTTTTCAGAAGGTGACTCCACAATTACAGTTGAAAATGAACTTGCATCACAAGAAGAAGAAGAGGACATGGAAGCTCTTCTAGGCACGTATGTATATGTTTTTTTGTTTATACTAAAAGTTTACTTGTTTATCTAACAAAATATGATAATTTTCATTCGTCCTGCCTCTGCATTTCAATATAGCTTGTATATATATAGAAGTTAGAACATATATATTATCTGTATGTGCTTATGATGACTGTGGTAATGGCATTGTGCACAGATATGTGGTGGGCATTGGCGAAGCAGAAGTCTTGTCTGAAAGGTTAAAACGGGAACTTCATGCTTTGGAAGCAGCAAATGTACATGCAATTTTGGAAAGTGAGCATTTGGTGCATGAGGTAAATACTCATACTATAGCCTCTATAGGGCAAGATGAAGAAACTTTGAAATGGTTAACCTTTTTTCCATAATTATGTGGATCTCATTATATTTTACCTTATCTGATTGGTCTATTCTTGCAAGAATGTCCCTTTTATGGATTTTAAAACTATTTAACGTTATGATTCATGTGGCACGGTCACCGTATAACATGAATTCCATTTATTAAAGAACTGTTTATAAGCCATCTTTCTGATTCAAAGCCACATGTTTAGTTTCTGAATATCTAGTTTTCTACCAAACATTTCATGAAGAATTCTCTGTGTCTTACGCTTTAGGCTTCTGCAGGTGTTGCAGGGGATTGAGTCAGCCACAATTTGTGTTGAAGATATGGATGAATGGTTGGCACTTTTTAATGTGAAGCTCAGACATATGCGAGAGGACATCCAGGCGGTATGGATATCTGGATTATGCTGCAATATTTATATTACTGTTGTATTCCTTTCTAATTTTAATCTTTTCAATGTAGAAAAGAAAATGTTTAACCATTGTTTGAGGCTCATGCATGCTCCCTTTTCCTTTAATAATTGTTTACTAACAATCAACTTTTTTATTTTCTTTTTAAATTTCTATGGTTAAAGTATTGGTTTAATAATCCTTTTAATCCTAATGGGCCTGCATTATTATTATTAGTTATTAGGTCAAGTCAAGACAATTGTTATTATGCTTATGTATTTGGGTCACAAGAACAAATGTGTTTATGTTTGTAATGGGCCTGCTTTTTTGTTAGTCAAAAACAGCCCAGGTCGATGCCTTAGTCCAGGTCGTAGGTCTTGGTTACAGTAGAAAACAAGAACGGTGTCAAAGCACACAAACGGCATGAAACAGTTACGTCAAACTGTTCCAAGCCTCGCGTCGCTTCAACATGGCGGTTGTGTTCTTTGGCACTGTTTCTGTCTAGTATATAAACGAAGTCAGTCTGTCAAACATTTGTGTTGATTGTGTTATTCCTGTTGAACACATAGTCATCGTTGATACTATTGGGTTTGAACACAAATTCGTTTTGCTTGTTTACAATTCACTTTTACAAATCAGTTTGTTGTTTATTGATCATTATGGATGTGTATGATTCGTTCGATCTTGGAGACCAAACCACTAACATAAAGTTGTTGCTAAGTATGGTTTATACTATTAAATCCGAAAATATCACTTGTGGACACAGATAGAAATACGCAACAACAAGCTGGAAATGCAGTCTTTTAATTACAAAGCTTTAGTTGTGGAACTAGATAAGCTTCTTGAAAAACTGCATATCCCTTCAGAGGTACATTATTTTCAGCCACTATCAACTTATTCTATCATACTTTTGATCATGACGCATGACTGTATTCATTACAGGTTTCTGATTGTCTAGCTGGAGGCTCCTTTGATGAGTCATCCCTGCGTAAATATATGGAAGCATGTGAATGGATTAGAAGTGCTTTGCGAGGTTTTGATGCTTTGGATCCCAGCTATGCAAAAGCTAGAGCTGTATGTTCATTGTTGTTCTATAATTTTTGTGTTAATAATGTTTCTTTTGAAGTGGAAAATGGTAATGTTCTATGCATTTCTGTCACAGGTCAAGGAAAAGAGGGCAGAACTTGACATAATAAAGTTGACTTTTGTACGAAAAGCCTGTGAATTTTTAAGAGACTATTTCGTTAAATTGGTGGATTCTCTGATGAGTGATAAAAGAAACTTCTCTCGGGTTTGTTTCTTATGGTGCTTTTTTAATTTCTGCACTCAAGACTTTATGAATGCACCCAGAAATCTTATGGGTAAGAGGTATCTGACATTGGGCAGCGTGGGCAACTAAAGGCGCCTGATCATGTTGATCTTCACAACAAATGCAGGATTTACGCTCGTCTGTTGCATCACCTAAAGGTTAATTACATGGAAGCTTCAATAATTGATAAACTATGTTTACTTTACATATTGATTTATATTTTTAACATATGATGTACTTTCAGATTCTTGATCAAAGTAGTTTGTTTCCTTTGAGGAAAACTTATTGTAACTGCCTTAATCAGCTTTTACGACGTGAGGTAAGAGTCATAAACCTGTGAACTTTCTTTTGCATTCAAGTTTGATGAATTAGTAGAAATCAGAATGCACATGCCACAAATGTATTCAAAATCAATTTCCTTTTTTGGGTTTTAAAAGTTATTACGATCTTATTTTAGGTTCATGAATTTGCTAATGAGCTTCGGGCCGGAACTAAAGCACCAAAAGTTCAAAGTGTATGGTTTGAAGGTTCCACTGCTCCCAACCAAAATGTAAACACTTCCATGGTTTCTGAAGCTTATTCCAAAATGCTAGCAGTTTTTGTCCCACTCCTTGTGGATGAGGTGTGAACAAAGTTCATCTATCCTTTACCCAGTGTGTGTCATTTTTACTTTTTGGATAAAGGTTTAAGGTTTTTTCTTCTTTTGTCCATGCTTTTACCATCACTGTTTCTTAATCTGCAGAGTTCATTTTTATCTTTTTTTATGCGCTTTGAAGCTTCTTCACCTGATTCACCAAGTATTCATGATGATGATGATGATTTAGGCATGATGGAGGTGGATGAAAAT
This sequence comes from Smallanthus sonchifolius, assembly GCA_023525975.1. Lineage (NCBI taxonomy): Eukaryota > Viridiplantae > Streptophyta > Magnoliopsida > Asterales > Asteraceae > Smallanthus > Smallanthus sonchifolius. Next base: position 83,543,381 of record CM042032.1, on the reverse strand, counting down.
GGCACCAACAAGGGTAATAATAATAATAAAAACAACAATAGCAACAACAACAACAATAATGATAATAATATTAATAATAATAAAATATGTTACATGCAGTTCTTTTTTGCTCGTGTAATATATACCAGTTTGTGCTTTTTATCTGGAATCATGCAGGTGCAGTGGACCTGGTTGCATTAAATGAGTCACTCTGTGATTTACTAGATGGGATACAAGTAACTACAAGATGTTTATGGTTAATACTGTAATTATACAAGGGACAATACTCTCTTTTTTGAGTTTAATAAGTTCAAGTTTTCCTTGTTGACTTTCAGGATGATTTTTATGCAATCGTGGATTGGGCCCACAAGATTGATCCTTTGTTGTGCGTATCAATGCATGCCGTAACAGAGCGGCATCTTTCTGTTCTGGAAGCAGAAACAGATGGATATGTGCGCCTCTTACTTGATGCCATGGAAGATAGAATCAGTACATTGTTTGTCCGTGTGAGTTACGCCTATTATGTTAATCAGTTTAGAATTCAAAATCATATATGAAGTTGGTATGTGTTTAATTGTTCATCAATCAGCTGTAACATATATTGCAGTTTGTAGACGAAGCGCGCCACCAGATAGAAAAGAATGACAAAAATGTTAAGCAAACGGCGGTCATGTCATTTATACCTAGGTAACGTGCACCTGTTCTTTACTCTTGATGCTGAAATATTATTCATTAGTATGTTTAGCCTTAATACCAATTAGTTTTTACACTATTTCCAATTGGATTGTATTGCTTCTGTGTAGATTTGCATTGCTTGCCGCCCGCATGGAACAGTATATCCAGGGACAGTCTAGGGATTTGGTTGATCAGGCATATATTAAAATTGTGAGTACTTCGGTTAATTGCTAGTCTAATAACAATTACCTGCTAATATCTTCAGTTAAATAAAATGTAACAAATTAGATTGTATTCTACCTTGTGTTGTTTGTATCACCATTGAAGCTCAGTTGATGGTGAATATTATTTTTACAGATAGGGGTTATGTTTGCGACTCTGGACAATATCTCGCAGGCTGACCTAAAACACTCGGATATTTTTCTTTTAGAAAACTATGCTGCATTCCAGAATAGGTATTGACATAGCATACCCATGCTAATTACATTAGTGCAATATACCAGTATTCTTACCCATGATTACATTAGATGCTGATGAGAAGCAGTTCTATGCAGTCTGTATGACTTGGCCAATTGTGTGCCAACTTTAGCTAAATTTTATCATCAAGCAAGTGAATCATACGAACAAGCTTGCATGCGCCATATGAGTGTTATCATATACTATGTAAGTTACACTTATATGGCACTATAACATATCATGTTTCTTGTTCACAGTTTTGTATTCTGTTAGTCAATGATGTATGCTTATGGCAATTCCTTTTGTTTTCTTTCAATATTTGCAGCAATTTGAGCGTCTTTTCCAGTTTGCTCGAAAAATTGAGGATTTGATGTTAAGTATTTCGCCAGAAGAGGTCAGTGTGGATATTCATTTCTATGTCTTCCTACTTAAATTTGCATAACCATGTTTTAGTAATGTTGAACTGATGCTAATTTTTTGATAATTACAGATCAAATTCCAAGTTGGAATGTCAAAATCAGATCTTAGAAAGGTGGTAAAATCCAGTTTAACAGGGGTGAGATACACATTAAAAGTTCAAATTATATTGCATCTTGTTAGTTTTAGATATACTTTAATGAGACTATTTTTGTACACAGGTTGACAAACACATCACCGCAATGCATAAGAAACTGATGAAGAAGTTGACCTCTGAGGAACTGTTGCCGGTACTATGGGACAAATGCAAGGTATTTTGGGTTTAAAAATAATAAATTTTCAAATAAGTGTGTTTCAAAGCATATTTTACAACCATAATGGCTCGCTTTTGCCATAAAATCTATCCGAATGCATTCTTGACTCAGAGCAGAAGACAAATAATAGAAGAGAAACCCTTTAAGGGAAAAATGATATATTTCTGAATACTTAAACCAATACATGAAAATATCTTATATAGGGAAAATCTAAATTTCACAGGTCGCGCCAAATTTTGAAAAAAATGAAATTGACTGGACAAAAATAAAATAAAAAAACTAAATAATTGTGTGAATTTATGAGACCCATGATCCACACAATCAAACGGAATCAAATCAATCGAAAATTTGGGGAAAATCTTGAAATTCAAAATTAGAGCACGAGAAGATGAAATTTGGAACCCAGAGTCGGGCGAAGTGTCCGGCTCAGTGAGACATTTTTGTCCATATCTCATGGTCCTGGGTAACTCCAAACAGAGAGAAATGCCCTTTTCTAGCCGACTTGCTTATACCCGGTTGGTATAAACATGAGTCCGCTAATTCTTGTATCAGCTCCATATCAATTCTTCTTTATGTTCTTGACATAATTAATTTTGATAATGTTAAAAGATATTTTAATAATTAAGCATGGTGATTTTGAGTCTGCATGTTAATAACAACGATAATTTCATTTTTCTTGATCTTAAGCGTGTCAAAATCAGCTTTTTTTTTACATCTCATCCATCCCTAGGCTAATTAGTCAATGCACACGAAAATATATAGTTTTATGTGGAACTCACGTATTCAAGCTTAAAAAAATAAAGAAATCAGTCTAATCTGTTTGCTTTTGTCTTCATATTAAAATATGTATGAATTCTGGTGATACTAAGCAGATAAAGTAACCATGCAGACAGAATTTTTGGACAAGTATGAAAGCTTTGCTCAACTGGTTGCAAAGGTCTACCCAAACGAAAACATTCCATCTGTAACAGAAATTCAAGATATTTTAGCATCAATCTAGACTTACTCACATATAATCCATTCTGAAAGTCAAAGGTACATTCCTTTACTGCAACCTGCTTCTCATAGCTCAGTTTGACTGTTTGCTGTTTTCAGTTATACCAATATTGTATTGTTTACTTGATCATAGTTAAATTTGATAATGGTAGTTTAGATTAGAATATATGCATCATAGAGGTCGTTATTTCTACCCGGAAGTTTTATTTTCATGACATTCGACTAATGGTTTGCAGATGGAGTGGGTTCAATTTTGTGGCTCCTGTTGATATTCTAATCTGCACTCCTTAAATTCTTCTATATTGATGAGGTCATTTGATTTTAGATTCTTCTTTTCATTTTCATAATAACTTTAGTATTATTGCCTTCCATTATTTCTGAGAAAATTAATATTCTTATAGTTAGGAGTGGATCATTTTTCAACTTATACAAGTTTATTTTCTTCTATGTCTTCCAGGCTAATTTAATCTTGGTATTCAATCTTCATGTACTTGTTTTCTTGTGTTTAATAAATTTATAGTCATAAGTTGATATTTCTGCTCAAAATATAAAAATCTTAATTAGTCTGTTGATTAGGGAGAAATGGGTTTAGAATCGAATACCCGTAAGAGAAACCGTACCCGACCCGTGATTACCCGTTTAAGCAATGAAGGGTACGGGTTATAAAATGATCAACCAAAGATAATTCTTATTACTGATTTGATTGAATACATATACAAGGAGAAAAGCTAAAAACTAGGGATTGATACAATCAATTACATTTAACTAGAAAGCTAAAAACTAGGGATTGATACAATCAATTACATTTAACTAAAGGCTGATTCTATGGCTAAATAATTACAATATGAAAACTGAATTATTTGACTTAATACGAAATCTTTGACCGGGTCATACTTTAACATTCCTCGACAAGATGGACGACATTGAGAGAAGTCCAATCTTGGATAGAAGATTGTGGTAGCGGTCTTTGAGTAGTGGTTTGGTGAGAACATCCGCTAATTGATCGTCCCCTTTAATATGAGTAACATGAATGGAGTCTTCTTGAACTTTTTCCCGAACAAAATGAAAATCAAGGGCAAGGTGTTTCATTCGGGAATGAAAAACCGTGTTTGCAGAGTAATGTGTTGCACTAAGGTTGTCACAATAAATTGCTGGTGTGACTGTTGATTTGAAGCCAAGTTCTAATAATAAGGAAATGACCCATTGCACTTCGGTAGTTGTGGAAGCAACAACCCTAAATTCAGCTTCAGTGGATGATCGAGCTAATGTGGGTTGTCGTTTAGAACTCCAAGCGATGGGGTTGGAGCCAAGATAAACAATGTATCATGTGGTACTTCTATAAGTTTGTTCGTCTCCTGCCCGATCGGCATCTGTAAAGGCATGGAGTTGTAATGTTGAGTTGCGACGAAAAAATAAACCATGATGATAAGTACCGTAGTAGGCGTTTTAGAGCAGCCTAATGGATGTTTGTGGGACAATGCATGAATTGTGAAAGTTTGTTCACGGCAAATGACACGTCCGGACGTGTGAGTGATAAGTATTGCAACGCTCCTACAAAAGATCGGTAATCTGTGGGGGTTTGTAAAGGAGTTCCATCAGTGGTATTGAGATGAACCGAGTTTGTCATGGGTGTGGATGCTGGTTTACAATCACTCATGTTGGCCTTAGCAAGAAGATCAAGAATGTATTTACTTTGGGAAAGAAACAAACCTTTTGTGTGGGGGAGAACTTCCACACCAAGAAAATAGGAAACTTTTTAAAGAAAAGCGATTTGAGAGTGAGGTAATGAGAGAAGTAACGAGGGATGAGTAGGGACCGGTGATGATTATATCATCAACATATACAAGAATATAGATAGGAGAAGTGGTGGAATGATAAACGAAAAAAGATGGGTCGGAAATGGTGGGTTTGAAATGTCCCGATAGAAGAAAGGATTTGAGTTCATCATACCAAGCACGTGATGCTTGGCGGAGACCATAAATGGCCTTATTGAGTTTGCATACATGGCGTGGAAAAGACGGGTCAATGAAACCGGGAGGTTGAGACATGTAGACAGAATCTGTGAGAGTGCCTTGTAAAGGCATTGTTTATGTCAAGTTAAAACGTGATCAAACTGGAGCCATTAAGCACTACAAAGTGCGCCTTGTCGCAAAAGGGTTTCACCAACAACCGGGTATTGATTATCATGACACATTTAGCCCTGTTGTGAAATCCACAACTATACGGGTCGTTCTTTCTCTTGCTGTCACCAAACAATGGCCATTGCGACAGTTAGATGTTCAGAACGCATTTCTTCATGGTGATCTTAAAGAAACTGTTTACTTGCAGCAACCACCTGGTTTTGTTGATCCACACAATCCGGATCATGTGTGCCTGCTTCACAAATCTCTGTACGGTCTCAAGTAGGCCCTTAGGGCATGGTTTCACCGCCTATCCATAACCCTTCATGCCCTCGGGTTTAAAGGGTCCAAAACCGACCCTTCTTTGTTTATTTACTCGGCACGAGGCATTCTTTTATACATGTTAGTTTATGTTGATGACATAATTTTAACACGTAACAACTCCGCAGTCATTGATCATGTTGTGCACAGCCTTAGCAAGTCTTTTGCTATTCAGGATATGGGTTCTCTGAGAAAAAGTATATTCTGGAGCTTCTTGATCGAGCGGGCCTCTCCAATGCTAAACATGTGCCTTCTCCTATCACCACTACTGCTAACTTGGCTCTTGGGGATAGTTCTCTTTTTGATAATCCGGTTAAATACAGTTGGATTGTTGGGGCTCTTCAATATGTTACACTTTCCCGCCCGGATATTACTTATGCAGTCAACAAGGTCTGCCAATTCATGCACTCGCCCACTACTAATCATTGGTCAGCAGTTAAACGGATCTTCCGTTACCTTCAGGGCACAGCCGATCATGGCCTTCTGCTTCAACACAACTCTGGTTCTCGCTTGCATGCTTATACAGATACTGCTTTTAACTCCATTAATGCCTTTTCTGATGCTGACTGGGCCGGTTGCACTGTTGACCGTCGTTCCACCGGGGGATATGCAATCTATCTTGGATCTAATCTAGTCTATTGGTCTGCTAGAAAACAGAAGATTGTCTCTCGGTTATCCACAGAGTCCGAATACAAAGCCCTAGCTGACACGGTTGCTGAACTCACTTGGCTTGAACCTTTGCTGCGAGAACTGCATGTTCCTATCCCATCGGCTCCCACATTATGGTGCGACAATTTAGGTGCTACTTACTTGCCGACAAATCCTGTCTTTCATGCACGTACAAAGCATGTCGAGGTTGAGTTTCATTTCGTTCGAGAAAAAGTTGTACAAGGGAAACTATTAGTTCAGTTTATCTCTACACATGATCAGATTGCTGATGTATTCACAAAGCCGCTGCCCTCACAACGATTTCTCTTTTTACGTTCCAAGCTACATGTCGCTTCCCGACCTTAGCTTGCGAGGGAATATTAGACAGATATGTATTAGTTTATAATAGAGGGTCCTATAGGTAATTATGTTTCTTATATAATCTCTTGTAATCTTCATTGGTAAATACAATATACAATTACCAGGTTTATCCGGACCTAAACGCCTTAAGAGCGCCTAACACTTTCTAAAACCAAGTTTATAACGTCATTTGATGATCATGTACCTTTAGATAGAAAAGCCCGAAAAGGTTTGATGGCGGAATAGGTACTCCGACGCCTTCTAATTTCTAAAGCTCTTAATCCAATGAACATAACATGCAATCCCATCCCAAATGTAAACATCGCGGTTCCTACTAAGAACATATCTATACATACACAAAATGATATATGCTTGAATAAGTTTACGGGTTTTGATATAATCTTGTTGCGAATAATGGGAGTTAGAGATGTACCTAAGGCTTCGATGAGTAGATGCATGATATGTACATGATCCGGGTGATGATAGACGACATGAAAATACTGGAGGTATTATTCCACATGATGGGAAAAACGCAACCGCCACAAACGGTAAACAACAAAATGCGGAATTAATCTTCGTTTGGTCAAAACTTTCCCGACCCGAATGAACCTGTTAGGATGCAAACAAATAGGGTACGCAAAAATAACCAAAGCAAATCACTATGCAAATAAAATAGAGAGACACCGAAATTTTTGGCGTGGAAAACCCCTCAAACGAGATAGTAAAAATCACGGGACTACTAGAGCCGCTTCAAATCCACTATCACCAAATCAAGAGCAATACAGAGTCTTCTCTAGGTAAACTAGAGATATACAATAATTATCATATACTTGGAATTGCTAACATCAAGCATATGGAAACATAAACAAAGATAAAGGAGAGGGATCACCAAATAGAGTTACTCCAAGGCTCGATCTTGAGTACTCCGTTTCCGCTTTCTCTGTTCTTCGAGATGATAGCAGCCCATAACCAAAACAACCCTTTTTGTCTTTTTTTGTTCTTCTTCTAAAGATAGCACAGACCCAAGACAACTTTTGTTGTTTGTTGTCTTCAAAACAAAAATGGAAGATGGCACTTTAATGCCATGCATTAAAACACACCCAACCCCTTTTGACTTTTGGGGAATTTGAACGGCAGCAGCAACAAGGAAACAACAAATATAATTTTTTTTTGTTATTTTGGGCTGAATACATTTGAAACCCATATGGGCCAAAAATAAGCCCAACACCACAACCAGAAAAACACCCTAAAATTTGTTCAAATTTAGAGTTAAGATGATGTAGATTCCTTATAGTAATTTGGTGAGAAGAAAACACTATAAGCAAAAGCCGATGTCAAATGACTATTGAAGGCAGTTTATGATACCTCCAGGAAGCATAATACTGAACCAAGCAACGTTCCTACTACACCCAACATGGTAAAGAATCGAGAGTCCATTATAACCTGAAAGTTTCATCCCATAGAAGTTTTTAAAAATGTATAAAGTTTAGTTACAAGAATATGCTATAAAGTATAAACTCATTTGGGTATTTCCCTTGTCAAGTGAGGAACCAACCAAGCTTACGTGGCGGTGGCGCCCACGTGGCAGAAAAGTTACTCTTACTTGGGAGTGTCAAGTGAGAGTATACCCCATACTCTTAGTACTGTTCTATAAAGTTACACCTATTCTATTTTAAATGAATAATCTAATCACTACCATATAATACGAGAGATGTCCCTCCAAACATAACCTGGTTTGAAAATAAAACGAGTTTTATTTTATTTATCCGTGTACAACTATATATACGAATTTTGTTTCATGTACAACAATATATAGTTACTAGAGGTGCAAGGATTAGCTAGCTACCTTTTCGACTAGTGATTGGATGATCAAACTCCACGGTCTAGGTCTCGTAACCACCTTTAACTTACGTAGAATATATAATACTTCGCATGATGACCAATAGAGTGTTGGCCCAACAGCTGCACCGTTCAAAGCCGCGGCCACCACCGGATTGATCTTCTCATCTCTAATCCGCTGACCACTTTCCGAACTAAAACCAGCCGCTATGCATGGATTTTTTTAAAAATTTTAAACCTAATCAAATAAGTTTTATATAAACTTAAAATCATTTTTTAAGTTTTATACAGCCATTGGGGTTGGTGACCCAGTAACAGAGAAAAATCCTCTAGGTATACCAAGAGTTAAGGAGATCATGGGTTCAAGTCTTACTTCTACATGAATAAAGAAATTTACCTAAAAAAGAAAAAGTTTTATACAATTTTGAGTCACTACAAAAGATTTGAACATGACAGATTTTAAAGTTGTGCGTTCTAACCTCATCCAACAAAAAAAAAAATTAGAATAAAAATTTACCGCTAAAAAAAATTACAAAAGATTTGAACAGGACGGATTTGATGCTAAGCACTGTAGGTAGCTGCGCCATCTTTACAGTTACAGTAACTTATGTATCAGTTGAGTTGACCCAACATTATTATAATATTTAATAATATTATTAAATATTATTAAATTAGATTTTAGATAAATAAAGTAGTTTTCCATGATTCTTCTTCATTCAAATAAACCAACAGATGTAGACGGCTCCCTTTCACCACCCTGGCACCGCCCTCCGCCACCGTCCTCCGCCACCGTCAACCGCCACCGTACACCGCCGTTCTCCGCCACCATACGCCGCCGTTCTCCGACACGTCACCGGAAAAGTTCCAAAAATGTCTATTTTTCTTTGTTTCTTCTTCTTTTCAACTACTTTAATGATGAGGGTCAAAGGTTAGAACACCGCCTAAACACGAAAAAACACGGGGTAAACACGAGAAAAAAAAAGTTTTTAGGCCCTCCAAAGTAATGGGCCCTGAGTGGTCGCCCACCCGACACACCCTCAGGGTCGGCCCTGAAAAAAATACATACTTTTCGTTTTAAGTTTTTCAAGACTAGTATTTTAGTAAATTACAAATTTGTTACATTTCTCTTCATCAAGCACGTGGTCGTGGGTTCGAGTCCCACGGATGGCGCCATCAGGCTTATCACAATAGCTATGGAGATCAATCAGCCATACTCCGTCTTTACGTCTTGGATTGGATTTGTAGAACACAATGAAGAAACTCGTTAGAAGGAGCCCAAGGTCTAAGTCTTGGGACCACCCTCTGACGCTCGATCAACGACATGATACGAAGTTAAACGGGTTTGGGTTTGAGTTAAATGGATACGAGTCATAAACGGGTCGACACGATTATGACACGAATAAAATCTTGTCTAAAAAGGTTCTACCCGCCTAACCCGTTTATGACACGATTAGACTCGTTTAACTAATCATGTTAAATGGTTAACATGTTAACACAACCTGTTTATAATCTATTTATCAATAATTTTATATTTTAAATGATTAAATAAATAAAATTAAATTAGAGTATTAGATAACCTAACCTTTTAGTTTCCACTTTTCAACGCAAACCTTTCAGTTTCTAATAGGGCTGACAGTGTAAAAACTTTTCATCGCAAACATAATCATAGTTCATTGATTATGTTTTGATTTGTGTATGCCTAAATGAGCTTTTATTGTAAAAATGTAAAAAACTCAAGATGTTAACATGCCCAGTTTAAATTGTAATGTAATTAATTTCAGTAATTTAGTTATAAAATATATTGAAAATACCAAATATAATATAAACATTAACTAAATTTTAATAAAAAAATTAACTATTAAAAGAGTTCCAAGTTGAATTGTCTCATCAAATATTGAGCTAGAGTTTACAATATCCTCTACAAAAACCAACTCAATAATTCTCAGCAACTGGTCTAGAAGGAAAAAGCCTTTGTATAAAGGTCAGAAAGGACCATATGCAAACCAGAGCAAGAACTTCAAAGGAAACAATCATTGCCGCCAGCGCGCCGCTCTTCTCCATAAGTTCCGGCGACTTTGGCAGGCCCCTCATTTGAAACATCAACTTCTCCATAAAATGTATAGCTTTACTCAATTGATACAGCCTATAAACCTGCAAAAACATTCAAGATTACTGAAATCCACCATGAAATGAATCAAAATCCACAAACTGCACAACTTACAAACCTCAAAAACAATAGGGACGAGAGGCCAACACGATGACTGACGTTTTTCAAGAACTTTTTCGAATATAAACTGAACCAAACAGCCTGTTAAGTAAGGCCCGACTGAAACCATGCCTGCTACGCCTAGCAATGGCCAGGTAACAAATGCAGCAAGTAGTGGTGCTAAAACTTTGAACCCCATTACAAAAAAGGCAGATGTTAAGTATCCACGAAGGCCGGTTATTAAACTCCATCTTTTTGCACTATATTGCAAGTAGGGTCTTTGCACTCGGTCGGTTACAAAAAGAAATGTTGCTAACCCAATGTAAAACATGACCTCAGAAGAAACCGTATACACAATCTCTGCACAAAATCATTTGCAATGAGATGAATTTAGAACAGAAATATTAGTTATTTATTGTAAATAAACTATCTTTCTTGCAAAAATCCAAAAAAAAAAAACTGCAACTTTCAAGCATAGCATGTTTTTGAAAACTAATATTTTTTTGGGTAACCGTGAGAACCCGTCACCGGTAAACTCACATGACACACCACAAACCAATGGAAACATGTAAATGCAGCTTATGCTGGGCAGGGGGCCTTCAAGGGGGTTAAAGGTAGAAAACTAGTGGAAGTTAGATTCAAATTGAGTCCCTCTCTAGAGGGACTCAGGCGCTTACGCACCACCCCCTTGAAGGTTTGTAGACTATTATTTACACAACAAAGATGGTTACTTTATAATGGTAAGACAAATATGATGATTCTAAACTCTCTCATCAATCTATTCTTTGAAAAATGACAGAAATATTAATTTATTGTAAATAAACTATCTTTCTTGCAAATTTCCAAAAAAATTGCAACTTTCAAGCGTAGAATGTTCTTGGAAACTAATATTTACAGTTTACACAACAAAGATGGTTACTTTATAATTGTAAGACAAATATGATAATTCTAAAACTCTTATCATCAATCCGTTCTTCACAAAATCACTAACCTAGAAGCAAAAACAGAGTTCACCGAACACTAGAAAAGCATGATCTATACCTGTAAGAACCACATCCTGAATAAGATCATTACTCAGAATCCCAAAAAACTGTGGGATCAAAACTGATGAGATTAATGCTATAGGAGCAACGACCCAGAGCAAAGACTGACTTTCTTGAAATGGTGAGGACACCAATTTCCCTTCTTCAACCAACTGGTGAGTCAATCCAATGAATGAAACAGAACCCGAATTGCCTCCAAATGGTTCAACCACATCAACATTAGTAACTTTTTGATCCTTGATATTCGAATTAGCCTTAGAATTGGTATCGTATATAGCACATACGCGATGCCATCTGCTTGACCACGAAAATGAAGGCTCGTTGGTCTTCCTCCTCTTTGACCTGTCCAAAGAAAAGACTAAAGAGAATTCAAATTAGATACAGTAATAGCACATTGCATTTTTGTTATCAATTTTCACATTTCAATTTTCTCATAATCTTTTTGCTCTGTGACCAGAAATAACTAACTTTGGTAAACCTAAGATGACGCTATCCATGGTCAAAGCTTGATACAACTCTGTATGAAATTAACATCAACGATTTCTGCAGCAGGTTCATGCACTTATCAAAATTCTTCAAATTTTAAGAAATTAAGGTTCATGCAATTATCAAAATGCTTCAAATTTTGACAAATTCACATAAAACTTGAAAGTAAAAGGCAAACTGGATTTTAATAATACAAACTATAACATATTAGCAGAAAATAATCCATACCGATAATTTGACCAATGACACTCTTAACTTCCATTTTCGTTGTCAAGAGCAATCAAAGTAGCATAATCATCTAAAATTTACACTCAGATTTCGCTCAAAATGACAATTATAAAAGAAATGGGAAACGTACAACAGAAATCGAATGAAAATCAAGTGTAGATCTTTGATGATTACGCTACTGGTATTGCCTTTGAGAACGAAAATAAAAGTGTAAAGAGTGTCATTGGTCAAATTGTCAATAAGGATTATTTGAAAATCTGATTCACGAAAACCGAAGCGTCAAAATTGGAATGAAGAATCGATACCATTTGACGCTCTCTGAATCCGAAATGAAGCTTTGTTCCATAATGTAGATGGAGGCGAAATCTACAGACACAATTTGCAATTGTCAGAATTGGAAATTACGTAAAATTGAATAACCGAAATTCAAATTTGGGGAAAGAAAATTACACTGTGAAGGGAGAAGGGGCGTCGAGTTTGAGTCGGAGCTCCAATGGAAGGAAGGTTGTGAAGACTTGTTGCAAGGGCCGTCATTTTTGCTCTCATTGATGGTTTCTAAAGGGCTAGCTATGGCGGAGAGAAGGGTTTTAGCATCTAATTCTAGAATTTGGTTGAGACCCAAAACCCTAAAACCCTTCTTCAAGTTGTATCGATAGGGTTGAAGAGGGGACAAATTTTATTACATGAAAACTATAAAAATTATCTTAGAAAATAAATATTTATATTTTAGTCATTATTTTTATAAGCTAAACAAGTTTATTCCTAACTCCTATCGTAACGAAAAACTAAGCCTGATAAAATGGACAGGTCAAGTCGTGTGCCGGGTCAAAAGCGGATTGAGTGGAATTAGGGTCGGGATATAACATATTAAACAAATAATTGTGATTGTTACATAAAACCAATAACAATCACAATTGTAACCCTAGGTGGAATTAGGGTCGGGCCACTAGGAAGGAACACCCATTAAGGCATGGATTGAAATGTGAGGATCTGTCTGTATCTCCTACAATTCTACTAAATCAGAAGGGTTGCACTCATTGACTTCATCATTAGCATCAATTTCAAGAACATATAACTGTTTATACTTGCAATTATGACTTGGGGTATAATTTTCTGGACACCAAAAACATTCACCCCTAGCCTTCTTTTCTTCAGCTTCTTTATTTGAAACCTTTCTAATAGGTTTAATCATCTTATTAGTTGATGGTGTAGGTAGTAGTGATAGAGTAGTTGTAGGGTTAGTAATAGTACTGCTAGGATTAAAAGTAGTTGATGTAGACTTAGGTGTGAAGACAGAAGGTGTTGAAGTATTACTTAATTTCTTAAGGTCTTTTGAACCAAAAGAGTATTGTAAACTACTTCTTGTTACTTGGCTATAGCAATAGCATCCCTTAAGGTTTTTGGTTTAAAGATTTTAACCTAACATCTAATTTCAGGTTTCAATCCAGCTACAAATAATCCAGCAGCATAATCCTCACACAATTTAACCCTATTTAATAAAGCATCAAAAGCATCACTATATTATTGTAAGGAACCTGTTTGTTACAGATTTTTGAGTTCCTCAGTAGGTTCTTCTGATAGCCTTGTAGAAAAGCTGTTCACCACCGATCTGACATAATCTTCCCACACAATCTGATCAACTTCTCTATCTTGACTAGTAATGTAACCTTGGTGCCATTGCAATGCTATTCCTTTAAGACTGATAATAGCATAATTCACCTTCATATTAGCAGGAGTCTTATCCACTGAAAAAAATGATTACACTTATAAATCCACCCTTCAACATCTTCCCCAAGCGTTGTTCGTGATGATCACCAGCACCACCTCCTCTACGATTTTGTTCCATCAATTCTCTGATTTCTTGGATTTGTAAACAAGCTTCCGCCATTTGTACCCGTAAATTCTTGATGTGATTTGTGTTTTCTGTTAAAATTGATTGTTGAACTTGAATCGCTTGCGCATTATCCTTCGTAGACTTCTCCAATTTCTCCATTTCTTGCTGACGAGTTGCCATTCTGACTTGATCGGACTATTGAAATCAATCACAAATACTACAATTGCTGTTCGATTACGGAAGAATGGAGCTCCGATGAAAATCAGTAGCTCTGATGCCAATATGTTTTGATGAAATTGAAAGAACAAGAACAGAGAGAAGAATCAATCCATTTCATCGATGGGAAACCCTATTACAACGACTAACAACTATTTAACCAACTAACAATCTGTTCAGACAAAGATTAATGGAAATTGACATTTTACACCCTTCTATTTTACAAATTGATAAAACAAGTCCTTTAACTATTCTGTCCATGACACTTCCCCTCTCCATCAAAGTTTCATATTTTGAAGGTTACGTATGGGGCAAAATATCTGCTAACAAAGTGAATACTTTGGCAATTGCATGTTATAAATATTTAAACGTGTCGAATATAAACGTTTATATAAAACAAACAACCAAACAAACTGAATATGTATTACATAACGAACAATTTAAACAAATAATAGAAATAAACAACCAAAAATATAATATATAACATGAGTTTGTACAATAATAATCAAAAGATACAAGTAAAACATAAAAGAACTACATGTCGCTATCACTATCAGTACTGGCCTACGTGCCGGACGGGCCCGAATCTGGATACACTCGTGGCGGTGGCGGCTCTCGAACTGGCGTACCCGCATCCCTATGCCTCTCAGCCTCGCTCTCCATCATCCACGCCACACAATCCTCCACCCGGTCAATCCGCCGATCCTGCCGTGTCAGGAGCTGAATAATCTCCGTCTGACCCGCCACAAGCCTCTCGAAGAGAAGCTGGGTGGAAACAGGCAACCTCACCGCATGATAAACGCGCTGAGGATGCTGTGGCTGCTCTGGAGGATGCCCCGGGTCAACCTGAGGCTGGACCTCTGCCTCAAGCTGGTCGCTGTGCGGCGCGTCCGGCTCAACAACATGAGCCATGTCAACCTCCTCAGCCTCAAACATCGGATGCTGTACCAATGGCTCCGGTATAAAAATATGACCGTCAGAGTCGACAAACCTATATCCGAAAAGTTCACCGCTATATGCATCCCTGTCGTCATCCTCGTATCCAAAAAAGCGTGAGGTGCCGGCGGTGGCAAGGCGTCGATGAGGCCATAATACCGCTGACAATGCTGGGCGATACCGGTGATGAACGCCCCACCGTACATACGGCTACGGATCTGCCTGCAGTGGTATGAGGCAAAATACTCCGCCAAGCAACGATGGATGGCGCAAGGCGTGCGGTGAATATACAATAAAGATAGAAGAGGTCGGCCTTAATGACCCACTCGTTTCTCATGCCACGTCCAGCGACGGACGTGGCAATACAACGATGTATATATCGAACCAGTGGGTCTCGAAGCGCCGTGGCCCGGGCCTTCTTACCGAAGGGACCACGGCCGATAGTGGGCCACCAAGCAAAAAGTGCATCATTGGCCATAGATGAGATCGCGGTCGTGTAGATGTCGGTGACCGTCTCCGGCAACCAGTATATACCAGAGACGACCGCGAACCGACGCGACGACATATCCTGTCGTTACCTAAAAAGACAGAAAGATACCTCCGGAGGCGGCGACTCCTCGTTCGGATCGTCCGTATCCGAATTCGGCTGGTCGGCCGGATGTGGAGCAAAGCGAAAGGTGGAGAGAAACTCCACCATCAACGGCCGATGAGACAGCCCAGCTGCCTCCGCAAATAAACGATCCCAAGGGGTATTCTCCCCTATAAAACCCCACGCCCTCTACTCCTCCCCTACAACCCACAACGCATCCCAACACAACGCCCTCTGCCCCCCACCCTCATCTGACGGTATTTCTGAAACCGTGTGCGTTCCCGACTACCATGTGGATACAACATGTACGCGTACTCCCCACAGTCACCTTTGACCATATCATCGAATGCTGCCTGTATATCATGTAAGGCCCCAAACCGGGCACCATACAGTTGGTTCTCATAACGGGTTATACCATTAAAAATACTCATTTTAGATATATTAAACTACAGCGGAAGTCTTTCTAAAATCATTACCTGCTATTTAATGTCATTAAGTTACCTCACGAATGCTTGCACACCAATCCGAGTAGCACCGCTCCCAAGCCAAGATAGGTCAACGCAACGCTTACCTGCAAAACAATCTGTCGTACACTCAAAGTCAGCTACGCTGAGTGAGTTCTAATAGTTTAGTTTAATTAAAAGCCAACTCGTCTCAAAACTTATTTAAACTTTACTCAGGACCCACGGTCCTTATAAAATAGGTCCACAATTCATTAACAAATAGATAACCCATGTTATCACCCGATAGCCCATAATAGCTCATTACCCAAGACAAATCCCATAACCATAATAATCCCACAGTCTTATCGACATAGGTCGAGCTTACCTACACTAATAGCTCGTTCTCAAGTACAAGTATTAACTCGACACTTGGTTAACACAACCAATCCCTAAACATTAACTTACTCAGCCTTGACCAAGGCTTTTACAAATCAACTGACATAACAGTTGTAAGCACCACATCACGATCCAGACATAACGGTCAATCTAACTCGACTTACCTCAATGATACTATCTCATGCACAATAAATATAACTCAACGCTTGTATGCAATTTAACACAAATATATAAGCACACAAACACATACCTCTTCGCTGCACCCTCGTCAGGGTGTTCGACACACCCCGAGCTCATCACTGTCCTGTTGGACATCGTCACCTTTGGTGACCTCCCGAAGGACTTAGTCCTCCACAATCCCGTTTACGATGTCATAATGACAACAACGCAAACACAATACCTGCTGTGTCACAGGGACAACGACACAATGCACACAACACATGTATAATCACATAACATTATACCCTACGTACATGACTCATTAACTGCACCTGCACTCCAAACTTAGTATTAGGATAAGATATCCTACACGTATTCGTAAGCATTTAACTTATATCCTGACTCACCCCGACTAACTCGTAACACATTACACTGCTAATATAGCAACACACATACAATTACTATATCTCATTATTTAAGCATATACCACGTACATGCACACCCTGTGACACTTCCTAGTCGTACCCGTACGACCCATTTACTACAATCCCGACTCACCCCTATTAGGTCACTATACGACATGTGACCATATCCCCACCTGTAACCCGCACGTCCTATGGACACACAGTCCCTTAGCCCCACATTTAACTATTTAACTTCATCAACTCATCGGGTTAAACCCCAAAGCTCGGTATACATTTAATGTAATAAAACATGTCTCGAAAGTATGTACGATAGCCCCAAAACATTTAAAAACATTTAAAAGAGGGGGATTAGAAACTCACCGGTTACGCTAATCTATCTTCTTCACTACTACGGTTTCCTCGCACGAAACCCGAACTTGTCAACGTATGATCACATGGTCAGAGTACATCCTACACATGCGTCGGTTATGTATAAATATAAATGTTCCAGATACTCGTCTTATCCGCACAACCCCTTTATCCATGCAAAAACCCTAAATCACGTGTCTACTCGAATCGGTTACCCTAGACCCATCTGGGACTCGCATGCACGCACGTTCATGTGCCACGCAAAACCTTAGTCTCAAAGGTTACCCGTCACGGACCGAGACTCCCCATGCACGTTCCAAATCCGTCATGCAAACCCCATGCTCACTAAACCCTAATCGGGTATTACCCGATCCCATCCTTATCCTTGTCCATCACCGTGAACCACCATCACCGTACACCACCACCATAAACCACCACAGTGTTTCCTCATCCCTTCGTGTACCACCATCGTCCTTTCGTCACCCGTTTCTAGCCGTGAGAAACCCTAACCGGTTCCTCATTCCACGTCAAACGCCCTCACTACCTTCTTCCTGCCGTCGACCGTCGGGACATGCCACCACAGTCGTCTCCGGCTGTTTTCGGACAAAACCACCTCGTCATCACCTTCTTCTTTCTCTTTCCTTCTCTCTTTTCTCTCCTTCTCGGCCGTCGTCTCCCAGCCGCACACCCCAGCCCGTCGCCGACGGTCACCACGGCTCTCCATCACCACGTTGTCACCACTCGTAGCCACCCCCTGTCACCGCCTCCTCTCCCGTCTCCTTCTCCAACCACCGTAACCATAGTCCCGCAACCCTTGTTGGGTCTTTTTCATGAAATATCGAATACGAGGAGGTAAATAGTGGGTTTAGAAGTTTACCTTTCGAATAGTGACGCTCATCCTTAGCTCGTTGCCGCCGGGGAACCACCGTGAGACCTCCGGTCGTCCCTCTCTCCCTTGCGCTCTCTCTTTGTTGCCGTCCGATGCAAGCCTAGGCCGATTGGCCTAGGGTTTGCGCAAAGAGGGTTTTTATATCTCTTAACGTTTCGTTTCGGGTCCCTCATAAACTCCTTTGGCGCGTTTCCAACTCGAACCTTTAAAATAACGGCTAAATGGGTCCTTTAACCTTATACACCAAGCACCACGTGAAACCGTTATAGTCAAAGTTGTAAAGGAAATAAGGCCATGTTCCCTAATTGACCCGACCCATTTAGATAGATAAGTTTTCGGGATGTTACATATCATGTATATCACCCTCCTCGTCTGACGACATATCTGCAACAATAAAATACTTATCAAATCTCGATAAACGTGTCAACAACCCAAACTTTTAATTACCTAAACCCGAACCCGACCCGACTCGAATTACCTAAACCATCCCCGAACCGAACCGAACCCGAATTACCTAAACCCGAACCCGGGATCGGTAATGATTATTTGGGAAAGTCGGGATCGGGTCGGTATTCGGGAATAGACCAAGGGAAACCGATTTGCAAAACTGGGCTGGCCCATATGAAATACTGAATTTAATAAGTCATATACCCCAGTCTACTATCTTTGACCATATTGACCGAAATTTAAACTAAAAATACAATTATACGGGCCGTATAGCCCTATACTGCTCGTATAGAGCTTAATGCTTCACCAACCAAAAAGTTATACGGGTCGTATAGCCCTATACGGGCGCGTATAGGGTACACTTTTTACAGACTGACTTCTGGAAAGTCAGACGCATCAAGTACAAACCTCGTACATCGTATCTATACGACTCGTATAGAGCTATTAGAGGTATACGGGTCGTATAAGGTGTGCATTTAATGCTGATGAAACCCTATACGGGTAGTATTGAGCTATACGGCTCGTATAACGGGTGTCCAACTAATTTTCGGGGTTGTCCAAATAACATTACCCTTGCTAATAGATAACCACTTTATTACGCATGATTGGTGGGAGTGGGGTTTGTAAATGATTTGATGATATATCAATCACGCCCCAATAGGACACATTTTAAGGGTGTTGCTTTGTTGGTAACGGCACCCGGGCTTTCACTCATATCAATCGGTTCATTTGATGGTTTGTTTATCACAAACTGCTGAATCACATTAGCTAATGTTAAATGCAAAATCTCTAAGGCAAAGAAAATACCAGGGCACATTCTTCTACCACTACCGAAAGGAAGCAGTTCAAAATGATTTCCTTTAAGATCAATATCCTTTTGACTATAGGGATCTGCCCATATGTTTGGATCACGATGCATTTTCCACATATTTAGGAATAAACGTGTGCCTTTCGGGATGTTGTAGCCACTCACAACACAATCCTCCATTGACTCATGAGGAACGGAAAGAGGTGCCGCTGGGTATAGACGCAATGTTTCTTTGATCACAGCATCGAGGTAAACTAACTAACTTCTTTATGTCTGATTCCGCTCTTCCTACATGTTCATCAATTTCATTTTGGGCAGTTTTTAATGTGCTTGGGTTATTAAGTAGCAAAGATAAAGCCCATGTTAAGGTCACAAATGTTGTGTCCGTGGCAGCAGTTATTATTGTCTGCATGATTGAAAATGTTGGATTTTATTATCGGATTTCAATATTCGAATCGGATTTGAAAAAAATTCAATTTGAGTCGAAATTTCTTTTTCAAGTTTTGATGTCCTTAAGAGGGCAGGGATCTTGGCTAAAAAGGAAGCCCCGGTGAACTTCTTGACCGACCCATTAGATGGGAGATCAACCCTTCGGCCCGCTGACATTCTTGTTTTTGGATGGGAAGGAGGGAAACACGCATGTGTTGATTTGACAGGTGTGTCCCCCCTGGTTGGGTTAAGGGACAATGGGTTTAAGGCGGGTCAGGCGATAAACAAGGCAGAGGCGGGTAAAGTAGCTAAGCACGAAAAAGCTTGCCTTGTGAATCAACACGTGTTCGTACCGTTTGCCTTTGACACCTTTGGCGCTCTCGCCCCTGATGCGGTGCGGTTCCTTAAGCGGGTTCAGCGGGTGGTCAGCAGTAACACCGCATATATTTATGGGGGGAACTTTGTGTTTAGTAGAGTAGGATTTGCTATTCAGAAGGGGGTAGCGGCACAGCTTGTTGCCCGTCTACCTGCCATTAGTTTGTAATTTTGGTACTTCTTGCCGTTAATCTCATTGATGACTAAAGGAAAAAAAAAAAAAAAAAAAAAAAAAAAGTTTGATTTGAATTTCAAATCAAATTTTGAATTCGTGATTTTTTATTTGATTCTATTTGAAACTCGAATTCAAATTATACATATAACATTTTACTACTTTTTATATAAACATAATTAATAATTATATATACATGAAATTGGACTTCTAACTTTTGGTTGTTTAATTTAAAAGAGATTGAGATTCAAACCCATTTAGCAATTATCCATTCAAATTATACATATAACATTTTACTACTTTTTATATAAACATAATTAATAATTATATACACATGAAATTGGACTTCTAACTTTTGGTTGTTTAATTTAAAAGAGATTGAGATTCAAACCCATTTAGCAATTATCCATTTACCCAAGTATCCAACCCAAATCTAATTAACAAATTCCTAAAATCTAAATTCATAATATCATTTAAAATTTGAAACAACTGCTCTCAACTTCGATATCCTTCATCTCGATCTCCATCGTCCCTAGTATTAGTGATGTATGAAACCCTAATACTAGCCACCATCGTCATCCCATATTACGACGGACTACTTGACACTTTATTTTGAACTTTTTATCATTTACTAGTTTGAAATTGTATTTTCAATGTTACAAATTAGATTTTTGTCATTTTGACATTTTAATATTTCAAGTTTGCATGAATTTTGAAAATAAAATAAAATTAAAACTTTTTTTTTTCAAATTCAAATTCGAATCGAATTCCAAATTTTACATATATACAAATTTCGAATTCAAACCCAGTCTCAAAATTTTAAAATTCGAATAATTCTGTAAAAAGGAAAAAAGATGCAGCAATTGTTGTATTGATCAAGGTTAATTGAGTTTACCAGGCATGTGGCTTTGATAACGGTGTCATGGTCATGACCAGGGAAATCCTCTTCGGATGCATCTTGGAGAATGGAAATCAACACATACATTAATAGTTGGTCACCTTCTTGTTGCTGCCTAGACTCCCTCTCTCTCTCTCTCCTTTAACCATCCTTGTATGATGTTGTCCATTTCATTACTTATTATCTTCATTTCTTTCTCGTATCCTCCCATGTCGAAACGATCGGTGAAGGGAATGAAATCTGACACCACAAATGCGCCTAATAACTCAAAGAACTTCCTTACCACATTTTCGAATCGAACTCCTTCTTCATCGTTGAGACGGTACCTTTTCCCTGAAATAATCCTAACTATCACGTTAAGTACCAAGTTCCCAAACCATTGTTTCATATCCACCTTTACCATTTCCGAGCCGTCAGTCTCTTTGTTCATTAACCACGCCTAATAAATATCCTTCATGGTTGCTCTAACTTCTGAAACTCGAACATGTCCAAGCATCTCAACTCGTTTTTGAGAGAGAATCTCAAGCATGATGATCTTGCGAACTTTTCGCCAGTAATCCCCATATGGAGCAACGCCAAACATGGCGTAGTTATACGCCATGATCTCTATTGCCTTTGCTTTTGGCTGACTTGCAAAGACCTTGTCGTTAGTTGTAAAGCACTCTTTAGCTACCTCCCCACTACTCACAACCAAAACTTGGCGAAAACCAAGCTTGATGGTAAAGATAGGGCCGTATGTTTCTGCCATGCCACCTAAAACATGATGAGGTAGTATAGATCCACCTAAAAGGTGTAGGTGTCCGATTATAGCTAGGCCATGCACCCTTTGCTTGAGGTGCTGCTTTGTTCTTCACTACGTTCACTCTCTTTCTCTTTAAGATCTGCAGCATGAAAGCTATTACAAAAACAATAGAAATGGTAGTTACAGTTGTTGGAAATAAGAGATGGAACTCCATGAAGAGGCTCTAAATATAAAATATAGCAGATTATACTTTTGAAATTGTTGTCTTCTCAAACTGTAGCATAAGCTATTTATAGTTATTTTTAGTTCGAATCGAATTCCAAATTTTACATGAATGTAAATTTCGAATTCAAACCCAGCCTCAAAATTTTAAAATTCAAATAATTCTGTAAAAAGGAAAAAAGATGCAGCAATTGTAGTATTGATCAAGGTAAATGAAGTTTACCAGGCACGTGGCTTTGATAACGGTGTCATGGTCATGACCAGGGAAATCCTCTTCAGATGCATCTTGGAGAATGGAAATCAGCACATCCATGAATAGTTGGTCACCTTCTTGTTGCTGCCTAGACTCCCTCTCTCTCTCTCTCTCTCTCCTTTAACCATCCTTCTATGATGTTGTCCATTTCATTACTTATTATCTTCATTTCTTTCTCGTATCTTCCCAGGTCGAAACGATCCGTAAAGTATTGGAATGGCTTTATTTTTGTTCTTATATTGGGTTGTTATACCCGTGATCTTCTCTCTAGATTATTAGGAGTTTCCTTTTTATCTAGTCTTCTTTTGTATACAAATATGAGATCGATTGACTCAATAAAATATAACCTTTGGTACCAATTTCTTTATGGTATCAGAGCGGGTACCTAATCAAATTAAAAAACCCTTATCGGTTACACCATGGCCGGCAAATATACTCAGAAAACGAAACCTCATGGTGAGGCGGTCGATCATACCTCGCCATACTACCTACAAGCTTCCGACCATCCTAAGCAAATGCAAGGTAACGATTCGCTTATGGACAAGAATTACAGTGAATGGGTTGCGGAGATGATGAAGGCTGCCATGGTAGATGCAAGTTCTAGTCCTATACGAGGGATTAGCGATGAGCAATATCAATCTTTTTTGAGACTGTTTGCTGGAAACAGAGAAGAAAAAGGTGTTAAAACACCTAATGTTGCTAACGTTGCAGGTGGATTAAACGAGGATCGTGATTGGATCGTAGATTCGGTTGCAAATACTCATTACATATCAAGAAAAATTACTTGAAAATGTAGATGTAGGAGCACTTGAGAATCCAGTCGCGATACCCAACGATGAAGCCGTTCCCGTAAAAGGGAAAGGTGATCTTGTCTTAGAAGGAGAAATAAAAGTTAGAGGGGTCCTCATTGTGCCGATATTTACATGCAATCTTTTATTAGTAAATCGTTTAACGAAGGACCTCAATTATGAAGTAACCTTCTTCCTCGACTTCTTTGTCTTGCAAGACTTAAGGAGGGGAGACTTGATTGGAGGGGGTAATTATCGTGGAGGCTTATATCAAATGGGGGAGACAAGAGAAGAAAGACGTGCGATGATGGTGACTACGGATACGTGGCACAAGAGACTTGGGCATGCCTCAGATATAAAGTTGACTCATATTGATGTTCACAAAGGTGTTACTTCGAATTTTAAAGATAAAATTTGTGATTCTTGCAACAGAGCCAAACTTACTCGTCTCCCTTTTCCGGTTAATTTTGCTAAAACAAGTGAATGTTTTGATTTGGTGCATTGTGACATTTGGGGCAAGTATAGAAAACCATCTCTTACACGAGCAAACTGTTTCTTAACTATAGTAGATGATTATAGTAGAGTGGTATGAGTTTATTTGCTCAAACACAAATATGAAGCTAGCACCTGTTTGATTCATTTTCATAAGATGGTAAAGACAATTTGGAAAATGTATTAAAAGGATTAGGAGTGATAATGGTGGTGAATTCGTTTCAAACCAAATGAATCAATTTTATGCTGAACAGGGAATCATCTTAGAAACTACTTGGCCTCACACCCTACAACAAAATGGGGCGGTAGAGCGAAAACACCGCTATCTTTTGGAAGTAGCACGAGCCATACGGTTTGAAGCTAGTCTTCCCACGATGTTTTTGGGGGAATGTATCTTGACTACTGCATATATAATAAATCGGTTACCTTCAAAAAACAATTAGCAACAAGACTCCTTATGAAATTGTCTACAAACAAAGACCC
The DNA here is from genome assembly GCA_023525975.1 of Smallanthus sonchifolius. Classification (NCBI taxonomy): domain Eukaryota; kingdom Viridiplantae; phylum Streptophyta; class Magnoliopsida; order Asterales; family Asteraceae; genus Smallanthus; species Smallanthus sonchifolius. The sequence goes on along the minus strand of CM042032.1, from coordinate 83,518,949 downwards.
GAGTATAAGGACATGAGAGTTTTTGGTTGTTTGGCATACTATAGAAACATTGAGACAAATGGGGACAAATTTGAACCAAGAGGCAAACCAGGGGTATTTCTAGGTTATCCACCAGGAACAAAGGGTTACAAGATTTATGATCTTGAACAAAGAAGGGTGGTGGTTACTAGAGATGTCCGATTCGCTGAAGAGGTGTTTCCCTATGCTAAGCTCGAGATGAAAACTAAATAACTAGAAATTTTTGAGTTTGCGGACGCAACCCATCAATTCTGTGATCCACTTATCGTGAGTAACGAGACAAGGGGAGTTAGAAGAGATGAAGCCGAACCTGATGTTGAAAAGGAACTGCATTTAGGTAACCAGGACATTGAAATTTTGCAGGATGCCACTGCCATGCAAGGTGGTGATGATGTTGCTGCCACATAAGAAGAAGTTGTAGTTCAAGATTTGCAAGATGCCATTATCATGCAAGGTGGCCATGATGAGTCACATGCAGAAGGGATTTCCACCCAAATAGAACCGTAACAAGAGGTTCGAGAAAAAAGAACTAGAACTACACCAAAGCATTTGGATGACTACCAAGTAAAGCTTCCCCCATCGATTAGTCAAACGTAACCCATCTCTAATCAGGAATCATCTACGGTACATCCTCTTGCCCATTACATTTCATACAAATTTTTTTCTAGCTCTCACAAAGCTTATTTGTCGGCCATCAACTCTCAGGATGAGCCTAAGAGCTTTCAACAAGCAGCTCAAAATGAACACTGGAGAGAAGCTATGAAAAGGGAAATCCATGCTCTTGAACAAAATGAAACTTGGACGCTTGAAACACTCCTGAATGGAAAAAGGGCTATTGATTCCAAGTGGGTATACAAAATCAAGTTCAAACCGAATGGAGAAGTAGAAAGGTACAAAGCGAGACTCGTGGCGAAAGGCTATACGCAAATAGAAGGAGTTTATTACCATTATACTTTTGCTCCAGTTGCCAAGCTTGTTACAGTCCGAACCCATCTGGCCGTAGTGGCGGATCTAGGAAAAAAATTCAGGGGTACCAAAAAATTTTAGGGGTATCAAAAATTTCGTTCAGGGGTATCGGGAAACATAAAACAGTAAAAAAAAAATTCCACTAATTATTCACTACGTGTCGAAAGTTGAGGGAAGGTAAATCCGCCACTGGCCGTAGCTGTTAAACGAGGATGGGAAATCCAACAGCTTAACGTTAATAATGCTTTCCTACATGGAGACTTAGAAGAAGAAGTTTACATGAAGATACCGAACGGATTTTCTGATAAAAACGACACAAGATTTTGCAAACTCAAGAAGTCAATCTACAGCTTGAAACAAGCATCGAGGAATTGGTATCACAAGTTCACCACGTCACTGATTGGTATGGGTTACAAACTGTCAAAATCAGACCATTCTTTGTTTACCTACAAGTGCTCGAATGTTTTTGTGGCAACATTGATTTACGTTGATGATGTGATCATCATGGGAAACAACATCGAGAAAATACAACATACGAAATCTCATCTTGATAAAGAATTTAGCATCAAAGATCTCGGTTCCTTGAAGTACTTCCTGGGCATCGAAGTTGCAAGAACGTCAGAAGGTCTTGTCCTCAGTCAACGAAAATATACCCTAGACATACTTGAAGATAGTGGCTTTCAAGGGTCACATCCTAGCTCATTCCCAATGGAACAAAACTTGAAACTTGACAAAGGAGATGAAGAGGATAAGGTCGATGCAAATCAATATAGGCGACTTGTTGGTCGTTTGCTTTACTTACAAGCCATGCGACCTGACATAGCCTTCTTAGTGAATGTGCTTAGTCAGTTCATGGTGAATCCCAGAAAGAACCATTTGGAGGCTGTTCATAGAGTTTTACGGTACTTGAAAACCACACCGGGACAGGGAATTCTGTTGTCAAACAAAGGGGGAATGCAACTCATCACATACTGTGATGCAGATTGGCTGGGATGCCCCTTTAATAGACGTTCAAGAACCGGGTATTTACTTTTACTAGGGGGAGCACCCATTTCTTGGAATTCAAAGAAACAGTCTGTCGTTTCTCGTTCATCGACGGAGGCATAATATTAGCAACAACAGTAAGTGAAATATTATGGGTTCGTTGGTTACTTAAAGAGCTGGAAGTTCCACAAAATACTCCAACACAATTATTTTGTGATAATCAAGCTGCGCGACACATAGCCAACAATCCAGTGTTTCATGAACGAACGAAACACGTTGAAATGGATTACTATTTTGTTCGAGAACGCGTCGAGTCGAAAGAGATCGTTCCCATGTATGTTGATTCGAAGCAACAAATTGCCGACTTACTTACTAAACCACTTGGTTCTCATCGGTTGCAAACTTTATTTGACAAGTTGGGTGTACGTAACCTACACGCTCCAACTTGAGGGGAGTATTGGAATGGCTTTATTTTTGTTCTTATATTGGGTTGTTATACCCGTGATCTTCTCTCCAGATTAGTAGGAGTTTCCTTTTTATCTAGTCTTCTTTTGTATACAAATATGAGATCGATTGATTCAATAAAATATAACCTTTGGTACCAATTTCTTTATAAAGGGAATGAAATCTGACACCACAAATGCGCCTAATAACTCAAAGAACTTCCTTACCACATTTTCAAATCGAACTCCTTCTTCATCGTTGAGAGAGAGTCTCAAGCATGATGATCTTGCGAACTTTTCGCCAGTAATCCCCATATGGAGCATCGCCAAACATGGCGTAGTTATACGCCATGATCTCTTTTGCCTTTGCTTTTGGCCGACTTGCAAAGACCTTGTCGTTAGTTGTAAAGCACTCTTTAGCTACCTCCACACTACTCACAACCAAAACTTGGCGAAAACCAAGCTTGTTTCTGCCATGTCACCTAAAACATGATGAGGTAGTATAGATCCACCTAAAATGTGTAGGTGTCCGATTATAGGCCATGCACCCTTTGCTTGAGGTGCTGCTTTGTTCTTCACTAAGTTCACCCTCTTTCTCTTTAAGATCTGCAGCATGAAAGCTATTACAAAAACAATAGAAATGGTAGTTACAATTGTTGGAAATGAGAGATGGAACTCCATGAAGAGGCTCTATATATAAAAAATAGTAGATTATAATTTTGAAATTGTTGCCTTCTCAAACTGTAGCTTAAGCTATTTATAGTTATTTTTATTTCAATAAAATACAGAATAGCCCATAGAATTTGACACAAAATGTATGGCATCAAACAAAAAGCCTATCCCCTTCTAGGAGATAATTGATGCCATCTCAAAGAAATACAAAATGACATGATAACTATGTATATTAGGAGATAGTATTTGGTGATGTTATATTATATATCTGCATTTAGTTTATCCATAAAATTTACAAGTAAAATATGTACTTTTATTGATGATGTTATAAATCAATTAATAATTCTTGTTTAAAAAAAGTATAAAGAACTTGGAAATAAATAAATCAATAACATTCCCAGTAAAATATAATATAGTATCATTTAATGTGATAGTATCATTTAAACTGAAAAAAGTGAATTAATTCTATATATTATAGTATCATTTAATTAAAAAAATAAAATATAATAAACTGTGAGCAAAAGACAATGTATTTTGGTCATTATATGTTTCTTTGGTTATATGATTTAGTAAAACGTAATAGGTTGATGATCAAGGATATGAAGTTGGGCCTATCTTTTGAAAATCACGTTACAAGACAAATTAAAATAAAAGAGGATGGGGACACTTGAAAAGTATTGGTCATATTGAATGAAATTATGGCCAATGTACGTCCACACGTCACATTGGGTCTTGACATGTTAATGTGAAGTTTTGTCGTTATTCATTTTCTGTATTGTAAAAATCTTATATTCTTATTGGTTGAAAATGTTCTAGGAATCGTGGTACCCTGATTTTTATTTGAATAGTTATTTTACGGAAAGAAAAACCAAAATGGAAATTTGTCCGGGCTAAATTAAAAGGGCGTCGGCTAAATTCAAAGGCTTAGCTGACAAAAACTAAAGGCTTAGCCGGTTTAGTGCCAGCTAAATGTTCATTTTGGTATTTTTTAGAGAACTATATCCGTTTTGGTATTTTTCTGTAATTTTATTTTTCTGGAATTGAAATAATATTCTCTTTAGTGACCATTATAGTAATTTAAAATACTTTTTAAATTGTAAAGGGACACTACCAAAAAACTGAAAAATTTACGACGGCAGATTTCGTAGGAAATTTGTCGGAATTGGCCATTAGCGACAAGTTTTCGACAAAAAGTGTTTGTCGGAAAAAACCCCGTAGGAAATGTTTTTCCCGAAAAAATACCGACTAATTTTCCGACGAACTAGCGACAAAAGCCTTTCGTCGGTAATTTCCGACAATATTCCGACGATTATATTAAATAAATAAGTTAACTTATTTAATAAATTTGTTAGAAAATTATAGGAATTCTTAAGGTTACTTTTTTATTTTTGTTTTGTCGGAAAGTTGTTGATAAATTGTGAGAAATTTCTTTTGTTGGTAACTTGTCAGAAACTTTTGTAGCAAATATACATGTTTTTTAGTAGTGAGACAATATGAATTAACATGTAACATCTCGAGTTTTAGAACGCGGAATACTTAGCGAAAAATTTAAAACTTAGTAAGGATGAGGGGAGTGTGTCACACCCCGACCGATGACGGAATCATCGGGGCGGGACATGTAGACTGTTCATAAGCACAAGCTTGAATAGATTGAATATGTTAAACATCAATTTCATAACAAGTAGTCCAAACACAACCAAATCCAAGATAGAACAAAATTGAAATACATAGAGTTCTTTTATTTAATTTTTAACTAAGTCCAAGCCTATGTGTAGCACATCTTGGTCAATCTCACACATTAGAACCTGAAACATGAATAAAATAAAGTCAACTAAAAAGTTGGTGAGTATAACACATGTTTATATAGATAGCATATAGTTTGTAAAACAAATCCATACATAACATGATAAATAAGGCATTTATGGGGAGCAGCCATTGTGTAACCATGTACAATCAAACCTTTGTAACTAGCATGCAAAATTGTGTTGTCGGTATCAATCACCCTAATCTGGGTGGGTTTGTCAGACTCAATAGATCTATCATTGAAAACCGTCGGCTTGAATAGTTAATGATTGCACATAATCGCATACAAAGGTTAGCACACCTAGCACTCGGGCATAAAGCTCAAATTGCACACATGAATGTAAATAGGATTTGTACTTGTGTTGTTTGTGTAAATGTAAACATGTAATTTGAATAATGTTCATGTTCCACCCCAAAAATGTAAAAGAGTAAAAGGGGCTATGTATACTCACTTGGTTCGAAGGTGTAGCTAACAAAGATACTAGATAGAATAAGGATCCTTGAAATGCACAAGTTAACCTAAGGAGTAATGTATATGGTATTAATAGTGTGCACCAATGTTTAAGTCTAAAGTTGCATTTGGACTTGTGTAATAAGGTCATTGATTTGTAATTGGAGGTATTGAATAAAATATATAAAATTTGAAAGAGTATTTTTAGAACATTTTGATTAAGGTTTGAGTTTGAATAATTAAATAAGTAATGTAAATAATTATTGTTTATGAAAACCTTGTAAGTATTAGTTATAAGTTAGTATAATTAATTAATCGTTTTTGTTTAAATATAAATTAAATAAATAATCATTTTATTTATTTATTTATAAAATGTAACTTAACCATTTAAATACTTTTTAAATGAAAGGTTTAACAATAATTGTAAATTAAATTTTTATAAACTTTAAATAATTAATTTTCCATTTATTAAATATTTGTTCTTTCTAAATAAGATTAAATGCAATTTTATAAAATTCAACTATTTTTATTTTGTAATTTAATCAGAATATTTGTGGTTTGAAAAATATATAAAATTTATAATTCTGTCAAGATTTTAACTCACACATGACCGTGCCTGGGAAGGGCACGATCGTGCTCGAACCACGGGCGCGACCATGCTAGTCAGGGCGCGACCGTGTTGATCAAACAGAGGGCTTAAACTAATTAAATCATTAGGCATGACCGTGCCTTGGCTAGACACGATCGTGCCTATGATTCTAAGACACGACTGAGATTAGCCAAAGGGCATGATTGAGTCTGTACAGGAGGACACGACCGCGCTGATAGTCGGCACGACCGCGTCTCATGGGACACGACCGCGCTAGATGATTAGCGCGACCGCGTCTGTTCCAAATCAGGAACGGATTGACTAATTCTTATAATAACAGGGTTGGAAATCATAGGGCTTTCACCCATTAGATTATTTCGAGTCTTTTTGTATAGATTAATTGGATTTAAAACGTGTCTAGAGTCGGATTCGATTAAATCATTTTTAAATGAAAACTAGATTCTGGTTTAAGATGATTTCCATATTGGAAGCCCAAATTAACATGGGGCTTTTGATCTAAGGACTAAATCGATAGAGGACAAGGTTTCAATTACCCGAAATGATGGTGAATCGATAGCGAACGGTAGGAAGGAGTTCCGACGTCGGCGAGCTTGGTTTCCGGCGTCTTCTGCTACGATTCCGGTTTCTTCAAGTGGTTCAGTAGCTTCTGGGAGGATCGTTTGTGTGTTTGCTTTGGAGAATTGCAAACAATTTGGAGAATTCGATGGTCTTGTGAGAGAATTGGATGGTTATGAGTTGGATCGACGAAATTTTGTTTATTTGTTGTAATTGTTATGATTAAAAGAGTTAATTGAGCTTGTTAATGGTGAAAACGTGTCGAACGGTTATGAAATCGAACGTCTCTGTGATTAAAGTCTGTATTTACGTTTCAACTGATGAGAGGCGCGACTTTGCCAATATGAGGCGCGACCGTGCTAAGGCACCAGGCGCGATCGTTCCAAGACAAGTCGCGCGACCGTGCCAAAGCACTCGGCGCGACCGTGCCAGAACTAGGCGCGACCGTGCCAGAACTAGGCGCGACCGTGCCTATTAGGGTTTCTTGTAAATTTTCAACATCAGACCTTGTAACTTTAGTCTTTTTTCATATTTGTATAATTAGATACTTATGTATTGTTTTAATAGGATAAAACCGAATAAATTTCGCGGATTTGCATTGAGATATAGTATTAAATTGTTGGTACGAAAAGAAACAAAACAGTGCACTAGAATTGGGTTTGAATGCATTACATTGAATTGAAAATACAGATACTAAAATCATAAATGTTACAGTCTCCCCATGTTGAGGGAATTTCGTCCCGAAATTTAGTTAGAGGAAATACGGCATCAGTAAAAAGATGGGGGGTACTTGAGCTTCATTTGGTCCTCTCGTTCCCAAGTGAATTCAGGACCGCGCTTAGACTCCCAACGAACTTTGACAATAGGAATACGACTTCGCTTGAGTTGCTTGATTTCACGATCCATAATTTCTACCGGTTTCTCAACGAAATGCATCGTTTCATCAATGTGCAAGTCATCAAGCAGTATATGGAGATTCTCATCGGTGAGACATTTCTTCAGATTAGATACATGAAATGTAGGATGCACATTGCCAAGAGATGGAGGTAAGTCGAGTTTGTAGGCCACTTTCCTAATTCTTTCAAGGATTTTGAATGGACCAACATAGCGAGGGGCTAACTTGCCTTTCTTTCCAAAACGGATCACACCCTTCCACGGGGACACTTTAAGAAGAACAAGGTCACCGACTTGGAATTCCAAGGGTTTTCGTCGTTTATCGGCATAACTCTTTTGCCGACTTCTCGCTGTTCGGATGTTGTCACGGATTTGAATAATCTTGTCGGATGTTTCTTGAATTAGCTCGGGACCAGTGATTTGTGCTTCACCAATCTCGTTCCAACAGATAGGAGAACGACACTTGCGACCATAAAGAGCTTCGAATGGAGCCATGTTGATACTTGTGTGATAGCTATTATTGTAAGAGAACTCAATGAGGGATAAATGTGAATTCCAATTTCCACCAAAATCGATTACACAAGCTCTAAGCATGTCTTCAAGTGTTTGGATTGTTCGCTCGGTTTGACCATCAGTTTGGGGATGGTAAGCCGTGCTCAAATCCAATCGTGTGCGAAGAGCGATTTGGAGAGATTGCCAAAATCGAGAAGTGAACCGGGCATCTCGGTCGGATATTATGTTCAAGGGAACACCATGACGGCTCACAATTTCATCAATGTAAATTCGGGCTAGTTTCTCAACCCGATAGTCTTCACGGATAGGCAAGAAATGAGCAGATTTGGTGAGACGATCAATAATCACCCAAATGCTATCATAACCACTCGAGGTGCGAGGGAGCTTGGTAATGAAATCCATAGCTAAGTTTTCCCATTTCCACACGGGAATTTCTGGTTGTTCAAGTAAACCAGAAGGACGTTGATGTTCGGCTTTGACTTTGGAGCATGTTAAACATTTAGCAACATAAAGAGCAATGTCCTTTTTCATACCGGGCCACCAATATTGTTGGCGAAGATCTTGGTACATTTTATCCGCACCAGGATGAATAGAATAACGAGTCTTGTGAGCCTCGTTCATGAGAAAGGTACGGAGATCATCGCGATCGGGAACCCAAATACGGTTCAAGTAATAAAGTAAGCCATTGGGTTTTGTCTCAAGCAGAAGTTCAACACCACACGACATTTCCTCGTACATGTTACCCTCGGTGACTGAGACGTGTTGAGCTTCTAAGATGCGGGTTTGAATATCGGTTTGAATTCGGGCACAATGAAGCATAACATGGTCCTTTCGACTCAAAGCGTCGGCTACAACATTCGCTTTGCCGGGATGGTAACGAATCTCGCAGTCATAGTCATTATGGAGTTCAACCCAACGTCGTTGCCTCATATTGAGTTCCTTTTGATTGAAAATGTGTTGAAGACTTTTGTGGTCGGTGAACACCACACATTTTGTGCCATAGAGATAATGTCTCCAAATCTTCAATGCGAATACGACCGCACCCAACTCGAGATCGTGCGTCGTATAATTCTTCTCATGAATCTTAAGTTGTCTTGATGCATAAGCGATTACTTTGCCTCGTTGCATGAGGACACAACCGAGACCTTGGTTAGAAGCATCACAGTAGACAACTAAATCATCATTCCCATCAGGGAGAGTCAAAATGGGAGCATTGCACAACTTTTGTTTAAGGGTTTGGAAAGCTTCTTCTTGTTTTGGTCCCCATTCATAAGTCTTACCCTTGTGGGTCAAAGCGGTAAGGGGGACAACAATTTTAGAGAATTTTGAGATGAAACGACGGTAATATCCCGCAAGACCAAGAAATGAACGAACTTCAGTGGGAGTCTTCGGGGTATTCCAATTCTTAACCGTTTCGATCTTAGCAGGGTCAACATGAATACCCTTGTCATTGACAATGTGACCAAGAAATTGAATTTCTTTTAACCAAAATTCATATTTGGAGAATTTGGCATATAGTTGTTCTTTCTCCAAGAGATCCAAGACCAATCTAAGATGTTGCTCATGATCGGCTTTAGTCTTGGAATAGATTAAGATGTCATCGATGAAAACGATCACGGACTTATCAAGGTACGGTTTGCACACACGATTCATGAGATCCATGAAAACTGCGGGTGCATTGGTTAGTCCAAAAGGCATAACCATGAACTCGTAATGACCATACCTTGTTCGGAAGGCAGTCTTTGGAATATCGTCTTCTTGCACACGGAGTTGGTGATAACCAGATCGAAGATCAATCTTCAAGAAGCAAGTAGAACCTTGAAGTTGATCAAAGAGGTCATCAATTCTAGGCAAAGGATAACGATTTTTGATAGTAAGCTTGTTGAGTTCACGATAGTCAATACACATGCGAAATGATCCATCCTTCTTTTTGACGAATAAGACGGGTGCACCCCACGGTGAATGACTCGGACGGATGAATCCCTTGTCGGAGAGCTCTTGAAGTTGACTTGCAAGTTCTTGCGTTTCAGAAGGTGCAAGACGATAAGGAGCTCTAGCCACGGGGTTAGCTCCGGGCACAAGATCAATGCGAAATTCTACTTGACGAACGGGTGGAAGACCGGATAAGTCTTCGGGGAATACTTCAGGAAAATCTCGGATAATGGGGATATCTTGAATACTCTTCTTTTTGACATCCTTTTGAATGATATGGGCCAAAAAGGCTACGCACTTCTTTCATAAGTACTTTTGAGCAGTAGTGCATGACATTAATTTAAGCCCTTTGCAAGGCTTTTCACCAAAGACTCTCAACGTTTCTCCCGATGGTAGAGGTATTCGAATACACTTCTCAAAGAAAATGACTTCGGCATGATGATTCGATAGCCAATCCATGCCTATGATGATATCAAAGCTTCGTAGTGGCATTGGAACAAGGTTGATTGGGAATGTGTGATCATTAAGTTCTAGAGAGCAATCATAGATAATGGATTCAATTGTATGAGAGTCACCATTTGCTACTTCAACGGTAAATGTTTTCTCTAAAAGGGATCGTGTCTTTGCAAGTAAAGGTTCAAAGTTAAGTGACACAAAACTTTTATCGGCACCGGTATCGAATAAAATGGAGGCATATTGACTATTAACAAGAAACGTACCATTGACCACGTCATTGTTGGCTTGAGCTTCATTGGCGTTTATGTTGAAAGCACGCCCACGAGCTCCACCTTGTCTAGCATTGACTAACTTTGGGCATTGATCACGGAAATGGTTCGGGTTGCCACACTACTAACATGCTCGCCCATTTGCAATAGCGGGTACACCTTGATTAGCCACTTGGGTGTTGGTTTGGTTTGGTGGGTTGACTTGGCCCGCAAGAGCTTTGGTCCTACAGACATTAACTGTATGGCCATATCTCCCACAATAAGTACAAAGGCGACATGGTATGCTTTGGGGATGATGATAGTTGCAGGTGGCACAAAGTGGGTAGATTCCAACATATGGCTTTTTAGCCGGTACTTGAACCATAGGTGTAGCTTGGTTAATAGGAATAGCAGGAGTGACCACCGCATAGTTTCTAGTCTTCCTTTTCCTATTATTACGGGAGGGTTCAGTTGTGGCTTCTTTGTTGTGAGTAGGAGGGGCTATAGTGTCAGAAACTATCTTGGTGCCCTTTTTAGTAAGTGTTCCCGCTTTCACATGGTTATCAGTTAAGGTGGCGGATAAGCGGATAGCATCTTCAAGTGTTACGGGATTCCTTCCTAGGACAGTATCTTGAATTTGCCTAGGTAGTCCCCCAATATACTTTTCAATGCAGCGGGACAAAGGAGTGACCATGTGGGGCACAAGAAGACTCAACTCATGGAACCGAGTCGTATACGCCAAGTTTTCACCACTATCTTGGGCAAGATCCCAAAACTCAGCTTCAAGTTTCTTCACTTCATTTCGAGGACAAAATTCCTCGGTCATTAACCTTTTAACCTCATCCCAAGGTAAGGCCATTGCTACATCCACACCCCTATTTCTTTTCTCCCCATTCTACCACGTGAGTGCCCGTTTTTGTATGACACTTGTGGCATGACGAACACGAAGGTTGTCGGGGCAGTCACTATTGAGAAAGGTATTCTCAATGCTTTCAAACCATTGAAGGAGTCCGGTAGCTCCTTCGGTACCATAGAACTTGAGGAGATTACACGAGTTGAAATGCTTGAAGGTGCATTGAGATGGGTTGTTACCACCATTTCCTCCATTACCAGCATTACCACTATTACTACCATTTCCACCATTGTTACCATTGGTGGCACTATTAGCTTGAGTGAGTTGTGTCACGAGTTGTGCAAGAATAGCAGCAATGTCGGTATTGGTGTTGTCCGCGGGAGCACGATTAGGAGGCATTCTACAGATTTTCACAAGACAAGAAAAGATGTAAGAACTTATGAGAATTGTTTGGATTTAATAGAATAAGATAACAAAATAAATAGATAATCATAGTTTGGATTGTACTCAAATAGTGATATAATCACTCGAATACTATGACACATTAAGGTTAATTAAACTTATATAATTTTCAAGGAGACATGCTTTAGCCTATAAGTAAACACTCATCTTGGGAATTCCCAGGAAAGCATACGGGTCCCTCGGTTGATTGAGATTTATGCGAAATGCTTTCCTAGACAGAAAACCCAAAATACAGGTGTCACCCTTCCAGATTGCACGTGTCCTCAAATAATTAACAAAGTTTAAAAACCTTAACGAGGAAATAAAGAAAATTTTATGGATTTAGCTTCATGAAAATTCCACATGCTAGAAAAATATAGATAGAGAAGGAGATAAGAGCACTATGAGGTTTTAGGATAGAGGAAGAGATATTGTTTATTTAATTTATTATTTAAGTATATACTAATGAGTCATGGATTTTTAATAAATAAGTCATCAAATAAAATAATAACTAATCATAGTAAGCATGTAGCACATAGCATGTAACACATAACATGTAGCACATAATCATATAAACATGAAGCATGGTATAAGTGGGTGTCCTAAAGTTATAGTCTAGGTCAAGGTGTCTAATAACCTAATTCCCTATAACCAAGGCTCTGATACCAATCTGTCACACCCCGACCGATGGCGGAATCATCGGGGCGGGACATGTAGACTGTTCATAAGCACAAGCTTGACTAGATTGAATATGTTAAACATCAATTTCATAACAAGTAGTCCAAACACAACCAAATCCAAGATAGAACAAAATTGAAATACATAGAGTTCTTTTATTTAATTTTTAACTAAGTCCAAGCCTATGTGTAGCACATCTTGGTCAATCTCACACATTAGAACCTGAAACATGAATAAAATAAAGTCAACTAAAAAGTTGGTGAGTATAACACATGTTTATATAGATAGCATATAGTTTGTAAAACAAATCCATACATAACATGATAAATAAGGCATTTATGGGGAGCAGCCATTGTGTAACCATGTACAATCAAACCTTTGTAACTAGCATGCAAAATTGTGTTGTCGGTATCAATCACCCTAATCTGGGTGGGTTTGTCAGACTCAATAGATCTATCATTGAAAACCGTCGGCTTGAATAGTTAATGATTGCACATAATCGCATACAAAGGTTAGCACACCTAGCACTCGGGCATAAAGCTCAAATTGCACACATGAATGTAAATAGGATTTGTACTTGTGTTGTTTGTGTAAATGTAAACATGTAATTTGAATAATGTTCATGTTCCACCCCAAAAATGTAAAAGAGTAAAAGGGGCTATGTATACTCACTTGGTTCGAAGGTGTAGCTAACAAAGATACTAGATAGAATAAGGATCCTTGAAATGCACAAGTTAACCTAAGGAGTAATGTATATGGTATTAATAGTGTGCACCAATGTTTAAGTCTAAAGTTGCATTTGGACTTGTGTAATAAGGTCATTGATTTGTAATTGGAGGTATTGAATAAAATATATAAAATTTGAAAGAGTATTTTTAGAACATTTTGATTAAGGTTTGAGTTTGAATAATTAAATAAGTAATGTAAATAATTATTGTTTATGAAAACCTTGTAAGTATTAGTTATAAGTTAGTATAATTAATTAATCGTTTTTGTTTAAATATAAATTAAATAAATAATCATTTTATTTATTTATTTATAAAATGTAACTTAACCATTTAAATACTTTTTAAATGAAAGGTTTAACAATAATTGTAAATTAAATTTTTATAAACTTTAAATAATTAATTTTCCATTTATTAAATATTTGTTCTTTCTAAATAAGATTAAATGTAATTTTATAAAATTCAACTATTTTTATTTTGTAATTTAATCAGAATATTTGTGGTTTGAAAAATATATAAAATTTATAATTCTGTCAAGATTTTAACTCACACATGACCGTGCCTGGGAAGGGCACGATCGTGCTCGAACCACGGGCGCGACCATGCTAGTCAGGGCGCGACCGTGTTGATCAAACAGAGGGCTTAAACTAATTAAATCATTAGGCATGACCGTGCCTTGGCTAGACACGATCGTGTCTATGATTCTAAGACACGACTGAGATTAGCCAAAGGGCATGATTGGGTCTGTACTGGAGGACACGACCGCGCTGATAGTCGGCACGACCGCGTCTCATGGGACACGACCGCGCTAGATGATTAGCGCGACCGCGTCTGTTCCAAATCAGGAACGGATTGACTAATTCTTATAATAACAGGGCTGGAAATCATAGGGCTTTCACCCATTAGATTATTTCGAGTCTTTTTGCATAGATTAATTGGATTTAAAACGTGTCTAGAGTCGGATTCGATTAAATCATTTTTGAATGAAAACTAGATTCGGGTTTAAGATGATTTCCATATTGGAAGCCCAAATTAACATGGGGCTTTTGATCTAAGGACTAAATCGATAGAGGACAAGGTTTCAATTACCCGAAATGATGGCTAATCGATAGCGAACGGTAGGAAGGATTTTCGACGTCGGCGAGCTTGGTTTCCGGCGTCTTCTGCTACGATTCTGGTTGCTTCAAGTGGTTCAGTAGCTTCTGGGAGGATCGTTTGTGTGTTTGCTTTGGAGAATTGCAAACAATTTGGAGAATTCGATGGTCTTGTGAGAGAATTGGATGGTTATGAGTTGGATCGACGAAATTTTGTTTATTTGTTGTAATTGTTATGATTAAAAGAGTTAATTGAGTTTGTTAATGGTGAAAACGTGTCGAACGGTTATGAAATCGAAGGTCTCTGTGATTAAAGTCTGTATTTACGTTTCAACTGATGAGAGGCGCGACCGTGCCAATATGAGGCGCGACCGTGCTAAGGCACCAGGCGCGATCGTTTTAAGACAAGTCGCGCGACGGTGCCATAACTAGGCGCGACCGTGCCTTTCAACATCAGACCTTGTAACTTTAGTCTTTTGTCATATTTGTATAATTAGATACTTATGTATTGTTTTAATAGGATATAACCGAATAAATTTCGCGGATTTGCATTGAAATATAGTATTAAATTGTTGGTACGAAAAGAAACAAAACAGTGCACTAGAATTTGAATGCATTACATTGAATTGAAAATACGGATACTAAAATCATAAATGTTACAGAGTGGGTTTGGGCTTGAGTGTATGGGCCAAAAAGGGCAAGGGATGGGCCCATTATAAGCCCCAAGACCAGCCCCAAACCCCATTGTTATCACCATTTGCGTTTTCTAGAGAGAGAAATATTCTAGAGAGAGAGTGAGTCGGTTTTGCCCCAAGATCGATCCAACCTTCTTCTCCAGTGTTTGTTTAAAGCTTCTCCGAAAAATCAAGCACAAACATGTATCAATCCGTCAAGAATCTGAGTTTTTATGTAAAGTGGGTTTTTAGGGTTTCAACAAGTTTTCTTTAAAATGATTAGATTTTTACGTGTGTTTTTGAATAAAAACTATAGATTTAGCTTCATGGTTAAGATTAGAACAGTTTGTACGTAAAAAGTTGGGATTTTGGATCAAAAACGAAGAATCTAGCTTAGAACAGTTGAATCGCCCGAAAAGTCTTTGAATGGTCCGAAAAATCTGATGCGTTCGAAAAGTATTTCAGACGAAGAGGGAGATTTCGGACAAAAGTGATTTCGGACATAAGATTTCGGACGAATTAGTTTTCGGGCGAGATAGTTTTTGGGTGAAAGATATTCCAGACAAATTGGTTTTCGGGTGAAAGACATTTCGGACGAATTAGTTTTCGGGCGAAATAGATTTCGAATGAAGGACATTTCTGGCGAAATAAGATTTCGACCAAAATAGATTTCGACTGAGAAAGATTTAGGTCGAAAAGAGATTTCGGACAAGCAGAGTTTTCGACCCAGTTGATTTCGGACAGATAGATTTGTATGACTCGGAGTTAACACGTTTCGTTTATGACCATTCGAGCAGATCGTTGAGCCTTAAAGAAGACTAGCTAAGAAAGTCAGGTGAGTTCTAATCCCCTTTTTGCTTTCTTCAGGGGAAGTGTGCATACTTAGTGTAAAGTGTTTATTACATATTTTATATTAATAAACAAAATAAAAAACTATGTTTTAGTGAAAAATTTAAAAGAGGCAAATGTACGTTTTGAGCAATGTATAGCTATATTATGGCAAGCGTTTACTATATTTCATATACATAAACAAAGGCATAATATACGTGCTAGTATGTTTTCTGTGAAGTAAGATATATCATTATGGCAAGCATTTACTATATTTTCATATACATAAACAAATGCATGATATATGTGTCAAGCTATGTTCAGTAAAGCAAGATATTTTATGGCAAGCGTTCACTATATTTCATATACATACACAAAGGCATAAGATATGTGAAAGATATGAACAAGTCATATAGAGTTTTATGAACAGAAATTGAAATAGATTTCCTACGGGAATGTGTACCAGCTGTAAAGGTCCTTAGGACAGATATTACTTGTACAAGATGTCAGATATGGGTTCTACCCATTAGTAAGAACTGTTGGGTTCGCTAACGGTTGTACAACTGGGATGAGTGACGGCGGTTGCGTGGGATGTCCACGCAACCTCCCCTTAGCGTTAAGCGGTATTGTCGGTTCATGGACGTGAGTCATGAGGGCATTGACCAGGTACTCGTTGGTTCATGGATGTGAGCCATGAGGGTGGTACAGAAGTGACAAGTGAACTGACGGTTAAGCGACAATGACGGTTCATGGCCGTTGGCCATGGGGGTATTGACCAGGTTCATGTTGGTTCATGACCGAGAGCCATGAGGGCAGTACATCGTAAAGGAATTGACGGTTTATTATATGTTTCAACCTGATTTGAAAAGTAAAGTATGTAAAGTTTTACTTTAAGGGCAGTATGTATTAGTAAATCTTTTATATAATTGATTTAAAGTAAACGTTAGAACTCACTCAGCGTTGCTGATTTTTAGTATGCATATCAGTTAAGTGTAGGTGTTGCTGATTTTCAGTATGCATATCAGTTAAGTGTAGGTGGCTTTGGATGGATGAGGATGCTTGGCTTGGCGAGATGAGTTACCCGAAAATCAGTGTCTGGCATCCCGTTTATGTTTCAGTTGTTTAAGACAAGTTTCATTTCTTATCAGACAAGTTATGTTTAGGCATGTTATGTATTTCCGCTGTGTATGTTAAAGTTTGAATCGTTTCCTCAGCATGTGTTGAATGTCTTATGTTTATGAGCTATGTGTTGATGAGTAAATCCAATAAGTGAGGCCTCCCATGTTTGAGGCCTTACATAACAAAGTTGAAAATTAGCTTGATATAAAGCAAAGAAACTTGCCAGATTATATACACACAATTGAAAGCTTAAGGACAATTATTGAAGTATTGAATAAAATTTATACAGAAAAATTATATTAAAATTCTTCTTATAGAAGAGAAAGGGTTGCAAAATTCTCAATCTCTCGAACGCTCTTTCTATCAATTAGCACAAGTGAGTCGAGTCAGGTAATGGATCAAAATAGGTTCGAGTCAGTTTGGGTTCGACGACTGTGGTATTGACGGTCATGGCGGTGGCGATGGGGGGATGATTCAGCGTTGTTTGGTAGGAAGTGGTGGCGGTGGTGAACTAAGTTTTCACGAAAGCAAGGGGTGGTGAACTAAGTTTTAGCGGAAGCAAGGGGTAGTGAAGGTAGTGAAAATCGGTAGATGGCGTCGGTGGTGACGATTGGTCATGTGGGTGGTGACCACTCTTCTAACAACAACTAGAAGGTGACGCCGACAGTGGTGAACGTGGTAAGTGTTATAATGTTTTCAAATCATTTTAGTTAATTAATATTTACTTAAAAACATAGGCGAGTCAGTTTACACATTGATATGACTTGTAAGTTCTCAATTATCATTTTTTTATTATGTATTCACTTTTGGTCCCAAAGAATCTGGTTTTAAATGTAAAATTCAACTACTTATATGTTATTCTTAATGGGTTCTTTTTGTTTTTGTGAATGATTTTACCAGATTATATATGCATTTAGGTTATTATAAAGGGGAGATTAAGAAAAACGAATCAAACGACGGTTTGGGTGTAATGGAGAATCAAGATGAAACAATGTTGGATAAAAGTGATCAAGATATTGTGGTATATGTCTCTCTATCAATGTGTTTGATTGAAAAGGCTTTTGAGATTATTAGTTTGACTTTTTAGTAAAATTTGATAACAGGAGGTTAAGATGAAGGATGTTATTGAGGAATCTTATGTGTAATAAGCTACATATGTTTTTATAATCAAATTAATACTGATTTATGTTGTGTTTTACTTTGAATTCATTGTTTTTGTGCCAAATTAAATTACCACTGAACTTGCATGTCTACTTTGTAAAAGTGATGAAGTTTGGAGAAGATCCAGGTAGATTTTGAAGAAGAGGGACTTGGAAAAAAGAAGAAGAAATTGTGGAAGCCATCATACAGTCGTATCGTTATGTACGAGTCGTACGATTACTAGAGTTCAAAGTTCGCAGCCGACATACGTTCGTATCGTAGAAGACCGTACGACCGTATAGTCATATACAAGTCATACGTAAGCTTTCACATAAGCTCTAATCGATGCTTAAATAAAGCAATTGACGACCAGAGTTAAAAAGCATCAAGAAATCAAAAATACAAACCTCTAACCCACTATTAGGGAGTCAAGGAAGAGAGGAGGAAGTCTTTTGAGGATTAGATTACCATATTCGGGATCGAGAATGTGTTCGGGGAGAAGATTTGAAGACTTGAGTCCTTAATCCGGTTCTACAATTCTCATTCATCATTATTCATGTTTCTAATTTTGTTTGTGTAAGGCCCCCAAACCGGGCACCCTACGGTTAGTTCTCATCACTGTGTATTCTTTCCGCAAACACTTAACTTTCATTTAAAACATACAGCGGAAGTCTTACTCAAAATAGTAATTATCTTTTATTAACGTTATTACACATTACCTTATAATACGAATGCATGCACATGAAACACCCTACTTTTACTATACTAATTTATCAGAGTTTAATGTGGAAAACGGTCCCAGATTTTTCAAAACCTTGTCACTATAATGACAAAGGTATATTTTATTATAATATTGTTTTTACATAAAATATTACATCATGTAACATAGGGATTCTTCAACTCCGATCAGCCACGTCCTCAGGAAGCCTCATTCCACATGCTCTTAACCTGCAGTGTTTGGAAAACATTTTTGGATTAGCTTACGCTAAGTAAGTACACTGCATCATTCATTTTAGTATGAACCCTTTAGATTCTTATTATTGTTCAAGGTTCCCGGGCTCTTGGCGCCCCCGTGACCATCTCCGGACGTACCTCCGGTCAGGTCATTCGTATATTTTATTATCATTCATTTTAGGTCCTTCCGCCTTATAGACTAGGCATGACACCTCTACCGGGTCCTTCCGCCTATAGACTGGGCACCTTTCCATTCTCATATTTAAGGGACTTCCGTCTCGTAAACTCGGCACCTTTTTCCATTCATTCTAGAGATCCGCCCCGTAGGCTGAACATCTCTTTTCATTGGGATCTTGAGTATCATAGACTCACAGCCTCCCAATTTATTCCCAACCAGTCCTCACCTTAAAATTTCGTAACAGTTTCCCCACGACGCATTAAAGAGGCTTATATATAGGAAGTACCAACGGCATATCCACCACCCCTTTAACATTTCGTGAGTACTCCGTCATTCCATTTTAAGACTTAGACTCGTTTCCATCATACATTTATATTTACACATATGGCATGATCATCTATCATGCATTCACATATTCACGTTTAACACACATTGCCTATATGCACATATAGCATGATCTCTTGTCATACTTTCATATTTATCCCTGCTCTAATTCCTTATAAAGGTTTCTCCATGTTACGTTAAAGAGGTTTATATATAGGAAGTACCAGCGGCGTATCCACCACCTCTTTAACATCCCATAAATACTCCTTTAATTAGAATTAAGCTTTCCCGTTAATCCTTATTTATTTAATAGCATGATTTATTCATGCCTTTATCTTCGCTCTTGCTCTAATCCCTTACAAAGGTTTCATCATGTTATGTTAAAGAGGTTTATATATAGGAAGTACAAGCAGCGTATCCACCACCCCTTTAACATCTCATGAATACTCCTTTGCATAAGATTAAGCGTTTCTCATTATTTATTTGATAGCATGACTTTTTCATGCTTTTATCCCATCCGTGCCCTATTTCCTCGTAAAGGTGTCTATATAATGCATTAAAGAGGTTTATATATAGGGTGTACCAGCGGCGTACCCACCACCCTTATAATATATCACAGATATTCCTTTATTTAGAAGTAAGCCTTCCCTTATTTATACTTATCATATATTGTAAACTGTGGTGATTATCCATCCAGAGTAGTACCTCCAACAGAGATGTTACCAGGAAAGAATGATGGTATAGGAGAGATTTGCACACCACTCTTTCCTTAGACAGAACATTCTGCTTGTCAGATAACTAAATACCGGTTGAAAATTCTCCCGTACGTATACTATATTTTCATTACTGTCTTTTAGTCTATAACCCTAAACATTCATAATGGTTTCACCACGAAGTACCAAGATATTTTTATATAGGAAGTACCAGCGGCGTATCCACCACTCCTTGAATACGTCGTGGCTACTTCATTATTTTCATTTAGTGTTTAGACTAATCCCCATTACCTTTCTTTATTTCCCCGTACCTTAGCTCCACATATAACACATAACACATAATCACATAATTCACATAAACTTTTATCTAAGGTACAGGTCCAGTGTACTTACGATAGTCTCGGGTCGTTTCCTACGCTCGTTCCTAGCTTAAACGTCTCTCCGGATCCGAACCGCACTCGCAGCGTACCGCACTTGCACTCAAACGCGCCGCACCGGGTCTTCTAATCTTTCTCAGAGTGTTTGTGTGTGCATGGTGTTTGTGTGTGATGATTCTTTATTTGAACGGCCTTAAGAATCTATTTATAGGCTGATTTGGGACCCATGTCGGACCGACATGTCATCTCAAGTCGGTTCGAATTCGGCTGAAGTCGGTGACACGCGTCAAAACATCTTTTTTTTTTTGCTTCTGCATCACACGTCAGACCGACGTGTAATCCATATCGGTCCGACTTCCCCACGTCGGACCGACATGTAAATCATATTGGTCCGACTTCCAGACGTCGGACCGACGTGTAAAGCATATCGGTCCGACTTGAGTGCTGAGTCATCAAAACACCTTTCAAAGCTTCTCGAAATGCTTCAGCAACTCATGTCGGACCGTTATGCTTAGGATATCGGTCCGACATACCTCATTTTCATATTCTTCTCGTCGAAACACCCCATTTTCACATATTATGGCTTCCGTAACTGTTTTTCTAGCTCGAGATATGCTTATGCGAAGTTTTGGGCTATTTCTGGGTGAATAGTCTTTCCGTTTCACATCCGGTTAAGTTCTTAGGTCACGTTTCTTAACCGAAATTCATCCCAACTTATTATTATTCAATTCCAACTCCCCCGTTAAGCTTTTGGTATCGCGTTTCGTTACTGATACCATTCGTAGCTTTACGTTTGACGTCCCTTTGACCGTTAACCGTTTACGGATGTATTTTTGGGATGTTACAACTCTACCTCCCTTATTTTAGATTTCATCCTCGAAACCTGTAAGTTCTTAGGATAAGTCTTTCTCATCCTTTCCTTGCTTTCCCAGGTCATCTCTGACCCATTCGTGTGCCTCCTATTGCACTATCTGTTTAGTGTTTAGAATCTTTACAGGTCCTTTGACATGAGTTAGTTTCTCGTTAACCTCTATCTCTTCCAGAGGTATATGAACAATTTCGTCTGCTATATACTTCCATGGAACGTATTTCGGTTCTTCATGTAGCTTTAGTTGATAAGTCATTCTTCCGACTTGCTTAATGATCCTTAAAAGAACCAACGAATCACGGACTTATCTTGCCACGTTTCTTACGTTGAATTAGACCTTTCCAAGGATACCTAAAACACAATCTCCTTCTTGGAATTCTTTTGGTCTATGTCTTTTGTCTAACAACTTTCTCAGTTATGACATATATTCTTCATTCCAGTTGATTGGTAATGAGCTTTAGTTACTGGCTTAGCTTTCGGAATTAGGTCGTACTCGATCTTTCTCTCAAACGAAATGCCTGGAAGATCGTCTTGAATTCTCCTAGAAGTTTAGAACTTGCTTCAGTTCTTTCCTAGTTGTCTTCGCCTTGGCCGCATAAGGTATGAAGGCTTGGTGACCTTGTCTTACATTGCTATTTATCTTAGCCATCTTACACAACGTAATTGGATTTCTTCGTTTATCAATTACATTAATTTCTTTTGTTTCAAACTTCGTGAATTGTATAGTCTTCTGATCGTATATAATCATTATAGTATGCGAAGATAACTAGTCCACTCTAGTGTTCACATTGATTTCTTGACAAGATACTTTTCTCCTTCTATTAGTAGTCGGTAGTCTCGACATATTTTGGTTACAACGCGGTTTCTGTCACTCACGTTTTAACCTCTAATGCCCTAGCCAACTTAATTCTATTGAAGTTTCTTGAATTCACATATCTTAATGAAATAAATAATCGACTGGCCTCCGTATCAGAATAAACACAAGCAGGTAGGGAATTCAAGAGGAAGATACCTGATACAATGTCAGGGACATCTTTTACTTCCTCGGCCGTGATCTGGAAAGCCCTACCTCTTGGTTTCGGAGCCTCGATGCTTTTGATTTCATTGTCTGCCATTCTTGACCCTTCACCGGTCTTCTCAATCAGCAATCGTAGTTCAGGACATTCTCTGCTGAAATGTACCGCCTTGTAACAAGTGTAGCATAGCCTAGTTGAACTCATACACTGTATTGTAGTGTGTCCAACTTTTCCGCTTTTGCTACAATTTAGAATCTTGAACCGGCACTCTACAGGATGCCTCCTTCCATAGACTTTATAGTCGCTTATTTCTTTCTTTTAAGAGGAATCACTATCAGGTCTCCTAAATTTAATCCTCCTCAGAGGCATAGGAGATGGATAGCCCTCTCCTTTCCTCTTCTTCCTGTCTCTTAAGCTCTGTTTCTCGTTCTCGAGCCCAATCAATCATTTACTTCAAGTTCGCGCACTTTGACGGATGAATGAACTCTCTAATTTCTGTTTTTAAAATGAGATGGTATCGTGTCATCCACATCTCAGGAGTTGTTAACAATGCAGGACAGAATCTAGCTTTATCGAAGAAAATGCAAGTAATCGCGTCCACAGATTCATTTGTGTGACGGAGTTGAAGGAACTCCTCAGTGATTCTGTCTATTGCCACTCGTGGGCAATAATGCTTCAGAAAAATATCCTTGAATTCTTCCCCCTTTATCTCTTTGATTTTATCTCTTCCCTTCTCTCTCTTCACTATGCCCCACCAATTGTCAGCTCTTTCTTTGAGTTGGTTGGTGGCGAAGGTTACTTCGTCCTCCCACTGCAATGACAGGTATAGAATGCCGTTTCCATTGTAGCTATCCATATTTGACTTTCTAAGGGATTAATGGCTCCTTTGAACTCCAATGGTTTGCACATCATGAAATCTTTATACGTGCATCGAGTCGATTTAGAATTTCCATCTTCTCCGTTATGAGGTTGCTCAATATTCTTATGATTCTCATACCAGCTTGCCAGTGAACTTTGTAGTTTTGCTTGCAAAATTCGGAGGTTCGCATCGAAAGCCTTCCCTATTTCTAACGCAATCTGTCTCCGGATATTCTCCGGGACTTGTTCTACTTCGATCTCGTCGGGAGGCGAAGACGCAACTCTCCTATGACTCCCTTCGTCACGTACTTTATTGTTCTAACGTTCAGCCATTGTTGCTGATACACGGATTTCATTAAATCACTCGCTCGTTCACCCTAATTATAGTCTAGGGTTTCATATTTACAAGCCTCATACTATTCTAACCCTAATTAAGTATTCTAGGATTTTACGTAAGGCCCCCCCTTCATACATTTACACATACTCATATTCACTTATACATTTCAATTATAGATAATCACATTCCCGACTTACTATCTGCTGAAATAAGTTATCATATGATGTTTGCGACATCATGATAGTCCCATACATTAGCTCCAATACTGGCAAGGTAAAAGGTAATGTATGTTACGTATCATGATACTGCCAACTATCACATGGAGCATATCTTATACAAATTTCAGCCCACGTATACTCACATATTTATGTTTAAGCACTAGAATTTAAACATACCTGCTTCCTCGGACGGGCTCGGATAGAATCCCTATTTATATCACGAGCACTTATGGTTTGAGTTTAAGTATCCTTCTGACACTTAAATCCCTCAAACCGTGCTCTGATACCAACCTGAAACACCCTACTTTTACTATACTAATTTATTAGAGTTTAATGTGGAAAACGGTCCCAGATTTTTCAAAACCTTGTTATATAATGACAAAAGTATATTTTATTATAATATTGTTTTTACATAAAATATTACATCATGTAACATAGGGATTCTTCAACTCCGATCAGCCACGTCCTCAGGAAGCCTCATTCCACATGCTCTTAACCTGCAGTGTTTGGAAAAAGTTTTGGATTAGCTTACGCTAAGTAAGTTCACTGCATCATTCATTTTATTATGAACCCTTTAGGTTCTTATTATTGTTCAAGTTTCCTGGGCTCTTGGCGCCCCCGTGACCATCTCCTGACGTACCTCCGATCACGTCGTTCGTATATTTTATTATAATTCATTTTAGGTCCTTCCGCGTTATAGACTAGGCACGACACCTCTACCAGGTCCTTCCGCCTATAGACTGGGCACCTTTCTATTCTCATATTTAAGGGCCTTCCGTCTCGTAAACTCGGCACCTTTTTCCATTCCTTCTAGAGATCCGCCCCGTAGGCTAGACATCTCTTTTCATTGGGATCTTGAGTATCATAGACTCACAACCTCCCAATTTATTCCCAACCAGTCCTCACCTTAAAACTTCGTAACGGTTTCCCCACGACGCATTAAAGAGGCTTATATATAGGAAGTACCAGCGGCGTATCCACCATCCCTTTAACATTTCGTGAGTACTCCGTTATTCCATTTTAAGACTTAGACTCGTTTCCATCATACATTTATATTTACACATATGGCATGATCATCTATCATGCATTCACATATTCACGTTTAACACACATTGCCTATATGCACATATAGCATGATCTCTTGTCATACTTTCATATTTATCCCTTCTCTAATTCCTTATAAAGGTTACTCCATGTTACGTTAAAGAGGTTTATATATAGGAAGTACCAGCGGCGTATCCACCACCTTTTTAACATCCCATAAATACTCATTTTCTTAGAATTAAGTTTTCCCGTTAATCCTTATTTATTTAATAGCATGATTTATTCATGCCTTTATCTTCGCTCTTGCTCTAATCCCTTACAAAGGTTTCGTCGTGTTATGTTAAAGAGGTTTATGTATAGAAAGTACCAGCGGCGCATCCACTACCCCTTTAACATCTCATGAATACTCCTTTGCTTAAGATTAAGCGTTTCTCATTATTTATTTGATAGCATGACTTTTTCATGCTTTTATCCCATCCTTGCCCTAATTCATCGTAAATGTGTCTCTATAATGCATTAAAGAGGTTTATATATATGGTGTACCAGCGGCGTACCGAAATTCATCCCAACTTATTATTATTCAATTCCAACTCCCACGTTAAGCTTTTGGTATCGCGTTTTGTTACCGATACCATTCGTAGCTTTACGTTTGACGTCCCTTTGACCGTTAACCGTTTACGGCTGTATTTTTGGGATGTTACAGCATACCAACCAGAGTAGCACCGCTCTCAAGCCAAGATACGTCGTCCTTAGAACTCACCTGCAAAAATGTCTAACGTACATACAAAGTCAGCTACGCTGAGTGAGTTCTAACAGTTAATTTTAAGCAGAAACCACCTCGTTACAAATATCATTTTACGTCATCTCAAGACATACCAATCCTTTATAAAAACGTTTTGTCATTATTAATTTATAGATATCCCATGTTATCGATCAATTCCCATAAGAGTCCACCACCCAAGACTCATCCCATATCTATAACCCAGTAAGTCTCACCGACTTGGATCGAGCTTACTACACTACTAACTCGTAATCTATCACTCGTATCAACACGAAGTCCGGTTAACACAACCGACCCATGGACACAGACCTAACAAGCCTTAACTAAGACTCTCACAAGATCAACCGACACAACAATCATAAACACGTCATCGTTCCGACACAATGGTCAATCTAAGGCTCAACATTAGAGTAATAACATCACCACTCAGTGAATATCAATTAACACTTGCACACAACAATTACCTTCTAAGGATTTCACCGGTTTCGTCATAGCTACCCTCGTTAGGGTTATTCCCATTGGGATATTCATATCACCTCCGAGAACCCCCTTTCGGGTTTCAATATTGCCCTCACAGGGCCCCGTCACATAACACAGTGACACACTCGCCATCTATGATGACTGCCCAGCCACCCATATGGTGACAATACCAGAAGGACCGACTCTTTCCTATCATCGTTGGCCGTATACCCGGACAACAATGCAAGCACACAAATCAACAAGTTAAACGCACCTGACACTACATGAACAAGTTCTACCACCCATTGCCCTTACACGGATCACCTACGTGTGTAACCAAACCCATACCCTTGACGTACCTTCATAACGACTAGACCCATTACCCGAACCTTCTCGAATAAGTCATTATATGACACACAAAAATCATACCGACTTCTAGCCCATGCATCCTAAGGACACCACATAAACCCTTAGCCTCATTATTGAATGTTTTAGTTCATAAACTCATCGGGTAGAACCCAAAACTCGTAACACGTTTAATTAATAGAATAAAACATGCAAGTATGTACGATAGCCCTAAAACGGTAAAAAGAGGGGATTAGAAACTCACCATTTGCGCCGAGTCCAAATTCCTGTTCTGCACCCCGACCACCCGCTCAATTCCCGAACCTGTCAAGCGTACGATTACATGATCAAATTTCGTACTAAACTTACGTCGAACAACGTAAATAAGTAAAACCCTGACCCTCATCATAATAGTTTGACAATTCTTTTCCATGAACCCTAGTATCACGGGTTCACGTATAATATAATTCCTGACCCGTTTAGGACTCGTGCATCCGAACCCAAGCTTCCATGCATGCACGTACGTGTGCTATGCAAACCCTTAGCCATCCTCATCTTGTAATTACCAACTCGTATCGGATCGTCCTTGACCCGTTTAGAAACCGTATGCCCAAACCGGGTTCCCATGAATACATGTCACACCCCCAATTTCAACTAACGGAGTTTTACCGTTTGGGAAGTGACGAACCAGGATCTCAGACATTAGTTACTTTGAACGACTCTACATGGGACTCAAAATGAAAATATCATACTAATCAGAGTTTCAATGCGGAAGCGTAAAGAAAGTAAATGCGTAAAATACACACGCCCAAAACCAAAGTCTAAAAGTCCAAAGTCCAAAACGTCCAACCAAACCAAGTACAATAAAATAATCCAAACAAATATAAATAAGTCAAAATCAAAGTAGTTGAATTCCATGCATGCCCTAATGTGCACCTGTGTCTTATCTTAGCGACCTGAGAAAACATGTAAGAAAATATGTCAACACGAGGTTGGTGAGTCCACAGGTTTCAATATATGTAAATAAGCGTTTACCAGATTTATGTTCATTCAGTATGTATCTATAGGTAGCTAACCTATGCTCATGTTCAGCTTAAGCGCTCGCAACCGAAGCTGACTGTGTGTTTAATTGCCTCCTGCCAGGTCTATCAACACTGGCGGTGTGAGTAGGCTAACATTTCACCCGTTAGATATCTAATCAAGTTAGCGCGACTAACGCGGGTGGGATTTGTCAAACCCAGTAGTACTACTAAATATTACCTCGCTAAGATCCATATTAACGGTCCGAGATAAGTTGAGGACTTTCTGTGATAGCGTGTTACGCTTAGCTTTAACATTGATATCATACGAATTACAAAATCCCAAAATTGTTTAATCATGTTTTCTCCCCCAAGTTAAAACAGTAAAAGGGGCCGTGAAAACTCACCTGCGTTGCGTTGTAGGTAGTATCACACAAATGATAAGTTGGAACCACTTATGTAAGTCTCAAACGACTTACGAATGCCTTAAAATTATAAACACATAAATTAGGGATAATAATGAGAATTGTGACAGCGACACGAAATGAGAAACGTCTTAACGAAACGCTCTAATATTCAAGAGTGGACGAAAGTGTCCACGGAGTTAGGAATTACCTTACGCGACGAATGACACAATTAATAATGAATATAACCGGGTGTTTTGTTATTCACAAAAATTGAGAAAAATAATAATATATATCTATGAGCAAATAATATAACTAATTATATTATTAAATAGTTTAAACGTCTCACGGGATATAAAACGATACGAATCAATATATATATATATATATATATTATTTAATAGGATTTGTCACGGGATGAAAATAATATAAACATATTATTTTATACGAATTTACGGTTTAAAAATAATATAAATATATTATTTCTTTTGTTAATAATAACAATAATATTTTATTTATAAAAGTGGGAATAATAAAATATGTTAATAATTGAAACCCGAGCTTACGGGTTGTTTCCCGGACTAAAACACATTTATATAATAATTTAATATTATAAAGTTTGATTTTTATTAATTAAATATAATAGAAAAACTGTTCAAAAAAATAGATGTGGGAGCCCGGTCTCGAACCCGGGTCTCTCCCCCACACACACTGCCTTAACCAATCCGCCCGCTAGGGTCATCACGAATATAATCAGATCCAAATAGTTTTAACACCCAAGTCAAGTGGGTTTCCCTCCCATACACATACCGGTTCGAAACCCTTCCCCATCCGTCGATTTCGACCACAAACAACCCGAAGGTTATAGGGGTTTCATTCATCAGTGAATAGTGAATCTGAGGTTAGTATTAAGTGCAAAAACAATACGTTTGAAGCTGTTAATTCAAGTTTTAAATCGCCGAAACCCTAGATTATAAACATGGATTCAATTGATCGATTCTGATATTAAAAGTTGTTGAAATGATGGGGCTTTTACATGTTTGAACACTGCGAATCCACTGATATAGTTTAATTTGGTTCAGGTTGTGTCTGGGATCAAAAACTCCAAATTAGATTATGAACAAACCCTAATTTCCAGATCATTATAAATTCGGTATTAAAAGGTTGAATTAATAGAGGGTTTACAAGGAGTAGGTCATTACGAAGCTAACCATGTAAGTTAATTGAGTTATGGTTGGGCCTAGACTAGGGTTCGATTAAACCGGTTTCATATGAACCCTAGAATCTGGTGTGTGTTAAATTCGGTGTTGTGAGCCCCAATTGGAATAGGGCTTTCAATCAAGACACTAAAACGAAGCCGAGGATGTGTTTAGTTACTAGAATGTGATACAAATTGAAGGTGATCGACTAAAACCGACGCCGATGACGACGATGATGAGGTTGATCTCCGGTGACTCCCACAGCTTCTCCGATTGAATTGGTGCACGTAATAGTTTCAGCTTGATGCGATTTAGGTGATTGTATGCTTGATTTGTGAAAACAATATAAAAATTCGTCGGATTTGATTGGTCTTGTGAAGGGGTCGACGATTATGAGATTAAAAATCATAATTGGGTTTAATTCGGCCAATAATTGGGTTTAAACCTGTAATAACTATCGATTAATGTATTAATGTGCAAATCAGTTACAATGTCGCATGAATTCGCGATTAAAGGATTCGAATTTGGGTCAAATGCTCACCGTTTGACTTTTGGAAGTTAACCAAATTGAGATTAGACTATTTACAGAATTGATCCTTGTGGTTCTAAGTTTAGATAAAAACAGAAATAGTCCTCAAGGTTTGGATTGGATGAAATGGGTTAAGAACCTGTTAGTTTGACTATTAAAAGTCAACAGGAATTAAATCATTCAATTTTGACTTTAAAAAGTCAACAGATTCAGTTTTGGGACTTGGCAGAACTAGTCCCTATAGTTTAAGGTGTAGTAGGGTTTAGGAAATGACAGAATTAGTCCTTGGAGTTTGTGATAAGTTAATTAGGTTAGGATTTAACTGGATTTGTTAACTGAGTTAACTGGGAAAAGTCTGGATTGTCACAATGCACATACGTGTGCCATGCAAAACCCAAGTCGGAAAACCCTAGCCGGCTCCCGCTACCGTCCATTGTCTCATCCACCGTACACCACCTTGCACCCGTCACCCTTGTCATCCTCGTCGTGACACCCCTAGCCGAGAAACACCCATTCGTCCTCCGTCGCCAGCCTCTGCCATACACCACCACTCCCTCTCTCTCTCAGCTGCCGTCCACGACCCCACCAGGTCACCGTCGAGTCCCCTTCCTCCGGCTTCCAACATTACGCACCTCTCCCTCCTAGCCTTCGACGCCGCTTGCTACCCCTGTAGCCACCTCCGCTTACCGCCTCCACCACCACAGCCGGTAACCACCATCTTCCTCATTACCTATCGTCCGGTGTGATTAAGAACTCCAAACCCTAACCGGGTTTCACGAAAACTATGAATGTAAACACGTATTAAAGCATACACGAGAAGTTACCTAGGCGATGTGTGGAGTTTTCGCTCGAAAACGTCGTGAAACCACCGATGAATTCCCATTGCCGGCCTTGCCGAACTCCGGCGTCCCTCCCTCTTGATTCTTTCTTCCGTCGCCCACAAGCCTTGCCGAATGGTCTAGGGTTTCCGCTTAAAGTGGTTTTTAAATGGTCACTAGTTTCGCTTCGGGTCCCTACGTTTCTATCTCAATCGTTCCGATCCCAAACTATACGCAATATGGCTAACTGGGCCTTCTAATTTATGTTAAATAGGGTTTCACATGGTCATTTATATTAACCATGTCATTTAAAGGAGACTCGGTTCACCCATTACCCGGATCATTGTCTTAGGGATTTTCGGGATGTTACAGTTTGTGTGTTCTTTAAACGTTATAAGTAGTTAAACACTTTTGTGTCATCTAGGTTGAGATGAATTTTGATCATGAATGAGGAATTGTTTGATTGAGATTATGAAACTTTATTGAGTTTTATTTTTTTATCCATACTCTTATGATGCATGTGTTTGACATTATTAATACTATGTATGATTTGGGTGGTGGTTTTGATCCTGAAGTGAAGGCCTGCTCTTTAGGGTTGCTATTCTCGTTTTTAAGTTGTAATCTTCTGTCTATAATCTTGGTTTGTTACTCTGGGGAGTGCAAGATAAGTATAGAGTATTATTGGTAAAGTAAATGTGCTGCTTGATTATTAAATCTGAATAAAATGATTTAAGAGTATGTTAGAGTTTTCCTTGCATATACGAGTTGATAGTAAAAACCTCTATACGTCTTAGAAATTCTAAATCACAAGGGATCACAATCACGAGTTGCTAAAAGGTGTTAGTTTGAGTCTATAACACGACCATTCCTTAGATTTCTTAACCATGTTGGTGGCAGTCTTCCACTGTATCTCAAAATAACAAAGTGGTAGTTGGTTCTTCATAATAGTAGGTCATGGGGTACCCATCGTTACGTTCTAAAGCTCTGGATAGCTGACTCGTCTAGGTAACTCTAGCGAGAGCTTAGCCCTTTAGGGAACTTCCTTCATATTTCAATCATTCAAAAGAGTCATTCAATCTTTGGTCAAAAGGATTTGATATCTAGATGATATAACTTCCATCCATCTTATTTTCTTCAATAGTTTTTATGTTTTCAAAATACCTTTTCTCATATTAATCATTCAATTAAATATTGACAAACTGTTTAGTATTACGAGCTGCCTAGTGTCCCGATGATCAATACTTGGTTCTTACCATGACTCACAAACTGTTTAGTATTACGATATGTACACTTTCATGTGTGTGATTTAGTTGGTAATTATCATTTTTATAAATTTAAAACTACAATGTGAATCGAGTATATTTATATATGTCATCACCCACACCAGAATTTATAGTCAAAATAGACATTTGTAACAACCAACATAAACTCGTAGTTGTTGAGTATGGTGAAGATATTTATGCTAATTAAATATTATATATTTATATATTCTAATGATTTTCGATCTTGACTCAATAACTTGATATTTCTAAAATTTTCCATATTTATGTTCTGTTGCGGTTATATTAGTAT
The DNA here is from genome assembly GCA_023525975.1 of Smallanthus sonchifolius. Classification (NCBI taxonomy): domain Eukaryota; kingdom Viridiplantae; phylum Streptophyta; class Magnoliopsida; order Asterales; family Asteraceae; genus Smallanthus; species Smallanthus sonchifolius. The sequence goes on along the minus strand of CM042032.1, from coordinate 83,486,839 downwards.
CGCCGCTTACTTTTAAATCTGATGTTAAATGAGTTATATTTTGATTTCCAACTTAGTATAATTTTTTTAGAATTCAAAAAAATAAAGTCTTGACATTTATTACATTAAAATACTCGACGAGCGGACGAGTATAAAACTAGTTATACAGTATGTAAGACTCGAATGAAAATAGGTACGTAATATTGTAATATTGTAGTAGTCACATAGTAATCCGTTTATATATTTCATTTTTTTGTTGATAATATCACCGTCAGTATATGTAATGAATTTATGTTGATAATTTAAATTAATTAGAATTCATGTAGATTTTAAAATGCTTAAGATTTGGTTTAAAAAAATGATATTTATAATCATTTTTCTAAATAGATATATGCACATATACTATATGCACAAACATATGCATATATGCACATTTTTATACTTACTTTAAAAATATCTAGGAAAGATGAGGTAAAATCAGAGTAAGAGCGGAGAGAGATAAATAAAACATTGTTTTTTAATTTTACCTTTTTTCTGAAGCGATATGTACATGTTTTTTACGATTCTATCGGTTCTTAACATAAGATTTGTTCTCAAAAGCATATTACGAAGCTTGCTAAAGTGACATTAGATGCATCTTCATGTAAATTCAGATATTATCAATATATATATATATATATATATATATATATATATATATATATATAATACATATGTGACAATCATTTCATGAAAAAAGCATCAAATTTAGAGTTTAATTTATAACTCTAAAAAGGTAAAGCCGCACTTATACGTGATCACAAAGGAAATTCCAACACAAACCATCCGTAGTATGGATTATAATGCCGTTCCTGAGAATTCGAATGCCCTACACGAGTCGAAAAAAAAGGCCCATGGGCCTAAACACATTTAACATTTTTTTTAAGAATTTATATATATTTTAAGCCTAATACAAAATTACAAAATGTTGGGTTGGATTGGATTCATGGGCCTAAACACATTAACATTTTTAAGCCTAACATACTTTTAAAAAGACCCAATTGTTTTTTCTTGATATATTTGATCCAATAATTTTTTTTAAAAGCCTCAAAAATTACTTTTTTAAAAAGGCCAATAATTTTTTTGAACCCCTTGAAATGTTAGACATACTACGGATGTGTTACCCGTTGACCCAATGGGTCTGCCCTGACTCACCGCTTACCAATTATTATTTATTTTTGAAAGAGGTAAAGTCAAAAGGGAACTAAAGTGAAGAGGTTGCAACATGAACTTTCACATAATAATCAAATCTATACTGTATAATAAATAAATGTTTTGATTTGACACTTCTCACTATCTTATGCATGCACAACTCTTTTTTTTCTCGCCTCTCTGTCTTATTAGTTATACAAATTTATTTAATTTTTTTTATAATTTTTTGTTTCTCGCATCTCTCTTCTATTAAATAATAATGATTTTCATAATTTTTTTTACACAACGTTTTTCATAAATATGTAATATGTAAATCTTTATTACCAAGTATATATAACATTGCTTTTATTTAACCCGTGTAATACACCGGGTTTCTAAAGTTTAACATGAATTAACAATTATCAGTTAAATAAAAAAATTAAACTTAGCAAAAAAAATGTTTTAAAAATTAATTTAACAGAATTTATAACTGTAACGTAAAATTTTATTAAACTTGTGTAATACACGTTGTTAAACAAGGATTTACACGGGTTTTTAAAGACATACATTTTTTATTATTAAGTATATAACATTATATTTATTCAAGACGTGTAATACACGGGATACAAACATAGTTATCAATATATTATATTAAAAAGAGCTGATGGTTCTCAAACCACATTGAGGATATTGTTATCTAAAAACCCACTTTTTTTAGCAAGATGAGTGCCTGAGTGGATTTGTAAATGATTTGATGTTTGATATTATGTATCGATCACACGCCAACTTGGTACGTTTTTAGGGATAGACGAGGGGCAAGAAAGACCTCCAGCGGCGTTGCTTTGCTGGTAGTCAGTCCCGAGCTTTCACTCATATCAAAATGTTTTCCTTTAAGATCAATATCCTTTTGACTTGTCAAGAATCTTTCTGGCTTAAATTCATAAGGAGCTGACCATATATTTGGATCACGATGGATTTTCCAAAGATTTGCCAACAAACGTGTGCCTTTTGGGATGTTGTAGCCACTCACAACACAATCGTCCATGGACTCGTGAGGAACGGAGAGAGGTCCAGCCGGGTATAAACGCAAAGTCTCTTTGATAACGGCATCGAGGTAAACTAAGTTCTTTAAATCTGATTCCTCCACCGGTCTGTCTCTTCCAACATGTTCATCAATTTCATCTTGGGCAGTTTTTAATGTGTTTGGGTTATTTAGTAGCAAAGATAAAGCCCATGTTAAAGTCACAGATGTCGTGTCCGAGCCGGCCTTTATTATTGCCTGCGCGATTGAAATTAAGTTGTTAGATTTGGTTATTACTAACCTGGCTTTAAGTTTTTAGTACAAGTTATGATCTATATAAAAAAAGAACAGGAAAACCAATGGCCGTACTAGGAAAAAACTCATTTTCTACCCGCAATTTATGACATAATAACTTTTATCGCAAATTGTTACACATTTGTGACGAAAAAGAAAACACTTAGTTTTGCGACAAACTTACGTCAAGGTAGCGACAAATTGTTACACATTTGCGACACATTTCCGGCGAGGTTTTCTCCGTCAAAATTTTATTTGTCGGAAAGTCGGGTTTCCTACTCATTTCTGAAAAGTTGCGTAGGAAATTATTTTTGGGGATTTTTTCAAAAAATGTCAGATTTTCATGCTTTTAACGCCAAAATATATAATTTTTTAATACCTTTAAACGCATAGATCAGCAAATAATGATAAAGTAAATTGTATAATCAAGTTTACCAAGCATGTGGCTTTGATGATGGTGTCATGGTCATGACCGGGGAAATCCTCTTGACAGGCATCTTGGAGAACGGAAATAAGCACATCCATGAATAGTTGGTCGCCTTCTTGTTGCTGCCTAGACTCCCTCTCTTTCTTTCTCTCCTTTAACCATCCTTGTATGATGTTGTCCATTTCTTTGCCTGCCATCTTCATTTCTTTCTTGTATCCTCCCAGGTCGAAACGACCCGTAAAGGGAATGAAATCTGACACCACAAATGCACCCAATAACTCAAAGAACTTCCTTACCACACTTTGAAACCGAACCCCTTCTTCATCGTTGAGTTCGTACCTTTTACCAAGTTCCCAAACCATTGTTTCATATCCACCTTTACCATTTCCGAACCATCAGTCTCTTTGTTCATCAACCACGCCTCATAGACGTCCTTCATGGACGCTCTAACTTCTGAAACCCGAACATGTCCAAGCGTCTCGAGTCGTTTTTGAGAGAGAACCTCAAACATGATGATCTTGCGAACTTGTCGCCAGTAATCCCCGTACGGAGCAAGGCCAAACATGGCGTAGTTATACGCCATGATCTCTACCGCCTTTGATTTTGGTCGACTTGCAAAGACCTTGTCGTTTGTGGTGAAGCACTCTTTAGCTACCTCCCCGCTACTCACAACCAAGACTTGGTGAACACCGAGCTTGATGGTAAAGATAGGGCCGTATGTTTCTGCCATGTCACCTAAAACTTGTTGAGGTGGTCGAGATCCACCTAAAAGGTGTAGGTGTCCGATTATAGGCCATGCCCCCTTAGCTTGAGGTGCTGCTTCGTTCTTAACTTTGTTTACCTTCTTTCTCCTCAAGATCTGCAGCAGGAAAGCTATTACAAGAACAACAAAAATGGCTGTTACAGTCGTTGAAAATGGGAGATGGAACTCCATGAATTCTTGTACAAACAGGGTTATGAGAGTGACTATATATACAACAGATGCCCTAAATTTTATTCATTTATCTTGATAAATGTGAACCTCATCTCTAGTTAATGTCAATAATAGCAGATTATACTTTTGAAAATTGTTTTTCTTTTTTGAAACTCACTTTTGAAAATTGTTGGTTGGTATAGTTTGACATAAGGGTAAAGGGGGGCCCATCGGGTATGGGAACCCGTGCGGGTACATCGTCGCCGACCCCCTACCTGAGTGAGGAACTTGTGTTTTGCGGGTGTATGTACCCGAATGAAACTTGTGAATGTAGCCGTTGGCTATATTTAAATAAAAAAAACTTTTTTTTCCATATATATACATTACAATTATACCATAATTTTCACACCTAAAAATATTTCTTTCTACCATATTTCTTCTTAAAAATCATGGAATCCAAAAAAGCAAAAGCGGTACTCGAAAAAAATCAAAGGTCGGTTCTAGCCAAAACCCGTCAACACAACAACCTACTCAACCAATACAACAAACGGCACCGTACCCATATTATCCGTATGCTCAAATTCCCACAACAACCGGCACCGTACCCATATTATCCGTATGCTCAAGCGGTATATTTATCTTTTGATTATTTAAGTTTATAGTTGTTGTTTTTTTATTTTTTATTTAAGTTTATATTTTTTATAACCATATAGGACCGTCTACGTGCGAGTAGATCCGCCGACTTAGATGTGATGAAGAAAGCGTTGAAGGATTTCCAAACTAAACACAAAAAAACTTTTGCCCACGTTGAGTGTTGGGAGCTTGTACGCCAACATGATAAATGGGAACAAGTGCCGTTGATGGGGGAGGAGTTTTTCGGTCAATCGGAAAATAAACGAAAGTCTTCGGATTCCGCCAGCTACTCAAATGATTAACACTTTACTGCTTGGGTACCCGACCTCAACGAAGACACAACTCCAACAAGACCAAGACGAAAATTAAAGAAATCGGACGAGTCGTCAAGCAAAAGTAGTCTAGCCGAAGCGGTTGCTGAATACACAACCATGAGGGATCAACGGGAGTTTACACGAGGGGATATTTTGAAAGCACTATTGGATTCAAAAAAGTCAAAAGATCAAGATATTAAGGTGATGGTGGAAGAACACCGGGCGGCTATTCGGGAGAATCGTATGGACCGTGATTTAAAGATGTTTACGGATCCTCACAATCATATGACCGGACCGATGTTAGAAATATTTCTAAAACGAAAACGTGAAATAGCTATTTGATACGGGTGGCCTTGTGATTTCTAGATTTATTTTTATGTATTTTTTAAATTTAGTGTTTTTTTTTATTTTTAACGTACTTTTTTTTTATTTTTAATGTACTTTTTTATTAATGAATTTATTTTAATTATTATTATTTGTTTTACTTAAAAAAAGAAAAAAAAATAAAAAATTAGTTTTGTTAGGGTTGTGCCCCATTAATTTTAAGGTATTAGGGTAAGAAAATAATTAAAATGAGATGGCACAACCTTATCGGTTAATTTTATAAGAATAAATTTTTAGTGAGGGTTATATCCCCTTCACCCTAAGTCTCTTGCTTACCTCAAAATCAACGCCGTTGAATACGGGATATGGTTCTTGGGAATTTTAATGACTTTTTCTATCCTGGAAAGAAAGAAGTTTAAATAAAAAAAAGTTGGGCCAACCCAAAATGGCAATGTTTTCAGGATCATCGAACCGGTAGTGTTAGCGGTTTACTGGTCGGATCGATCGTACCGGTTTTAAGAAGCGGATGACATTATAATTAATTAAAATTTTAAAACTAATTAAAAGTTCTAATATAAAAATTACACAAATGTATACATAAAATATAATTAAATATATTTGGTTTCTTTCAATTTAGTTCAAGTGGGCCAATGATTTCAAAGGTTTTATCTACATGTGGGCCGATTGGTTCACAAGAAATCCTATAATATATATTAGGGCTGGTAATTCCTGACTTGTTTAAGACATGATTAAACATGTTTAATGAAAAATACACTATGTAATTTTTTACATTTTAAAAAATAAGTAAAATTAGGAGGCTAGACTTTATCGTTTCTCCTTCTATTACTTAAAAGATACAACTGTCTTATATACATGAGATATAAAGTAGTTAAACGAATCGTATTCATGTTTGATACTTGTGTTATCCGTGTCACCTCTGACTTGTTTAGACACGAATTGATCTGTTTTGCCAGCCCTAAATTATATATTATGGTTTTTAGGGTAATTAGGTTAGATTCTCAAAAGGTAGCGTACAAGCAACATCGTCTCTTCGCTGCTCTTTACCAATCTCGGCTGCCAACTTCCGGCGTTATTTTACCTCCAGATTTGTGTCAATGCGAATAGATTTATTCCTATTTTCTCTATATCTGCTCTGTGACATGGTAAGTTTGAAGGTTTCCCGACTTGGAAAGACTTCTGACGTTCTTTTATGTCTAGATCTAAGTTCCAACAACGAGTTCCGGTATTTTTTGTCATGCAATCCGGTCTGACCGCGTCACCGGCCAACCAGTTCAACCGGTTTGACCACTGGGTCGTTGCAGGACCGTTTCAACACACATAACCGGACCGGCCAGACCACCGGTTCCTGGTCCGACTAGCCGGTCCGATCCGGGTTTCAAAACACTGCAAAATTACTTGTTTAATAATGGTTCACCAACCGATTTAAGGATTTTTAAATCTATATACTATATAATAAATAAAGATTTTGGTAAGACACTTGTCACTCTCATGTTCACCCTCAACGTTTTTTTCTCGCCTCTCTCTCTTATTAATTATACAAATTTCTTCAATTTTTTTATAACTTTTTGTTTCTCGCCCCTCTTTCCTATTAATTAATAATAATTTCTATAAATATTTTTATAAAATGCTTTTTATTTAAAAAATAGGTTTGTTCATAAACATTTTTATAAATTGAACATTTCTTTCATTATTTTTATAAAATAGTTTTAAAAAATAACTATATAACGTTTGAAAATTTTCTATAAAAAAACTATGTAATATGACATAATATGTAACATGTAAATTTTTATTACTAACTATATAAAATTGTATTTATTCAACACGTTTAATACACCGGGTTTCTAATCTATATTATAATAAATAAATAACTTTACTTGCAACGTGTCGACTTTCGGTGAAAAATTGATTTTTGTTTCTCGTCTCTCTCTTCAATTAAATAATAATGATGTTAAATAATTAAACATCTAAAATTTATTATACTATTTTATTAAAAATTACTAAATCATAAGAAAATTTCAATTATATTGTATCTTAAAATATAATTTTATAATTTGTTAAATCTCCATTATTTGTTATTTATAATTCTTAAATATTCATTATTTCTTATTTCACCAATAACATGCAACATATAAATTTTTATAGAAACTGCTGGTTTACAACAAGTTGTCTTTATTCAAGCCATGTAATAAATGAGTTTTAACCTAGAATTCGTATATAAACACACTTGGTGGTGTGGGCATGTGAGGCAAAATCATTATTCACTTTAAATAACTAGTCATATATAAGTTAGGAGCATATAAGAGCATTCACGGTCCATTTTTATCTTTATCTCAATAATTTAGTTAAAAGAATAATACTATTTTCTAAATTTATCTCTTATTTTCTAAAAACAATCCACATCTCATTCCTCGTACATATCTTTATTCAATTAAATAATATTTTTTAATTTTTTTCTAATTATATATTGTTTTTCTTCCACTTACATTCACTCACAAAAAATGGAATTGCTAGATGAATAGCTACCTCTCAAATATGGGGAATGAGTTTGCTTTCCCCTAAAAATATATGAATGGGATGCCTTGGAGTGAGTTTTTAAGTTACTTTGTTAAAATATAAGGAGGGGGGTGTTTAGGGATGGGCTGGGAATGCTCTAATGCAATGTTTTTAAAGTTACATTTTAGCTTCTCTAAAAATTAGAAAACATACCCCTCAACTTGGTTTCTTCCGGCATTTTCTTTTTTATGTTTGTTTTTCTTCTATCTTTTAAAATATGATGTTTCGTAAAATTTCTAATGTACCGTTAAAAACGTACTTAATTTTCTCTACGTTTTAATATAAATTTCATTCAAAATCGAGTTTTCATACTAATTTACAAGTTATCGAAACACAAATGTACAAGTCGCCAAAATTTCTTCAAGGTTTCATTTTTTTATAGTTTTTTTATTTTTCCTCTTATGATGTGTTTATATTTATCAACGTTTCTACGTAATTTTTTTCTGCGGGATAAATACTAATGTACAGATCGTCAAAACCGAGTATACAAATTTTAACACACCCGTAATATCGCTCGGTCGGGTTCACGCAAAATGGAATTATTTAAAATGTGCATAACACTTAAACTTTTTAATATTTTAATTTTTTATTCTACTTCTAACCATTCATTTATAAAAATAAAATTAAGTTCTGAATTCAACTTTTAACTGTTCGTTTACATAAGAGAAATTAAATTTCTTTTTTAAACTCTTCACAAACTATTTATATTCAATAATTTTATTCAATATTGTTAACTACCAATATTTACTTTTCTATTATGTGTACTAAAATTGACCATAGTTAGTAAATAGAATAACCATGGTTAAAAGCTAGTTAAGTCAAGTTAGTAATCTGTTAGTTTGTTAGTCAGCTGAATTGATGTATAAAAGAGTCTTCTTCTTTGTAATTGTTGTTCAGAAGTAATAACAAATTTCCCTTTTGCCTAATTTTTATGCAACTGTATTAACCAATTTTTGAGAGATCGTTCTTCTTATTATCTTCTGAGCGTTAAGTGGTGTTCAACCATTGACTTCAATCTTGAACACTAATAATCCACATCAGTGGTACCAGAGCTGGTAAATCCTCGGATTTAAAATCAATTCAATTTGAAATCATTTAACAATGGTGAGAAACAAACCGGAAGCAATCCGGATGGAGAAGAAGGTAGTTGCACATCAGAAACAGATGTTAATCCATCATTGCAACTGAATGAGAAAGTAGAGGAAAATTCTAAAGCGCTAGCTGAAATGAAAGACATAATGACGGGCTTAGCCATTCAAGTATCTCAAATTGCAAACAATCAGACGGGAAGAAATTGATCATTTCGAAATCCAAATGGTGGAAGATCGGATGGTAGTACCAGTGGTGGAAATGGTGACGAAAATGAACAAGGGTTCAATTATGCTGCAAGGCTCACAAAAATTGAATTTCCTAAGTTTAGAGGTGAAGAATTAGTGATATGTCCAAAATTATACATATTTATATACATAATAATCCCCATATTATGATACTTATTGAATAAAAAACTTGTAAATACTACTTAATTCACATATATTTTTTTTTGCTGGTTAAACGGCTTCCCGAATAAAAAGAAGCGAAAAAGACTAAGAAATTGAAGAAAATGTGGAAGAATTGAAGCAGAGAATGCCCTGAGTTGAATCAAAGGAGTGAAAAAGGTCTAGAAGGATCTAAGAAGGCTGAAGATGAAGCTAAACTTATCGAAACTCTGAAACCAAGGGGTTGGGCCTTCCAAATAACAACAAAGGAAGCTAAAGAGATTTCTAACGTTGTATCAGGTACCTTCCTTTTAAACTCCCTACCTACTTGTGTTTTATTCGATACTTGAGCTAGTAGATCCTTCATCGCCTAAAGATTTGCAATCTCTGAAACCTTCGTTAGAAGTTAGTTAGTAAAGGCATTAAAAGTTGAGGTTTCTAGTGATAGAAATTGCATAGTAACCAAAATATGTCGAGATTGCCAACTACCTATCGAAGGAGCAGAATATCTCATCGATTTGATTCCAGTGGCGATACAAGAATTCGATGCGATAATTGGAATGGACTGGTTGTCCTCTCATTCCGCGGCAATCATCTGCAATTGTAAGATCGTGCATTTTACGTCACCTACAGGAAAATAGATTAGCGTATATGGAGAAAGGCGGAACCAAATCACCCTCTGCTCGATGGCTAAGGCAAAAAGCTACATAAGGCAAGGTCACCAAGCATTCTTGGCTTATGTGACCAATGCAAAGATGAAAGGAAAGGAACTTGACCAAGTTCCAGTAGTAAGAGAATTTCCTGACGATCTCCCGGGCACTCCACCTGAAATAGAGATCGAATTCAGTATTGACTTAATTCCTTAAGCTAAACCGGTGGCTAAGGCTCCTTACCGGTTATCACCAACTGAGATGAAGGAGTCAAGGTCACAACTTTAAGAATTATTAGATAAGGTGTTTATATGCCCGAGTGTATCCCCTTGGGGTGCACCTATCCTATTTGTCAAGAAGAAAGACGTTAGTATGCGGATGCGCATGGACTACCGAGAATTGAACAAGATGACCATCAAGAATTGGTATCCCTTACCTAGAATTGATGATGTGTGCGATCAGTTACAAGGATCTAGTTGGTTTTCTAAAATCGACTTAAGATCCGGGTATCACCAAGTTAAGGTACGAGAATAAGACGTGTCTAAGACTGCATTCAGAACTCGTTACGGACCTTATGAGTTTGTGGTGATGCCTTTTGGAGTAACGAACGCTCCAGCAGTTTTCGTGGACCTTATGAATAGAGTATGCCGACCAATGTTAGATAAGTTTGTCATTGTCTTTATACATGACATTCTGATTTATTCACGAAACAAGGAGGAACATGCACATCACCTTCATAGAGTCCTTACTACTTTGCGAGAAGGAAAATTGTATGCAAAATTTTTCAAATGTGTATTCTGGTTACGAGAAGTCCAATTTCTAGGTCATGTCATGAATGCTGAAGGCATTTCAGTAGATCGAGCAAAGGTAGAGGCCGTAATTAGATGGCCTCCACCAAAAACTCCATCAGAAGTTAGAAGCTTCTTGGGTTAGCTGGCTATTACAGAAGATTCATCCAAGACTTTTCAAATATAGCAACCCCACTAACCAAGCTAACTTGAAAGAATTCGAGATTCAAATGGAATGCAGAACAAGAGAAGACGTTCCAAACATTGAAGGAAAAGTTAACAAGAGCTCCAGTCCTGGCATTTCCAAAAGGAGCAGAAGATTTTTTTGGTATATTCTGATGCCTCAAGACTTGGATTAGGGTGTGTGTTAATGCAAAGAGGAAAGGTAATATCTTATGCCTCATATTAATTAAAGATACAGGAAGTAAACTATCCAATCCATGATCTAGAATTAGTTGCGGTAGTTTTTGCATTAAAGATCTGGAGGCATTATCTGTATGGAATGAAATATATGATCTATACATACCATAAAAGTCTAAAGTATTTCTTTGACCGGAAGGACTTAAGCCTGAGACAAAGAAGGTGGTTAGAACTGGTCAAGAATTATGATTGTGATATTCTATATCACCCGGGAAAGGCTAACGTAGTAGCCGATGCTCTGAGCTATAAGAATGAGCACCTTCCTATTAAGGTAAATGCATATAAATTAATAGTGACTCCCGATTTCATGAATCAGCTTAAAATGTGCAAATCGAAGCACTCAAAGAAGAAAATTTCAAGAAAGTGAGAATGGTTGGTCAAGAGAAATATCTAGAAGAGAATGAATGTGGAGTTAAGACTCGATTTGGTCTTATGTGGATACCACGATTAGGCGAGTTCAGATTCAAAATTCTCGATGAAGCACATAAATCACGATATTCTATTCATTCGGCTACTACAAAGAGGTACCAAGATCTACGAAAATATTATTGGTGACCCGGTATGAAATTTGATATCATGAAATATGTGGCTAAATGTTTAACTTTTTCGCAAGTTAAAGCAGAACATTAGAAACCTTACGGAAGATTACAACCACTAGAAATCCCAGAATGGAAGTGGGAACGTGTTACTATGGATTTCATAACAAAATTACCAAGAACAACTAAAGGTTATGATACCATATGGATGGTTGTAGATAGGATAACTAATTGAGAGTGCTCACTTCTTTCCTATACGTGAGACTTACTCTGCAGAAAAGTTAGCCAGCTTGTTTATAAAAGAGATTATCTCGCGGCATGGAGTGCCAGTTTCAATTATCTCTTATAGAGATACGCGTTTTACATCACGTTTCTAGAAGAAGTTCCTTGAGGAGATGGGAACTAGATTACTTATAAGCATGGCATATCATCCTCAAACTGACGGATAGAGCGAGAGGATGATACAAACTCTCGAAGATATGTTGCGTGCATGTATAATTGATTTCGGTGGAAGTTGGGATAATCATCTACCATTAGTAGAATTCTCGGACAATAACAGTTACTATTAAAACATTGGTATGCCACCATAAGAAATGCTATATGCCAGAAATGCATAACTCCCGTGTGTTGAGAAGAAGTTGGACAGAAAGAATTGGGGAGCAAAGAAATTGTTCAGGCTACAACTGAAAAGCTTGACCTCATCAAAGCTCGTATGAATGCTACCCAAGATAGACATAAATCGTACGCAGATAAAAGAAGTAGACCAATAGAATTCCAAGTTGGAGATTACGTTTTACGAAAAGTATCTCCTTGGAAAGGTCTTATTCGATTCAAGAAGCGAGGCAGTTAATCCTCCAGTTAATTGGTCCTTTTAGGATCATTAAATGAGTGGGAAAGGTAGCCTATCAATTATAGTTACTTGAATTACTAAAGAAGATACATAACACTTTTCACGTATCTTATCTACGAAAGTGTATAACAGACGAAACTGCTAATGTACCTCTCGAAGAGATAGAGGTAGATGAGAAACTAAAGTATCTCGAAGAACCAATAAGGATTCTAGACATGAAAGAAAAGCAGTTATGTCATAAGACTATTAAATAAGTGCTAGTCCAATAGAAGCATAAGAAAAGGTCAAAGATGATATAGGAAAGTGAAGACGAAATGAGGAGGACTTACCTTCAGATATTCAAGAACTAACATGTTACAAGGACGAAACCTAATTTAAGGGGGGGGGGGGACTTGTAACACCCCCAAAGTCTAAAGGAAGATAAGCCCGGAAAATAAGAACGTCAAATACACCAAAGCCCAAGGGCTAAAAGTGAAATTTGTGAAAAATGTGCCATAACGGACCGTCACCAAATGGTAACGGTCCGTGTTGGGCCATGACGGACCGTCATGGGTGATAACAGTCCATACCGTAAAACCACTAGGCAGTTTAGGGTTTGGCTAGAAGGATAACATGTGGCTGATGACCCAGACCCTTGACGGACCGTCACGGGGCTTGACGGTCCGTTACGTGGTCAGAAAGTGCATAGCCGCCAATAAAATTTGTGACGGACCGTCACCGGCTGTAACGGTCTGTTATGACCTCAAAATTCAGCCTATAAATAGGTGAGTTGAGCTTTTGTTTGGATCATCTCAAACCAAAACATCTACTACACTTCTGATTTCATTTAAGTAAAGACGAGTGTGGTATGTTGCGAGTACGGGTCAGATCAGGTGAAGCGTTTAAGCAAAGAACCAAGCGTAGCAAAGCCCTAAGGTTATAGTAAGTATACTGAACCCGTAATTAGCCCTGCTTGTCTATGTGATTATGTGCTTAGGGCATGCTAATGTACGGGTAATATCCATACGTGATAAGAATGTTAGTATTTGGTATGAAAGCATGATAAACATACATTCTAAACAAACATGATGAGATGTTGCGTATACGTGCTGCATATCTATGCTTGATAAATTGGGAGGGCTATGGGTCTATGATACCCAAGATCCCAATTGAATATAAATAAGGGACCAAGCCTATGGGCAGAAGGACCTTCTAAGTGTGAAACAAGGGCTAATTTGTGAAAAATAGGCTATAACAGACCGTCACTAAATGGTAACGGTCTGTGTTAAACTATGACGGACCATCATGGGTGATAACAGTCCGTTCCGCAAAACCACTAAGCGGTTTAAGGCTTGGCTGGAAGGATGCCACGTGGCTGGTGACTCAGACCTTTGACGGAACGTCACAGGGCATAACGATCCGTTACGTGGTCAGAAAGTTCATAGCCGCCAAGAAATTTGGTGACGGACCGTCACCGGTGGCAACAGTCCTCCACGACCTCAAAATTCAACTTATAAATAGGTGAGTTAAGATTTTTTTTGGATCATCACATACCAAAACATCTACTACACTTCTGATTTTGTTTAAGTAAAGACGAGCGCGGTACGTTGCGAGTACGGGTCGGATCGGGTGAAGCGTTTAAGAAAAGAAACGACCGTAGCAAAGTCCCGAGGTTATCGTACGTATAGTAAACCTCTAATTAGCCTTGTTTGTCTATATGATTATGTGCTTAGGGCATGCTAATGTATGGGTAATATCTATACGCGATAAGAATGCTCGTATTTTATATGAAAGCATCATAAACATACATCCTAAACAAGGGGCCGAGCCTATGGGCGGAAGGACCTTGTGAGTGTGAAACAAGGGGCCGAGCCTTCGGGCGGAAAGACCTTGTGAGTGTAAAACAAGGGGTAGAGCCTACGGGTGCAAGGACCTTGTGAGTGTGAAACAAGGGCCGAGCGTACGGGCGGAAGGACCTTGTGAGTGTGAAACAAGGGGCCAAGCCTACTGGTAGAAGGGTTCCGTAAGTTAAAGAAATGGTTTTGAACAGACAAAGCGGTGTACTTACTTAGCGTAAGCTAATGTAAAAACATTTTCAAAACATTTCAGGAAAGAGCACTCGAGGTGGTTGAAGCTTCCAAGGACGAGGCCAGTCGGAGACGTGAATCCCTAGATCTTGTAATATGTATCTCAATTGATCTTTGTAAAATAATATTTATATAAATTAAAGTACCTTTGTCGCCACGGTGACAAGGTTTTGACAAACTGGGTCCTAAATTCCGCTAAACTATGATATTTTAAGAATAAAGAAATGAGGGTGTTTCACAATGACATAAAGACCTCTGAACTTAATATTTAGTTAATATCTTCAATATATGCCAACTTCCTTTACTCGAGCTAGTACCTTAAAATAGTCCCATGAGTATGGGTTTACATTTCCCAGCTATTAGAACGTATAACACTTTTACACGACGAGACTTTCAACATCATCCGACATATTTCTACAATAGGATCCAAACCTTTTAGTTACATTGTGATTGTACATAACTTAACATATTTATATAATCTCAACTATTTGAATACCCTAGTAGTAACATACATTTACAGTCATATTCTCAATCACATACAACTTTATCATTCCACATTCAAAACCCTAGGAAGTCTAGGAAAGAGATGATCAAGGCTGGTAATTAAATCACATTTTGGAGATATAAATGAAGTCTAGGAAATATTTTACCCGATCCCAATTGAAGATGAACATTTGGAAATCAAGGGGTTGATAGAAGAATTCATATAACTACAGATCTGTAACACCAAAAAATTCAACCCGATTTAAACTTTTAAAACAACGCGGAAGTTAGGTCCCAAGACGACATTTAACGTATCCACACGTTAAGTTTTACAAACACGAATTAAACTAACATAATTACCTCAATTAATTTAAACAAAATACCAACAAGTTATCCACAACTTGTAATAACTCCAAATAGTTTTCAGACTCCACACGAGAATATTAACAAAAACAATTGCAAATCACGACCACGAGAATCCAATCCACTTGATGCGAGACCCGAGATCACTCTGGAGCTTTCCCTACATTGAAAACACTAATTTGAACATGGTTAGTATAGATAAGAAGTCTTAGTGACCTCCCACAAGTCCCTAGAACAACATGCCAAAACCCCAAAATTCAGTAAACTGGCGTCCAACTTGGCATCCTACAGCCCAGGTTGGCGTCTGACCAGCGTCCAAGACTCCACTTTCAGCGTCCTAGACTCCAACCCAGTTCATCAAACCGAAATTTGCAGTTTTGGCATTTTTGACCCTCCCGACTCGACCCGTTTGCATTTTTATGTCGTTATTTATATTTATACTTCATATAAGCCTACCCTCATATACTAACATATATTTGTTAGTTTTTCATCCCCAAACCTGAGAACCACTACTCATTTCGTTCCGACCCATTCCAACCTGTTTGCATCTTTGTGCAATACGACACCAATATAACATGTACAACAACACACACACACATGTTTACTCCCACCCATTTATCACTTTTTAGTTGGCTTACAACGCCTCGGTGTGAGAACCACAACTCGTCTTACCCGTACTTGGAGTATTTGACTCTAAGTCCACCCTTTGAAGTATTCAACACTTCTTATTGGGTTTACGACCCCTCGGTGAGAGTACCACAACTCGTCTTACCCGTACTTGAAGTATTTGACTCCAAGTCCACCCTTTGAAGTATTCCACACTTCTTATTGGGTTTACGATCCCTCGGTGCGAGTACCATAACTCGTCTTACCCGTACTTGTAGTATTTGACTCCAAGTCCCCCCTTTGAAGTATTCCACACTTCTATACACTATTTCACCAAAATTATCACATTTTGTTGACTTTATACCAAGTAGTCAACTACATCAATTTAAACCACATTATGCATACAAGTTTGACTTTACCACATAAGTCATTACGCCAATTTCAAACCACATTATGCATGAGTTTGACTTTTACCACATAAGTCTTTACACCAAATTTTTAAACCACAATGTGCATACTACTTTGACTTTTACCACATAAGTCATTACACCAAATTCAAACCACATTATGCACACAAATTTGACTTTTTCCACATAAGTCATTACACAAATTTCAAACCACAATGTGCGTACTACCTTAACTTTTACCTCAAAATGTTTGACTATTTACCACATTAGTCAATTACACCACTTCTACCACATTTCACCCGTTAGTTTGACTAATTTCCTTATTAAGTCAACTACACCAATTCTACCATATTCACGCTTTAGTTTGACCATATACCACATAGTCAAAATCAACATACAACATGTAAATAGAATTAAACCACATAATCTACTTACATATAAACTACTTATCCACTACTAAGTAAGTGTAATGCACTTACCTTTGCTAATGAAGATTCCAATTTGTCTTCCAAGCTGGCCACTCCATACCTTGATCACCTAAACAATCCCCTTGTTTAGCAATATAGTAAACTCCTATTAAATTACTAATTTGTGGTTTGACACCCACCCAAGATCTTAAGATCTTCACCAATAACTAACTTGGTTTAATTAGCTTCATCCAAGCTTTCAACCTTCCTAAACAAATCAACCCATTTTGACCCGTTAAGGTTTTCACTCAATTTTCATAATTTCATCCAATTCATAATTCACCAAATTAATTGAGTTTTATGCTTGAAAGTGCGTTTATATTACACCATAAACACTTATCCATCCTCAATTCATAATTTGAGTACTTCCAATTATAAAACCCCCAAATTAGGTTTTCAAGAACCCTAATTTTTAAGGAAATTCATTTGTTCATATTTTTCGCACACTTAAGGTGTGAGAGAAATTTTTTTCTCTCATCCTCTCCATGGCCGACGGCCTTCATCTACTATTTCCGGCTGATTCCGACAGGTTATCATCCTCGTTGATGAGATCTTTCCATTCATTTGGACTTGGATTGTGAATCGACTAGGGTTATTGAATTTATGGGTGGCGGCTGTGGTTGTTCATCGTGTGCTTATAAACTTGGATGGTGAGTTCCTTCCGGATCCACTGATTTATTGATGATTTTGAGGGATTCGTGACTTCAGGGCGTGTTTGGTTGCGATATTCAATGAGGTGCTGGTGGTTTGGAGGTGGTTTTCGAGCTAGGTATTCGAGGGTCTTCTATGTGGATCTCGTTATAACTTGGTTGCCGGATATCGACTTCATGTGTTGCAGGCGTCTTCTTTTGATCAAGTGCTATCCACTGAATTTGCTTTTGCTTGATTGTTTCTTGGAATATTGTTTGCCGATTTGGCTAGTTTGTTTTATATCGGAAATTCATTTCCGTTTTTTGGCCGGATTCTTAAGTTTCTTATCGTTGAGTACCTGGTGATGTGGAAGGAGCAGGGTTTTGGTCGGATTGATGTTCAGGTCCATTGCTGGGTCTTGTTTCTTTTGATTTTCTGGTGTGTTCAATTTTTCGATAGCCGGTTCCTCGCCGATATCAGATTGATGATTGATGGGTGATGGGTTTTTGGGTCTGATTGTTGCGTGTAGGCCAAATTTGGGTTTGGATGATGAAGTTTGGGGTTTCAGGAGCATTTCCGGTGATTTGCGGTTTTTCGGTGGCCAAAATTGCGGCGCCGGTGACCTGCGGATTGATGGGACGACTGTTGTTTCTTCGATTTGGGTTTCCTGTGCTGAACCGGGGGTCTGGTCTAAACCGGATTAAGGGTTTTTGATTTTTCGATTTGTTATTTTTGGGCCTTTTAATATGATGCTGGTCTGGGACTTCTCGTGTTGTGCTGGTGGAATTGACGCATGGGCTTGTTATTCCACATACTAGAGTCTTTCTTGTGTTGATGGGCTTTTTATTCCACTGGGGTCTGATTGAAATCTCCAGGAATTTCCGGGTTTTATTTTAACTATTCTGGCACCTGCAATTTCATTATTATTATTAAATGATCTATATACAAGTTATCCTATTTATTTCGCATGCAAGCATTATATACCATTATCTAATTCCAAAGATATCAAATATTTAATGTGTGAATAATTGTTTAATGTTCAATAAAATAAATATATATATGTGCTAAGGTAGTTTCTAAACCTATATATATATATATATATATATATATATAAATATAAATATAAATATATAAATATAAACCTATAAAATCTAAATTTTAAATTCTATAAAAAATCAGGGTTTATGTTATTTAAAAAAAATTAATTCTATTTAGTAAACTACTTTTTTATATTTATAACATTTATTAGATTTTATAAAAAATTATAAGATTTAATAATTTTATTGTTTATAAAACTCCAGGGTTTAATTTGTAATTTCTGAAACTGTATTTCTAATTAAAAACCTAGTTTAACATAAAATGATAAAGCCTGAAAACTAGGAGGACCAGTTTTGCCAAATCCCAAACTTCCCCCTTCCCTTTTTTGATCGTGTGTTCGAACCCCCGTAACCACCGGTTTCGGCCCTTTAATCCCAAACTCCTTGAGATGTTTTAGTGCAAAACTATAACCGGCAACACGTTTAGGACAATCAAACGACCCACCCTCTACGATTAATTGGACTTTTGTGATCACTTTGATGCTTAACTCGTAACCGAAACCCCCACTCACAATCATTTACTCGATCAATCAATACGGTGCAAATTAACTATAAATAAGGACTTGTAATCATCTACGAAACTCGTTACAAACTCACTACACTCTTAATCGCGTCTAATTCCATCTGTGAATCACCCAAATCATCCGAAGAACTCGTCTCTGTGCCGCCCTGTCGTTCTCATTTTACACGCAACCATTTAAGGTAATTCTTGATCCAATAAGCTCGTCTCAGTCCCACGATCAAAAGCCCCATGGTTCGGGGTCCAATCGACTGAGCAATCAAGCGAATTTAGGGGCTAGGGTTACAGGTGTATTTTGGGGAAGAAGATGATTTGGGCTTGTATGTTAAAACCAATTCGCGTTGGCTTCAGACCAAGGCATAAGCCCTGGTCTGATGGTTAGTGTGTATGCATGTGTGTGACCTGGAAATGGCACGGGTTCGAGTCCTGGCCACCGTTTTTTTTTATTAATTCCTTTTATTGTTTTAATGCATTATTTAATAATTTAAAAATCCTAAGTTAATTTTTTTTATAAATTACAAGGATACATTTTGTAGTTTTTATAAAAAAAACAGAAAATATAAATTGATATTTTAACTATTTTATTTTATTAAAACACTTGTAAACTTTAAATAAAATAATATAAATAATTTGTTTAGACAAATTTAATTATGTTATTCAGTTTTAAATTAATAATGGTTAGTACACAAAAGTTAAGCATTATTAAATTCTTTTAATAATTATTTTAGTGAGAATAATTATTTAAAAATACTTTTAAACTTATAATTACTTAAATAATTATTTTAGACAAAGTTCAATTAATTCTATTTAAAACCTATTTAGTCTTTTATAATTCATTTAAAATGAATAAATTAATAGATTAATTAACCATTTTATTTACATTAACTAATAGATTAATTAACCATTTTATTTACATTAACTAATAGTTTAA
This sequence comes from Smallanthus sonchifolius, assembly GCA_023525975.1. Lineage (NCBI taxonomy): Eukaryota > Viridiplantae > Streptophyta > Magnoliopsida > Asterales > Asteraceae > Smallanthus > Smallanthus sonchifolius. Next base: position 83,466,901 of record CM042032.1, on the reverse strand, counting down.
TTGATCATTTTATTTATATAAAATAAAATTAATTAAACCATTTCCATTTCCTAATTTATTTATAAGTTATTTTATAAATAAATCCAAATGTATTATTTTATTCCATTCCATGATTTCATTTATTAATTATCTTTGTAATCATTATATAAACTAATTACTAAATAATTAATCTTAATTAATCCTAATTAATTTTATGAACTAATTTTATTACTATTATTTCGATACTAGTCATGAACTTACATTTTTCTACAAAATATATATACAAGTCCATCTTCAAACCTAAACCGTAAAATCTTAGAACTCCCTTATCTTATTTTACATACTTTAAGCTAGGAGCACAAATTATCTATGTAGGTTGATTGTGAGGAAATCTTCACGAAGCCTATTCATCCTTATTGAATCATACCGTTCCTAGCTTCAACTCAAGTGAGTTTACATAACCCTTTTTCATCTTTTTACGTTTTGGGGTGAAACATGTCATTAACTATATTTCATACACAATTCAGTACCTTTGTTCTTATGCCATGATTTTATGCTTTATGTCTTAAACTTCTTGGTGACCATATGTGTGTTCATGTTAGTATAATCATTAACTTGGGTGGCAAGCCTTAGGTAGTACCTTTTATGATCATTTATACGGGAATCCGATACATTATCTAACACAAAACCTTGGCGGATTTTTGTGTATACATCTTACTACTTTTTCATAAGACAATCAGCTGAATTGTGTAATTATTTTCCTATTACATGGCTTGATTGTACACTTAGAACCTTATATGTTTTCACATATTTGCTTTAGACTTGCTTTGAACACATTGAATTGTAAACATATACTTAACTTTGTTTGGTGTCAAAATTTATGTTTCTCACCAACTACTTGTAGTTGACATTTACTCACATGTTTCAGGTGCACCTGTTTGAGAACTGCTTGATCATATAGGACCATGGACCTAGCTTTAATAAGTCTTAAATTTAGTCATGTTATAAATACTTTGTCTTCTATTCCTTGTAACGAATGCTTTTTAATTTTGATGAATAAATATTACCACATTTAATAGATGATCATGTGCTTATGAACAACCGCGTCAGCCCCGTCGTATAATCCGTCGCCGGCCGAGGTGTGACACTGATGTTCGATTGCCTATATTAGTTTCTGATGGGCTTGTTTTATTCGTCTTAGGCCGGCTATAATTTGATTGGGTCTATTGGCATCTAGGCCTAGTTCACTTGGGCCTGTTAGTGTGGATTTTCTTATGGGCTTGGTTATGGACTTCAATCAGGTTTGTTTTTTTCCCTTTTTTTGGCCTGCTACTTCTGTTGGGCCCGCTGGGCTGGAGTTTGTTACTGAAGAGTTTCGACTATTGGGCCTGGAAACTGCTGGGCTTTTGGATTGGGATTAGCTGTTGTTTTTTTTACGGATCAAGGATCAAACAAATTGGGGTTGTCTGATTGGGCCTGATCAACATTTTTTTACGGATCAAGGATCAAACAAACCCCTGAACCTTACCTCTTACTCACTACAACGGTAGTCCCTGCCATACGCCATCATATACTCATACAGAGTTTACTCGATCGTATCCATACAGGTCGTACCCATACTTCAAGACGACACACTACTTAGTCTAGACACAGAACGTCACCTTAAACATTCATGCACACAAGATATAAAATATCTTACTTTCCCACAGGATCTAGTCCTGAACAAGCATACCTAGACGTAAGGTATGTAACTACAATTTCCCACAGGACCTCGTCCTGAACATTTATACATACTAAAGATGTATATTTAAGTTTCCCCACGGGACCTCGTCCCGAACAGTCACACAGGGTGCAACACACCCCCCTTTACACTTTAAACATCACCTAATCACAACACATAGGTGACACCATCTTAAGACTGTAGACACACACAAATAGTCAAAACTCAGGTCTACTTATATAGTCTAATCAATCAAGCTCTAGCATCACCTCAAAGATTACATTTAGTATGAACTCACGTTGTTTAAAAGGTAATCACATATTCACACAATACCCCACTAAATTTGATAATGTACCCACAATAGTACGCTATCACAAGCACAACTAACATTAATCATGCTCTAGTTATCCTGCGGTATAACTCATAGTAAACGTCAAAATCAAATAGTCGATATTTGAAATAGGCATCCCACCACCTAAACGTCTAATTAATCAAAGCGTCAAATCACCCCGGAATCTCTCATGGCAACTGCCACAACATCTAATCATCAAGCAACCGAGCATCCTAACAATGCCCACAAGATCACTGCTAGATTACATCAGGTGTATCTGGCGTGTCCTCCTCTGGATCCTCCTGAAACAAAGTTCTCTTAACCTAGCAGGTCCACATCCTGGAAGAAAATCACGTACAGCTGGCGCTACTCTCCTTTCCATCCCGTCTTTCCAATCATAGCTCCACATGGTATGTCGTCGACCGAAGCACTAGTCACACTTGGCGCGAGAAACGCCGACATCACTCTCATCTCACTTTAAGCTCCTTCTACGGCAGTCGTCGGCTTGACCTGTCGATCCGCATTCCTCTTAGTAAGAGTTCCATGCTTGTCCAATTTCGTACACTTTGTCTTAGCCACCTAATCCTACTTAAGATAGAACATTGGAGTGATTACTATGGGTATCAAATTCAGAATATGAGAGTAATCATAGACTGCCAAATCACAGTGATCAAATGCAATTTGGTGGTCCACATTACTACTCGGATTCTAAACCTTCCCCATTATATTCACACTAGCTTTCTATCTTTCACACACCCCGGATGCACATGCATCCCACACAATAATCTAGCAAGTCATCATCTTTATCACAATTTCACACCATCCAAGGTTACACACAAAATTACTAAATCATATCGACACACTAAACTATCTCACATAGTTACAATTAATGCTACTCCACATTACTCAACTCACATCATGGTCTCATTTAATCACACCACACAACTTCACGTAGTTCTACATACTACTACAACACTTAGCACACATCATGATCCCACACGGAACCATAAATCACTTACTCACACCAATCGCTTTACCTAGTGTAACACTACACAAATGGTAAATAATTACTGCTCAACTCGAAAGACGTACCTCTTGGCTCGCGGTTACTCGTGGTGGCATTCGTTTTACCCTCGTCCCATTTTCAGTTTAAGTTAAGGCATTTTATTTGTTATAAAAACACCGATTTTCTCTTAAACCACGACTCTGATACCAACTTGTAAGGCCCCAAACCAGGCACCCTATAGTTGGTTCTCATAACTGGTTAAACTCTTTAAAAACATCTTACTTTCATTTACATAAACAACGAAAGTCTTTCTCAAAATAATATTATCTTTAAACTCGTTAACTTTTCATAACGTTACTTGATGAATGCATGCACACCAACCCGAGTAGTCCCGCTCTCAAGCCAAGATACCTCATCTAGCAAACTCACATACAAAACAATCTAATGTACATACAAAGTCAGCTACGCTGAGTGAGTTCTAATAGTTTAAATTAACAAAAGTCAACTCGTCTCATTTATTGTTTATCTCCACTCAAGACCCTCTGGTCAATAGAAAATAGTTGTATAGATTTTCATCATATAAATAACCCCCGTTATTTTATAATATCCCAAAAGATTCACCACCCCAGACTTTACCCACCATTTTAACTCAGTAAGTCTCTCTGACATAGAACGAACTTACTATTTTGATAACTCACAATTTACCATATATATTAACCATACACTGGTTAACTCATCGAACCTCTAGACACCGACTTACCAGTTCTAACCAGGACTCTCATAAACCAACTGACTCAACAGTTGTACACAATGTACTCAGACACAGCAGTCAATCTAACTCGACACACCACATTGATTCCATCTATTTATCACATCAATATCATCTCATATAAAATTAATATAACTCATCTTTTGCATGCAGTTTAACACATATATAAGCACACAAATACATACCTCATCACTGCACCCTTGTCAGGGTTATCCCTGTTGGGATACTCATCATAAGTTCAGCTCCACCCTTGTTACAGGACCCCGCAGCTAAACATAGCGACACATGTCATCTATGATGACTACCCAGCCACTACACGGTGACTATATCATCTAACATACGGTGACTGACAAATCACACGTACAATGATGACCCCGAAGGACTCCGTCCTCTACATCACTATTAGCCGTATACATGGACAACAATGCAAGCACACAAAGCAACACATATTTACACATGACACTACCTGGACATGTACTACGACTCACCACCATTTACGGATCACTTACGTGTGTAATCCAACACTTACTTAGACGTATCCTCATAACGTCTAGACACATTACCCAACTCTTTCCGAATAGGAAATTATACGACACACAAACACCACACCGGATTATAGCCTGTACATACTAAGGACACCACCTAGACCCATGCAAACATGATACTTGCCGTATCACGAGGACAACAAACAATACACACAACATCAAACACATGACGCACAACGACATACTAGCACCTACATGACTCGTTAATGAACCTCGTACAGATTTCCATGCTAACTCTCCTTATATAACCATCAAAGGTTTTAACTAAATTCCCAACTCAACCCGACTAACTCATAAGATGACACATACAGATCATCACAACTCTTGTTCACCCATCCTAGGGATCCCATAACGACTTTTAGCTCATTATTACATAATCGTCTCATAAAACACCTCAAGTTTAATTCACAACTCGTTCGTTTAATAAAACATGTGAGTGTGTACGATAGCCCTAAAACAGTAAAGTGTTTAAAAGATTGGATTAAAAACTCACCGATTATACCAAACCTCAGCCCCTGCTCTGCAATTCGTCCTCTTGCTCGAAACCCGAACCGGTCCACGCATGATCACATGATCAAACACGCTTTAAAGCGTACGTCAAACAACGTATATCAATAATTAAACCACGACACTCGTCTCATCTGTTCGTCATTTGAACCATATAACCTTAGCTCCACGGTTACACGGGTTGGACTGTTCATGAGCCGTTTAGAACTCAGATACTCAAACTGGGTTCCATGCATGCACGCAAGACTCGCCATGCAAACCCTAATTTCTCCATGCAACGCTAGCCGAGCTCGTCCCTTCTCCCCCGTGCACCACTGCCGGTCACTCCCACCGTCACTCCCACCGTCACCACCTTGACCCGTCGTCCATCATTAACAGACATCGGGCTCTTTGCTTTGCTCCCAAAGCATTTTCCCAAGCCGCAGCCGTCGTCCTCCGCCGCCATGCACCTCTACAGCGAACTTCGTTACCCGTCGGTTCCCTTGAATCCGTCACATCCCGCCATGGCCGCCACCCCTATGGTTTCTGTCAACTTACGTCGGGTATCTCTATCGTGCCGCCATCAGACCACCACCTCCTATCACCCTTCACCAAGTCACCGTCGGACTCAAGTGCAACCACCACCACTGTTTACGACAGCCTTCTTTCGACTCCATTGCAACCACCACCGAGCCTCCGGTTACCATAATCACCGAAGTTAAGAACTTACAACCCTAATTGGGTCTTTATGAAAAACGATCAACGAATGAGAGAAGTGAAACAAACTTACCTTAATGCATAGTGGAGCCACCTGGCCGGACTGCCTCCTCGTCGTCGTCCTCTTCCCTTTGCGTCGTTCTCCCAGCCGTCACACCATCTAGGGTCACAAAATGGCCCTAGGGTTGGCGATGATGTGGCTTATACGCACCAACTATTTTCATTTCGTGTCCCTCCAAAAACATTAACGCATTTCCCTCTCGAACCTTTGCAATAACGGCTAACCGGGTCCCCGCACTGTCCTTCACTGTGTGTTTTTTTTACTTGGACTGCTTACTCACGACCAATGTGACATCCGGCAATTTCAGGTGAACTCTGTTAACTCAAACCTTGTTAGTTCAAACATTTTTTGTTGCAAACTCAGTTATCTCAGTTAGTCGCACGTACATTGCATTTAATTAGGATTAATTAAATGTGTCAGTCAGTTCGCACACATCGGATCGCACTCGAGTCTAACCCGGAACATTGGTGATTAATCGAAACTAACATTTCGAACATCTAATAATTTACATTTAATATAAAATATGAGTTTTTATGATTTATATGTGATTACGTGAATTTACGTGAATTATGTGAATATTATCGTTTTTGTACGTGTTTATCGTGTGTAAATCGTATTTAGTATTTTTATAAAAGTTAGTAGTTTTATAAAAATAAAAATTAAGTGGTTTTATTATTAATTAAGTTATTATTTAGTTAAATTGAATAATGGGCCTTAATTAAGCCCGCAGGCCAAATTAATTACCCATTAGTAATGAGATAAGGATAAGATTTAAAAAAAATATATATCTAAACCCTAACCACTATCAAAGCCGTCGACCTCAAGAACCCACCCCCCTTTGGCCGAATCAATCAAGCAACCATAGAGTCGTCGTTCGAGCCCCGATCGTGAATCCGGAAGTAGATACGTGCTAGTCTCGACGTTTCTAACGTCTCTACGTAAGTCGCTTCGTTCAATTTCATCATCTTTTGATTCCTAAATTTTAGATCATAACCCTAGTTCATCCAAACATGGATTTTTATAATAAAAATGTTAACTTTATTATTGTTTTGCATGTATTTGTTGATTTTATGGTTTTTTGCGAAACCCTAGATCCGTGTGGTTAGTAACATGTTAAATATTGGAACTTTTGATTATGTGAAGTATAGAAATCGCATGTTAGACGTGAGTAATGATTAATATAGTTGTAATTATATTATTTGAAAGATTTAGAATTGATTTGACGTGTTAATTGGATGAATAAAACGTGTAATGGACAAGTTACTAAAAGAGGAAACTTTTTAAGAATTCTATCTTGCATACTAGAAGTGATTTGAATGATATGATGATGGTTATGAGTTACTTGATACATGTTTAGATGATTTGTGAAATCAGATTTTGAATACATAACCCGGTTTTACGAACTTTCCAAATAAGGAAACTTTAATTGTTAAAAGTGGTTAGAACTTGCTATTTAAACATGCATGATATGGTTTGATGATTGGTACATGTTAGTTAAGATACAATAACTTGTTGTAACGTGTTAGATGTTTGAAATCACGCATGCTAGTCATAGGTTACTAAAGTTGGAAACTTTGTCTTGAAATATGATTTGCATGTTTAGGTTCTCGAAAATTGTTATGTGATGTGATGAGCTAGAACATGTTAGAGTGATACTACAAACATATCAATGATGATAGTTTCCAGGAAACACGAGTCCCAAACAAACCTGCTATTTATAGAAACCTGCTATTTTTGGGAACTTTCTATTTTTGGAAACTTTCTATTTTTGGAAACTTGCTATTTTTGGAAACTTTCTATTTTTGAAAACTTTCTATTTTTGGAAACTTGCTATTTTTGGAAACTTTCTATTTTTGGAAATCATGCTTGTTTGTTAGAACAATAAGGAATTGTTGCTAAGTGTTACCTGCATGATCCTGTGTGTATAATATAGAAGTATTATACTGAACAAACATTTAATCGTTAAACGGGTCACCAACGGGTCGTCGGGTCAAACTTGGTCAAACATGAGTCCAACTTGCAAACCTTTTCTAAACCCTTAAAACAATGAGATTGTTTGGATACTTAGGGTTCGTATCAACTTGCACAAACACACACTTATAAACCGGTGTTTATAGGTGGCAGTTAGTCGTCAAGCATTCTAAGTTCGCTTTACTTCGCACATACTCTAAGGTGAGTTTCACGGCCCCTTTTCGTACGTTTTAAACTTGGGGGAGAAAACATGGGTACGAACATTTAGATCTTACATTTCTTTTATATCACTTGTGTACTAAGCGCAAACATATCATGAAAGTCCTTACTTATCGAACCGTTAGTATATGGGTTAGCGAGATAATCTTGAGTAGTACTACTGGGCATTGACAAGCCCCACCCGCGTTAGTCGCGCTAACTCGACAGGTAGTCGAACGGGTGTAACATTGACCTAAACATTCACCATTGATTATGATAGCCAAGGTGGGAGGCAGTACAAACATAAACAGTCAGCTTCGGTGTCGAAACGCTTTAGTAACATGTACTAGGTTAGCTACCTATGATATAAATTGTAAATGGTATTATCTAGTAAACTTTACAAACATTGAAACCTGTGAACTCACCAACCTAGTGTTGACACGTTTTAGCATGTTTTCTCAGGTCATTAAGGTACAAGCACAAGCTAAGGCATGGATGCATTCGAAGTCCATCATTTTCAAACTTAATAACTTCTTGTTTTATTTATCGTTGGATTGTTTACTTTTGGCGCAACTGTTTTGGCGCATACTTTTCATTTAACTTTTCGCTTCCGCAAGTCTTACATTAAATCAATGTTTTCATTACTAGTGTTGCATCATGACTATGAGCAATACTAGTGGTTTTTCTTAAACTCATATATAGTCGTTCAACGTAACTAATGACTGAGATCCTGTTATGTCACGCCCCTAACGGTAAAACTCCGTTGGTGGATTTTGGGGGTGTGACAGATTGGTATCAGAGCCATTGGTTATAGAGAACTAGGAAATGCATACTAGACTATAACCACGTACATGCATTAGTTACACAACACTTACACTGATACATGGCACTCACTCATCCCGTTACAGGAAATGTCGACCCCACCAAATTCACCCGCATCCCCAGTCGTCCAGGAGCACGATGTTCCTACCGTACCTTTGCCAGAGCCGAGGAGACGTCGACTCAACCCGATCAACACCACAGCAGGGCATGACGAGCCTATTCATGTGCGTGTCAGAGGCAACACGCAGGACTGGGATTGGTATCCCGATAGGATCAGGAACTGGATCCGCGAGGAGGAAGTCCCACCTCCACTCACTACTGACATTGCTTCTTCTTCTTCTTCTTCATCATCTTCTGTGCGAGTTTTGCCACCATTGCAGTACCCCTATGAGCAGGTGATAGCTGCCTTTGTGGCTAGGATGGACCGGGAGATCCGGAACATGAGGGACGCAGCGGGAGAGATTACTAGCATACTTCAGCGAGAGATGTTGATGAATCAGAGGATCACCAAACTAACTGCAGATTTAGCAGCAACTGATACAGCTCATGAGAATTTGGCAAATGGATGTGTGGATATGGAGGTCCGGCTGAACACTGCAGAGTGGAACCTAGATATACTCCACACTAGGATTGAGCAGCAGGAGTTGCACCAGAGGATGCACCTGTAGGAGACCAGGATGAGGATGATGATGCAGCATCCGATGTTACATCAGTTGGCAGTGACATTTGATCATCTATCTTCATTACTTATTTACGTCTTTTCTTTTGAACCTAGATGGGCAAGGTTGTTCCCATCTAACAGATGTTTCTAGAATTTTGATGTTTGGTTGAATTTAGTTGTAATCGTTACAATTTATTTTATCAAGTATTACTATTATTGAAATGTTAGATGTTGTGGTTTGAATTTCTTTATTTACTGGTACTTATATGATAATAAGATGCGATGTATTTTTCTCATTATTGTATGTTGTGAATGTAAAGATAATGTCTGGAAGAGGAAATGGACGTGGTGGACGCGCCGGAGGACGCGGTGTTCGCGGAAACATTAACATGACTGCAGCCGAGCTCACGGCACTCATAAATGAGCGTGTGACTGAAGCAGTAGCAGCTACTCACGCCGCTATTAATGCTGGAGGTAAAGCAACATATTATTGACTCTAGTGAGTCATCATTCATCCTAAACTCAAATTCAAAAATGGTATTCTTAAAGTGCATTCTTGTTTACAATTCAGGTCAGCATAACCACCAGTAGGTTTGTACTTTGAAGGCATACATGGATTGCAAACCTCACTCGTTCAGTGGAGCCGAAGGGGCTGTTGGTCTACTCCGCTGGATGGAGAAATCTGAATCTGCGTTTGCAATGTGCAATTGCCCGCCGCACAACCAGGTGAAGTATGCATCTGGCACACTTGAGGGTCCGGCCTTTACTTGGTGGAACTCACAGGTGCAAATGTTAACTCTTGAAATGGCAAATGCTTTGCTATGGGATGAATTTAAGACTATGCTGCGGGAGGAGTATTGTCCCCGCGATGAAGTACAGAAACTTGAGAGCGAATTCTGGAATCTCAAGATGGAAGGATCTGAAATTGAGGCCTACACTACTCGTTCGCATGAACTGGCGAACTTGTGTCCGCAAATGGTAACACCTCCCTATAAGAGGATTGAGAAATTCATTGATGGTTTGGTCCCGCAAATTCAGAGCATGGTGACATCTTCAAATCCTACTACAATTCAGCAAGCAATCAGGTTGGCTCACAGGCTAACCGATCAGGCAGTGGCTCAGGGCACTCTATCACCTAGAGGTGCATTATCAAAGACAACTGACAATAAGCGGAAGTTTGACAGTTCATTCCACAAAACCTTCCAGTCAAACCCACCTTCTCAGCAACAGCAACAGCAACACCGTAAGTTTGAACCGTCAAAGAACAACAGTCAGTCTAACTCTTCTCAGCAGAATCAGGGTTCTTATGTTGGCAAGTACCCGAAGTGCAATAAATGTAACTTTCACCATCATGGAGCATGTGACCGGTACCGTTGCCAACGGTGTGGAAAGATGGGTCATTTGGCCAAAGACTGTAGAGTGGATCTGCAGAACAAACAGACACCACCTGGAAACGCACCCAAAGGTTGTTTTGAGTGCGGTAAGGAAGGGCATTTCAAGAAAGATTGTCCGCAGTTGAGGAGAAACGGAAACGAGAATGGAAATGGCAACAATCATCAGGGCGGTAAAGGAAATGGTAATAACCACCAGGGTGGAAATGATAATAACAACGGAAATGGTGCAAAGGGCCGAGCATTTGTGATTGGATCGGGAGAAGCTCGGAATGATCGGAAGTGTCTGCGAAAGGGTCATACCGCAATTCTAGCCCTTGTTGCTGACAAGTCCACCGAGGAGAAAAAGTTAGAAGATATCCCTATCGTTCACGAATTCCTAGAAGTATTTCCTGAAGACCTACCTGGTCTTCCACCCCCATCGTCAGGTCGAATTTCAGATTGACCTAACACCCGGAGCAGCGCCTATTGCTCGAGCACCTTATAGACTGGCACCAAGCGAGTTGCAGGAACTATCCACACAACTGCAAGAGTTGTTGGATAAAGGTTTCATCCGACCGAGCTCATCGCCATGGGGAGCTCCAGTCCTATTTGTTAAAAAGAAAGATGGAACTTTCCGCATGTGCATTGATTACCGAGAGTTAAACAAGGTAACAGTCAAGAACTGCTACCCACTACCCCGCATTGACGATTTATTCGACCAACTTCAAGGGTCAAGTTTCTACTCAAAAATCGATTTAAGGTCCGGATATCATCAGCTGAGAGTTCGAGATGAAGATATATTCAAGACTGCATTCAGAACCCGGTACGGCCATTTCGAGTTTTTGGTCATGCCATTTGGATTAACTAACGCACCCGCGGTGTTCATGGACCTCATGAACCGTGTGTGTAAACCTTACCTTGACCAATTCATCATTGTCTTCATTGACGATATCCTCATATACTCTAAGAGTCGGGAAGAGCATGAGGAGCATCTGCGTTTGATCCTTGAGCTACTAAAATAGGAGCAGCTTTACGCTAAGTTTTCCAAATGCGATTTTTGGATTCGCGAGGTTCAATTTTTAGGACATGTGATCAATGAGAAGGGTTACATGTCGATCCAGCCAAAGTGGAAGCTATTAAGAATTGGGCAGCACCATCAACTCCGACCGAAGTTCGGCAATTCCTAGGATTGGCCGGATACTACCGTCGTTTTATCGAAGGATTTTCAAAGATTGCCCAACCCCTCACCGCCTTAACCCAAAAAGATAAACCCTATAATTGGAGCGAGGCTCAAGAATCAGCATTCCAGCTACTGAAGCAGAAACTATGTAGCGCACCTATCCTATCTCTACCGGAGGGAACGGATGACTTCGTGGTGTATTGCGATGCCTCCATCCAAGGTCTCGGTTGTGTGTTGATGCAACGCGACAAGGTTATCGCATACACTTCTCAACAGTTAAAAGTCCACGAAAAGAATTACACGACTCACGATTTGGAGTTAGGAGCCGTGGTGTTTGCACTCAAGATATGGAGACATTACTTGTACGGTACCAAGTGCACCATCTACACCGATCACAAGAGTCTTCAACATATTTTTGAGCAGAAAGAGTTGAACATGCGTCAACGTCGTTGGATCGAGCTCTTAAACGAATATGATTGTGCAATCAAGTACCATCCGGGCAAAGCTAATGTGGTAGCCGATGCCCTAAGCAGAAAAGAAACTAAACACCGACGGGTTAGAGCATTACAACTCACTATTCATACAGGATTACCAGAACAAATCCGCAATGCCCAACTCGAAGCCTTAAAAGAGGAGAACTTATCATTAGAATCCACTCGTGGTATGGAGAAACAACTGGAGGTTAAAACAGATGGTATTCGTTACTTCGCGAAACGAATATGGATACCAGTATATGGAAACTTAAGAGATCTAGTCATGGATGAAGCTCACAAATCCCGATACTCTATCCATCCGGGATCTGACAAGATGTATCACGATCTCAAAGTTTTGTATTGGTGGCCGAACATGAAAGCCGACATAGCCACCTACGTGAGCAAGTGTCTGACTTGTTCCAAGGTCAAGGTGGAGTACCAAAAGCCATCCGGATTACTTCAACAACCGGAAATACCAATGTGGAAATGGGAGCAGATTTCTATGGATTTCATAACCAAATTACCCCGAACCCCCACTGGATGTGACACAATCTGGGTGATAGTGGATCGCCTAACAAAATCCGCTCATTTCCTTGCTATCAAAGAGACCGATAAAATGGAAAAGTTAACCCGCCTCTATCTTAAAGAAGTAGTATCTCGACATGGAGTTCCAATCTCCATCATTTCCGATAGAGACGCCCGATTCACCTCATGTTTCTGGCAATTATTACAGAAAGCTCTAGGCACGCGCCTGGACATGAGTACAACATACCATCCTCAAACAGATGGCCAGAGTGAACGTACCATTCAAACCCTAGAAGACATGCTACGAGCTTGTGTGATCGATTTCAGAAACAGTTGGGAGACTCACTTGCCGTTAGTGGAATTCTCTTACAATAATAGCTATCATACGAGCATCAAAGCAGCACCGTTCGAGGCTTTGTATGGGAGAAAGTGTCGATCACCACTTTGCTGGGCTGAAGTTGGAGAGAGCCAACTTACGGGTCCTGAACTTGTGCACAAAACCTCAGAGAAAATAGTGCAAATCCGAAACCGTATGGCGGCAGCTCATGACCGTTAAAAGAGTTATGCAGACAAGCGTAGAAAACCGCTAGAATTTCAAGTGGGCGACAAAGTGTTATTAAAGGTTTCACCTTGGAAAGGTGTGATTCGTTTCGGGAAACGAGGAAAGTTAAACCCGCGTTACGTTGGACCATTCGAGATAGAGAAAAGGATCGGTCCAGTAGCATACCAACTGAACCTACCGAATACACTCAATGGAGTGCATAATGTCTTTCATGTCTCAAACCTAAAGAAGTGCCTGTCAGATGAGACACTCGTAGTTCCACTTAAGGAGTTGGAAATTGATGAACAGCTACGTTTCATTGAGGAACCCGTTGAAATCATGGACCGAGAGGTCAAGACTCTCAAGCGCAGTAAGATACCTATTGTCAGAGTTCGTTGGAACTCGAAGCGTGACCGGAGTTCACGTAGGAACGCGAGGATCAGATGATGAAAAAGTATCCTCACCTGTTCAAACATTCAATGGCAAACACGGAAGGTACTAACTAAATTTCGAGACGAAATTTATTTCAACAAGGGGATGATGTGACAAACCTAAACTTTTTGTTTCAGACGTTACGGACTTCGTTTAATTTTCGGGACGAAAATTCTTTCAACAAGGGGATGATGTGACATCCGACAATTTCAGGTTAACTCCGTTAACTCAAACCTCGTTAGTTCAAACATTTTTCATTGCAAACTCAGTTATCTCAGTTAGTCGCACGTACATTGCATTTAGTTAGGATTAATTAAATGTGTCAGTCAGTTCGCACACATCGGATCGCACTCGAGTCTAACCCGGAACGTTGGTGATTAATCGAAACTATCATTTCGAACATCTAATAATTTACATTTAATATAAAATATGAGTTTTTATGATTTATATGTGATTACGTGAATTTACGTGAACTATGTGAATATTATCGTTTTTGTACGTGTTTATCGTGTGTAAATCGTATTTAGTATTTTTATAAAAGTTAGTAGTTTTATAAAAATAAAAATTAAGTGGTTTTATTATTAATTAAGTTATTATTTAGTTAAATTGAATAATGGGCCTTAATTAATCCCGCAGGCCAAATTAATTACCCATTAGTAATGAGATAAGGAAAAGATTTAAAAAAAATATATATCTAAACCCTAACCACTATCAAAGCCGTCGACCTCAAGAACCCACCCCCCTTTGGCCGAATCAATCAAGCAACCATAGAGTCGTCGTTCGAGCCCCGATCGTGAATCCGGAAGTAGATACGTGCTAGTCTCGACGTTTCTAACGTCTCTACGTAAGTCGTTTCGTTCAATTTCATCATCTTTTGATTCCTAAATTTTAGATCATAACCCTAGTTCATCCAAACATGGATTTTTATAATAAAAATGTTAACTTTATTATTGTTTTGCATGTATTTGTTGATTTTATGGTTTTTTGCGAAACCCTAGATCCGTGTGGTTAGTAACATGTTAAATATTGGAACTTTTGATTATGTGAAGTATAGAAATCGCATGTTAGACGTGAGTAATGATTAATATAGTTGTAATTATATTATTTGAAAGATTTAGAATTGATTTGACGTGTTAATTGGATGAATAAAACGTGTAATGGACAAGTTACTAAAAGAGGAAACTTTTTAAGAATTCTATCTTGCATACTAGAAGTGATTTGAATGATATGATGATGTTTATGAGTTACTTGATACATGTTTAGATGATTTGTGAAATCAGATTTTGAATACATAACCTGGTTTTGCGAACTTTCCAAATAAGGAAACTTTAATTGTTAAAAGTGGTTAGAACTTGCTATTTAGACATGCATGATATGGTTTGATGATTGGTACATGTTAGTTAAGATACAATAACTTGTTGTAACGTGTTAGGTGTTTGAAATCACGCATGTTAGTCATAGGTTACTAAAGTTGAAAACTTTGTCTTGAAATATGATTTGCATGTTTAGGTTCTAGAAAATTATTATGTGATGTGATGAGCTAGAACATGTTAGAGTGATACTACAAACATATCAATGATGATAGTTTCTAGGAAACACGAGTCCCGAACAAACCTGCTATTTATAGAAACCTGTTATTTATAGAAACCTGCTATTTTTAGAAACTTTCTATTTTTGGAAACTTTCTATTTTTGGAAACTTGCTATTTTTGGAAACTTTCTATTTTTGGAAACTTTCTATTTTTGGAAACTTGCTATTTTTTGAAACTTTCTATTTTTGGAAATCGTGCTTGTTTATTAGAACAATAAGGAATTGTTGCTAAGTGTTACCTGCATGATCTTGTGTGTATAATATAGAAGTATTATACTGAACAAACATTTAATCGTTAAACGGGTCACCAACGGGTCGTCGGGTCAAACTTGGTCAAACATGAGTCAAACTTGCAAACCTTTTCTAAACCCTTAAAACAATGAGATTGTTTGGATACTTAGGGTTCGTATCAACTTGCACAAACACACACTTATAAACCGGTGTTTATAGGTGGCAGTTAGTCGTCAAGCATTCTAAGTTCACTTTACTTCGCACATACTCTAAGGTGAGTTTCACGGCCCCTTTTCTTACGTTTTAAACTTAGGAGAGAAAACATGGATATGAACATTTAGATCTTACATTTCTTTTATATCACTTGTGTACTAAGCGCAAACATATCATGAAAGTCCTTAATTATCGAACCGTTAGTATATGGGTTAGCGAGGTAATCTTGAGTAGTACTACTGGGCATTGACAAGCCCCACCCGCGTTAGTCGCGCTAACTCGACAGGTATTCAAACGGGTGTAACATTGACCTAAACATTCACCATTGATTATGATAGTCATGGTGGGAGGCAGTACAAACATAACCATTGATTATGACCTAAACTCACCAACCTAGTGTTGACACGTTTTAGCATGTTTTCTCAGGTCATTAAGGTACAAGCACAAGCTAAGGCATGCATGCATTCGAAGTCCATCGTTTTCAAACTCAATAACTTCTTGTTTTATTTCTCGTTGGATTGTTTACTTTTGGCGCAACTGTTTTGGCACATACTTTTCATTTAACTTTTCGCTTCCGCAAGTCTTACATTAAATCAATGTTTTCATTACTAGTGTTGCATCGTGACTATGAGCAATACTAGTGGTTTTTCTTAAACTCATAT
This sequence comes from Smallanthus sonchifolius, assembly GCA_023525975.1. NCBI lineage: Eukaryota > Viridiplantae > Streptophyta > Magnoliopsida > Asterales > Asteraceae > Smallanthus > Smallanthus sonchifolius. Next base: position 83,450,415 of record CM042032.1, on the reverse strand, counting down.
AGAGTCGTTCAACGTAACTAATGACTGAGATCCTGTTATGTCACGCCCCTAACGGTAAAACTCCGTTGGTGGATTTTGGGGGTGTGACAACCAACACGGTCTAGTACGGTAATTAAACGTACCTCTTTCGGTTAACTCCACTCATTACATTTGATAATTACAGATTTTGGTCGTCCACCAACCCGAATTGAAATCTTCCAGATTTCTGGGATGTTACAGGTGGGCCTAACTCGCTTGGGCCTGATATGTTGTGTTTGTTGTTGCATTTATATGGGGAATTGGATTGGCCATTGTTAGGTTTGTTAGGCCCATTATATGGGTTCTAACATGGATTTAAAAAAAAAACTCCTACTTTGGGCCTTTTTCTTGTCTCTATATTGGGCTTGCTGGACTGCTGCTATTTGTCTACTGGACTATATTGGTTCTACTTGAAGGTTGGGTTGGGCCTGGTTTTTGGGCCTGATTCCTTTCTATTTGGTGACATATATTTTGATGGGCTTATTATTTGGTTTGGTTGGCTTTGGTGGACTTGGATAATTTTGTTTGACTTTGTGGGCCTAAACCTGAATTTGGGCTTAGGTTATTTTATGGGCTTTGGGATTTGTTTGGCTTTGCTCCTAAATGTTCCTTGGGCCTACTTTTCTCCTGGGCTTGACTACTAGGTACTGGGTTTTGGTTCTTCTTTGGGTGATGGATTTTGAATATTGGAAGTCTGAGTATAATTTTCTTTTGATCCTTTTTTCTGTTTAGAGCTTCTTTTGGCTTGTGTGCCTTGTATGCTCCATTTGGGCCTGCTTATCCACTTATGTTAGGTTTTTTTTGCTGTTTGATGTTTGCTTCCACTGTCTTTCCCCTCTTAGGTACAATGCCCTGGAGGGGGGGGGGGGAGGCGTTTATTTGTAGTCTTTATTTCGAGAGTTAATAAAAATTTGACAGGGCATTGCCCTTTTCTAAAAAAAAAACCCCTAATTTTGAAATCATCAAATTGATTGAGGTTTCTTATCAATTAATGTGTCTATCACACCCATAAACACTTACCAACCATCAATTAAACATCCCCAGTTATAAAACCCCCACATCACGTTCAAGAACCCTAACTTTATGATTCTTGAATTAGGTGTTAAAAGGATGTTATTAACCACTCTTTAACACTAATCAAGCTAGGTTTTAACTTTAAACAAGTTATTACCCATAATCAACCACCAATTCAACCCTTAACTTGATTTTTATAAAAACCCACCAAGAACACAAAAATGGTGGATTCAAGAGAAGAAAGAGAGCTCACTTGATGTTTAGGAATGGATTGAGTGGACCAAAACCCTCAATTTCAAGCTTCAACTTCCATATTTGATCTTGAGACTCCTCTTCCTCTTTTCTCCATGCAAATCACGACACACACACACACACTCATGAAAGAGTGTGTGTCGCCACCCCCTTAACCACATAAATCAGGTTTGAGCCATCTATAAGATCAGTCCCTACACCTGTATAAATGACTCCTCCTCTCCAATCTAGTTAATTTCACCTTTTAAGTGACACCCACCAACTTTCTTTTATTTAAACACACCCCCTACAATATATTGGACATATTAAAAGATAAACCCGAAATTTGGTTCGTTACAAGATCGTACGCGCAAAGGTGAGTGATTTATACCTTAAATTTGAAAGACATAAGTAGAACTTGAAATGTGAATGGTCAATTTGATTATTGTGTAATATTCCTTATGAATTAGGTGGTTGTGTTCGTGTAAATTATTAGGAGTATGTAGTTTAGAGTATGGGTGTTCATTATTCGAATCCCATTCGAATAACCCGAAATTCGATTCGAACCGAATTCGAATAAAAATTACGATTTTGAATCGAATAATTATTCGATTCGAATAAATAAGTCGAATTCGAATTAAAAAAATCCCCAATTCGATTCGAATAACCCAAGTTTGTATATTATATAATTTATAATTTTTTTATATATAATATCTTCTTATAAAAATTTATAACAAAGTTATCTTTTAGTTGTTACACTCTTTATATTCATTTTTTGTGTTTATGTAAGAATTATATTGTTAAATTTTTAGAAATCTAGTTAAAAAACTGAATATTTGTAACTTTAAAAATAATTCAAAAAATAAAAATAAAAAATAATTCGGTTTATTCGAATAGACTCGAATTCGAATAAGCTTATTCGAATCGGTTTAAGCGATTCTTATTCGAATTCGAATCCAAAAAAACAAAATTTTCAAATTCGAATAATTCAATTCGAAAAACCGAATAACCCGATTCGATTCGATTCGATTGAACATCCCTAGTTTAGGGGCCTCAAAATAAAGTATTACAATTAAAAAAAAAAATTGTTGTCATGTGACAAGGTTGACTTGCAAAATGGTTGATTAAGTTGAATGTCCGTAATGGACAAGTGGTGACATCATATGTTAGACATCATACATATGTATAAGTACAACAACAACAACAATACCCAATCCCGCCTAGGGCGGGGTCTGGGGGAGGTAAGATGTACGCAGTCATGCCTTTACCCTAGGGTAGAGAGACTGTTTCCAGAGTGACCTCCGGCACAAGATCCAAAGTCCGAGCATGAACAAGGGGGAAGAAGTAGAATCATGCGAGAAAGAAAGACAAAACACGACAGAAAAAAAAAAAAAAAAAACTGCAGCTATCAACGCACAAAAGCCTAAGAAAGAAATCGGAACCCCAAAGCCGAAAAGGCACCCCCTAGAAGCAAAAGGAACACAAACCTCAAAGTATGGCAAGAGAAACGCTAAGGAAGCCTATATACCAAGAGCACCAATCTATCTAAGAGAAAAAGGGAAGGAAAAATAAAAAAACCACACCCACACTTACCCCTCCACCCTAATCCTAGACCTCCAAGCATTCCTATCTGAGATCATGTCCTCGGGTAGACTAAGCTCCTTCATATCGAGCTTGATTTTATCCTCCCACCTAAGTTTAGGTCTACCCCTTCTCCTATTTCCGGCTATCGAAAGGTCTTCCACTCTCCTCACATGGGCTGAAAGAGGTCTCCTCTTTACATGGCCAAACCATCTTAGTCTTCCTTCCCTCAACTTGCTGGTGATAGACGCTACTTCAAGTTTTGTCCTAAAAACTCCTATCGGGATCCTATCTAACAAGGTTTTACCACATATCCATCTAAGCATCCTCATTTCCGCTACTTCCATCTTGTTTGTTTGCTCCTTTGTCATCGGCCAACGCTCTGACCCGTACATCATTGCAGGTCTAACTGCCATGCGATAAAATTTTCCCTTCAGTCTCAGGGGGATTTTCTTATCGCACAAGACTCCTGTGGCCGCCCTCCACTTCTGCCATCCCCTTTTAATACAATATGTCACATCCTCGTCTATTATTCCCGTACAGTGAATCATCGATCCTAGATACCTAAAAGACTCTTTCGGGCATAAAATCTTATCCCCGATACGAATACTAACTTCTTCACTCCTCTCGGTCTGATTCTTGTCGAAATCGCATCGTAGGTATTCAGTCTTATCCCGGCTGACCCGAAGTCCCTTATCTTCTAAGGCCTCCCTCCACTGTTCTAATCTAGTGTTTAACCCTTCTGGCGTTTCCGAAACTAGCACAATATCGTCAGCAAATATCAAGCACCATGGTATGCTCTCTTGAATATTACGAGACAACCCATCGAGGATCAATGCAAAAAGATATGGGCTCAGGGCTGAACCCTGATGTAGACCTATTCTAACCGGGAAAAATTCTGTGTTTCCCACGGGGGTCCGAACACAAGTCATCGATCCTTCATACATATCTTGTAAGACTCTAATGTATTTCCCCGGAACTCTCTTATCGTTCAGTGTACTCCAAATCAACTCTCGTGGTATGCTGTCATATGCCTTCTCTAGATCCAGGAAAGCCATGTGTAAAACTTTTTGTCTTTCCCTATACTTCTCCATGAGCCCTCTGATTAGGTGTATTGCCTCGGTTGAAGACCGTCCTGGCATGAACCCGAATTGGTTCTCTGTCACATTTGTCTCCCTTCGAAGCCTTACCTCAATAACTCTCTCCCACAGTTTCATGGTATGACTTAGTAATTTGATACCTCTGTAGTTGCTACAACACTGTGCGTCACCTTTGTTTTTATAAATGGGGATGACCTCGCTGAGTCTCCAGTCTTTAGGCATTTTATCGCCTCTAAAGGTCATGTTAAAGAGTATTGTCAGCCACCTCAACCCTTCATCCCCTAGACATCGCCATACCTCTATGGGAATTTGATCCGGTCCTACAACTTTGTTTCTCCCCATCTTTCTAAGTGCCACACCAACTTCTTCTTGATTAATCGTTATACATAAGCGAATGTTTTCTACATTTTGGGTCGTATGGGAGTTTTCTGTTTCCTCAATTCGTCTCAAACTTCTCTCATTGAAAAGGGAGGAGAAATACTCTCCCCATATTTTCCTAATGTCGGCTTCATTCCCTATGTTGTGTCCACTTTCGTCTTTGATACACTTGATAGCTCCTAGATCTCTCCCTCTTCTCTCTCTCGCCTTAGCTATCTTGTACACATCGTTTTCCCCTTCTTTGGAGTCCAACTTCTTGTATAGGTCGGAATAGGCTTTTTCTTTCGCTTTTGCAACAACCTTTTTTGCTTCTCTCTTGGCTTCATTATATCTATCCCTTACCATAGCCCTGCCCTCTGTATCTTCATCCCTAACTGAGTTGAGCTCCCTAAAGAGGTTGTATTTCTCTTTGAGTTTGGTTTGTACTTCCTCACTAATCCACCATGATTCTCTGTACGTTTTGTGTGTTCTCATAGTACCAGCCGTAACACCTAGGGCCTCCTTACCCACTTCTCTTATGGCGTGTGCGAGGCATTTCCACCACTTATCCGCATCATACTGGATAATGTTTTCTACCTCTGCAGCAACTCTCTCGGCTACTCTCGTCCTGAAAGTCTCAGCTGCTTCCCCGTAGAGGTTTTTCCACAATATTCTTGATGTGGTTGTTCTTTCACTCTTACGAGTTCTTCTCCAAAAAATCATATCCATGACCAACAATCTGTGTTGGGATGAACACGCAACGCTTGGTAGGACCTTGCAGTCTCTACAAGACCTAAAATCAGCTTTGCGTAGTAGGATATAGTCAATCTGGGTACTATGTCTCCCGCTATGGAAAGTGATTAGGTGGTCATCCCTCTTTTTGAAAAAAGAGTTTGCAACAACCAATTGGTGTGCAGTAGCAAACTCCAGAATAGCCTTGCCTTCTTCATTCCTAGCTCCATATCCGAAACCCCCATGGACACCACCATATCCGTCAGGTTCTATCCCTATGTGCCCGTTTAGGTCGCCTCCTATAAACAGGTGTTGGTCTTCAGGGTACCCTCTCACAAGCTCATCCAGTGACTCCCAAAAGCTTTTCTTTTCTGCTTCCCCCGACCCCACATGTGGGGCATATGCGCTTACGGCCGTAAAAGTGTCATCACCAATTACCATCTTGACCGCCATGATTCTATCGCTACACCTGTTCAATTGGACTACATTGTCCTTGAGTCGGCTTGACAAGACCACTCCTACGCCATTGCGAGCCACCCCGGAACCCGAGTACCACAACTTGTACCCATTACCCTCCCTAGTGCGAGACCCCTTCCACCTGGTCTCTTGGAAACACGCTATATCCACCTTTCTACTAGAAAGGGCATCAACTAGTTCTAAAAACTTACCCGATAAAGAACCTACATTCCAACTACCCACTCTAAGTCTGAGGGCAGACTCTAGTCTACAAGGCCTCCTACCACTCCTGGACCTACCCACCCTAGTAGAAGAACATGATCTCAGGTGACCATGACTGACTAACGGCTCTATACTAACCCTTACCAAAAATCAAGAGTAAAGTAAAAAACAACAAAGAGCAAACCAAACACTAAAAAAAAAACAAATTAACAGAACTATAAACAAGATTATAACCCAAGTTAACAAGAAGGCAACTAACAAGTAGAATTGATAAAATAAGGTATATAATAAAATTGGAAGAACTTAGCTAGAGCCTGTAGCTAGTCCGACCGCCGGAGATGGGGGTAGGCGGTATTTAATATTAACTCTTCACTTTGGTTTTGCTGTTGGACTTTTTCTTGGTTAACACGCCACACACAAAACTCAAATTCTTTGGTGGCGGATTGATGGTACGATTGGTTGGAACAATCTCCACGGCTGGCAATTAATTTGAACAAAAATCCGGCGATTCAAATCGGCGACTGATCTTAGGTCCCCGATCTTCAACAACGGTGACTCACGAAATCAACAACGGTGACTCCCCGATCTTAGGTCCCCGAAATCAACAACGGTGACTCCCCGATCTTAGGTCCTCGATCTTCAACAACGGTGACTCACGAAATCAAACACACGAAATCGAAGATAGTTCGTGAAGTACATAGATTTTTTATACATATGTATAAGTACATTTATGAAAAATATGTGAATATTTGGTTGACTCTTATACGTATTTAAAAGAATGAGAATGTCTTAAATGGACTATTTGATGCAGTTGTTGTAAAACACTATTTAATATGTGTCTTTTATAATTATTTATCTAATTATTAAATAATCAAATATAATTATTTATTTATTTAATAACCTATTGCTAGTAATTAGTTGATGAACCTAATTATTCTAAATGGGTCATTAATGAGTTTCTCCTTAGGTGTACATATAAATAGAGAGTTAATTAGAGTGAATAAACTAATGAATCTACTCTATCGCCACTAACCAAATCGTCCCTCTCTCTCTCCATAACCGTGAGCTTACCATCTCATCTAATACCATTCTAATCGTACACCTTAAACGGGAACCCAATCCAGATCAGAGGTCATGATATCTTCCCTATCATTGGTAAACTTAGCAGGTATTATTTATATATTGTTTTCCATTACTTAGTCATAAGAACTGATCAACATGTGGTATCAGATCATATGTTGATTAATCAGTTATTGTTTCTTTCCTTAAATTGGAATTAAAATCGGAGAACAAAGTTCTGTTTTAAAACCATAAGAAAATCGTTTTTTCTTAAAGTTTACGGTTTTCGGTTTATGCTAATATATCACGGTTTTGATCTCCTAAACCCGGGATCCTTAGTATTTTCGAAATCTGTTAAAGATTTATGTTTCAAGATTTCAATTCCAGGTTTTTATCTGATATTATTGAAGAACCGTTTATTTGATGTTCATAAGCTGTTCTTTTTGTTCATCATTATTTTCGATGAAGATTGCCTACTTCCATCTCTCGAGTTTCACCTCTACATGCTACATGATATAAAATTGTCAAAGGTTAATACAAACGCCCGAAACAAGCAATGTTAAACACTTCTTTGCGCCTTAGATATTCCATATATGTTATAAGTCAGATTAAAATGACCGAGAATTGAATTTATTTTCCTAGGGTGAACTCAAGATTCGGTATCCTATCTGAATCTGTAGACTTAATCCAACTACTATTTTCTAACATCTTATGCTTTTGCGTGAAGTGTAAGGACACCTCGTGTTCATTCACCTACAGAAATACAAGAAATGAATAATTAGTGGCAATCAATAATCTTGGTATATATACATACGTAATTATGTGTAACAAGATGAAAGTAGTGCATATATTCATACCTTTGTATCAATTCGTCCAAGTGTAGAACACTTTGGCGTATATTCTTGGGTCGGGGAGTTTGAATATGACTCCATTGACAATGGAAACGATCCTCTACATAAAAATTTAGATTAGATGAGAGGGTTACAAGACATCTACATCTACATATATAATATGGAAGAAAAGAACCATAATTAGATGGAAATATAAATTTGTTGTGTTAAAAGTTTCATATCCTCATGTACATATTTCATTTTCTTCATTACCCAATAAAGAATTGGTTTATTCAAACGGCTAGAAGAATGGAAACTAATGATATAATTGCGTAACGAGTCAGTTGGTACGTATAGCCCGGTTAACTTCTTATTAATAGTAGAATAAATTAATAGTCATAGTGATTTTTAGGACTTTTCTGTTGCGGGGACTATTGTGCACGGTATCTGTTAAGCAAAATCAAAGAACACCAATTAACTAAGCTCACATGCTACAGGAATAGCAACTGTGAAAATAACTCTGCCATCTTGCTGAGCAAAAATCCGGCCATATCACAGCAGAGATAAGCATCTTGACAGTAAGTGTCACTACATAAGATTAAGTTTAGTAGAAGAACTAAGTGGAACTGATGTGTTGTCACACTCAAGAGTAGATAGCTGGAAAATTTCCGACCAAAATTTCCGACAAAAAAAGTTGGTCAGAAATTCCGACCATCTTCTGACAGAAAAAGAACCCTAATTTTAGCACAAAATTCCGACAATATAACGATAAAAAAATGAATTCATCGGAACGAGCTGTTTTTGACGACTTTCCGACAAAAAACTGTATCCGACTGTTTTCTTGTGGTGAACTTTAGGAAGGACTACAGATATGTTATCTATTGTCACGACTTGTTGTCGATAAATTTGAATTCATGCGCCTAGAAGACTGGAAACTAAAGCTACAATAGTGTACTTGGTGAGTTAATAGCTTGGTTAATCGAGTAACAATAAATTGTCATTGTGATAGCATAATAAATCAGCTGATTTTTAGGAATTCTTGCTACAAATGTAGCCTACTTGTAAAATATGAGTTTTTATTTCTTTAGTTCACTATTCATTCTCTGCAATCTTAATTACTTTAACGACCAATGGGTAAAACAGTGACGGGGCTATATGAAAGAAAATATCACACAAAGTAAAAAAAATAATAATAATCGAAGTCAAAATATGGATATTAAGATACTTGAATCCCACAATAAAATGAGAAAATTAAAGTATTCAAGCACTAAAAAAAAGCATGGAATTACGTGTTTCTAAGTTAATGAAAATGATAACCACAAGTGTACGTTGGGCTGCTATAGTTGAAGGTTATCAATTGCCGCCTAAAAATAATCTAGTCAACAAAGGCCAGCCAATGTCTTTTACATTAAATATTCAACCTAACTCATTTAAAAAAAAACTTTACGATAAATACAAAGAGAAATCAACTTGTATCTCCTGGCTTCTTTCTAATAGCTAATTAGCTATACTAATTGTAGTTTTATTAGAGTATGCTATAAGCGTGGAAAAATATTCTCCAAATGTCACCCTAGCTATAACACTACTGGCTCAACTTTTTTGTCCCATTTCCCTTTGGCATTTAGTTTTCCTTGAGATCATCTTAGATTAAACAACTAAAAAAGATCTTGAAATTTTAACCAAAATGTTTTTATTCTCTTAATATAAAATACAACTACTTGAAATTGGCCTTGATATTTACTGCTTTCTTTTATTTTCACAGTGATCGATCAGTAAAGAAAGACAAGATATTTGCTAAATTATAAGACAATCTTCATTAACCAACAAATGTTATGCATTTATGTGTGTTTCTGCCCTGCACTTATTAGATGCCTTCTTTGAGTCAATTTGGCATCGTATCCTCTATATGTTCAAATAAGTAATGATGATGAACAAACGACATACACATACTCCCTTGCTCCAAAATAACTCACCACCAGTTTTAGGATATGCAATTAATGCCTTTTAAAATAGTTAAATATTAACTTTACCCCTATATATAAAATACATACATGTTTAGAAAAACTAAAACAGTTTAGTTATAAAATGGAGTTAAGGTAAAGTAGGAAACTTAATAAATTATTTAAGAATTGAATTTTTTTTAGGGCAAATTAGAACAATGGAGATTTATTTTTGGACAAGGAGGGAGTAATAGGATAGAACAAAACTTGGAGAGAGATATAAAACAAGGAAAATCATCAAAATATACATTTTCGACTAACTTTTGAGACAATAAACATTGATTTTAGCACACACACTCAAAACCAAAAACAATCAATGAGAAAAACCTAAGCCTAACTAAGAAGGGCAAACTTTAGTTGGCATGGAAAAAAAGGAAAAAGTACATGAGGTCCACAAAACAAACCATGTGTATTCACCGTCTACTTTCCAACCCAGCTAAAACTCAGACGGCAAAGCATCGGACCAATAAAAAAATACCACGTGGTAGTATTTTATTGGTTCAATGATTTACGGGCTGAGTTTTAGCCGGGTTGGAAAGTAGTAGGTTAGATTTTAACCGGCAAGTACACGTGACTTGTTTTGATTGTTTGGTTTCTTAGACCTCATGTTTTTTCCCTTTTGTCCCCGGCAAGCTAAAATTTAGTTTTCTAGCCGGCTTAACTTACGTGGCGTTTTTATTTTAGATATATTTATTTTGGTGTGTAACAATGTACATTTTTCCAAAAAAAAATAAAAAAATTTGGTCAAAATGTACTTTTTGGTAATTTCCCTATAAAACACAAAGTATGTACTAATCAGTGGGTGTTTGTACTAATCAGAGCCGTTCAAGAAAAAAATGTACTAATCAGTGGCACTCACAACTCACCAACCTTTTGGGTGTTTGTAGTGTAGTTGGCGGTGATGGGAGAAGAAAATGATCATAAAGGTACATGTTAGCGTTTGTATCATCAAACGTTGAGATAGCCTCAGGTCCAGCTGCAAATACATATTTAGAACACCCATCATTTTTCTGTACGTTATGAGACAGTAATAATTTGACTTGGATATTATGTTTTGATGTGATCTTGAAAATTATGGAAAAATATATGATGCCTGTGGTTCCTTAATTATAGAAAGAAAAGATCCAAATCTTGTACCTGGTCCTTTGTCAGTGCTCTTCACTGTTCTATACATCTGCATGATTATATCGGACAAACATGTAAGTTATAGTCATAAGAAAATTTTCACTTCAGCTACGGTTTTGTGCTACAAATCCCCCACTGTCTTCCCTTTCCACAGTAAATTTTAACATCAAACACAGTATTATAAGGACATTCATGTCTGCTCTCTAGGGGTGGCTTGACTATACAAAAAAATAAGCGGTCGCTTAGGGCCCCATATTTAAGGGGCACCCAATTATTTTTAGAATTTAACTTCGTTTGATTTTTTTGTTTTGACAATTAGAACAAAAAATTAATATACATTAAAGAGTTTTTTTTTATTAAAACTCATTTCAACTTTAATACGTGTGATTATGTGACTTTAAAAAATTGTATACAAAAAATGTGCATCATCATATTTCTATGTGTTAAGATTCTAAGAAAAAAATTGTATTTTTTATGATAAGGCCTTGATTTTATAATTCGTTTTGGCCCCAAAAAAGGTTGATCCGACTTGTCCCTACTTTCTGACCAAAAGGTCAACTGTTTTGTGATCAGAATGTGCAAAAGAAAGATGTATGTAAAAAGAAAGTAACACTCATAAACACTGCTAGAAAACTGCCATATTTCCGATCACAATTTTCGAAAAAAAAAGCTGGTCCGAAATTCCGACAAGAAAACCCCTAATTTTGGCAACGAAATTCCAACTTTCCGACAAAAATTGTGGCTGGAAAATACCCCATTTTCTAGTAGTGAAAGACGATGAAAACATCTTGTACATATATTAGATAAGAAGGATATGATACCCACCTGTAGATGACTCTTCACATGAGCAAGAGTTAGATCTTTCACATTCATTAACTCCAGAACTGATTTAGGGGTTGCTCCTGCCAAGTTTTATAAAAAGTAAACTCATTTTTACATGTTTAACAAATTCAAGATCAAAGAAATACTGGTATTAGTTGGAAAAGAAGAAACAAAGTATGAACACAGATGTGAATATTAAAAACATACTTTCATGGCCACCAAGGAGCTGAACGGCATGAACGAAGTGAGCGTGTAGAGTCGAAGTCCATCGCATTCGAGGAGCTCTAATGACCCTTCTAACACGGCTACTCATCCTTGAATTCAACTTTAACTCATGACCGTAGATTTGAGGTTGATGATAATGTTGATTTCCACAATGTTGTTGAAGAAGAAGGCTATTTCTTTGTAGTTGCAAGGGTATCATGGGATGATGCTGGAGATTAGGGTCAAAAGCTGCCAGCTCAAGCCCCAAGCTCAGCTGATGCTGGTGATCAAGCTGGAGTCCATGAGTAACAAAACCTCTCATATCTGCTGGTGGCTGGTAATGCTGATAGTTGAACACATCTAAGCCGTTTTCAAGGTTTATATGGCTGCGGCTTCTGATGGAATCAGTGGTGGTAGAGCAGCAGCTTGACCTCTTGATACAATCAGCAGCCGGAGGGCTGATCTTTAAGGATAGATCAGGCACAGTTGTTGTTGCAATATCACCTGTCATTGTAGTAGTTCTTGAGACCAGAAACATGTACTTGAAATGAATATTTAACAAAAGATTGCGAAATTTTTTTTTGAGTTGTGATTATATCATGAATGCATTATGATTAATCTTTGCATGGTCTTTCAGACACAAACGGAGAGGAGAGGAGAGGAGAGGAGATGAGAGGAGAGGAAAGAGAGAGAGAGTAGGCTTTGTGGGTAGTAGACTTGAAGCAGGTTAGGTTTCGGGTTTGACCACGGATCGGAGAATGAGAAATTTAGGAGGGCTTTTGTACATGAAGATGACTAGAAAAAAAAAGGTTTTACTTTTTTATTTTATTATCATATTATGAATTATGAATAGGGTTGAAGGTTGCAGACATCGAAGGAAAAGTTAGAAAAAGAAGTGAAAAAGCATAATAATATCATAAAATAATTAGAGAACCAGAGGAAGATCACGGTGAAGGTGATACTGATGAACCAGATCAGATAATTGTGTTTATGTATATAGAAGGAATGCTTTGGAATTCGAGAAAACAAAAGCTTGAAAGAATTGTTTTTGAAACAGTTTCATAAAAATTATGAAAAGCACAAAATAATAATAATAATTACTCATGAAAAGGCATTTTACTATGTAATCAAAATTGTGTATTAAAATCAGAAAATCAGATAATCAGATAAAGATGTACAATACAATGTCTCTTGTATAAGAGCATGATGAAAAGGGAAACAATAGAAAGCATTGTATACAGGATGTAACAAACCCTAACAAAGAATATGCCAAAAGACATAAGTGCTCCTGCATATATAAATGCATAATAACCGTCTAATACGTCTTCTCAAGCGAAGTGGACGTAACAATTAGAGGTGTTCACGGTCCGGTTTTGACGGTTTTTAGGTGAAACCGTGAACCAAACCGTTAGTAACGGTTTTTAATTATCGAAAACCGAAACCGAACCGTTGAAATATAAAACCGAACCGTTACTAACGGTTTGGTTTTGGTTTGGGTAAAAGCAATTTCAAATGAGTACTCGGTTTCACAAAACATACACAGGGCTGCAAAATTACCTTTACCTGTGATAGATGATGAAATATGATTCAAGTCCACGTCAGATTGTCATAAAAGAGTTATGTTGATCTCATGCACGTGCGTATTCCATTGTACTCGGTCTATTCAGTTGTTTTCAATAAGAGACTTGTCACACCCCAACCGACGACGGAATACGTCGGGGTGAGACATGTAAACTGTTCAAAAGCTAATGATCAAACTATATTGCATAAATTTATTAAACTGAATTAAAGGTACATATTGTTCAAACCACAAAAGCAAACAATACATCCAAATTATGTGTTACTAGGTCCATAAGCTCCTAAGTGATAAACTTATACTTCAACAATTCCAGCTGAAACGTGTTTAAAATGAGAGTGTCAACTATAAATAGTTTGTGAGCATATAGGTTTAAATATCTCATGTAGTTTTCAAATGGTTTATACAATTCATATGACACATGGTAAATAAGGCATTTTATGGAGAATCTATAGTCGAAACTAGGTGTACAATCAAACCTTGTGTCTGAGGCATAACACGCATGTTACCCTAATGTAGAGTCGGTAACAATCACCCTACCTGGGTGGGTTTATCAGACACACTAGATCTATCATTGTTAACCGTTGGCTTGTATTGGGTTAATGATTGTACGAGTGTGTTATATATATGTGGTTCAACTCATAGCATTCAAGCACAAAAGCACAAATTACACAAATAGTCATAATGTAGAATTGTATATTGTAATTACAAATAGTTTTCAATGCACAAATCATGTTTCACCCCAAAATATATAAAAATGAAAAAAAGGGCTATGTAAAATCACATGTATTAGGTGTTGTAGTAACACGAGCAATAGGTAGCACAAGGGACTTTGCAAGTCACAAAGTTCAACCTAAGATGAATTGTATGAATTTGAATTAATAATACGTACAAAGTCTAATGCAAGGTATAGGGTTTAACGGGTTTTGATGTGCGTGGCTTTGTACAAAGAGTTGTATCATTTCATGTAAAAGGTGTAAGTAAGTTGATGTTTGTACTTGAATAAAAATGTAGGTTCAAAGTATATATAATAATTGTCTTAGGGTTAAGTAATTTAAATAAATAAATTCTTTTTATTTATTTATTTTATTATAATAATGTGCCAAAAGTAATGTAAATATATATAGATATATATATATTTATTTAAGAAATTATAATTTAAACCCTAAAAGTATTTTTTTTGTGTAAGAAGATAATTAATTTAAATAAATAAATTGCTTTTATTTATTTATTTATTTATTAATAAAGTAGTATATCCTAAAAAGAATATGGGAAAAGAAAATATATATTAGTATTTTTAGGAATTGGTTTAATTATATTTGAACCTTAATTAGTATTTTTAAGGAAATATATAATTTTGTAAAGATGTAAAAACAGATAGGTAAAACTTATAAGAATTTTAACAAAACCTGCAATTTAAAAGAGTAATCAAATACTTTATTATTAACTATTTTAACAAAAATAATTTTTAAATGGTTTTTATATTGAAATTAAAATGTTACAACAATTTAAATTATAAAATAATTGTTTTCATTTCAAATTGTTAATTATTTTAATAATCAGTCTCAGATTTTATAAAATAATTCTTATGGTGAGAGAAATCATTTTTTTCAAAAGGCAGTGAGTCGGGATCGAACCCGGGTTATTCATAGATGAGGGGCAAGCACCAAACCACTGAACCAGGGGCCTTGTCCTGATACATACCCGGTTTAACTGAAAGTTAAGCAAGTGGGGAAAAGGGTCGGGTTTCAGAATAGGTAAATGTGCAAAAAGGGTCGTTGGTCGTGGGTTTCGAACCCATGCCACTTGGTCCGTTGGTGCAATGTCTTACCAGACGGACCAAGTGGTTTCGCTAGTTGTTTAGGAATCCATTTATTTAAATAGTAAACATGAATCAAACCCCCAAATCGGATTAGCGCTAATAAGAACACGACCCCTAAATCAAATTAGGTCCGATTGAATCTGTTCTTACAAAAGTGAGGTTAATGGGTTCAATTCTAAGGGTGAGGGGTTCAAATTGAGGGCTCAAACCATTAAATTGTAACAATATATATATATATATATATATATATATATATATATATATATTTGTTTCATAAAAATAAACTCTAAAACTTTATAAACAATTTTTGAATGTAATAAGCTTTTATAAATATTTTGTACAAATACTAACAATATATATATATATAGAGAGAGAGAGAGAGAGAGGATAAATTGTAAATATAAAATCCTTCAAATTAATTTAATTTTAAATGTGTGTTTTCATGTAAGAATTTGAGATTATATTGAATGAAACCTTGGATTATAATGCTCTCACAGATAATACAAAGTATGCATTAGAGTTGGAATTGAAATGTGGTTTATTACACTAAAACAATTTCCTGGAAAATCAAGAATGTTATAGTATCCTCATGTTGAGGAATTTCGTTGAGGGATACTGAATTAGGAAAGAGGTGTGGATACCTGAGTTTTATTT
This sequence comes from Smallanthus sonchifolius, assembly GCA_023525975.1. Taxonomy (NCBI): domain Eukaryota; kingdom Viridiplantae; phylum Streptophyta; class Magnoliopsida; order Asterales; family Asteraceae; genus Smallanthus; species Smallanthus sonchifolius. The sequence goes on along the minus strand of CM042032.1, from coordinate 83,434,612 downwards.
GACCCTCACGTTCCTAAGTAAACTCGGGGCCATACTTAGATTCTTAATGAATTTTTGGAAGTTGGGTTGAGGTCTACGATAAATGACAAGATTCGGGTTTGTATCTCCAGGTTAGGCATGAATGATGACAGTGAATTTAGTTTAAGAGAGTTAAGGAGAAAATTGTCAAAGAATATTTTGGACTTCAAAAGTGACATGCATTATTTGGAATGGGATTGATGGGAACTTGATGATCAGGGTTTGTTTAAGATGTAGTCTAATATGCTCATGAATTGTTAGTGGATAAGAGATTTCACAAACATTGGTATAGGTCAAAACTTCACGTGACACGAACAACGCTACTTCTGATAATATGATAGAGCACTTATATATAGGAAGTACCATCGGCGTATCCACCATGCCCTTGTCATATCATATTAGTTTCGTTGCTATATATCACGATAGGTTTTAGCTCATAACACACGACAAAATTCACTATGTTTTCCATGCGCTGATTTTTTTATAATTACGTGTGCACCCGTAATTACTCGAATCGTCGTATGGTCCTTATAGATCCTTACGTTGTGTGCGGGTCAAGAGAGGACACTATATGTGACACCCGACAAATTCCGGTTAACCTAAACTCCGTTGTCTCACAAACTACAAGGACCAAACCTGTCAAATCTCAAACCAACACCAAACTACAAGGACTATTTCTGTATTTAATCAAAACCCAAGTTGGCACGGTCGCGCCAGTGAACGAACACGGTCACGCTAGGTGCGTAAACACGGTCGCGCCTAACGCCAGGCACGGTCGCGCCTTGTGCAGTCAAGACGCAAATGAATTCAGTAACGTCCCAAACCGTTTGAATATGAAATTGTAACGTAACCTGGTTAATGGCGATAATCATTGAGCCATTAACTTTTAGAGTTTTTTTTTCTCAACTCAAATCGACTTTTTAATTTATCTTTTATATATATATATATATATATATATATATATATATATATAGGGGAGGGATCAAGAGAAAACCACAAAGTTAGGCGAAAACCAAGAAAATCACATCATTTTAGGCAATTTTTTTATTTACGTATACGTATCCAAAAACAATTTTTTTGATTTACGTATACGTAACCGCAATTTTTTTGTTTTATGTTTACGTATACGTAACACTATGTGTAAAAATGTTTTTTTGGTAAAAATGTTTAATATTTCATTGATACTCTTATAAATAAATAAAAATAAACTAAAACAAAAAATGGGTAAAATTGATTTTTTTAGTGGTTTTCTTGGTTTTCATCTAACTTATGGTTTTCTATGGAACCCTCCCCTATATATATATATAACATCTCATTAAAAACTCTATATTAATTAACCCCGTTTTTCCTCACCCTATAGCATCGTAGTTGACTTACCTGACTTGTTGGCATGACTTAGTCTAGGTGATAGGTTGTTCTTTTTGTTCTCCTCTTTTGTAATTATCTTTTGATATATTTTGTTCTCTTCCATCCCTAAAACATTCCATAAAATTCAAAATTTTATAGTTTTTTATGCTTAGAAAACAAACATGGACGGTTTTATGATATTGGTTTTATTATATTAAATTTGTGCTCTATACCCACAACGAAAAGGATCTATTTATGTTTCAAGCATCCATTTGATATTCATCTTAGTGACAATATTTTGTCGCCGTTTAATAAACCAGTATTACATCAAGTCTTTTGTGGCCATTTTTTTTAAATATTACAAAGTTATAGTTGTCCTTTAAATATGGAAAACTATTTGTTTGAATGTAAAAGGCAAAAGTTTATTTTCAAAGAGATGAATATCATGAACCTGTAAGGCAGACTATCATCCATTTGTTTCAAACCTTATAATTGGCTGAAATGAAACTTTTTTTAAAATATATGTAAGTTCTTTTCTAAATTTCTTTAAACGAATATGCACGTTTATAAAGTGTTGATGCACGTATCTACGTTAAAATGGCGATATTATAATTTTATTAACTTTATCTTACAACCATGGGCGAATTTATGTATGGCTTAGCGGGTGGCGAGGCACCCGCTGAGATTCATCAGCGAGTGGAAAATTTTCGATCTCTCTTAGTAGGCCCCTTCCTAAATATGATAAGAGGCACCCGTCATTCGATTTTCAACAAACCAAGAGAGAAAGAAAACAAAGAGGTTGATGATAATTTTAAGTAAAGATGATAATTTTTCTATAAAAAATCATGAAATCTTAAAATTTTAATGGAGAAAAAAGATGAGAGAGAGAGAGAGATGAAGATGAAGAAAAAAGTGGCATGGGAAGGTGAGAAACCCAAAATATTTATTCATAGTTAGAAGAATAAATACAAATTTCATATTAACCCTTCTAATACAACAAAAATTACATATTAAATATTACTTTCATTTGATTTTTAAATGGTTTTATATTAAACATCTAAAAAATAGACATTAATTATAACAAATTAAATTTTATAGATAAATAATATGTTTTATTATTGATTATTCAACTGTTTTATAATATTTTTTACTTTTGATTTATAAGTATATTTTTTTTATTTATGGTTTACAAGTGTTTTTTTTTCTTATTTGTTGTATATTGTTGTCTTTAATCAATTATCTGCACACGTTTAAATAATAAGTATGAATGGTTTTACAATATCTTTAAGTAAATAGGTATAAATATTTTTATTATATCATTATGTAAATAACTATTAATTTTTTACCCCACCCATTTTGAACCGATTTGTTTTGAGCAAACCCGCTTTAACCATACCTACTTTGTGCACCCGCTCACAAAAACTTCTGGATCCGCCACTGCTTACAACATTCCTTTTACTATTTTTATAAACTGATTAACCAACAGTACAAGGATATTACCCTGTCCCGACGCCGCCTATCCAGACGACATTCGTCGTCGGTATAGGTCACCCTATACCGACGACATGTCGTCGGGATAGGTCATTTCCAAAATTTAGTAGGGGAGACCCTATACCGACGAGTTGAGGCTGATTGGAGGGAAAACTGGTGCCCAATGAATTATTCGGGAAAACCTATACCGACGACAGGTCAATTTTGATTTTCATTTTGTTTTTTTTATTTAATATATTTTTCGTGGTCATTTTTTTTTAAATTAAAAAAAATCTGGAAAACTTTATCCCGACGACATGTCGTCGGCATAGGGGTTTTACCTTTATTGACCGGTCAACATCCTATAAACCCTATACCGACGACATGTCGTCGGGATAGGTCTCAGCGCGAAAAAATAGGGAAAACAGACGGCAGACCCTCATTTCCAACTAAAAACCTCCCAAAACTCTCCCAAACTAACCTCTTCGGCGATTTTGAGGTTTTTAGGCTTTTTGGGAGCAATTTTCACAAAAACTCTCGGGTTTTAAGGTGAGGTAACATCTGAGTTTCATATTTTAGCTACTTGTTCAAGATTTTGAAGTTTTGTTTGTTTATTTTGGTTAGATTTTTGAGGAATTTCACCATTTCTTGGATTCCTAGCTTTATGAAGGTAATTACTCGTTTTAATTACTAATTTGTCATGAAATTTGGTTTAGATCTAAGATTTTTATGATTTGGTATGTATGTTTGTGTATATGAGTATGTATGTTTATGTGAATGATAGAATTAGTAATTTATGATTAGTTTATGTAATTTGGTTTAGATGTGTGATTAGTTTATATAATTTAGTTTATGTAAATTAGTGTTTGTATGTATGTGTATGTATGTGTGTAATTTGTGTTTATAATGCTTAGTTTGTATCTATGTGTATGTATGTGTGTAATTTGTGTTTATGATGATTACTTTGTATGATTAGTTTGTATGTATATGTGTAATTTATGTTTATGATGATTATTTTGTATGATTAGTTTGTATGTATGTGTGTAATTTGTGTTTATGATGATTAGTTTGAATGATTAGTTTGTATGTATGTGTGTAATTTGTGTTTATGATGATTACTTTGTATGATTAGTTTGAATGATTAGAGGGTATTTATTCATATGTTTATATATGTATTTGTATGTATGTTTGTTTATGTTTAACGGATGTATGTATGTTTTGTATGTATATTTCTATTTATTTATGTATGTTTATGTATTTTTATGATTTGTATGTATATAATTGTGTGTTTATTCATAGGTTTATATATGTATTTGTATGCATGTTTATTTATGTTTATATGTGTATGTATGTATGTATGTATTTGTATGATTTGTATCTATACAATTGTGGATGTATATATGTGTATGTATGTATTTGTATGATTTGTATCTATATAATTGTGTATGTATATATGTGTATGTATGTATTTGTATGATTTGTATCTATATAATTGTGTATGTATATATGTAAGTGTGTATGTATGTATATATGTTTGTATGTATATATATGTAATTTTGTTACAAGTTCGAAACTCGTTGCGGTTGACGAGGTGGGAATAACATTATATTTGTGTTTCATTGAACTTATTTAAGGTACGTATCCCGACTTTTTTACCTTTGTATATTTTTGTTTGTGTAGTTAATTTTTATTTCATTTAGGGTGTAAACGGCTCGTTTATCATTATTTTATAAATACTATAACTTATATATTAAAAAATATATATTTTATAATTTTAAAAAAATAAATAAGAAAAAGGCTTACAACCCTAATGTCATTTATGTATGTTTTTGTTTATGTATGTCATGTCTCATGTTGTGTACACTAGTATGTTTATTTAGGATAACCCTTTAAAATATACCCGTCCGAAATTTATCTGATAGAGATAAGTTTTGGATTGTCCCATTTGGGACTACTTTTTGAATATTCTATCTCATTTAGGATATGTATACATTTTAACGGGTTGACATTTAAGAAAAAATTTGTAGCTATTTCTCCTTACTCCTTCGAGTTTGCAGTTTATCTGCATACTTAGGGAGTTAAGGGGAAATGCTGCTGATTTTTTCTTAAATAGTTAACTCGTTAAAATGTATATATATGAGATAGAATATTCAAAAAGTGGGTTAGGATCCACCGCCTTAGAGTACCGAACAAATCATATACATTCATTTATATTATTTATTACATGCACGTATATTTGTATGTTTATAACACAATAGATATGACACTAGATATAACAATTGATAAAAGCTGGGTTACACTGGGAAATCGGAATTCTCCGGCTTTCTTAAGCGGTCTTCGTAACTTTATAGAGACTGCCAAGAACCATGTCGACGGTCGAGGTAGAGCATTTTGCCCATGTAGACATTGTTGTAATGCGTGTCGACAGGATTTGAAGACGATATATGGCCACATACATGACCGTGGGTTTCTACAATCATATCAGAATTGGATTTATCACGGTGAACAGCATCCTCGTGCGGCGGAGATAGCATCACTTTTTGCCCCAAGAACAACACCAACTCCTCCAATAACTACAACAACAAATAATGAGATGTTTGATGTCATAGATGATGTGATGGCAGATCAAAATACAAACGAGGATAATATAGATGAAGATGAAATTGGTTTAGACCCAGAGTTTGATGCGTTGTTTGAGGAGCTAAATAAGGAGTTATACCCCGGTTGTATTCAAATGTCTTCCCTAAACTTCCTAGCCAAATTGATGCATATCAAAGTTATCAACAAATGGACGAATAGTTCGTTTGACCAACTGTTAGAGCTTCTACAAATTGCATCACACTATGAAGCTAAGAAGAAACTGAGTAAGATTGGGTTAGGATATCAGTCTATCATTGCTTGCATTAATGATTGTGCAATGTTTTGGAAGGAGAATAAATCAATGAAAAACTGTCCGGTTTGTAATGAGAGCAGATGGGTTGACAAAAACACAAAGGGGAAGAAAGTACCACAGAAAGTGTTGCGCTACTTTCCTTTAACTACATGGCTTCGACGAAGGTATAGTTCAAGATTAACGGCAAAAGATATGATCTGGCATAATACTGGACGCTCAACGGATGGTATGATGCGATATCCGGTTGATGGGAAGGCATGGCAAGAATTTGATGAGAGATATCCGGATTTTGCTAAAGAACCAAGGAATGTCCGCTTAGGTTTGGCTGCTGATGGTTTTAATCCGTTCGGTAACATGAGTCAGTCTTACAGTATGTGGCTAGTAGTGTTAACAACATATAATACACCACCGTGGTTATGTATGAAAGAGTCTTCTTTCATGTTAATATTGCTAATTCCCGGGCCTAAATCACCTAATAAGGACATTGATGTTTTCTTAAGGCCTTTGGTCGATGAGTTGAAAATGTTGTGGGCTGAAGGAGTCTCGCTGAGAGATGCATCAACCAAAACTGTATTTAGGATGCATGCCGCACTGTTATGGACTATCAACGATTATCTGCTCGTAGTAGCTTGTCTGGATGGAGTGGTCAAGGTTATAAAGCATGCTCTATGTGTAACGTTGACACACCTTCGTGCTCTATAACGAATAAGATAGTTTTTGTTGGCCACAGAAGATTCTTGCCTAGAAAGCATAAATGGAGGAACGATCTGTCTTTTAATGGCAAGAAAGAGACAAGATATCCTCCCTGATGATTGAGTAATTCTCAAATATTAGAACAACTAAAAAGTCTCCCCGATCGTGTTCCGGGGAAACATCCAAGACATGGAGGTGTAAAAAGAAAGCGTGTTGCCTCAGAGTTGAATTGGACTAAACGAAGTATCTTCTTTGAGCTGGATTATTGGTCTTCTCTACTTTTAAAACACAATCTTAATATTATGCACGTGGAGAAAAATGTGTGTGAGAGTTTATTGGGTACTTTGTTGATGAACGATAAATCAGAAGATACATACAAAGCCTGTAGAGACTTGAAAAATATGGGTATTCGACATAACCTATGGCTAACACAAAAAAACAACAAGTTGTACCAACCACAAGCTCCTTACTCTTTCACACCTACTGATCGAGAACACTTTTGTCAGTTTATTAGAGGAGTGAGACTGCCTGATGGATTTGGATCGAATTTAAAAAATAAGGTACTTCCTAATGATTCAAATATAATTGGGTTAAAGTCCCATGATTATCACATCCTCATGCAACGATTGCTGTCAATAGGGGTACGGTCGGGTCTCAACAAAAATGTTTCAACAACAATCAATGACGTTTGCACATTCTTTCAAAAAATTTGTGCACGATCAGTAGATGTGAAAGACATGTATGAAGCAAATGAGGAAGTGGTTAAGATATTATGCAATTTGGAAATGATATATCCTTTAACATTTTATGACATAATGGTTCATCTAATTCTTCATTTACCTGAAGAAGCTATTCTTGGTGGCCCTGTGTATATGAGATGGATGTAACCTTTTGAAAGATACATGAAAAAGCTCAAAGCATATGTTAGAAACAAATCCAAGCCTGAAGGCTCAAATGCAGAGGGTTATGTTGTAGATGAAGCATTGACATTCTACTCTATGTATCTGGACGGTATGCAAACCAAATTTAACCGACCAGATAGAAATGCAGATGCTGGTATTCCCAAAAGGCAGTTTCAAGTGTTTTCATCACAATGTCGACCAATATCAAAAAACAAAATCATCGCGCTATCTGAACTTGCCAACAAATCATTACAATGGTTTGTATTGAACAACTGCGATGAAATCAAAGTCTACAAATCGTAAGTTTTTTTGTCCATCTACCAGTGATAAACTATTATTATATTTTCATTTTAGCTATTATGATAAACTAATTTGAATTTTATTTTGTCCATCTACCAGTGAATTTGAATGTAAATTTCCTGAACGCAATATGCAAACCGATTTTTCTTCATGGTTAAAATATGAAGCAAAAATATTTTCATCTTCATCTTTATCTTCTACACCCGATAACAAAGAATTAAAGGCATTGGCACATGGTCCCTTGAACGCATATTCTTACACCGCTTGCATAATCAATGGTGCTAGATTTGTGGTACAAAATCGTGATGCCCGACGCATTACTCAGAACAGTGGTGTGGTTACAATAGAAGAAGACGATACTCCATTTTATTATCAACTAGAGGAGATCATAGAGTTGAACAACATAGATGGTTACTCGGTTGTACTATCCGGTTGTAAATGGTTTGACACGAGGGATAAAAGATTAATTAAGCAAAACAATACTATTATAATTGACATCGGCCGTGAATGGTATGTTTGTAAAGAATGGTATGACGATGTCCAATATATACTAGCCACACAGGCTAAACAAGTGTTCTATCTTTGAGATCCTTCTCGAACCACTGGCCAATGGAGGGTTGTTGAGGACGTTCACCATCGGAAGCTTTGGGATCATCCTAGTGCTGTTAATGAGATAGATATATTGCACGACACTCAATCAAATGATTATAATTTGTTGTCGACACCGGATGTGAAGTTGGTGAATCAAGTCACGTATGTGGTGACCAAACTCCTATTCCCCATGCTGAAACTCAATCTATTACACAGGAAACTCAATCATTTTTTGGTAATTTGGTTGTCGACTTAGGCTACTTGCCCATGCGGACAACTTTAAATGAGGGTGGTGACCCAAGTCATATTGCCCTTATTGATCTCGATGAAAATTTTATTAATGATGATGAAGAAGATGGAGACGATGAAGATACATACAATTCAGATGAGAAAGATGAAATAAATGACGACGATGAAGAAGATGATGATGATGTTGTTGACACACGTTATTGTAGTGATGATTCTGATTGAATGTATGTTAAAAATGTACTATTTATCTTTGTTGATTATTAATTATTTATGCTTACTAATTATTTTTGTCGAAGGAATAATGGCAACAATGTCGCAATCACACGGTGGTGATGGTGGAGACGGTGGATATGGGGGTCCGTATAACTTCGCGTCGGGTTGTGTAGGTGGATCTGGTGTTTAATGTATGTCTTTACAATTGCCTAACTTTACAATTTCATGTGTAAATGTAGGTAATGCCTCCCAGAAAGGCGTTCCAAAGCCAAAAACCTAAAGTTATACAAGAAATTTGAGCAAAATGGGAGGAAGCCTCTTCCCATTGATGTTGAAGTTCATGGCGGGGGTACAAATTCGTGGAAGAGAATGCGTCTGATTTTATACGTGCTATCTCCCTGGAGGTTGAAAAGGTTGTTCCTCCATATTATCCTAATTGGGCCAAGGTTCCAAATGAAAAAAAAACAGGTCGTATATCCCACTCTCTTAGTAAGTATAGATGTTTTATAATTACTTACAATTTCATAACTATTAGATTTTTTCTAATTACTTCCATTTGTAGGAATATTTTGATCTGGACAGCTGTAGAAACACTGACAAGTGGCGAGGCATTGGACTCGAAATCACCGTCGAGTGTCAGAGAGCTTATAAAGAACACAAGAGAGAGTTGAGAGTTCATTTCAATGAGCATGGGGGATACGATGATGTGGAGGAGGCGAAAAATAATCCACCAGAAGATATTGATCGAGGAAACTGGGAAAGGTTGATTGATGAGTTGTTTTTAACTGAGGCATACAGAAACCGCTCCGAGAAGAACAAACAAAACAGAGCCCAACAACGCTACCCAAGTTTTCATGGGAGCAAATCATATGCCCATCGCCGACAAATGGAGGTATGAAATATAATTGTTAGTATTATACAAACATTCTTATTAATTCTTAGTGATATTATTTTTGTTTTTCATAGGGGACCGGTCCTATTGATGTATTCAGAGCCACCCATTATAAAGAGGGGACGGGTTGGGCCAATGACACTACAACATCATACTATGTAAGTAAAATGATTTTGTTGTTAGAACATCCAACTGTAACTTTAAACGGGTCAAAATGACCCAAACACACTTTAATAGACTTAGAACATCCAAGTGTAACTTTAAACGGGTCAAAACGACCCAAACACACTTTAATAATGTAACGAACCAACTTTCGGGATTCATCCTATAATATACTTATTATATTGTATGGGGTGTATTTAAATAAAAGAAAGTTGGCACTTAAAAGGTGGAATTAACTAATTTGGAGAGGAGGAATCATTTATGCAAGTGTAGGGACTAATCTTGTATTTGGCTCAAACTAGATTTTGGGTGGGGGACTGGAACGAACCAACTTTCGGGTTAATCCTATAATGTGTTTATTATATTATAAGGGGTGTTTTAAATAAAATGAAAGTTGGAGGCTAATTACAAAAGGTGGAAATGTCTAACTTTGGTGTAAGGGGTCAAAATTGCAAGTAGAGTGTAACATTTCTGCTTTTCATGTAACCGTAACGTTTATCGTATTATTGAATGAATAACATTTGGATTTATTATATTATCATGTTATACCCCAAACAATTCAATTTGATACCTTGCATGCTATTTAGTGCTTGCACGTCCTCGTTCGCATTCTAAACCTCTGTCTACTGCGTACCGTCCACTACCGCCAACCACATTATACATAACTTTGATTTCTATTTCATATGCTAAAAGGATTCATTTCATTATTAAGAACAACTTTCATGTACAAAACTTCCTTAAATAGACTCTGAATTTTGTAAAACGATCAAGTTGCGCATGTGTAGTTGAAACGCTTTACAGACACACTATATTCACCTATTACTAAAGCAAGATCAATATATCAATCTTAAGTACCTAAAATAGTACTTCAACCAATTTATTTATTCCTATAAATCTACACTAGTACCGGCTACCGCTTAAAGCTCCAATGGTAGAAAATTGAACGTTTTATGCACCTAATCATAAATTAATCAAGTTGAGGGACCTTGTTGTCATTCCTTAAAGTTGGATTTCAAAATTTGGTAGATGGTGGCTGACTTACGGCTGGTTTAGGGTCCCAAAACCCTAAACTTGTCCACCATGCTCTTTCCATAATTATACCCATGAATCCTCAAGTATAAATAAATGGCATTGGGTGCTTAATTCTTTGATCATTCCCTACAAACCACTCCTAAAACCCCTTATTTTTGTAAAACTCTCAGCCCCTAATCCCAGGAAAAAAATCACAAACGCAAGCCAAGAAGAACCAAGTAAGTTGTTCTATCGAATCATCTTTCTACTCTTTCGTACTTGTACTCATTGTCTTCCATCTCCTTCTCTTCTTTTATTTTATTTTTTCTTACATCATGATCACTTGATCATGATGAATCTTAATCCTATTTTATATACCTAATATTATAATCAAGCTAACTAACATAATCAATCGATCATAGGATCCCGTTTGCAATGGCAGCTATGCCGTCGCATTCTGTGAATCCTCCATACGTTCTTTGGTAATAGTGTGCTCTGTCGATACCTTAGAACGTATGGGTTAATATAAACACATTGTATCTACTATATAATAACGCTACATAAATTGTTATAATTTTTATTTACGTGTTAGGTAACCTTAAAACCCTAAACGGTCCACTTAAGTGCAACCGTTGAATTTGGACAGAAATAGTGCTGACTTTAACTAAGCATGACTTGATCATAATTAATCAAAAATGAGCAAACCCAAATTCCATGACGTAGTTAGTCGAGTGTACGATCCAACCATAATTGGCTCGTTTTCTAATTCAAAAGCATGACTCCGTAGTAGCCAAAACGGGACAGAAACGTTTTTCAGTACCTTCTGTCTTGTTTGACAGTTTTGGCTTTGATCCGAGACTCAAACAGAAAACATTTATAAATGAAACTTTTTTGAAACATTATAAACTAGTCGCCTGTAAAAATTCAAGATTTTAGCACGACGTTTGATATTTTTAACCAGCACATTTCTGTTCAGCTCTTATGCTGTCAAAATCTGTAAATTAAAAACATTAACCATTATATATTCTATCTTCTATTTCTCGCATCCGTTAACGTTCTAACTTTCGATAAACGCCATCCAAACCCTAATTGACTATATCATGATTTTTAGGGTGTTGATCTAAATCTTAGAACTCTCAAGCCTTACGAGTCAATCATCTCTCAAGACAAAAGTGAGTTCTTCATGGCCCCTTTTCCTTTTAAGTTTTGGGGTGGAAACATGTACCATGGAACATTCAAACATTTTCATACAAATCAACTAAAACATTTTCTTATACTTGTTAGAATTAAATGGCTATACATGATTGCATATTCGTAAACCTAAAATCCCTCACGTGATTCATACACAACCATTAACTTTTTATAAGCCAACGGTAGTACGATAATGGATCCATAGGTGTGACATACCCATCCCTCATCCGGTTAAAGGTGTTGGATGATCGAAATCCGACATATTCATGATTTGGTGGGTTCCGAATCTCTTTGGGGGCAATTTGGTCAATAGGGTTGGTTGTAGACTTCATGTATCGATTTAATTGACTTGTATATTTAAATTGTTTGTATTTGATTTGTACATATGTCTATGTGTGTCAAAACCTATAAGACTCACCAATTTTGTAGTTGACACTTGTTTTTACATGTTTTCAGGAAACGAAAAGTAAGAGTTTAGCTTTGAAGAATCATCACCATAGGATTGCATAATGGCCTTAGAAGACAATAAAATAAATTATTATTTGGGTTTTAATTTCATTTGAGATTATGTAATGAATTATGGGTTTTTAATAAAATATCTTTAATATTTCTTTATGCCTTGTGTTCTTGTTATTCAATTTCGTCACGATCCCGTGATTCCGCCTTTGGCGGGGGTGTGACAGATTGGTATTAGAGCCTTGGTTATAGAGAATTATGTCATTTTAGTAAAAAGACCTAGACTATAACCTAAGTTCCCCCATATTAGGAAACTTTGCATTCACACACTATCATCATTACTAACGTCTCTTTTCTAGCCATGTCTTCTTACTCCGCCGACGTCTCCGACAACACTCACATTACCTTCGAAGGCTCAGATCTGCCTACCGGTGAACCACAAAGCCCGATTAGCTGGAGCAGATTGATGCGAAACCCAAACTTTGCAAGCAGGGATGAAGAAGAGGAACTAAAGTCTGATGCTACAAGCAAAAATCAAATCATTGACATTTCTAGCGACTTGGAGCTTGATGAACCAGAAAGAGAAGATGAACCAGTCAAAGAGGCTCAACTGCCCGTTCAAGAAAAGGAAGCTCAATCCATAAATTCTCTCATTAGAACCTAGGGCCCAATCGATGGCTTATTAGAAGTATGTGTAAACTGGAAGAGTGGATGCCTGTACACTAAGAGTTCTGTCTAGGAAAGACATGGTGTATAAATCCCTAAAGGACCCGTCACTCTTTCCTAGGAATTCTTGGAGTGAACATCGCTTATAGGCGAGAAACATACTTTCTAATGGGCTAATGATTTGGACCTAAAGCTTCTGATTAGTCCAACTATTATCCTTAGAATGATCTATTATTATCTATTTCTTTTATTTCATTATTGTAAACGTTTATCATTATCAATAAAATTTCATTTGGATTCATCATTCTCTTGTTTATTCACTTACTTATATTCGTTATTTTCTTAGAATGCCTCCTCGCCGCGACACCAATGCAACCTCCAGCAATAACCACAGCGCTGTCGATCTTGCTACAATTATTACTCAACAGCTTGCGGCCGTCATTCCCACTATGGTCGCACAAATCAATAACTCGGGAAACTCCAGTGCTAATAACAGCAACAACAATGTTTGTACCTACAAATATTTTGCCTCCTGCAACCCTGCTAGTTTCTTCGGCACCGAAGGGGCCACTGGTCTCCTCCAATGGTTCAAAAATATGGAGAATACCCTTGATATCAGTGGTTGCCCCGAAAACCTGAAGGTTAAGTATGCTTCAAGCTCTCTCCATAAGAGAGCCCTGACCTGGTGGAACGCAGAAATGTGTACAAGGGGTAGGGATGCTTCTCTAGCTCTTTCATGGGATGACTTTAAGGGAATCATGGTGGCTGAGTTCTGTCCCCAAAGTGAGCTCAAGAAGATTGAAATCGAAATGTGGAATCACTGCATGGATGGGGCAGAGCATACTACCTATACCACTCGTTTCCATGAGCTTTGCACTTTTGTTCCACATATGGTAACCCCGCTCAGCCGTATGATCGATCGTTATGTCGGTGGTCTGCCAGCAATCATGAGGGGTCACGTCATGGCCTCTGCTCCTGCTACTCTCGAAGCTGCTTTCCGCTTATCCGGTTCCTTAATGGATGACATGGTTAAATATGGTTTATTGGTTAAAAAGGATGCAAAAAGGGTCGTGGAGGAACCAGCTAAGAAGTTTGATTCTAGCAAGAAGCAAAGAACTATGAAGAACTTTGCCATGGTGACACCCGCCACACCGGTGACCCAAGTTGCTCCTACCATTCAAGCCCCGGTCAAAAAGGGATACACTGGAACCGCACCTCTATGCCCCAAGTGTAATTATCATCACCTTGGGAACCAATGCCGTCAATGCAACAAATGTGGTAGGTTTGGGCACCTGGCCCAAAGCTGTCGTATATCTTCTACAGCTACTTCTGGTAAAGCCGTTGTCCCAGCTGCTGCTAACAATGGTAGGGCCTGCTATGGGTGCGGTGCTACCGATCATCTCAGGAACAATTGCCCGAAGAACAACACCAACCATGCTCCTCGTGGCCGTGCATTTGCCATTGGCACGACTGAAGCTCGCGAGGAACCAACCGTTGTCACTGGTACGTATCTCCTTAATAACCATCATGTTTTAGTTTTATTCGACAATGGTGCGGACCGAAGCTTTGTATCAGCGAAGTTCGAACCATTGCTTGAAATTAGCCCTGTTGTGTTAGAACCCGCTTATAGTATTGAACTAGTTGATGGAAAACTAACTCATGTTCACTCCATTGTCCGAGGTTGCACCCTAACCCTCAATGGCCATTCCTTCGCTATTGACCTGATTCCCATGGCTCTTGGAAGTTTCGACGTTGTCGTCGGAATGGATTGGCTATCCAGCAATCACGCGGAAGTCGTTTGTTCTGAAAAGCTCGTTCATGTGCCTTTGCCATCAAGAGATACCCTAAAGATCTTCGAGGAAAAGCCTTTCAAAATTCTCAAGATCATTTCATGCATGAAGCCCGAAGCTACTTAAGGAAGCAATACTATGCTTTCCTAGCCCACGTTGTGTAGAAAAAGCCTAAAGCGAAAAAGATCCAAGATATCCCAATCATCAAGGATTATCCCAAAGTTTTTCCCGATGACTTGCCCGGACTTCCTCCAGTCCGACAAGTCGAGTTCCGTATAGACCTCGTGCCCGGAGATAACCCTGTTGCCAAGTCTCCTTATCGCTTAGCTCCTTCCGAGATGCAAGAACTATCTAGCCAACTCCAAGAACTTCTTGATAAGGGATTCATTAGACCGAACTTCTCACATTAGGGAGCTCCGGTCCTATTAGTTAAGAAGAAAGATGGATCGTTCCGCATATGCATCGACTACCGTGAGTTAAACAAACTCACCATCAAGAATCGGTACCCGCTACCAAGGATTGACGACTTATTTGATCAGCTTCAAAGAGCAAACTGTTTCTCCAAGATTGATCTTCGTTCTGGCTACCATTAACTTCTAGTTCTAGATGAAGATATTCCGAAGACTGCTTTCCGTACCCGCTATGGACACTACGAATTCGTGGTTATGCCTTTTGGCTTGACCAACGCACCCGTTGTGTTCATGGACCTTATGAACCGTGTCTGCCGACCCTACTTAGATCAATCTGTCATCGTCTTCATCGATGATATCTTGATTTACTCCAAAACCAGAGCCGAGCATGAACAACATCTCCGACTAATCTTGGAACTCTCGAAGAAAGAGCAACTCTACGCCAAATTTTCCATGTGTCAATTTTGGCTTAGAGAGGTTCAGTTCTTAGTCCATGTGATCAATGACAAAGGTATTCACGTTGACCCTGCCAAGATCGAAGCTGTCAAAAATTGGAGTGTACCAAAAACACCATCCGAAATTCGTTCATTTTTGGGTTTGGCCGGGTATTATCGAAGGTTCATCTCGAACTTTTCAAAGATTGCCTTGCCTCTTACAACACTAACCCAAAAGAATAAACCCTTCTGTTGGGAGCAAAAGCAAGAACATGCCTTCCAACTCCTTAAACAAAAGCTGTGTGATTCCCCTATCTTGAGCCTTCCTGATGGTACTGATGATTTTGTCGTTTACTGTGATGCATCAAACCAAGGTCTTGGATGCGTATTGATGCAACGAGAAAATGTCATAGCCTACGCATCGAGACAACTTAAGATCCACGAGAAGAATTATACAACTCACGGCCTTGAATTAGGTGTTGTGGTCTTCGCTCTTAAAATATGGAGACATTATCTCTATGGCACGAAGTATATCATCTTCACTTATCATAAAAGCCTCCAGCACATCTTCGATCAAAAAGAACTCAACATGAGGCAGAGACGTTGGGTTGAGCTACTCAACGATTTTGATTGCGAAATCTGCTATCACATCGGTAAAGCCAACGTGGTAGCTGATGCACTCAGCCGAAAAGATCGTATCAAACCCGCACGTTATAAGGCAGTGGGAATGATCTTCCAAACAAGCCTCAAAGCCCAAATTCTTCAGGCCCAGCAACAAGCTCTTGCTAGGGATAATTTAGAAGGAGAACTGGATTGTGGTGCTGAGAAGCATCTCGAGCCCAAGTCCGATGGAGTACTCTACTACATGGTCCGTATGTGGATCCCTGACTCCAACGAACTTCGTAAGCTGATCCTTGACGAGGCCCATAAATCTCGATACTCGGTTCATCCCGGAGCCGATAAAATGTATTAGGATCTTCGAGAATTCTATTGGTGGCATGGGATGAAGAAAGACATCACTCTTACAATGGAAAATGCCTCACATGTCTTAAGGTTAAGGCTGAACATCAAAAACCGTCGGGTCTCTTGCAACAACCGGAAGTCCCTATGTGGAAATGGGAACAAATTTCCATGGACTTCATCACCAAACTCCCGAGAACTTCGAGCGGGCATGACTCGATTTGGGTAATAGTTGACCATTTGACCAAATCCGCTCACTTCCTTCTGATCCGTGAAGATTTTAAGATGGAGAAGTTATCAAGGCTTTACATCAACGAAATCGTGACTCGTCATGGAGTCCCTTTATCCACTATTTCTGATCGAGATAGTCGTTTCACTTCTCGATTTTGGCAAGCATTGCAAAAAAGCCTTAGGATCTCGTCTGGATCTTAGCACGGCCTATCATCCTCAAACGGATGGCCAAAGTGAGCGAACCATACAGACTCTTGAGGATATGCTCTGTACATGTGTCATTGACTTTGGTGGTAATTGGGACCATCATTTGCCACTTATCGAGTTTTCATACAACAATAGCTACCATATGAGCATCAAGTGTGCTCCTTTTGAGGCTCTATACGGTAGGAAGTGTCGATCTCTGGTGTGTTGGACCGAGATCGGTGACACCCAAATTACCGGTCCTGAACTCATTCAAGAAACTTCTGACAAGGTTTTTTTAATTCAAGAACGACTCAAAGCTTCGCGCGACCGTCAGAAGAGTTACGCCTACAATCGAAGGAAACCTCTCGAGTTTCAAGTCGGAGACAAAGTTTTACTCAAGGTTTCCCCCTAGAATGGAGTAGTCCGATTTGGGAAAAAGGGAAAGTTGGCTCCTAGGTACGTTGGACCTTTTGAAATCCTGGAACGGATAGGTCCCGTGGCCTACAAACTCAAGCTACCATCCGAGCTCAGCAACGTTCACCACACATTTAATGTATCTAACCTCAAGACATTTCTGGCCGATGATAACCTTCATATTTCTTTGGATGAAATGTGCATCGATGACAAACTTCATTTCGTCGAGCAACCCGTGGAAATCATGGATCGTGAAATCAAGCAACTCAAACGAAGTTGCATACCTATTGTTAGGGTCCGTTGGAATTCGAAACGTGGACCTGAGTTCACTTGGGAACGCGAAGACCAGATGAAGCTCAAATTCCCACACCTTTTCGAAAATCCTATATCCTCTATTAGTTGAATTTCGGGTTAACTAGGGGAGACTGTAACATTTCTGCTTTTCAAGTAACCGTAACGTTTATCGTATTATTGAATGAATAACATTTGGATTTATTATATTATCATGTTATACCTCAAACAATTCAATTTGATACCTTGCATGCTATTTAGTGCTTACACGTCCTCGTTCGCCTTCTAAACCTCCATTTACTGCATACTGTCCACTACCGCCAACCACATTATACATAACTTTGATTTCTATTTCATATTCTAAAAGGATTCATTTCATTATTAAGAACAACTTTCATGTACAAAACTTTCCTTAAATAGACTCTGAATTTTGTAAAACGATCAAGTTGTGCATGTGTAGTTGTAACGCTTTACCGACACACTATATTAACCTATTACTAAAGCAAGATCAATATATCAATATTAAGTACCTAAAATAGTACTTCAACCAATTTATTTATTCCTATAAATCTACACTAGTACGGCTGGTTTAGGGACCTTGTTGAGGGACCTTGTTGTCATTTAACATTTTATGCACCTAATCATAAATTAATCAATTTGAGGGACCTTGTTGTCATTACTTAAAGTTGGATTTCAAAATTTGGAAGATGGTGGCTGACTTACGGCTAGTTTAGGGTCCCAAAACCCTAAACTTGTCCTCCATGCTCATTCCATAATTATACCCATGAATCCTCAAGTATAAATAGACGGCCTTAGGTGCTTAATTCTTTGATCATTCCCTACAAACCACTCCTAAAACCCCTTATTTTTGTAAAATTCTCAACCCCTAATCCCAGGAAAAAAATCACAAACGCAAGCCAAGAAGAACCAAGTAAGTTGTTCTATCGAATCATCTTTCTACTCTTTCGTTCTTGTACTCATTGTCTTCCATCTCCTTCTATTCTTTTATTATATTTTATTTTTTCTAACATCATGATCACTTGATCATGATGAATCTTAATCCTATTCTATATACCTAATATTATAATCAAGCTAACTAACATAATCAATCGATCATAGGATCCCGTTTGCAATGGCGGCTATGCCGTCGCATTCTGTGAATCCTCCATACGTTCTTCGGTAATAGTGTGCTCTGTCGATACCTTAGAACGTATGGGTTAATATAAACACGCTGTATCTACTATATATTAACGCTACATAAATTGTTATAATTTTTATTTACGTGTTCGGTAACCTTAAAACCCTAAACGGTCCACTTAAGTGCAACCGTTGAATTTGGACAGAAATAGTGCTGATTTAACTAAGCATAACTTGATCATAATTAATCGAAAATGAGCAAACCCAAATTCCACGACGTAGTTCGTCGAGTGTACGTTCCAACCATAATTGGCTCGTTTTCTAATTCAAAAGCATGACTCCGTAGTAGCCAAAACGGGACAGAAACGTTTTTCAGTACCTTCTGTCTTGTTTGACATTTTTGGCTATGATCCGAGACTCAAACGGAAAACATTTATAAATGAAACTTTTTCAAAACATTATAAACTAGTCGCTTGTAAAATTTCAAGATTTTAGCACGTCGTTTGATATTTTCAACCAGCACGTTTCTGTTCAGCTCTTATGCTGTCCAAATCTGTAAATTAACAACATTAACCATTATATATATTCTATCATCTATTTCACTCATCCGTTAACGTTCTAACTTCCGATAAACGCCATCCAAACCCTAATTGACTATATCGTGATTTTTTAGGGTGTTGATCTAAATCTTAGAACTCTCAAGCCTTACGAGTCAATCATCTCTCAACACAAAAGTGAGTTTTTCATAGCCCCTTTTCCTTTTAAGTTTTGGGGTGGAAACATGTACCATGGAACATTCAAACATTTTCATACAAATCAACTAAAATGTTTTCTTATACTTGTTAGAATTAAATGGCTATACATGATTGCATATTCATAAACGTAAAGTCCCTCACGTGATTCATACACAACTATTAACTTTTTATAAGCCAACGGTAGTATGATAATGGATCCATAGGTGTGACATACCCATCCATCACCCGGTTAAAGGTGTTTTATGATCGAAATCTGACATATTCATGATTTGGTGGGTTCCAAATCTCTTTGGGGGCAATTTGATCAATAGGGTTGATTGTGGACTTCATATATGGATTTAATTGACTTGTACATTTAAATTGTTTGTATTTGATTTGTACATATATCTTTGTGTGTCAACCTATTAGACTCACCAACTTTGTAGTTGACACTTATTTTTACATGTTTTCTGGAAACGAAAAGTAGGAGTTTAGCTTTGAAGAATCATCACCATAGGATTGCATGATGGCCTTAGAAGACAATAAAATAAATTATTATTTGGGCTTTAATTTCATTTGAGACTATGTAACGAATTATGGGTTTTTAATAAAATATCTTTAGTATTTCTTTATGCCTTGTGTTCTTGTTATTCAATTTCGTCGTGCTCCCGTGATTCCGCCTTTGGCGGGGGTGTGACATAGAGGGATTGGTTTTGCAATTTGATAAAACCTGATTTTGGTGAGGGATTAAATGGCGACAAACACACTCTTTTGTCGCGAATGAGAGATCAAGAAGAGGAGCAAGGCCAAGAACACAAGAACTAGTGATTGCATGCTTGTTTTGAGAATTTTGAGTTGCATAATCCTTTCCAAACAACAAGTAAGTGTTCTATGCATCTTTTGAAGCCTCCTTAATCTTGCTCTTGTTGGGTTTTGATGGAACCAAGCTTTGGGGCTGAATTGGTGATTATATTTGGTTATTAACTTGTTTAAAGTGATAATCTAGCTTGATTAAAGGTTAAGAGTGGTAGATAACATCATATTAACATCCAATTAGATGATTTGGAAATTAGGGTTCTTGAGACCCAAATTGGGGGGGTTTTTCAATTAAGGTGTTTAAAATGGTGAATTAATATTGGATAAGTGTTTATGATGTTAGATAAACACAATTTCATGTTTAAAACTCAATTGAAATGGTGAAAATTGAATTGGATGAAATTGGGAGAATTGGATGAAATCCTTAACGGGTCAAAATAGGTGGACTTGGTTTAGGAATGGTTAAAAACTTGTGTGAAGCTTGTTAAACCAAGATATATTGAGGATGAAGATCAAAAGATCTTGGGTGGGTGTCAAACCTCAAATTTGTGATTTATTAGGAGTTTACTAGATTACTAAACAAGTGGATAGTTTAGGTGATCAAGGTATGGAGTGGCTAGCTTTGAAGACGGATTGGAATCTTCATTGGCAAAGGTAAGTACTTTGCACTTACTTAGTAGTGGATAAGTAGTTTTTATGTAAGTAGATAATGTGGTAAATTCTATTTACATGTTATATGTTGATTTTGACTTATGTGGTAAATGGTTAAAGTAAGGTGTGAATATGGTAGGATTGTTGTAGTTGACATAATGAGGAAATTAGTCAAACTAATGAATGGCACTTGGTAGAAGTGGTGTAGTTAAACTATGTGGGATATAGTCAAACTAAATGTGGTAAATTGGTGTAGTTGAATAGTGTAGAATATAGTCAAACTAAAATATACAATGTGGTGATTTGTTGTAAATTGACATAGGGTGGTATAAGTCAAACCATTTGTGGATAAATGGCGAAATTGTTATAAAATGGACTTAATGTGGTATAAGTCAAACCATTGTGGATAATGGTGAAATATGTGTAATTAGATTATGTGATTAATAGTCAAACATGAATGTGCAAATGTGGTAAATAGGTGTAATTAGTCTATGTGGTTAATAGTCAAACTTGAATGTGCAAATGTGGTAAATAGGTGTAATTAGACTATGTGGTTAATAGTCAAACTTGATTGTGCATATGTGGTTAAATGGTGTAAATGACTCAATGTGTTCAAGAGTTAACTAAAATGTAGAATGTGACAACATTAGACTAAAATTGACTTAATGTGGTAAAAGTCAACCGTTGGTGTTAAAACAGTAAATTGGTCGATTACATGAAGTGTGGATACTTCATGGAGGTGTTTACGTGAAGTCAAATACTTCACGGGTGATAGTGAGGTCAAGTACCTAACGGGTGAAAGTGAAGTCAAATACTTCACGGGTGACATGAAGTGTGGATACTTCATGGGTCGGCATGGAGTCAAATACTCCATGCGAAAATGCGAGTGGTGGTTCTCGCAATAGACATGTGGATATGTCAAATTGATGAATGGTGAAATATTAGGACTTGTATGAGTCAATACATGTCTTAGATATAGGTCAATGTATGCCTAAACAATTAATTGATGGAAGTTAACCATTTCAAGGGTGGAAAATGAGTAGTAGTGCTTGGGTTTTGGGGTGGATTACTAACAAATTCATGGTGGTATATGTGGGTGATCATACAAGTAGTTTAAACATGAGTTTATGATGGTTAATAGCTTAAATATGCAAACGGGTCAGTCGACGGGGGGTTGCATAGGCTGAAAAACAAATTTTGGGCATGTTTGACCTGCTGCCAGCGCATCATACGCCCGGGCAGTGCCTCATACGCCCGGAGCGTATAATAGGCCCATTTGGGTCTTGTAGATGCTGGAATTTTTGGGTTTTTGGGGGTTTTGGCCTGTCGTTGTTGTAGGGACTTGTGGGAGGTCCCTAGGGCTACTTATCTTTACTAACCATGTTCAAATTGATGTTTTGAATGTAGGGAAAGCTCCGGAGTGATCTCGGGTCACGCATCAAGTGGATTGGATTCTCGTGGACATGTTTTGTAATTGGTTTTGTTAATCTTCTTGTATAGAGTATTTACAAACTATTTGGGGTTGTTACAAGTTGTGAATAACTTGTTGGTATCTTTGTTTAAACAAATTTTGTGGAAAATTATGTTAGTTTAATTCGTGTTGTACAACGTAACGTGTGGATACGTTAAATGTCGTTTTGGGACCTAACTTCCGCGTTGTTTTTAAAAGCTTAAATTGGGTTGGATTTTTGGGTGTTACAACTTGGTATCAGAGCAATGGTTTGAGGGATTTGGTGTGCGAGACACCAAACTCAAACCTATAATGCTCTTGATATGGTCGAGAAATTAGAATCCAATGATGGCGTGACCGAGACACGGAGCTTTAAGGGCGTGGTTAGTATTGATTATGTGTTGTTTGTTTTAATTGGTGTCCAATGTGAACTAATTGTGTCGAAAGTTGTTAGGGGATTCGTTATATGGAGATGGTGAATGTAATTAGGCATTTTACATTATCAATCATGCCTGGCCAGTGTGATTCTTAATATAACATGTGCGAATACCTTTATAATAACCATATGATTATGAACACTGACAATGAGTAAGTGAAGGTGGTTATATGTGTATATGTATATGTTATGTATATGGACATAAATGATTAAAGGAGGAAATAAATATACACATAGGAAGAAGTAGTGTCTTATAGAGTAACACTAGAGGCCTATAAGTAGGTAGAGCACCTATAAATTTTATACAACACGGTCGGTGGTGACTGGGAGACATATCTTAATAGGCGGAATTGTAGATAGAAGTTGTTTTGAAGACTCATGTATGAAGGAGACTATGTAGATATCACCTCGAGGATGAGGATGAGGATGAGGATGAGCTTGGGATTAGTCGAGAGTTATGGAAAGCAACATCCTAGTGGAGGATGGCTAAAGCTTTTTGTGATGTTGTGCTTCCTTCAAGGATTATCGGAGCTCATTGAGGCGGTACTTTGAAGAAACGCATGAAGCCTTAAGGGCGAGAGGATCAAAAGTAGTCGAATAGGTGGAGGAAGGAAACCTTGTCTTCACAAGGGGTTCATGACGTGCGAGCCAAAGGAGTAAAATTGCAGGAGTTTATTCGTTGGTTAACAACAATACATCACTATAATGGTATTGGCTTGAAGCAATCCATTTTGATGAGCGGATGGAGTACTACTTGCGGAGATTCGACTCCGAAAATGGCGGATAATAGGTTGGGAGTTCTCCGTATGGAGAAAGGCTTATAGGCGTGGAGGCAATGCATCAGGATGAACTCGAGAGATGTTCTTGAGTTAGCTTTGTCCACAAGCCAATGTGGATCTTGCAATTTGGAGTTTTCTTCACATACATTAGACCTGTGGATTAATCAAAAGATTGTGGGCTTGTCGTATGATTATGTGTGGTCTTGCCCAAATCTTGGATTAACGGAGCGAATGAGGATATATCGGCTTTTTCGATGCTATTGGTTGACTTATAGAGTGGATTCTCCTTCGTGGTGTACAACTCGGATGGAGTTGATTATTATGTGATACAAGGAAATGAAACTCGGGGAACTAGTGGGGTGTGAGGAGGAACTAGTGGTGGCTTCAATAAAGCCAAACATAAACTTGTTGTTGCCATATGTGTGGAAGTTACACAAGTGGAATGATGGGACACACTACGCCATAATGTTCTAGTCCTAATAATAGGTACTACAGTTGTTACAAGTCGGGACTCATTCGAAGTGAATGTCCCGAGTTAAAGCACACGAGTGAAAGGGGGAGAAAATAGAAATTTTAAGGCTGTTAGGCCGAACATTTCTATCTACCGAAGACAGAACTGAAGTCTTTTGGTATAATTGTTGGATGGGAATTTATGTGAATTATTAATCAAAGGATGTGGGTGAAACAGTCACATGGAATGGAGTCCTACGATTGTAGTTAAAGTTGTGTGGCTACTTAGTAACCATATCAACGTCGTGTATGACTAAAGGGTGATGTGTCGATCTGTTCTCACCTAGAGACGGTGAAACACGTGGCACATGAATTGGTGTATGCCTGGCTTATGCCATTAACACCAACCGGGGCGATGGAATACTTGATGTTCCAGTTGTGAAGAAGTTCATGAGGGTTCTATACCCGAATGTCTCTTCTTAGGGTATAACCGTTCTCTTAAGAAAAAGAAGAATGGAAGATTGTATACGTGCGTTAACCTTTGGGTTTGAGCATGTGACTAAAAGTCTTAGTTTCAACAAATCAAAGGAAAGGTGGGTGATATCCCATGAATGCTATCATTTCCGTTATAAATACTATGGGATTGCGGATGTAACTTTCTGGCTTATTAGAAGTTCCATGGTTTATGTGAATCATTGTGAAAGGTGTGTAGACCCATGAATGCTTATGGTGGTCGTTTATTCGATGATAGTCGTTTTTTATCTTCGAAGCAAAGTCGTTCAAACTCATTATCTTCGTGAGTTTCCTGAATTCCTTGAAAGGAGAGGCCTTTCTTTGGAATGATTTGGTGTGCCATTTTGGCTTTGGTGGAAATCCGTTATTGGATGAGGTGGTGAATTATAAAGACATATGTGTTGACCAACACTGATTGAAGTAATCAAAGGGTAATTGGTGTTTTGGAGTCTTAGAACTTCATAGGTGGCGTTTGAAGTCTTAGAACTTCACGACCGGTGATTGAAAATGAAGTCTGCAAACTTCAAAGGGGCATTGTAAGATTGAGATCCTTGAATCTCAAAGGATGACTTATTCTAAAAGTTGTTGGGATTAATAGGGTGTTGGTTTATGAAAGAGGATTTCCCTATGGCATTTGACGCGTATTTCCTTAGGAAGACTGTATGCCTTGTATGTTGTTTTGGTGCCTCCTGGATTAGACTCGATTTGTCTATATGCAACGAGACAGAAGTATCGCATATTCTCCTAGTCAATTGTAGCAACTAAAGGAGAGAACTTGGAGATGGAACTGATGAATCTATACGTGGGCGAGCGTTAGAAGGTTGGATTGAAGTCCTCGAACTTCATCGGTGTTCTTGAAGTCCTTGTACTTCATGGGTGATGACTAAGACTTAAAAGTCTCATGTTATTGTATGTTTGTTTTAGTTTAACTTTTGGTGGCTGGGGATGAAAAGAGGCACAATCTAGTGTGTGGTTATAAGTGTCTCACTTGCCTACGGGTTAAGGCCAAATACCAAAAGGGAACCTACTCTTTTGTGTGGTCAGAGAACTTTGGTTCAAGAAGTGTGTGATGAGACATGGTACATCTGTACCCATTGAGTCGGATTGAGGTGTTAGTTTTTCTTCAATTTGGAAGAAACCAGGTGGCTTTTTACCATTAGCTGAAAGATGGTGTCATCTTATCTACCATTTGAGTATTCATGTTCGATGAATGAATTACTAAATGGTGAACGATGTCGAATACCGTTTGGTTGGGTGGTATTGGTTGTCATGAAACTAAGAATCATGTTGTGATTCAAGACTTAGCGTGTAAGATCTTGTTTATTAAGTGTGATTGAAAAATCCACTCAAGGTGGATAGAAAACCTTAAATGGATTTAGGGAGCAGGTGTATTGAAATTCAAATGGAAACTTTGGCGATATAAAAGTTTCCCTTATAAAGGGGGTGTATCGGGTTCGAAAATGTGGGAGGCCAAGTCCTCGTTTAGTGGGACCGTTCAGACTTCACTTTAGTTTGTAAAGTGGTATGTCATTAGGAGTTACTCGGGGGATCGTGTAGTCTCCATGATACATTCCTCGTGGTTCATCCACGGGAAGGTGTGGCGAGAGAAGTG
This sequence comes from Smallanthus sonchifolius, assembly GCA_023525975.1. Classification (NCBI taxonomy): domain Eukaryota; kingdom Viridiplantae; phylum Streptophyta; class Magnoliopsida; order Asterales; family Asteraceae; genus Smallanthus; species Smallanthus sonchifolius. Next base: position 83,408,264 of record CM042032.1, on the reverse strand, counting down.
GATGTTGCTTCTCTTAGCAGCGTTGTGATAGATGATGGATGTTTCATCTAGAGGAACCGATGGCTATCTTAGATATAAAGGTGAAACGCTCGTCGCATAAGCGGATTAACCAAGTGTTGGTCCGGTGGGATCATTAGATAAGGGCCGAAAACTACTCGGGGATCTGTGGATAGATACTCGAGTGTTACCTTAATCTTTTGGTGGATCGGGTTTCAGGGATGAAACCCAAAATTAGGGGGTGTGATTTGTAACGAACCAACTTTCAGGTTAATCCTATAATGTGTTTATTATATTATACGGGGTATTTTAAATAAAATGAAAGTTGGAGGCTAATTACAAAAGGTGGAAATGTCTAACTTTGGTGCCAGTGGTCAAAATTGCAAGTAGGGGGATTGGTTTTGCAATTTGATCAAACCTGATTTTGGTAGGGGATTAAATGGCGACACACACACTCTTTCAAAGAGTGTGTGTCGTGAATGAGAGATCAAGAAGAGGAGCAAAGCCAAGAACACAAGAACTAGTGATTGCATGCTTGTTTTGAGGATTTTGACTTGCATAATCCTTCTAAACAACAAACAAGTGTTCTATGCATCTTTTGAAGCCTCCTTAATCTTGTTCTTGTTGGGTTTTGATGGAACCAAGCTTTGGGGGCTGAATTGGTGATTATTTTTGGTTATTAACTTGTTTAAAGTGATAATCTAGCTTGATTCAAGGTTAAGAGTGGTAGATAATATCATATTAACATCCAATTTGATGATTTGGAAATTAGGGTTCTTGAGACCCAAATTGGGGGTTTTTCAATCAAGGTGTTTAAAATGGTGAATTAAGATTGGATAAGTGTTTATGATGTTAGATAAACACAATTTCATGTTTAAAACTCAATTGAAATGGTGAAAATTGAGATGGATGAAATTGGGAGAATTGGGTGAAATCCTTAACGGGTCAAAATGGATGGACATGGTTTAGGAATGGTTAAAAGCTTATGTGAAGCTTGTTAAACCAAGATATATTGAGGATGAAGATCAAAAGATCTTGGGTGGGTATCAAACCTCAAATTTGTGATTTATTAGGAGTTACTAGATTAGTAAACAACTAGATAGTTTAGGTGATAAAGGTATGGAGCGGCTAGCTTTGAAGACGGATTGGAATCTTAATTGGCAAAGGTAAGTGCTTTGCACTTACTTAGTAGTGGATAAGTAGTTTTTATGTAAGTAGATAATGTGGTAAATTCTATTTACATGTTATATGTTGATTTTGACTTATGTGGTAAATGGTCAAAGTAAGGTGTGAATATGGTAGGATTGTTGTAGTTGACATAATGAGGAAATTAGTTAAGCTAATGAATGGCACTTGGTAGAAGTGGTGTAGTTGAACTATGTGAGATATAGTCAAACTAAATGTGGTAAGTTTATGTAGTTGACTAGTGTAGAATATAGTCAAACTAAAATATACAATGTGGTGATTTGTTGTAAATTGACATAGGGTGGTATAAGTCAAACCATTTATGGATAAATGGCGAAATTGATATAAAATGGACTTAATGTGGTATAAGTGAAACCATTATGGATAATGGTGAAATATGTGTAATTTGACTATGTGATTAATAGTCAAACTTGAATGTGCAAATGTGGTAAATAGGTGTAATTAGACTATGTGGTTAATAGTCAAACTTGAATATGCAAATGTGGAAAATAGGTATAATTAGACTATGTGGTTAATAGTCAAACTTGATTGTGCATATGTGGTTAAATGGTGTAAATGACTCAATGTGGTCAAGAGTCAACTAAAATGTAGAATGTGGCAACATTAGACTAAAATTGACTTAATGTGATAAAAGTCAACCGTTGGTGTTAAAACGGTAAGTTGGTCGATTACATGAAGTGCGGATACTTAATGGAGGTGTTTACGTGAAGTCAAATACTTCACGGGTGGTAGTGAGGTCAAGTACCTCACGGTTGAAAGTGAAGTCAAATACTTCACAGGTGACATGAAGTGTGGATACTTCATGGGTCGTATTAGGGGTCATTTTACAGCTAAGAATCCTGGATCTTCAACGTAATTCAGTATCCTGATAGGTTTCGGTATCCTTAATTTACATATTACCTAACCGTTGTGTCTTTCTTCTATCTCGACCAATACGCAGGTAAAACGTGCGAAGTCAAATTCATCCATGAAGAATCGCTCTTGAAGTCAAAGAGAACGTGTAGAAGACGCGTGGATTGGCCTCCAATGGTCATATTTTAAGACTAAGTCGATTCCAGGATTCTCGAATAGTTAGTTAGCATAATCTCTGTATATAATCAGCAGCTTGGTCGATTATAAAACACACAACAACGCACTTAGCAATAGAATACACTCGCAACCAGTCTTGTAACACTTAGATATTGATCATTTGCTGCTCAACACCTGTAATTCTTTGTCATTTATTGAAGAAACGAGGCAGGTGTTGATTGTCACCTCCCGAGGTTTTATGCCGGAGATCCTGAACGATCAAGGGCTTTCCTCGTAAACAACCGTGTCACTCTTTACGTTTTTACATTGTTTTACATTGAATTTACAAGCACATTACGTCACAAACTAAGTTTGGTTACAAAATTAGTCTTTTTTAATTTTTACCCAAAACAATTTGGCCCCCACCGTGGGGCAAGTGGTGTTTTTCATCTTCAAATCTTTACTAAAGTTTGTGTTCAATCACTATCTTTCAAAGCTATTTTCAAAAAATGTCGTCTCAATCCAAAAATATTTCTGTCTCTGCTCCATCTTCGAGCTCTGGGTTAGTCAACCCTATTCCTCCTCCTCCTCCTCCATTTAAAAAAAGAGTTAATCAGCCGAAGAAAACTACTCCTGCGGGTTTTTCGAGATCCGGAATACCTGGTGGTGGACCTGTGATCGTATCAAACAATGATATACTCGATCTGTTCTCGGAGATGAAACAACATATGGAACAACAGAGGAAGACTAACCAATCGATGTTTCGGGAGATTGAGAACGTTAAGGAATCGAAGAAAGCAGTGGAAGTGACGACCCCACCGCAACCAAGGATCTTGGATTTTAATTATTCAGGATACTCAGAAATCCATAAGGGAGACTTTCTTCCTATGCAAACAGGGATCACTGCAGTTGGCCCTACCTCGGCTGTCAGAGTTACAACAAATCAGGATCTTGGAGTTACTCCGGGATCATCGTTCTGAAATCCTGAGAACGTTAACACATTCAATCAATTTTCAAATACTAACGAATTTGTGCAGGAGACAGGAATCACTCTGTCCATGGCCAAGGAGTTAAAGAAGTTGAGAGAGAAGATCTCCAGTGTACCAGGTGTGGTCCAACCTATACCGGAAATGTCCTCTACCAGTCGCAGGATCTCCAGATTCGCTCCACCGTTATGTTATGCTGAGATCCCCAAGCGCTTCCAGACTCCTAACATGAAGTTGTACGATGGAACTACAGATCCTGAGGAGCACGTCGCGCAGTACAGGGAACGGATGGAGATAAACCCCATTCCCTTGGACCTAAAGGAAGCCTGCTTATGCAAAGGCTTCGGCTCTACCTTGAAAGGATCAGCCTTAAAATGGCTGCTTAATGTTCCTCCATATTCGATTACTTCATTTGCTCTTTTAATTAACATGTTTAACAATCAATTCTCTTGCAGTAGAACTTTTGAAAGATTAACAAGTGACTTATACAAGATAATTCAAAATCCCGGAGAATCCCTCCGAGGCTATGTCAGCAAATCTCGTCGGGAATCCCTGGATATCCCGAACCTTGACGTTGCCACTGCAGTCCAGGCCTTCAAGATGGGACTACAGAAGGATTCTCAATTTTACGAAGACCTTGTTATGAATCCTTGCAGGAACCTTGATGAAGTCAGGAACCGTGCATTGAGGTTTATTAGGCTGGAAGATGATAAAAAGATCCAGCAGAGAGTGAATGCTCCGACAAGCTACACTCAAACTAACTGGAAAGCTGAACCTGCACCTTTTAGGTCGTACAGATCCAAGCCGTATTCTAAGTCGGACAATCACAGGGTCAATGTTGTAGAAGACGACGAGGACGAGGAAGATTATACTAAGTTGTCTGAATACTGTTTTTCTCTTGATACAACTGGTTTGCTATTTGCTATGTAGGATCTTGGAGAAAAAGCCAGGTGGCCTCGCAAGTTTGAGAGGAACTCAGGGGGAAAGGACGAGTCCAAGTGGTGTGCATTCCACGAAGACTTTGGCCATATAACTGAGGTTTGTATTGCTTTGCAGGAAGGAGATAAGCTATCTCCTGAGCAAGGGATATCTCAAAGAATTTCTGGGTAAAGGAAAGACCAAGACCAAGAATCAAGACAGGATCCCGAAAATAGCAAAATCCCCACCGCCAGATGCCAATGTAATAGGTTTTATATCTGGTGGATCTGATATTTGTGGTACTTCTTACTCTGCAGCAAAAAGAAATGCCAAAGAAGCGAAAACGGAGAATGGGGACAGACCTATCAGGACCTCCAGCTTAACTAAAGAAAAGGTGATCTGTTTCGACGAAGATGACAGAAGTGACGTACAGGATCCTCATCACGATGGCCTGGTGATTACATTATACATTGCAAACCACTTCATTCGTAAGATACTGATCGACGAAGGAAGCTCTGTAAATATTATCCAGCACGAAGTCCTGAAAAGAATGGGGATCCCGGATTCTGAGATCATCTCGAAATCCTCAGTATTAGTAGGATTCAGTGGAGAGGTTAAGAACACTATTGGAGAAATAAAGCTACCAATCTACATCGAGGGGGTAAATTCAATACCAAAGTTTTGTTTTATCGATTCTTTATCTTGCTATAACATTATTCTAGGAAGACCCTGGATACACGACATGAAAGCAGTACCCTTAACATATCACCAATGTGTCAAGATGCCAACCCCCTGGGGAGTGGTGAAGATCTCCAGCGATCAAACAACTTTACGTTTGACGTCCCTTTGACCGTTAACCGTTTACGGCTGTATTTTTGGGATGTTACAACTCTACCCCCCTTATTTTAGGTTTCGTCCTCAAAACCTGTTAGTTCTTAGGATAAGTCTTTCTCATCCTTTCCTTGCTTTCCCAGGTCATCTCTTACCCGTCCGTGTGCCTCCTATTGCACTATCTGCTTAGTGTTTAGAATCTTTACAGGTCCTTTGACATGAGTTAGTTTCTTGTTAACCTATATCTCTTCCAGAGGTATATGAACAATTTCGTCTGCTATATACTTCCATGGAACGTATTTCGGTTCTTCACGTAGCTTTAGTTGATAAGTCATTCTTCCGACTTGCTTAATGATCCTTAAAAGAACCAACGAATCACATACTTATCTTGCCACGTTTCTTACGTCGAATTAGACCTTTCCAAGGATACCTAAAACATAATCTCCTTCTTGGAATTCTTTTGGTCTATGTCTTTTGTCTAACAATTTTCTTAGTTATGACATACATTCTTCATTCCTGTTGATTGGTAATGAGCTTTAGTTACTGGCTTAGCTTTCGGAATTAGGTCGCACTCGATCTTTCTCTCAGACGAAATGCCTGGAAGATCGTCTTGAATTCTCCTAGGAGTTTAGAACTTGCTTCATTTCTTTCCTAGTTATATTCACCTTGGCCGCTTAAGGTATGAAGGCTTGGTGACCTTGTCTTACATAGCTATTTATCTTAGCCATCTTACACAACGTAATTGGATTTCTTCGTTTATCAATTACATTAATTTATTTTCTTTCAAACGTCGTGAATTGTATAATCTTTTGATCATATATAATCATTATAGTATTCGAAGATAACTAGTCCACTCTAGTGTTCACATTGAATTCTTGACGAGATACTTTTCTCCTTCTATTAGTAGTCGGTAGTCTCGACATATTTTGGTTACTACGTGGTTTCTGTCACTCACGTTTTAACCTCTAATGCCCTAGACAACTTAATTCTATTGAAGTTTCTTGAATTCACATATCTTAATGAAATAAATAATCGATTGGCCTTCGTATCAGATTAAACACAAGCAGGTAGGGAATTCAAGAGGAAGAAACCTGATACGATGTCAGGGACATCTTTTACTTCCTCGGTCGTGATCTGAAAGCCCTACCTCTTGGTTTCGGATCCTCGATGCTTTTGATTTCATTGTCTACCATTCTTAAGCCTTCACCGGTCTTCTCAGTCAGCAATCGTAGTTCAGGACATGCTCTACTGAAATGTCCCGCCTTGTAACAAGTGTAGCATAGCCTAGTTGAACTCATACACTGTATTGTAGTGTGTCCAACTTTTCTGCATAGGAGATGGCTAGTCCTCTCCTTTCCTGTTCGTGTCCTCTTCTTCCTGACTCTTAAGCTCTGTTTCTCGTTCTCGAGCCCAATAAATCATTTCCTCCAAGTTCGTGCACTTGGACGGATGAATGAACTCTCTAATTTCTGTTTTCAGAATGAGATGGTATCGTGTCATCCACATCTCACGAGTTGTTAACAATGCAGGACAGAATATGGCTTTATCGAAGAAAATGCCAGTAACCGCGTCCACAGATTCATTTGTTTGACGGAGTTGAAGGAACTCCTCAGTGATTCTGTCTATTGCCGCTCGTGGGCAATAATGCTTCAGAAAAATATCCTTGAATTCTTCCCACTTTATCTCTTTGATTTTATCTCTTCCCTTATCTCTCTTCACTATGCCCCATCAATCGTCAGCTCTTTCTTTGAGTTGGTTGGTGGCGAAGGTTACTTCGTCCTCCTCACTGCAATGACAAGTATTGAATGCCATTTACATTGTAGCTATCCATCTTTGACTTTCTAAGGGATTAATGGCTCCTTTGAACTCCATTGGTTTGCACGTCATGAAATCTTTATACGTGCATCGAGTCGATTTAGAATTTCCATCTTCTTCGTTATGAGGTTGCTCAATATTCTTATGGTTCTCATACCAGCTTTCCAGTGAACTTTGTAGTTTTGCTTGTATAATTCGGAGGTTCGCATTGGAAGCCTTCCCTATTTCTAACGTAATCTGTCTCCGGATATTCTCCGGGACTTTTTCTACTTCGTTCTCGTCGGGAGGCGGAGACGCAGCTCTCCTATGACTCCATTCGTCGCGTACTTTATTGTTCTAACGTTCAGCCATTGTTGCTGATACACGGATTTCATTTAATCACTCGCTCTTTCACCCTAATTATAGTCTAGGGTTTCATATTTACAAGCCTCATACTATTCTAACCCTAATTAAGTATTCTAGGGTTTTACGTAAGGCCCCCTTCATACATTTACACATACTCATATTCACTTATACATTTCAATTATGGATAATCACATTCCCGACTTACTATCTACTAAAATAAGTTATCATATGATGTTTGCGACATCATGATAGTCCCATACATTAGCTCCAATACTGGCTAGGTATAAGGTAATGTATGTTACGTATCATGATACTCCCAACTATCACATGGAGCTTATCTCATACAAATTTCAGCCCACGTATACTCACATATTTATGTTTAAGCACTGGAATTTAAACATACCTGCTTCCTCGGACGGCCTCGGGTAGAATCCCTATTTATATCACGAGCACTTATGGTTTGAGTTTAAGTATCCTTCTGATACTTAAATCCCTCAAACCGTGCTCTAATACCAACATGAAACACCTTACTTTTACTATACTAATTTATTAGAGTTTAATGCGGAAAACGGTCCCAGATTTTTCAAAACCTTGTCACTATAATGACAAAGGTATATTTTATTATAATATTGTTTTTACCTAAAATATTACATCATGTAACATAGGGATTCTTCAACTTCGATCAGCCACGTCCTCAGGAAGCCTCATTCCACATGCTCTTAACCTGCAGTGTTTGGAAAACGTTTTTGGATTAGCTTACGCTAAGTAAGTACACTGCATCATTCATTTTATTATGAACCCTTTAGGTTCTTATTATTGTTCAAGTTTCCCGGGCTCTTGGCGCCCCCGTGACCATCTCCGGACGTACCTTCGGTCACGTCATTCGTATATTTTATTATCATTCATTTTAAGTCCTTCCACCTTATAGACTAGGCACGGCACCTCTACCGGGTCCTTCCGCCTATAGACTAGCCACCTTTCCATTCTCATATTTAAGGGCCTTCCTTCTCGTAAACTTGGCTCCTTTTTCCATTCATTCTAGAGATCCGCCCTGTAGGCTGGAGATCTCTTTTCATTGGGATCTTGAGTATCATAGACTCACAGCCTCCCGATTTATTCCCAACCAGTCCTCACCTTAAAACTTCGTAACGGTTTCCCCACGACGCATTAAAGAGGCTTATATATAGGAAGTACCAGCGGCGTATCCACCACCCCTTTAACATTTCGTGAGTACTCCATTATTTCATTTTAAGACTTAGACTCGTTTCCATCATACATTTATATTTACACATATGGCATGATCATCTATCATGCATTCACATATTCACGTTTAACACACACTGCCTATATGCACATATAGCATGATCTCTTGTCATACTTTCATATTTGTCCCTGCTCTAATTCCTTATAAAGGTTTCTCCATGTTACGTTAAAGAGGTTTATATATAGGAAGTACCAGCGGCGTATCCACCACCTCTTTAACATCCCATAAATACTCCTTTACTTAGAATTAAGCTTTCCCGTTAATCCTTATTTATTTAATAGCATGATTTATTCATGATTTTATCTTCGCTCTTGCTCTAATCCCTTACAAAGGTTTTGTCATGTTATGTTAAAGAGGTTTATATATAGGAAGTACCAGCGGCGTATCCACCACCCCTTTAACATCTCATGAATACTCCTTTGCTTAAGATTAAGCGTTTCTCATTATTTATTTGATAGCATAACTTCTTCATGCTTTTATCCCATCCTTGCCCTAATTCCTCGTAAAGGTGTCTCTATAATGCATTAAAGAGGTTTATATATAGGGTGTACCAGCGGCGTACCCACCACCCCTATAATACATTCATATATTCCCTTATTTAGAGTTAAGCCTTCCCTTATTTATACTTTTCATATATTGTAAACTGGGGTGATTATCCTTCCAGAGTAGTACCTCAAACAGAGATGTTCCCAGGAAAGAATGACGGGTCTAGGAGAGATTTGCACACCACTCTTTCCTTAGACAGAACATTCTGTTTGTCAGATAACTACATACCGGTTAGAAATTCTCCCGTACGTTTACTATATTTTCATTACTGTCTTTTAGTCTATAACCCTAAATATTCATAATGGTTTCACCACGAAGTACCAAGAGATTTATATATAGGAAGTACTAGCGGCGTATCCACCACCCCTTGAATACGTCGTGGCTACTCCATTATTTCCGTTTAATGTTTAGACTAATCCCCATTACCTTTCTTTATTTCCCCGTACCTTAGCTTCACATATAGCACATAACACATAATCACATATTTCACATAAACATTTATCTAAGGTACGGGTCCAGTGTACTTACGATAGTCTCGGGTCGTTTCCTACGCTCGTTCCTCGCTTAAAGGTCTCTCCGGATCCGAACCGCACTCGCAGCGTACCGCACTTGCACTCAAACACGCCGCACCAGGTCTTCTAATCTTTCTCAGAGTGTTTGTGTGTGATGATTCTCCATTTGAACGGCCTTAAGAATCTATTTATAGGCTGATTTGGGACCCATGTCGGACCGACATGTCATCCCAAGTCGGTCCGACTTCGGCTGAAGTCGGTGACACGCGTCAAAACCTCTTTTTTGCTTCTACAGCACACCTTGGACCGACGTGTAATCCATATCAGTTCGACTTCCCCACGTCAGACCGACGTGTAAATCATATCGGTCCGACTTCTAGATGTCGGACCGACGTGTAAAGCATATCAGTCCGACTTGAGTGATGAGTCATCAAAACACCTATCAAAGCTTCCCGAAATGCTTCAGCAATACATGTCGGACCGTTATGCTTAGGATATCGGTCCGACATACCTCATTTTCATATTCGCCTCGTCGAAACACCCCATTTTCATATATTATGGCTTCCGTAACTCTTTTTCTAGCTCGAGATATGCTTATGCGAAGTTTTAGGCTCTTTCCGGGCGAATAATCTTTCCGTTTCGCATCCGGTTAAGTTCTTAGGTCACGTTTCTTAACCGAAATTCATCCCAACTTATTATTATTCAATTCCAACTCCCTCGTTAAGCTTTTGGTATCGCGTTTCGTTACCGATACCATTCGTAGCTTTACGTTTGACGTCCCTTTGACCGTTAACCATTTACGGCTGTATTTTTGGGATGTTACAGCGCACCAACCAGAGTAGCACCGCTCCCAAGCCAAGATACGTCATCCTCAGAACTCACCTGTAAAACTGTCTAACGTACATACAAAGTCAGCTACGCTGAGTGAGTTCTAACAGTTAATTTTAAGCAGAAACCATCTCGTCACAAATATCATTTTACGTCATCTCAAGACATACCAATCCTTTATAAAAACGTTTTGTCATTATTATTTATAGATATCCCATGTTACCGATCAATTCCCATAAGAGTCCACCACCCAAGACTCATCCCATATCTATAACCCAGTAAGTCTCACCGACTTGGATCGAGCTTACTACACTACTAACTCATAATCTATCACTCGTATCAACACGAAGTCCGGTTAACACAACCGACCCATGGACACAGACCTAACAAGCCTTAACTAAGACTCTCACAAGATCAACCGACACAACAGTCATAAACACGTCATCGTTCCGACACAATGGTCAATCTAAGGCTCAACATTAGAGTAATAACATCACCACACAGTGAATATCAATTAACACTTGCATGCAATTAAATCAAACATAAATGCACACAACAATTACCTTCTAAGGATTTCACCGGTTTCGTCACAGCTACCCTCGTTAGGGTTATCCCCATTGGGATATTCATATCACCTCCGAGAAACCCCTTTCGGGTTTCAATATTGCCCTCACAGGGCCCCGTCACATAACACAGTGACACACTCGCCATCTATGATGACTGCCAAGCCACCCATATGGTGACAATACCCGAAGGACCGACTCTTTCCTATCATCGTTGGCCGTATACCCGGACAACAATGCAAGCACACAAATTAACAAGTTAAACGCACCTGACACTACATGAACAAGTTCTACCACCCACTGCCCTTACACGGATCACCTACGTGTGTAACCAAACCCATACCCTTGACGTGCCCAACATTACGCACCTCTCCCTCCTAGCCGTCGACGCCACTTGCTACCCCTGTAGCCAACTCCGTTTACCGCCTCCACCTCCACAGCTGGTAACCACCATCTTCCTCATCACCTATCGTCCGATGTGATTAAGAACTCCAAACCTTAACCGGGTTTCATGAAAACTATGAATGTAAACACGTATTAAAGCATACACGAGAAGTTACCTAGGCGATGTGTGGAGTTTTCGCTCGAAACCGTCGTGAAACCACCGATGAATTCCCATTGTTGGCCTTACCGAACTCCGGCGTCCCTCCCTCTTGATTCTTGCTGCCGTCGCCCACAAGCATTGTCGAATGGTCTAGGGTTTCCGCTTAAAGTGGTTTTTAAATGGCCACTGGTTTCGCTTCGGGTCATCTCAATCGTTCTGATCCCAAACTATACGCAATATGGCTAGTCGGGCCTTCTAATTTCTGATAAATAGGGTTTCACATGGTCATTTATATTAACCATGTCATTTAAAGGAGACTCGGTTCACCCATTACCCGGATCATTGTCTTAGGGATTTTCGGGATGTTACAGTTTGCGTGTTCTTTAAACATTATAAGTAGTTAAACACTTTTGTGTCATCTAGGTTGAGATGAATTTTGATCATGAATGAGGAATTGTTTGATTGAGATTATGAAACTTTATTGAGTTTTATTTTTTTTATCCATACTCTTATGATGCATGTGTGTTTGACATTATTAATACTATGTATGATTTGGGTGGTGGTTTTGATCCTGAAGTGAAGGCCTGCTCTTTAGGGTTGCTATTCTCATTTTTAAGTTGTAATCTTCTGTCTATAATCTTGGTTTGTTACTTTGGCTAGTGCAAGATAAGTATAGAGTATTATTGGTAAAGTAAATGTGCTGCTTGATTATTAAATCTGAATAAAATGATTTAAGAGTATGTTAGAGTTTTCCTTGCATATACGAGTTGATAGTAAAAACCTCTATCGAGTTATACTTCTTATATGTCTTAGAAATTCTAAATCACAAGGGATCACAATCACGAGTTGCTAAAAGGTGTTAGTTTGAGTCTATAACACGACCATTCCTTAGATTTCTTAACCATGTTGGTGGCAATCTTCCACTGTAACTCAAAATAACAAAGTGGTAGTTGGTTCTTCATAATAGTAGGTCCTAGGGTACCCATCGTTACGTTCTAAAGCTCTGGATAGCTGACTCGTCTAGGTAACTCTAGCGAGAGCTTAGCCCTTTAGTGAACTGCCTTCATAGTTTCAATCATTCAAAAGAGTCATTCAATCTTTGGTTAAAAGGATTTGATATCTAGATGATATAACTTCCATCCATCTGATTTTCTTCAATAGTTTTTATGTTTTCAAAATACCTTTTCTCATATTAATCATTCAATTAAATATTGACATACTGTTTAGTATTGCGAGCTGCCTAGTGTCCTGATGATCAATACTTGGTTCTTACCCCGACTCACAAACTGTTTAGTATTACGATATGTACACTTTCATGTGTGTGATTTAGTTGGTAATTATCATTTTTATAAATTTAAAACTACAATGTGAATCGAGTATATTTATATATGTCATCACCCACACCAGAATTTATAGTCAAAATAGACATTTGTAACGACGAACATAAACTCGCAGTTGTTGAGTATGGTGAAGACATTTATGCTAATTAAATATTATATATTTATATATTCTAATGATTTTCGATCTTGACTCAATAACTTGATATTTCTAAAATTTTCCATATTTATGTTCTGTTGCGGTTATATTAGTGTCGCCGCTTACTTTTAAATCTGATGTTAAATGAGTTATATTTTGATTTCCAACTTAGTATAATTTTTTTAGAATTCAAAGAAAAAAAGTCTTGACATTTATTACATTAAAATACTCGATGAGCGGACGGGTATAAAACTAGTTATACAGTATGTAAGACTCGAATGAAAATAGGTACGTAATATTGTAATATTGTAGTAGTCACATAGTAATCCATTTATATATTTCATTTTTTTGTTGATAATATCACCGTAAGTATATGTAATGAATTTATGTTGATAATTTAAATTAATTAGAATTCATGTAGATTTTAAAATGCTTAAGATTTGGTTTAAAAAAATGGTATTTATAGTCATTTTTCTAAATAGATATATGCACATATACTATATGCACAAACATATGCATATATGCATATTTTTATACTTACTTTAAAAATATCCAGGAAAGATGAGGTAAAATCATAGTAAGAGCGGAGAGAGATAAATAAAACATTGGTTTTTAATTTTACATTTTTCATTAAAGCGATATGTACATGTTTTTTACGATTCTATCGGTTCTTAACATAAGATTTGTTCTCAAAAGCATATTACGAAGCTTGCTAAAGTGACATTAAATGCATCTTCATTTAAATTCAGATATTATCAAATATATATATATATAATACATATGTGACAATCATTTCATGAAAAAAAGCATCAAATTTAGAGTTTAATTTTTTTTTTTTTTTAAACTTTTTGTTCTATTCAATCCAATTAACAAGGCAAATTACATAAGGATAGCAGGTAGACGGGCAACAAACTGCGCCGCCATCCCCTTCTGAATGGAAAACTCTAATCTACTAAAAACAAAGCCTCGCCCCTGAGGAGTCGTAAAGTTGCTGTGGACCACACGCTGAACTCTAGCCAAGAACCGAACCGCCTCCGGCGCCAAGGAGCCGAACGTGTCAAACGCCAGGGGGACAAAGGCATGCTGATTATCCTCACAAGATTTCGCGTGCTTTTCCACCTTCTTTGACTCTGCTTTCATAACCGCTTGCCCCGCCACAAACTCATTTTCCCGCAACCCAGCTAGGGGGGATACACCTGTGAGATCGACACAAGCATGTTTCCCGCCCTCCCAACCAAAAACTAGCACGTCCGCCGGGCGTAGGGTGGACCTCCCTTCTGCCGGGTCCGTAAGAAAATTAACCGGTGCCTCTTTCTTTGCCGAGATCCCTGCTCGTCTGAGAATATCCATTAACGCGTCTCGAACAAAGTCATGGCGATACTTAAACCCCGGCAGCTCTCTACAGTGTAACGCATGATCCCCGTATTTATCCAGGCATGCTTTACGGCAGACTGGGCAAGTTTCATCATTCGGGAACATGGGGATCATCAGACGGTACTTAAGGATTGACCGGCACTCCACCACTGACATACGTTGACCCAGACCTTCAATAGGAATAACAGTTAAGAAATCCTGAGCGTGAGGCCTCTGTAAGCATTCAATGACGGCTTTCTGGCGGGGGACAAATGGAAATCTTCTCCCAAACTTTGTACGATTCGACAACAAAGGGCATTCGCCAAAGTTTTCTGTGGTTATACGTGATCACAAATGAAATTCCAACACAAACCATCCATAGTACGGATTACAATCAGTGCACTCGTCATAGAGCTGTTCCTGAAAATTCGAATGCCCTACATGAATAGAAAAAAAAGGCCAATGGGCCTAAACACATTTAACATTTTTTTTAAGAATATAAATATATTTTTTAAGCCTAATACAAAATTACAAAATGTTAGGTTGGATTGGATTCATGGGCCTAAACACATTTAATATTTTTAAGCCTAACATACTTTTAAAAAAGACCCAATTGTTTTTTCTTGATATATTTGATCCAATAATTTTTTTTAAAAGTTTTGAAAATTACTTCTTTAAAAAGGCCAATAGTTTTTTTTGGGCCCCTCGAAATGTTAGGCCCACTATAGATGTGTTGCTCGCAGACCCAATGGGCCGGCCCTGACTCACCGCTTACCGATTATTATTTAGTTTTGGAAGAGGTAAAGTCAAAAGCGAAATAAAGTGATGATAGGTTCCAAGATGACCTTTCACAAAATAATCAAATCTATACTATATAACAAATAAATGATTTGATTTGATACTCCTCACTTTCAAAGGTTTTATCTACATGTGGGCCAATGATTTCAAAGGTTTTATCTACATGTGGGCCGATTGGTTCACAAAAAATCCTATAATATATATTAGGGTTAACAATTTCTGACCTGTTTAAGACATGATTTAACATGTTTAATGAAAAATACACTATGTATTTTTTTATATTTTAAAAAATAAGTAAAGTTAGGAGGCTAGGCTTCATCGTTTCTCATTCTATTACTTAAAAGATACATCTGTCTTATAGACATGAGATATAAAGTACCTAAACGAGTCGTATTCATGTTTGATACTTGTGTTATCCGTGTCACCTCTGACTTGTTTAGACACGAATTAATCTGTTTTGCTAGCCCTAAATTATATATTATGGTTTTTAGGGTAATTAGGTTAGATTCTCAAAAGGTAGCGTACAAGCAACATCGTCTCTTCGCTGCTCTTTACCAATCTCGGCCGCCAACTTTCGGCGTTATTTTACATCCAGATTTGTGTCACAGCGACGAGATTTATTCCTATTTTCTCTATATCTGCTTTGTGACATGGTAAGTTTGAAGGTTTCCCGACTTGGAAAGACTTCCGACGTTCTTTTATGTCTAGATCTAAGTTCCAACAACGAGTTCCGGTGTTTTTTGTAATGCAATCCGGTCTGACCGCGTCACCGGCCAACCAGTTCAACCGGTCCGACCACTGGGTCGTTGCAGGACCGTTTCAACACACATAACCGAACCGGCCAGACCACCGGTTCCTAGTCCGACTAGCCGGTCCAGTCCGTGTTTCAAAACACTGCAAAATAACTTGTTTAATAATGATTCACCAACCGATTTAAGGATTTTTAAATCTATATACTACATAATAAATAAAGATTTTTGTAAGACACTTGTCACTCTCATGTTCACCCTCAACGTTTTTCTCTCAACGTTTTTCCCTCCTCTCTCTCCTATTAATTATACAAATTTCTTCAATTTTTTTTTAACTTTTTTGTTTCTCGCCTCTCTTTCCTATCAATTAATAATGATTTCTATAAATATTTTTATAAAATGCTTTTTATTTAAAAAAAATAGTTTTGTTGATAAACATTTTTATAAATTGAACATTTCTTTCATTATTTTTATAAAATAGTTTTAAAAAATAACTATATAACGTTTGAAAATTTTCTATAAAAAAACTATGTAATATGTCATAAGTATGTAACATGTAAATTTTTATTACTAACTATATAAAATTGTATTTATTCAACACGTTTAATACACCGGGTTTCTAATCTATATTATAATAAATAAATAACTTTACTTGCAACGTGTCGACTTTCGATGAAAAATTGATTTTTGTTTATCGTCTCTCTCTTCAATTAAATAATAATGATGTTAAATAATTAAACATTTAAAATTTATTATACTATTTTATTAAAAATTACTAAATCATAAAAAAATTTCACTTATATTGTATCTTAAAATATAATTTTATAATTTGTTAAATCCCCATTATTTGTTATTTATAATTCTTAAATAATCATTATTTCTTATTTCACCAATAACATGCAACATAAAATTTTTTATAGAAACTGTTGGTTTACAACAAGTTATCTTTATTCAAGCCATGTAATAAATGAGTTTTAACATAGTATTCGTATATAAACACAGTTGGTGGTGTGGGCATGTGAGGCAAAATCATTATTCACTTTAAATAACTAGTCATATATAAGTTACGAGCATATAAGAGCATTCACGGTCCATTTTTATCTTTATCCCAATAATTTAGTTAAAAAAAATAATATTGTTTTCTAAATTTCTCTCTTATTTTCTAAAAACAATTCACATCTCATTCCTCGTATATATCTTTATTCAATTAAATAATATTTTTTAATTTTTTTCTAATTATATATTGTTTTTCTTCCAGTCTCATTCACTCAAAAAAAAAAAATAGAATTGCTAGATGAATAGTTACCTCTCAAATATGAGAAATGAGGAATGAGTTTGCTTTCCCCTAAAAATATATGAATTGAGTATGGAGGGGATGGGGTGGAGTGAGTTTTTAAGTTACTTTGTTAAAATATATGGAGGGGTAGAGGTGTACAAATCGGTTTTTTAACCCAAACCGGTTCAACCCGAACCGAACCGGTTTGGTCAATGAAAAGTCAAAACCGGTTTGGCCCTAAACCGGTTCGGGTTAAACCGGTTTCGGAGGTGAAAAATGTCTAACTGGTCAAACCGGTTAGGGTTGGTTACAAACCGGTTTGCCCTATAAACCGGTTTAAACTGGTTTTTATTAAAAAAAAAATTCAAATAAATTTTATATTTTTAATATAAAAAAAATATATATATAACAAATATAAAACATAAAGTTCGACGTTTATTAATATTTGGAAAGTTCAAAAAATAAAAAACATGACAAGATAAAATTATAGAATTCTAAAACAATACAAATGACAATATATATTTTTATTTTTTGAAATATTGATTGATTATTCTTGTGCGTTGTCTTCGGAACTGGAGCTTCGTATGATTTCTTCGGCTTGAATTTCGTATTCGAGAGAAGTTTGGTCTTGTATCCTATCCATCGCATCCGAATGGTCCTTCAAGCAAATGCACATTTTCATCGCTAGGGGGGTGAGTCTAGTCCTTCGTATCGATAAGACCCTGTCACTAAAAGAAAACGCAGATTCCGAAGCTACCGTGGAAGCTTGGACGGTTAGTACATCACGGGTCATGGCGGAAAGAATCGGAAACGAAGCTTCGTTTTTTTTTCCACCAAGCCAAAATATCAAACTCCTCAAAAACAGTAGGAGGCATAAACGCTAAAAAGTTTGTGCCAATATACCTTCCGAGTTCGCTACTCGGGGTGGTACCTCGAGCCCGTTTACTAAATTCATTTAACATTTCGTTATATAAATTCAAATTAACATCTCTCGAGCTACCACTTGATGATGTACCCATTGTATCATATGGAGTTGGAGTTATACCATATTTATGTAAATAAATATCAAATAAATCTTGTAAACATTTGTTAAAATATGTTTTTGTGACTTGTGTAAAATGGATGTCTTCACTATCCAAATTCAAAGCATAAGTAATTCTATCAATCAAAGTTTCAACCCCGTAGACATTTATGGTAAGGTTTAACGCGGCGGCACAAGTTATAACGGGAGACATTTCTTTAAAATATTTCACTAATTTTTCTTTCATCGGTTCTATCATTTTTGTAAAAAGAGGGCTTTTATTTTCAAGTTCATACAACTTGTTAGCCATTAAATATATTTGTTTTAGAGTTAATGGACTTGTGGGATAATAAACACCGGATAAAAAAGTGGTGGCGGTTTTGAAAACTTTAAGCAATTCGGTTACGTCTTTTAAAATGTCCCAACTCGTAGAAGGAAACTTTAGAATTTTACGACGAGGTTTTGAGGCAAGCATTTCATGAAATAGTTCTAAAGTTTCTCTTTGTTGTAAAGCGCTATAAAACATAGTATAAGTCGAGTTCCATCTTGTCTCGACGTCCCAATTCGGACCTAAACAAAGATAATTCGTTTCACGACAAAATCTAATATAATCATGATATCTTTTTTTGTTACTAAAAATATCTTTAAGTATTAGTCGAAAAGTATATGTTAAGCTTGAAACCTCTTCAATTGCAAGCCCGGCTTGCACCGCCAAGTTAATAATGTGTGCGACACATCGACTATGAAAAAAAACGCCGTTGCAAACCGATTTATATTTAATTTTTAGTTTTTGAACCGCATTTGTATTATTAGATGCATTATCAAAAGACATTGAAAAAAGTTTATTTTGTATTTTAAATTCGGTTATAACACCATCTAATATATAAAATAAATTTTCGTCGGTGTGTGGATATTCAAACAAGTCAAACGCGATTGTACGTTTCATCATTTGCCACGTTTTGGGATCAACCCAATGCGCGGTAACACAAAGGTACGAATCTGGTATGCCATGTGGAGCCGACCAAACATCGGTGGTTAAGTTTACACCGGTTTTCAAATTTTCAAAACCCAAAATTAATTCTTTTTTTTGCTTTTTTCCACATTTTTATACAATCTCGTCTAAGGGTTGTGCGACTTACTTGATGATAACGTGGTTGGAGTGTCTCTTGAATCATCCTTGTCAAGCGCGGATTGTCAAAGTGGTTGAAGGGCAATCCTTCTTGAATCACTAACCTCGTCATTCAATCTCGAACAATATTTGGATCAAAGTTCCAAATTCCTCCTTCGCTTTTCATCGAGGCTTGACCTTCACTTGGAATTCCCTTCAAGGATGGGCAAGATTTTCCAAATGCGTTTTCAAACGAGTGTTTGAATCTTTCCCCAAAAACGCACCACACATCTTGCACCGAGCACGTTCCTTCCCGTTTGATAACAAACATAGATCGTAATTGCACCAAATTGCCGGATTTCTCGTTGTTGCTCGAATTTCCACAACGGCAACTTCGTTTGAGGAACCACCAACACCAAAACTTGCCATGCTTTTTTTTTAGAGTTTAGAGAGCGTTTTTGAGCGTTTAAAGAGCGGTTTTAGAAATTAGAGAGTGTAGAAATAGGTGTGATTAAATCTAAACACCCCCCACCTATTTATAGTGAATTATAGGTGAAAAAAGGCCCAAAAAAGGGTCAAATTCGACCCTAACGGCTATAAAGCCGTTGAATAACGGCTAGTTTTTTCAGCGACAAAACCGGTTTATCGAACCGGTTCACACAAACCGGTCCCCAACCCGATCACCTCCAGAATGCTTCAAACCGGTTTCAAACAGGCGGTTTTAGCCTAACCCGAACCGGTTTGCCGGTTTAGACCGGGTAAAAAAAACCGGTTTTTTTGTGCACCTCTATGGAGGGGGGTGTTTAGGGATGGGCTGGGAATGCTCTAATGCAAGGTTTTTAAAGTTACATTTTAGCTTCTCTAAAAATTAGAAAACATACCCCTCAACTTGGTTTCTTTCGGCATTTTCTTTTTTGTGTTTGTTTTTCTCCTATCTTTTAAAATATGATGTTTCATAAAATTTCTAATGTACCGTTAAAAACGTACTTAATTTTCTCTACATTTCAATATAAATTTCTTTCAAAATCGAGTTTTCATGCTAATTTACAAGTTATCGAAACACAAACGTACAAGCCGCCAAAATTTCTTCAATGATTCATTTTTTTATAGTTTTTTTTTGTTTTCCTCTTACGATGTGTTTATATTTATCAACATTTCGATGTAATTTTTTCTGCGGGATAAATACTAATGTACAGATCGTCAAAACCGAGTGTTACAAATTTTAACGCACCCGTAATATCGCTCGCACGGGTTCACGCAAAATGGAATTATTTAAAATGTGCATAACACTTGAACTTTTTGATATTTTAATTTTTTATTCTACTTCTAACCATTCATTTATAAAAATAAAATTAAGTTTTGAATTCAACTTTTAACTGTTCGTTTACATAAGAGAAATTAAATTTCTTTTTTAAACTCTTCACAAACTATTTATATTCAATAATTTTATTCAATATTGTTAACTACCAATATTTACTTTTCTATTATGTGTACTAAAATTGACCATAGTTAGTAAATCGAATAACCATGGTTAAAAGCTAGTTAAGTCAAGTTAGTAATCTGTTAGTTTGTTAGTCAGCTGAATTGATGTATAAAAGAGTCTTCTTCTTTGTAATTGTTGTTCAGAAGTAATAACAAATTTCCCTTTTGCCTAATTTTTATGCAACTGTATTAACCAATTTTCGAGAGATCATTCTTCTTATTATCTTCTGAGCGTTAAGTGGTGTTCAACCATTGACTTCAATCTTGAACACTAATAATCCACATCAGTGGTACCAGAGCTGGTAAATCCTCGGATTTAAAATCAATTCAATTTGAAATCATTTAACAATGGTGAGAAACAAACTGGAAGCAATCCGGATGGGGAAGAAGGTAGTCGCACATCAGAAACAGATGTTAATCCATCATTGCAACTGAATGAGAAAGTAGAGGAAAATTCTAAAGCGCTAGCTGAAATGAAAGACATAATGACGGGCTTAGCCATTCAAGTATCTCAAATTGCAAACAATTAGAAGGGAAGAAATGGATCATTTCGAAATCCAAATGGTGGAAGATCGGATGGTAGTACCGGTGGTGGAAATGGTGACGAAAATGAACAAGGGTTCAATTATGCTGCAAGGCTCACAAAAATTGAATTTCCTAAGTTTAGAGGTGAAGAATTAGTGATATGTCCAAAATTATACATATTTATATGCATAATAATCCCCATATTATGATACTTATCGAATATTAAACTTGTAAATACTACTTAATTCACATATATTTTATTTTTGCAGGTTAAACGGCTTCCCGAACAAAAAGAAGCGAAAAAGACTAAGAAATTGAAGAAAATGTGGAAGACTTGAAGCAGAGAATGCCCTGAGTTAAATCAAACGAGTGAAAAAGGTCTAGAAGGATCTAAGAAGGCTGAAGATGAAGCCAAACTTATCGAAACTCTGAAACCAAGGGGTTAGGCCTTCCAAATAACAACAAAGGAAGCTAAAGAGATTTCTGACGTTGTATCAGGTACCTTCCTTTTAAACTCCCTACCTACTTGTGTTTTATTCGATACTGGAGCTAGTAGATCCTTCATCGCCTAAAGATTTGCAATCTCTGAAACCTTCGTTAGAAGTAAGTTAGCAAAGGCATTAAAAGTTGAGGTTTCTAGTGATAGAAATTGCATAGTAACCAAAATATGCCGAGATTGCCAACTACCTATCGAAGGAGAAGAATATCTCACCGATTTGATTCCAGTGGCGATACAAGAATTCGATGTGATAATTGGAATGGACTGGTTGTCCTCTCATTCCGCGGCAATCATCTGCAATTGTAAGATCGTGCATTTTACGTCACCTACAGGAAAATAGATTAGCGTATATGGAGAAAGGCGGAACCAAATCACCCTCTGCTCAATGGCTAAGGCAAGAAGCTACGTAAGGCAAGGTCACCAAGCATTCTTGGCTTATGTGACCAATGCAAAGATGAAAGGAAAGGAACTCGACAAAGTTCCAGTAGTAAGAGAATTTCCCGACGATCTCCCGGGCACTCCACCTGAAAGAGAGATCGAATTCAGTATTGACTTAATTCCTGAAGCTAAACCGGTGGCTAAGGCTCCTTACCGGTTAGCACCAACTGAGATGAAGGACTCAAGGTCACAACTTTAAGAATTATTAGATAAGGTGTTTATATGCCCGAGTGTATCCCTTTGGGGTGCACCTATCCTATTTTTCAAGAAGAAAGACGTTAGTATGCGGATGCACATGGACTACCGAGAATTGAACAAGATGACCATCAAGAATTGGTGTCCCTTACCTAGAATTGATTATGTGTGTGATCAGTTACAAGGATCTAGTTGGTTTTCTAAAATCGACTTAAGATCCGGGTATCACTAAGTTAAGGTACGAGAATAAGACGTGTCTAAGACTGCATTCAGAACTCGTTACGGACGTTATGAGTTTGTGGTGATGCCTTTTGGAGTAATGAACGCTCCGACAGTTTTCGTGGACCTTATGAATAGAGTATGCCGACCAATGTTAGATAAGTATGTCATTGTCTTTATAGATGACATTCTAATTTATTCACGAAACAAGGAGGAACATGTACATCACCTTCATAAACTCCTTACTACTTTGTGAGAAGGAAACTTGTATGCAAAATTTTTCAAATGTGTATTCTGGTTACGAGAAGTCCAATTTTTGGGTCATGTCATGAATGTTGAAGGCATTTCAGTAGATCGAGCAAAGGTCCGTAATGAGATGGCCTCCACCAAAGACTCCATCAGAAGTTATAAGCTTCTTGGGTTAGCTGGCTATTACAGAAGATTCATCCAAGACTTTTCAAATATAGCAACCCCACTGACCAAGCTAACTTGTAAGAACTCGAGATTCAAATGGAATGCAGAACAAGAGAAGACGTTCCAAACATTGAAGGAAAAGTTAACAAGAGCTCCGGTCCTGGCATTTTCAAAAGGAGTAGAAGATTTTTTTCGTATATTTTCTGATGCCTCAAGACTTGGATTAGGGTGTGTGTTAATGCAAAGAGGAAAAGTAATATCTTATGCCTCATATTAATTAAAGATACAGGAAGTAAACTATCCAATCCATGATCTAGAATTAGTTGCGGTAGTTTTCGCATTAAAGATCAGGAGGCATTATCCGTATGGAATGAAATATATGATCTATACATACCACAAAAGTCTAAAGTATTTCTTTGACCGAAATGACTTAACCATGAGACAAAGAAGGTGGTTAGAACTGGTCAAGAATTATGATTGTGATATTATATATCACCCGGGAAAGGCTAACGTAGTAGCCGATACTCTGAGCCATAAGAAAGAGCATCTTCCTATTAAGGTAAATGCATATAAATTAATAGTGACTCCCGATTTCATGAGTCAGCTTAAAATGTGTAAATCGAAGCACTCAAAGAAGAAAATGTCAAGAAAGAAAGAATGGTTGGTCAAGAGAAATATCTGGAAAAGAATGAATGTGGAGTTAAGACTCGATTTGGTCATATGTGGATACCACGATTAGGCGAGTTCAGATTCAAAATTCTCGATGAAGCACATAAATCACGATATCATTCGGCTACTACAAAGATGTACCAAGATCTACGAAAATATTGTTGGTGACCCGGTATGAAATTTGATATTATGAAATATGTGGCTAAATGTTTAACTTGTTCGCAAGTTAAAGCAAAACATTAGAAACCTTACGGAAGATTACAACCACTAGAAATCCCAAAATGAAAGTGGGAACATATTACTATGGATTTCATAACAAAATTACCAAGAACAGCTAAAGGTTATGATACCATATGGATGGTTGTAGATAGGCTAACTAACTAAAAGTGCTCACTTCTTTCCTATACGTGAGACTTACTCTGCAGAAAAGTTAGCCAACTTGTTTATCAAAGAGATTGTCTCACGGCATGGAGTGCCAGTTTCAATTATCTCTTATAGAGATACGCGTTTTATATCATGTTTCTAGAAGAAGTTCCTTGAGGAGATGGGAACTAGATTACTTATAAGCATGGCATATCATCCTCAAACTGACGGATAGAGCGAGAGGATGATACAAACTCTCGAAGATATGTTGTGTGCATGTATAATTGATTTCGGTGGAAGTTGGGATAATCATCTGCCATTAGTAGAATTCTCGTACAATAACAGTTACCATTCAAACATTGGTATGCCACCATAAGAAATGCTATATGTCAGAAAATGCATAACTCCCGTGTGTTGAGAAGAAGTTGGACAGAAAGAATTGAGGAGCAAAGAAATTGTTCAGGCTACAGCTGAAAAGCTTGACCTCATCAAAGCTCGTATAAAAGCTGCCCAAGATAGACAGAAATCGTACGCAGATAAAAAAAGTAGACCAATAGAATTCCAAGTTGGAGATTGCGTTTTACGAAAAGTATCTCCTTGGAAAGGTCTTATTCGATTCAAGAAGCGAGGCAAGTTAATCCCCCGGTTAATTGGTCCTTTTAGGATCATTAAATGAGTGGAAAAGGTAGCCTATCAATTAGAGTTACCTGAATAAGAAGATACATAACACTTTTCACGTATCTTATCTACGAAAGTGTATAACAGACGAAACTGCTAATGTACCTCTCGAAGAGATAGAGGTAGATGAGAAACTGAAGTATCTCGAAGAACCAGTAAGGATTCTAGACACGAAAGAAAAGCGGTTATGTCATAAGACTATTAAATAAGTGCTAGTCCAATAGAAGCATAAGAAAAGGTCAAAGATGATATGGGAAAGTGAAGACGAAATGAGGACTTACCTTCAGATATTCAAGAACTAACATGTTACAAGGACGAAACCTAATTTAGGGGGGGTTGTAACACCCCCAAAGTCTAAAGGAAGATAAGCCCGGAAAATAAGAACGTCAAATACATCAAAGCCCAAGGGCTAAAAGTGAAATTTGTGAAAAATGTGCCATAACGGACTGTCACCAAATGGTGAGCTTTTGTTTGGATCATCACAAACCAAAACATCTACTACACTTCTGATTTCATTTAAGTAAAGACGAGTGTGGTACGTTGCAAGTACGGGTCAGATCAGGTGAAGCGTTTAAGCAAAGAAACAAGTGTAGCAAAGCCCTAAGGTTATATAGTAAGTATACTGAACCCGTAATTAGCCCTGCTTTTCTATGTGATTATGTGCTTAGGGCATGCTAATGTACGGGTAATATCCATACGTGATAAGAATGTTAGTATTTGGTATGAAAGCATGATAAACATACATTCTAAACAAACATGATGAGATGTTGCGTATACGTGCTGCATATCTATGCTTGATAAATTGGGAGGGCTATGGGTCTATGATACCCAAGATCCCAATTGAATATAAATAAAGGACCGAGCCTATGGGCAGAAGGACCTTGTAAGTGTGAAACAAGGGCTAAAAGTGAAATTTGTGAAAATTGGAGGCAGGGATGTGGTTGAGAGTCAAGAGGGGGAGACGAAGATGAGCGGAGAGGGGGAGCATCAATAGGATATACGTGCCACAAGGCCGTCCCTGATATTTTAGGTGTCTTGTGCAACTTGAAAAAATGGGCCTCTAACTATAAAGTTATATATGAAAAAAAATCAATAATATGACGACCGGTTTTTTTGGTTCGATGTTCATGTCAACCTACACGAACACACACTTATAGACCTATGGTTTTAGGTGGCAGTTAAAGGTCCAATTGTTTTTACTTAGCTTTCATCTGCACGTATACTAAGGTGGGTTTCACTACCCCTCTCTTTTACTTACTTTCCTTTTGGGGGAGAAAGCATCCTCGCAAACATTTTGGATCTTGTATTATTGTATTGTCGATTGCTTACTAAAGTGCAAACATATCACATAAGTCCTTGCATTCTCGAACCGTTAGTATTGGAACATAGCGAGGTAATTTGAGTAGTACTACTTGGTTTTGAAAAACCCCACCCGCGTTACTCGTGCTAACTCGACTGGCGGTCGAACTGGTGTAATATTGACCTAGACATTTGCCATTATTCGGTAGACATGGCGGAAGGCAAAGAAACACAAACAGTCAGCTTCGGTTTCGAAACACTTGTAGTAGCATGACATAGACTAGCTATCTATCGGTATACATTAATTGCATTATCTAGCAAACATTGAACTCTTATTTACTTACAACTCTGTGAACTCACCAACCATTGTGACACTTTTAGCATGTCTTTCTCAGGTCGCTAAGGTACACTCAGGATTAGGATGCATGTCGGTGCATGGTTTTTACAAACAGTTTTTAAAACTTATTTACTCGTCTTATTTACTTTGGTTTGGGCGCGGTGTTTTGCGCAATTGATTTTACTTGCATTGGATTTTATTTACTCTTCCGTAACATTTTCAAACTTAAAGATTGTTGTCTCGTGGCTATGAGCAGCAATGGTATTTCATTTAAATTCATATAGAGTCGTTCCGTGTAACTAATGACTGAGATCCTGGTGTGTCACGCGCCTCGCGGTAAAACCAGGTGGATTTTGAGGGTGTGACAGCTGTCATACATTCCAAACATCACCTATTGCATAAATATATCACCTATGTATGTCACCTTGGTTTGGTTTTCCTCTCACTAACCCGACCATACATCCTTGTGAGGTTCTAAAGACCTCAAACGAATATGTGAAGTTCATGACATCAAATAACTTCCATGTGAGGTTCTTAGACTTCAATTACCACAAACGACTTATGAAGTTCATGACCTCAAATGACTACCGTGTGAGGTTCTTAGACTTCAAACTCCTTTATATAATCATATTTACTCCCATGTGAGATTCAAAGACCTCAAACAACAACGAC
The DNA here is from genome assembly GCA_023525975.1 of Smallanthus sonchifolius. Taxonomy (NCBI): domain Eukaryota; kingdom Viridiplantae; phylum Streptophyta; class Magnoliopsida; order Asterales; family Asteraceae; genus Smallanthus; species Smallanthus sonchifolius. The sequence goes on along the minus strand of CM042032.1, from coordinate 83,381,330 downwards.
AACTAGTGAAGTTCATGACCTCAATCACTACCGGGTGAGGTTCTTAGACTTCAACACCGACTCTTTAACACACACATACAAGTGTACACACACGACCTCTATTCATCTTTTATAACCCTTACGTTATTTACCGATACATGGGATTCAAAGATCCCACTTCTCCCTTTCCATTTGTGAAGTTCAAAGACTTCAAACAACAACAACAATGTTGAAGTTCAAGACTTCGAGCAACAACAACACATGTGAAATTCATGACCTCAATTACCACGTGTGAGGTTCTTAGACTCCAAATACCGACTCTAAACATACATACAAATGTTCACACACGTTACCAATTCATCTTTATAACCTATACATTATTTACCAACATGTGGGATTCAAAGATCCCAAATCCACCCTTGTTATTTCTGAAGTTCAAAGACTTCAAACCTCTATTTCATCCCCAACCCTTGCATACAATATGGTCATACAAACACTACTACATAAACAAATAGCACTCAACAATGTATGACCTACTCATATCATTACTAAGTAATTAGTTAGAGACAATTCCACTTGATCTTTCAAGCTAGCTTCTTTAATGCCTTGATCACCTAGCAATCAACTTGCATTTAGAAATCTTATGATCTCAATTCATTCACCAAATTGAGATTCAAGACACACCTGTGATCTAAAGATCAACACCTTAACTTAGTTTGGTTATCACAACCTTAACCAAACCCTCAACACCCAATAACCACATTTCAACTCAAATGACCCGTTTGACCCATTAAAATCAAACTCCCAATCCACCAATTCACCATTTATCAATTGAGGTCTAACACCCACCCTAGACCTTATGGATTACACCCATTTTAAACTTGATTAATTACACCTTAAACAAGTTTTAACCTCCCTACACAATCATCCACCCATTTGACCCGTTTGGGTTCCACCCAATTTCACCCAGAATCCCAACTACTTAAATCACCAAATTGGTTGAGGGTTATTACTTGGTTATGTGTTTAATCACACCACAAACACTTACCAACCCCCAATTACCATCCAAACAACCTCAATTTCAAAAACCCCCAATTTCACCTCAAGAACTCTAATTCTTGAATCATCAAATTAGATGTTTAAATCATGTAAATCATGATTCTCCAACTTCATTAACACTAGATTATGGTTTATAATCAACATTTAACCCAAATCACTACACCAATTAACCCAAAATCGGTTTTCTATCAAAACCCATCAAACTCCATTAATGGAGGTTCAAGGGATTAAGATGGAGAAGGGAAACTTACTTTATGTTTGATTTAGCCACATACACCTTCAATCTTCAATCTTCAATCTTCAATCTTCAATCTTTCATGCTTAAAATCCAAAAATTGAATTTGGCTCTCCTCCTCTCCTCTCCTCTCCCTTTGATTTTCATGAACACACACACTGGAGTGTGTGTGTCGCTACCACACACATAAAATCTGATTTGGCCATATTACAAAATGACCCCCTGCACCTCCATTTTTAACCCTTTTTGCTAGAAATCAAGTTTGTTCAATTGCAACTATTACCTCCACTTTTATTTTATTCAATTTCACCCTCATAATATTATTTAAGCAAATAATATTTTATTTTGGATTTTTGGTTCGTTACAAATTTAGACCCTATTCCTGGAATCTTTTTTACAAATACGAATTTTTCAAAGATGGTGATGGCAAGAGGGTAGCGACATCTATGTCTTGAATGTTGTGCATCACAAAATATTCGGTTGATGCTTTAAACCTTGGGTTGTGACATCTACTTTTCCAAGCGACATGTTCTGGCACACCCACGAGAAAGAAATGCGACATATGACCGACCAGACCTTGGAAAAGTAGAAGTCGCAACCCAACGTTGTGGTATCTTCACCAAAACGACATACTTCAAAGACATCGACAGAATCTCTTGCAAGACACAACATTCAAGAACGAGATGAAAAATACCTCTTTGTTATCACCATCTTTGAAAAAGTCCTATTTCTAAACCAATTCATAATCCTAAGTACCTCAATTTGATAGGGTTTAGTGGCATACCTTGAGTCTACTTTGATTTCCACATTTGTTATCCAGGATAAAATATTTCCACAATATTCATTGTCATACTCTTTCTCCTCATCAACACAACACCAACTAGTCGAAGGACTAAATAAAGGCTCTTTCCTCTTTTAATCGTTTGAGTATGTTAAGATAATGAAGTTATTTTTATTAAAATGATTTTTGCATTTGTTTTCTGGTAGGTTTAGTGCCTTCTTTCCCAACTTCTGTAACCTTTGGTCCTCCGCTTTCATTTCCGTTTTGTTATTTTATGCAGATAACCGTCAGAATCGTGCATACTACTTTAACTGTGATACATGATATGGTTAAGTAATCACATATGTTGCAACCACCTTATTTTTTCCTTTCTCACACTATCTACGTATAAGTGTTTATTTGATTGTCATAATTGTATACTTAAAATTGATTATATATTGAATGCGTTATTATTTGTATTAGATGCGTAACATACATTCATACAAATTTTATTTGACAAAATAAAAATATATCTGTTACAATCCATAAATATGGGCAAATATAACTACTTGTATTAATTTTGTCAAATATTTATCAAATTATATAACATGAAATATATATCATGAGATGTCTAATTGAACTTATCTCCTACATTTCCACTCTCCCCTTTCAAGGTTCATTTTGTTGGTGTTGTTCATTCCAATGGTGAATAAGTAGTATTAGTTGATAATGGTGGAGAAAGGGCACCCCCAGCTCCCGCGCCTCCGCCACAGCGGATTTCGCCCGCCGTCGAACTTCTCCAAACTCCAGCTCAACTACTACCAGAAATATAGCCGAATAAATTTCCGGGTTATATTGGGTATTTTTAAGTGTTTTAATCCATAGACTTTACTTATTGTATTAAAGAAGAAAAGGGTAAGATACAGTTTGATGTGGACCTATTGGATTCTTTTTCAACTACATGTCTTGGTTTTAAAAAGTGCGTTTGAGGCGTGACGCGATCGGAAAACATTTCAGGGTCTGGTGGCAGCGTTTCTTACACATCTAGGTAAAAATTGGTGTAAATCAGGGTTTGAAGACATGTAAAAAAGACCAAATAGAACGATGAAGAGATTATGAATGATTTTATTGATGAAAGAAGACATTGATGTAAAAAGAGATGAGAAAAATATGGCTTTTGGTTATACATAAAGCTTTTTTTGTTGTATATAGAGCAAAGCCTCTCGTACGTGAACTAAACGAAAACTACCCCCTAACATCCTCCATACACCACTTTTCTCCTGCATGAGGGTTTTCCTATTATACGAACGTATGAGAGAAGGCTATACAGGCCGTATAAAATATCTAACTGACACACGCTATACGGTCCGTATAACCAGTGGCGGATCCAGGAATTTTTTCCAAGGGGTTCACTATTTTTAGATGCTCCAATTTCATAGGGCCGGACATAAAAAATTTCGGGTCGGTTCAATGGTTCGGGTCGGATAAGGTTCATCACATAATAAATGTAACAAAGTAACAACACATCTTTTTTTATATCCATCATACCTACAAATCAAATTCTAATTTCAACTTTCAAATATCTAACAATATAACAAAGTAACAAGTCAAACAATCAACTATAAATTACTAAATTCCCATCTTTTTTTAGAACGGTGACTAACAAATTCCCATTTAACACATCAATTATCAAAAAGCAAAAAATATATGAAACATGAAGCAAGAAATTGAGTTTAATACCCGAAACCTAACTAATCAATTCTCAGATTCTAAAATAACTAAATAACCAAGTTAACTAAATAATTAAATAAACCAAATAACCAAATTAATCTAACTTTCTAAATAATTCTCAGATTTAGCAAATAAGCAATTGAATGTTCAAAGGGCAAAGTAAGCAACAATTCTAAAACTTAAAACGTACCTGTGGGATGTTCGTCTGTTCAAACTCAAAGGGCAAAGTTCCAAACTTCCAATTGAATGTTCACTTTAAGTTCAGACTCCAATTTCCAAAAGGCCAAAGTTCCAAATCATCAAGACACCAATTTAATCTCCAAAGGGCAAAGTCCAAACTCCAGTTGAAGATGATGATTCAAGATTTGATGGTACTCTATGGAAATATCTTTTAATATCTATAATACCTACAAAAAATGATCATTCAAGATTTAAAAATAAAGCACCATCAAATGCAATTCAAATGGTATACAATTATAAACCCCTAAATTATGTGTAAATAATTTAGAAATAAAGCACCATCAATTATATAATTGTTCGATAGCTTCCTGCTTTAGGTGTAATTCCAAAATCCAAATGGTATACCCTTAAATTCAACTTTCAACAATTATGTGTAATTGTGTAACTGGTATAAACAGCAAACAAGGCTACAAGAGGTCAAGAGTCATTGAGTCAAGAATGAAGAAACAACAAGTTGTCAACAAACCTGGAGACGGCTGGAGTTGTGGGCAATGGGCCTGTGGGGTGGCAGCAGTCCAGCAGACTGCAGAGCGGCGGACGGCGGTGGCAACGAGCCCCGGCAGCGGCGAACTGGCGGTAAGGCCGTCAGGGGACTCAGGGCGTCAGGCAGTGGAAAAGGTAGGCGCATGTCGAACTTTGAAGCCCTGTTTTGATTCTGATGTCTGATGATGGGTCGCTTACAAGAAAAAAAGTAACAGAAGGTAAGAAGCCATTTAATCCCAACAAGTGAAGCCAACAAAAAAACAATTAAACAATTAAAGGGCCTGGCCCACCATAGTAATCAGCTAAAAAAAAGGTTTTAAAAAATATTGGTGAATGGATTTGAATCCACAACCTCCATATTATAATGCAAAGCCTAAACCACTACACTACTTGTAAAACTTTGTAGGGTGTTCACCCTATAATATTTTAGGGGGTTCATCCCATTTTTTTACCTACCGTAACACTAAAATTTCAAAACTCGGGTGGTTCCTGTGAACCCCGTTGTTACACTTAAGTCCGCCCCTGCGTATAACTCTTTTTCACCAAGTATACTAACTCCCTTTAGAAATTAGGGGAGACTTTAGAGGGACCATTTGATCAAATACAAAATAGTATCGGGGTCGTATGAAACTTTATTAAACTTTGCATTTGGTCTGGTTTTGAAAATTCAATGGAAGACCTCTTCTTCCTTCTTCCCCTGCATATATACGTACAAAAAGTACACGTATAGGTACGACTGAGTATGCACACTCGCATTGAATTTGGACTTTTAGTTCTTGCCTCTTACACACAGTGGATCAACAATGATATTGTTATTGTTGTTGTTGTTGATGATGATATGATCGTCTTCATGACAACCTGGATGAACCAAACGACTTAATTTCCGATTCAAATTTTGACAACATTTAATGAACGCAACGACTTCTCGTCCTCAAAACCCTAGGTTTCGCTGATCATCACTGCCGTAAAACTTTTGCCTATTTGTGTTGCCAATTTGCTTACTCATGACTAAATTCTTCAGTACACGGAGGTTTCATCTTTCTTCTCCTGCTAATTTGATGCCTTCTTTTACTTCTAGTTCTGATTACGATAACAATTCGTTGAAAACGTCTCCGTGTTCAAATTCATCGTCGCCGTGCGGTAATTCGATGAACGGAGGGTATTTTTCAACGCAGTCGAAGAAGAGGCTCACCAGACAGCGGAGGCTCCGTCACTTGACGGTGGAGGACTTTTGTGCGCCGGAGGAAGATGGCGGTGGGGTGTCAAAATCGTTACCTAATTCTCCTATTTCTGGTTCGAGGTCGCCGCACCGGTTGCCAGAACACTGGTCCTCGTCTGCCGTGCCGCAACCGTTGCCGCTTCCTAATGATGATTTGCGGTTTCCGGCGGAAGGATATGCCGGAGGAAATGGCCGGTAAGTTTCTGTTGTTATCATACATCTTAGGGATTACTAATTGGGCGCATAACACAGAACCAATATATTAGTATTAAGCAAAAAACCGTGAGAACTAAGAACCTTATAATTCACTTATTCATAGTGGTTGACGGATAATGGGAGTTACATAACCATTTTATGCACAACAGTTAAAGCAAAATATACAAGTGTTTTTACTGTTCTACAGTTCTCTTAAAATTGGCTTCTTTAATGAGCGTGCCTCTTCAGAGAAAATGACACAATGCGGAAGCAAGAATAACACATAGAAATAGTTTTCAAGAAAAAAGGTAGCTAAATTTATCAATGATTCAAGCTATTAAACAAGGGCCCAAGGGATTCTAAATTTGTAGGTTTGCCTAATTTTCGAAATTAAAATCATTAAGTAATTACTGAAATCAAAACCATAATTGGACGCGTAAATTATGTCAATAAAAGATTCACGCGTTTTTGGCTAAAAAGGAAATGATTAAAGATTGCAAAATGACAAAATTGGAACCCTATTTGGTGGAATTCGGGTCTGACAAATGGGTCAAACCGCCATGGGTTATGGGCCCCTAAGCTCCACTCGTAGCCCAAGCTATGCCCGCTTGACGTTTGGGCTTTTTCTGCACTGTTTCCCCTTGTTCAAGTTATCTTTCTAAACAACAATTTTTTACTCCTAAATACCACCTAACCTGCAATTGTAGGATTTGAACCCACACCAATTTTTTGTCCGAGTGGTCTAAATAAGGGTCTGCCAACTCTTGGATAAGCTCCTAATTAGAAAATAAAAATTTACCATGTTAAAACTTCATCTATTAGTACTTGACAATTAGTTTTGGTGGCAAATTGGTGGCAAAATCTATGTGAATTTGGCATTTTTCAACTGCTAGGCTTAGGCAACTGAACATTTATGGTAACTCAATTTGTAAAGGAGATTAGGATCTTAGTGGCTGCAAAAATCTTGGAGTTCTTGTCTCTTATTAGTCAAATTTTAGCAAGTTCTTGTGTATGCAGTTGCAGATCTGATCGATTTAGGATGAATATTAAGGGTGGTGGTGTCCCACTATCATCTAAACCTTCAACTTACCATCGCCGGAAAGGTTATCCTCAAGACATAAATGGTGAAAAGGGTCATGGTGACATCAGGTTGCATGTTTCTGCTAGAAGTGCCCCGACTACCACCTTCACTAGTCCTACACTTAGTCCCAAAAGATTTAGTACATTCGATATTTTTGATTCTGCATTTGCAGGCACTCGGGATTTCCATCTGTTACCACCATCTGAGTCATCAACCAGACGTTCTCAACTGCACAGTCCACCGTTACAAAGTCCTTATATGATTAGTAGAACTGAAAGCAACAACACTAATGTTCACCCACTTCCTCTTCCACCTTCAAGACCTGCTTCTAGGCGTCAAAGTTTAGATAAATCAGATGGGCAATCAATAAAAGGTCAATGGCTAAAAGGGAAACTTCTGGGGCGCGGTACTTATGGTAGTGTTTATGAAGCAACTAATCTGTATGTCACATGACATGAGCAAAATTTGGAACTTGTTATGTGGCAGTGACTATGTTTCTATTTTATTTCTTGTAGTGAAACGGGGAGTTTGTGCGCAATGAAAGAAGTTGATATCATTCCTGATGACCATAAATCATCTGAAAGCATAAGGCAGTTGGAGCAGGTTATTCTTTTGAACCACTTCACATTTCTATGTTTTCTGGTCTTACATTCTAAATTTGTAGAAGAAAAGACTAAAATATTATTGGTTAGTGGAAGTGATGATTTCAACCCATTTGTATAAAAATGAGTCAAGGTGGGTTATGTTTCATCTCTAAGGCCGTGGGGAGTACCTCCGTGGAGAGGGGCGTGGAGATGAGTTGGCTGGCGTGGTAGCGTGGAACACCAAGCCCCCTTGGCGTGGTCCACGCTCGTGGAGGGTTGGCGTGAAGATCTCCACTGGCGTGGAAAGGGAGGAGTGAAGGAGGTGGGGCCAAATGGTGGGGTCAAGACCAATGATTTGTAGACACGTGTATCTTCCAGGTGTGTGGAAAGTGGAACACCACGCCCCCCATATGTGGATACCGTGTGGAAATGATGTGGCGCTGACGTGGAGGGGTGTGGAGGTGTGGAAATATGTGGGTACTCCCCTTGGCCTAAAGGGTCAAATGTGTTATGCTAGAAGATTTTACTTAAAAAAGGCCAATAGTCAAATGAGTTGAGCAGGTCAAATGAGTAGAGCGGGTCAGATGGGTTAAAAGGCATCCAAAATGTATTCAAATGCATAAAACCTTCTAAATTGCTTATTAGAAGAAGCTGCTGATCATTTATATTTAAAAAATTAATTTGAAATATTGTATACGACCCAACTCAAGCCAACCCATTTTGAGTCGACTAAAAATTACCAGTTCTAACCCAAAAACATTTTGACCCTTATCCAACCTACCTATTTTACCACTCTGTGTTTAGCTTGTGTGGGGATCAATTTTGTTTTGTGTGTGCATGCATATATTTATGTAAAGTTACACGCCATTGCTTTAAGTTTTAAGCCATATATTCATCTTCCACGACTTGTGCAGGATTGCAACTCGGTATTGTTTGTAGACAGCATTATCTGTGATAATGTTATCCATATATGCAAGCATATATAGTGGAAGATTGTTAAACAAAGAATCTTCTTTTAGGATGTAGAATTTAGATTAGAAGTATTAACTATATAGTTCGATAATATGCTTAAATTTGTCAGTCCATATGAACTATCATGATTTAATCACAGCAGTTTATTAATATAATATGCATCATTCATACACATCTGTATATTATGACACCCCTTGAGCTTTGCATTTTCAAGTTGTCAAAAAATACTTTTTGCATATTGTTCTCCTAATGTCATCGTCTATGTGAGAGGACCTCAAGTATTTATAATTGTTTGTTCACGATCATGATCATCATTTATTTCTTTGCTTTTACATGAAGGTGGGACTTTGAAGATAGTATGATCAGTATTTAAATATATTTTTTCTCAAAATTTTCTCTGTTTCAGGAAATAAGACTTCTCCAAAATTTAGAGCATCCAAACATTGTACAGTATCTGGGTTCTGAAATAGTGAGCTTCTTAGGTTTCATTTATGTTGGTTCCTTCCAGTATTATTAAAGATATCTATTGACAGAATTATGTCTTCTATGCAGGTTGAAGACCGATTTTGCATATGTTTAGAGTATGTTCACCCTGGGCCTATAAATAAATATGTCCGAGAACACTTTGGAGCTATAACAGAATCTGTGGTTCGAAACTTTACACGTCATATTCTCTCAGGGTTGGCTTATTTGCACAGCAAGAAGATTGTTCACAGGTATTACGGATTTATCGTTGAAATTAATTTAAAGGAAGATTTGCGCGCGCACACACACATAAAGAGGTGGGTTCAAATGAGAGACGTTGGTTCACTAGTGCATTTTTGAAATCATTAATACAATAGTGTATTCACCAATAAATACATGTATTCATTGGTGAAGACACTATTCATGAAACAATAGTGTATTCATCAGCGTTCATCGTGAATACAATGGTTCCTAACGGTTCTTAAAATTTAGTGGTTCTTGTTGGTGATTTTAGTGTCATCAAGGTCATTTTAGTTTAGTTAGATTTACTTAAGACCAAAGAGAAATGAGAATAAATATTGCTACAAGTTAGGAGGTGTAGAGTACACATTTGTACAACATTATTCTCATTTCTAGCACCTTCGAACCCCGGTGGTTCAAGGTTCGCCCCCTTACTGACCAGGGGTCCAAGGTTGTGGAAATTTTTTATTTTACCTTACCAAAAAGCCATTGGAAGTTGCTTCGGATTTGCATTGTTGATGGGAAGTTGCATGAAAATGATCATATTATCAGTAGTAAGTTGCTACTGATCACCGAGGTCAATAACAACTTGGTTCAACAACTTAGTTCATCAGCGGCAAGTGGGATCAACGGCAACTGCGGGCACTAGTCTGGAAGTCGTCAAAGTGCACTTGTTTAACTTGGTATCAGATCCATGTTACTCCAAAACCATAGCCGTTGGTCACAACCACTGTTGGAAACCCTAGCCGCCACAACAACCATTCACAATAGTTTGATTATTCTCAGATCTACACAATACGAGGGAGAACTACAACATGCCTCCAACACCATTGTGTTTGGACTGAAATTCCCAACCAACCCTCATAATTTCTCCTCCGCCATACGTCCGACGCACCATCGCCGGAAAATGGCCGCCAATCTCTTTTTTCGTCTGCACCGCCGCCTACACCGCATGTTTGTAGCCATCGCCAACACAGTTGGCTTCGTCGGACTATTTCTACCCTGAAACACTTTGTTTTGCCGCCTTCTGCCAACTGTGGCTGCCCCTTCAGTTTTTCATGGATAGTTTCTTCAAGGTATTATTTCAGGACTTTTAGCACCGTATTCACCTTCAAAACATCCATGGCCCTCTCTTCACAACAGTCTCGGCTTTTAGCCCTCTAACAACTTGCTACAAAGCATGGTCTTCAATTAATACCTTCACAACAATCCTAACTTTTAGCCCTCTAACAACTGGCTACACAGCTTGGTCTTCAGTTAATACCAACTGGCATGTCTGGTTCTCAGGCCTCATATGGTTCCCGCCTCCTCAACAACAGTTAACGTGGAAATTTATGGATAGACAAGCACTGGGGTGATCATATCGTCATTGGCAAAAAATGTGGCATATAATATTGTCAACGAGAAGACCACATCAGGATTGCTAAATACCCTAACCAACATGTACGAGAAGCCGTCAGCCTCAAACAAGGTATATTTGATTTGACAGTTGGTGAATACCAGAATGAAAGAAGGTGTGTCTGTTGCATCTCATATCAATGATTTTAATTCATTCATATTACGTTTGTTATCGATTAACATTAAATTTGATGACAAGATTCGAGCACTTGATTTGTTGTCTTCTTCGACTGAGAGTTGGTCAAGAATAGTGACAACAGTCAACAGTTCGTCAGGCACCACTAAGTTCACGTTTGAAGGAATTCGTGACCTGATTCTGGGAGAAGACTTACGACGCAGAAGTTCAGGAGAATCTTCAAACGCATTATTGAGTACATAAAGCAAAGGTAGAAGATATGAATGAGGCAGCCAGGCCGAAAGAGAGGTCAATCTAAGAATCATAAAGACGTGGTATGTTGGAATTGCAAAGAAAATGGCCACCTCAGAAATCAGTGCACATCAGCTAAGAAGGAGATGAATGTAACAACAGAAGACTCAGATGATGCTCTGATTTGTAGCTTGGAGAATGCTGTAGATTAATGGGTCATGGATTCAAGGGCCTCATTCCATGTCACTCACAACATGGAAATGATGGAGAATCTTAGACTTGGACACTTTGGGAAGGTACGACTCATAGATAATGAGACTCTACATATCACGGCCATAGGAGACATAGTATTGGATATATCTCCGGGATGTACTTGGACACTGAAGGATGTCAGACTTATTCCAGACCTGAAGAGAATGCTTATCTCTGTCGGGCAGTTGGATGAAAAAGGATATCAGGTCGTGTTCGGTAATGGTAAATGGAAGGTAGTTAAAGGAAACTTAGTCGATGCTCATGGTAAGAAGAGAGGGACTCTGTACATGGTCGAGGTACAACCAGATAGACAGAGTTCACCTTGTATGAAGATGTAAGGATGAGATCGGTACCGTACCGGTACCGAATACTGTAGCAAATCTATCGGTACGGTACCGGTACTTATTTGCAAAATGCTCATCTCTAGATGGTATTGGTACCGGTATCGAAAATACGAATACCAAATTTCTGAAAAAGTGGATACCAAATACCGTACCGAATCTATCGGTACGGTACCGGCACTCGGCACTAAATGCTCATCACTATGAAGATGTCAGAACTGGAGAAAGTGAAAGTTGGGTCCGGTAGATCGTATGGGCAGAAAAAGGTTACCTTTGCAAATTTAGTGTTTCAGAAAGAACAGATAGTTCAAAAAGGACAGAAAGGCAAGGTACGACTTACGAGTTGTGGTTAAAAGCTCAGTGAAAGATGGAAGATCAAAAGATATCTCTGACAGTGGGAGCACAAAGACTAAAGGTGTTTCAGTTCCATCTCCATTATTACAAAGGATCAAAAAATCCAGAGATCAGATCAGAAGGTCAGGAAATCTAGCAAAGATTAGAGGATCAGGGGATCCAGAAGAAATCAGGGGGTTAAGAGATTCGGTAGTACAATGACCAGAGAATCTCATAAATAGTTAGTGTGGAAGACTTGTTTTAGTGGGAGCAAGCTAGGAAAGCATATATGGGGTCACTTAGGAGGGATTGTGTTCAGACAGAGTCACCAGCAGACATGATGACAAAGGTCGTGACAGTGGAAGAGTTGGAGCTCGGTGTAGCTTCAACTGGCCTTCAGGAATAATGATGAGAAGGCGTCTGCAACTAATGAAGATGGAGATTACTGAAGTACAAGATGGAGTGCAGTTGAAGTTATCAAAGCCTTAAAATGGGAGATTGTTGGGAATGTGGAGGCTTTCGGCCAAGGAAAGGGCAGCCGGCCCTAATTTGGACGCTATTGTACTTGTAATTGATTATCACCTACAAAAGAAATAAAAGTAAACCCTAGTTGCAGCCTATGGACGCAGGTTAGTTTAGACCAAACCACGTTAAATTCCCGTGTTCTTTCTTTTCTGTTAATTACAAACTGTTTGTGTTTTTGTGATCGTGTGTTTTGGTTTTGTTCGAGAACCTTCCCAGCAACCGTGTCAGCCGTCACTGCCAGACCAAACCGCCACTGCTGCTGATCAGAAACCGTCGCCAACGCATCAGCTGCTGCCGCAGCTGGCAGCCCTTCTGGCCATCGCTAAACAGTAGCAAATTGCTACCTGTTCGTTTTCTGCTTCTTCTCGTTTCTGTTAGAGCCATGATATCCCAACACGTCTATCAAAGGCCCTTCTTACAATTGGTTTTACAGTTCCAAGACAAATTCATCCCTTTTTTATCTATTCATGTGGAGGCACCCTTTTATACATTTTGGTCTATGTTGACAACATCTTTATTACCGGGAACAACACCGATGCTATTAACAAGGTAGTTCATCAACTTGGTACTACCTTCGCACTAAAAGACCTTGATGCTCTTAAATTTTTTGGGTGTTGAGGTTGTTCCCAAGGGCTCTGACATCATACTATCTCAAAGGAAATACATTTTGGAACTTCTTCGACGAGCTGGTCTTTCAGACTCCAAACCTATGCTGTCACCCATGACCACCTCTAGAACACTATCTCTTGCTGGCAGTGTTGCCTTCTCTGATCTGGTTAAATACAGACAGGTTGTTGCTGCCCTTCAATATGTCACTCTCACTCGACCCGACATCACATTTGCAGTTAATAAAGTATGTCAATTCATGCATACACCTACCGAAAATCACTGGACCGCTGTCAAACGGATTCTACATTACCTTCATGGCACTGTTGGCTTTGGTTTGCTTATCAAACAAGAATCTGGATCAACACTTCATGCTTTCCCCGATTCTTATTGGTAGAGTAATTCACAACTAACTACATCTTTCCTACGTGCCTTCTCGGATGCTGATTGGGCCGGCTGTCGTCAGTCCACATGGGGATTTGCTATCTATTTAGGTTCTGACTTTATATCATGGATTGCTCACAAACAACGCACATCCTCTAGCGAGACGGAATACAAAGCTCTTTCAGACACGGTGGCAGAACTTACCTGGTTGGAGGCTCTTTTTCGTGAACTTGGCATTAGTAGAACTTTAGCTCCAACCCTATGGTGTGATAATCTCGGTGCAACCTACCTCTCGGCTAATCGTATCTTTCATGCCCGGACAAAACATGTGGAAGTTGATTTTTATTTTGTTAGAGAAAAGGTGGCTCAAGGAAATCTTCATGTGCAACTCAAAGATTTCTCTCTTTACGATCCAAGCTACAGGTCGTTCTCCGTCCTTAGCTTGAGGGGAGTATTAAACTAGTTATATAATTACTATAGACTAGAGGGTATCTATATGTAATATTATTCAGAGACCCTATGTAACCCTATTATACAAACAATCAATATACAATATTATTCCTAGTTTAACTCCAACTGACATACTCTTTCACCAACATATGTGACATTTCAACAAAACCTTATGATGGTTCCCTACCTAAATAAGCAAGGTCTTTGGTATGTTTGACATAATGAATTACATACGAACTGGGTACACGTTTTTCATATAGAAAAGCATACCCATTCTTGTTTTCGATTTGGAGTACCACCAAAATACTCTAATCAGAAAGTGATGAGTACACGGTGTTAAAAGATATCAAGGCTATTTTCAAACTATAAAACCTACTGTTCTCATTTGAACCCACCAATATATATATATATATATATATATATATATATATATATATATATATATATATATATATATTCTTGGTCATTGCAACCATAATGGTGTTTAGATTTATCGGTATAAGCTTTTAAATTCACATAGGGATATTAAAGGAGCAAATTTGCTTGTTGATGCATCTGGTGTTGTGAAGCTTGCAGACTTTGGATTGGCAAAACATGTGAGCTGAAAAATAGTAAATATTTATATGTTTAAATCACGTTAACCACCTCTAAAATGAAGCTGTCTTGTTTTTAATTTTTTCAATATGAATAACTTATTCTTTTTACAGCTTTCTGTACATACGACCGATCTTTCTTTAAAGGGCAGTCCACATTGGATGGCTCCGGAGGTATTTCTTGTAATTACGAATTTACGCATATTTAGGATCATAAAGTTGGTAACTTTCACCTCTTTCATGCAGGTTCTGCAAGCCGTAATGAGAAAAGATGCGAGTCTAGAACATGTATTTACCATGGATATATGGAGCCTGGGATGTACGGTGATTGAGATGTTGACGGGAAAACCTCCATGGAGTGAGTTCAACGGGGTAATTTTATTTAAGTTTTAAGACAATACAAGTGAATGTGATGTACCTTCAAGGGGGTGGCGCAGTGGTATGCAGCTAAGTCCCTCTGGCAGAGGTCTCAGGTTTGAATCCAGCTTCCATTGGTATTCTGCCTTTAACCCCCTTGAAGGTGTTTAAACGCCACCTACCCAACATAAGCTGTGTTTTATCTGGTCCCACTGATCGGCAGGGAATCAATAGGGTCCTGGTAAAAAATTTGAATGTGATGTTTTCCGTCATCGTTTAATTAATCGTACCATGTATGTGTCATTAGGTGCAAGCAATGTTTAATGTATTAAACAAATCCCCGACTATACCAGAAACTTTGTCATCAGAAGGGAAGGATTTTCTCAATCTTTGTTTGCAGAGAAATCCAGAAAAACGCTCAACTGCTGCTTTGTTACTTGAACATCCTTTCGTGCGTTGTTCATTTGATCACAATCTTTCACAATGTAAGCAAAAATTTTCCGGCCTGAGATTGAACGTAAGTTTCCAATGGCTGTATGTATTATTACATTGTATTTATTTGTCATTATTTGCCTCCAAAATCCATACGCGTTTTTATTCCAGGAAATACCATATAATCCAAGAGACTTGCATGCACTCCCCAAAGATATGACCCAACACTCACCATGCACATGGGTTAAACATGAAAGACTGCAGTTTCACTGGTAAATTGTCTTTTATGTAGTTAAATGATCAAAAGTTTATTCTTTTTCTCATGATTTTTTTCTTTTCTGCAGTGGAACACCTAAACACCCAAATTCAGAGATGAAAACCGACCATTCACCAGCTGCCACCCGCCACTCTCGGTCTACTCTTGAAGTTGTTCCAAGTGAGTTCAACTTAAGTACACACAATTGTGCGGTTCCAAATCGTTTGCCTGTTACAGGTAAGGGTAGAACACATTCTCTTCCAATGACCCCCAGCAGGGAAACCTACCTGTTTTAAGTTAATAGGTGTTTAATTTCTTAACAGAAGTAGAATTTAGGGTTAGGCGTGATTCGTTAGATATTCGATTGGGTCTGCTTAGACAATAATAAATGGTGAGGTTGTATCTTGCACCGGAATATTGTTGTTAGTGATTGTTGTATGTGCTTATATTTCAACAGCACTTTTACTGTGTATATCATGATTCTAGACATCTTTCGATGCAAAATCTTAAAATATACTATGATGATAAAAATTTAGAATGTGTGAAGAAACTGCTAAACCATAGATGATCATATTTCGCAATCTCTCACCGTGGTGTCATGTGACTCTAGATCAACCATGCCTGAATGGATTGATCTCATCAAGAAACTAAAGAACCACTCTTAATGTACGATTCGACCATAAAATGATTGTGAAATGCTGAGTCAAGATTAACCGTTGAACTTTTATGACAATGAACAAAGTCGATCTCAAAGAAAAATGAAATATGGAAACGCTAGATCAATACACGCTAAAAGATATATGATGAAATACGATTCGACAAAAAAATGACAACTTTTCTAGAAATAAAATATTTATAAAACAAAGTTTTGACAAATATAAATGAAATTGTTGCAAAACAAAAATGTTCACAAAATTTATTTGTAACGTTACAAAACAAAGTTTTTCTACTGTTTATTTTACGATATCAATTGGTTCGACCAGTCTGACCAATAAACCGGTAAAGAAACCCGATCTGGTTTCTAAAACATTAGTTTATCAATAAGCTATGCTCTTAGAATATGGAAGTATATACTTTTTATATTTGTCACATTATTTTTAGTATTTCATTTGTATCATGTTTGAATATGATTTCTTGTTCTTCCTGCAAACGTGACAATGCAACATATTTTGACTTTCTTCTTTGGATGATTGACCGATTGATGACATCAACAACAGTTCTAGATTATTCAATTTTCTTGGATCGATTGACATTAATTATATGTATTGACATGACCATTCACGGAGTTGTACCTCGGTGACTAATTCCGCCATTTTCATGTTCAATGCTTCATCTTTGAATCATAAGCAAGAAAAAGAAAAAGTAATAATAACAATTAACACAAACAGTTCTCTTTACAATTAATCAAAACAACAAACAAATTCACTAATTAACATCTAGCTAGCTAATTATTATGAGAAAACCCGAATCCATTCGAAAGTGCATGAACCGTCGGATTAAACGCTAGTCTCCCCAGAATCCCTTGCTTGTACGGCAAGAATGTCTTCTTCTTCATATCATTCGACACTGCCCGGTTCACCGTGTAATGCAACTCATGAGCCGACACCCCTCTTCTCCTCTTCGACCCCGAACCTGACCCAGACCGGTCTCCCAAACTCGAGTTTCTTAAACCTTCATCATGCTTTCTAAACACACCCGAGTATTTCTTCAAAGGGTCTCTATCCAATGTCCTACCATCCGAAACACTTCTGAACCAGAAAAGATCCTTAAAGCTCCACTTTTTAGACCCCTTTCCGGATCCAGAGGTTAAAAGAGTTGTAGGTTTCGTGTTTGGTTCTTGTTGTTGTTGTTCTAAGTCTCTAAACGGCGGAAGTGATCTTGTTCTTCTACTTCTTGATGAAGAGTTTCTTTCTCTTCCCCTTTGATCTCTCTCTTTGTTTATCTCTTGAATCTCCACCGGTTTGATCATGCCATGGTGGAATAGATGTTCAGCTGACACAGATGGGAATATTTCACTACTCACATCAAATGCGAAATCTTGTTCAAGTAAGTTGGAGGTTGGTTTGGGGACACCGGGCTTTTCCTCCCATGCAAAGGGGACGGTGGCTCGAGAATGGCTAGCCCGGTGGGTGTCATCCATGATCAAAAGGCGATCAAACTCGCGGTATAGTTCGGAGAGTCTTGATGGGCTCATGGGTGCGCTGAGTCTAGGAGTGGATGGTGCTGTAGGGTATGCGGAAGAGGTGAAGTTGAAGTTGAAATCGGTGGGATTTGCGGGTTGCATGACCTCCATGGCTCGATCTTCTGGTTGTGGTGAGATTGGAAATTAGGAACACTTGAGTTGATGGGAGGGTTGGGTTATAAAAGAAGGTGGGGTGGGGTGGGGTGGGGTTGGGGTGGGAGCGATATAAAATTGACTGGTGATGATAAGTCTAAGTTGGCGCCTAAGTGGAACAACGATTGGCATGTGTCATGTGCAAGGTTGTTTGTTTGAATATGAATGAATGGTTTTCGTTTTAATCGTTGATAACTGCTTAACGAGAAGAATTTTCGTTTTTAATATTTTAGAATATTCTTAACTAGAATAAGATATTTATATTTTGTATCATGTTAGACCATCCATAGGGTACAAGACTGACTTTTAGTCTTGAAATCTCTAGACATTGTCTCACAACCGTCGGCTAAGCCTTCACCCTTAGCCAGCGATGAAATCAAGAAAATAAAACATGTTCCAGCCTATCATATCGCGACACATGGCAAATCTCTAGGCCATTTTAGCCGGCCCCTTCAGCCGGCTGAGGCTACGTCACACCAGCGGCTATTTCAGCCTGCCCCTCTAGGCTTAGCCGGCGGATTCTTCATCGGCTTCAACTCTTTAGGCGGCTGCACTTAGCCTGTGGTAGCCGGTTTCATAGGCTGAAAAGTCCAACATTAAAGCCCAATATTTAATTCCAACATTTCCGTTTATATACACATCATTGTCTTCCTCGCACCTGCATTGCATTGCATTGCATTGCATTGCCTTTCTTTGAAAAATAAACCAAAAAACCCAAGGAATCATGGCATCATCATCATCATCTAGCGAGTGGAACAAGAAACAACTCGTGAAGCAAGTGAAAGAGCAATACGAGCAAAATCTTTTGACTGTAAAAAGTTTAAAGGAGTGCTTCGAGTTGCGGTCGGCAAAAGAGTTGAAGCCGATGAAGAATCCGCCGGCTGAGCCTTAGAGGGGTCGGCTGAAATAGTCGTTGGTGTGACGTGGCCTCAGCAGGCTGAAGGTGCCGGCTAATTAGTAGAGATTTTCCACGTGGAGCGATATGATAGGTTTGTAGGTGTTTTATTTTCTTGATTTTAGCGTCGGCTAAGGGTGGAGGCTTAGTCGACAGGTGTGAGACAATGTCTAAAGATTTCAAGGCTGAAAGTCCAACATCTATTCTTGTAAAACTGTTTGGTCAAATGTCTATTATGGTAATTTTCCCTAATATATAACTAACAAAACGGTAAAAAAATGGCCATGGAACAATCGTAAATACCCTTTTGCGATCGTTTTATGCATGCTTTTGGTAGTAACCCTGTTATTGCATTTTTATGACAGGAATATTTTTGCGACCAAGTTTAGAGACCGAAATTCCCTTCTAAAAATTAGCGATAAAATTTGTGACCGTACCTATTTGCAACTGAAATTTTGTAGGATTTTATTAGCGACCGATTTTGCTACCAAGTGTTACGAGTCAACTTAGCAAACGTTTTTCAAAATTGGCAGCCGGCTTTATCTTTTTCGGTCGCAAAAAGTTGTGCATAAGGGTAAATTTTTTATTTTTTTTTTCACTTTTTTATTATTTACGAATTTCAATTTTCCTAAACCAAAAAGTTCTATAAATTCACTAAAACTATAGCAATTCGTAAAAATATCTAACCATATCACACTAAATATGACTCCAAATGTCCAAATATTTCATAAAAGTAATAATTGTATCTAACAAAAGAAAATCAATTATGCAAGATTTAGCACATTAGTTTTTGTCAAAAGAATGTTATCATTTGTGCTTGGAGAGTGTTGTAAAATCGTCTTTCGACTCGGGTAAGTTTGGATAATAAAGGTATTGACGTTCCATGTATCTTATGCCCGGTGTGCGAGCAGAGAGAAGAAGGCAAAATCGGTGGCGCATATATTTGGGCAATGTGATCCGATTTTTTTGCTTTGGTCAAAGATTGCAGCGTGGTTGGATATATGTGTTCCTATGGATAGGTCTCCTTCCCGGCTTGTTGAGTGGATAGATGAGGCGCATTTACGGACTCAGTCGAAGGACCCGATTGAGGCGGCCGTTTTTGTCACTTGGTGGGTTATATGGAGGTTCATGAATGACATCGTATTTGGGGAAAAAAGATCCGGATGTTTACGTGCTTTGATGACGTTATGCATTACTCTTTCATTAGATTTGTTAATCGGAATCGTATGTGTGGTTGAAACTTGAAACCAATTAAAAATATTGCTATTTGCTTTGATGACCTTATGTATTACTCTCATTAGATTTGTTAATCGGCTTTATCTTTTTCGGTCGCAAAAAATCAAGCTATACAACAAATGTCAACCAAAATAAAAAAATATTGAAACAAATTTTTGATGTGATCCTTTAAAATAATACGACTTTATTTTTCTTATAGTTCATGTGTGGTTGAAACTTGAAACCAATTAAAAATATTGCTATTTGCTTTTAAAACAATTTTTCATTTTATTTTATTTTTTTAAATATAATTTGGACAGATTCTTTTTCTATTATTTTAAATATAATTTACGACCGGTTTTCTTTTTAACTTCTTTTATCTTTTAAAATATAATTTTCTGATGGTTTTTGTGACGGTTTTTTATTTGAGTTAACTTTACCATTTAAATATACGTTGCAGCTGATTTTTATTTTACATATAATTTACGATCGACCGAAATTTGTTTTAACATTTTTGTTTTTTTTAAATATACTTCTACTTAAATGATATTTTAATATATAATTTGCGACTGGTTTTATTTTTGAACCTTTTATATGTAAGTTGTGACGGATCTTATAACCAAAATTTATTTTAATTTTTCCATAAGTTGCGACTCATTTTGCGAAAGAAATTTATTTTAATTTTTTCAATAATATAATTTGCGACCTTGCTTTAACATTATTATGTTTTTAGTTGCGATCGAATTTTATTTTAATTCTTTTTTGTTTCTTAAATATAGTTTACAACCGAATCATTTCGGTGGCTACTTTTCCAACCATTTCCTTTCAATCATTAATCCGATCGTAATATTTGCGAATTTTGATCTCATTTGCCTCTTTTATAGTAGTGACACCTTCATCCTTAACCTAAAAATTTTCTAAGCATTCATCCATCTTTCATTGATCCTTATCTTTTTCAGAATATTAACACCTTTCAAAATATTTTATTATTTTATAACCAAATTATTTAGTTTTTAATATCCTATAAATAAATATAATAAATTACATTTAACTGTTATATAATTAAAAATAAAATATAATAATAAAATATTATGTAATTAGGGAAAAAATTTAAAATTTAAATTTCAAATGTTAGACAATGGGATAATTTAAAATTTTGAAATAAATTTAATAAGTTTATATTTTTATAAATTTTATAAAAAAAATTAAATAAAAGGAAAATCATTTTTAACAGTTTAAAAGTTAATCTTATAAGAGTTTTATTAATTTATTTTATAAATTGAAAGAATATTTTTGAATATTTATATAGTTATTATTTAAACTTAAAAAATATGGATAAAAATAAACTTGAGCGCTACACGGATTCATCCTCGGATATCCATCCCCACGAACAAGAAGCCTAAAAGTACATACGGACATGGCCCAATGCAATGTTCATGGGCCATGTGTCCGTCTATCTCCTTTACGTTTGTAGCATTCCGCAAAACCTATTGTGGTCGGGTGCCCGGCCTTGGATAGAAATTAAATGTTTGAAAGGTTTCAAAGATAGCATCAAAACTATATAAAATCAATTAGGTAATTATTACTAGGTGGAGGGTTAAAATGGAAACCATGTTGAGTTAAGAAAACTATGAAAACTCTAATCTAGCCATTGATTGATCTTAATCTATAGATGAGATTAATTGAAGATTTTATATTTTTTAATAGATTGCTTTTGTACTTAAAAGGTATAAAAAAGGGTAATTTAGGTAATTGATAGAGGATGAATATGTGGTTGGGGTGATTTATTGGGAATATGAAAGAGAAAAGGTAAAGTTCTTGTACTTTTTTCTTGGAAATTGAGTTCTCAATTTTTAAAAAATCAAAATCACCTTTTTTGAAGAAAAAAAAAGATTTATTTTAAACAATAATTTTTTTAAACGTGGTTTGTTAATGAGATTTTTTTGAAAAAAAAGTGATTTTAAAGAGATTTTTAAACAAGATTTTAAAAAATTGAGATTTTATCATAAAAAACATAGTTTTTTCATTGATCCTTATCATTTTCAGAATATTAACACCTTTCAAAATTATATTTTATTATTTTATAACCAAATTATTTAGTTTTTAATATCCTATAAATAAATTTAATAAATTACATTTAACTGTTATATAATTAAAAATAAAATATAATAATAAAATATTATGTAATTAGGGAAAAAATTTAAAATTTAAATTTCAAATGTTAGACAATGGGATAATTTAGAATTTTGAAATAAATTTAATAAGTTTATATTTTTATAAATTTTATAAAAATAAATAAATAAAAGAAAAATCATTTTTAACAGTTTAAAAGTTAATCTTATAAGAGTTTTATTAATTTATTTTATAAATTGAAAGAATATTTTTGAATATTTATATATTTATTATTTAAACTTAAAATATATGGATAAAAATAAACTTGAGCGCTACACGGATTCATCCTCGGATATCCATCCCCACAAACAAGAAGCCTAAAAGTACATACGGACATGGCTCAATGCAATGTTCGTGGGCCATGTGTCCGTCTATCTCTTTTACGTTTGTAGCATTCCGCAAAACCTATTGTGGTCGGGTGCCCGGCCTTGGATAGAAATTAAATGTTTGAAAGGTTTCAAAGATAACATCAAAACTCTATAAAATCAATTAGGTAATTATTATTAAGGGGAGGGTTAAAATGGAAACCATGTTGAGTTAAGAAAACTATGTAAACTCTCATCTAGCCATTGATTGATCTTAATCCATAGATGAGATTAATTAAAGATTTTAGATTTTTTTTTTAATAGATTGCTTTTGTACTTAAAATGTATAAAAAGGGTAATTTAGATAATTGATAGAGGATGAATATGTGGTTAGGGTGATTTATTGGGAATATGAAAGACAAAAGGTAAAAGTTCCTGTACTTTTTTCTTGAAAATTGAGTTCTCAATTTTTGAAAAATCAAAATCAACTTTTTTGAAGGAAAAAAAAAGAGATTTATTTTAAACAATAATTTTTTTAAACGTGGTTTGTTAATGAGATTTTTGAAAAAAAAAAAGTGGTTTTTAAAGAGATTTTTAAACGAGATTTTAAAAAAATTGAGATTTTATCATAAAAACGTAGTTTTTTCGTTTTCCTTTTTGCAGTCCGTCCAAACAGAAACGACGGTTATTACATATGTAACTATGCTTGTTAAATATGTAATTATTAATGGTTTATACGTAAAATGATTATTACATATGATTGTTACATAAAATGTCTGAAAATAGTGAAAATACAGAGAAAGAGACATGAACAAATGATTATTACATATGTAGCTAATGAGACAGTTTTTTTTAGAAGCGGACATCTTAAAGGGAATGAACTTCGTTTATAACCTGGTCAACTTCATCAGAAAGTTGGACAACATATGTAACATCGGTGGCATCGCTAGTTACATATGTCACATTTCACCAGTTACTTATGTAACAACTAAGTTACATATGTAACCATTGATTGATCTTAATCCATGGATGAGATTAATTGAAAATTTTAGATTTTTTTAATAGGTTGTTTTTGTACATAAAAGGTACAACAAGAGTAAATTGGGAAAATAGCATATGACAACTTTTTATTGATTGACATGCATGTCGATCACATATGGATGAGAGTTCTTTTGTACTTTTTATGACACAAATCTCTTTCCTGTTTTATTTAAATCCTTTTAACTTTTTAAAATTCCAATTAAAAATATACTAACTAATAGTTCATCTTATTTTTTAAATGCTATAAGTTTTCATATAACCAACAAGAAAAAAACACACTCATTTGTATAAGAGACTTTTAAATAGTTTATATTTTTTTAAATGCTATAAATTTACATACAACCAACATATGTAAGTAGTAACTATTAACCTGTTAAATATGAATGTTACACATGTAACTAACAAAATGTTACTATTTTTATTTTTTTATAAAAATATGTAACCAACAATATTATATATGTAACTACGGTTAGCACATATGTAGCACATATGTAAAAATAAGAGTGTTTAATAAAAAAAAACATGACAACCAGGTTTTTTATTAAGTAGTTAAATACGTTAAAGAGAGAGAGTTTTTAGCATATGTAAAATTTGTTTGGATATATGTAGACCATACGTTACATATGTAATTAACTATTTTGAGATTCATAATAACCTGAAATTATTATGACCAATATGTAACATATATATATATATATATGTATATGTATAACTAGCATCTGTATGTTACGTATGTGACAAGCAATTTGTATTAGAGACTTTTAAAAAGTTCATATACTAAAGAAAAAAAAAGGTGTTACATCATATTTAAATAATATGTTTTAATAAGATATGAAAGCAGAGCTAATTACATAGGAGTAAACAGATGCTTTTTCATCTTCCTATTGAAGCATCATAGTTATATATGTACCTAACTGTTGTTACATAGGAGTAAATGATTATTACATATGATTGTTACATAAAATTTCTTAAAATAGTGAAAATACAAAGAAAGAGACATGCACAAATGATTATTACATATGTAACTAATGATACAGTTTTTTTTACAGCAGCGGACATCTTTAAGGGAATGAACTTCGTTTATAAATTGGTCAATTCCATCAGAAGGTTGGACAACATATGTAACATTTGTAGCATCGCGAGTTACATATGTAACATTCACCAGTTACTTATGTAAAAAAATATTCAAGTATGCATGGTGCACACATGTTAACCGTGTTACTTATGTTGTTAAGTGTTACATGACATGGATTGTTATAGAAGTACTTGAAGTGATTACAGTAATTTTCAGATCATTTGTTGACGTCTCTAGCAATATCCCGGTTTTTTTTATATAGAACTAATGGGATTAATGTATATATGTATATGTTGTATTATAATGGACGGATTTCTACGAGTAACGAGACTTAACAAAAGTGTAGTATTGGGTTTCTTTTTAAAATAAACCTAGAATGGGCGGCGAGTAAATAACGAGACTTAGAGGGATTTTTGTGATATCCCGCGGAAATTTTTTTTTATTTTTTTTTTTAATTTTTGGGGCGAAAATTCTTTTAACTAGGGGATGATTTGACAATCCGGACTTTTCCAGTTAACACCGTTAACAAAATCCAGTTAAAGTTAACTAAGTTAACTTAACTCAAACTTCAGGGACTGATTCTGCCAATATTTCAAACTTAAACTCGAGGGACTAGTTATGTAATAACCCTAATCTACTATGTTGACTTTTATAAAAGTCAAAATTCAAATCCTGTTGACTGTAGAAGTCAAACTAACCAAATTTTAACTCCATCTAAACTGGAGGGACCTATTCTGCCAAGTTTTAAACTCCAATTCTCAGGAAAACCTCAGGGATTACTTCTGTATTTAGATCAAACTTGATTTGTTGACTTTTGAAAGTCAACATCGCGTTCTTTTTTCTCAAATTCATGTTCCATAACCGAAATCGTTTGGAATTACAACAGATCATGCACTTTAATTCTATTACCGACCATAATGAGATCATAATTAAGTTGTAATTGAGTGAATTAATCTCAATTATGATAATTCAAGTTGAAACTGTCGACCCCTTCCTAAATGATCATCGAATTCGCCAAATTCTTGTATTCCTCTCACAAATCACGCACCTGCGTACCGTAGTCGAGTATCTCAGAAGCTATTTCACTCGTCAATTTCATCGGACTCGAAGTTGTGGTTGCCGGAGATCAACACAGTCGCAGTCGGCCATCGTTCTAGTCAATCCCCATCAATTCGACATTTGTTTTGGTAAATTCTTACACCCTCAGTTTCGTTTTAATCTTCTGATGGAAAGCTCTATCATAATTGGGGCTTATAACATCCAATTCGATCAATCCAGATTCTAGGGTTCATCTTAAATTGGTTTAATCAAACTCTATCCTAGACCCGATTACAATTCAATTAAACTACACCCTTAGACTCATAATCATCTGTATAATGAAAGCCCCATGTTTATTTGATCAATTACCATCGAATATGTCAAGATCCTAAACTATGTTTTCTTCATAAAATCAATTTGGGGGTTTTGGTCTTAGACGATGTTTAAATCAAATTAAATCACCCCATTAGAATCACAACACTTCGTTTATGGATAACCCTATGATAATTCAGTCAAACAACATCGAATTGATCGTGACCCCGTAATTAGGGTTCGTGCATATTTCTGGTTAATCAAACTCTTACCTACACCCGTTTGAAATGAAATTAAACTACATCATCAGTTTCGCAATTACAGTTTTAATAAAAACCCTATAATCCTAACAAGTTTTATTATCAGAATCAACGGATTTAAATTGTGTTCTTAAAACTAGGGTTTCGACTAATAGTCCAAGAATTTATAGTTTAAAACTCGATGATATTGCAATTAAACCTCACCACGCATTCGCCTATACCCGATTTACAAAACCCCTAACCTAATTTGTTCGATCGAAGTCCATATGATTAGAATCGGGACTGGATTGGGCTCAGTTTCGAAAGGGGAGTAGATCACAGAGACCTTAACTGTTAAAACAAACCGATCCGGGTATTTGTTGCGATGACCCTAGCGGGCGGATTGGTTAAGGCAGTGTGTGCGTGTGGGAGAGACCCGGGTTCGAGTCCGGGCTCCCACATTTCTTTTTAGACATTTTTCGAAACATATTTAATTATTAAAAATCAAACCCTATACTATTATAATAATATACAAATGTATTTTAGCCCGGGAAATAACCCGTAGGCTCGGGTTTGAATTATTAACCCACTTTTGTTATTATTTCCCCACTTTTAAAAATAATATATTTACCATAAAGTTGTATAAAATAATATGTTTATATTATTTTCAACCCGTGACTCGTATTATTAAATAATATATAGATTTATATTATTTCGTATCGTTTTGTAACCTCGTATAACATTTGAAACTAAATAATAATATAATTAATTATATTATTTACTCGCATTTATCGCGTTCATAAAAATAATATATTTATTATTTTGTACCACGAATGAGTACTTAGAATATCCTCTCGAACCTAAAAATAATATATTAAATTATATTATTTTCCTAATTTTTGTAAATGACAAAACGCTCGAATATATTTATTATTATTGTTGTCATTCGTCGCGCAACGTATATATATAATCTAATTACTAATTAAAGAATTCCTATTCCCGTGGACACGTTCGTCTACTCTCGGTTACTAGAGCGTTTCTTTAGAACGTTTCTCATTCCGGGTCATTGTCACAATTCCCATTTTATCCCTAATTTATGTGTTTATAATTTTAGGGCATTCGTAAGTCGATTGAGACTTACACACGTGGTTCCAACTTGTCCATTGTGTGATACTACCTACAACGCAACGCAGGTGAGTTTCACGGCCCCTTTTTTTACTTGTTTTACTATTATGGGAGAAACATGCTTACAAACAAACTTATTTTACTTGTTTTTCCTGTTAAGGAGAAACAAACATGTACACAAACTATCATACTTTTACTTGTTTTCCCCGTGGGGGAGAAACAGGTACGCAGACAAACATTATTTTACATGTTTTTCCCGTTGGGGGAGAAAACATGACACAACTATTTTAGATTATTGTAATTTATATGTTATTACTGTTGAGGCTAAGCGTGAACACACTATCACAGAAAGTCCTCATCATACATCGAACCGTTAATATGGATCTTAGCGAGGTAATGTTTAGTAGTACTACTGGGTTTGACAAATCCCACCTGCGTTAGTCGCGCTAACTCGATTGGAGATCGAACGGGTGAAATGTTAGCCTACTCACATTTGCCAGAGTTGATAGACCTGGCAGGAGGCAAATACACAAACAGTCAGCTTCGGTTGCGAGCGCTTTAGTAAGACATGAACATAGGTTAACTACCTATATATATGCATATTGAATGTACATAATCTGGCAAACACTCTCTTATTACAAACTTGAAACCTGTGAACTCACCAACCTTGTGTTGACACTTTTCTTACATGTTTCTCAGGTCGCTTTGGCACAGGTTGCACACCTAGGACATGCATGGAGTCCTACTGTCATAGCATTCTCATGCAAACATTTAAAACAATCCATTTGTTTTATTAAGCTTAATTTAGGCGCGTTTGTTTTGCGCATTTCTTTCTAGCTTAAAACGCTTCCGCATTAACCCTGAACTTTTATAATATTTCAATTTGAGTCCCATATAGTGTCGTTTGATGTAACTAATGACTGAGATCCTGGTGTGTCACCTTCCAAACAGTAAAACTCCGTTAATGGAATTTGGGGGTGTGACAATTTTTATTAAAAGTTCCGGTCGGGCCACATGCACGCGAGGGCCGAAGCCCGATCCATGGGTGGTGAACCTGACGTAAGGGGGGAACCCCATTCGTGTTCTAGCGGCCACCGAGAGGAAGGAAGGAAGGGAAAACGAACCGTTCCTCGCGTCTCGAGATCGATCCAAGGTATTTTTGTGATCCCAAACCCTTTGTTTACATGTTTTGATCCTCGGATAGGTGTGGTAATGTAACATCCCAAATTCCCCATGAGTTAAAAACACGAGATTTCGTTTAGGAATAAAGTTGTTGAGATCGAAAGTATGGCATGAAGGTTGAACCACTAGTTAAATTAAAAACCATAAATGTAATTACTTCAATGATGAGGGGGCGAAGTGAAAATGTGCTAAAAAAACCTAAAACCCATTATAAGCATCCCAGCCGCCAACTTCATTTCCAATTCTTCTTCATCGTCGATCTGCAACTCCTAGCACCACCTCCGATTAAACCCTAACCGGCCAACTAAACACACCACCATGCTCGGTCTACATGGAGAGGCCACGGGGACTATGCCGCTCGGCGGTTCGCGAAGGAAAAAGGAGGGTGAGCTGCTGCCGGAACTCTGGCAGCAGCGATAGGTTGCGTATGGTGGTTAACAGCGGCAGCAACGGGGAGTCCGTGGTGGCACTTCACGGTGGGTAACGGTGGCCGTGTGAGGTAGGTGGTGGTGTTGGTTCTCATGCCAGTGGTGACTCTCATGCTGGTAGCAGAGGCCGTTAATGGTGATATGAACTTGGCAGTGGTGGTGGTCATACGGGTGTAACAGTGGCGATGGTGTCGGGTTAAAACTCCCAGTAGTGATATGGTGTTGATGTTGTAATATCAACAATGGTGGTAGTTTCGAGCGGTGGTGACAGTTTCGAGTGGTGGTAGTAGTTTCGAGTGGTGGTGACAGTTTCGAGTGGTGGTAGTAGTTTCGAGTGGTGGTGACAGTTTCGAGTGGTGGTAGTAGTTTCGAGTGGTGGTGGCAGTTCGGTGTTCATGGTGGTGGTTAACAATGGTTGACGAGAGGATGAAGCGGGTGACGGCGACGGTGGTTCGTTTCTATTAGCAGCTAGTGGCGTGTTGATGGCAGCAGTAGTTTCGGGAGAACGGCGATGCTCAAGGTGCTAGTTTCGGGTGAAGGATATGTTTAAGGTAGTAGTTTCGATGAAGGACAATTTCATAAGATAGTTTTGATGACGAAGATTGGAGTAGTTTCGATCAGTGGTGACTCCATGATTATAGAAGTTTCGATATGATGATGATGTAGTTTCGGATGATATGATAATGATGATATTATGGTGATGATAATGATGGCTATAAGATGATGGTGATAGATACATAATCATGATAATAATGGATACGGCCTCGGGTCGGGACTCGGTTACCTTACGGGTTCATGTTCGATAAGGTATATCCTCTAAAAACCCATAGAACGATAATTATCATTATTAGCTCGTGTTATGAATATCGCATTGGCGAGGACGTATAAATATAATCTTAAAAATAATGACCGACAAGGAATTACTTATTTTTATAAAGGTTTATTCATAAAAATATAGAAAGATGGATCTTGATGTTAGAAGTCGAAACCCAATTATTGTGGATTATTGGGTATGAATTGGTAATAGAAATGGACAATTTATATTGTCAGGTTTTAGATAAAAATAAAGGAGACTCTGTCCGATTTTTGTCAGAAATAAATAAGAGTATTTTACAACTTAGACGTCCTCTTTAGGGGTTGGGTTTGTTTGGGAAGGAAGACTGATGTATCGAAACTACCAAGTTTCGACATAACCCACCTATCAAAACTACCAAGTTTCGATATAACCCTAAGAATAGAAATGTTTAATGTCGCATAGGTTCATTGTCTTATCTGGTATGACTTGATTATACAGATTGTGTGTAACCTTAGTGACGCTCAGTAACCAGTGATAGTATCTCAGGACCCGCTTATCAGGTGAGTTCTATGTGCCCCCTTCTATGTTATGTGCAAATGTTTTCAAATGTTTTGGGGCTGAAGTGTATACACTAAGTGAATAAAGGTTATGAATGTTAATGTGATCATAGGTGTTATACAAGTATATATATATACCCATACACGAAAGAGAAATTATGAATAAAGAATGAAAAGCATGATTATAAAGAATGAACGAAAGTATAACACAATATGAAAGAATGAAATCCTGCTTTATATCCATGTATATATTGCTTGCAAAGAATGAAATGAATAAATGGCATAACATGTAAGAATGAAATCTTGCTTTATATCCATGTATATATTGCTTGCAAAGTACAAAAAATGTTATGGACGCTTCGATGATAACGGCTACTACGGTAGCCGGACGACCACTTGACTACTATGCAGCTAGGAAAGAAAGTCTAGAAGGGTAGACTAAATAAAGGCCACTACGGTGGAGTAAGACGCTAAATCAATATCCGGCTGTATAGTTAGTTCAAGTGGGAAACGGATGCCTTAGGGCAGACGGGCGAATATGACGGACTACGACGGTAGGACGGTAAAGAAGGACGGCCGAAGGTTGGTCGGACCAAAGTTAAGGCGGACGGTTTCTAGGACCGGACGAGTAAAAGGGCTGCGACGGTAGCTCGAGGGCGTATGTCTTTGTGATATACGTACCGTAAGATGGGTTGATCACCCTTATGTGTATGACCAATAAATGGTAAAGAAAGTAAAGGTGAATGCATATCTATGTAATCACGTAAGAAAGATAAGGAAAGAATGTTAAGAAAAAAATGAAAGAAAAAGGGTGAACGCATACATATATATATGTAATCACATTAATAAAGAAAAGCAAAAAGCTATGAATACGTATTTATATGAATGACTTTATAATAATGTTTACAAAGAAAAGTAAAGAAAAGAATGTTTATATCTAAACGCATTAAACTAGAACTCACCAGCGTTAGCTGACTTTAGTATACATTTCAGGTAAAGGAAGAAAAGGTCGTGTGATGGCGTGAAGGTTACCCGACACAAGACTGACATCCCACTTTAATATATGTGTTAAGACTTCCGCTGTCAAGTTATGTTATGTTATGTAATTGAATGATGAATGTTTTAAATTTAAGTTCAGTATTTATGGCTATGTTTATGAGTAAATCCAACAAGTGAGGTCACCCGGGAAAGGGGCCTTACAGGTAAACGTTTTTATGATTCTAGGGTATCAAAAGAGACGAGCTTTTGAGAGAGACGGGTTTCTTGGTGATTCGATTAGCACGAGTCACACAGATCAGAGGTATAATCTCGAATCTTGACTCGTTATTGTTATTGTTTTCGTTTTGTGAATGATTACGGGCTAAAGGGGTGTTCGGCTGAACCCTTTTTGGGTGGCCGGCATGCGTAACGAGGTCGGAGAGGGAGCCGGCTGGGGCGGGTGGTGAACCGTGAGGCGGAAGGAGACCGAAAAAAGCCGACGGGGGCTGTGGTGGCTCGGTTTTGGCTGGGACGGTGTGATGGCGGCGTAGGGAGGTCACGACAGTGGCAAGGGAGTCCGGATGGTGGTCATGCGAGGCCGGTCGAAGGCCATGGGTGGTCATGGTTGGTGGTTAGCGACGGCAACCAACTCCGGGAAGCCGTGTGGATGCCGAGACAATCCGTTATGTGCTTGGTAATGGGTTAAGTCTAGGTTCGAGTGCATGGGCATGCATGAGCCTTCACGTGGCAACTAGGGTTATGCATGGCATCATGCATGTGCTTGTGATCACGCGTAACGATGACTTAGTCGAGTATGCGGGAGTGTAATGTCGTGTCGTATATTGACTCGGGTATTGTGTGTATTATAGGTGCGAGGTCGAAAGGCGAGCACAAGGAGTTAGTGAGTTCTAAAAATCGAAGTGTGTCGAGCAAAGGTAAAGAGAAGGTGTGAGCTGGCGGCTTCTGGATGGCATTTGGTTACCGTGGATGTTTGTGATGACATTATTTACTAGTTATTTCGTTGAGACGGTTTGATATTAGTACTTGATTGAATTATGCTTTGGGTCGGGTCGTTGACCTTTGTTGACTATTTGTTTTCCGCTGCAATGAATTGTGTTAAGTTTGATGTCTATGACTACTTAGCTTGCGTTTGAGCCAACAAGTAGGATTCCCGGGTTTGGGGCCTTACAAGTTGGTATCAGAGCCAGGTTTAAATAATCTGGGCATCCTCGATGCCAAGACTTAGACTGAGTTTGGGACCAATGAGTGGGAATGTCATCACGGGTAACCAAAAACCAGAAGCGCCAGATATGAGTTTGTATGTTTGTCATGTTAGTGTGTTGTGATAATACAACATGTTAATGTGTCGTGTTAGTAGGCTAAGACAGGGGCGTGATGCCATGATGCAGTACAGGGAGGGTTTAAAACCTGAAAGGCAAGGCAAGAGGGTAATGGCGTGATGCCACCGTCAAAGAGTTAGAGAAGAGAGTTCTGGATGAGGTGAAAGAAAAGAAGAAACCGTCTGGGAACGGCGGTAACTGTGACTATGGGAACTTCAAGAAGTGCGATCTGCCTAAGTTTGACGGGCGCAAGGATGCGGTGGCTACATACCACTGGCTTACTGAGATGGAGTCTACCATCTCGATCAGTAAATGTAATCCAAACCAGATTTTGAAATTCGTTTCACATTCGTTTGCAGGGGAGGCTCTACAGTGGTGGAACTCGGTCAAAGAGAGGAGGACCGTTCAAGAGTTGAGTGACATGACTTGGGATGATCTGAAGGGTTTAGTAAGGAAGAAGTTATGTGCTCCAGGGGAGCTAGAGAGGGTTGAGCGAGAGTTTTTTACTCTCAAGGCGGGTAAACTAACAAACCGCGAGTACACTTCAAAGTTCATTGAGATGGAACGTCTGGTGCCACACTTAGATGGTAATGATGAGCGTTGGAAGAAACTATATGTAGAGGGTTTGCCTGATAAGGTGAGACATTTAGTCAAGGCTCAGCAACCGCCGAGCTTTGACTAAGCAGTGGAATTAAGTGGGATATTATATGATGATGTCATGAGTACCGAGGTGTAGGAAAAGAAGCCGGAAGAAAAGAAATGGATTGTGCCTAGTAAGAGGTTCATTAGGGACCAAAATGTTCCATTTGGCAAGAAGGCAAGGACTGAGGGTCCAGATCCATGTCGTAAATGTGGGAGGTTACAGTCGGGCGAGTGCAAAGCTGATTCTGTTTTGTGTTACAAATGCGGCAAGGCGGGACATTTCTCTAGAGAATGCCCGCGTGATCCCAAGTGTTACCAGTGTGCAGGTGTCGGCCATAGGGCAAAAGATTGAAAGACAGGTCAGGGTGCGGGACCAAGCAAAGAAACGGTTCCCGTAAAGAAATAGGATGAAAAGCCTAAGGCGAAGGCGAGAGCCTTCACTATGACTGCAGCTGAGGCGAAGAATGACCCGGACGTGGTCTCATGTACTTTTCTTATTAATGATGTACCAGCTACTGTTTTGTTTGATTCTGGGGCAAGTAAGAGTTTTGTGGCCCCATCTTTCTATAAGAGTTTACGTAGAACTGCTAGAATGATAGAAAAGTCGTTCAGTGTTGAGACTGCGGTAGGATCGCCCACCAGGGTGATTGAAGCACTAGATGATTGTTATATCGATCTAGAGGGTCATAGGTTTCCCGCTAGATTATTTATAATCGCTTTGGTAGGTTTTGACGTAGTATTGGGTATGAACTGGTTGGCAGCATTTGATGCGGATATAGTTTGTCGAAGAAAGATGATAAAACCGAGGTCCTTGGAGGGTACGATAGTGACGGTGTATGGTGACAGAGAGAGCTCTCTACCGAGAGTGATTTCGATGATGAAGGCAGTAAAGTCCTTGAGGTGGGGATGCGGGGCATACCTAGCCTATATCACTAATACTGAAGCAAAGAGCATAGAATTGTCAGAAGTTCCGGTGGTGCGAGACTTTCCTGATGTTTTCCCTGAGGACTTGACGGGAGTACCACCAGAGAGAGAAATCGAATTCTAGATTGATTTACAGCCAGGAGCACAGCCGGTTGCTAAAGCGCCGTACCGTTTAGCACCGACAGAGATGAAGGAGCTCATGGAGCAACTTCAAGATTTGTTGGATAAGGGGTTCATAAGACCAAGCATCTCACCGTGGGGTGCACCGGTCTTATTCGTAAAGAAGAAGGATAGTAGCATGTGTATGTGCATTGATTATCGAGAGCTTAATAAGTTGACGATTAAGAACAAGTATCCTCTACCACGTATTGATGACTTGTTCGATCAACTGCAGGGAACGAAGTGGTTTTCGCATATAGATCTGAGGTCAGGATATCACCAGTTGAAGGTTAGGGAGGAGGATATTCCGAAGACTGCATTTCGGACACGTTATGGGCATTATGAATTCTTAGTTATGTCCTTTGGGTTAACGAATGCGCCTGCAGCATTCATGGACTTAATGAATCGAGTGTGTAGACCAATGTTGGATAGATCGGTGATAGTATTTATTGACGATATTCTAATCTACTCTAAGAGCGAGGAGGAGCATGGAGAGAATCTGCGAGAAGTGTTGGAGACATTGAGGCGAGAAAAGCTTTACGCTAAATTCTCGAAGTGTGCATTTTGGCTTCGGGAGGTACAGTTTGTGGGTCATGTTATTAACCCAGAAGGGATAATGGTGGATCCTACGAAGATTGAAGCGGTGGTGAATTGGAACACTCCGAAGACTCCAACGTAAGTGCGTAGTTTCTTGGGGTTGGCAGGCTATTATAGGAAGTTCATTAAACACTTCTCCAAGCTAGCAACGCCATTAACTAAATTGACTCGAAAGGGGTGAAGTTTACTTGGGGAGTAGATCAAGATGGTGCGTTTCAAGAGCTAAAGAAACGATTGACTGAAGCACCAGTGTTAACATTACCAGAAGGGACAGACGATTTAGTGGTGTATTCGGATGCATCTTATTTGGGTCTGGGTTACGTGTTGATGCAACGAGGTAAAGTAATTGCTTATGCGTCTAGGCAATTAAAGACTCACAAGGCGAATTACCCTACCCATGATTTAGAGCTAGCAGCAGTGGTGTTTGCACTTAAGTTATGGAGGCATTATTTATACGGGATCAAGTGCACGATTTACACGGATCACAAGAGCTTGAAGTACTTCTTCGATCAGAAAAAATTAAATATGAGGCAAAGGAGGTCGTTAGAGCTAATTAAAGACTATGTTTGTGAAATCCTTTACCACCCTGGTAAAGCAAATGTGGCTGCGGACGCGTTGAGTCGCAAGGAGGAACACGCTTCGATTAGGATTAAAGCGTGTCAATTGATAGTAACACTAGATTTTCTGACGTTACTAATAGATGTGTAAGCGGAGGCCTTGCGGGAGGAGAAGCTGAAGGAAGAAAGAATATTCTGACAGCGTGAATTGTTGACTGAGAATAGTCACGGGGTGTGGGTCAAGAATGACCATATTTGGATACCAAAGTTTGGTGGGTTTAGAGAACAAGCGCTCGACGAAGCACACAAGTCAAGGTACTCGATACACCTGGGTACGACAAAGATGTACTAGGACATGAAGGGCAACTATTGGTGGCCAGGAATGAAGCATGATGTGATCTAGTACGTGAGAAAATGTTTGACGTGCCTGCAGGTTAAGGCAGAGCACCAGAAGCCTTATGGTAAAATCCAACCGTTAGAGATACCAAAATGGAAATGGGAGCACATTAAGATGGATTTTATCACGAAGTTGCCCAAGACGGTGAAGAGGCACGATACTATTTGGGTGGTAGTAGATCGGCTAACGAAAAGCGCTCATTTTCTACCAATTAGAGAAACCTTCTCTTCTGAGGTGTTTGTGAATGAGATTGTTGCCAGGCACGGAGTGCCGATTTCTATCGTATCTGATCGGGATACGAGGTTCACGTCAAAGTTTTGGAAGAGATTCAATGAAGCTATGGGGACGAGATTACATATCAGCACAGCGTATCATCCCCAGACTGATGGACAGTCCGAGCGGACGATACAAATGTTGGAGGATATGTTTCGCGCGTGTGTGATAGATTTTGGTGGTTCATGGGATAGTCACCTACCGTTGGCGGAATTCTCCTATAACAATTGTTATCATGCAACTATTGGAATGCCGCCATACGAGATGTTATATGGGAGAAAGTGTAGGACCCCGGTGTGCTGGGCAGAGATTGGACAAAAAGAGTTAGGAAGTTTAGACGTTGTGAAAGCAACTTCTGAGAAGTTTGAGATAGTAAAGCTGAGAATGAAAGCCGCTCAGGATCGACAAAATTCGTATGCTGATAAGAGACGACGGTCTATAGAATTTAATGCAGGAGATTTTGTGATGCTTAAAGTGTCGCCCTGGAAGGGCATCATTCGTTTCCAGAAACGGGGAAAGCTTAGTCCAAGGTATATCAGACCATTTCTGATTGAGGAGCGTGTTGGTAGTGTCGCCTACCGACTTTTGTTACCTGACAAACTGGCAGGGATACACCCAACTTTTCATGTGTCCCATTTACGAAAGTGTTTGGCTGACACTACGGAACACGTGCCATTAGACGGCATTGTAGTCGATGATAAGCTAAATTATGTAGAAGAACTGGTGGCAATACTGGATAGAAAGGAAAAGAGATTGAGAAGGAAAGTAATCCCGATTATTAAGGTAAAGTGGAAGCATCGTAAAGGATCAGAGGCTACTTGGGAGCCAGAAGCGGAAATGCGTGAACGTTATCCACAATTATTTCCAGATGACGCAGGTTTCGGGGACGAAACCTCTTCAAGGGGGGAAGACTTGTAACATCCTGGTTTTTTTTATATAGAACTAATGGGATTAATGTATATATATGTATATGTTGTATTATAATGGACGGATTTCTACGAGTAACGAGACTTAACAAAAGTGTAGTATTGGATTTCTTTTTAAAATAAACCTAGAAGGGGGCGGCGAGTAAATAACGAGACTTAGAGGGATTTTTATTAAAAGTTCATGTCGGGCCACATGCACATGAGGGCCGAAGCCCGATCCACGGGTGGTGAACCCTTTCGGTTCACGGCGCAAGGGGGAACCCCATTCGTGTTCTAGCGGCCGCCGAGAGGAAGGAAGGAAGGAAAAACGAGTCGTTCTTCGCGTCTCGAGATCGATCCAAGGTATTTTTGTGATCCCCAACCCTTTGTTTACGTGGTTTGATCCTCGGATAGGCGTGGTAAACGTTTTTATGATTCTAGGGTTTCGAAAGAGACGATCTTTTGAGAGAGACGGGTTTCTTGGTGATTCGATTCGCACGAGTCACACGGATCGGAGGTATAATCTCGAATCTTAACTCGTTGTTGTTATTGTTTTTGTTTTGTGAATGATTACGGGCTAAAGGGGTGTTCGATCGAACCCTTTTTGGGTGGCCGGCATGCGTAACAAGGTCGGAGAGAGAGCCGGCTAGGGCGGGTGGTGAACCGTGAGGCAGAAGAAGACCGAACAAAGCCGACGGGGGGTGTGGTGGCTCGGTTGTGGCTGGTATGGCGTGATGGCGACGTAGGGAGGTCACGGCAGTGGCAAGGGAGTCCGGATGGTGGTCATGCGAGGCCGGCCGAAGGCCATGGGTGGTCATGGTTGGTGGTTAGCGACGACAACCAACTCCGGGAAGCCATGTGGATGCCGAGACAATCCTTTATGCGCTTGGTAATGGGTTAAGTCTAGGTTCGAGTGCATGGGCATGCATGAGCCTTCACGTGGCAACTAGGGTTATGCATGGCATCATGCATGTGCTTGTGATCATGCGTAATGATGACTTAGTCGAGTAGGTGGGAGTGTAATGTCGGGTCGTATATTGACTCGGGTATTGTGTGTATTATAGGTGCGAGTTCGAAAGGCGAGCACAAGGAGTTAGTGAGTTCTAAGAATCGAAGTGTGTCGAGCAAAGGTAAAGAGAAGGTGTGAGCTAGCGGCTTCTGGATGGCATTTGGTTACCGTGGATGTTTGTGATGACATTATTTACTAGTTATTTCGTTGAGACAGTTTGATATTAGTACTTGATTGAATTATGCTTTGGGTCGGGTCGTTGACCTTTGTTGACTATTTGTTTTCTGCTGCAATGAATTATGTTAGGTTTGATGTCTATGACTACTTAGCTTGCGTTTGAGCCAACAAGCAGGGTTTCCGGGTTTGGGGCCTTACATCTCTAATGTAGCTTGTGTAACTTATGTAACTTGTGTAACTTTTGTTACTAAACAGTCTCTAAAATATACAACTTATGTTTCCACTAAATTTGTGCATGATGTAACTTATGTAACTTTTGTTACTAAACACTAGTTAAAATTTGAAGAAAAAAAATGTAACTTAGGTAACTAATGTTTCAACTGAATTTGACACAGGCATAATCGGATCAGCCGGGCCGAGTAAGAAGGTATTTGATATGGATAGGAAAAGGAAATATATAGTGGATGAGAAGCCTGAAACATCAAATATAGTGAAGAAGTGAAGAAGCGAAAAATATCAAAAACTAATGAATGGCTAGAATTAGAACTAGGTCGTCCCAATATCAATTTTTTAGGTGCATTAGTGTTTTAAATATGTAATAAGCAAGTACATATGTAATCTGCTTGAAAAACTAGAATGCTACATATGTGAATAAATGTATTATTACATATGTAAAATATCCGGACATTAATGACAAAAAAATAAAAGTTATTTGTTCAATTGTCTAAATATTATAGCGATAACTGAACAATTGATTATTACATATGGTTGTTACATAAATTGTCTGAAAAAGTGGAAATACAGAGAAAGAGACATGAACAAATGATTATTACATATGTAGCAAACAAGACAGATTTTGATAGCAACGGATATCTTTATGAAAATGAACTTCGTTTATAAATTGGTCAACTCCTTAGAAGGTTGAACAACATTTGTAGCATCGCTAGTTACATATGTAACTTTATCAACTACAGATGTAGCATTTCACCAGTTGTCGAAAGACGAACCAACAACTGGTTTAATGTCATCACTAACATTGGGACACCATAGCTTCGTTCCATTCGGAGACACGAAAACATAATACGGTGGGCTCTAAAATATGGGATCTGGGAAAAAAAAGTAATAATAGTTATACATAATCCAAGCAAAAAAAGAAGAAATAGTTAACAAATATATGATATGGAGTTATCGTTCATGTAATGTATGTATAATGATATAACAGTAATATTACAAAGGTTCACTACTGGTTGTTATTATTGAATAGAGCATCCTAAACAATGTAAAATATGTAAATAAAAAAAAGAAAAGTTTAACTAAGTTGACATTTACAAATTAGTGAAAATAAAATGGTTAACAGTAAGGTAACCTGGTAAGTTGATAACATGAACAAAAGGACCTGGAGAAGTGAAGTCAATATTTTGAGAAATATAAGATGAACCAGACAAAGGATCATGATCTGAAAAAAAAATAAAATCAACAAATAAATAAGGAAATAAAAAATAGTAAATGCAAAATCATACCTGGATATTGAATTGAAATAGGAATCGGGCCAACTGTATTATCAAATCCATTTTGGATATTGGGTGGAGTATGATGAGCATTAATGTCAAAAAAGAAACTTTCATCAAGTGTAGGATCACCATTAATGTCATAATAGAAATCGATATTGTTTGGAGTTAAATGTGTGGGAGATGAATCCATTAAATGAGAATATCATTAATGGGGAAAAGATAAAGTAAAGCTTAAAGAAAAAGAAGAAGATTTAAGGAGTTTGTGGGAGAAATCGAAGGAGGGAGGGAAGGATATTAAATGAAGATATGATATTGATGGATTGGTTTGAAAAAAGTATGTAGATGATGTTGATGGTTTGGTGAAAAAAAGGACAAAAGGGACAAAGGTTTTAAGATTAAATTTATAAAGATTTTCTTGTAAATGGGGTGGATAGGTGAATTTACCATACTACCCTTCAAGACAAAAAGGTTGATTTGGTAAAGATGATTAGGTGACATAATGAGAACCACTCATTGGGTTTTCATAGTTTTCTTAACTCAATTGGTTTTCATCGTATACTTACCCTTATTATTAGTTATGCTATGTTTAATTAAATAAATTTCATTTATTTGTAGTTTGATTTTGAATTTATTTTGGTCCAAATATGAGCCTTAGAAAATATTATATATGTTATAAATACAGTCTATTTTATGGTTCAGCCCAATGTTTATGGGCTTTAGGGTTTTATCTTTATATTATGTGTATATATATATGATGTATTATCAGATGAATGACATACATAAAATCAGTTTCTCTCTCAATTTCTCTTTATTTCTTATCACGTTATCAGCGACGATTGCTCTTCACCGACTTCCGGAATCCGTACTCAAATCACACCACAGATTCACCGGATCATATTTAGTATCTATTTCGTCAAGAACTGCAACAAAATTTCCAACACCATCCGACTGTTCATCATTAGAAAATTTGATTTTTGGATATGGAATTCATTAGCAACGCAACGAATCAAGTATCGCCATTGATTTGCTATTATCGGCCACTAACGACGCCGTTTTAGACGATTATGATTCTCGCTTGTAGGTTATTGTTATGTTTCAACCACCACCGGCACCGCATCCGTTACCAATTTTTGTTCGTGAATCGTGACAACACTTTGAATAGCATGCACGCGAAAGGAACCCACTAATTTGACGCTCCAACGAATTCGATCTGTATTGATTCGCAAACCAGGTAAGTTTTCAAACCCCGATTGATTACTGTGCATGATACACATGTTGTTACCGATTGAAACTGTTCACAACTATAATCTCAATCGGAACTTGTTTTTTTAAATGTTTTAAATCTAAATCTGGGATTAATGGATTATGATACATAGTTAAATCAAAAAACGAAGAAGATAATGCAATATATATGTGCATTTAAAGAAGTTAACTGAAGTTACATAATCAAATCTAGGGTATGTTCTTTTCTTCCCGAAACGGGCTGTGTGTATTGTTAGAATCTAAACTTAGAGTCAAGAAAACAAGACATTTAATTATGTTGATAATATTATCTTTGTGTAAGTGTAGAACCGGCGCAAATTAGAAGTTAGTTAGCAGTTAATCTGTGATTCTGTGTGTTTAGTGTGTGAAATCCTATCTAAATTCCCTGCATATTACGAGTGAATTAGCAGCGGTAGTATTTTTAAATCGAATTGGAACGACGTATTCACTACGCCTGTATGCTAGTTGAATGTTTTCATGTGATCCGTTTGTAGTTACTGAGCCTTTTAGAGTTTTAGTTGAATAATATGTGGCGAATCCAATCCCGGTAATTTCGGCGACTGTTGCATGAATAAGTCATGGGCAGTTAAGTTTTAATCAGTTTTTTTTATCGAAAGATACGATGACTATAAAACATGCACACCGAGACTGTCAAAATGAATAGAAATTTCAAACAAGTCCCTGGACTAATTTTGAATCTTAATTGTTTGGTACAAGTGGAATTGCATAAAAAACAACTCATTTGCAAAATTCTAAGATTGAATATGTATGTTTTATGCCATGTTTAGTTCCTAATAAAAAGTAATTCCGCATGAGAAAATATATGTAGGATAATTTAATCATTATAATGAAACATATATATCACATTCTTAATTTGTTATTTTAAGAGTCCGCATATATCATATTTAAAATAATTTGATTGCTAGTGATGAATCATGTATGATGTGTTTCATGCATGTTCATATCCCTTCTGTTTTCTTTAACATCGAATATGATATGTATTTGTATGTACAAATCCAAGTGGATCATTCATTTATGGGGTTAACACCTATACACTCTAGATGCTAAAATCTATTTGATGACAAATAGTCTTAAGTCCTGAGAGAGTGACAATCTATTTCATGATGGGGACGAGACTTCATTCCAAGCAAATACCAAAGTCTTTACCATCATAAGTTGGTTTTTCTCCCAAAATCACGCTATAAATTTCCTCCATCTATGATTTAAAGATCTTAAGAAGGTTAGCAAGTACAAATCCGCTTTTTTGAGCATTACCTCCAAATTGAAATTATGTGAAGGTACATGTTTGAGAAGACCATCTCCACGTCTCACAATCATAACCTGCTCCTATAGCAGCAACGTCGAGAATGGGAATTCATGAAAATTTGTATCATGTATTCTAACCGAGACCAGCCGGTGTTATCATATTCCCTGATGCGGATGTGTCTACCTTTTCAAGGTGAATGGGGGAGAATAAGGGCGTGGCCCCAGCAGAGGCCATATGCATGGACGAAACAACTAATGGATGTGAGAGGTTCATCATCATAAACCCTACACCAGTGGTAAACTAATAGAACATGGGTCGCCCACTAAGGCGGAGACCTTACAAGGGCTAGAAAACATCCGCTAGAAATACGGAATGGCCAAACATGTTTTCGTCTTGTTTGAGCTCTAAATCAATGAAATACAAGGGAAAAGAGGTTAAACTAAACCTAATCGATGGCACTTTTGCATCCCCGCTATCACCTCTTCATTTGGATAATACTGATATTAATCATAACCGATGAGAGCCTCGCATATTGTAGTATGATAAATACTATCCTTAAACAAAAGAAATACTCTTGTCAATTGTCTCAAGTAGAGACGCTTATTGATAATATTCAAGGTGTTGACTTTACTGAATGCTCCAGAAGAGTATGTGTCACCTTACCTTTGTGTACTAGATATGTCTTATATTCTAGTAAATCTTGAAAAGGCTTACTAAGTTTTCAAATATGTTCAGCTAGACAGCTATTACAATGAAAATGACCGAAAACAATACTAAATATCTCCAATTACACATGACAAATATGGCTAGGAGACCATATTGCAAAATTAAAAATTTTACCATCTAGAATATATTGTAGAAAATATATCTAATAAAATTCAAAGGTGATGAGTAAGCAGAAGTTACTAGCCAAATATACTATCTTTATACATCATGGCCAAATAGGTCATCGAGGTAGCATCGTGATGAGGTGAATGATC
Source organism: Smallanthus sonchifolius (assembly GCA_023525975.1). NCBI lineage: Eukaryota > Viridiplantae > Streptophyta > Magnoliopsida > Asterales > Asteraceae > Smallanthus > Smallanthus sonchifolius. Next base: position 83,338,099 of record CM042032.1, on the reverse strand, counting down.
AAAAGTGTCAACTAGCGCCCTATCAACAATTTAAAATTTTTTGCTACTAAAAGACTTATAGTATGGAGTGATTCCCTCAGCAAATCACTTTTTAAGCTCTTTGAAAACAAACTCTTATAAAGAATCCTCTTAGATTTGAGAAGAATTTAAGAGGACATATTCGTTAATCTCTATGTGGACCATTTTTAGTATTTTACGATCTTAAGAGATACATCTTTATACGGTCACGTGTGAGTCTTTTAGCTACCTTATATGTAGCATTTGCCCGTTTATTGTATGTCTATAGGGATAAATATTGAACATCCAACAGAGCAGATTATGTTCAAACATAAGTTTTAGCTAAATTACTAACTACACGATTACATTTAATAGCTAGACAACTATTGATAAGATGCGAATAACCATCTTCTACATGAGGGAATACTGCTACACTTATCATTTCAAAACCAACTGTTGATTACAAATACTCCCCCGTACAAATGTTCTCTGGGAGAGAAATAAGTTTGTCTCAATAATAAGCATTTTTGTTGTGCGATATGTGTACCAATACCGCCATCATAATGTATCAGAATGAGACATGTTTACAACATAATATGTTGTCTAAATAAGACACTATTCCTAGTCTTAGGGGGAGATTGGATAAAGAAAGGAAAGTCTGATAATATATGAAAACAAAAACATCGAATGCATCATCATCACCCCTGAAGTGGTTAATATGAGTCTGAAGTCTAATATGTCATGTTTTTGCAAAGAATAGCAAATGAATTATCTGATGCATTCACACACACAAACAGAGTGACAAAGTCATATATACCAGCATAACTTCACATGCTCAAACTGAAGTAATCATAGAAAGATTACCGTACACAGGAAACATGAGAAATAAATAGGTTCCAAACATAAAAACCCACGAGAATAAAGAGAGCATAATAAGGCAGTTGGTCTAACCCTAGAAGTGGTTATACACAAAACCCTAGAAGAGGTTATAGATAAAATCCCAGAATAGATTAACGAAATCGCAGAAAGAAGCGATAAAGCCCTAGAAGAGGTAAATGTCCTAGAAGAGACTAATATAATTCCAGAAGATAATTATAATACCCCAGAAGAGGAAAATGGAGTTCCAGAAGAAACTCATGTACCAAAGAAATATGAGATCTCAATAAATTATGTATAATATATGGAACCAAAATAAAATACGTGTTTGAAATATTTGCATATGTTATAGCAATTGTTGTAATCGATGAAAAATATTACCTACATAAAACTCTGTAAGAGTACATACACAGAGTTGACTGCCTAATATGGCAAGACGCCTAAAATGCTGAATTAAGTTTGCTTGACAAGTGAAACGTTTTCGGACCTGTAGTCCGAACACCCATAGACGTCAAACCAGTAGGTTATAAATGGGTGTCTTTAAATAAAAAGAAACGAAAATTATGAGATTATGCGATGTAGGCACAACTTGTAACATTACGGTTTTTCCCAGATCCTAGAAGTTGATTATGAGGAAACATGTTCCCCTGTAGTGGATGCGATGACCTTTAGATGTTTAATCGGCCTCGCAATCTCAAAAAGTCTTTAGAAAACTTATGGATGTTGTTACTACATACTTGTGTAGAAAACTTGAAAGTGACAACTACATGAAAATCTGTAAAGGGTTAGAAATGCTTAAAGCATTATATTTAGTACCTCGAGATGTGTGTTATAAATATCAAGAGATTTTTATATAGTCTCAAGAAAACTAGCCGTATATGGTACAATCGGCTTAGTATATATTTTGAAAAAATTGGGTATAGGTGTGATAAAATCAACCATGTAAGATCTTGACATGACTAAATTATTCATCGACCTGATGTTCGAGTATATGTTTGTCCATAAATCAAATCACATGCAGAAGATGTTAGCATATTCTAATATTGACAAAGTTTATCTGCAAAGCACGCCCATAATTGTTTGGTCGCTAAATATACACAAATATCATTACTTTCCCCAAGAAGAGGGTGAAGAGGTACTTGATCTAGAAGTACCATACTTAAGTGTAATTGGTGCATTAATGCATCTCATGTATATCATAAGATATGATATTATGTTTCAGTATATGTGCTAGTGAAATACGATTATCTAATCAAACACATTGCACTCTTTTTCCCTTCACTATGTTTTTCTCCCATTGAGTTTTCTTATTAAGGTTTTTAACGAGGCAACGTAACTGATCCAGTAGCATCAGTTTATCTTATAGGTCATGAAGTACCGATTTAACACCATCTGAAATTATTTTGTTAATAATACATAATACGCTCTGCACTCTTTCTCTTAGCTATGGTTTTGTCCCACTGGGTTTTCCTAGCAAGGTTTTTAACGAGGTATAATTATCAAGCGTATTAAAAGATAAGTTGGTATCTTTGCTGGACTTGAGACAAGGGATTGTTCGACGAGAAAAATATGGAGTCCCAAGCAATTGTTTATGCTCATGCAGGTTACTAAATTTTCATACAGAGGTACAACAGTTTCGTGACAATCAACAAAGTAGACATTATGACAGACCAGAGTTGATCAAAAGAAGCCCGACTACACTATATGAAGACCATGCAACATGAATCGTTAAAATCAATCAAGACTAGAATAAAGATCAAGTCAATCAGTTACCACAAAAGATTGCACTCCAAAGACAGGAAGATGTATGTTAAATTGAGGGGGAGTATTATGCACGCTGTACTCTTTTTACTTAACTAAGTTTTGTCCCACTGGGTTTTCTTAGTAAGGTTTTAATGAGGCAGCATGATTGATCATGCAGTATCAGTTAGTATCGGTCCTGAAAAGCCGAGACAACATTATCCAGTAGTATAATGTTGATAATGTATAATATAAAATATCTGATGGGGAGTGTTATAAATACAGTCTATTTTATGGCACAGCCCAATGTTTATGGGCTTTAGGGTTTCATCTCTATATTATGTGTATATATATATGATGTATTATCAGATGAATGACATACATAGAATCAGTTTCTCTCGCAATTTCTCTTTATTTCTTATCAATACAGTATATTACTTTTTTATAAAAAAAATTTTAACAGTAGACTCATACACTCACTGACGTTTAACCATTTTTAGCAAACTTATTTATCTAATGATATAAGGGCTGAATATGTAATTTACCCATTTGCTTGGTGATCGATGTGTTTTTTTTTAATTCCACGTTTAATATTGTCTCTATCCTTGGAATTATGCTATTTTATGTCTCTTTAGGCACGAGGGTATACATATATAATAGAATATAAACTTGTATTCCAAGTTTTTGGCTTGATTTGAATTTAAAATTTCACCACTATTAATAATAGAAAGTGGAAAGTGGGTCCCATATGTCACCTGCTGAATTTTTTATAGCGAAAATAACTTATATATGTTATTTTAATGAGAAATGAATACTACACAAAATAAACGACTAAAATTATTAAATAAATTGTAATGAGAATTTTTAAGATAACATCGATGGTCTCTGCTATAGCGGTTAATTCAATCTGATGTTTTCGGTTGAAAATCAGGCCCAAGAATACGAACATGAAATTTGATCCCAACCAAGATCGACTATTTATGTTTTATTATAATTCTTGACCCACAATTTACATAGACCTTAACCATCTATTTATAATAAATAAACCATATTAATGCTACTCAAATACTACTCTCAATTATATTCTAATACTAACTCCAACAAGCTAATAGATAAAATTTTTTTGGCCAACAAAACCACCAAATTTTATTTTCACAGCGAGCCAGAAACTAGCTGGACACCAATCAATACACCCAAAATCAAACAAAAACACTAACAGAGGCAAAAACAAAACAATGCAACCAAATCTTCTAAACACCCCAAACAAAGAAAAATCATCCAAGAGCCATTGTGTCAAATCTCTTCCATTGGTCCCAAGTTAGGGTCACCGACCGAGACCGATTACAAACCCATAATTATCCCTGTACCTTAATCTCCTCCACAATTTTTACCAAAGATACCTCCCCATTTCCAAGCCTTACCGAATTCCTCAATCTCCAGATACTCCATATCGTAATTAGCGTTATTGCATGCACCACGTTCTTATGAATGGAAGAACCCCTGACGAACTTCCACGAGTCCAGTAGGTCCCGCATGTCCGCAGCAAAGAAGGGCATTGCTTTGCACCACATTGAAATCACCTGCCACACATCTTGGGCAAAGTCACAAGCTAATATCACATGCTCCATTGTGTCCATATGAACCCCACAAAATCCGCACCAAGTGTCTTGAACCGGGATGTTCCTTCTAATTAACGCATCCACCGTTGAGAGTCTATCCTTCTCAGCTCTCTAAGCGACTATGCTAACCTTTTTTGGGACCCAAGGGTTCCACATGAACTTATAATTAGGGGTACTACCACTTACCCTCTCCAGATTGGTCTTGATACTTGACACTGAGAAGCATTCGGATGGTTCTAATTGCCACTTCCATCTATCCCCCGCTGATCACCAACTAACTGCATTCAACGAGCCCAGTAGCCTATCTAGTTCCACCATCTCCTCGTCTGCATTTGGGGGCCGGTTCCAATCCCACGTTACCACCAATTCTCCGTCCAAAACTCGTACCCGGTTGGCCACCCAACAATCTTTCCGTTTCTCAAGCGCAAATAAAGATGGATACAATTCGGCTAAAGGGGAAGACCCCAACCAAACATCCCTCCAGAAGTAAATGCTACTACCCTCCCCCACTATCCCCCTTATAAGCTTTGATATATCTATACCTCTCGCCGACAATCCGGATGAAATACCATATATTTGTTTCCACGGGCCCGACCTTGATATTTTAATCGGTATGTTGCTCCATGCCCTTGGGTTGCTATGTAGGGACCAAATTACATTTCGCCATAGTCTGTTATGTTCTACTTTGAATCTCCACCACCACTTTGCTAGGAGAGCCGAGTTTGCATCCTTTAAAGAACCCAAACCCAAACCCCCTGATTCTAACGAGGAGGTTACTTTATCCCATGAAACCCAGCACATTTTCGCCTTCTCTTTCGAACCCCCCACAAAAATCTTCTTCGCAAAAGATCCAATTCCTCAATGACTTGGTCCGGGGCCTTATACAAAGAAAAGAAATATGTGGGCAATGAGTTCAGTACTGATTTCACCAAAGTAATTTTTCCCCCATAGGACAACCTTTTCGCTTTCCAGTTTGACAATCTATCCCGAAAAACGTCCCAACCTTTAGGCCCAGATAGGTGAAGGGGAGAGATCCCACTTTGCAGCGAAAAATTCCCGCTAGCCGGTCCATCTCGTGAGAATCTATCCCTGTTCCAAATAGTTGGCATCTTAACAAATTTACCTTAAGACCCGAAGCCAGATTAAAACATCTCAAAATTCTGCATAAATTTTTAGCATTCGAATCTGACCAAGATCCTAAAAAAACCACATCATCAGCATATAGGAAATGGGATAAATGAGGGCCTGAGGCTGTGCACTTTAGACCATGATACAACCCCAAATTTAACGCCCTTTTCATTACGCAGGTGAGAGCCTCCATGGAAATGATGAATAGAAACGGGGATAGAGGGTCTCCCTGTCTTAAGCCCCTATAACATGCAAACTCCGAAGTGGGCGAGCCATTTACTAAGACCGAAGACCTAGCCGACGTGACACAAGCCATAATCCAACTCCTCCATTTTACCGGGAAATTCATTTGTTCCATGACAGACCCTAGAAAATCCCAATTAAGAGAATCGAATGCTTTGTCAATATCCACTTTGAAAATCATACCCTTCTCCTTTTTTTGCTTCAACCACGCAATCAGTTCGTTTAGAACCAAAGGTCCGTCCAAAATGCTCCTTCCTTCGATGAAACCAGTTTGCTCATCCGAAATTAGCTTCCCAATAACGCATTTTAGCCTATTCACTAGAACCTTTGAGATTGTTTTGTTGATGCACCCGATAAGACTCACTGGACGGAACTCCTGTGGAACAGAGGGGTCTGTCACCATTGCTATCAAGGCTATGAAGGAGGAGCAAGAACCATAATGTAAGTAAGGCTCATCATAAAATTCTGTGAACAGTCTGTAGAAATCAACTTCAAAACATGACCAAAATCTCTTAATAAATCGGAAATTAAATCCATCCGGTCCTAGAGCACTATCATCGCCACATTCCCAAATTGCCCTTTTTATCTCCTCGGTCGAGAATCCCTCCTCCAGTTTAGCCGCCTCCCTCCCATCTAATTTTGCGATACCATGACAGACTAACTGAGGTCTTAAGCTAAAAGGTTCCCTAAACCTCTCAACCCAGTTTGAATATTTAGATAAAGTTATATTTATCTAAGCTAATAGATAAATATAACTTTATCTAAACATTCAAACTATTAATTAAATACTAATTAATTAACTAGTTCCGGATCACCCCTTCAACTTTCACGTTCTTCCAAACCGACCCCTCTTTTTTTTCTTAAAATCAAGAATAACTCCTTCACTTTGTTGCTAATAGTGTAATTAACAAAAATAAATGAAAATCGAGCTTCAACATCTGTAATAAAGGAAGAAGCTTTAAAATGGCATAAACTTTTGGTGTAATGCAAGGACATGGTCTTGAAAAACAAGTTATAAGCATCACGAATTAGATCAAGTGGCATCAAAGGGGGTGTTTTTCTATTGTTTGACGTATTTACTATTTACAGGTATATTTGATGTGTTAGCATATACTGATAAGGATGTTGCGGTACGACCAACATACATTTATGCGTTTCTTAAAATTCACTATAATTCTCTCAGGGATATAAAATCTTATGTATTACACACAGGATTAATTTTCGCAAAATATTGCAACAAAAAGTTATATTTTTTTATCTTCCTGATTCATTTTGCATTGATAGGTGAACTTTCAACAACAAAAGAAGCAAGAAAACGTCAATTAATATATGATAACTTGCATCCAGTGGCAAGCAGACCAACCCGTCTTGATACGGACACCAGACCATCAACCAACCCGTTCGGGTTACTTTGCAGCTCAATTCTGACATCCTCCCACCTCTCCGCATCTCAATCAGCCCCCTACCACCTCTCAAAAGTTTCGAAAAAAAGAACAATCTCAACTGGGTTAGATTCAATCTGCAGTCTTTAGCCTCTTTTGTACCCTCAAGCCTGACCTGCCACAAGCTGTTCAGACCCGCTACTTTACTAGAGTGTGACGAGTTTTATTGGTCCACCTGTGACTCATTTCAACGAATGAGGTTCCAAGAAGATGTTCTTCTATGGTAATTCATTATCATTTTTGCTACATTTTTTTGACAAAGGAATAATGAAGCTACACATCATTACTCAATGTTGTAATTAAACAAGAATTTTCATGATTAGTTACATAGAACAGATGAGAGCTAGCATTTGAGCATGTGGTTTTTTAACCTTGAAGTGTTTTATAGACTTTCCACCTTGTAGTCTAGTTTCTTTTCTGGAATCCAGAAAGATTAAGGAAATATCTTACTGTGGGTGGTAAATTTGAGGACACGTGTCGAGTTGCACTGTTGTGGACTATATTTGGTAGAATTATTGAATATGTTTTGTTATACCCTATATTTCTTTTATTCAACCCGTGTAATACACGCAGTGGCGGATCTAGGAATGTTTCTCAAGGGGTTCACTGTTTTTATATGCTCAAATTTCATAGGGCCGGACATAAAAAATTTCGGGTCGGTTCGATGGTTCGGGTCGGGCAGGGGCGGCTCAAAGTACTTGGGGGCCCCAAGCGGACTAAAAGTTTTGTAGCCCTTTTTTAAAAGTTATATTATAAAAAACCCTCATATTTTTTTTGCGAGTCCTTTTTTAATCTAATTTATGCTTACAGTTTGACATTTTAATCGCTACACCCGAACAAAACTAATATATGCTTACGGTTTAACATTTTTTTAATATAAATTTTAACACCCCGCCACCACACGCGGGTTTGTGCTCACTCCTATAATATAAAATTGTAATAGTTTACCTACTAACTCCATTTCTTCGTAATATAATATTATATTTAGTTTTTGGATGTTACAAACTTACAACAATTTAACTTAACTCAACAAACCAAATTGAAAACACAGTCCAACATGCCAACAGATCTAAACATTAATAATCAATATGAACACACTGTGTCTTAATTGCAGGCCTTTCTTTTTTAGTGGTATACCAAAAAAAAAAAAAAAAAAAAAGGAATCCCACCACAGGTCCACATGCCTACAACCCAAATCAAATAAAAAAAAGATTTTAAAAAAATGTCATTGGGGGATTCAAACCAACTACCTTTAGGTTATAAAGCAAAGTCTAAACCACTGCATCACTTTTTAAACTCTATAATTTATTTAGGTGTTCACCCCATTTTTTTACATACCGTTGTATAAAAATGTCGAAACTCGGGGGGTTCCGGTGAACCCCCGGGACTATGTAGGTCCGCCCATGAATACACGAGTTTCTAACTTAGTACTGTAATTAACAAAAATAAATGAAAATTAAAAAAGATTTATAGAAATTAAAAATTAAATAAATATTGTAAAGAACAAAATAAAAGAAGAGAACGATAACGTGCTAACTTTATTTTTACCATAATACGTACCGACTTATGTCATCAAATGGTTAAACAACAATTTTCCAAATTAAATATATAAATTAATGGGGTTTTGTGAGAAGAAGTATGATTAACATATTTCATTTTCATTGACTTTTCTAGAGCCTATCAATAATATAAAAATAACAAATAAATAAAATTACACACATGAAATAAATTTTATGTCATTGAATAAATCGTTTCTTTAATATTTGAAAATTTTGTTATATATAACTTTGAGGACGACCGTAACGGAAGCTTAACGTGGCAAGTCTTGGCGGTAGGCAGTACCCGAATAAAACACATTTTAGCGAAGGGAGAAGACGTGGGCTAATAAGATTACAGAACTATTCACAAACGTTCCTCTTTAAATAGGTTGTATAATATGAACCAGCGGTTAATATTTTGGAATTATGTTTAAATAGGTTGTATAATATGAACGAGCGGTTAATATTCTGGAATTATGTCACAATGTAAGGTTGTTTCAATTATGATTCATACTTATTATTAAATCTATTAGCGATACTTAAATACGAAAATACCATGCTTAGTAATAGACTTCTATATTTAAACATTCTGTTATAACAAAATATTTCAACATTTATAGATATAACATTGCATAACACGAAACAAATGTCATTGCTGGCCTTTTGGTCCTGTTATGATTCTTACTTATCAACTAACCCAACAATATTCTTTTAATTTTTGTTAGTAGAAAATTTATCTAACTTAGACCCCTTATGACAAGTCAATATCTACATTTTCTTTTATTTATATAGAGAGAGAGGGAGAGGGAGACAGAGAGGAGTTAATATAAAAAAGAAAAAAACCGTATGAAACTTAAAAATGATTCAGGATGTGACATGTGTAAGTTCACTCTCAATGATTTTAAGATACAAGGGTAATTGTGTTCATTTAACTATAAGTGGTTTTAAACGCACCATTATAATGAGTTGGACGCATCGTTGTAATGTCGCAATTTATCTGTGCATTATACCATGTAAAATTAGACACAATGTTGTTACAGTTTTGGGCGCATCCATCAGACTTCTTAAAACACGTCATTTTCACTAAAACTATATGTGTGTGTACGTCAAAACCATTTGACACTGCATCCAAACTTTGTTGATTTGGTGCATCATAACGTGTTATGCTGCTCAAGTTTTATATTGGTTCTGGTTCATCAAACAATTACGTTTTATCTTACTTTTTAGGTTTGATTTACTACATAATTAGATTTTATGCACATAATTGTATATAATATTTAACCTAATATGACAGTGCGTCCAACTACGCAGGTTTAATTCATTGTTATATAAAAACTTCAAGGAGTATGTATATAACAATGTTGCTTCTAAAGCATCACACCATGGCATCCAACTACAAATGTTTGAGTAACTTTGGAGAAAATCGTCAAAATGTACATTTTAACCAAAAAAATGGTAAAATGTACATTGACTTTTCAACTTTAAAAAAGTATCTAAATCCAAATCCCACCAATGGTAAGGGGACACGTAAGTTCAAATTATTTTGAAGGTACAAATTTAGTCGGTCATCTGTCAACACAGGGGCTTCCCACGTGTATTTACCTGGCTAAAACGTAGCTGTTAAAATGCATACCGGCCTAAGCGTAGCCATTAAAATCATTTTCTTTGCAGCGATTATCTCTTCAAACTCCTGCTCATCGGACTCTTTCGTCGGAAAATCATGCCTTCTTCTCCGATTCGCTGTACGTATTCAACTAATATCTTACATTCTTCCACAACAGCCATCTCTCCATCCAATCCACTGTCTGGACGGAGGTTTTTTCACTTTTTGTAAATTCTAGGGTTTCTTTTCTGTTTTTCAATTTCTTTATCTGCCGATCAACTTTTGCTTCGTAGATTCAAAGTTACAGTTCATTGGTTTTACTGGTTCTGTATATGACTGCATTTTCTCATTGGGGATCTTATGGTTTTTTAACTTTCAGGATGATTCTTATGTGGATAGTTACATAAGCACATTTGGAGTTTATTTTGGGGGACTACTAACCACACACGGGAAATGCTAATCGCACTTGGTCATATACGCATCGTATAGGGCAATACGATGCGTATAGCCCTTCACAAATTCCCGTGCCCGACATTCTCTTACAACCTGTCATTCAAACCTCGTATACGCATCGTATAGGTCAATACGATGCAGTTTAGGATACGAGATTCCTTCTGCCACTAAACCCATCACATCGTACCTTATACGCATCGTATTGAGCTATACGATGCGTATAGGGCCCAAATTTTATGTATTTAAACAATGCAGAATTCTCATTCGAACCGAACGAACGAACGTATGCTTTCCAAAAAAAAACTATAAACATGTCTTGGTGGTGGGATGGTAACTACGGTTTTCAGGTATATTCTAACGAGTCGGTGGAAAACAACCCGCAAAGTTCTGGCGTTCAAGAGGTGAACCGGGAGGAGGTCTCGTCCGACGTTTATTCTCATCAACGGGTAAGGCTTCCGGATTTGAACGAGCCACTGAGCAATCCCGAGTTCGTATACGGTGAACCGTCTTACCTTACACAGCCCACGAACGACTACGTATACGGTGAAGTCTCATACCCGACACAACAAACCGACGACTACGTATACGGTGAAGTCTCATACCCGACACAACAAACCGACGACTACGTATACGGTGAAGTCTCATACCCGACACAACAAACCGACGACTTCGTGTCCGAAGACGAGGAACAAAACCATCAAAACTTGTCGTATAAAACTGACCAGAATTTTCAGTCTCGTGAACAGTTGGTGGATTGGGCGGTCAGGATAGGACGTGAGAATGGTTACGTCCTTGTCACCCGATGATCGAGGAGAAAAGGCGAAGATCCGACGGAACCGTTTATCAAGGTGTGGCTTGTGTGTGACCGTCACGGCGAACGTGCGTCTACTGCCACGGTTAGACGTGCCAGTAGCAAGAAAATAGATTGTCCCTTTAAATTAGAAGGAGAGTACCAAGAAAATACTGGTGATTGGAAATTAACGGTGAAGGATGACAGTCATAACCACGATCCTAGTCAACATCTTGAGGCGCACTCCTTTGCGAGGAGACTGTCTCAGTCGGAACAACTTTTGGTGGCAAAGTTGTATTCGCAAAACATGTTGCCACGAAACATTCTGGCAACTATAAGGGAACAAAACTCAGAGAGTAGTTGCATTAAAAAGGACATTTATAATGCGATACAAAAGATAAAAAACGAAACGAGAGTCGGTGAAACTCCAATGCAGATTCTGGAAAACCTGCTTTCTTCTAAAAAATACGTCTACTATACTCGGGAAGATCCTACCACAAATATTGTGGAGGAGATATTCTTTGTTCATCCGAAATCGTTTGAGATGTGGCGTGCGTTCCCGCACGTGTTGATGATCGACGCGACTTACAAAACAAGCATGTATAGACTTCCATTTGTCCAAGTGGTCGGTGTGACCTCCACACACCAGTCGTTTTGCGTCGCTCATGCATTTATATCAAAAGAACGAGAGGAAAACTTCGTCTGGGTGCTACTGCAAATAAAAGCAATGTTGCAAAAGTGTATGGAGCCGCGTGTGATAGTAACAGACAGGGACAAAGCTCTTATGAACGCATGTGATAAAATATTTCCGGATTGTTCGAAGAACCTATGTCGGTGGCACATACACGAGAATATCGCAAAACATTGTAGGGCATCATTTACAGACGAAGACTGGGCAAATTTCAAGTATTCATGGTCGGTATTATGTGAGTCTCCCACGCCAGATATATACCAGTACAACTTCAACCGGCTTTGAAAAAAGCAACAACAAAGGAAACAGGATGTCGCGAGAAACAGCTCATTCACAGGATCCCAACAAAGCAAATGTGACCCTGCGAGACACAGCTCGTACATTGCGTCACAAGACTCGATACAAGCGAGTTCGGTCATTCAACACCGTCGTCCAACGAAGGGTAAAGGAAAGCAACCACAAGATGATAACGCCTATCTTGGTTTTCCATTTATTATGGGGAAAGATGCAGTTAACAATATAAATTGTTTTAAGGATTCGATACCGTCTGTCTTTCATCCGTACATTTCATAAATACAGGATGTAAATCCCGACGGCAACTGTGGTTTTCGATCGGTAGCTTTGGGCTTAGGGTTAAATGAAAACCGGTGGCTTTTTATCAGACAACAACTTCTACAGGAGATGGACAATAAAGAGGAATGGTGGAGAACTGTTTTTGACAGAGTCGCCTTTCAAGAGTATGATATGCTACGTCACACAATAGATTGGCAGGATGTGAAAGCCGCACCAGTTAGTCGTTGGATGTCGATGCCATACACAGGACTCCTAATTGCTCAAAGATTTGGGGTGATTGTTCATCTTTTAAGCATCGCCGGTAATCAAACATTTTTTCCATTGTGGTTTGGTCCAAACGTTCACGCTCAACATCAAACTGTATCATTAGTTCACGTCAACAGGGCTCATTTCATCCACGTCAAGTTAGACGGAGATTTTCCGATTCCCACGTCGAATGCACTTTGGAATTTGCACCGAAATGATGATGCAGCAAAATGGGAAAATATATACAATGATCGTATTGAACGATTTAAGAAAATAATGGCTACTAATGGATCTACAATTCCACAATACTTCACGACTCACGGATGATGCTTTATTAGTTTTTTATTAATTTTAAGTATAGGGTCAATTTAATTATTTTAAATTTTAATTATTTGTAATTTTAATTATTTTAAATTAATTTTAAGTTAATTATAATTAATATTTTATTATTTTTTGATTAATTTTAATTAAATATAACTAATTTTATATTAAATATAACTAATTTTATATTAATATTCTATACGCAACGTATAGGGCAATACGTCACGTATAGGGCAATACGTGGCGTACAGAATACCAAAAGTTGATTGCTATACGCCACGTATTGATCTATACGCGGCGTATAGCCACTTGATATACCAGGAAACGGCAGCGTACAGAACCAAACGACCCAAAACAAACAAACACAAACCTATACGCATCCGACAAAAAAGCTCGTTGATTAGGATTGTCGTCTCAAAAAAACTTCGAAAAGGTACGTCTCTACACCCACGATCATTAATGTTAGGTTTATATTGAATATTAGCGGGTAAAACTGGGTATATTAGCGATTTTTAGGTTTGAACTTAAGAACTATACGCCACGTATAGGGCCATACGTGGCGTATAGTTCGTCTTAGGAAGACGATGAAGCCATACGCCACGTATAAGTCTATACGCTGCGTATGGCTAGGATTACCCGGTCACTTGCCTGCGTATGGCCTGGTTTGGGTCGCGTATGGCTTGGTTTACCCGGCAACTCGCCCGCGTATGGCTTAATTGGCCTGCGTATGGCTTATTTTGCCCGGCAACCGCCTATACGCCACGTATAAGCCTATACGTGGCGTATAGGTTTTTAAAAAATTAGTAATTATTATTTATTATTTAAAATAAAAAAAATTAATTATTATTATTATTTATTATTTAAAATTTTAAAAATATATTATTATTTCAATTAAAAATAATATATTATTATTATTTAAATTAAAAACAATATATTATTATTATTATTATTTATTATTTAATATTTAAAATAAAAAAAATTAATTATTATTATTATTTATTATTTAAAAATTAAACAATATATTATTATTATTATTATTTATTATTTCAATTAAAAACAATATATTATTATTATTTATTATTTTAAATTTAAACGATATATTATTATTATTATTATTTATTATTTAAATTAAAAAATTAAAAACAATTAATTATTATCAGATATGGTGGATCATGCTGATGATATTGAGATAGATCAGCTAGACGATCTTGCGCACTACCCTTTTCTGGATTTTACGCCCGATACGGAGGCTTATTCCCGTTGCCAGAAGCTCCGGGAAGTGCAGATGGGTCCAGGTACGGCGGTGGATTGGGCCCTTCTCGAGGAGGTGCAAGAGGCCGAGCGAGCTAGGGCCATCATCGGTCAGGACACGCCATGGTTGCGTATTTTTGACCTTTCTTTTGAGGATACATACCGAGAGCTGATCGTCGAGTTTCTTTCGACGTTCATCTACTCAGAGATTGGGCTGCAGCCTCTACCCGGGGAGGCGCCGGATATTGATCCGGATCGTATTTCTTTTTCTATTTTTGGGGTCGTTTACCGTCAGACCCTCCGTCAGTGGGCCATCACGACGGGCTTATACTACGAGCCTGAGACGGTCACGCCGCTTTTCACCGAGGCGGTGACGGAGGTGGACAAGGAGGAACTCCTTGTTTTTTGGGGCTTGATTTCAGATAGTCCTTGGTTTGGTACCAAGGGGAGGGTCTCGGGTATTAGAGACCCTTTGTATAGATATCTGCACCGGCTTATTTCGATGTCGATCGCACCGCGTCTGAAAAGCCGTGAGTGGTGCACTGATAGAGATCTTTTCTTCCTTTTATGCCTGCTTACTGGGAGGCGGTGCGACCTGTCCACGAGCATGGCGCTTTATTTTGCTTCTGCCTATATGCGACAGAAGCGCGGACTTTTATATGGCGGTGCTTTCATCACGCATATCATGCGGTCGGTCATACCATTTGACGACCATGAGCCTGCGATGTTACCGCCCATTCCCCCTGTCCGATTAGACCGTCGCACGGCGAGCGGCATGCGCATCACGCACCGATTCCCGCAGGGCCTTCGGTTCGTGGGGGCCGTCCAGGACCAGGTTTGGGTCCCGGTGCCGTTGCCGCAGATGCCTGGACAGGGGGACCCGCCTATGCCTCAGCCGCTACAGGGTGTGGCGATTGAGGACGAGCCGCCACACGTCGAGCAGGTCCACGAGCATCCGCCACAGCATCCCCGACACGTACTTCGGTCTGTTAGGCTGGATAGGGCTACCCAGGCATTGCTTGATGGCCTTGTTGCCGACTCACGTCGACAGGGTCGTCAACTCGATCGCATGGAGGACCTGATGATGTGGGCGGTTGGACAGCTCTTGAATCAGTCACGAGCTGCCGGCATCGAGCCACCCCCACTACCACCGCCACGTCATTATCCGGACGACCCCGTTCAGGGTGAGGGCGGGGCGGGGCGGGTCAGGGTGACGGCGGAGCCGGTTAGGTTTAGTTCTTTTATTTGTATTTTGTTCCTTTCGTTGTTATGTATGTAAAACATTTTGATGTATATATTTAATTTTTTGATGTAATGTATATAATTTTAGTTTATTTATTTGGTTGTAATGTTTAATTTTTTGTTTGGTTTGTAATGTTTAATATTTTGTTTGGTTTGTAATGTTTAATATTTTGTTTGATTAACAAACTTATATTAACAAAATTATATAAATTAAAATAAAAATAAACAAAATATAAATAAAATAAAAAAATTAAATTAAAAAAAAAAATACCTATACGTGGCGTATAGGTCAATACGCCACGTATAGGATTCATAAAACTCCCAAACCTTCCAACTTTTGAATCAAAAATATAACCCATGCCTCATACGCTGCGTATAGGTCAATACGCCACGTATTGGATCAGCCGCCAGACAGAGAATGACACGTGGCATTCTGTTGGCAGTGACTGAACTCTATACGCCCTCGTATTGACCTATACGAGGGCGTATAAGGCGGCGGCGGGTCCAATTAGCAATATTCCGTGTGCGGTTAGAATCACCCTTATTTTGTGAGTATTCTGTTTTGTTGTATAGGTGTTTGTGTTACATTGAGGCTTGTTGTGGTTTAGGTTGTGCTAATTTATATATTGATGCAGAAAATTAGGACTGTGGAGCAGCATGGGGAAGACGATCAAGCTGCAGATAGTGAGTACAGATAAAAGATTCTTGTTTGATATGATTTATGGAAAAGATTATTTATGTTCATTGACACGTGTCGTTATTTAATCGGAAAATTATTTTAACGGCTACGCTTGGGCCGGTGTGCATTTTAACGGCTACGTTTTAGCCGGGTAAATACACGTGGGAAGCCCCTATGTTGACAGGTGACCGGCTAAATTTGTGTCTTCAAAATAATTTTAACTTACGCGCTTTGCCATTGGTGGGATTTGGATTTGGATACTTTTTTAAAGTTGAAAAGTCAATGTACATTTTGCCCTTTTTTTTGTCAAAATGTACATTTTGGCGATTTTCTCTAAACTTTAATGGAGAGGTATATAACAGTGTTTGTAATCCATTACCGTAATGCATCCAAGTATTGCTTGATTTTTAGCTATGATATATTTGGATTTAAATAGTTATAATGGTATTAAAATATGATTGTTGCTTAAGATTCTTGAAGTATAGGGTTTCCTCAAAGACTAGGATTTAGGTTGTCATCAAGCATATTATCAAAGACAAGAAGGGTGCATGAAAGCAGACCGGATTGATAAGCTGCCAGGCCAACCAGAAGTCGGTTTTGATCATTATGCAGGATATGTAACAGTTGATGCAGAGGCTGGAAGGGCATTGTTTGATTACTTTGCTGAATCACCTTACAATCGGTCGTCGAAACCTCTAGTTCTGTGGCTCAAATGCTCAATGGAGGTAATATTATAATAACACGTGTTAATTTCTTCGGTTTCAATATCATAATATACAACATATTTCTACAGGGCCCGGATGCTCGTCCTTGGGATATGGAGCCATGGAAGAACTTGGACCGTTTCGGGTCAACAGTGAGAATTTTTTTTATATTTTAAGAAATGTTTCACATGAGGGCCAGGTCAATGTTGTTGATCACTTGAGGGCTTATCACCATTTTTGTTGGTGAGAAAGTCCAATTCATAGCCTTGTAAGATAGTTGCCAGGTTAAACGGTTAATTTCTCTGAAACTCGCCAACGAACATGGTGTTAAACCCCTTTCTCACCAACCCGGAAGGAGAGAAAGGTAGCCCCCCACGCGCAGCTTTCTCGCCAACCAGGTAGGTAATTAACTTTGTTTTTTTTTCTGCATCTGAGAGGAAACTCGGCAACATGCAAGTCAACTAACTTGCATTTTTGTCTTGTACCACATGAGAAACTCGCCGGCATGGATGTTATTTTCATTCAAATTTTTGTCTTCTTCCTAAGGGTGTTGGGGGCGGGTAACTCGGATGGTTCCCGAGTAGGAGAGAAGGCAACTGGGTAAATGAGTAGATGGCCCCCATTAAACCGAGTAGACGAGTGCGGGTTCTTGAGATGTCCAAATCGAGTAAATATACTCGATCCGAGTAAGGGTAAATGAGTAGATGGCCCCTTCACCCACCTTCCAACCACCCAATACCCACTTGTACCACATGTATTAAAAGTTGTACATATAAAAAATAAAGTGGGTGAGTAAATGAGTAGGTGTTTCCAATGAAATCTGGGTAAATGAGTAAATGAGTAATTTTGAGGTGGCAAAATTCTATTGGACAGTTTTGATGAGTAAATGGGTTAATGGCCCCCAACACCCTAAGAAGATAATCGCCAGCTTGGATAGCATGTTTCAGTGAAAGTCTCCAAAAGCAAAAGTTGAATTAAAGTTGCATGTGAATTCAAATATGTTGGTTGCAGTGAACCCGTGATGGTATAATATTTTTAAAGAAGCATGCTGTCAAGTTAGGTAAAAAATTAAAAAAATCGATCCTTGGTATTTTTGTTATATAAGGGATTGTTGATTAGTGTAAGAATATGGATAGTTTGAGTGCATGTTAAAATATTATATCGGATATAAATTGGTGGACCAACACTCATTGTTAGTCCTAAAATTTCAGTTTTCACTCTAAAGTTTTTACCTCTCAATTATGGGTGGAGGGTATCCATTTCCAGCTAACTCTTCGCCTTCGATACATCTTTCAAACCCTTTGGTACAACCTTCAAACCTTTCTCGTCCAGCTGATGAACCAATTACCTAGACGGATGAAGAGTGGAATTGGACATTTGATCAGGTTTTTGGCCAACTACAGATTGGAGAAGAACAGGTCCCCAGTTCAGATGAGGGGTATGTCCCCAATTCAGAAGAGGGGTATGTCCCCAATTCAGAAGAGGGGTACGTCACTGACCCTGGAGAGGAATACGTACCCAATTCAGAGGAGGGGTCTGTCCCAAACTCAGACGAAGGGTATCTTCCCAACTCAGAGGAGGGGTACGCCACTGACCCCCGAGAGGAATACGTGACGAAGTCTGAAGACGAGGACACAGATGACGAATGTCCTAGGTACCATGATACATGGGAAGACGAGCGCTCTTGGCATTTGGATAACTCTTTTGATTCATTCGAGCATCTTTAAGTTTAGTTAAGTTGTTTAATTTTTAATTTTTAGTTAATGTAATTTTTAATTATAAGTTTAGTTAATGTAATTTTTAATTTTAAGTTTAGTTAATGTAATTTTTAATTTTTAGTTAATCTAGTTTTTAATTTTTGGTTTAGTTAATGTAATTTTTAATTTTTAGTTTAGTTAATGTAATTTTTAATTTTTAGTTAATGTAATTTTTAATTTTTAGTTTATCTAGTTTTTAATTTTTGGTTTAGTTAATGTAATTTTTAATTTTTAGTTAATGTAATTTTTTTATTTTTGGTTTAGTCTTATACGTGCCTAAATAATTTTTAATTATTAAGTTGTTAAATTTTTAATTTTTATTAATTTGGAAATACAGTCAACATAAAATAAGAATATGGAAAAAATTAATTCAATTCTTATGAAATAATTAATATTTCAACTTCTTTTAGTGGGTGTATATATATCTAGTGTTTCTAAACATTTAACTACTACTTCTTAGTCACGCAAAACATTAAACAAAATCCTTAAATATGTTTGATCCAATTTTAATTAAGTTATATTGGGGTGATGATGTTTCTTATCAAATATAGTGTGACCATGTATTTCTCTTATTTCCAATAAAGAAACTTAGACGTAGAAATTTATATATTAAAAAAACTTTATGAAAGTAGAACATAGTACTTTTTCTTGGATTAAAATAAAACATTTCATATTTAACCAATACATAATTATACATAGTGTGACCATTTATTTCTCTTATTTCCAATAAAGAAACTTAGACGTAGAAATTTATATATTAAAAAAACTTTATGAAAGTAGAACATAGTACTTTTTCTTGGATTAAAATAAAACATTTCATATTTAACCAATACATAATTATACATAGTTATCGGAATACAACTTTATAATTAAAAATACATAATTATCAGGGAAAATCAAAGTTGTCTTTGAAGGCGATAACAGTTGTTAATTACTTCCAATGACAATCGTCATTTGACCGGTCTGAATAATGCTCGTCTTCGTATGGGTCGTGAAACTCTCGTTCGTACCGGTGTTCGTAAACAAACTCGTCTTCGAATGTGTCTTGTTGATCGACAACCAGATGGTGTTCCTACTAGACCACATGAGGGTGTTCCTGGACCACATGAGGGTGTTCCTGCTCGACCACCGGAGGGTTTTCTAAGTCGACCACCGTAGGGTGTTCCTGTTCGACCACCGATAAGATGTTGTGTTTGTTTGCCATTTTGAAAATTTTAGAAAGAAAATGATGTGATGAATATGGTGAATGATAAAAGATAGATGCTTATATTTATAATGGGGTTTCATAAATTGTATTTTTATTTATAATTATTATTATTATAAAAAATATTATTATTATTATAAAAAAATAATTTAAAAAAAACTCATTTTCTCTAACTTTGGAGCAGGTTATTTATATTTAACAGATGAGAATAATATTTTTCGGAGGTTGAACAAGTTGAACATTACATGATAATAATATATTAAACAAATACAAGCATACATAAAAACAACGGCTTAATAAATATATTACAAGCAACAGTTAAGTGAAAAATAAAATACATAAATTCACGGGTGTGGGTTTGAACACTTGATTATTCTATGACATGTTTGTCTACACCGTGAACATCTACGTGGAGCACGTTCCTCCGGATAATGAGCATCCATATCATTATGTATTCTTCTCGACTTTCTTCTACCACGTGATGTGGTAATTTTGGTCGAGTCGGGTTTAATCCTCCAACTAGGGTTAGTCTAATAAGCATTGTGGGCTAGGGGGTAAATTTGACTATCATACTGCGCTCTGTACGCTACCATCGTGTAAAATTCATTGATAATTCCGTCTAAGGGATCCCCTCTATGACGACAAACAACAATGGCATGTGAGCATGGTAGTCGTTCAATTTGCCATTTACCACAGGTGCACGTTTTGTCTTTGTACTCCACGATATAATCGTTTCCACCTGTTTCATTTGTTTGCAGATTGGATAATACCCGATACCTACCACGCCTGTAATCGAACTCCGTTACGTGTTGTTGGGCACGAAGTTCACGGGTCACAAACACACGCCAAATGCGAGGTGGCAATGTTGTTCGGCAGTGTTCTATAATCTCAGAGTTTTTTTTCTGAATTGCTCCACAGCTTTATTGAACGTACAATCAATGATAGCCTTTATGGTCATAGGCCGTATTTCACGTAAAGCGTTTTAAAACTCTCTAAAATGTTTGTTGTTAAGTTTCCCCACCGACGATGGTTTTTATCATGAAGTAGCGTCCACTTACTCACTTTAATAGCGTTTAGATATTCCCATGCTTCCGGATTAGTATCTGTCAAAAGATTAACATAATGATCATACTTTCTTTGTTGCATAGTGCTACAGATATCCCAGCATAGCCGTTTCAAACTAGAGACCTTAAACTTATGCATTAAGTTGCTTCGAACATGTTTCAAGCAAAACCAATGAACCGCATTCTCTTTCCACACTTGGAGATTTTTCATTGCATTAATAATGCCTTTATGTCTATCAGAGATAACACACAACTTCTTACCTCGTTGCATCACAATGTGGATCCATAACTGCTGAAAAAACCAAGACCAGCTCTCCACGGTCTCTTCATCAACAATTGCATAGGACATCAGCACTATGTAATTGTTTGCATTTTTTGTGACGACAATAAGCATCTTACCCCGGTATGATCCCTTCAAGTGGGTGCCGTCTACAGATAAAACCGGCTAACAATGTTGAAATGCTTTAATTGACGCCCCAAAAGCCCAAAACACATATTTAAATCTAGATGTAAAGGGAAAAATAAATGGCATTGGTGTGTACAAATCTTGTTGGTCTTGATTTAATTGAAAACCCTCCTCGTAATTTTGGTTACCAAATTGTAGTGATGAAGTACCTTCGAAATAAGTTGAAGTACCTCTGTCGTCATAACTTTGGTTACCCATTTCATCCACATTTTGAGATGGGATGGAAGACAAAGGGCTGGGGTGATAACTTTGGTTACCCATTTCATTCAAATTTTGAGATAAATGTGGTGAATGACCCACTTGGTTCTCATTAGTGTTACCATCCCCTCGGCCTTGACTGTCTTGTCTTCTACCCTTTCGACGCGGACGTTGTGTTATAGGGGGAATTCAAAGTTGACGGCATCTTGTGTAACATGGGTCGGCTGATATCCCATATGGTGTTGTGTATGTGACAAACCCATATATTGGTTGGCCATGTTTCTGATTAGATCAGATGCGTAATAGATCTGGCTCATCCCGTCACACTACAATTATAGTATGTTAGATAAAAGAATTAGCATTTAAAATATATTAACTAAATGTTAATCACATAATACCATCACTTGCAACCTAGCCCCATCATTTGGAAACCCATGCGGTATTGTTATAGGATCAATTGTATATATAATGGTCCGCGGCAGATACCACTCCATATATTCACGGCTCGCAATAAAATTATGAGAGACGACTTCAGTAACAATGTTGTCAGCCCGGTTCATCCATGCTTAAATATATGTATGGTATTCACCTTTCCAATCTTTATTCTGTCCACAGACACGAATTTTTTTGTGGAGTGTTCTGTCCTCCTGTATGCTTAAAAGGGTGTTTGTATGGATTGGTTGAAACATGCCAAACTGTCTCATAACCCTCTCTGGTAAGTGGGGCTCTACAGTTTTCCAACATATGAGATAAGTTTGGCATCACCAACTCTGTTGACCGTTTGTACACATTTTCAGGCAATTGATCAAGTATAGCATCATAAGGTTTCCATGTAAACTGAAATAAATTGTAATTATATTAGTAAAATATCACATACTTCACATATTTAAAAGTAATGTTATTAAAAATTGTTTTACCATGAACTCATTAATGGAATGAATCTGAGATCGATATGCGCTCAAGACATGTGTGGGTGTGTCAGTATAACTTAACAGAACGTTCCACCTACGAGTAAATAATATAAATGGTTTTACCATGAATTCTTTTGTATAATAATACACATGTAGAATAATTGTTTCTACATGTAGTATGACGTAATAATTAAGATAATTAAAGTAATTCATACACATTTTAGATTTTTTTAAAAGATATTTTTTTGTAAAGCATATTATTAAAAATATGTTTAGTAATGTGATTGAAACAAGTTACAACTTACAACATCAACTACGTAAGTAAAAAGACCTGAAAATATTTAATCATGGATTATTGTAGTATGTCATATTGCACATAGATACAGTTTGTGATATTAAATATATTACCTACAAGTCGTTTGTTTTCAATAAATAATATTTTTATTTTAAACGTCAACTGTTATTTTCTTTACCATATTTTACTTACGTGAAGGGACTACAATATAGGAGACTAAAGGTGAACTTTAATTTGAACTCTTTTATATATGATACTAAAACAAATATAATAATATTAATATGCTGAAGTTATAAATCAAATACCTTACACCGTATGGCTTGTCAAAATTGTATGGGAAACAAATTTTAGGAGCGAAACCGGGAAATATTTCCCAAGCCCAAAACGTTAACAAAAACATCGGACCACCAATCTCGATAATATCAATACTAGTTGCCTTACACAGATTTCTATATAAAGATGCCAAAACAGCGCTACCCCAACTAAGCCCGCTACATTCATTTAAATTTTCTATATTATCTAAAAATCGAATGTGAACCCAGTTGCTAGCGTTATCAGGAAATAAGGTTGCACCGATAAAAAAAAAGATTATCAACCTAGCTCATTGAGTACATTCTAGGTCGGATGAATCGTTGGGAAATTCATTCCTGATTTGTTCTAAAATAAACGGCAAGCTTATTTTGTTGCCTTGCCTATCATTCGATGGTAGGTGGCAACCCGTCAAACACAAGAACTTATCAAAAACTTCTTGACCCGTCATAATATAATCAACGCCTTAAACCACATTACCCTCAACAGGTAAACTCCACAACACTTGAATATCTTGTAAGGTTACCGTTACTTCACCAATGGGCAGGTGAAAAGTATGTGTTTCGGGACGCCACCTCTCCATGAGTGCATATATTAGTGCATGGTCAAGCATGCGATTTCCACACTTGATGAACCCACTAAAGCCGGCTAAAGTAATTTTTTCCATCGCATTATCCGGGATAGGATGTTCTTTAATGTGTCTCCAAAAAAAAGTATCCCCCGCCTTACTCTTAAGACACAATTATCGCCAACATTTTGCTTATTGTTGAAATAGTAATCGGCCCTATGACTCTGGCTTAAAAAAATAAGATCGTCAATAATTGGACCAGATGTAAAACCACCGGCCATTTTTATAAAAATGAAAACTTTATAAAAATATTGAATAACTTTTATATAGTGAGAGATATTATGATGTTTGTAAAAAAAAAGTGACGGACCACTACATGTATTTATAAACTCGCCACCTCACATGTATGTAAAATTCTGTGCACTGTCCACCTCACATGCAAATACAAAACATTATACAATTTTGCACTTAATTGAGTTGGTCTTCTTCACGGGTTCCACAAATCAATTCACTGCAACAAATTCAGATTCACATGCAACACTTTTTGCTTTTGCAGACTTTGAAGCCATCTAGGCTGGCAAGTTTCTCATGAGGTACAAAACAAAAATGAAAGTTAATCACCTACCTGGTTTGCGAGTTTCTCATTAGGTACAAGACAAAAATGGAAGTTAATCATCTACCTGGTTGGCAAGAAAGCCGCGCGTGAGGGGGGTACCTTTCTCTCATTCCGGGTTGGCGAGAAAGGGGTTTAACACCATTTATGTTGGCGAGTTTCAAACAATTTAACCGTTTAAACTGACAGCTATCTTACAAGTCTAGGATAAGGAGTTTCTCGCCAACCGAGTTGGCGATAAGCCCTCATGTGATAACAAATATTGACAAGGCCCTCATGTGACACAATGCTGGGAAACAAGCCCCATTATTAAAAAAAAATCCAACAGTGATGGGGAAACATTAATTATACAGCAATGAGTATGCATGGAATAATGGTACCACAGGTTCCTTTAATAATTTTGTTAAGCTTGTTGTTTGCATAAATATAATGAAAAAGGCTAAACCTTGATAAATCAACAGTGGCAAATGTAGTGTTCTTGGAGTCGACTGCCGGGGTGGGATTCTCGTATTCAAACAGATCATCGGACTATACGACAGGGGATAAACGCACGGCTAAAGACTCCTACACTTTCCTCCTCAACTGGATAGAAATACAAAATGCGTGATTTCTTTATCGCGGGTGAAAGCTATGCAGGTCACTATGTACCTCAGCTTGCTTCCCTTATTTGCTCAGAGAACAAGAAAATAAACCAAACAATTATTAATCTTCAAGGAATTGCAGTAAGAGCATATCATATTGATATAACATACACCCTCGAGAATGTAAGCACTAATTCACTATCTAATTGTGCAGATTGGGAATGCTTTGATAGATCGTATTTGAATCACGACCTCCTCCTTTTTCGCCAACTCAATGTCTAAGAAGTGGTTCATTTGGTTCCTAAATATTTGATGGTTCTCATTTGAACTCACCCCTATGTGTGCATGCATATAATAAAACCAGTTATATATTACTTGTAACTAGATCAGAATTTAACAACATGATGTACTTCTACTAGGTCAAGAATTTTGATCCTTGCTCTGATTATTATGTATCCACCTATATGAATCAAGCAAAAGTGCAAGAATCTCTTCATGCCCGAAAAACCTCAAGGTCACATTCACCGCCAAAAAACTGAAAAATTTGCGACAGCGAATTTTGTGGGAAATTTATAGGGATGGCAGAAATACCCGAACCCGATGGGAAAACCCGATACCCGGAACATCCGGGGCGGGTAACGGGCCGGGTATTCGGGCAACGGGCCGGGTATGGGATTTATTTTTTATAAATTTTCGGGTTCGGGTTCGGATACGGGTATGGTATTAAGTGAAACCCGGCCGATTACCCGAAATATATATATATACCCGATTAGGTACCTGCAATATTATATGTTTCTTTTATTTAAAATACATAAATAATTAATTATATTTATATATGTTTCCCTTTCCAATGTTCTAATCGGTAAACGACTCTTCCTTTCTTAATTCCTTTCCTAATTTTATGTTTCCAATTCCCTTTAATTTTAATAACTGATTCGACGTCGCCTTAAATACGTTATACGTATCAAGTTCTCCTTCTCTGTTGCTACAAAACTTATCACCTAGGGGTGGAAGTCTTGAAGCAGTGCTGGATGGACAAGTTAAGACGGGACTTCTGGGCTTGGGCTTGGAAGAACGAACGGGACCTCCAGGTCTTGAAAGGATGATCTGCAAAACAGGAAACACCGTGAGCCTCGCCACGAGCAGAAGGGGTTTTCTCCTCGTGACCACCCTCCGGCGTGAGAATAAGTATGTGTATAGTGGGAGATAAGAGGTGAGAAAAAAGGGATAAGTAAATTATGATATTGTGAATCGGTGAGTTAAAACATGAGTCTTACCTTTGAAATCGGCCCGACTATTTATAAGGTATCCATGGTCAAGATGTTTGGACTGGGTATCCATTGTAGGTTGTATGCAGTCAAACATCTCTCCCTACTTCTGCTAATATGACTGTTATTTCCTCATTCGTGCTTAGGGAGTTCAGGGTGTATTTAATTATCTTTGTTTGTATAGTTGACCCGTGTTTCCTGTGTACAGGTTCTGTCCCTGACACATCTTGTCTTGTTAGCTGACTTCCCTTTTTGTGTTACTTGTTCTTTCCTGACCTCTTTCTATTATGGGTTCAGGTTTCCCCATTGGTGTTGTCTTTATAGTTGACTCTTATGCCCAATGAGGCGTTATCTTAGTTATTTAGTATTATTTTCTGGTATGAGATTATTTCCTTCGTAACTTCTTTGATATTTTCTAAGTGTTGAGTGGGAGATGTCGTCCGATGTCAGATGAGTCCATCTTTCGGCCGGGACACCCTTGAGCCGCGGCACGGCCTCAGCCGCGGATGGGGTAGGGTTTGTCGATTCCGTCCTTGTTCTTTCCTTCTAGCATGGGTTCCGTTTTCCCCATCCTTGTTGCACTTTGGCCGTGACACACACTCAGCCGCGGCAGGCCTTCAGCCGCGGCAGGTGGTCCCTCCTGCATTCCTTACGACCGACCTTCCCCTTCTTGTTGCGCTTGTGCTTTGAGTCGTGACATATCTTTGGCCGTGACACGTCTT
The DNA here is from genome assembly GCA_023525975.1 of Smallanthus sonchifolius. Taxonomy (NCBI): domain Eukaryota; kingdom Viridiplantae; phylum Streptophyta; class Magnoliopsida; order Asterales; family Asteraceae; genus Smallanthus; species Smallanthus sonchifolius. Next base: position 83,311,007 of record CM042032.1, on the reverse strand, counting down.
TGGCTTGGTGTCCCGCAGCGAAGAATGGCTTCTCAGCCGTGGCAGGTTATCAGCCGCGGCAGGCTCTCAGCCGCGGCAGGCTCTCAGCCGCGGCAGGCTCTCAGCCGCGGCAGGCTCTCAGCCGCGGCCGGCTCTCAGCTTGATGCTTGATCGTCTATCCTCTTCAAGTCCCCCCAGTCCATTATCATGATATGCGAATTCATGATGATGGATTATGCTCTCGTCAGTCGATGCGTCGTCCTATCTACTGCTATGGTCCGTTCTGTCCCATCATAGGTTGAATGGTCTAATCAGATGTCCCCTCCTACAAACCTACTTTCCCTCTTATTTTTTGAATTTTAAACTTGTTTGTCTTTCTAGTTTGAATTTCAAATCTCTTACTTTCCCCTCCATTATTTGTTATATATAGATGCTCCTTGTCTTCATTATTTTCAAACTCCTCAAGATAAGAAGTTTCGGTTTTTTGCTTGGTTTGTCTCGCTGGTTCGTTGTCCTAGTTCTCTGTCGGCTTTTGCTTATCACAACTTGGCGGGTTAGTTCTTTCTTCTTTGTTTTCCTTTTATTATGGAGTGTCGTAGTGATATGGATGTTCAAACGTCCGTCATTACTACTAGGTTTTTAGATGCTTTTGTCGAAAAATATGGTATTGACCCTTCTTTAGAGCCTGTCGTTCCTCCGTCGGGAGCGACCGTTCGTGATGCCCCTCCGGGGATGATATCCTTATATACCGCCTTCTTTTCATTTTCCAACTTTCGCATACCCGTTAGCGTATTTCTTGAGTCGGTGTTGAGTTATTACGAGATTCACTTATCCCAAGTCGTTCCCTTAGGACTGATCAGAGTATATCATTTCGACATTTCTTGTCGTGCCCTTAGGATCGAGTCGGACGTTCATTTGTTTAGGGCTTTTTACAAACCAACTCGGGTGGGTGATTGGGTTACTTTTGAGAAACGAAAAGCTCCTTATCCTAGTCACACCCTTCGTCCTCCCACTAGCTTGAAAAGATGGAAAGATCATTTCTTTTTCATCTCCGCTCGTGCGATCCCGTTTGAGATGCATTGGTCCCCGCCGAAGGAGTCGCTTAGAGATCCCATTCCCAAGTCTCGTGAATATCTTAAGGTTGATTATGATAAGTTACTAGCCGTCCCGACGGCTCTGCGCCCCTTTTCCGAGCATTTCCTTGTAATGGTTGGGATTAGCCGTAACTGGGATGATCCATCCGTTCGACCCGTACTCCGTTATAATGGGGAACGTGAGTAATTTCCTTTTAAATTTACTTTCGTGGTTGTTGCCTCTTACTAATGTTAAGTTATGTGTTTGTAGGAATGGGTTTGTTTGACCGTATGAAGTTGTCTACGACCGAACCGATTGAAGAGGACGTGGTGCCCATTAAGCCGGGCCACAAGACCATTTTGGAAAAAACTAAAGATTTCATTATTCCTCCTCTGGAGTCGGGTTCTAGACGTCCTAGCAAGAGGAAGGTTAATGTGGGTGATACATCCGGTAAGGAAGTCGCGGCAGGAGATGAGTCGCCGATCGCTCCTGGTGGTAACTCCACCTTCCAGGCTGATCATGATTATAGTTCCGAGGATGGGTCAAACCCGTCAATTGATTTGAACTATGCTAAGAACTTTTCTGGTTCTAATGTTGACATGAGTGCCCCTTTTGTTCCTAACTGGAGCTTTCACAATGGTACCTTGGTCGAGTCATCTGAGCAATGCCGCGAATTTATGTATTCTGCGCGTACTCCTGCTGATCGCGCTCGTTATAAGAATATGTCGACCCAGGAGGTGACTGATGTTGGTTTCTCTTCGGCGGTTTGCCTCCTCAACTCTTATGCTAGTACTAACGAGCGTTTGCTAGATAGTGTTCGAGCCAATCGTGATTTAAAAATAGACTTGTCTCGCGCTCAGGAGAAACGTTTGGAGTTGGAGGCTGAGAATCAGTCACTAAGGGGTGCCTTTGATAGCGAGCGAACTGTTTTTACTTCCCAAATTGCTACTCTTCGCGGTGAGATTTCGCGATTGGAGAATGAGAGGTCTTGGCTTATTTCTACCGGCATGCGGCAGGCCTTTGAGAAGGTTCGTAATAGTGATGAGTTTTTGGACATGTTAGGAGATCTTAATTCGTTGGCTGATAAGGTTGGGTACAATGGTGGTTTGAAAGAAGGTGTGGGTCTAGGCAAGAAAGGGAAAAGGGCTCAAGACTCCAGTCAGTTTCACGCGGACGCTCTTGATCGGCTTCGTGAACTTTCTGACAAGTTTGATAATTGCCAATTTCCGATGTCTGCGTCCATAGCTAGCATGGTTGGTTCTACAATTGCTGATATCCAAGCTTTTCTTGCTCCCAAGTGATGTTTGTCTTTGTGTACTGCTTATGTATGGACGTTTGTTTTTATTTTATGTTGTCCCTGCGTGGACGTTTATCTTATGTTGTCCCTGCGTGGACATTTATCTTATGTTGTCCCCGCGTGGACATTTATCTTTAGTTTCTGTCGCCCTTGCGTGGGCTTCTATCCTTGTAACTCTTTATGTGGACTTTTCTGTTTATGCAATGTAGTCTTGTTTGTTTATAAGATCTCCTTACCTCCGTCTGACTTTGATCAGCTTATTCGTCTTTCCAGTCGCGGCTGGAAGACAGATTATTTTTCAACCTGAACTTGGCCAGGTGACTCGTCTGTCCAGTCGCGGCTGGAAGACTTAGATTATTTTTTAACCTGAACTTGGTCAGGTGACTCGTCTGTCCAGTCGCGGCTGGAAGACTTAGATTATTTTTTAACCTGAACTTGGTCAGGTGACTCGTCTGTCCAGTCGCGGCTGGAAGACTTAGATTATTTTTTAACCTGAACTTGGTCAGGTGACTCGTCTGTCCAGTCGCGGCTGGAGGACTTAGATTATTTTTCAACCTGAACTTGGCCAGGTGACTCGTCTTTCCAGTCGCGGCTGGAAAACTTAGATTATTTTTCAACCTGAACTTGGCCAGGTGACTCGTCTTTCCAGTCGGCTGGAAGACTTAGAGTATTTTTCAACCTGAACTTGGCCAGGTGACTCGTCTTTCCAGTCGCGGCTGGAAGACTTGGATTATTTTTCAACCTGAACTTGTCAGGTGACTCGTCTGTCCAGTCGCGGCTGGAAGACTTAGATTATTTTTCAACCTGAACTTGGCCAGGTGACTCGTCTTTCCAGTCGCGGCTGGAAGACTTAGATTATTTTTCGACCTGAACTTGTCAGGTGACTCGTCTTTTTAGTATCATTCCTTAAAGACAAATATAATGGTTTTTGAATGTAATCCCTGGTGTCCGCATACACCTTGTTTCAAAATTGATTACAATGATTGCTTAAATGTTTCTTACATATAACATTTCCGGAGCTGGGCTCCATTCCACGTTCGTGGTATGTCGCTTCCATCTAAACGAGCCAACTTGTAGGAACCGTTTCTTCCTGTTTCCTTGATTTGGTAGGGGCCTTCCCAGCGTGGGCCCAACTTCCCTTGATCTTCCATCCTGCTGGCTTCATTGCTTCGGAGCACGTATTCTCCCTCTTTGAACGATCTTTTTTGCACTCTTGAGTTGTAGTATCTTTCAACTTCTCTCTTATACTTTTCCTCGCGGATTGCTGCTATCATCCTTCGTTCTTCCAAGAGGTTCAGGTTCAACCGTAGCTCCGAATCATTATCCATTTCGTTAGCCTGGAGAATACGCTGTGTTGGCATGATTATTTCTGCTGGTATTACCGCCTCGGTGCCATATGTTAAGCTGAATGGGCTTTCTCCATTGCTTGTCTTTGGCATCGTCCTGTGTGCCCATAGCACGTGTGGTAGTTCTTCCAGCCAATTTCTTCCTTCGTTTCCTAAACGTGTCTTTATGCCCTCCACGATGCTCCGGTTAGCTCGCTCCACCTGACCATTTCCCTGGGGATGTGCCACTGAAGTAAAGATTTGTTGTATCTTCATATCCACGCACCATTGTTTAAATGGGTTGTCCGCGAATTGTTTTCCGTTGTCTGTCACAATAAACAACGGAAGACCAAACCGACAAATGATGCATTCCCAAACAAATTTCTTCACCTGTATGCCCGTGATGGATGCGAGAGCTTTTGCTTCCACCCACTTGGTGAAGTAATCAATTGCCACTATCAAGAATTTTATCTTCCCTTGAGCTATTGGGAATGGCCCGACTATATCCATTGCCCATTTTTGAAAGGGCCATGCCGCCGTGACGGGGACCATCTCATTTGGTGGTCGGTGGCACATTGGGGCGTGCCTTTGGCAACTCTCACATTTCTGAATTTCTTCAATGGCGCTTTTGTGCATACTCGGCCAGTAGTATCCTGCTCCCATTGCCTTCGCGACAACCATCCTTGGGCCTGCATGTATTCCACATATGCCGAAGTGGATTTCCCGAATTACATAGTTGGCTTCTTCTTGATTGAGGCACCTCAGTAGAGGTCCTAGGTAGGACCTTCGGTATAGACATCCCCGTTCCATTTCGTATTGCAACGCCTTTGTTCTTATCTTTCTTGCCTCAGCTCGATCGTCTGGTAGCGTACCTTTTGTGAGAAACTGGATGATAGGAGTCATCCAGGTTGGGTTCTCCGCTTCCGTGATTGTGTTGATCTCTGTGTCTGCGATAGACGGGGATTCTAGCACTTCTACTCTGACCTCCTTTGCTAAATGTGTGAAAGTGACTGAGGCCAACTTGCTGAGAGCATCGGCTTTTTTGTTTTTGCTTCTTGGGATGTGTATGACCGTACATTCATCGAATAACTTGATAATGGCCTGGGCCTTCTCCAGGTATCGCTTCATTGACTCTTCCTTAGCATCGTACGAGCCGTTGATTTGGTTTGCTACGAGCATTGAGTCTACATGAGCGTGTAATTTTCGTACCCCCATCTTGTGAGCCAATCTTAAGCCTGCGAGTAACGCTTCATACTCTGCCTCATTGTTAGAACTTTTGAAATCCAACCTTAGCGCGTAGGTCAGCTCGACCTGGTCTGGCCCCACTAGTATCAAACCAGCCCCCGAGCCTTCGTTGTTTGAGGCCCCGTCCGTGTGGAGATTCCAGGTGCTATCAGCTTTAATTTCTTGGTTACTTTTCGCCACCTGTGTTTGCATTTTTCCTTCGGTTGGTATCTCCACCAAGAAATCGGCCACTACCTGACCCTTCATTGCGGACCTTGGTTTGTACTTAAGCTCGAACGCCCCCAGCTCGATTGCCCATTTTGCTAATCTTCCCGAGATCTCCGGTCTTCTCAGGATTTGTTGTATTGGGTGCTCCGTTTGTACTTCAATGTTGTGAGCTTGGAAGTACCTTCGGAGCCTTCTTGAGGCGTGCACTAAGGATAACACTAGCTTCTCCATTGGTGAGTATCTTGTTTCTGGATCTTTTAGCGCTCTGCTGATAAAGTATATAGGGGTTTGAACATTACCCCGCTCTGTCATCAAGACTGCACTCACGGCCGCGGTTCCGGCGGATAGGTACATTGTCAGGTTTTCTTGTGGGACTGGAGCCGTGAGCGTTGGCAATTGACTCAAGTAACTCTTCATTTCTTCGAATGCCTTTTCTGCTTCTTGTGACCATACGAAATTCTTTTTACCTAGGCAATTTCTTAGAGTTACCATGAATGGTAAAGTTCTCTCAGCATGTTTTGACAAAAATCTGTTTAAGGCGACAAGACGCCCGTTGAGCGTTTGCACATCCTTAACAGATCTTGGTGAGGGCATTTGCAGCACCGCCTTCACTTTTTCTGGGTTTGCTTGGAACCCGTCCTTGGTGACAACTACACCCAAAAATTTGCCCTGCTCTACCCCAAACGAACATTTCTTTGGGTTCAGCTTCATGTTGACGCTTCTTAGAGTTTTGAATGTTTCGCCTAGGTCACCCAATAACCCTTCTTCGTTCTTGCTTTTCACCACTAGATCGTCCACATACACTTCCAGGTTTTTACCGATTTGTTCGCTAAAAGCCGTGTCCATCAATCGTTGGTAGGTAGCTCTAGCGTTCTTCAAACCGAAAGGCATTTTTGTGAAACAAAATATCCCAGTACTAGTGTAGAACGCTGTTTTGTCTTCGTCTTCTTTGGCCATCTGTACCTGCCAGTAACCTTTATAAGCATCCAAGAAACATTTTAGTGGAAAACCTGCCAGAGCGTCTACTTTGGAATCAATTTCTGGAAGCGGGTAACAATCTTTAGGGCACGCGGCGTTAAGATCCTTGAAATCTATGCACATCCGCCACGTCCCGTCTCCTTTTTTGACCATGACTGGGTTTGCCACCCAGGTTTGGTATTTCACCTCTCGTACTATGCCGGCACACAAAAGTTTTTCAACCTCTGCCAATACTGCTTGGTTTCTTTCTGGCCCCAAATGTCGTCTTTTTTGCGCCACCGGTTCCTTTGATCTGTAGGTGTTTAAACGGTGTTCTGTCGTTTCTCTCGGAACCCCCTCCATGTCTGAAGGTTGCCAGGCGAAGACATCTAGATTGTTGAGTAAAAACTGCTTCAGCGTTTTCTTCGTTTCCTCTCCCAGTTGGCGTCCCACGGTTATTTTCTGCTCCGGGAACCCTGGGTGGAGTGCCCATTCTTCCTGTGCCACACCTTCTTGCTTGTTTATGACTTTCGGGGCCATCGTTGTAACTTTTACACTTTTGCATTCCTTAGTTGAGTATAAAGTTACTATACCGGTTGGTGTTGGGAATTTGATGGCTCCGTGGATGGTGGAGATGACAGCCCCGAGTGCACATAAACCCGGTCTTCCCAGAATCACATTGTGGCTTGATTGAGAGCGTACTATGAGGAAAGTCATTGAGACTGTTCGTCTCCCCGTTTCGTCTCCCATTGTTACCTGGAGTTGTATTTTCCCTAGTGGTTGCACCACTTCCCCCGAAAAGCCAGTCAACTGATGGACTTGTGTGACGAGTCCCTTCCGAACTTCTTCATCTAGTTGCATGAAGCAATGTTCGTACATGATTTCGGATGCACTCCCAGTATCTACATAAACTCTTCGTACCTGGTGACCTGCAATGTCAGCTGATACATGTAGTGCACCTCTTGCAAAATCACCGCTTCTAATTGGGGGGAAACTAATTTCCTGCTCCATCCATGACTCCATGTGGTCGTTGCTTCTTTTCATGCCTGCGTTTCCTGATGGTTGACTTACCATTAGGATCTCTTTCCTCTTTCCACTTGACTGGGGTGTAGCCTTCAGCTCTTTCAGCAGGTGTGCCAACTTGCCTGTTTTGATTGCTGACTCGATTTGCCTCCTTAGGGAGAAGCATTCGTCGGTGGTGTGGCCGTTGTCTTTGTGGAATTCACAATACTTTTCCGTGGCCTTTCTAGGGCCTGGCCTCATGGGAGCTGGTTTCACGAAATTAACCTTTTCTGTTGCTAGGATCTCGCTTGGTGTTTTGGATAGTGGTGGAAGACTAACAGTAGGCCCGACGTTGGGTCGTGATGACGGTGAATACCGAGGCTGGAATGGCACGTTCCGCTGTTGGAAGCGTGGTTGAAAATGCCCTTTGTCCCACGTTTTCTGTGGCGTCTGCCTTCTAGGGACATCCCATGTAGTTTTTTTCTGTGTACGATCCTTCAACTGATCGCTTGCTTTTCTTCCCCGTACGAACGCTTTAGCTCTTTCTAACATTTCTTCGACTGTACTAGGGCGGTTTTCATGGAATCGCTCAACCAGCTGCTCGCTTCGAACGCCGTGGATAAAGGCCGAGATGCGTATGTCTTCACCAGCTCCTTTTACCTGCATGCTCTCCCTTACGAACCTCGGGATGAAGTCTCCTACTGATTCGTTGTCGGCTCTTTTTATGTTGTGCAGTTCCGTCGGGTCCTTGATGGATCTTCGCTGCTGGCTGAAATTTTTCAAGAAACTATCTTCCAACTGTTCGAAGCTTCCTATCTCTCCCACCGGAAGGCTATCGAACCATACCCTCGCTGCCCCAGTCAGTGTTTGCATGAACATATGACACCATACAGGGATAGACCATTGTTCTACCTCGGCTGCACCTATGAAAATGGCGAGATGATCGTCTGGGTCACCCAGACCATCATATTTCCCCACATTGGATGGCATTTTTAGTTTTGGGGGAAACGTGAACTCTGCAATTTTGTTGATAAACTTTGATCTTGATCTCGCCGTGGATGGTCTGTATGGCTTGCTGTAGTCATCTTCAAAATCTAGCTTCCTCTTGGTTGTCTCTTGACGTACAGCCTCGGTGTTGTGTAGCTTATCCTTCTCTTCTTCATCTTTCCTTGGTGAGCCGTCATTTTCGTCGTCTCCGAACTCTAGACGGGTTCGGATTTCTTTCAATTGGCGATCTTTTTCTTCCTCCTGTAACATAGCGAGGATCTGCTGACGGTTCTGTCGTAAGAACTCTGGTGTAACGATTACCTTGTCAGTCCTTTGTTTTTCAGAATCGTTAAGTCGACTCTTCAGGTTCTTGCTTCCCTCCCCCCCGGTAACATTGCTACCATCTGGGTACAGGACATCAGAACTTCTGGTTTCATTGTGAGGAGTTTCTTCGCCCTCGCCCATCGTTTTTTTTTTTTTTTTTTTTTTTTTTTTTTTTTTTTAGAGCACGGGATGGCGCCAAATGTTGCTACAAAACTTATCACGACCTCCTCCTTTTTCGCCAACTCAATGTCTAAGAAGTGGTTCATTTGGTTCCTAAATATTTGATGGTTCTCATTTGAACTCACCCCTATGTGTGCATGCATATAATAAAACCAGTTATATATTACTTGTAACTAGATCAGAATTTAACAACATGATGTACTTCTACTAGGTCAAGAATTTTGATCCTTGCTCTGATTATTATGTATCCACCTATATGAATCAAGCAAAAGTGCAAGAATCTCTTCATGCCCGAAAAACCTCAAGGTCACATTCACCGCCAAAAAACTGAAAAATTTGCGACAGCGAATTTTGTGGGAAATTTATAGGGATGGCAGAAATACCCGAACCCGATGGGAAAACCCGATACCCGGAACATCCGGGGCGGGTAACGGGCCGGGTATTCGGGCAACGGGCCGGGTATGGGATTTATTTTTTATAAATTTTCGGGTTCGGGTACGGGTATGGTATTAAGTGAAACCCGGCCGATTACCCGAAATATATATATATACCCGATTAGGTACCTGCAATATTATATGTTTCTTTTATTTAAAATACATAAATAATTAATTATATTTATATATGTTTCCCTTTCCAATGTTCTAATCGGTAAACGACTCTTCCTTTCTTAATTCCTTTCCTAATTTTATGTTTCCAATTCCCTTTAATTTTAATAACTGATTCGACGTCGCCTTAAATACGTTATACGTATCAAGTTCTCCTTCTCCATGTGTAATTTTATGTTTTTCAATTATATGTTTTAGTTATTAAAATATAAAAACGGAGTCGTTGAAATGTTACCCGACAGGTATTGGACGATACCCGCCGGTATGCCCGAAACCCGATACTAACGGGTATACCCGATACCCGCGGGTATGCCCGATACCCGACGGGTATGGGACAAGATTTCATAACCGGGCATGGGTTTGGGATTACCAATACCCGGCCCATTGCCATTCCTAGAAATTTATAGGAATTGGCCGTTAGCGACAAGTTTCCAACAAAAAATGTTTGTTGGAAAAACCCTCCGACAAAGTCCTAACTAATTTTTCGACGAATTAGCGACAAAAGCCTTTCGTCGGTAATTTCCGACGATTATATTAAATAAATAAGTTAACTTGTTTAATAAATTTTTCAGAAAATTGTAGGAAATCTTATGGTTACTTTTTTGTTTTTGTTTTGTTAGAAAGTTGTCGCTAACTTGTGGAAAATTTCTTCTGTTGGTAACTTGTCAGAAAATTTTGTAGAAAATATACAGTGATCGCAGGTACTCCTTTTTTTCCAAATTTACATAGTAACGCAAGTGTTTCACATGACTGTTAGAAGTCAAAAGGGGGCTGACTAATCATTCTTTTAATGTGTGTAGTCGTATTCGAATGGGAGACCACCCAACCACCATTTTGCCTACCATTAAGCAGCTAATTGCTAATGGTATTAGTGTCTGGATATGTAGTAGGCTACAAGAAAGGAGTGGTACTGATCACAGTAAGATTCCATGCTACCAACCAGAAAGAGCATTGGTGATGATCTCATCATTCCTTGAGGGGATACTTCTTCCACCTTGGACAGACTAATCTGGACAATCATATAACTATAATATATAATAAACATTGGCTCTCATAAATCATAATAACATGTACATCAAAAACATATCCCAAAGATTGGTTTAGACCTTGAAGAATTGATTACTGATACCACACTAAAGCATCAAGAATGCCATCAACCCATCTGTCAAAACACAAATGCAAGCACCAAAGAGTGAATATCTGATAACATTACACTAGCACAAGTAGAGTTCCTAAAATCATATAAGAGAGAGACTTATTGTTATCTTTGGAATTCTCTCTGGTGGAGAGCTTCTCGCTAAAAACTCGAATCGAGCTGAGCTTAATTGAGCTCCAGCTTATATTGGGATTATTTAATAAACGATCTCGAGCCCAAGCTTCACATATCGAGCTTGGCACAAGCATAAACACGTTTTTTTTTATTTAATATGTTACATACCTATATATAATTATTGTTATATAGAAATATATAATAATAGAAATAATTAAATAATATATATGTTATATAAAAAGTTATAAATATTAATTTAAGTAAATTACAGTTTTCGCCATTTATGTGTATACAAATTTGCAAGTTTCGTCCTTAAACTTCAATAATTACAAGAATCATCCTTTATGTTAAGGGTTTGTTACACATTTCGTGCTTTACATTAACAGACTATTAAGTTTTTTTAAATAACCATTCTACCCTTACTATTATACCCCTTCAATTTAAAAAAATCAGCCATGTCGATCTATTTATCAAAATTTTCTTCTTGAAGTTCATTATAATCATAATTTACAGTGATGAACATCAAGAGACTATGTTGAACTACTAGAGTGAGAATTTTGAAATATAAGAGCTTGACAAGACCAAATTATTCTTCAACCTGATGTTCGAGTATATATGTGATTGTATATTTGTCCATAAGTTAAATTCCATCCGGAAGAAGTTAACATATTCTAATGTGGACAAAGTTTATCCGCTAAGCACATTCATGATTGTACGATCGCTAAACGTACACAAGAATCCTTACGTCCCTAAGAAGAGGGTGAAGAATTACTTAGTCTAGAAGTACCGTACTTGAGCGCGATCTGTGCCCTAACGTATCTCGTAAATATCACAAGACGTGATATTGTATTCTTAGTACACATGCTAGCAATATATAGTTCTAATCCAATAAGTTACACTCCTTTTCTCTTCACTAAGTTTTTGTCCCCTCTTGGGTTTTTTTTAGAAAGGTTTTTAATGAGGAAACATATTTGATTCAGTAGTATTAGTTTATCTTATAGGTCCTGAAGCACCTTTTTAACATCATCCTAAAGTATGTTGTTAATTGTATATAATGCGCGCTTCACTCTTTTTGCCCTCAACTATGATTTTGTCCACTGGTTTTCTGGGAAAGGTTTTTAACGAGACAACATTATCAAGCGTATTAAAAGATAAGTTGATGTCTTTGTGAGACTCGAGACAAGGGAATGTTCTACGAGAAAAATATGGAGTCCCAACCAATTGTTTATGGTGATGCAGGTTACTTATTAGACCTACACTAAGCTTGATCTAAATTTGCATATGGAGGTACAACGATTTCATGGCGATCAACAAAGTAGACATTAGAAACGACGTCAATAGATCACACTGAGTTATTCACTCTATATAAAGTTGGACAAGACTATGTTTGGTCAAGTCAATGATTCAACATAGTCAAGAAGAGTGTGGACCAGAGTTGATCAAAAGAAAGCCGGACATGACGACAATGCAACCTACATCGCTCAAATCAAAGAAGACTATATCAAAGATTAAGTCAACACAACGGTCACATAAGAATCACTCCACAGACTAAAAGATATATGTTAAATTGAGGAGTATTATACACATTTATTGTACTCTTTTTTCTTAATTAAGTTTTGTCCCACTAGGTTTTCTTAGTAAGGTTCCAATAGTATAATATTGATAGTGTATAATATACAATGTCTGAAAGAGGTGTTATATATACAGACTATTTTATAGGACCAATCCAACATCTATAGGCTTTAGCCTTTGTGATTTGATGTTGTGTATATATTGTATGACAATGAATAACATACATAACCAATTTCCTCTCTTATTTTTCTCTATTTACGACATTAAGATTATTTTAAATTCTAAAACCTTATGTTTCGTTCATCTTCTTGTTTCTAGATATTTTCAATGGCAAATCTCATATGCACGTGTCCAAAACATTAACGGCCTTACGTGATTCGTAGGTTTTTCCAACATAAAATCGCATTTTGTTACGCAATTTTGCAGGTGTTTTTGTTAGGGTCAAACTGCATAACATATATTTTGGTGTGATCAATAAAATTAGTTTTTTCAAATTCATAACATATATTTTGTGTGTTTGATGAAATTAATTTTAGCCTGGATCATTTATTTAGAGTTAAAATATAAAGTTTTTATTTTTTTGGATATAGTTTATAAAATAGTTATAGTTTTAACAAAAACATATAAAATAGCCCCAATTTAAAATTCTGTTTACCCTTTTAGAACGACAAACCGCTTTAAAAATAATTTGTCTCTAGTTCAGATTTTAGAATGTAATTTGTTTCTTAAAAAAAGTTTAAATTCATATTTTATTTTCGAACAAAAAACCATTTTACATATATCTTTAAATAATTAAATGTTGCATGTTCTTTTTAAATAGAAGTACTACTAATTAATTTCCCAAGAGACCCGGGTACGATCCCTGCCACTACCATTAATTTTCGCGGCATTGCAAATGAGACCTAGCTCTTAGGCTGATGTACCAGGGTTTTATCCACGTCGATCCAGGGTACGAGCCTCGGCTCTCCCTCAAGCTCAGAAGGGGCCGTATTGGGTGGGGTTTTTCCTTGAAAGCTCTCCAACTCTGAGGTCAAGCAGGCCCGTTTAAGACAACATATTGACCGGAGTTGAATAAGGCTACCTCATATGACAGAGGGTGTGACGTCACAACATTCAATGTTCGTCTTTCAAAAAAGAATAGAAGTACTACTCACCTTTCACTCTTTCAGAATCCTTTTCCTTTTTTTATTTTTTTATTTTTTTATTTTTTTATTTTTTGTATCCAACTCCTTTCAAGTTGTCAATTTATATTATCATACCCCTTTAATTGTCACATGTATAAAATCACATCTTAATTTGTTGTTTTTTGTTTATTTTGTTTTTATTTAAATAAAAAATTCTTTTTTTTAAATATGTAACATGCTTTTTTAAACTTTCTTAATATACGCTTTTTAACATATAAGGTCTTTTATATATAAGTTTTAGGTTTTGAAAAAATATGTTTCTTTTTTATTGTTTTATAAAAGTGTTTTCTTAACCTTTTTTTAAATAAAACGTTGTATTAAAAAACATTTATTTTACCTTTTTATAAAATAAAAATTGCATTAAAAACGTTTATTTTAGTTTTTTATAAAATATTTTATTTATTTTAAAATACGTTTTTATTTATTTATTTTTTGTAAAGAACGTGTTTTGGAATATTTTTAAAACAATGATTTTTTTTTCTAGAGAAAAATATAACAAGTTTTGAAGTGATTTTTCTAGAGATGGGTATGACAAGTAACAGAGGGGTGCATATTGCCTAACCCTATTTTTATTATACATAAAAAGTGATTTAAAAGAAATATATGTTATCAAAAGATATTTCCTCTAATTTAAGAAATTAAGAAACTTGATTAAACATATGACTAATAAAAAACATGATTAATGATTAGATTATCGAGTCACCGCTTAACATGATAAAATCTTATGGTAAAAAAACCTAAACTTGACTGGAAAACTAAAGCACCGAAATATTCGACACGAGTATTTGGGTATGCGATTAGTTCAAAAAATCTTGCGGGGTTGGGATGAGTATGAGATTTGTTAATACCCGCTCGATTACGCATACCCGTTTACTTGAATCTATTAATATAATATATAATCTTGAAAATATAACTAATAGTAAGTTGAAATCGTTAGAAAAGAACTTGAACTTATAAAAGTTACATAATTATTAGAAGTGTATTTTTGAGTTTTGAGATGAGTTTAAAATCCGATTTCAGGTAAACCTGATAGGCATTTAGTAACAGATACCCAATATATATGAAACAAGGTATGAGAAATGTTTTTTATAATTAAACATGAGACTGAAATTATCAAAACTCGTCTCCTATTCTCATTCCTAATAATCTAACTTATAGATCACAACTAATTTTATTAGCATCTTATATTCAAATAAACCCACATAAACCACATACTCTAAACAACTTAAAATTAAAAAAAATTACTTTTTATAATAAATACTATTTTCATTACGTTTTTGTTTTGTTATTCTCATAACACTATAATTTTAAACATGAAAAATTCAAGAAATTAGACGACAAAGAGGAAAAAGTTATAAAAATATTATATTATTAAAGTACGGATTAAAAAATAATTATTTTTTTAATATTAAAAGTATGAATTAAAAATTTTTTATTGTTGAAAATGCAAGCACTCAACTTCCTATTAAACTGCTCACCATAATATCACAAGGAGGAAACACGTGTCTACAATGGCCACCGGAGGCGATCCAACGGCCATCAATCAGTCGTCAACCGCAGGCTCCATGTACGCCTCAGTTCATCACAATTTCTCTCATTTGGCGACCCACTCTCTCTTCCTAAATCAAAATTAAATTAAATTAAATTATAATATTAATAAAAAGCATATGCCATTGATTCGAAATTGGTTCTTTTCAGTTGATATTCCCCTTTTAGTTTCTTCGTTCATCTTTCAACCAGCATACACATATCCATTAAGGTTCTCGATTTCTCGATGCGATTGATTGAAATTTTGAAATCGATATGGTACGTGTAATTGGTGTAATGTGTGTGTTTTCCGGTTGTTAATTAGCTTGATTATTGTTTGGGAATTTAGGTTTAACTGTAACAGTAAAACCCTAGTTTTGTCTTTACTTGTGATGGTGAAATGCATGATTTTGATGGTATCTGAATTTGGCTGATAATTGTTGCATTTAAGGCAAGTAGATCATTTTAGAAATTGATGATTTTGTCCAAATTCTAGGGTTTTGGTAAATGCTCATGATTTTAGGATATTGTACAGATTACATTTTGTAAATTGTTTAAAAGGGTACTTTTGATTCAGGATTTTGGAGCTGGTAACGATTGAACGATTGTGAGGCAAGTTTTTGTTTGAAAGATAAATTTTTGAATATGGGAACAGATAAGCAGGCTGTTGGTATACTAGATACCATCAACATGGAGACAGTGAGGACTATTTTGACCTATACAAACCCATATCCGCATGAGCATTCGCGCCACGCGTTCATTGCAGCAGCTGTGGGTTGCCTGTTTTTTATTTCGTCAGACAACATGCATACACTCATCCTGAAGCTAGACAAGAACTTTAAATGGTGGTCGATCTACGCGTGTTTACTTGGGTTTTTCTATTTCTTTTCGTCCCCGTTTGTGGGGAAGACTATCAAACCAAGTTATTCGAATTTCAGTAGATGGTAATTTGCTGTGATACTTCTTTTTTTATGATTAGATCATAGGTTGTTACATTTGGAAATTTTTGGCTGATTGAAGATTTATGGTGTGTAGGTATATAGCGTGGATATTAGTGGCGGCTTTATACCATCTTCCAAGCTTTCAGTCTATGGGCGTAGATATGAGGATGAATTTGTCCCTATTTTTGACGATATTCGTTTCTTCTGTTTTTGTACTTCTTGTTTTCCATTTAGTATTCCTTGGCCTTTGGTATATTGGTCTCGTTTCTCGTGTGGCTGGAAGGAGACCTGAGATCTTGACTATTCTTCAAAATTGCACTGTAAGTTAAGCTGATTCCTCGTGTCATCTAATGGAAATTACCTATTTGCCCATTGTCATAGTTACCAACTGTTGATTTTTTTTTCTTTTTTTTGTGTGTGTGTGTGTCTGGTTAGACATTGCAATTTAATAAGATGAAGGAATTATGGTCTATCTGTCATCTTTGGTCCTTACTTTTATAAGCTTGCTATGCATGTAGGTATTAAGTGTCGCCTGTTGTGTATTTTATAGCCACTGTGGAAATCATGCTTTGAATGAAACACCATTTGGACGAAAAGATTCAGGCTTGTTTTCACTTTGGAAAAAAGGAGAAACGGGTGAATTGCTAGCTAAATTTCTCAAAATGTATGAATTCAAAGATGAAGTATGCAAATCTTGGTTTGCACCGGTTGGGTCAGCCCGCGATTATCCACTTCTTTCTAAGTGGGTTATATATGGAGAGGTATGGGTTTTTTTACACTGTTTGTTCTTGTACTTGATTTCTATGATCCGGTTATGTTCTAACTTTTTATTTTGTTTCTGTTTTTCTTTTAGTTCACTTGTACTGGTCCATGTGAGTCATCAGATGAAATTTCTCCGATATATTCGTTATGGGCGACGCTTATCGGTCTCTATGTTGCTAATTATGTTGTGGAAAGATCAACAGGGTAAGTAGGTTTATTTGTTGTATGCATAATTATCCATATTTTCTAATTGTTGGTCTTAATCATCAGATGGGCTCTTACCCACCCTCTATCTGTCAAAGAAACTGAGAGGTTGAAGAACAAGCAGATGAAACCTAATTTCTTGGATATGGTTCCTTGGTATTCAGGGTATATCTACTCTCTTTACACAAACACATACGTGTGTGTATGTGTGTTTATACTTTATACTTATAAATGGGAAGCAATTAAATGCATGGATACATATTGTGACGCAGAACATCAGCTGATTTATTCAAGACTGTTTTTGACCTCATTGTATCTGTAACCGTTTTTGTGGGACGATTTGATATGCGTATGATGCAGGTTTTAGAAATTTCTATCTTTTTTAATGTTTCATTGAGTACAACTTCATGCATTTTTTTATTTCATTAATATTGGTTCATTTTGTAGGCGGCAATGAGTGGTGGTCATGAAGGGGCTAAACAAGAAGACTTTTTATATGACCATTTTAGTGAAAAGGATAACTTTTGGTTTGACTTTATGGCTGATACTGGTGATGGTGGCAACTCTTCTTATTCTGTTGCCAGACTTCTTGCTCAACCTTCACTTCATGTTTGGAATAACGGTTCTTTGAACAAATTGCCTCGTGGGGACCTTCTTCTTATTGGAGGCGATCTTGCGTAAATTTCACCTTTTTCTCATTTTTGATTTTTTTAATAAAAAACATAATTTAAATTAAAAGTTATGGTGTATTATGTTCAGGTACCCTAATCCATCAGCATTCACTTATGCAAAACGTTTCTTTCGTCCCTTTGAGTATGCTCTACAGCCACCTTCATGGTATAAAGAAGAGCATTTGGCGGTAAACAAACCTGAATTACCTTGTGGTATTTCTGAACTAAAACTATATGACGGGCCACAGTGTTTTGTTATCCCTGGAAATCATGGTGGGCTTTTTTTTCCTTATTAGTGTAAATTTAGATACTTTATGTCTAAAATTTAGTTCTTTAAGTTAAAGTTTTTTTTTTGTTATTTCAGATTGGTTTGATGGACTTCAAACTTTTATGAGGTACATTTGTCACAAGAGCTGGTTAGGTGGATGGTTAATGCCCCAAAAGAAAAGCTACTTTGCTTTGCAGCTACCAAAAGGGTGGTGGGTGTTTGGTCTTGATTTAGCTCTTCATTCTGATATCGATAGTTATCAATTCAAGTTTTTCTCAGAGCTTATACAAGAAAAGGTTAAAGAAAATGATTCTGTGATCATTATGACACATGAACCGAGTTGGCTTCTTGATTGGTACTGGGATGATGTCACTGGAAAGAATGTCACGCACCTTATACGTGATTATTTAAAAGGGAGGTGTAAGCTTAGAGTAGCTGGAGACTTGCATCATTATATGCGACATTCATATGTTCAGTCAGAAAAACCTGCAATAGTGCAACATTTACTTGTTAATGGGTGTGGTGGGGCGTTTTTGCATCCCACACATGTATTTAGTAATTTCAGTGAAGCATATGGTTCTACTTATGAGACCAAAACCGCTTATCCATCCACTCAAGATTCAAGCAGGGTATGACGTTACATCAAACCACGTAGAGTTTTATCACATTATTAGATGTAGCAAAATGGGTAATTTTTGTACGGGTTGGTCAGATTGGGTTGACCCAAAAGATTATTTTTTTATGTAAACAATTACTATGGTAAATCTGTTTACTGAAATTATATTATTTTAATAATGATCTGAATATTTAAATAAGATGATTAAGGAGGTATGGGTGACTTTCGACAGGTTTGACCTGTTTTCTTTGTAGCTGCTTTTTAGTTTATCCATTGACCCGTTAGAGATAAAACATAAACTAAATGGACCTCTTCATAAGCAAACAAGTCAAAACTGCCACCTCTACATGTAATTCTCACTGTTTTCTCACTGCAATTTTTGGGTGGAAAATTGTGGCATGCAGATTGCTCTGGGTAACATATTGAAGTTCCGAAAGAAAAACTGGCAGTTTGATTTCATTGGCGGGTTCATATACTTCATCTTGACCTTTTCATTGTTTCCACTGGTATGTGCTTCATGATTTGACCTTTTATTTTACCTTTTTTTAGAAAAAAAGGATTATTTTTTCAAATTTTAAAATTTTCTTTTTTTGTCACAGTGCAAGCTAGATCATATCCTACAAGATGATACATTTTCAGGTCACATAAAAAGCTTTCTTAGCACAGTGTGGGATTCTTTTATGTACATGTTTGGTCAATCATATGTTTCTTCTGTTGGTGCTTTGTTACTTTTGGTGGCTGCAATCTCGTTCGTTCCTTCCAAAGTTTCCAAGAAAAAGAAAGTAGTAATAGGAATCGTGCACGTTTCAGCCCACCTAGCTTCAGCTTTAGTTCTCATCCTGTTAATGGAACTCGGTGTTGAAACCTGCATTAGGCATAATCTTTTAGCAACATCAGGCATGGTTTTCTTCATTTTAATCATTTACATAATCAAAACTTTTCACAAATATACATAATAATATGATACATAATTTGTTCTATGCATAAATATTATTTCAGGCTATCACTCGTTATATGAATGGTACAGATCAGTGGAAAGTGAACATTTCCCTGACCCCACTGGTCTTCGGGCACGTATGGAGAAATGGACTTTTGGTCTTTATCCCGCATGTATTAAATATCTTATGTCAGCTTTTGATGTTCCCGAGGTTGGAGATTGGAATTATTTTGGATTTTTGGTACTTCTTGAATTCAAGTGTGTAATATATTGTTAATTTTATGAATTATCAGGTAATGGCTGTGACAAGGACTAACATATGCAAAAACGGAATGGTTTCACTCTCTCGAGGGACTGCAATAATATACTACTCCTCTGTTTTTCTTTACTTTTGGGTGTTCTCGACTCCAGTGGTGTCGCTCGTATTTGGAAGCTACTTGTATATCTGTATAAATTGGCTTCATTTGCATTTTGATGAAGCGTTTTCGTCCCTACGAATTGCTAACTACAAGTCGTTCACGCGGTTTCACATCATGGAGGATGGAAATCTTGAAGTTTTCACTCTTGCAGTTGATAAAGTGAGAATTTTGTTTAATACCATCATTTTTTTTCGGTTAAATAATGTTTCCGCAATTTGATACATAGGTCCCCAAGGAATGGAAGCTGGATTCTGATTGGGATAATGAGTTAAAACAACAGCACCAGTTGAGTCACCAAAGAAAATATCCAAGTAAATGGAGGGCTGATAATTCTCATCAAGATCCAGTTAATACTCTTAAAATTGTTGATCATTTTGTTATTCAAACTTATAAAGCAGAATTAGGGGTAGAAGATGGATCTGTTTCTCACTGATGAGGTATCTCTTTATACTTCATATTAGCATAGAATCATCATCAAGTGCATCAATGGTTAAATGAAAGAATAGTACATGGAAAGTTGGTATCTAGTTAGCGGTTTGTAGCAGTTGTTCATTGTATCTACCAGGGTAAATAGTTGTATAAATCACTCAAGAATGAAATAATTACGTTTTTCTAAGGCCGTTTCGTTACAACTGAGTTTTCAATGAAATTTATATCGAATTGTGGATAAAAAATTAAACAAATTTGTATAATTTATTAGAGAAAAACTGAATTATATTTTAAATGAAAATTGAAAAAAGAAAATATTATTTTAAAATTGAAAAGAAAAAGTTATATATTTACCAAAATAAAAATGATTCAATCAATATAAAAGAACATAGCAGTAATGTCATACTATACAAACTACAAAGTATTATAAACAGAATGTTTTAAATACATTATAAAATATCAAAATTCAGTTGCAAATGCAGTAACATACCCCGCAGGCCGCAGCAGCCCTTCCTCTGAAAATACATGAAGAGGGCAATATGGGATAACATAAGTTCACTACAAAATCGTAGGGGTAAATATGTCATTTCAATGGTGTCTATGGCTAACTAAGTATGAACATGCTGCAAGTCTCTGTAAGTTAGCATCGGGTCAGCTGTATGAATCGACCAAAATCTTTGATTGCTGCAACTCGAGAAGCAGCGCATTTATCCTAACAAGTTCACTCTGTACATCAGTATTTACATGGTTTGAGGACTAGAATGTAATTGTACATGGCTAGAATGACTTTTCATGGATGCTTGCTCTAAGTTTATGTAAAAGATGTAATGTTTCACTGTAAGAAGGATCGCTTTTAGTTATCGGTTTGCATGAATTTACATGATCTGTTGACTCCAACACCTGTAAATAAAGCAAAATATACAAGTGTTTACACGGTCCTCGCAGTTCTTTAGTTAAAATTGGTTATGTATTAAACGGTCATATATATTTATATATATTTGCAAATTTCAAGAATTGAAAACTTACCACTAGTTTCCCATATCCAGGATATGATGATTCAATTGGTACTATTTCCAGTCTGAAGGCCCAACCTCCATAGCCTTCAACTATTGGAGTTACTTTAGTCTACAAAACATTCATTAGCTAATTGAACTCTCAAAACAATCAAAGGTAAAAGTCAATATGCATGTTTGCAGACTCTACGAAGTCAACTCTAATTACCTCACAAAAACTGAGAACATCAAGAGACCCCTTTTTATGTAGACGGCGAATAAAATCATTAAGTTTTAGTAATCTTGGAGAACCACTTCTCAACTCTCCTATCTGCAAAAACAGAATCATCAGGCATATGTTTCTATTAAGATTAATGTACATCACATCACAATAATAATAAAAAAATAAGTACTAACAGTTGGTGCGGGGCGTAGAACAAAACCCATTCGCCAAGGCAAATCTGCAAGTTTGCTACCAAAGTGTGGGCAACTATAGAACACCTAAACCATGGGGAAAAGCTAAGAACGTTGTGCGTGTGTGTGTGTTTATATTTGTTGATGCAATGTTGACAAATTATCCTTGAAAAGAACATACCACACCAATGGTGTTATTAACAATGTTGTCTCTGTTCTCTGTTCTAGCTTGGTGAAGCATCTGCTTGACAACTAAGCCACCCATGCTGCAATAATGATGCATCGTCATTAAACTAACTCCAGATTAGGAAATAAGTAATTGAACAATAAATCATACGGACCTGTGAGTTACAAATACAACGGGTCGGTCTCCAATGCCTGCAGTAATTAGTCTTTCCAGTAGCATGGAGCTCACTTCCTGAAGAGGCAAGCTGGATCCAGACCACTGTGTTAGATTTGTCTGCAAAAATTTTATAAAAAGATAACGGTTTTTTATAAAAATGTTAAGAGTACAGATGTAGGACTCGGTGTAATCACACAGTCACAAACCTTGTACTTTAGACTAAACAAACGGGCGTGAGGGAAATCAGCTGAAAGCCATTCTGCAGGCCAGAAAGTGCCTTGCTTTCCTGCTTCTTCATCAATCTTTTCCACAAGTCCAGATTTTGATGATGACTTGCATTCAGATAATCTCCATGACTTAAACGGTCCACCACGCAGCCCATGAACAAACACAACATCAAATGAAGGATCTGAGTGAGTAGTATTATCATGCATTCTGGTATCATCTTCAA
Source organism: Smallanthus sonchifolius (assembly GCA_023525975.1). Lineage (NCBI taxonomy): Eukaryota > Viridiplantae > Streptophyta > Magnoliopsida > Asterales > Asteraceae > Smallanthus > Smallanthus sonchifolius. The sequence goes on along the minus strand of CM042032.1, from coordinate 83,288,825 downwards.
GATAACCCTCATTGACTTCTGAAAATGGATTGATTCGGTTCTCCTTACGCAATGGTGTAACCATCGCAGATTCCCGCCTTTCTTCCACAGGATATTTCCAGTGAGGTAGATCAGGGTTGATTAAATAAATCATCTCAGTAAAATGAGGACACCTATGATTTTTATCTTCATCATTGCAAAAAATATTCAACAATGTTGCTCTAGCATAGCTTCGGGTCTTGAGATCATTGCATCCAGAGATTTTCCCATTTGCGCAATCCTCGAGCCAATCACACCAAACTTTATCATTTAATATGAATTCTTTAACTTTTGGATGGACCGAAAGAATGGTTAAAAATCGTGCTGCATGCCTGCGGATGTGGGCTGCAAGTGGAACACGGACCCTAGACGGGCCATTTGCAGGTTGATCACTGGATTCCATATCTGTTGATACATTGTATACCTCACCTGCTGCTAATTTCTCATAATCATCTTTTAATAACAGACGGCGTAGCAAAGAAGCTACACCATAATCAATTATTCTGGTTTGACAAAATGTGTCATCACTACAGATTTCAGACATAGTTTTGATCCCCTTAAGAGTTGCTAGTGCAGAATCCGCAGCATTCACTTTGGGCACACTTTTTTTCAAATTTTTAAACGGTGTAAAAAAGGGCTCAATGTTTAGAAGACCTCCCAAAGACTCGGTTCCCAACCGATTAACTGCTAAATTAACCACAGCACTAGCCAACTGCTTAGCAGCCTGTGTGCCAGATACAACGTTTGCCTGGTCGATTTGAGTCCACAAGAATTAAATAACTTAATCAATTACCATAAGCAACAAATCAATACAATGCATCTAATCATCAAATCATGTACAATGTTTTGATTTAAAATGAAAAATGAGGCTACATACCTTCACTTTATCCTTAGGTTGAATACTCCCTTTAAGTGATGCTGACCTATGTTTCAGAATTTCACTCAACAATATAGCTAACCAACCTTGAGAAATCGGTATAGAGGACGATGCATAATCTTCAAGAACACGAGAAAGAATCTTTATAGCCGAAGAACGAGTGGCATCAGAAGAAGTATTACCAAACACCCACAGAAGCAGAATGCGTGACCACTTTTGACCTTCATCAAGAGACAAGTGCATGCTCCCTGTGCATAATGATTCTAAACCTTTTGCCAGTGCTTCTTGCACTGACTTATGATTCTTCATTCTTTTAGCGGTTTCCCTCATTAAATAAAGACTCTTTTCCATAACCGCCTTCTGAGCCCCGGGGCATCTCTCAAGAGATAACAGGAACGCAGATAAAGCCATACGAGTCAAAGGAACATCGTCACTTTTGCTTGCTTGTGACACAGTAGAAAGAAGACTGGAACCCCATTCAGAAACAAACTCATCTGAAGGAAGATTTCGGTCTTCTAACAGTAACCTAGCCACTAAACTCCCGTGCCATTTCACAGATCTCTCGGGTGCAACCAAAGCCGTCATGACAGCATGACCATCATTGTCCAGTTCTTGGATACGCGATCTGTTCACATCTGAAGCCATTGCCCAATTCGCTAAAGCCCAAGCAGCAAAAGGAACTGCAACATGTTGGCAATGCAAATCATCCCACAAACCTGGGATAGCAATTGGTGAATTATCACCTATTTTGTTAAATAATATTCTTCTGGTTTTAGAACTGGATTTAACATTAGGTCGCTCTAGCTCCATAACTGAACCAGCATTTCGATCGTCTTCCTTACAACTTGGTGGTCCATTCCAGTGCATACCACCTTCTTCAACAACCTGAAGTGCAGCTGCAATGTCTCTCATGGCAGCTTTTCTTGATAACATAGGTTTCAGTTTGACCTTATCCACGTCATCATCATGCGAAGTGACAATATCCATGATTGCTGCAACAAGCATGCTCCTGCCTTTCAGTGGATCAGCGATATCAAACGCATTACGTCTCGTGTGCTGCTTAAATGGAAATGCATGCAGTATGTTAATGAATGTTTGTTATTGTCACAACCCATAACCAGGGCTAGACAAACAGCTGGATTTACACAATACATAACCGTTTTATAATATAAATAACACAACGGAAGTCTTAAGGTCCTCAAATACCAAAAGAGAGCTAAACTTATCTACAACTATGTACTGCAGAGTTTCTTGGTGCCAAAAGTTATTTCTGCAATAAAATTTACCTGTTCCAGACAACGACGATGAGTGGAGAAGATGAACCGGAGAAGATTGGGGACGGCTTGAGGCCGCCGTAGAATCGCCTCAGAGACATTAGGGTCAGCAATCAAGTACGCCAAAGCCCTAGCGGATTCCGCCTGAGATCCATAGTTTCTCCCTCTATTCAACGCCACCGAGTCCAACAACCAATCCACCACCAGGCCACCACCAGCACGGACGATTGCAGCCCTCCGGCTCTCGTCGGCAGCCACAATATCCGCCAACAACGCCGCAACCCTAACCTCAAACCCTGACCTCACCTCATGATTAGCCGACGACAAAACCGAACTCAACGACTTCCACAGAACCGATACAGCAATGCCGGTATGCTTCACCGTGTCCAAAATTCTCCTCAACGACTCCTTCGAACGTTCCATCGTGAAATCTCCAATCACACGCTTCTTCATCGGTCGCACTTCATTAAATTCATCGTCGTCGGAGAAAGCCACGTAAGAGGCGGCAACGACTGCGGATATCAAGCTCGCAAAGGCAACGCGAGAGAAGGAATTTGGCCGGATACGGTGAAGAGGGCCTGCATTTTGTAACTTGTTGAGGATTTTGTTATAACCGGTGGAAATTTGATGTTTACTAGCCTTAGGGGAGGAAGAAAGGAGGCGTGTGAGAGATGAATTTGATGCATGACGACGGCGCCGGTTGTAGTTGACGGTGGTTCTAATTATAAATGAACGAGAAAGCATCATAAATCATAATACGCATGCATGTAACGAAGAGTAGGGGAAAAATCTTTGAGGAGATTTGTCAAAGGGGAAAGTTTTAAATTGGCGACGGCGAAAATCGTGGGGAATATACGGTGGTAGATTTCACGTATCACGTATCACGTATCACGTATCACATATCACGTGTATAACCAAACTTCAAGGTTGTGTTAAAATATTTGATTACAAGTTATATAAGATACAACCAAGATTCAATTCCTGACACCCAGAAAACCCGAACATGACACGAAAATAATTAGGTTTTGGTTTGAACATTTTTAACCTGTTTTAAAAAACGGGTCATGTTCAGATTGACCCGTTTAATAAACGGGTCGGTTCAGGTTGACTCGTTATCCTGTTTAGAGGGGAAGAGAGAGGCGTGCTCGTGAGGAGAGGGAGGAGAAGCCGATGTGGAGGAGAGAAGGTGACGCCGCGGTTGGAGACGATTTCAGTTTAGAAAATGATTTGGGTTGATCTCGTTGTTTTAATTGTTAAGATTGAGACGATGAAAAGATTGTAAGAAGTCACGGTGTTGAAAGAATAAAAATAAATTAGCATATATTTGACTTTCTTGGTTTTAAATCTAGTTTGATTAGTTTTTTAAACTCAAGCGACTTTTATGTATTTCATCATATTGAAATTATACTTTAAAATTGAGAATTCTATTATATGAGTATAATACTACTATAGTTAAAAAAAATAACGGTTTTTTACATGTTTATGCACCGTTAATTATAATAGTGTATCTAAACAAGTTACAACAATGTATGTAAGTCGTCCAATTACAACAACGCGTATAAACTAGTTACAACGATGCATTTAAACCAATTACAAAAATGCGTCTAACGTAAAACAGTGCGTCCAAGTTACCCAAGTATGATTGTCTATAATACACGTCTTACGTACGTCCTCAATACTTTGTACACTTTGCACAAAATCACTTAATACATGACCAACCATTATTCTTCTGAAAAGTATGTATAATATGCGTACATGCGTATCTTTGCATGCATGCTTTATATGGGTTAGGTTCAAATGAGAACTCATATATACTTGAGATCTCGTCAAAAAACCAATTAAAACTATTTTTTTGTTTTCAATACCTTTATTATTAAAATATAACATAAAAAATGATTTATCTTTCCAATTAATTCATCCCTTCTCTCTAAATTATTTCTTAAAAATTTTTATACACATGTGTAAATGGTAAACAATTACACATGTGTAAGTGGTAAACTTACACATGTGTATATTTTTTTTAATATATGAAGACATGTAAATTTACATTTGTTGAGTGTTATTGACTCCCATCTTGCGATGACGTCTGGCCATAGTCCTGGATCAGGTGGGAGAACTAGCATTGCTCCAACTGTTGTCATTGCGGGTGGTAATACCCACCGAGAATCATAAGCCTTTTCTGGTTTCACTCTGAGTTTTTCTTATATTTTCCTCACACTTTTCTATCCTTTGTTCTAATTTTTCAAGGTGCTCAGTAATTTTATAAATTTATTTTTTATGTTGTATTCTAATAATAAATGTAGTAAAAACAAAAAAATGTTTTGATTGGTTTTTTTGATGAGTTCTCGCGAGTTCTTAAAATATTTAGGAGTTCTCAAATGATACATTCTCTGCTTTATATATACATATAAAGTACAATTGAGAATTACATTTTGTATGATACTTAACCAATTAATTGTTTAAGCGATTTACCAATATCTGTGTTAGTGTTACTAAAAGAATTTTAAATTTTAAAAGTTAAAATAAATATACAAATTTTAAGGTTTAAAAGTTTGTTTAAGAAATAACAAGGGGGTAAAATGTAAAAATAAAAAAAAGTTTTGCGTTATATTTAAACGAACCCTTGCGTAATGCGTAGACTGAGAAAGCTTTTCTATTCGGGGGAGATCTTGGCTTGTTACCAAAGAAATCGAATCTCTAGATCGGAAGCTAATGTCAGGCATGGAACGGCTACAGAGGATGTTCGCCGGAGCAGGAGGTGCGTTAGGTCATCCACCGGTGGACTCTCCGACCCTTGATACATCGGAGCAAGTGTACATCTCTTCTCTAGCCCTTCTCAAGATGCTTAAACACGGTATACCAATTTTTAGGGTTTCATTTTGTTAATTTGTTTGATTTTGTTGTACGATCTTACACATTGGTGATTATGGTGCTATTGAAAAAAATTAGGGTTTAACAAATGGTTTTGTGCAGGGAGAGCGGGAGTGCCTATGGAAGTTATGGGATTGATGCTCGGGGAATTCGTGGATGAGTATACGGTTCGTGTGGTGGATGTTTTCGCTATGCCTCAGAGTGGTACTGGTGTTAGTGTTGAAGCCGTTGATCATGTTTTCCAGACTAACATGCTTGATATGCTTAAACAAACTGGGAGGTGATTTACTTATTTTAGAATCTTGTTGATTCAGGTGACAGCCATAAATTGTATACTCTAAATTTTATGTTGCAAATCTAATTGGACTTTGAATTACTAGCCAATATTTTATATTTGATTTGAGTGTTTTCTGATCTTTCTCATTTCTTGTATATGATACAACTAGATGATGTATATAACCTTATTTTAGACTCCTGAATATGTCTCATAATACCTTCAGATCTTTGCCGTAATGATTTCGTGCTTGTATGAGTTGAGGCTATCAATGTGATTGATAACATTGAATCATAGAATGAATTCTGTTACTGATTTTTAGTGCATTTTTAGAAATGATTATTGCCTTCACTTTGTGAATGTTAACGAACAGACAATGTCCATCCAACAATTTGAAAATATGGTTAAACAAGTTGTTAACACGCTACGGGAAAGCTTTAGAGATATTTTCGAGCACGGGTTTTGGCGGTAGAGAAAAATGGACTCAAGTAGGGGTTTCTGTGGGTTTCTGTGATGTATTAACAAGCTATACTCATGCTGTGGGTTGTTTCATGCCATAATAAACTCGAACACTCAAGAAATTTGTTGCAAGTTACAACTTTGTTTTGTTCTACTAGTTTTTGTTTTGTTCTACTAGTTTTTGTTTTATTCTACAATTAATCGTTTCTTGTAGTTGACTAATATTTCTGGTTGTTGCCACAGACCAGAGATGGTGGTTGGCTGGTACCATTCTCATCCTGGATTTGGTTGTTGGTTATCTGGAGTTGACATCAACACGCAGCAGGTTCTGCATTAAGTTTCTGTTCTTTATTACACTACTACATTATCTATCATTCACATGCTCTGCACATGGGCCATTCTTTTTCATTTTGTTTAAGTGATTATATATACTGTATAACTTGTCATTCAACATTCTCTTGTTGGAAGTTCAAAACGTAACTTTCTTGGTATTACCATTTACCATTGATGCCCTTGAATTAACCAAACTGCAGAGTTTTGAAGCTCTGAACCAAAGAGCTGTTGCAGTGGTGGTGGATCCAATCCAGAGTGTCAAAGGGAAGGTCGTGATTGATGCCTTCCGGCTTATTAACCCACAAACCATGATGCTTGGCCAAGAACCACGCCAAACAACTTCCAATCTTGGCCATCTCAATAAACCATCCATCCAAGTGAGTCATTTAGTCCTTGACATATCTCAAATGTTTGGCAAGTTGAGGATGATTTAGTGATTTTTTTTCATCTTGGTTTTGCAGGCGCTGATCCATGGGTTGAACAGGCACTACTATTCAATAGCTATTAATTACAGGAAGAATGAACTTGAGGAGAAGATGCTATTGAACCTTCATAAAAAGAAGTGGACTGATGGATTGAAACTTGAACGATTTGATACCCATTCAAAAACCAACGAGCAGACTGTCCAGGTAAGAGCAGTATCACAGCCATGATAATTTTGTCACACATGCTTGTTGACACATACTTGCATGATTAGATAGCGGTCTAGTTTATGTGGTTCAGTGTTAGAATCCCCACAGACACACAATTAAACTTGAGAAAACTGAATCATGAACATTAAAAAAACTGAGTTTATAGCTTTTGTAACAGTACATGGTTGCCAATCGGTGTTTTTAGCAGAGTTGGCAAAATGGACTAGTTGGGTAATGGTTTGAAACACAATTCTGGTACGGGTTAGATGGATCTGAACCACTTTTTGTTCTTTTTTTTAAAATTATTTATGAATAGTTAGTTTGTCAAATGAGCAAGTATGATTACAATTTTCCAAAAGTTATATTAAGTCGATAATAATATAATTTCGTTAAATAAAACGGCCCGTTTAACCTGTTGTACCCACAAATATGACCTGTTAGAGATAAAAATAATTGAATAACCTAAATTGACCCATTCATAAGTTAAATGAGTCAACATATTTTTGAGGATTAAAATGCTTTTAGTTCCTAGTTGTGTGGTGATGCATGAAATATGAAGTTGGATTAATGAAGATATTGAAGAATAGTTGTTGATGTGTTGCAGGAGATGTTGAGTCTAGCCATCAAATATAACAAAGCGGTACAGGAAGAGGACAAACTGTCTCCAGAGAAGCTAGCCATTGCAAATGTGGGAAGGCAGGATGCAAAGAAACATCTTGAAGAGCACGTCTCAAATCTCATGTCATCCAATATCATTCAGACACTTGGTACAATGCTCGACACTGTCTCTTTCTAGGTTCAACTCTGTAGTTTCTGTTTTGGCACATTGTTTAACCATTTTCTTGTAATCGATTCGAGGAAAAAAAACAACTTTTCAGTTTTTTTTACCAATTCTTGTTCTCATTATCTTGATGTTTGACCCAAATCATCATCTTCATTTGAATTAAGTGCAGCTCTTGTACCTTTTTCGTTGAGTTTTAACTTTTAAGTTAATATAGGGTTTTTATATGTTAGTATTTAGTGTTATCGCAATAGAGCTACTAAAGGGTCAAAAAAAATCAAGGGACCAGTCCACTTGATTTTTGTTTTCATGGACCTCTTCTTTTATAAGGAAGGCTAAGTGTTATGGGCGTGAACGGGGTGGGAGTGATCCACGTGGCCGTGAAAGGGCTGGAACACCGCCTCCTAGGCGTTATTTTTTTGGGGGGAGGGGGATTGAAATCAGGGGCGTTGGGGGCAAGTGTGTGTGTATATATGTGGATAGTGAAACCATTACACACCTTAGTGATTCCGGGGGGTGATTGCCTTCCTACTGACGTGACTTTTTAGTGAAACCATTACGCAGTCTAAGGCAAGTGTCACTGTGTTAGTGAGTTCTTAGTTCAACAAGCTATGTGGGATCCTCTTTTATAAGAGAACTTTCATGAAAAATTTGGTACAATATGGTCATATGGGATCACCCACCAAAATTAGATCCAAAGATGCATTTTTATCTTCAAAATCCTCATCAGGAGATTAGACTGTTAACACTGTATCTTCAAGTAGAGGTGCTCAAAAGAACCGGAACCGAATCCGATCCGATGGATTATCCGAAACCGGATCCGTCTAGAACCGGTTTTTTTGGGACCGGACCGGATTTTGTGAGAACCTTTTTTGACGGACCGGATAAAAATCGGACAAAATGGAACCGGTTTTTTTCGGACAATTTGGAACCGGTTCGGAAGCGGTTATAGCCGTTGGAAGAGAAAAAACGGCTATATAGCCGTTTTTTTTTGTTTTTAAGGCTTGAAACTTGGTATAAATAAGTATTGGGTGTATGAGTTAGTTCACCACAACATTCTAGCTCTCAAAACTCAAAAACGTTCTCAAAACGCAAAAAAAAAACGCTCTCATGGCTTCCGCTTTCGCAAGCACTCAAAATTCGGTTGGTGGTTCTACTAGCGATGTCACGGTGATGTCAATACTTCCTTGCTCCCGAAACCAAGAGATATGGGCTTATTTCGATTTATGCGAAATGTCGAACGGTTCGCAAAAGGCTCGTTGCAAACGTTGTGGTAGAATTTTGGGTGCGGTGGGAAATAGCACTTTGAGGAAACATATTGCTAGTCACGCAAAACACACTCAAGGTGAAGATCAAACCCAAATTGGTAGGGATGGAGGAGTTTGGCAATACAATGTCGAGAGGGTTCGTGAGAGAATGACACATTTCGTCATTCAAGAAGGATTGCCTTTTGATCACTTTGATAATCCGCGCTTGACGAGGATGATACAAGAGACGCTTCAACCGAGTTACACAAATGTAAGTCGTTCTACTTTGAGAAGAGATTGTTTAAAAATGTGGAAAAGAGCTAAAAAAGAATTAATTTTAGGTTTTGAAAATTTAAATACCGGCATTAACTTAACAACGGACGTTTGGTCCGCTCCACATGGTTTACCCGAATCGTACCTTTGCGTTACCGCACATTGGGTTCAACCGGAGTCGTGGCAAATGATGAAGCGTACGATTGTGTTTGATTATTTTGGATATCCACATACCGGCGAAAACTTATTTTATATTTTAGACTCGGTAATTCAAACTTATAAAATTCAACCAAAAATATTTTCAATATCTTTTGATAACGCTTCAAATAATACAAACACGGTGGAAATATTAAAAATAAAATATGAACCGCCTTGTAACGGTGTTTTTTTTCATAGTCGATGTGTTGCACACATCATTAACTTGGTTGTGCAAGACGGTCTAAACGTCCAAGAAATAAGAGACGTAAAAGAAAATTTTAAAGTGATGTTACGTGAAGTTTTTAGCACAAGCAAAAAAAGATATATAAACTATAGAAACTTGTGCCAACAAACGGATTCCATCTTTTTAGGTCCGAATTGGGACGTACCTACTAGATGGAACTCGACATGGAAAATGTTTGAATCGGCCTTAAGGCAATGAGTTACTTTAAAACATTTCCATGATGAACTAGTATAAAAGAAACGTTGTTCACAAAAATTTGATAATATAAGTTGGGATATGATCGAGAAACTAACTAATTTGCTTGAGGTTTTTAAAAATGTAACTACATGTTTATCGGGAGTTTATTATCCCACATCTTCGCTAATACTTCAACAATTATACTTAATATGTAATAAATTAAAAGAGTTTGAATATTACGACCCTATTTTTGAAAAAATGGTAAAACCTATGAAAGCTAAATTTAAAAAATATTTTTTGGAAATGCCGGCCGTTGTTACATGTTCGGCCGCTTTAAACCCAACGATTAATGTAACCGGTGTTGAAACATTAATTGGATCAATATCGGATGATTTAAATATGTTCGAGGAAGACCCAAATTTTGAATCAAAGACAATAAGGGATTTCAATTCGGCTTTTAATAATATGTTTGATTATTATTTACGCAAATATGGTGGAAGTGGTGATCCATCAAACATACGTGAATCAATGGGTTAGGGTTCAAGTTCTAGTAGTTCAAGGAACCCGATGCTAAATTTATTTAACACTTTAAGAAACGAAAATACTAAACGAGCTCGTGGAACCACACCAAGTAGCGAGCTTGGGAGATATCAAGCAACCGACTTTATTTAAACTCTAAGATCCGAAGAGTTTGAAAACTTTGATATCTTGAGTTGGTGGCAAGGAAGGGAATCCCAATATCCCGTTCTAACCGTAATGGCCCGTGACCTACTAACCGTCCAAGCTTCTACGGTAGCTTCGGAATCTGCTTTTTCTCTTAGTGACAGAGTTTTATCTATTCGAAGAACGAGACTTACACCAGAATCTATAGAGATGTGTATTTGCTTGAAGGACCATTTGGATGCCGCCGAACGTGTACAACATGTTGCAAAACTAGAAGGCGAGCTTGACATTGAACAAGAAATACATGAATTCGAAGTAGAACAAGGGGCGGCGAATCCACTTTCGGACGAAGAACAAGCTTATGATGAAGCCCAACGCATCTCAAGCGAAGAAGAATGAAAATCGATGTTACGAAGACTACGACGAAGAAGATTGAAAACATAATAAATAATATATATTTTGTGATTCAATTATGTTTTTTGTACTTTTTTTTACGAACTATTGTTAAATCACTTAAAAAAAGCTACAAAATAAATAAAACATGTATTTTATAGTGTATCTTTGTTAATTTTTAAATTTTTTTTTTTTTTAAAAAAAAAAAATCCGGTGGAACCGGTTTTTTTTTGTCCGGTCCGGTTCCATAAATCCGATCCGGTCCCAATAGGTTCCAAGTCTTCACTCTCTTAACCGGATTCGATCCGGAACCGGTTCCATTGGATCCGGTTGTTAACCATCGTTGACGGAACCGGTCCGGATCCGATCCGGTTCCGAAAAAAAACCGGTTTGTGCACCTCTATCTTCAAGATCTCATCTTTGAGTCTTAATTGTTCTGCTTAAACGTTCACCTCAAGCTCATGCCTTTCCCCAAAAGCATTTACTATTTCTCAGATTTACAATTGATTAAAAGCTTACTTTGTTGATAGGGTATATCCCATGTGAAAACACCTCATGTAAAAAATAAAGTGTATGCTATTTGGGTGTCACATCACCACATGTAGCTTTCACACCCCTTTCACATAATAAGGGGTATACCCATATGAAAGTGAATATGAAAATTAATTATTTTTATAAAATTTAATTAAGTGGGGTGAGTAGTGTGTGTGTGTATATGTATATGTGAGAGAGACACCTCCACCTCCTTTCCGTGTGAAAATTTTCACGGTATCACTTTTCACACCACTTTCACATGTAAGGGGGGGGTGGTTCACGCCCTTCGGTTTTCAAAAAGTACAAAACTAAATCGAACCGTAATTTTCGGTTTTAAAAAAATACAAAACCAAACCATCGTTTTTAGTATGAGTCGTTTTTTCGGTGCTATTTTTTTTAATAATTCGCTTTCAATTCGGTTATTCGGTTTTTTTTTACCCCTACCGTCTACAGTTGGATGACAAACCATGTATATCTAACCATTAGTATTTTATAAACAACCCAACCCTTGTAATCCCCGATAGAACTTTTATACATATTGAGGATTAGTTGTTAATTTTTATCTCATATTTTTGTTTATGTTATCAACGATATTTATATAAAAATATTATTTAATTATATTAATGTGTTATATATATATATATATGTGAAATATATATAAACCATAACATTAATAAATAATAAAAAGTAATCAAAATTTTCTAAACAATAATAAAGAATAAAGTTTTTACTAGAAAAAGAAATATGGATGCAACAGAGGAAAAAGTCAAGTTCAAAGAAAGAATTCATGAATAAAAAATATTGGCCAAATATACTAGTCGCTTTGTGGTTCATATGAAAAGATAGACTATTTAATAATATCTGTTAGGGCAGGTGAAATTGTGGAGGAAATCAAGGCAAGTCCGTTTGTGTGGATAAAGAATAGGACGAAATTTTATTCCTATAACATGAAATGAATGTTACAACTTTACTGTAAATTTGTAATGTTTGGGCTTTTTCTCATCTTAGCATAGCACCTACTAGCATCTTGCTATGTTGGGCCGTTTATGATTAATAATATCTTTTGTTTTGCTGTAAAAAAGTAATAATTAAGGAATAATTAGTGATGTTTTAATGTTTGGATAATAATTAATTAATTATTAAAATGGATTTTAATGTTTGAGTTAAATTTCGCTTTTGGCCCCTATGATTTAAGTACTTTAACCATTTCAGTCCAAAAATGAATCTTTAACATATCAAGCCCCGTGGTTTGCATTCTATAACCCTTTCAGTCCAATGAGGAATCGACATCCTAAAATTCAGTTAAAATTCCATTTAATTTCACAATTTCAAATCAAAATTCAACTTTGATTTACCGAATAATCTCACTGATGATGATCCACCAGAGCTAGAGCTTCTCAATTTAATTTCAATAGCGGTGGCTAAGCTGGATATGGATCGGATCAAAAGTACATGGGGCCGCAAAGAAGACAACCTGTTACAAACCCTAGTTCAAAAACTGGGTTTAGGAGTAATCAACGTAAAGAAAGGATCCCCATCTCGCCATTAAAGTCGGCAACCACTGATGAGTTTAGAGTTAATGCTTTTGTTCTTGATTGAAATTGGAGTTTTTGTTGAATCTGAGTAAATTTTGGTTTGTTTAGGATTTGAATTTAGGGATTTTGATCGGGATTTGAATAGGAACCCATGTGATGAAATTAGGATCACGATTGGTTGATGATACTCGCACTAGTGATAATTGACAACAAGATGTTCATCTTCGTCATCATCAGCAGATCTGTTAGTCGACTTCATAGAGGTGATGGGGAGAGACAATGATTGCAACTTTCACTCCGATGGGATGATCGCCAGCTTCAAGACGGACGGGTAGCCGGTAGTCTTAGGTTAGGATGGTGTTTGATGGGGGGTATATGTTGAAGAAGATGAAGTGGGTGGTGGGTCCCACTCTTTAAATATTTTATTCTGAACTTGTTTTTTATTTGAACTAATTTAATTAAAAGAAATTATACCTCACTTAAAATGACTGAAATACCCTAGATTTAACAGAAAAGTTAACGAAGTTAATAATGATTACAAAATGTGAGAGGTTTATATGTTAAAAGATTATTTTTAGACTGAAAAGATTAAATCACTTAAACCACATGGGTCAAAATCGTAATTTACTTTAATAATTTTATAGAGTATGTTGGTTGAAAGCCTACAATAATCGAAGTCATCAAAACTAGATAGCATATTGGGTATTTACACCTTCATAACAACTTTGAAAATAATGTACTTCGATACATCCGTTTGTATTCATAGAGTTTTTATTATTATTATAATATATGATCTGCTGTCATTAAAAAAATAAGATTTTAAATTCTTATTACTCTTAATTAAAAGTGAATGGGATGTACAGGAACATGCTTTCATTGGATGTTGTGGGCGGCGGTAAATTTTTTTTCTAATTCCTAGCAAATTTATGCAGGTTATAAAATTAATTTCTGAAAAATTAACAAAAAGTTGTCTTGGTTGGACTGGTTATGAAACGCTCAACAAATACACTATTCTAGCCATCCTCCCGGGTTCAATTCCTGGGATGGCTTTTTTTTAACATTATTTTTTTACTATTTTGTTTGAGGATTTTTTTTCTGCGTTTTAACGATTTGTTTAACTACCCCACTGCGTTTCGCGTAACTCTCTCTGAGTGGTCGACGGGGTTTTCTTTTTTTTCTAATTTCGGTTTTCACCCGTTCAATTATATATAATTTACGCTTTTAACCCGCTTGCTTTTCTATTAATATTGTTTTCCTATAATAGCTGTCGTTTTGATAAGTTAAAAAAATTGAAAACGCGGCTTATTTTAGTTTTATAAGTAGTTGTGACAAACCCAAACGCTTAAGAGTGGAAAACAACGTTGTCGGTCATTTGGTCTCATCGTAACCGATATCCGTTTTCGCTTTTATGGTTTTCAACGAGCGGAACCGACAACGAACAAACTTCTCCATCGTAACATATATTATTTTGTTAACAACCCTTATAATATATATATATAAAATACGCTTTTAACACGTTTCATTTTGTACTAATTTTTTTTCAGTTATAACTTTCATTGCTTAGCTTTTTAAAAATATTGGCATGCGCGGTGTTTTTTTTCTTTGTGGTGAACATTCCGTAAAAAATGTTCTTTAAAACGTGTTTGTTTCAAACTCGCGTATATTTTATTTGTTTCGTACAGTATATTGAGCACCCGAACTGTTTAGTCGCCGTGATAAACCCACCCGCTTATGAGCGAATAACATCGTTAGCGGTGTTGTGTTTCATCATATCCTGTATCGGTGTTCGTTTTTATAATTTTTTTACGAGTCAAACCGATAACGACCAAACTTCTGCCTAAAATTGAAAAACAATTTCCATGTTTCTCACACGCCTAAAAGCTTAGTTTCTTCTAGAAAAGACTTAAGTATACGGATAGTGCTTGTGGTATGTCTAAATTTTTTATTTGGTCCCTAACTTTGTAAAATTACATTGTCAGTTCTCAAACTAACACATTGGAGTCGTCAACCTGGGTTCGATTCCTGGGGTAGCAATTTTTTTAATATTTTTTTTACTTTTTTGTTTGACAGTTTTTTTTTCCTTTTTTCCCTCGTTTTAACGTTTTGTTTTACTATCCCGTCGCGTAGCGCGGGTATCACCCCTAGTTATGTATAAATCAATTTTGGAAGTTAGAAGAGGATAGCTATGACGTCGGATATATGCAACTATCCATGCAAAATATTGATAAAAATAGATTTGAATGTGTAACAAACCGTGTTGGGTCTTTATTGATATCAACAAGAATGAACAAGGTATATTTTGATTTTGATTTAATAATAAGAATACTATATTCGACTAGAAATATAGGTAAATCTTACAAATAAATGTAACGCTATTTAATCCATAGTAAAGCTATATATATATTCTATTAAACCATGTCTCATTGTGTATTTACACGTCAGCCACCCTTAATTTTAAATTACTTTTTGATAAAACCAAAGGGGTAAATTTGTTCTTATAATTATCCTTTTATTTTTTGATTGGTTTCACTTTTTATATTAATATTTTGTAACCAAATTTTATTTATTTTAATAAGTAGTATAGTTTTTAATACAACGTAAATAAATATAATTAATTTTTTAATATAATAAAAATAGATATAATAAACTGTTATGAATTTAATAAATAAATATAATAAGCTATAATTATCATATGTACTAAAAACATTTACGATTTTTTTTAAATTTTCATTTTAACCCCTTATACTGTATATAAAATACGCATTTAACCTATTTAATTTTCTTTTAATTTAATTTTTTTAATAACCTTCGTTCGTTAACTTAAAAAAAAAGAAATACACAGCTGTTTTTTGATTTTTTTTTCGACATTCCGATATAAATTTTTTTGAAAACGAAGTTGTATTCAAAATCGAGTATTTTTTTGTGTCATAACCGTTACCGTTCCGGTACCATGACGAACCGAACAAATAATGACCGAACAATATCGTTGCCGATATTGGTATTATCAGAATCAGTATCGATGTTCGTTTTTATGGTTTTCGGTCGATGAAAGCACAATTTTTTTTTGGATTACATCGTACAACATTTGTGTGATAAAACCATTGCAAATATTTTTTTTTCTATCGTAAATTATACCGAGTCCTGGTGCATTTACGAATCGAATCAATAACAAACGGAGAACATCAGTACCTGTTATTGGTATTATTGGAGCCCGCGTTGTTATTTGTTTTTATTGTTTGCGATCGATGTAAAACAGACGTCGTTTTTTAATTTTAATTTTTCCTTTCTTTATAATTTTTTTAACCAGTTTTTATTTTTATGGTTTTTATTCGCGACGATTTCACATCCTTTTGTCTTTTCGTTAAACGACTTTTTTTTCCTTTTTGGTTTTTTTATACATACCACGTGACTTTTTCGTAATTTCCGAAGATAGTGTCGCTAGATTTTTTTTGTCAACGTTTTTATATTCGAAACCGAACCGACTTACATCGCACCCCTCCGCAAAACGTGAGTTCACGCCCACTAGTATTTAATTAAAGATAAGTTATACACACGTTTATAATCGTATTTTAATTGTGTTTTAAAATAATTGTATAATATCGTCGTGAAGAAGGAACAAACCATAAAATGATTTGTTATTGTAAGATTGAAACGATTCGTTATTATAAGATATTTTTAAGTAACGAAATATATTAATACAACTTATGAATTTATTTTATTTACACAATCGATTATTTACTAATTACAACAGAAATAAAAATAGTATATTATTTTTTAACTTTGGAATATGTTTACGTACGATTGATCACATTTATTATTTTATAATATTTTGTGTACACATTCAGGAAATATACCAAAGTAACCATCTTCCTAATGTATTTACAAAGAATATTTTTCAAATTACAAACTACCACAACTTCATTGAAATTGTACACTTTTTCGTGATTGTCCCTAAATCGTTCAAAAATATCATGACCTAGCTATTGGAATCTTCACACCAACAACTATATAAAGATCTTGATGTGTATATCAAGAGCGCAATTCCACTTCGAGATCGCGACACCAGACTTTAGGTTGTTGGTATAATTCTGATTAAGATAATTTGGAGAAGAAGTTGGAGTTATTTTGGGTCAAGATTATATGTTAAAAGTTTAAGTTATTTAGTTTATTTAATTAGATGTAGCATATCTTTATTTGTTCTAGAGATTCAGTCAAACAGATAAGCACCGAGTCAAACAGATAAGCTTGTTTTTTAAGCGATAGTTAAGTATAAATAGATTAGCCGGGCTATGTAATTTCTAAGGTTCATAGTGTGTTTTTCGATTTAATATAAAGAAAAAAATAGTTGTCGTCGGAGTTAACCAGAAAAATCCCTGCGCTTGTTATTGTTGTGCTCGATCCAATTTCCAACATGGGTTAGCTTCTCACTTTGACTTAGCTTTTTTTTTAACGGCAACACCTAGATATTTTAGGATAATTGGGTTTCCCCGAGGCAACACCTAGAACATCTAGGGTAGCCCACCCCAGGAGGAACCCCTAACTGGGTAAACCCCCTGACCTGACCACAAACTCTCTTTTTTGTTGACCTAGCTAGTATATGAAACGATGAGATTATAAGTTTTTCATATTATTCTTTCCATTACACTTGCAAAATTTTGTTATGTTGAGGCTAGATTGTCATATTTTACAAACGGATTATTGATAATCATTAAAAATATACAATCTTGATGAAGTTGTCTAGATTTAAATTATGTGAGAATACTAAACTGCTTTTTTTCTATTTTTTATTTATAATTATTATTACTTATAATTGTTTCATTATTAATTTCATTCTTTTGTTACAAGGCTAGTAATATATAAAAGCAAGGAAATAAAAACACTGACTTTTAATGCGATTGTATAAACGTTATCTTTTTTTACCCAAATGGTCTACAACATGACATCAGTATTCATTTTTTGACCCAAAAGTTGTTTTCTTGTGTGACCAAAATCGACATTTTTGACACTTACACGAGAACATAATCCGAACACGACCCATTACCCGTAAGGATCTTGTTACACTATAAATACTCACACTCATTCCCTTCGACCCTTCAAACTAAACTTAGTTCTCTAACATTAACGATATATAAAGAACCTCTCATAACTAACATCAAACATATATTATCAATCATGCCTTCTAAAGAATCACCGCGATTGCCTCTACAACAACCAGCATATGGGAACTTGATCACGATCTTAAGCATCGATGGAGGTGGAGTACGAGGAATCATTCCAAGCGTCGTCCTCAACTTCTTAGAAACCGAACTTCAGGTACACCTTTTGAAGTTTTTTCTTGATTTTCATTTAATAAGCAAACGGGCAATAAATCTCAACTTGATTTAGAAGTTTTTTTCTTAATTTTAATTTAATCACTCACCTATTCATGTGGTTCATTAGTTATCAAATTTAATTTCTTAGTTATCGTATTTAATTACTTAGCTGACGGTTGATAACTAATTATTAGAATCTCCTCTAAAAGCAACCTATTATTGTAACATATTGAGATTATTTTCTCTATTATTCTTACTTCCGCTCTTCGTGATTACAGAAACTAGATGGAGAGAATGCAAGGCTAGCGGATTACTTTGACGTAATTTCCGGGACAAGCACTGGCGGCCTAGTTACAGCGATGTTAACCGCCCCTAACAAAGAGAATCGTCCCATGTTTGCAGCTAAGGACATAACCAACTTTTATCTTGAACATTGTCCGAAGATCTTTCCACATGATGAGTACGTTAATAACATAAAAAATACATGTTTTTAAGATTTCTAAATTTGTTTCCTCTTCAATATCTCAATTCTTGGTTATATAACATGTAGTAATCCATTTGGTCATGCTGAAAAAGTGATCAAAGCTCTATCTGGACCAAAGTACGATGGTGTTTATCTACATGAGCTTGTTCAAAAACTACTAGGAAACACACAACTCAATGAAACATTGACTAATGTCGTGATTCCAACATTCGATATCAAACGTTTGCAGCCTACCATCTTCTCAAGCTATCAGGTTAAATCAAGATACTGATTTTCTCACACAATTTAGGATTTGTGATTTGTGTTAATTTTAAGAAAAAAGTTAAAAATGTTTCAGCTGAAGAAAAACCCTAGCCTTGATGCACTGTTATCAGACATATGCATTGGAACATCAGCTGCACCAACTTATCTTCCCTCCCATACTTTTGCAACTGAAGATTCAGAAGGAAATCTACTTGGCGAATTCAATCTTATCGATGGCGGTGTGGCTGCGAATAATCCGGTATGTATGTTGCATTGATCTTTCAATCAAGAAATAGTTTACATTAAGTAATTGTACGATAACTAGTATTAAACCTGCATGTGTTGCGGTGTGTTAAATCATAAAAGAAAAATAAATGTCCTCTAAGGCGATGAACCGTGTAAAAAATTAACGTCGAGTATATATACAGCTTTAATGCGCTTAGATGACTACGCGCAACACTGTTTTGAACGTGTTGCGACGGTGACATTGAGGTGGTGAAGTGCGTAGAAATTCTAAAAATATCATATTCTAAAAATTAAAGGCCAAAGTTTAAATTATTAAGAAAATAAAAAAAAGTTGTTCTTTATATATTTTTAAGAAATTTAAAGAAAAAAAAAATATGCTGATGTCAGCAATTGAACCAGCGGGGAAAGAGGGGTGGGTGACGGCTCGAACCCGGGCCTGATGGCGGCATAAGGAACGCACTAGCCACCACCCCAACAGCCTCTTATGTTAAACATCTCATGTGTACATTTTTTTTTGAACGGCAAATTTCTTCATTTACTAGGACTTGAACCCATGACCTTTAGATCTTAAGGTATTTAGCCCCTGCCATTGGACCACCGCCCCAATAGCATCTCATGTATACATGCACATACGCACCGGTAAAAATTAAAATAAATAAATAAATAAAAGCTTTGCCTGTCATGTGGCAGGCTCTCATTGGGTGACGGTGGTACTGTTCATTGAACAATAATTCTCTTCACATTCCATGTTTGCAAAATGTTGTTTACATAATATTCACTTTGCAGACTTTGGTGGCCATAAGTGAAGTGACACAAGAGATAACCGGAGGCAGCATCGATTTCTTTCCAATTAAACCAACAGAATACGGGCGTTTTCTGGTATTGTCGTTAGGGACAGGCTCACCGAAATTTGAAGAGAAGTATGACGCTAGCACATCGTCTAGTTGGGGAGTTTTTGGGTGGTTGGCAAGTAGCGGCTCAACTCCATTAATAGATGTATTTACTCAATCAAGTAGTGATATGGTTGATTATCATCTCTCTACTCTCTTCCAAGCCCTTCATTCTGGAGAGAATTATCTTCGTATTCAGGTATAATTCACTACTACACAAATGGATATTTACTATTGACTTTTTGCGACTAAAAAAAATAATCGTAAATTTAGCGACCGTTTTACAACCGAAATCAAAACGGTCGCAAAAGTAGCAACCGCCACCAATCCCGTTGCAAAATTTGTGACCGGTTATATTCAATCGCAAACCGGTCGCAAATTTACGACAATTTTTTTTGGTAGCTAAACAGTTGCAGAAAAATGAAAAAAAAATAACTAATTAAAATTTAAATATCGGTGGCAAACCGATCTCGAAATTGTGAAAAATAATAAAATATAAAAATAAATTCCGGTCGCAAATCTGCAATAGGTTTAATGCGGTCGCAAAAATGAGTAAAAATTATTTAAAATTAAAATTTAAATGTCTATCACAAAATAAAACGATAGCAAAAATGAAAAACTGATTAAAATTTAGATTTCTGTAATAAAATTTGCGACCATTTTATTTTGATCACAAAACGGTCGTACAAATAAAAAAAATCATTATCAAATTAAAATTTAGACGTCGGTCGAAAAACGGTCGCAATTTTACAACCGTTTCAATTTGGGGGCAAAAAGGGTCACAAGATTTAAAAATAATAAATTATAGTAATTCTTAATCCCAAGTGTCGGTAGTTTTTTGCCACCGACTAACACCCCCTTATACTTTGAACAAATGACAAAATTCACCTTTGACTTTATAAACTGAAACTTTGATCCCTCAAGTTTCTAAAGTTTTACGTTTACCCCCTTGTAGTACGTATAATTTGATTTTTCTTCAATAACTTTCATTTATTAATTAATTTTTTCTTGACGTCTCAGTATAAATTTCGTTAAAAACGGAGTTGTATTCAATATAGGGTATTTTTTAAGTGTCGTGGATTATATCGACTAACGGTAACATGTTGGTACCGTGAAGAATGAGACTGACACCGACTGAAAAATATCGGTTCTGTTATACAACCGTCTTTTCTCTATGTTTCGATCTCCATAACCGAGTCTCCGTAACTTCATACGTTTTTTCTATGTAGTTAACCATGTTTCTTTTTGTGTTTAGCCATGTTAATGTCACCGCTTCAACCATTTACCGTAGCGGAGCGCGGGGCTAATTTTCTAGTTCTTACATTAATGAACATGCAACCCGTGACCATCAATACAAAAAAAAAGACTGAAAAGTCTCTCAAACCCGTGATATATGTTTTGGTTTTAGAAAGAACTCGTTAAAACTTAAATGTCAGTCGTAAAAAATATAATAAATTAAAATCTAAAAACAATACGTGCATATTTTATATGTCGAAATGGTTCAGGATGATACTTTGAGTGGAGATGTCGCTTCAATGGATCTTACAACAAGAAAGAACTTGGAAGATCTCGTGCAAGTTGGCGAGGAACTTCTGAAAAAACCAGTGTCAAAGGTGAATTTGGGGACTGGCATATACGAACCTTATCATTGTATTACCAATGAGCAAGCTCTTATAAGGTACTTATATACGCTATACATATACATACATATATACATACATAATACTTGATTATTTTCACATGAATGTTGGTTTAGGTTTGCGAAAATACTCGCAAAGGAAAAGAATACGAGAGAGCTTAGATCGCCTGGCGTTAATGGGCAAAAGATGCAAGATGGATTGACACCAAACAATGATGCATCTTCAAACGCAAAGCCATCGCTTACGAATGCGATTCCTCACTCTCTTCCGGACTTGCATCAACTTAAACTGGCTGAGAAACTAGTTTGATATGTTGGTGATAATCCTGATCTAGACAAAATAGGAGATAGTTTCGAGTTGAATTGTGATTTGTATTTAAATTTCCTTGTTTATTTGTTATGTTTATCTTTTATTTAAGTGTTGGAGATTTATGTAGAGGGTCTATGTAATCAAATAATTCATTTAGCATTCACTAGGTTAAAAACCCCGTATTACACGAGTTGAATAAAAACGTTATATAGTTTTTTTTAAATATTTTATAAAAAGAATGAAAAATATGTTCAATTTCTAAAAATGTTTTATGAACAAACCTACTTTTTTTAAATAAAAACGTTTTATAAAAAGAATTATAGAAATTATTATTATTTAATAAGAAAGAGAGCTGGGAAACAAAAAATTATAAAAAAATAATTAAAGAAAATTTGTATGATTAATAAGAGAGAGAGACAAGAAAAAAAGAATAAGGATGTATAGGAGAGTGACAAGTGTTCCACAAAAACCTTTATTTATTATAGAGTATAGATATAGATTAATAAGAAAAGACTCGAGAGCGGGGTTGTTCTCAAAATATTCATGTGTTGTGCGTTTTTATTCCGCATAACAACCGACTTCATGATATATGTTTTAAATTATTTTTTTCATAATGATTTCCTATGAATAAAATTCCAAGATGTAGTCGTAAATCTCGATTGTTTTATTAATAATCAAAAGCAAACTTAAATTTAGAGTAAATTACACAGATTGTCCTTTAATTATATATGAAATTACACCTTATGTCTTTTGACTCCAATAATTACAAAGATTATCATTTTTTAAAAAATTTTACTCACTCTATCCAATTTTCTAGTTAAGTCACCTCACATAAGGGGCAAAAAAGCCATTTCACTTAGCTTGTTCATATCTCCTTTATCACTAGACACCATCACCATGTCTTCCCCCTATTCCTCACGCCACAACCTCTTAGCCCCTAATTTCACCACCACCAAACACTCCATTCCCTCCGGTGATCCCTGCAGAGACGCCACCCGCCAGGCCGAATCTAAATCTGGCACTAGTTTATCTCTCTCTCACCTCCGATTCATCCAACGTCTCGGCACCGGAGACATTGGGCCTGCACGTTTCTACCAACGCTCTACGCGTCGCTAGAGTCGGCGAAATGGCCATGTCTGTTGACTGAATTCTGACCTGAACATTCTCCGGCAACGTCAGCCGTGTAAACGCTTCCCTGAATCCGTTGTCAGGTACGCCGTCTCCGGTAACGCTACCTCCGCCGTCTCCAAAAAGCTCGCCGTTTCTAACCTCGCATGCATGCATACAGCGATCTTGTCTGTCAGTCCAAGAACAATATTTTATCATTTTGATTTGGGTTAATTTGTCTGTTGACAGTGATTGTTGGGATCGAAAGGTTTGTATTCAAAGGGGTGGGGAAACTTTGAAGTTGATAACCAGATCTTGACCTCGTTGACTTGGATGAGTCAAATTGAAGTTGATAACCTAATGCGCGTTGATTTAGCTAGGTTAATTTCACCGTTTAGCTAAGCAGGATGCAGGAATCAGGAATCGATTTCGTGTTTGTTGTTGAAACGGATTTATCATGAGTAATGGGTTGAAGTTGATTAATTTTAGTGCAACATGTTTTAATGGGGGTTAGGGGTGGAAATGACTTGTTTGCCCCTCACATGGGGTGACTTAACAAGGAAACTGGATGAGGGTTAACTTAAAGGACATAGAGTGTGTAAAAAAATAAAAATATATGTTATTATTAAAATCAAAGGACATAGGGTGTAATTTCATATAACTAAAGGACAATCTGTGTAATTTACTCTTGAATTAATGTATTTGATATGTGTTGCATTATAAGAATTTAGTCTGGGAAAATTCCAAAGATGTAGTCGTAAATCTCGATTTCTTTGCTTTGGCCAAAATCCTCGAAATTAACTTAGGATCTTACAAAAGTTAGCTTGTGATCTTGTGGATCAGAAAAAGGATGAATAAAGCTGATTTCAGAGGAAATTTGTCGAAAAATTATATATTTAAGAAGGAGCATTTTGTTATATAGATTACATGAGATTTAGAGATTTAAGTTACTTATGCGAAGATTTTATACGTTACTTTTATGCAGGGAAACAACTAACGTGAGTGCGGCATGTTAATTTGAGGGTGAGATCGAACTTTTGAAAGTGAAGAACGATTGTAGAGATGTGAATTTGGACTAACCTCAAACCTCTAATTTATAGGCTGTTTCGCACCCCGTAGCGGACCGCTTGGCCGGCCGTAGCGGTCCGCTACCGCACTGGCCTCAGCGAGTCATCATGGTGGCTTCTCCTTGCTCCATCCCTTTTGCGGCTTAGCGGACCGCTATGAAATGGGTAACGGTCCGCTACCAAGCGGAGTCATCAACCACGGGTCCAAATCCACCGAGTAGTCATCACCCACATATCCAACCCGCATGGGTTCCTTAGTGGCTACGTAGCGAACCACTAAGGTCTCAGTAACGGTCCGCTACCGATGAGTTTTCCACAATTTTCATTTCTGGTCCTTGTGATTTGATTTAGTTATAATTTTCAGTCCTCTAGGTTTATTGTTTATTCAAATTGGGATCGAAATTTGACGGGTTTTACAAACGGCGATAAACTATCCAAATTGGAATAATTTCCATGTTAAAGGCGACGAAGTATCTAAGGAAAGGTTTCCTGGTGTATCTAGTCTCGGTATCGACTGACAATAAAGAGAAGAAGATCGAAAGTGTACGTGTCGTGGCCGAGTAAGCGGATATATTTCTGAAAGAACTTCCAAGAATACCTCCAGGGCGAAAAGTAGAGTTCAAAATTAATCTAGTACCAGATATGACACCAATTGTCAAATCCCCGTACATATTAGCACCAACGGAGATGGCGGAATTAAAGAAATAATTGGACGAACTGTTGGAGAAAGGATTTATTAGATCGAGTTCTTCGCTATGGGGAGCACCGATCTTGTTTGTAAAGAAGAAAGACGGATCAATGCATATGTGCATAGACTATCAAAAACAGATATCCACTTCCAAGAATCGACGACCTGTTCGACCAACTACAGTGAGCGTGTTATTTCTCGAAGACAGAACTGTGTTCAGGATATCATCAATTGAAGGTTCAAGAAAGATATCCCTAAAACCACATTTAGAATAAGGTATGGACATTATGTGTTCACAGTCATGCCATTTGGACTCAATAATGGTCCAGCCGTATTCATGGATTTGATGAATCGAATTTGCAAACCCTATTTAGATAATTTTGTTATCGTTTTCATTGACGGTATACTTATTTATTCTAAAAATCAAACCAAACATGAAAAACATCTCAGGATACTACTCGAACAACTGAGAAATGAGAAATTGTACGCTAAGTTCTCAAAATATGAATTTTGGCTTTCCGAAGTACAATTTCTTGGCCATATTGTTAATGCATATGGTATTCAAGTAGATCCTACTGAAATCAAATCTATAGCAAAATGGGAGATTCCTAAAACGCTAACCAAATTTCATAATTTCTTAGGCTTGACGGGATATTATCGTATATTAATATAGGATTTCTCTCGGATTGCTGTCCCTTTAACAACTCTAACCAGAAAATCTGCTAAATTCGAGTGGGGACCAAAACAAAATGAAGGTTTTGAAACCCTTAAACTTAAATTGATATGCGCATTTGGCTTTGCCAGATGGTATCAAATACTTTGTTGTTTACTGTGATGCGTCACACACTGGTATGGATTGTGTGTTGATGCAAAGAAACAAGGTCATTGCCTACGCGTCACGACAATTAAAAACCTATAAGAAAAATTATACGACTCGTGATCTAGAGTTGGGTGCCATAGTTTTTTGCTTTGAAATCATGGAGCCACTATCTATATAGAGTCAAATTTACAGTCTTCACTGACCACAAAAGCCTATAGTATCTTTTTTTGTTAGAAAGAATTAAACATGAGGCAAAGGAGATGGATAGAATTCTTAAGTGACTATGATTACTGCTATCATGAAGGGAAAGCAAACGTCGTAGCTGATGCCTTGAGCAGAAAAAAAAGAGGAAAAGCCAAAGAAAGTTCGTGCTCTGAGGCTCGACCTACAAGTTTATCTGATAAGTCAGTTAAAGATGCTCAGAGGTTAGCTATGGAGGAGGAGAACATAGAGAAGGAAGGAAATTGGTCAAATGAGAAGACGGACTTCTAAAAATAAACAAAAGAATCTGGGTGCCGGTGGCTGGCAATCTAAGAGAAAGAATCCTTGAAGTAGCTCACAAATCTAAATATACGATGCACCCAGGAAGTGATAAAATGTACAAAAGTTTGAAAGATAATTATTGATAGATAGGAATGAAGAAGAACATTGCCTTGTATGTTGCCAAATGTCTAACTTGTTCTCAAGTTAAGGCAGAACACCGGAAACCTTCTGGTATATTATAACAACTAAAATTACATGTCTGGAAATAAGAAATGATAATTATGGACTTTATTACCAAAGTTCCCCGAACAAGTCACTAAAATGATACCATACGAGTTATCATAGACAGATTAACAAAGTCTGCCCATTTCTTACCAATGAAGGAAACTTTTAGTATGGATAGATTGACACAATTATACGTCAACGAAAACATATTTCTTTACATAGTGTGTCATTATCCATAGTGTCAGATAGAGATAGTCGTTTTACGTCTTGATTCTTGCAAAGCTTCCGGAAAGCATTGGGACACGCTTAAACCTTAGCAGTTCTTATCATCCGCAGACTGATGAACATAGCGAAATGACAATCCAAACTCTAAAACATATGTTGCGAGCCTGTGTGATAGATCTTGGAGATAGTTGGGATGATCATCTACCCCTCATGGAATTCTCATATACGTGGGTGGCTCGACCGTATAAAAAAATAAATTGTCGCTTAGAGTCCCCACTTTTAAGGGCCCCCCAAACTTTAAGTTTTAACTTCGATTAATTATTAGGTTTGATAAAAAAGTAAAGAATCGGTATATTTGAAAGAGTTTTCTTTTCACTAAAATGCACTCCAACTCTAATTTGTAATTTTATGCCTCTTAAAAATCATAGACAAAAAATATATGTCATCATATTCCCACATATTAGGATCCTAAGAAAAATATATATATATATATATATATATATATATATATATATATATATATATATATATATATATATATTCTTTTACGAAAAGGGCCGATTTTAGAATCCGCTTTAACCCCTAAAAGATTGAGCGGACCATATCCAGCACCGTGACAGATTATCAATCAGCCTAAACAAACATCAATAGGTATTTCATCCCCCATGTTAACATATGTCTAAACTGCTTAGTATTTCTAACATCATAACTCCGAGTACTTTAATCAATGTATAAGCATAAACATGTACACATTCCTATTGGGATCTTTCTCTCCACTGATTCTTTCAACATCAAGACCTTCTGTCTCAAAAGAAAATTATGTATTCTGGTTATATGACAATAACATATCCAAAATACAATCATTAACGAGATTGTTTTACTCCAAAAATAACCAGAATTTTTTAGTTTACAATTGTTTACCCCAAGTTCGGATAAAAGGCCTCGTTTGCTTCACTGTGGGCCCCCAAAATGGTTGAGCCAACCCTGCTCATATAATAATAGTTATCACACAAGCATTCAGGCGGCACCATCTGAAGCACTGTATGGCAGAAAGTGCAGAACGCCTGTCTGCTGGTCAGAGGTCGGAGAGAGTCAATTGTCAAGACCTGAAATAGTAGAAGAAACTACTGACAATGTTTTACAAATCAGAGGATGATTGAAAACAGCTCGGAATCGACAAAAAGAGCTATGCTGATAGAAGAAGAAAGCCGTTAGAATTCAACATTGGAGACAAAGTGTTATTAAAGGTATCACCTTGGAAAGGTATGGTTTGGTTTTGAAAAAAAGGAAAGTTAAGTCCACGTTTTGTTGGACCATTCAAAATTTTAAAATGAATCTGATCGGTTGCCTATCAATTTGAATTAACGGAATAGATGAATGGAGTACACGATGTATTCCATGTATCAAACCTAACCAAGTGTTTGACAGATGAATCTCTGGTAATGCCAATGCAAGATGTAGAGGTAAATGAAAATTTGACATTCATAGAACAACCCTAGCAGATTGAGGATCGACAAATAAAGAAGTTGAAAAGAAAAAAGACTCGTGTTAGTAAAAGTAAAGTGGAACTCCAAACTTGGTCCTGAATATAAGTGGGAACTGGATTCGGAAATGAAAAGGAAATATCCACACTTATTCCAATAAATCTTGATGACGGGATTTAAATAAAGGTGTGGAAGATGTAACACCCATCAAATTTCGATCCCAATTTGTACAAAAGATAAACTAGAAGGGGTAGATAGGGTCTGCCCAAACCGATATTAACGAGCTAACAATCACCCCTCTAATTTCAGTTTAACCTTCGATAGATCTTTTACTCGAAGTAGCTTTTTCATTTCTCGAAACTTTATTCGAGAAAGTGCTTTTGTCAATGTGTCGGCTCTCTGTTCATCACTGGCAATATGATCAACTCTAACTTCACCATTCTCGATGCATTCTTGTATAAAGTGGTACATTGTCTTTATATGCTTGCTTGAACCATGATATATCGGGTTCTTCATTAGGGCAATGACGGATTTGTTATCAACATGTAGAGCTATATTTTGAATCGGCCAACTGGTAATTTAACTAAGTAATCCTCGAAGCCACAAGCCTTGACATGCAGCAACGTTGGCAGCCTCAACCTCACAAAAGACGATGCCAATCTACCTGGCGGAAATACAAATTAATGCAGTTAAAGCGGCGTTTGTCGTCGTCATAGAATTCGTTGTCATTGTTTCGTCACTATAGGGGGAATAAGTCATTGTCATAGACCACCCTATCCCTATGACATGTCGTCGCCATAGGATGGCCCTAAAATATTTTTTTCCAATTAAAATTAAATATTTATTAAAATAATTTTCTGATCTATAGGTTCCAATTAAAATATTTTTTAACTAAAATTAAATGTTTATTAAAATAATTTTCTGACCTATAGTGACACGACATTTCGTAGCCACATATAAATTCCAGAAATTTAAAATAAGTTTTGATCGTTTCTTTTATATTTTCCATATTTTTCGACGAGTAAATATAATAACAAAAACTGTTCAAATAAACCAAATTAATTAAATTACAATAAACCTACATAATTTAAAATGAAAGATTTCTCTTAGACTATTTGCATTGTTGTGTCCATCACTTATTTTCAGAATGTATCCAATCACATTCATTCTTCACCTAAGATTTTTTTTCATATGATGTATCCGTCATTCATTTATTCTTAATCATCATATTTTACATTCATTTTTTTATAACAAATTATTTATAATAACAAACTATTTTGCTTTCTATCACCTATAATAAATTCTTAAATATATACATAAATTTATAAATGCGTACAATTAAGTTTATACATAAATATATACAAATTCTTAAGTTTTATTTAGCAAAATTAAATTAGCATACACTATTTTGTTGTTATAAATTTTAAAGGGGGGCAACACCTTCTCGGTCGCTGCGGGTTTTTGTTGTCCTTCGGCCACGAATGTGGCATATGTGGCTTCTCTCGCCCTCTGCAGCCATGGTGGCATCCGTGGCCGGCCATGCATTGCAGGTGTTCTCTTTTACTGCCGAACATAATTGAGCTTATACAAGTTAAATATTCAATTTAAATACAAACTTAGAAGAAGAAAATATCCCAACGTTTAAATATTATAACAAATCAACATAAACCCTACCATATGAGTTTACTTACACACAAACCCTAATTATTACTTAATAATGCAAAAGCTACCAAAAAACCACCACGATTACCGGTCACAAGCATTTCATAGTCTAATAATTGGAGAGGGGACCTCTAAGAACATATAATTGAGGTAGGAGAGTATGATTATATGCATAAAAATACAAAAATTGTAATAAAGATCATCTGTTGTTGCATTAATTACTACGGGTAAGACATTGAAAGTTTAACAAGATTTTTATGAATCCTTCGAAGTATAACATTTTTTTTAGTCATAAAAATGACTAAAAACACAAACCCTAACAACATACCTGTTATGAATAAGATTTTATCGATTGATCATAAACAAATATCTATACTTAATAAATAATTAGTAATCGGTTGCGACACGTGTCACAATTCTGTGACCACAAGATTCTTTTTCCTGGTTATGTTTTATTAATTACTAACTATTTAATATATTCTTACCAACTACTTAATATTTATTTTATTAATTCATAATTTTTTATTACTAATTAATATTTTTTTATAATTTCTAAATCTTCATTACTAACTATTTAATATTTTTAATATTCAACTCGTGTAAAATACGAGTTTCTAACCTACTATTTAATAAAAAAAAACTAGGCGATGTGGATTTGTAAGTCGAGTAATTATTACAAATGAATGATTATCAGGAAAAGATAAGCATGAGAATTTTGTAAGCAACTTTATTAGTTTATATACCAAACACAAACCCTACATGTAGTTTCTCACATAAGCATTCGATTAATTATTAATATAATATGCAAGCGTGATACATACGAGCAAATGGAAGAATCGTCAATATCGGGTCTTGTTTATTGCAAATTAAACTAAAAAGAGAAAAGAAAATCATTATTTTCATGAAACCCTTTTTTCCTTGTAGCTGTAAAACTGAAAACGACATCAAAATGTTTTTTAAAATCAATTTGGAATAGATCCGTTTGTCTCACGGTAGTAAAATCAATTTGGAATAGATCCGTTTGTCTCACGGTAGTCTATAACACCCTTAGATTAAATATAGTGGTTTAACTAAAAAGTACAAAAGTTACTGGCACGTAGGAAGTAGGGTTTTAACTAACTAAACCCTTAAAAGTATGTAGTGGTTTAACTAAACCAAATTAAATAAAGAAAAAAATAAAAAAATGTGGGTGATGTGGCTTGATCATCTGAATGGTTTGGCGGCTTAACAGAGAAGAAGCTAAACTCTCTTTGACGCCCTTGTCACGGTGTTTAACGCCAAACTTGACTGATGTTTATTTGTGTGTTAACCCACTATACTCGGTCTTAATTTCAATATGGACAAAGGACTAAAATATTCGCACGAAATTATACTTGTACTCATTCTCTCTGCCAAAACACACACACACATACTCACATCTCTCTCTCTCTCTCTGTAAGCATGGAAGTTGCAAATATGAGAGATAAAGTAGAAAATGAGCATAATTACATGAAGAAACAAGAAGCAATACTACAAGAAAGTATCCATAACCTATCTCCGACCCATGAGTTCTCATTCACCATGTCTCTCAATCCTCATCCGCCACCAAAATCCACACAAGATGGTCACAAACACGACACTAATACTAATATTGATAATGACAATGACCTATCCCCGGCCGATGATATCTTCTTCCAAGGCCACCTCCTTCCTCTCCACCACACCTCTCATCTTCCGGTGTCTCCTCGTTCTTCAACAAATTCAATGGACGTTTTTACCCTCCCCATGAAAGACATCCTAAAGGACCAACAAAACCCTACCGGAAACACTAGTTTCCATTACCACCACCGCAACACCTTCTCCGAATTCAACTTACCCGGCAACAATATCAATCAAACGAGACCAAAGTCGAAGTCTTTTTCGATCTTTGGCCAACCCAAATGGAAAAAAGATCAATCACCAAATGAAGGAGAAGGAGATCATGATGACAACAATAACAAGAAGAAACTCAAATTACTCATAAAGAAGTACATGAAAATGGTAAAACCATTTATGTCATTTCCAAAGGCGAATTCGAAGAGGTTGAACACCGAATTTAATCGGCAGCCGCATTCCTTCTCGTGCAACTTTCTAAGCTCAAGAAGTAGTCTGCCGGTGGAGGTGAATAGAGGTGGTGTGAGAAGAGGGGAGTTTTCGGCACCAGTGTCCATGAGGACTTCCCGGGCTAATAGTGGAATACTTCTTGCTTCAGGAACTGTAAGTCCCACCAAAAGCACAACTAGTGATAGTACCATGGAAGAATTACAAGCTGCCATTCAAGCTGCTATTGCTCATTGTAAGAATTCCATTGCCATTCAAGATAAAGTTCAAGCTTAAAACACAATATTCTAAAACTTGTCTGTTTTTTATTCAAATTCCACGGTATAATCAGTGTATGCAATAATCTTGCTATGTATATATATATATTTATGTATGTGTGTATATATACATGTGTATATATACATGTGTATATAAGGGATCTTGTAATTCAAAAAGTATCATAATATTTGTTTGGATTGAACATATATAAACAATAAACAAAAATATATAGATATTGTTAAAGATAGAATATTTGAGAGCAAATAAAAGATTTGTATTATTAACTTCTTATATACATGATATTATATTCTAGTGGATGTTGTTTTCATTCACATTATATAAAATTAAAAGAGTGACTTCAACCAATATCGATGGGAGGTGGAGGTCCCAATATTTCTTGTTTGAAGAATACAATTTGCTGTATTATACTAACAAACGACTACCATCATGTGTTTGTGGAGCCACTTTATATATATTATTCATATTCAAATATATATATCCCGTCAAATTAAAACTGTGATTATGAAGCTAGAACATAAAATAAAAAAATAATTAAATAACTCATATGCTTTCTGGTGCAAATAAGTTAATCATGTATTAAATTTAGGGAAAATCATCAAAATGTACAAGTTAACCAAGTTTTTTTATAAAATATATATTGACTTTTTAGCATTTTTAAATATATATCAAAACCAATCAATGAAACTAAGACATGTAAGTTAACCCCGCTAAGAAGGCTAAATTTTAGCCGAATTAGCTTACGTGGGGTCCACAAATTAAACAAACCAATCAGAAAACGTCACGTAAACTAACTCAGCTAATTAAAATCTAGGTGGCATCTTTCTCAACCGGCTAGATTTTATTGAAATATAATTCCTTAATCCATGTGGGTTAAAGTCCAAGGGTAGTAGTGTAAATAGTGAAAACTATGTTTATTATGTATTTTATGTATATGTAAAGTGTAGGGGTTAGAATGTAAAGAACCAAAGCTTGTACCCTACTAATTTCACGTGGCATGTAAACGTGAAGTAGGAAACGTTGCCATCCAAGAATCGCAACCCTAGGAATGTGACTGTTAGGGATTGGCAATGGGTATAAATATGAATGAATCAAGTCAATCAGTAAGATCATGAATTACGATCGTTGGTTTATCGGTTGGAGTTTATAGTTTGGTTTATCATTGTTTAATTGTGTGTTCTAAAGAAGATCTTGGGCACCAGATTTTAGCCGGGTTGGGAAATGTGTCGGCTAGATTTTAGCCGGGTTCGGGATCGAGAAGTCAGCTAGATTTTAGTTGGGTTGATTAATTAGCTTACGTGACGTTTTCTGATTAGTTGTTTTTGTAAACCCATGTTTTTTGGTGTCGGCTAAGTCTTAGCCGGGTAAGCTAATTGGTGGTAATTCTTTTTAGATGTTTAGTTTTATAAGTACTATAATTAATTTTTATTTTAGAAAAAAACATGGCCATATGCAGATACGCTTTAAAAGAGCATTATAATACTGTGGAGTTGTTAAAGATAGATTGGAGAGCGTCAAGTTTTGGTATATTTGTCAAAAAAAAAAGACAAAAAGTGACTTTACCTACTGAATTTTACTTTCTAATAAAGAATATAATTACGGGCGATTCTATTTGAACACGAAATATTTTTGTTTGCACACGCTGCAACCCTATACGTCTGCGTATAGGCCAATACGTAGCATATAGGGTTTAGTCTCCTGACATGGAATGTCACGTGTCATTCTCTGACTAGCGGTTGGGACCCATACGTGGCGTATTGCCCTATACGTAGCGTATGAGTCACGGGTTATATTTTTGCCTCAAAATTTGGCAGATTTTGGGGGTATAAGGAAGCTATACGTGACGTATTGGACTATACGCCACGTATATGAATTTTTTTTAATTTATATTATAGTTATCTTTTTTAATTTATATAAATTTGTTAATATACGTTTGTTATCTTTTTTAATTTATATAATTTCTATATATTTTTTTATAATTTATATAATTTTTATCTTTTTTTAACATTTATTATATTTTTACATTTATAATTTATCATTACAACCAAACAAACAAATTAAACATTACAAGCAAACAAATAACCAAAACATTATATACATTGCATCAAAAAATTAAATATATACATCAAAATGTTTTACATACATAACAGAAGAAAAACAACTGAATACAAATAAAAACAACTAACCCTGACCCGCCCCGCCCTCATCCTGACCAGGATCGCTCGGATACTGACGTGGCGGTGGTAGTGGTGGTGGCTCGATGCCGGCGGCTCGTGAAAGATCCAAGAGGCGACCAACCGCCCACATCACCAGGTCCTCCATCCGGTCGCTGTATCGCCGTGAGTCGGCAACAAGTCCATCAAGCAAGGCATGGGTGGCCTTGTCCAGCCTAACAGGCCGACGTACGTGTCGGGGATGCTGTGGCGGCTGCTCGTGGATGGGCTCAACGTGCGGCGGTTCCCCCATCGCCACACCCTGTAGCGGGTCAGGTATATCCGGCTCCGCCTGTCCCGGCATCGACTTCGGGACCCAAACCTGGTCCTGGACGGTCCCTACGAACCGAAGGCCGAGCCCCGGGAATCGGTGCGTGATGCTCATACCGCTTGTTGTGCGGCAGTCTAATCGGATAGGTGGAATGGGCTGAAGTATCTGATGCTAGTGAACACGCATCAAATGAGTGATGAAAGCGCCGTCATACAAAAGCCCGCGCTTCTGCCTGTGATAGGCAGACGCAAAGTAAAGCGCCAAGCATGTGGCTAGGGCGCACCGCCTGCCGGTAAGCAAGCAGAATATACTTGAAAATCGTAGTTACTATCCCACCACCAAGACATGGCTATACCTTTTTGAGGAAAATGTTTAAAAAAATTTTGAACGATACGTTCAAATGAGAAATGTGCATGGTAAAATACAAAAAAATTTGGCCCTATACGATGCCATATAGGATACTAGGCACATCGTACAACCTAGTCATTTCAACCCCTATACACATCGTATAGGGACATACGATGCGTATAGG
This sequence comes from Smallanthus sonchifolius, assembly GCA_023525975.1. Lineage (NCBI taxonomy): Eukaryota > Viridiplantae > Streptophyta > Magnoliopsida > Asterales > Asteraceae > Smallanthus > Smallanthus sonchifolius. The sequence goes on along the minus strand of CM042032.1, from coordinate 83,253,786 downwards.
GGTTGGAATGACCAAGTGTACGATGTTGTCCGGCGTTGGAAATTGTGAAGGTCAATACGCTGCGTATTGACCTATACGGTGTGTATACGGCCCGGTCTTGTTAGTAGTCCCCATTAATAGATATTAGTGGCCATTCACATGATTTACATAAAATTGAAATAAAAGATAAAGCTTAAGGTTCTTAAAATTTATGGAAAAGTTGAACTCGGCACCCTAGAGTTGGACTTACAGCTTGATGGTGTCCCAGTGTTCAAAAGTTGAGAACATTTTCATTGACTAGCGATGGACCCATAACTCATTCCACGTCAAAAGTTACTCGTCTATGAAGTTTGAATGTTTTCTCAGGCACATGCCTTAATTCCAATTTCCATGAATATGTTTTGTTGGATATATACTTATTTCACATCACCAACTGTCCATCTGATCTTTTAAAAACTGTTCAAAAATGTGTATTTAAGTTTTGTAAAACATCTAATAACATAAATAGATGCATAGGGTCATTGAAGTTTTGTACCATCTAATAACATAAATCAAAAGGAGTCATACCCGGTCAGTTTTGGGCCGAGGCAATGAAGACCGCTGCGTATATGATCAATCGGCTACCACAACAAGGTCAAAATTATCAGTCACCAACCGAAAAGTTGTTCAAATTGAAACCAAATGTAAGTCATTTGAAAGTATTTGGGTGTGTCTGTTCATTGCAAATCATCTTAGACATAAGATAGAAGAAAGCAATAAGATGCATCTTTATCGGATATGCCAGGGAGAGGAAAGGTTGGCGATAATGTGACCCAACCACAGGTAAGTGTCAAGTATCCAGAAGTGTTGTATTCTATGAGAATTCCTCGTGGTGGTCTGAGGAAGTGTTGCCCGATTCCAATCAACTATAAGAAACATTGGAATTGTCTAAGGTTATTCTAACTCTAGATGAAAACAAGTCGTTAGTTGAAGAAGACAATACATATAATCAAAGACAACAACCTTAGAAAATAGGAGTGGTTCAACAATCCTCGGAAATTAATAATACCAGGGAAGAATCATGCCTAAGAAGATTATCCAGAGTAAGAAAGTCGAACAATAAATATGCTGCTAATCTAGTTGTAACCGAAGAAGATGTGCATGAACTAGAAAATTATGATCAAGCATGCATAAGAAGTGAATGGATTAAAGCCATGAAAGAAGAAATTAAAGCACTAGTAAAGAACAAAACATATGGGAGCTAGTTCCCAAACCAAAGGACACCAAACCGGTGTCTTGCAAATAGATGTAGAAAGTAAAGAGGAAAGCTGACGGGTCAATCGATAGATACAAATCTCGGTTAGTTGCTCGAGGGTTCTCAAAACAACATGGCATAGACTACGAGGATACATTTAGCCTAGTAGCCAAGCTCACTGCTATTAGGGTTCTTCTAACTATTGCTGCAAGTAAAGGCTGGAATTTGTGGCAATGGATGTTAGTAACGCTTTCTTTTATGATGACCTAGACCACGTCATTCATATGGAACAATATAAGGGATTTGAAGTTACAACATATCCAAAAAAATCATGTGTGCAAGCTACGGAAAGCTCTTTATGGATAGCTTGGTTCGGGAAGATGTGAATTCTACAACATGGTGGTTTTGTTATGACTACTGCTGGCGCCAGCCTATTTGTGAAGACAATTGGAATCAACGTAGTTGTCATATTGGTGTATGTTAATGATTTAATAGATACGGGTGATGTTGAAGAAGTTGTATCCCAACTAAAAGAGAACTTATGTGTGCAATTATGAAAGACCTTGGAAAGTTGAGCCACTTTATCGGTCTCGTAGTAAACTATGAAAGGGACAATGTCGTACTACACCAACATAAGTATTCTATCGACCTATAGTTTCGGTTTGGCATGCTAGACTGCAAACCGTCAATAACACCCATGGATACAATGGTTAAACGGTGTGTCAATGAAGGAAAAGAACTTGAGGACTCTACTATGTATCGAAAGATCGGGCAGGTTTTATCTATCTCATGTAACAAGGCCTGATATTGCCTTTATGATCGGGGTACTCAGTAGATATATGCAAAGACCGAGGCAACCTCATTTAGATGCAGTTCGGATAGTGCTTCAATATGTTTAAGCAACTATTGACTATGAAATCAAATTTAAAAAAAATCAAGTCTTGAGCTCGTTGGATTATGTGCTGCTGATTATGCAGGAGATTTGGATAATCGAAGATTAACAACAGGTTATGTGTTTATGTTAGGGAAAAGCACTATATCGTCGTGTAGGAAATGGTTGTGGCTTGTTCTGGATGAGTTAAAACATGATGTAGGTTGCAGTGTTACATGTTATGTGACAACATGTCGTCGATTAAGCTAGCCGGAAATCCGACGTTCCATGCTCGATCCAAACATATTGATCGAAGTTCATTATCACTTTGTTAGAGAAGAGGTTTTGAAGGGATCGATAGACTGATCTGAAGTGTGTTGATACACATAGTCATATAGCATATGTGTTCACTGAAAGTTTACCACAAATTTGCCATGTTTTACAAAGCCATGAACATGAAGATAGCAAGTGTTAAGAGGGAGTATTGAAATATACAACACTTGGTGCAAAAGGGATTGGATCGAGATAAAAAGTTAAGAGATAATAAGTAGATTACCACTTGGAGTTCATCATTGAATACATATACATACTCTCTAGACCCTATTGTTCATTCAAATCGGGGAAGCTTTCATCAGTAATTCAGTCGATAATCGGTAGTTGACATCATTACCCGCACCATGTGCAACCGAAAGATTAATTACTGATGGCTACCACTTTTCCTGATCAGGTATCTATCGCTGAAAGTATTATGTTTTATAGTTAGTAACAGAAAATATAGGTTCCATCCGTTTATGATTTATTTGACTCCAGCTCAAATTAATATTTATAATAGTTTATCATCTACTAATTTGGTTATTTGATATTTTTTATAATAAAGTTATTCACTTATTCTTTTATTCGGAAATGGATAGAGCTTGAACTAAAACTCGGCATTAGTTGAACTCGAATAGTACGGTGGCTCAAATATTTATAAATATACTACTGTGGCTCATATTTTATCATCTACTCATTTGGTTATTTGATATTTATTTATTTTTAAAATAAAATTATAAGTTTGTGGTCAAAATAATTACAGCCTTATCAACAGGAGTAGGGGTGTGTATAGGTCGTTTTGATTAGTGGTTTTGGGGTAAAACCGAACCTAAAACCGAAAGTTTGGTTTTTTGCTTTTTTGAAAACCGTTCGGTTTCGGTTTTTTTGGTTTTTACAATGGGTTTGATTTGGTTTCGGTTTTACCAATTGGGCTTACATTTTTTGGGTAAAAGAAAAATGACACAAGAATATTAGGTCTGAAATTTTGGTCCTAAATTTTTTTGTTAATTAAAGATTAATTGATTATTACAAATTAGGGTTAAAAAGTATGGGCAACACGATTTATTAGTTTCTTACAAAATACTTATCATTAAAAAATAAATATTATAATTTATAAATTAAATAAAAAATATAAATCTTAATCTATTATCAACACAAATATACATAACACATAAATATACATAACACAAATATGCGTATACTTTTAACATGCAATCACACAACACAAAATAATATGTATTATAAAATATGCATGCACACACTGTAGTATAAAAGTTTATATGTATACGTTCGGTTCAGTTTAGTTTTTTTTTAGTTTTCAAAAATACAAAAGAAAAACCGAATCGTAATTTTCAATTTTAAAAAAAATACAAAACCAAAGCATTGATTATTAGTTGAGTAGGCTTTTACGGTTAATTTGGTGTTTTTTTCTCACCCCTAAACGGAGCGGGATGTCATTCTACTAAGAAAAAATTCACAAGGAAGATTAAATTGAAAAAAAATATATATATTTGATGATTGATATAATTCTAAATTAATAAAAAATTTACCTACTATGTCAACTTCAGTTTTAGCCAAGCGCCAAATTGTAAAGTGATGAGATTGGTTTGATGGCCAATATTAGTGGATGAGTGGGTGGGGGTGTGTTTTTATTACCCATTTTAAAACACTATTTATTAAATTATTTTCTAAATTAATAGAAAATTTTATGTAACAAAACTTTAATATCAGTCCTTAAAATTTTCTTAAACATATTACAACTATAATTACTTTGATATTATATTAATTTATATTTTTTAGATAATAATTTAAGGATGAAGCATATGGTGGTCTTTAAGTCTTTAACCAATGTTGGATTAGAAATCGAATCTCTAACCGGTTCGGTTGTCATAGGTTTACCCAGAACACGTTAGACCGGTCAGTTTTTGACGTGTATTGAACGGGTAAACCAGTTTAGTGATTCAATTGATTTTGAGTAAGTTTTTTTTGTTGTAAAAATATTTTCTTTTTTTAGATTATAAGATTGAGTTTGAGATCTCTCGTTAGTAAGATATTGACGATGTTGTATTTCTCAATGCTAAATTAAATAATCCCTCGTCCACAAAATTTTCTTATTATTTTGTTTTTAGTTTTTAAAAATAATATGTCTTTTTAATTCTTTTAATATAAACAACACAAAGATATACCATTTAAATTTTATATGGTGTATAAATATTTTGTAAATTAATTATAACAATTTTATTTTTGAATCCATTTCAGCCAGTGTGATTATCCAACCAGTGAACCACTAGTGCGTTTAGGGATGAGAATATTAATGAAATGTGCTCGGTCACTTATCCGATTGTAAAATCGTATTTCGTATCCGTCAGGTATATCGCTAGTTTGTTAAAAATTACCTATCGAGATTTCCAAATACATTTCTTACTATATCAGTTTCTAAATAATTTTTTGCCTAAAGAAATTAGAAATTATAAAAACTAAAATTTAGTGGATTAGTTTTTATGACCGGCGAACACACACACTCTCTCTATACTCTTAAAATCATCACACCCAAATTCCTCATGATTTGAATCAACAACCATTTGATTGGGGAGTATACCTCTTTACCAAGAGGATGTCTCCTTGGAGATATTTAGTGGTTAGTTGATTACTCTATTAGCCCAATACAAAAGAAAATAAAATGTTTACATGTATTATTTATGTATGATTTAGGTAAATATGTATGTATGTTTCGAGTAATCGGACTGTATGTCATCTAATACATACCAGTCTCATACCCGAATATCCGTGTTGAAGTATTTATATTTACCCGGTCTTCGGAAGTAGAGGCGGCAATTCCTTGCATGACCCAAAACACGACACAAAAATAATACAAGTTTTGGTCGGTTGACACGACCCATTTTATTAAACAAGTCAACTTGAACACGGCTCGTTTAATAAGTGGGTTGACGTATTAACCTGTAAGGGTTTTTAAAATAGTTAGTATTTATATTTTAGAGACAAAAAGTGTTAATATTTAAAGTTAAATGTTTTTAGTTTTAATTTTTTTCTCTAACTATTCACTTATAAAAATAAAATTAATTCACTTTTGAACACTTTCATCAACTTTTTACTTCCAACAATTTTATTTTATTAGTTCTAAGTTCTAACTACTAATTCTTCTATCATTTTCATTCGTTTCTTCTAATCTAGAGCTAAATATATAAACACAAATTTGTTAATTGCAATGAGAGATAAATAAACAAAAACAATAAAAATGACACAGTATGAAAATGTTTCATTTGAGTTGAATGATTTAATTTTTAATTTGTTACTAAGTCCTAGATATTATTCTACATGTCGACATGTCACACGACCCGAATACCACATGAATAAATATATGAGTCGGGTTAGAGTTGAAGAATTCAACTCGTCAACTTAACATGCGATTGGGATTCTGTAGTTTCAATACTCTAATAACCATTTTCAAAACACATTCCATAACAGAAAATTACATGGCGGTTAACTCTGTACTTTGTTGAATGACCATAAGGCCCTTCTACACCTAACTCGAACATCCATCATTAACTTCGATGTGCTCTGTTTCCTATGATTCATCTGACATATTCAATCGACCCAGAACCCCAACTCATAAAATAACCTTTACCCCTAAATCTCTTCCCCTCAGCCTCACCGTCTTCTTTCCCCTTCCATTTTCCAATTTCAATCCACCGATTTGCGGGATTTCAGAAGAATTCAACTCAAGAATCGGGAAAAAAACAACGGCGGTGAAGGAGTGGCTGCAATTTTATCCAGCTTCTTGAATCGGTCACGGCTCTGGGGTCCTCGAATCATCTGAAGGGAATATGCTTTTGCCCCATTTGCCAACTGTGTAATAATTCATCCCATTTGATGTTGATTGTTCCTTCATTCTTTATTTATTTTTTTTTTTTAAAAAGCTTCAACTATATTAGTCTACTTGTATCTGAATTTAGATAATTTGATCTTATTTAGTTTAATCCTCAATTGGTTTGAGGAATTTATTGTTTTAAATGTTTTTAAATTGATGATGTGATTTTGGTGAATTTTGGGGAAGATGTATGCTGTAGGGAGGCTAGGTAGCTATATCAGTCAAGGGGTTTATACTGTCTCTGGCCCCTTTCATCCGTTTGGTGGGGCGGTTGATATTGTTGTGGTGCAACAACAAGACGGTAGCTTGAAGTCGTCTCCTTGGTATGTTAAGTTTGGGAAATTTCAAGGGGTTTTGAAGGCGAAAGTCAGAGTTGTTGACATTAATGTTAATGGTGTTGATGCTGGTTTTCATATGTATTTGGATCCGAGAGGAGAGGCTTACTTTCTGAGGGAGGTTGATGCGGAGGAAGTAGGGGAAACAGCTTATTCGGTTAGTGATGTGAGCAATGGTGCGCTTTTGTCTAGGACTAGCTCTAAACGGTCTAGGATTATGGGGTTTGTTCTAGGAAAGAGGTCTGTGAAAGAACATGTTTTGTCAAAGGAAGATAGTGATTCGACGCGACTAAAAAGTGCTGAGATTGCTGCTGATTTATTGGAAATGAGGTGGTCAACCAATCTTTCATCCAGAAGTAAGAACGTTGGTGGAGAATCGAGAAACGATGATGGTGATATTATTGGTGGAAGATTGGAGGCGAGTTTTGTTCTTCATGAACAACACTTTGTAAATAAGTTGGAGGATTCGCGGGTTGATCATGAGGTGCCTGTCGTGGAGGTCGAAGAAACTATGGTAACAGATGTTGTCGATGGTGTTAATAAAGATATTGTTGATAATTTTGTTTCTGATGAGAGTTTAAGAACTCAGTTGGATAATGCTAATGAACCAGAAGTGGGATTAATAACAGCCCAAGGGACTTTAGAAATTGTACCCAAAAGCTATGCAGAAGGTGCATCCATAGAAGTTGTTTCAAGTAGTTCTATTGCAGTACCTTTTAGTCAAAATGTGGATGATAATCTTGAAAAAGAAGTAGATGAAACGAATGAAATCAGACCGCCGTTGGAGCCAAATGGTGACTTTGAAGAATCTGAACGGTTTGTGGAAGAACACTTGATCTTTGGTGATCTTGAAGATTCAAAACCAAGCATCAGTACGATAGAGCAAGAAGTCAAACAGGCAGGGAGTGATTCAACGGGTGAGATGTACTGTCCGGATCCACTTACAGCCAGAACCTATCAAGAACACTCCAGAAGATGTTCAAGTAATTTGGATATTCCTAGAAGTTGTGAAGTTACAGAAGCCGAAGATGGTCGGCAGGCAAAATCCCTTCCCAACATGTGGTGTCAATTTAATGATCCAATTATAGATAATCACGAGGATCCGCAATTTGACCCTCCTGTTGGCAAATTGAGATCCTCAAAATGGGATTTGCTCAGGGAAAATGTTTCAAGGATCAAAAAAGCAAACTTGGAGAAAGAATTACCACAAAATGCTGATAACTTGTCAAATGATCTTAAAGATGGTAGCATTGCAACTGGTAAGAGATAAGTGATCTATATTTGTATACATATTAGTTATAGATATGTGCTTGTATCATAGCGTTTATCAAGAGTAATATTGTTATCAAGATTTGAATATTTATGAAGAAAACCTATTTGTAGGTGGTCCTCGCGACATTGCTGATGGTGGTGGTGGAAGGTGGACGATGTGGCCGTTTAGAAGATTGAGAAGTAAAAATGTTTCTGAGAACAGTAAAAAGGATTCTGATGTTGATGCTGTAGCAGAAACTAATGTTGAAAACGCACAGTCGCCACCAAAGTTTAATACAAAAGAATGTTCTTCACCAAAGTCTAATAAGATGCATACACGGGCACTTACTCCAACTCCCGAGCAGTTAGCTTCTTTGAATCTATCAGAAGGGCAAAACACAGTAACCTACACATTTTCAACATCAGTGCTAGGGCCTCAAAAGGTTATTTATAGTTTTGTTATTGTTCGTTTGTGCAATGTGTGTTTGTGTGTGTAGCTTACTCGACACACATACATCTCAGGTGGACGCTAGAATTTATTTATGGAGATGGGATACTCGTATTGTGATCTCAGACGTTGATGGAACAATTACTAAGTAAGACTATTTTCTTCCCCTAGTTTTAAAAAGGATGCATATAGCTTATTTAGTCAATGATTAATCTTTCTTATCACTTACACATTCAATCATAGAAACTTGAGCATCAATACTACATGATCCAAATCAGCAAATATTACCAAGTCTACGGTTTTAAGCTTAATTGGTGATGAGTTATATGGTAACACATATGCTCGTATCTTACAGATCCGATGTTCTTGGACAATTCATGCCTATGGTTGGAAGAGATTGGTCACACATTGGTGTAACACATCTCTTTTCGGCAATTAAGGTTTGTTAGCCTGTTTTTATTCCTTCTTATAATAATACCTTTTTTTCTACTCCACACATAGTTTAATAGAAGTATTTGACAATTAGTCAAGTGACTATCAAGTTTTTAAATGATGAGAAAAAGAGAGAATATTGTGGACCAGAATCAGTACCATATATTTATTTGACTGGTCTACCTTGTGATGTGATAATATTTTGTGTACTGATCTTACTTTTCTACAAAGGTGACATTTTCCTAACTGGTGTCCTCACTGACATGATGTTTTTAACAAGCACCAATGGTCCAATTGGTCGAGTCACTTTCTTTCTTGTCCTCAAAGTAGGACCCGTGAACATAAAGCGGTCATAACATGTGTTACAGTGCCATAATAGTGGCCAAAACTTATTTTATCATAAAATAAAGTTGACCAAGCAAATATTTTTAGTTCTTGAGCTAATGTGCATTTAGACGAACATGAATGTTTTCTTGACTGTGTGTTGTAGGAAAATGGATATCAAATGCTTTATCTAAGTGCTCGGGCAATTTCTCAGGGCTCTGGCACTAGACAGTTCTTGTTCAACCTTAAGCAGGTACTGCTCTCTATTCCCTTGCCTAAAAGGAGACTGTATAATGGATAATTTGTTTCCAAATTCATAACGATATGCTCACGATTATGTTTTGTATTGTCATTCTCACACTGCTTATAACTTAATGTGCAGGATGGGAAGGCCTTACCTGATGGGCCTGTTGTTATTTCTCCTGACGGGCTTTTTCCTTCTCTTTTTCGTGAAGGTAATGGTTTAATATATCTTGATTTTTCATAAAAGTTTTCCTGTCGTATGAGTCGACTGCAAATGATGGATCCCTTGTGTATCAAATAATCTTTTAATCACTCTATAACCGAAACTTTTTATATCGCTAGCATATATGTTTAGATCACTTTTTACCCATCAGTCTTTCGTTTAAAAATGTGCATTGACCAGTTTGACCGAATGATATTACCTTTATAGACTTATAGTTAATTATAACATTGTGTACAAAATACCAAGTTTTGGCCGGGACATTGGACCGCTAAACAGAAAGTGAACCAAACATCGAGTAGAAAGACCAAATGAATAATTTTAGTACGGAGCTATATTGTACTCAACTATGGCGATGAAACGATTTTTTCCCCATCAATGCATATAGATATAGCTACTAATAGTCCTTTTAGGATGGTTTTTGAAATTACTTTACTACCCTACTGCAGTTATAAGAAGAGCTCCACATGAATTCAAGATTGCTTGTTTGGAGGTTAGTTCCTAGTTAGTTACCGAACACTCTTTCCCAAGAAATTTACAATGTTTGACTTCCACATAGTTTAAGGATATAGTTTGACAGTTTGTCACATCTCTAAAATACCCTTCTATGATTGTTTATATCGATGACAAAATGAGGCTCGTAAACTTCAAACTTCTTTGCGGTCCTAGGATATCAAGGTGTGTTTTCCATCCGATAGGAATCCGTTCTATGCTGGTTTTGGAAACAGACACACGGATGAGTTTAGTTACCTGAAAGTCGGAATACCCAAGGGAAAAATCTTCATCATCAACCCTAAGGTGCTTATAAACCTTAATCACTGCTAATAATGTATTAGAAGTTCATCAACTGCAATGATTGTGGACTGTTTTGTCTCTGTGTTTGGTGTTTTACAGGGTGAGGTTGTTATAAACCGCAGCATCGACTCAAGATCATATGCTTCACTCCATGCTTTAGTTAATGGCATTTTCCCGCCAATATCTGTGCATGAAGAGGTTTGATTTTCTTTAACTTCTCTTAACTTTTATTTTATTTTATCTGTTTTCGATGTTTTGATGTTTCGTTAGCAGGAGGATTATAACTCGTGGAACTTCTGGAAGCTTCCGCCTCCGACCATGAGTGACTGAAGATTTTAATGAAAATGTAATTACACTCTTTACTTCCTCTATCGGTAGAACCGTACATAAAATAGAATTATTTAAGTAGCAAACATTGAACATTGGAATCACTTCCATTGATTTGTATTTGAAATACAGATTGTGTATATCTTTTAGAACTCTTCTTATTTACACGAAAACAAATAGATGACAAGTGCATATGTTAGTACTTAGTACGGTCTGATTCTAACATGTAATTTTTTCTGTGCAAACTGGCTTAGATTTCCTGATTCACACTCATCAACGAAATCATTTCGGTTCTTGTCAGCAGAGTTGATTCCCGTATTAGAGAGATCATACTAGTTAGAATCGGATAAAATATATTCGTCAGTTAATAATTAATTACAGTCTATTTTACATGGTATCAGAGCTAAAGTTTTAGGTACGGCGCTACGTCGCCGCGTTGTCCCTGTTCTTTTCAAGTTTTAGTTCCTAGTTCATTTTTCTTTGTTCCAGGTGTTCCTGTCCGGATTTCTTTTTCCGGTCTCCCACTATTTGCCCCGGTATGATACAAACCCTAACCAGTCGTAACATGAATTTCTTCTAGCTCACAAATTATTGTTCATGCGCGATTACTGTTCACTCCAATCATTGTTTATGCAAGAAATTTACTGTTCACCTGAAGTTACTCTTAAAAAAATAATAATAAAATAAAAAATAAAAAAGCCTTACAAGTCCTCTTGATTCATGTTCTAAGCTTATGATATTTTGTGAAGATTTGATTTGCATACAAGCTTATGTTTATGTTCGCTTCATTCTGACACAAAAAAATTATGTTCACCGGTTGCGTTACTCTTCATCGGCTATGTTCAGAGTTCGTATTTTTGTTCTATCGGCCACCTCTGCTTCCTGTTTTCTGTCCCAGACCTGCTGCCGCCACTAGTTTTCTGCTTGTGATGAAGTTCTGGTTTTAGTTTCTGGTTTTTCCTTCTCGTTGTTTCTGATGCTAATCATGTTTATGATCATGTTTCATGTTGTTCATATTCCTGATCTCGTTTCATGTTGTTCATGTTCCTGATCCTGCTGTTCCGACTGTCCTCCTCGTGTTCCAGTCTAATTTTTTGGTTATGTTTTTTGGTCTTATTTGTAACAAGTTGGGCATGATTAGCATCTATGTTTCAACTTGATGAGGGTGTTAAATACATTACTAGTTTACTATTAGGGTTTAGTGGTGTTTATCCCACGGGCCCAAGTTAGTCTAGGCTTTTAGTTTTTCTATATATTGAGGGTTCCCCTCAATAGTAATGCATATCATTCAGTTAATAATTAATTTCAGTCGCTTTTACACACAGAAAATATGAACTAAATTGTTGAAATATAATATGTTACTTATATATTAGTAGATGATTAGGGAGTCTTTTATTATTTATTTATTGCATGTGTTTGAGTCCTAGTATAGTAAGAATTGTTTAGGGATAATTAAGTTGAATTTATTTAATAGGTTTAAGAGTTTTAGTAGGATTAGAATGTTTGGGTTTATTTTCTTATTTATAGGGTTTGTTTGTTTGCAAGTTTAATTGAATGAAGAGATGGAGATTACATAAACAATCAGTTGCTACTGTTTTCCTTCAGCCGCAAGTTTCTGTTTGTTCAAGTTCAGGCCGAGAAGCTTGTTCATGCTCTTGGTTCTTTTGTTTGTGAAAGATCTGGGCCAATAATTGGTATTAGAGCAAAAAGGTGAAGCCAAGAGGTGTTTTCGGGTGATGTTATTTGCATCCGAGAAGGTCCATCGAGTAGGTTATCAAGATCAGTTCTTGATGAATTAAAGAAAGTAAATGAAGAAAGTAGGTAAAAGGCAGTCCAGAGCCAATTCTTGAAGAAAGAAAAAATACAGTCAAGAGCCAGATCTTGAATAAAGAAAGAAGAAAGAAAGAAGGAAAAAGAAGGAAAGATCGCAAGAAAGAAGGGAGAAAGAAAGAAACAACGAGGAAGAAAGAAATAGCAAGAAAGAATAAGAATGAAGGATGAGCAAGAAGCAAGAATGATCAAGATCCGTGTGGTTCGATCGGGAAGAAAGCAAGTGAAGGAATGGGAAAGTTTGCAAGTTGAAGGGGTGAAGAATGTGAACTCAACAATTAAGGGGATGAATGATGGTTTAATTGTTAAGTTCACATGGGAAAGAGAAGTATTTGAGTTGGAGTATGAGAAGGATTACGAAATTTGCTAGAAGATTAAAGATGGAATCAAAAGAATTAGTAGATAATTAGGAAGTCTTTTATTATTTATTTATTCCATGTGTTTGAATCCTAGTATAGTAAGAATTGTTTAGGATAATTAAGTTGAATTTATTTAATAGGTTTAAGAGTGTTAGTAGGATTAGAACGTTTGGGTTTATTTTCTTATTTATAGGATTTATTTGTTTGCAAATTTAATTGAATGAATTGAATGAAGAGATGGAGATTACATAAACAATCAGCTGCTATTGTTTTCCTTTAGCCGCAAGTTTCAAGTTTCGGGCCAAGAAGCTTGTTCATGCTCTTGGTCCTTGTGGGAATTGTTTGTGTTCTTGTGTTTGTGAAAGATCTGGGCCAACAATATAGCCATGCAATTACATGGTACATGAGAGAATATTGATAAATGTTTACAACTTAAACTAAATCTATATTTGAATTTGAAAACTATTTTGAATGTTATACTTTATCTTGAGAAAGTTGCTTATCCTTGATACGCCCCCACGAGATGGAGGATTCATCGCAGACTACAAACAAGCTTAGTGAGTGCATCAGCAACTTGATCAGACGAGTTGATGTGTAGTACCTAAGTTCGATCGTGGATCCATGAATGCGGGACGTGGGTTTCGAGAAAGAAAAGAATTTGTTGCACTAGTTGGGAAAGAAGGTTCTTTATTTCCTACTCGAAAAGGAAATGTTTTCTACGAATTGAACATGACGAGAGTGATAAAGGAGATTTGTATGGGGATCAAGACACTTGTATGCTGATTTGGAGGTTCAGTAACTGAGAAAATGCATTAGGTGGATTTTGGTTGAAGCTATGGATAGCATAAGCAACCGAAAGGTTTAAGTTTATTGTAGTTTGGAGACTTCGCATACAGTAGCTGGAAGGGAGTTTTAGAGTCTAGTATGGGTGTGGGAAGACGATTAATTAAGTATACGACAGTTTGGGAGGAATGAGACCAAAAATGCAATGGAAGACCCGCAAAGTGAAGTAGGGCAAGGCTGGTTTCCACAACATGTCGATAACGCCTTTCAGCATTTCCTTTTTGTTTAGTTGTGTGTGGGGGAGTGGTGAAGTGAGATATACCTAAGGATTTAAACCGAGGAATAAGATTTTGGTATTCACCACCATTATCTGAAAAGATTTAAGGGGAATTTGAGAATATTTTTCCACTAGAAGTTTAAATTGAGGAAAAAGAGTGGAGATATCGGAATTTCTTTGTATAGGTCACAAAAGTATTTTGATGAAACAATAATTTATTTAGAGTAAAAGTCAACAAAGATACCATAATATGAAAAACCATCGATGGATTTTTGAGTTGGTCCCCATATATCAATGTACACAAGTTGCAAATGTTTTATGGTCACATAGCAACTAAAGAAAGACCTAAACTCTTGACAATAGACTATAGAACTTTGATGGATAGATAACCAAACTTGTGATGTGAGGCGCTCCCATGTGAGATCCTTCACAAAAAAATAAGAGAAAAATTCAACAGAAACTTGATTAAATCTACATAGTTTGGCAACAGACACCAAGTTTTTGCATAACTTGGGAACACACAAGACATTAGGTAATGATAAAGAACGAGAAGGTGGAAGAATGTTTGTGTGACCAGTGTGTGATATAGAACTTAATGTTGCTCAGACGGTCTATAAAAACTATGAATAAAAACCTAATATAGACTCTTAAGTAATAAATGGAAAACCTATGAACTAGACCGCACTGACAATCAAGTGTACCTATCGAGTGTAGCACAACTTAACGGTAAACCGGATTATCGAACCCTAGAGACACTATGTAACAAAACTAGACTCTGACACGGACTAAAGATTGATTTGGTTTGGGGGGTTTACTACACTACTATTAAACTAATGAATGCAGCAAACTAATGTTAACTCAACTATTAAGAACAAGAACTAGAGGTGAAATCAGAAGATGGGAAGAATATCACCTAGGTCGGAATCCTACTTGCAAAGCACAACTTCTATCGGTAATGGAAACTATAATGGATCTGGGTTTCTAATGAAACAACTCTAGACAGCCTAGTGGATCCCTAATCACTCTTAGGGTGTCACCAACTAAGGAACCTACAGATGTAATAACTCACCAGATTGTTGGATCACTTCTCAGGTATTTCTAACTATGATAAAGTACCCTAATAGACAGATTACCTCTCAGTCTCACTGTCCACTAATACACTCAAAGAATGCACGGGGTAATCTCAAGATAACAACTATGACACGAATAGCAACAATCACTAGACACCTAATACCGGCTTCCTCTCGGACAGCTGACACTCGGATTCCTAATGACGAAGACTGAACGACTAATTCTCACCTCTCGGGTATTGAACTAGGATACACATTCAATTCTAATCAGTAATCAAAGACAACTCCTATGGCTACTACGTCTAGCAAACCACCCTAATCACAAACCCTAAAATCTATGACCAAGATACGCTAATCAAACTGGCAGACAACCACAATCAACGCAAGAAATTGAAATCAAACACAAGATCAGATATAAAAATGCAATAACATCACAATAATCAACTCAAGATCGTTTACAAAATCATAAAACCATTAATAGAATCCAAAAACCAATAAAAACCGAACTTTAACAAGTGTTCATCATGTGACCTAGGCAATATATGAGTTTTAGCCTAGAATCATGCTTAAACAACCAAAAACAGAAGTAGAAACAAGATTCATGGTTTCAAACAAAGCAAACAAAGATAAACGTTCAAGCTTTGGAACCGAAAACGCTAAATCTAACACACCCGGGATCAAAGATTCGACCTTTGCACTTCAATTCTCTCCTCCAGCCTCAAAATCGCCTTTTTTTCTCCTTCTAAACGGCTGGAAATCGATTTTCCTTAAGAATGGGCATAAAAATCTATTTAAAATCGAAATCTAGGGTTTTGTGGAAATTAGGTCCCTCGCGTACCGCGAGAAATAATCCCAAGTCATTCGCGTACCGCGAAGGACAATTTAGTCGCGACTGATTTTCCTTTCCCTCGTGTACCGCGAGAACTTTCCTTCTCCTCTCTCGCGTACCGCGAGAGGCATAAATTTCCCATTTTCTTCTTTTGAATTCCCGGCTTCATTCTCGTGCTCGGTTTCTTCCCGTATTCTCTTGTAATTCATACGAGCACCTGCAAACAAGACATAGACTCAATAGTATACAAAAATGACTCAAAACAATTACAAAACTAATTAAAAACGCACTAAAACAATTGAATGCAAATGTGTGCTTTACACTACATCAGAACTCCAAACTCATTCATTGTTCACACCATATTTATGTTCACACCAAGGACTCTATCTTAATCAATACAACTCCAAACTCAATTGTTATGATTTACTCCTTGTAACATCAACTAGTTAATAGACACAACACCTCAAATTAATATTCAATCACACATATAATTGCATAAAATACATAAAGTGGTAACAACAATTCTTGTTGTATAAACTATTTACAACCCACTCATTTCACCAAACACATTTTGTGACTCACCTTCGCTCATAGGAATGTTGTTGCTTTATCATTCGTTTGACCTATTGTCTTCCAAGCCATGTCATACCTATCTTGACAATACATCAAACCTGGAAACCATTAGAACACATAGCGAGGTTATTCGCTCCCTTTAATACATAAGTATTTTCACCCATCCCATACATGTGTTCTTGGTCATCTTCACCATTCATCTAATAACTGGGTTTTCCCTACCCATTTGACCCCTTAACACCCATTTAAGTTTAGCCATATGTTATGGGTCATTATTACCATTTCAGCATATAACACCTTACTTTTAAACCACCCTTGACAACATAACAATCATTATGGTTATGAACCATCCCATGTTAAATCCATACACCCAAAAGACCCGTTTGAGTGATTGACCCATCCTCGTATCGTTATGAACTCACATATGTTATTTTGACAATGCATAACAATTCAATCCACCAACTAGGTTTATCATAACCTTATGCCCACTAGTTAATCTCCTTTTTAACAAATTATGTCATTCTTTATAAATCATTCAAGTTTCCACTAAATTTATTGGTTGTGGACATAAATTACAATTCACCATTTTTATATCCATATGCACTCCCATACCCCCTTTTCATCATCATCATCATCATCATCATCATCATCATCATCATCATCATCATCATCATCATCATCAAAAAAGATGTCTACTTACTTTACTCATGAAAGATCTTTAAATTTACTTCCATATAATGAAGTTTGAATAATTTAGTTCTCTGTCATTCAATAATTTTTCTGTATCATTTTGTATGTTCAAATCACTCATATCAATATAATACATCTCATATGATAATTAATTTAGTGATTTTGGATAAATCATAATACATTTTCAAGACGCAAAGTAGTATTGAATGAACATAGATAGTAGAGTGTAAAATCGTTTGAAGTAATTCATTGATCTAACTCTTGTAAGTTTTGTTAAAATATTTCAGTAAGATCTTTTAGAATATTTTGATAAAATTTGAAAAATTTCCTCTAATACCATTTATAAGAAGATAGACAAGGTGGTGGCATTGGGGTGGAGATGGAATATTAGGTGAGCCACCATAAGATTCTAACAAAATATCAAATTTTTTAGTCTCTAATTTTTTTAGTATAGTATGTTATGTTTTTTTTAAGTGACATTTTCAAAATTACTAATGTATTTTGATTAAAACGGTTCGCTCCAGGATATTTTGTCAGCGTGGGCAAAAAAATGACCAGTCAAAACGGGTCAGATAATGATAATTTTATCAAATAAAATACGTCTATTCACTTATTTTGACGGCTTTGAAGAACCCAAAAACTGATTTGCGAATTGAAGAACCTAAAACTAGAGTTTTTGTTTCGAATAACCCTAGAAATTGATTTACCGGTTAGAGTTTATGTTTACCGATTTCCTATTTTTGGTTCCTGTTTGGTTTTTGTTCGACTAAATAATCACTTAGGGCCTAATATGGGCTTCTTAGGGTGATTATGTAACTTTTCCTGGGGCCTTTATGAATTGATGAACATTTTAAATGAACATTTTAAACCTTGGAGGCCTTTTAATTGGGTTAAAGAAAAAAGGTTGAGGGACTCGTATGTAAGGGTGACCCCCTCAACCCTAGTTTCCTTTAAATTAGTAAAGAAAAAAGGTTGAGGGCCTACAAAAATATTACAAGAATACAAGGTGCCTATTATTTATTTATATTTTTATTAATTTAAAGGAAACTAGGGTTGAGGGGTCCTCCCACTCCACATATGAGTCCGCTAGTGTCATCACAATGGTGGTCTAATTTTTCAGTTGTGATTCATTTTTTATAAGTTTCAAATTATTAGTGATTAAAAAGATGCGTCCAACTTATTACAACATTGCACCCAACTTATTACAATAAAGCATTTATTTTTGAGGTCTGGTTCACTATTGTAATAAGTTATGATTATGCAAATATATTTTTCCCATAACAACGATGTGTGTAGCCAACTCCTACAGTGATGCGTACAACCTATTTATATTGTGGTCATACATATGATGTATTTAAATGGATACATATGACGTATTTAAATGGACACAAATATCGCTCCCTTCTAAAATTAACTCATATGTGTCACCTCATGATATCTTCCTACGCTTTTCTATAAGAAATAAGAAGCTTTTTTAACCAACCGATAGTATACACATAAATGATGGATAAACGACTAAGAAATAATGTACTTTATATGATGACATATAGCACCTAAAAGTAAAATAAAAACGGAATAGTGGGTATATCGAATATTTAAACAAAACAAATAAATAATATAATCCATATTAGTTATAATGATTAGTTGTATTTTAGGGGAGACATAATTGTATATTAGGTACTACATGGACCAATAATGTTTTTTTTTTATGAAATAATATGCGAGTCATAAAAGTATAAAACTTATTACAATGAAGCATTTATTCCAGCTCATTGTGTAATTTGCTCATTTTGTTAAATATTTTTCATCATTGTATTATATGTATTCATCATTGTGTTTTAAGTTTTCCAGCTCATTGTGTAATTTGCTCATTATTGTGTAATTTGTTCATTTTGTCAAATATTTTTCATCATTGTGTTATATGTATTCATCATTGTGTTTTACGTTTTCCAGCTCATTGTGTAATTTGCTCATTTTGTCAAATATTTTTCATCATTGTGTTATATTTATTACACAATGACCAGACCTGACATTACACAAGATGTATAATTTGCTTATTATTATTATTTTTTTATGTAACAAAATTGGGGTTTGAGTTGTGTATTGTTCATTTGTCTAAGTAAAAGATGTAATATGTACACTGCAAAACATGTCATATTTAAGCTTATTTGGATGTAATATTTAAAGCTTCTTTCTTCAAAACCGTTAAATATTTGAGAATTATTTTATAACTTAAGAGATGGTGGGCCTTAGGGCAACTGGTAAGGTTGCTGCTTTGTGACCTTGAGGTCATGGGTTCGAGCCGTGGGAAACAGTCTCCTGCACAAAGCGTAGGGTAAAGTTGTGTACATAAGATCGTGAAGCGATCCGGCCCCTTCCCGGACCCTTCCTGGACCCTGCACAAATGTGGGAGCTAGTCATTGCCAACGTCACCGCAACCGCAATGACTAACGTCACCGCCACCATCGCCTCCGATCTTAACCCAATTTGACCCAATCCATTTTGACCCGTTATCCGACTGGCCTGTTTTGTCATGCTTAAGAGAAATTATCTGATCTTTTATAATTATACTATTTTTATTTATTTTTAATATTTAAAAAGAAATGAATGGTCTATTCTTGCAGTTCTCTAAACTTGTATAATTATGTATTAAACTCTGTGTACTTATGTATTGTGCTTAAAAATATGTCATCTTATACAATGATAAGTATATGTTTTTTTCTCATAACATTAATTCAATGATTTCTTGTTTAGTTGTTTACTTTTGACAGATGATTACAAAATATTGGTATTATTGTTTAAGGTTTACATGCTGATTTGATTGATCTTACTTAATCCAAAGAAGATGTGGGTTTGTTGTACTAATTCCTGTTACAAGAATCATAGTATTCAAATCATATGCTCAAGAACCAGACCCATCAAGGGTTTAAATGATAGTTTCATGCCATGGGTGCGCTAGGCACTTAACTAGGTTATCAACTGGCTCACACGGGTCACGTTACCGTACACAAATATCCACAGCATCGCCACTATTGCAAGCAGGTGTATAACATCCATTCAGTTAGTCCCAAAACACAACTAAAATAACTGCAACATAATCCAAAATGTTAAAAGGAAAGGATGACACCAATTTTTATCTCCTTCAGCTTCCACTCATGAGCATTTACTGTATCTTACCAAAGGTATTTAGCAAAGGCCCACCAATGACCAATATATCTGTACTTTGTTATGTACCCTAAGTAATTTTAGATAATTCAGATTATTGTAGTAATATTTGTTCTGTTATCATTAATAATGCATTAATCATTCAAAGGAAATTTTCGAAAAAAGGACAAAAAAAGTGATAAACAAATTAACCTAGGCTAGCCATTTTGACCTATTTGACATGCTAGAACCTGACATCTACTGACCCATTACCTACTTGCTCGGCCCACCCATCTTGTCAACTCTAGCAGATATACAATAATGAGGTTGAAGAACAAAAAAAGAATTCCAACGATATCAAAACGAGCATGAAGAGAACAAGCTCAGCCTGCACTTACCACTTCAGCAAGTAGTATATTGTAGCTTCTACCGACTAAAAGGTACATTCTCTCTTTATCAACAGACAAACCGCCAATTACACCTTTGTGATAAAAACAACACGAGATCCACAACTATCAAGTGATCGCTAGACTCCACAAATATGTGATGGAAGAACAATACTTATCCAAATTCTTTCCACCCATAGATTCATAGTAGACAAATACTTGAATGAAGAAGAGAAAACCAACACAAGGATTTAAATTTAACCTCAGATGAAACACAAGCATTTCATATTCTCCTTAACCATTACAACAATGTAGTTGCTAACAACATACGTACAATCAATTTTTCCATGATATTGTCCAACAGAATTAACAATTAAGAAGATTAATAGGTAAACAAAAACCACTGGTTAAGCATAAGAAAGTCTGCTGCTTGATATACTGAAAGAGCTGACTTTCAGTGGAGTAGCAACAACCAGTGGAGCTTCTGGCAAATCACTGACTGCAAATCTCTCATGCATGAAACGGCTATCAACAATTGAGTCATCTTTGGGGACAATCTTGTAACAGTAGCAACTCTTAAGACCCACTTGGTTTCTGTAGCATTCGTGCGACCCGTCCTTCACCTGCTGGAAGTTCCATATCACACTGAATTTGCCCACTGTGGCAACCAGGTGGCGTTCTTGCTTCCCATCTTCAGTAACCTACGTCAATTCATAAAAATTCCCATAAATTAAAAAAAAACTGTCGATTTATATTAAGATGTAGTAAACACACTAATCAATAAAATTAATATGAACAATAAAGGGTACTAAACGGGTCGTGTCGGCAGGTCCAACCTAACACGAACCCAAACATGACACGAACACAAAATTTGGTCAGGCATATAAAACTGAGTATGACCCAAATAATCGCGGGTTGACAAGACCCGTTTAACCCGATCTTTTTTTCTCATATTAATACTTTAAAATTAAAATTATACAACAAAAAAATACAAATATATATAAAACAATTACATTTAACGTACAATATTGTATGTCAATTTCTCTTTTAAGTTTTAAATTTTGGCATAAAATACCCAACCAACTTAATTTATTACATAAAACATATTTAAATCATAAAATTAAAAAAAAAATTGGTTAAACAGGTCGACCCTCAGACCTACTGGGCTGACACAAACACGACCCGTTTACCTAAACGAGCTCACGGGTTCGACCGTGTTAGGTTCGTGTCGTGTTAGAAATTCACACCGCTGGTGAACATGGAGTCATCTTACCGAACCAGATATTATATTCACCAAAAAATGTTAATAAACAGCATAACAGGATGCAAATGAAACGAAACAAAGAAAGTGAAACAGATACATACCCAAGAGAATTGGGCACCACGGAACTTATTAAAAACTCCAGCCCGGTGTGAATCTAGAGGATTCAACTTCAACAGCCTCGGGGCTGCAATTCTATTTCCCATACGTCCTGCAAAACCCGTCTTTGATTTCCCATCTTTATCAGTAAATAAAGTGCAAATAAGGACCAAATAAGTATCAGTAGTGCCCAAGATCCACTTCCCATCATAAGTAACATCCACATGTGTAATAGGCGACCCAAGACCCGGAAAAGCAGTCTTGGCTTGTCTCATGGAAGTCACAGAATACAACCTAATCTTCCCATCAACAGAACCAACAACAATTGACCCATCTCCAGTAGTTGCAAAACACTGAAAATTAGTCCCTCTAGAGAACTGATGTCCTTGTGTCCAATTCAAAACAGGGGTGTTTGCATCAGCAAGATTCTGAACAATCCCATGGCGATCACGCATATCCCACCTACAAAGCCTATTATCATCCAAACCCAAGAAAGTCGACCCCGAAGGATCCATTTGAGCCCCTTTGCTATCATTTGTCACATCCCTCATTGTAATATCGGTCCCATCTTTTGCAAACTTCCACTCGGTTACAACTTTCCCAGTCTCTATATCAAACTGATGGAGCCCGTTAGTGTGCGGCTTGCCACTAGTCATCGGACTCATTAACAACATATTCGTTTCAGCTTTCATTAAAAGAGCCTTTCTAGGAGTCGATTCAACATGACCTTTCATCGCGCTATCAAAATTAACATAAACCCCTTTCCCATGAATCCCATGACTGAAATTCTTGACAACTTGAATACCCGAATCACTTACCAAAAAACTATTATCCAACGCGCCTAAAGCCAGGCTTTTTATGCTTCCCCCTTTCGCAGCCTCCTCGAATTCCTCTCTCAGATCATGATTCGCTCTCACCGGGGTCTTGAAAGCCGGGCTTTTCGAGAAACTGTCTTCAGCGTCCTCCCACATTGAATCATCAGTAGCTTCCGGATTCGCCCACGCTGCAAAATCTTTACCAAAAACCTTAGCTTTATTCTCATCAGTACACTCAAACCCATAAGTGTTTTCAAACAAACACTTCTCATACTGTTCAATAAAGCCTTTGTAATCCTCAATACTAAAAAACTTCATAGCATAAACGCCATTTGACATGAAATCTATCCGCAATTGATCGATAATCGGCTTCAATTGCATCTGTTGGTCTACTGAAGCCCTAACTTTTGACCCAACTTTCAAAAACCAATATAAATCCCCATCTTCGTCTACTTCATCGTCGTGATATTCCTCCCCATTCGACGTCGTTTTAATGAAAGAAAACGACGTGAGCTTATCGGTTACGATCCATTTGGAATGGGCAGTGTTTCCACCAGTGTGAATGTAAAGCTTAACGGCGTTTTTTAGGGTTTGGTTCTTGGATTGGTATTTGAGTTTTAGAGCTTTTAATTTAGCTTCAATTTCGTCGACGGATGAGGGGGTTTTGGGTGGAGTTTTGATGGGTGACTGGTGATCTTTGACGTCTTGGTAATCTTCGTCTTCTTCTTCTTCGGAGTGTTGTTGCTCTTCCTCTGATTCAGAGTCGGATAATTCTAAATCTTGTCGGCTTTCAGAGGCGCCCATTTCGAGTTTGATTGAAGTTGATTTGGGTGCTAGGGTTTGTAGTGAGATCTGATTGAATGGTGGTGGGAGGAGGGGGAAGAGGAGCGTCGGTGGGTGGATGTGAAGAGGCGCGTAAATTGAAACTTTGAAATTGGTGATGAGTTGTTCAAGATTTGGGTTTTGAAATGTTTTTGGTGGAATTGGGGGTACAACTTGTCAACTTGTGTCCAAATTCGATATCAAATTTAATATGTTTTTGGTGGAATTTGGTTGCTAGGGACTCATTTGGTTTAAAAAAAACATGTTAATTCTAGTGGTTTGTCTATATGCATATTTATGTACATTTTTAAAAGAATTTAAAGAGAGAGGAGATAAAATCAAATTAAGAATACGAAGAGATAAATAGAAAATTGTTTTTCAATTTTACATTTTCCATTGAAACAATATGTACACGTCTTATACGGTTCTCTCAATTCTCAACATACGGTTGGTTCTCAAAAGAACGTGTCCCTTATTTGGTATTGTGTATCGTTTGAATTATTGTGTTAAAAAAGAAATTTCTTAAAAGAAGGTAAATTATATAAAAATAACATATGGCAAGGTTGATCTACAGTCGAGGTTTTTACCATCAATGTACGACAGATATGGATGAGAGAGCATGTGTGATCTGTGAAGCAGATGACGGGTAGGCTGGCGTGCATGTGATCCATGATAAGCGTGACTGCAAATGCGCTTAGTTGTGTACTTGTGTGTATTTAAAGTTTATTTAATAAGCTTTTTACCTTTTTTGATAAAAATATATACTTAATACAAGTCAATTAACCTTAAGATATGATTTCATTAATGTGTATCAAGTATAATTTTTTAGTTTTTTGAATTTATTAAATGCATCTTAACATTTTTTAACGGTAAACTCACACACTTTAAATCTACATCACTTGTCCACGACGGGACTAGAACTCATAACCTCTTGAAAAGAAAACACATTGCAACACTCTTGGGTATCATTAGGCTAAATGCCCTTTGGTACATCTTAACATTTTAATACATATCCTTATTCTAATAAATGATTCCAAAGAATGTCACGTGTCAATATCATATTTTTTCTCACCAAAATTTTCTAATTTTCCCTATTTTAAGTAAGTTTGAATTTTGAAATCTAATTATGTTAAAGTTTGTTTTCGGAAAAAAACAATATAAAATTTGAATTCTAATTATTTCTTAATTAAGGAAACAAAGAATTTTATTTATTGTTTTAGTTATATATATATATATATATACATACATATACGTGTGTGTGTATATATATTAAAAGGTAGGGATGAGTTTAAACAATTGATAGTTGATAAAGACGATAAAATTATAAACAAAATAACAAATGCCGTGTACAAAGAATTATTTAGAAATTTATGAATTGTAATTGTACTTTCATTTTTTATTGATGTACGTAATAAAAATACTTCATTTATGTAAATTTTTGTACATCTTCTAAAATTATATTATTTCTATTTTATACATTATTTTAAATTTTTGTATACATTATTGTACTTTTATTTTTCTATTAAACAACCCCATGCAATACATGGGTATATAACCTAGTATTAGATAAACTCTTAACGTGACTCAAAGTTACGTGTTTTAAAATTATTATTGTAATTATCAAATTTAAAATCAATAATTAATTATAACAAAATAATTAAAAGTTGAAAGGAACATTACAATCACATGTTTTTCAAAACCTTATTACTTTGATTATAGAAGGCATAATTATTAACTTTTATTCAAGTGTAATGTGCAAGTGAATAATATTTTCTTTATGTCATAGTATATAAGTGGTGCTTCAAAATCATAAAAAACGTGCATAGCTTAAAGGCAATGCGCCTTCTTATTGAAAAATGAAAATAAAGAATCAGCCATCAGGTTCCACCTTAAATCTAAGAACCGAGTAAAAAAAAATTTGGATCCAAGTTTAGATGAGATGGCATATAGTAAGATTACAACATTTCCAATAGAGTCTCCGTCTCCGTCTCTATCTCTATTATTTAGATATTTCTTCTATTTTGTACTTTCATCGGGATCTCTATCTTTGTCTTTAAATTTTAGAGTTTTGTAAATAAAGATTCTCTAAAAGCATTCATATCAGCATCTCTATATCCATCTCTATCTCTATTATTTAGAGGTTTCTTATATTTTACACCTACATCAGGATCTCTATCTCCATCTCTATCTTTAAATTTATAGTTTAGTAAATAAAGATTATCTAAATATAGATAATTATTTTAATCAAACTCTATATTTTTTTGTGAGTGTTTAGGAAAGAGAAAAAATAACATAATAAATGTTTGCGAGTGAGATAAAGATAGAGAATGAGATATGAGAGGTTAAAACAAATTAAAAGATAAATTTGAAAAAATGTGATGTTTAGTTAAATTATATATATGAAGATAAAGAAGCTGATATGAATGCTCTGAATATAGAGATATATTATTCAACAACTCTATATTTCTTTATGAGTGTTAAAAAAAAATAAGTGATTATAAGTGAGATAAAAATAGACATGGAGAATGATATGTGGAAGGTTAAACCAAATTTAAAGAAATGTAATATTTAGTTAAATTATAGAGATGGAACGTGACAAAACCTCAAATATCTCATGGAGCAGCAACCTGCCAACCAATCATCGCGCGCGCTAGATTACCAAACGTTACGTATGATTGCCAACAAAATGAAAAGGGCGACAAGTTCATCGGTTGAGCGATATACAGTTTTCTGAACTCTCTTTTAAACTTGATTATGTTAGTCGCAAGTTGTAACCATAATCGTTTACATTGACAAAGCAAATAAGACTTGGACCATAATCTTTTCCATTGGATAACTTAAATGTCACAGGTTGAACTATTTTAATGGAGACGAGGATACGTGAACCAAGAATGTTTATGAGGAGAGTAACAAAACAATAAGACTGATTCCATTCAGAAGATGGAGAAACTAACATCATAATCCAGGTGGCTACCATATCACTAAGATCAACAACACTACATCTTTGAAGGTTTGGGGAAGATGTCAGGTGTGAACTTCTGGGCTGCACTCAAACTGCCTTTGACCTTCATTGCACCCCTGTGTACGCGAACCATGATATGATCCACCAAATTTCCAAATGGAACAGGTACTATATCAAATTATCATACTCGACTTTTTAACCAGTACTTTTGGCTTTGTTTAGTTGCAAACTAATCATTGTTCTTGTTTAAATGCCATAAAGAAAACTATAATTTGCTGGAATGAGTCGAGTCATTTGTAATTGTAGTCCAAAAGTGCTCATTTTTGCAAAATTTAGTTATTCTTTCATTTTCATTTTTCACAAGAGTGTTGTTTGTATTACTATGGTTTAAAAAGTCAATATCTTCTGGGAAATGAGAATGACAATGTTTACCTCATGAAAGCCATTTGCGGGTTCATTTTCCCGGTGGCAACCTTGAAGAAGTCTTCATCCGTGAAAGAAAAGGTGGCATCCGGCTTTCCACCTTCGTATGTACCTGTAACCTCAATCATGATTAGTCAAAATGAAGCATGTTTTAGGTTGTTATGTCTAAAGAAGTACAAAGTAGACGGAACAGTTTAGGAAATCCTCATGGTTTCTAATGCCGGGTTTCCCAACAAGCATAACTCACTGGTATGATACTGCAAAAGCTAATGAGCATATTGGCAAATACTTTGTGTTATTAACCTCACTGCCTTCGATTTTATCCGAAAAACACATTCCCTGTGTATTCTAACTTGATGGATTATGAAAATACCATAAATTTGTTGGAATAATTTGGATTAGGATAGGAAGAAAGAAAAATAAAAGGAGATAAATACAAAGATTTTGTGAAGATAATATTCATATTGTTTGATTTGTTTCCTTTTTTGTTCATTTTGTAAAGATTAATTTAGCAAAATTGTTTTTTTTTATTTTGGTTAAGATATTATTTATTTCCTGGTTTAAGGTTTTAGGAGTGTTGGTGATTAAGGTTTGTTATAGTATAAATAGATGTGTAGAGTTTCATTGTAATTTGTGGTCTTGTTCATAATAATATTCATAGGGTCGTGACTTGAGTTTCTTCACCAAATCCTCGTGTTTTTTGTGTGTTTAAACCGATTCTGGGCCAACAAAATTGCAAATGCAATTGTAGTTGTTAGCAGGCATATTAGCAATTACTCTATATTATTAACCTAATTTCCAACCATTGTATTCTAATTTGATGGCAAACACAACAACAAAGATGGAACATTTAGGTCATTTAAAAGTCAGTCCACTTAAAATTCAAGCAACATACTCTTTCGATTTCAAAAGTTAACACATCATTATAGCTTCTTAGTTTGATGTGTTTTACGATCATATTATCGGTACAACACTAACAAAAACAATCTATGCGAGATTAATTTAAATATATGAACTTCTAAGGATTTATGTAGCTCAAATTAGGATCAGTTACTAGTCACAATCCACAATTAAAAAGCTTATGATTATGTCAATTCGAAATAGAACAAGCTTATCATGAAAACCTGCACTAAAATCTAAATGGAAACTTAACTTCTCCAAATTGAACACACATACACAAACACACACACAAAAAAACAATTGACAACCTATTGTAGATCAAAATTCAAACAGATAAGAACGAATTGATTACAGAACTCTAGGAATTCATACCTTTGGTGACCTCTCCTTTCTTGAGATCGACGACGTAACACTCCTCGTTAAATCCAAGTTTCTGCGAATGTGAAATTACAACAAATCAGGATAAATTGATCCAGTAGCGAGTAATTTTAGTTCTAACAGATCAATCAATTCGACACGAGCACGTAAATTAGGAAGAGGAAATAAAACCCTAATATTGGAACCTTGGGGGCGATATTGATTTGGTAGACGAGTCCGATCTTCTTGGTGACGGCTTTGCCGGCGTCGGTAGATAGATGAGCTTTCATCTGGTCCATCAAGGCGGCGGATTTGAGATCGGACGAAGCCATCGGCGATGTATTCGAGAGAGATTTGTTGGTGAAAGTAAGATATGGAGGTGAAATGCATTGATTGATATAGGAAGATGGACACCAAACCCAACGGTTTCTGGTATTAGACAGATTACGTGAGGATGACCAACACTTTTCACTTTTACGTCACCGCCTTGAAAGATTACACCTTTTTGTTGTTAAAAAGAACCGAAAATCTAAGTTTTTAGAACCTGATCCTACATGAAATCGATATTTTTACTAATTTATTAAAACCGGATTTAAGAAACCGAATGACATTGTAAC
The DNA here is from genome assembly GCA_023525975.1 of Smallanthus sonchifolius. Classification (NCBI taxonomy): domain Eukaryota; kingdom Viridiplantae; phylum Streptophyta; class Magnoliopsida; order Asterales; family Asteraceae; genus Smallanthus; species Smallanthus sonchifolius. The sequence goes on along the minus strand of CM042032.1, from coordinate 83,224,929 downwards.
TAATTTAAAATTTTATTAATATAAAAAAATATTTTGAGGTAATATCTATATATATGTCTGTAAATTAACGAACCGAACGTTCAGTAAACTGTTCGGCGGAAAGTTCGCTTATGTTCGTTCATTTAATAAACGAACGAACACGAACACGAATTTTTGTTCATTTAATTAAACGAACGAACATGGACACATGTCTCGTTAACGTTTGTTTACGTTCGTTTATATTCGTTCACTTATGTTCGTTTGTTTACGTTCGTTTAAATATTTATTCAAATTTATTTATTGCTAATATTAATTTAAAATCAATTTGATTTTTCATATTTTAAAACCCTTAAGCCTAATATAAAATCAATTTGATATATCTTTATTTAGCTTTGAAATGTTGGATGTAAGGATTATGATATTGTAAGCTTTAATTTAGATATTCACGTTATTTTTAATTTGTGTTCGTTTATGTTCATTTATGTCCGTGACCTGTTCATTTACAATATTAATGAACGAACATAAACGAACACAAACACGTTCATTTTCTTAATGAACGAACACGAACAAGAAAATTCGTTCGTTTAAAGTTAAATGAACGATCACGAACAAGCCCCCGTTCGTGTTTGTTTAACAAGCCTAAATATTTATCTCCATTATTTATAACCGAAAGAAAAAAAAATGTATTCTTGGGGTTGTTAATCTTGGTTTTTGCCTATGGTTCAAGTGGCTTGTTCTAGACTCGGTGCCACAAGAGCTTCCAGCCTTAGCCTTACTATTCCACCTCAAATACTTTTGTTTCGAAACAATGTGTTTTGCTGACGGCCATGGATTAGCTTTTCTTCTTGTTTTGATCAAATGTTCGAGAAAATTAGGCTAGAGGTAAGTAGTATAATTATATCGGGAAAGCTTCATTAAATGTAACCAACGCACAATTGTTTCAATTAATTCACTTGATTTTTTTTTCCGATTTAGTCATTCAACTTGCACGTAATGTGCTAATTATATATAATTGACATGTTTAACAGGTTAAAGTGACGCGACATGACATTTTTTAATTTTTCTTTTTTTAAAATCCTATATATTAAAAACATATCTGATTACTAAAAATTTAATTAATAATAAAATTTTGAAACCTACTAAAATTTTTGAAAATTAACAGTAGGTTCGAAAAGTAAATTTTTGGAATGGTAAATTATGAATTGGATTTTTATTTTTGGTTTATGAATATAAACTAGAAAATTAGACCCGCGCTCCGCGGCGGCAAACAATTGACGCGGCAAAAAATGTTGTTAAGTACATAAAAGAAATGTATGAAGTTACGGCGAGTCAGTTGTGCAGATCGAAACATAGATAAAAGACGGTTATATAACGAAACCGATGTTTTTCAGTCGGTGTTGGTCTCGTTCTTCACGGTACCAGAACGTTACTGTTAGTCGATATAACCCACGACACCTAAAAAATACCCTACATTAAATACGACTCCGTTTTTAACGAAATTTATACTGAGACGTCAAAAAAAATTAAATTAACGAACGGAATTTATTGAGGAAAAATCTGATTATATATACTACATGGGATAAAAGCCAAACTTTAGAAACTTGAGAAGATCAAAGTTCCAGTTTACAAAGTTAAGGGTGAAATTTGCAACTTCCTTAAAGTGTGGGGGGAGTTGGTCGGTGACAAAAGCCACCGACACTTGTGATTAAGATTTAGTATAATTGTAAATAAATTTTAGTAATTGATCAGTAAGTTTATAATTTTCCTTTTTGGAAAAGTATGTTTGGGAACAACAATTTTCGAACCTACAGTTAATTTTTGAAATTTTAGTAAGTTTCAAAATTTTATTATTAATTAAGATTTTAGTAATCATGTAGGTTTCTAATATATAGGATTTGAAAAAAAATGTCACTTCAGCAGTTTAAGCTGTTAAACATGTCAATTATATAGGATTAACACATTTCCTGCAAGTAAATCGACAAAAAAAAAGATTGAGTGACTTAATTGATACAGTTGTGAAAGTTGGTTACATTTATATTATTACATCGCGTATCTTGCTTGTGTTGATTCTCATGCCAAAATACACTAACACAAAAATGTGTAGATTGATTGGCGTCCGTTGTATGGAAGAATACTCAAATGTTCGGTTAGAGCATCTGAATGAATTGGAGATTAAAGGTTTTAGTAACTTAAAGCCTGAGATGGAGTTTGTGAAGTTCATCTTAGCCAGGTCACCCAAGCTGAAGAAAGTGATCATAGTCATTATTTTTAATCGAGATCTACAGCAAGAGTAGAAGATACAGGCCCCACGCACATCACCGGCAATAATAACCTATAAATAGTTAAATACTTGCATGGGAGATGCTTCAAAGTCCTTTAGATCACTCCACTTTCTTGAGATTTAATGTTAGATATTTATGATGACAATCTAGAGTTCTTGTAAGAGTAGGGGTGAGCAAAAAACCCAACTGGAATCGAAAAAACCAACATAACTGAACCGAAAAAATTGAACCAAACTAATAACCGACTGTTTGATTTGCTTTTATCTAAAAATCGAATTTTGTGGTTCGTTTTGATTTTCGTTGAGAAAAAAACCGAACGGAACCGAACCATATAAATATGGTAAAAATGCTTTATTTTTTACTTAAATATTTGGATATATCTTTTTTTATAGAGTAATTTATAACTTACTAGTAAATGTACTTCAAAAATTTTAGGCTCAAATGTATAATAATCAATTATCTACTTTTTGGTTTTTTTTTTTTTCTGCGCTAAAATTTAAGCCCAATTCTCAAAACTGAAAAAATTTAACCAAACCGAACCCCTTGTGAAAACCAATGTTTTTAGAACTAGATCGGACGTCGAACCGGTCCACTGGTCGGACCGGATTTAAGAACCGGACGACGTCATAAATATTATAAAAATATATCAATTCAAACAACCATTAATCATTCAAAAACCACCAACAAGTCAATTCCAATAATCTTAAACTAACAATTAGGTACGAAATACGAAACCAAGAGACTTAAAAGAGATAAAAAAAAATAGCCAACCGGTCCGTCCGGTCCGACCGTCGGATCGCTGTAGGACCGTTTCAACATTCATAACCGGACCGCCCAGACCACCAATTCGAGGTCCGACCGGCCGGTCCGGTCCAGGTTTCAAAACACCGGTGAAAACCGAAAACCAAACGGTTTTCTGTAATTTTCAATTGGTTCTTAATCCCAGAAAAGGTTTCGACCATAATAGTGTGTATTCATCTTTTGCGATTCGTTCATAGTTTGTATATGATTGATTGATTTTATTAACAATTCAATAATTGGTATCAGAGCCAATCATTACCAGGAATTATAACTTGTTGGTCAAAAAAACTCAACAACCTCTTGGGCAACATGCATGAGTTCTTATTTACTAGGACAAATTTTATAGGACGTTGACGGAACATATGTCGAACCACCTGTACGAGACGATGCGTGGGGGTCTTGAGAAAGTGAGAAGCTAAGTACAGCGGAGGAAGAATTGGTTGATCATATCCGAGAAGTCGAGTTCCCAAAGGACGCTTGGGATGCTCTTAAAACTTTGTTTTCCAACAAGAATGACACCATATTGTAACTACTCGAAAATGAGTTGTTTCCGTGTCACAAAATGTTAAAAGAAAAGGATGACACCAATTTTTAACTCTTTGATCTTCCACTAATGAGCATTTACCGTGTCTTTAGCAAGACCAATGGGATTTAGCAAAGGCCCACCAGTATATCTGTACTTTGTTATGTACCATATATCCTATCAGTCAACAAAACCTACACATTTGACTGTACACATCGAAAAAAAGTTTTTGGAGGTGAGAGTCTCACTGGCAGCAGCCTCTCTACCCTCCGGAGAAAAATTTTGTTCTCATCTCACCCTCTCCAAACCTTACCAATAGTCATACTATGGGAGTTTACAGGGTATGTTTGTTATATTTGTACTCAGGTTCTAAACTTTCTAGGGCAGCTTCCAAACCAAAAATGACCCATCTTTAGCTAAAGCTCCCAGATTGTGAAACCAGATAATTAACAGTGACTCATTTCCTCATGATTGGGTCAATTTTATTGCGTTTTATATGGGTTAAATTAAAAAGTTTAGCTAGAAATGAGACAGAGTAAACAAGGTAAACGTTATCCAAAGTTTGAATTCAATGCATCTTGTCAACCCCAGCAAATATACAATAATGAGGCTCGAGAACAAAAAATGAACGCATGTTAGTGAAAAGAATTCCAGCGAGCCCAACCGTAGCAAAACGAGCATGAATAGAACAAGCTCAGCCCGCACTTACCAATTCAACAAGTAGTACATACTGATTAAAAGGTACATTCTTTCTCTTTATCAACAGACAAACCGCCAATTGATCCTCTGCAGGCATAAAAACAACACGAGACCCACTAATATCAAGTGACCGCTAGACTCCACAAATACGTTTCTCCATTTTGCTCATAATCATCATTGTGACTAAAATCGAGTTGAAATCACGTGTAAATGTATAACAATTATGCGAATAGGATTGTCCTTGACTAAAAAGGTGAAAATGAGAGGCGTCATTGGTCAAATTACAAGTATAATTTACGAGTCATAGTTTAGGTTACTAAAGTCCATTTCGCCTGTAAAATAATTCGTAAAGTTATGGTTCTCTTTTCTATAGAAACGACGTAATCGGAGTCGGATACTCCTGGTCAAGTTATCAAATTACAACTATACCCATCTCAAAATAAATTATGTTAAATATTTTTATAATTAATAATGACCAGAGGTAAATGTTTTTACAACTAAAAGTTATAAGTAAAATTAAAATGTAAAAGATTTATTTGTTGTAAAATTGGTGAAATAAAATTTTAAAGGAATTAGGATTTATAAATCAGATAAAAAAACGTTTTTATATCACCCATAATATCCAACACGCTCTTTTTCTTGTTGTTGAAAGTTTCCTCATTTCGAGCTTTTCATAAGCATCATAAGGAAATAATAAAGATGGCGTGGATCAATCTTTTTAACCCCTTTGAAGCTGGGCCATTGTTGTTTAGAAGGAACAGATCCTCTACTCTTAAGATGTGGGCTCTCGGCATCTTGCACCAAACAAAAACAGAATCTCAAACTCTATTTGCTATCTCACAATTCAAAAGGATGTGAAGGTACTAGGTAGCACTTATTGCTCCTTGGTTTATCATTTATTTCTTAGTTAGAAAAAATAAAGTGTACAAAATTGAAAACTTTAGTGACTAATTTGTAAATAGAGTAAAACTACGGTCCACGGTGGCCAAAATTCAAAAATTCAATTGTGGAATAATGGAGCGAGTGGTGGATATGAGAGGCACAGATGTGTGGTGATGAAGGTACCGTCATTTTCTTAACTCCGTCGCCAGTGTCATTTTCTCATCAGCCAACCGCTCCGCCGTTGCCACCGATCTCCTCCTCCACCTAACAGGTACGATTTCGACTCTGAAGCCGCAATTGTTTCTCCGATCTGTTCAATCGTTTAATTTTCCGTCTGTAATCTACAGTAACCTAATTTCAAAACTTAGGTATAGTTTCAATTGTACGATAGCACTTATTGCTGTTTAACTAGGTGAGATTAGAGAACTATGTGCATCGAGGCTCTGTTTGTTTCGGCTTGAAAAAATATCCGATCTAGGGCTTTAGGAGAAGATTGTCATCGAGGTCAATTGTTATTGTACAACTAGGTCTAGTTAATGGAAATTGAATCTAAAAGGAAGAAAGGAGTAGTATAAACCTAGCTAACTGTATTTACGTCCATGAATAAGGTTGAGATACGGAGATCAAATTCGTCGTGATCAATTAGTAACATATATTTTCTTTGATCAAATACGGTTACAGGAAACTATAAACCAAACCAGCTGGATTGTGTGGATCAGCAAGACCAGCTGGTTTTAACTGTTTGGCAATTCGATTTTGATGCGAAAACCACTAAGAAAACTAATTCCAACCAATCATATAATAATAATAATTTTTTATTTTATTTATAAGATTATCAATGTAATATTACGCATTTTTGCCTAAAAATCATTTTAAGTATTGGGTTACGTATAACGAAAAACAAAAAAATACAGTTACGTATACGTAAAACACAATACGTAAAATGTTTTTTTGGTAAAATGTGTAATATTACATTAATACCCTTAAAAATAAATTAAAAAAATAAAAAATCTATAAATTATTTGATTGGCTCTTGGCGGTTTTTACGTAACTATGTGGTTTTCTCGTTATCCCTCCCCTATATATATATATATAACTGTTTATTTGTATGGTTCACTTTTTGCTATTTGTATGTTTATACTTTGTGTAAAAAAAAAGAGGGTTTTTTTAGGGGGGGGGGGGGGTCAATGGGTGTAGACTCTCTCCCTCCTAGGAATATGGGACAGAGGAAAGGTTTGATCTGTTTTTTGAGTAAGATTTTAATGGGTACATTTGTTTGTTTATATAACTGTATATTTCAAAATGAAAAAAATAAAATAAAAGACAGGTTCAGTTTACGTGTCACGTTTCAATTTCTGAACCACCATCCGGAATCTTAAACCGCCGAACAATATAAATCTCAAACTAACAAAACTGGCCGACTTGCCTTGATTTAGAGAGGTTCTAATGATTATGAACACCTTAATCTGTTTGCTTGACCTGGTAAACATTTGTTTACTCAAGAATTCATGATATTGTAAGGGTACGTTTGGTTCGCCTGTAGTATGAATTCCATTTGTCAATGCGTTTGGTATACCACATCTGTTAACAGAACTTTTGAAATTATCAAAAGAATTAATACCTGTATTTTTTTTACTTCTTACAGTTGATGTATTAAGATTTGTGCATTATCCTTGCCATTTCCAAGATACTTGGGTGAAAACATCTTGAAGCTCTCTTCACTGTTTTTAGCCACATTAAATCCAATGTCTTGGTCTATACATACTTCACTTCAGAAGCACAGAACCATGATTCACCAGACCCTCTTAAGTTGTGCTAAAGTTAAGAACAAGCAAACAGAATTCAAGAACCCGTCAACTTTTCCGTCTTCTTTTCTGAATAGGAGTCCCATGAGAGCATGTCACTTGAAGGAACAAACTCAATGTCATAGGCCACTGATCCACTCTCAGCGGGTCGACTGTATGGCTAATGGGGACCCACAACAGTTGTCTGATGAAGATGAGGAGCTCTGCCCCGTCGAATGTGTTAGAGAAATCAAGAAGGATGAAGAACTACTCACAGTTCTAGAAAAAGCAAAAGAAGCTAATTCATTGGTTGTGGTCGACTTCTATCGCACGTCATGTGGTAGTTGCAAATATATTGAACAGGGTTTTGCAAAATTGTGCAAGGGCTCAGGTGATGAAGAGGCTGCAGTTATCTTCTTAAAGCATAATGTGAGTTTTCTTCAATTGTATTCCTGATTTGCTTATATGTGCTATTTCTCATGCATGTGCCCAGAGTTGACTTATGAGGGTCAAACAAACTACTTTCTAAATTTCCAGATTGAAAAAGAGAAAATCATGAAATTAGCCAATTTTTATTCTGAATGTGTTTTATCTTTACTATCATGCTAACAATTTCACACCTATAACCATGAGATACGTAAGTTTTAGTCGTGTATCTACTTTTACTCGCGTATTGGCCTTTACAATTTGATAATGATACAAAGAAAAACATATCAGAAATAAATGCTACTTGAATCAGATTCAAGTATCTGTTTTTGTACTGACGTTCGTAGACACGTATCTCTAAAAGGCAATTGTTTGTCTCCCTCAACAAATGACATGTGAATTAGATTTGTGTATCTATATTTTCTACTCGTGCAACTCATGGTTTATGTATTATCTTCGGATTGTGATACGCGAGTAGACTGTAGAGATAGATACGCGTATTTGATGCTATAGATATGAATTTGTTCCGACATAACTTTGGAAGTATAACACACTCAAAAGAATGTTTACATTCATGTTTCTCTCTTATTATGAGACCAAAAGGAGGGATTCAGTCCGCCAATTAACTGTAATAGCTTTAATAATCAAGGTTTAAAAGAACGGAATCGCGCCTCAAGGCGTTTTCCCTTCGCCTCGGTGTAAGCCCGAGGCGGAATTAAAAAATAAATATAAAAATTATATATCTTATAAATATAGAACTTTCCTTATTAATTTCATCATAGAAAGTCTAAAACAGTATATAAAAATTATATACATTATAAATATAGAACTTTCCTAACTAATTTCATCATCTAAACCCTAAAACAGCAAGAGCGCTCCTCGAGGCGTACGCCTTTAACGTTTTTTTGAACGCCTCGACACCTAGGCGTACGTATAAAAACCCCCCGAGGCGTCGCCTCAGATACGTTATCTTAACGCGCCTAGAGGCGTACGCCTCGTCCGTTTTTTTAAACCATGGTAATAATGTAGAATACGACAGTTTTCATGATCTTGTGATGCATGCTGCAGGTGATTGATGAATATGATGAGCAATCAGATATAGCAGAACGACTTCGAATAAAGGTACAATATTTTATATATTCAAAATTCCTTATTTTCGTGGTTATTCTGTAGTTTGAGTTTATTTTAAAATGACACAGACAGTGCCTCTATTTCATTTCTATAAAAATGGAGTCCTATTGGAAGCTTTTCCTACCAGAGATAAGGAGCGGATTAAAGCTGCTATAGAGAAATATACAGCACCTGCTCCTGCTGCTGCTTAACAAAACAAGCCATTTTGGTAATTTGCTTGAACTGTGTCATCTGCATATTGTAGTTAGATATACCTTGCGTCGTGATATATATAATTCAATTCATGACACGGAGTCACACTAGTCGGTATAAATAATTATAAGATGTTATTCATCCTAGTCATTTGATATTCCTATTTTGTGGGATGCATAATAGAGTACGAAAAATGAAACAATTGATGTAAATGATATTTTGTTACAACAAAAGTCGAATATCTATCTGTGTGAACTACCAACAGGATCGTATACGAATCTGGGATTGCATAGATATCAATTTAACAACAAACTAAAGAATGACCTACCAACAAGAACGAATACGAATCTGTGATATTACAACGAAGGGAAAAAAATTAAAAAAATGAACAAACCAATCAACGATCATCCTAACTATCTTGATTTCCAAGTCCGAATCAAACATCCTTGACTCACATTATCATCTAATCTTACGAGCCTAGCGTGGGTTAAGAACATATATATGGTCATCTAGAACACTCTCATTACGTGTTCTTTTATTACCAATAGCGACTATGGGAACTGACCGGAGCCTTACTTTTTTGGGGAAACATAACTACCGGGGATTTCAGTTGCAGCAGAAGTGAAATGAGGAACAACCTGGAGATAAAAGATTTTGAATAAAAACATGAAACACGATGTTAAGAACACCAACTTTGCTGAGACAGTAGATGCTCAAATTACCTGATAGTTACTTGAGTGACTGATCTTAGAAGCTCTCACCCTCTTTCTGCTGCATGATGTATCTTCAACAAAATTTTGATCCATCACCTCTGCAATGATAACATGTTGATATATGTTATAGCATAGGTAACCAATGGGATCAAGTAAAACACAACATACGTTAGGCAGGTGGCTTTCAAGGGGTTAAAAGGCAGACACAAATGGAAGCTGCATTTGAACCTGAGATCTCCGTCAGACGGAATCAGGCGCTTACCACTGTGCCACCACCTTTGAAGTTGTAACTTAAAAGTACCTGTAATAGTACAACCCGGCTCTTGATCCAACTGAGAATCAGGTACAGGGTATTGCAGTGAAGTTGCGGTCGAACCAAGCCTTTTGTGGGACCCGTTTTTAAAATGTTGAATCCAAGGATTGGCTGGAGAAACGTGGGGTCTATCTGCATCTTTCAGATGTGAATTTTTTCCCTTGAAACTTTTCTTTGACCAACAGCCACGCCGAAGAACCTTAAACTGACCGGAAGGGATACAAGTGTCGGGATGGTTCTTCCAAGTTGAAATTGCATCTGAGCAGCTGGTGTTTCGTGTTTGACAACTTAGCATATCCAAAGGGTTATATAACTGATCAACGAATGATGCTTCTATCGACTGCAAATATAAACTATGTTTCTCATTGGTCCATTTTGATGATTCCTTTTCCTGCGAGTCCTGATACAATAAGTTTTAGTAGGTTCCTTATGTGAGAAAAGAATACATACCGGTTAGAGAACATGATAATATAATTTGAGTAAAGAATAAAAACATGTATATAGAAATGCTCCTCAATCCAGCTTAATGGGATTAAAAGAACCAGAAGTACTCATATGATGCTTCCAAGAAATGGAAGACTCGTATTCGGAGCAACTATACAAAAGCGAGTGGCAAAGATAAAAGCTTAACTTAAAACATGGACATGACCAGCTCTAAAATATGGACGAAAAAGGCATTACAAGCCAGGCCGGAGCGGACTTTGTGACAAACCATGAACTTTTTATTAAGTATTCTTGTAAACAACAAGATGATGAATAATCCTCCTTTCATAAGTATACAAAAACAAGCATTTACCTAAAACAGGCACTAAGCTGCTAGTTATCCAACAAAAACCTCAAAAGTTGGTTTGTTTTGAACCCATAATATCACCAACTTCTCACAAATCAACACAAAACAATTTCAAACCAATGTTTTTAGAACCGGACAAGACAATAAACCGGCCGTGTTAAAGGTCCACAGGCCGGACCAAAACCGGATTGTCATAAATAATATAAAAATTAAAACTATGTATATAGATACAAAATATAAAAACGTTTTTTTTTTGTTTTAATTAAATTTACAATTTTAATGACATATAAATGTTTAAATAAATAAAATAAACAATTTAAAATACTAAATAAATCAGAAAATGACATATAATGGTTTAAATAAATAAAATAAACAACTTAAAATACTAAATAAATCAGAAAATATGATTTTGAAGCAAAAAAATACCAAAAAAAAAAATAGACAAAGTTCGAAATCCAGGTTCAACATGTTCAAATAAAAGCTGTTCAACAACACACAACTGGACAGGTTCTAAAAACACCGGTACAAAGTACAAACCATTGAATTCTGGTTGCTAAACACATGATAGGAGATCTTAATTTGCTAAAACACAACACACCGACACAAAATGTTGAGATCAATAATAACATCAATCATAGAAGACACATGAATAGTATGAACTCATGATTCAAATCGAAGGAGCAAAAACAAAACCCTAATAAAAACAAACAGATCTTAATATCTTATCTTAATAAAGAGTAAAAAAGTACCATAATTGAACTTTCCTCCTGCTCCACAAAATCACTCACCCACGCCACAGAACACGTCTGAATCACCATCGCCGGTGAAACAACTTCATCCTCCATATCACAGTAACGATCTGTTGCAGAGAATTTTTAAAAAAACGAGAGAGAAAAATGACGGTGGATTTGGATATTTTCTGTTGGGGAATTGAATACGAGAAAAAGTGTGTTCAAGAGGACTTTGAGGGGGAGGAATATAAACTGCCAGCTGTAATATGCTTTTACACGTGTCATGACATACACGTCATATTAGGTCCACGTCAGCGATCAGATATTTTTGTGAAACCAGATATTTTTGGGATTTTGCTATCAAAATATCGCCCCAACGCCTCAAATTAGATTTTTACACGTGGCACGTTTTGTATGGGTTGATTCCTTTCGTGACCGTAAACACTACCCAAATCCTGGACGACTCGTGTTGGTTCTGTACGAGTCGTATACGAGACACAATACGGTTGTATTTGGCAATTTTTTACACAATAAGGCCATATCGGTGATCGGATATGACTGATGTGACATTTTCAATCGCTGTCAGTTTCACTTTTTACGCTATACGACTCGTATAACCCTATACATATAGAAGGTGTATCTATAAGAGCACCTTTTTATTATTTTTTATTTATGCTTCAAAGTTAAAAAAAATATAGAATGAAATCATAAGTTTATAGAACATCTTTATTATAATAAATAAGTAACTAGGAGGACACGTGCCACTCTTTGGTGGCTCATCATCCTTATTTTCCCGCCTATCTCTCCTATTAAATAATGATATTAAAAAACTATATTTCTAGACATTTAATATAAATTTTATTATGGATAATTATTATATCACTAACTATATAAACTTAATATGAAATTAACTATGAATAGTTATAATTTCTGACGTTATTTATTAATTTCAAAAAAATAAATTTGTATTATCGATACTTATTATATCATCAAGATTGTTTTTACATTTTAATTAACTCTATTATTTTATTCAACTATATTAATAATTCGTTTCAGTTTTTATCTATAAATTTTTTAATTCAAAAGTTTGTTTATCATCAATTAACTTGTTCAATTATTTTATAAGTTCTAAATCATCATTACTAATTACTATTTAATTTTTTCTTTATTTAACTCGTGCAATATATGAGTTTCTAATCTATATATATATATATATGTATGTTAAACATGTTTATAAATATATATTATAGTATTAGAGGATCGTTGAATAAGTAAATAATTGTAAGAACAATGTAACATTTTTATTTCTTTCTATTCTAATACATAAGACGTTTTTTTTATAGGCAAAGCTAAGTCAACACCTCCCGAACAACAGGGAGGCCTCACCCGTTACCAGAAAAAAAACCCCTGACTCATCTAGAGTTCTTCTGACCTAGATGAGATTCGAACCAGTGACCTTCCAAATGGTGAAGTTCCCGGGCTACCACTGCACCAAATGACCAGTAGTAAGACGTTTATATAATGGACAATCTCTTTTTCTTTCATTTTCCTATTAATTCAGCAAATCATTTAATGGCATTGTATTATACGGTTGTCATAATTCTTTATTTAAAATTGGTTTTGTATTAGAGGTACCTTTATAATATTAATATTTAACGTATATAATTAATATCATTATAGCAACAAATCAAAAATATGAAATTTAAGAATTAACATGTTTAAATTTAAGTTATGTTTTTTACATTTTAATGATTTAAGTTTTTATTATTATCAAAATAAAGTTATTAGGTGTATAATTTGACTACATTTTTTTGTTTGATGAAATGAATTTTTAATTCAAACAAACTACTTGAACATGAACCTGAACCTGAACCTTCAAATCAAAAGGAAAATATCCTGAATTCATAATTATATAAACTACAATTGAGCAAGCGATAGAATAGTGTCTTCCACTTTGCGACACGTGAAATATATTTTATAAGTATCTGCTTTTGGTTTAGTTGGTTAGATGTCTGTCTTAAACAACTTGAGGTTTAAAGTTCGACCCACTTTTGCTTTTTTTTTTTTCCTTTTTTGTCCTTCTCCTACATATTCAACCCTTTTTAATTTTTTAACTCTAAAAATAAATGCTAATTACCTCGTAACGAATCAAGATCATTAGAGCATCTGTAATACGAAGCTCGTTTTTATCCTAAAAATGTACGTAATCACCTTACACATCAACAACATTCTTAAACTTCACTTTAAACTTTTTCCAAACAAATGAACAATCCAACCATCCCAAAAATATCCTTACATTTTTTATATAATCACTACATTTACATTTATTTGTTCATATCCAAATTATTTATTGTAATAACCTTTTAGTTTTTCATATCATATAAATAATATAATTAGTTATGTTTAAATATTATATAATTAAAAATAAAAAATATATTTAAATATTATTTAACTGGGGAAATTTGACAGTTTGAAATTTATTAGAAGTTTATAAATTCTTAAATTTTAGTAAAATTATTTTAAAGTTTACAAATTTTGTTTATGTTTAAATAATACATAATTATATTTGATAGAATCCTTTTACAAGTTTATATATAAACAACAAACCTTGAAAATCACTACAAAATGATGAAGGAATCGGGCTAAGAGTTGTTTTCTCCATATGAAGATCCGGTGAACTCGTCTCCAAGAACTCATCTGCAACATGGGTGAAGTGGAAGCTTGAAGAATCGGTTTTTTTTTTTTTTTTTTTTTTTTTTTTAAATGATCAAGATTGAAATAATCAACAAAATGAAACCGACTATAATGGAGAGAAAATCAAGAGATCTCAATTAAAAAGATATAACTTTCTAAAATAATAGGGTGAAATTTTACTTAAAAGTTTTTTTTAGAAAAGTAAAATAAAAAATAATAAATTATGTCATTGGGGTTGGTTTTAGTTTTCTTGACGTTTTCAAAAGATGATAGGTTTTTTTATTTATTCTTACTCTCTTACGGGTTTCGTAGATTTGAATATATACCTTAGATTTGTCTTTTGAATCTTGTATATCATTTTCAAATTAAATTTTGTTCTAAAAAATGTACTGGAAATTAGATCAAATGCCATCTTATATAGGATGTAAACCATAACAATTTGTTGAACCGTTGCAAATTTTCTTGAAAAGGGTGTCAACTAGGCATTATAACTGTCAATAGTTAAGTAGTTATATATGAGTGGGAAAAACCACAACATGAACTCCATCAGGAGTAATTAGGTTACTCTTGATGACTTATATGTCACCAGATTGTTGTTGATCAGACTTGCTACCAATGATCAAGCTGTCACCGATGATCATTTTCCAAGCAACTTTTCAGTAGTCATTGAAATTCGAAACAACTACAGGTGTATAAATAACAAGGAAAATAATTTTTTCACACTAACCGGGCAGCTGGAATCTCAATCCCCGTCAGGAGCGTTGCCTTACTAAAAGTAGTGTATTTTATATGAAAGGGGTTATATAAAAAGATATATTGTAGAATAGTTTTACTTATTTTGTTATTAACTATAAAAAAGATTAATCTTAGGTTTATGTTAAACGTATTAGATAGGCCTTTTTAATGATATAAATTTCTAAAAGATATATATTATATATTTTTTTAAATATATAAAATGGCATATGTATTGATTTAGTGCCTTTTTTTCTTGTTATTTTCATATTCTTTTTGAACGGCAAAACAACTAATATTATTACTCCATAAAGATCCACCATAGCAAGAAGCTAGGATGATGGCATCCAAAACGGTTACAAATTCATGCCAAGTTGAAGAAAAAAAATTTGCTCTATTTTTTATCCAAATAAACAAGGTCGCCTTGATTTACTCTACAATTTTCTCCGGCGCAGTGCTATTGAATAGCCTGTCATTCCTAGCTCTCCATATGTACCACAAGGTGGCTAATGTGATGCTTTGAGTATTATCTAAACCACAAATTTTTGGAGCTAAAGTTGATATCCTATCTCATCATCTTTGTCTCTCTATTAGATTGCATAACATGATGCTATACACTATATTATACGATACAACTTTACGATGCAAATACGACAAAAAAGGTAGGACATCATATCCCGTCTGTCCTCCAGGATTATACTGTATAACATAATATTCTATACTATATTATACAATACAACCTTAATGAACCAGAAAAAAAGTAGGACACTATACCATTCTTTGTCTATCCGGATTTTAGTGTATAACATACTGCAGACTTAGTTCCTGTTAACGTAGTCGGTTTACCATGATCATTCCAAATCATATCCCACTAAAAACCCAACATTGAAGCTGTACTAGAGTAGATTATGAAGTAAATTATGACACTCAAAATTGCATCAAGACCGATCTTCTCAAATTGTTGTATTTTTTATAGTAAACGCGTGTGAATACAGTCGTGTGTGAAATCTAAACGCTTCCATACGAAGACCTGCATTTGATCACAGTCTGAAGTCAACTTTTGTGCTCCTGCTCCTCCTCAGGTAATGCAGTTCCTTTCACATCCATGTGGCCTGAAATAGGATGACAACCATTAGAAATATTCAACACCATCTTGTCATATTGAAGGATATTTGACAAAAAGTCAACTGTTTGTTATAAACTCTGTGTGGTCAACGTTATGATTTTTACAGATAAAAGTATATAATTTTTCTTGCATTTAGATCAATGCTTCCAAATTAGTACTGAGTGTTTAAGTGTGAAAATATAGTGAAGGGAAAATCAACATACCAAATAAGGACACCAAGGATGGGGGCTTGGAAGGCCCGTTTGTGCGCATATCTATACCTGCATAACAAAAAGTCCAAAAGTTGTGATTTTTCCGCTTGATCAATGTATTTAATCATTTGGTGTAGCAAATATAAGATAATACATGTCATAGTTGTCAAAGGTGCTAGGCGCACTCAAGGCGCATAGGCCTCGTATGGGGCCTAGGCGCAAGGCGAAAAAAAAAAGCGAGGGCCTAAAAAAAATGTGCACTTAAATGAAAGGAATCTATACTTAAAAATTAATACTATTCTTCAAATAAAATAAACAAAAGCTATTATATAACATTTAATATCATCTAATTAGTACTAACAGTTTTTAAACAGTCAAGATTCAAATATAATTCCAAAACTTGAAATAACAAAATGTTCAAAATAAAGTACCAAAATCCTTGGTTTTAAATTGCGCGCATAATGCGTTTTGCGCCGTAGCGCTGGAGTTGGCGCATCGCTGCACCAGATGCGTAGCGATTACATGATGCGTGGATATTGCGCCGTTGCTCGCATTATGCGGTGTTCGCATGTAGCGCTCTGATGCGCGCAACTATGATTTTTTGGGTTTTTTGGCTGATTTTTTGGGTTTTTGAAATTCTATCTTCTTATTGTAGGTTCTTCCTTGACTTATTCAATATTTTCTTTCTTGTAAATACTTTAGTATGCTTTTTTGTGCTTTTGGAAGTATTTTAGCATGCCTCATTTCGTCATTTGGACAAAAAAAAAATGAAATTCTATCTTCTTATTGTCCGACTTCTTTTTTGTTTAAGTATGTTTTTACAACTTGTTATGTATAAATAATATTTTAGTACTTTTTAATAAAGAGCGCATCGCATACGTGATGCGCTCGCATCGCGCATCGGATTTTGGGACCAAACGCATCGGAGCGCATCGTGCAATTTAAAACCAAGCCAAAATCTTCTTCAGCTTCACAAGGCGCTCGCCTTAAAATCAAAGCGCATTTATCACGCCTCGCCTTAAAATTGCGCCTAGGCGCACAAGGCGCTCGCTTTTGATAACTATGATACATGTAGTCATATACTGAACTTATTACTTGTTAGATATAAAACTGTTACTTTGAGGCAGACATTCAAAAGTAGATGTCTACTATCATCACAAATACATTGATTGCAATCATGCAATGGTTTTGTCCATGAGAGACTTATTTTCTTTATCTAGGTGGAAATATCAATCTGTTTATGAATGGGTCAATTTGGGTTATGATTTATCTCAAATGAGTCAAATCAGAAAATTTAGCTCAAGGGGAACGGGGTTGAAAGATGTCCAAAGTCTATTATCTTTTTTGCATACGACCTACTCAACCATTTTTATTCAAAGTATTATTGCAATAATATTGTTTGTAACTATGAATAACACATTAACTATTTACTAAAAATTTAAAGAATGGATAAAACAAGTGTTTTTTGAGGGACAACCCAACCAGGCATGACCCTTATGAGAAAATGACATGTTTCAACCCAACCCACGTGACTCACCCATCTTGTCACCTCTAGTTTTATTTGAACCGTGTTTTACACATATTATGAGTCATCAAAAGGTACTGAGATTATGTTTCGACTCCAAAAGTTCATTTTTCACTTGACCAAGGAAGTATGTTATAATAATCTCCTACCGCAGAACAATTTACAAAGAGGTAATAGGAAAATCTAAGCCCGTACAAGTAGTAAGAATAGTTTTCTTGGAGACGAAGAAACTAAAACTGCTCCAAACGACCAAAAGCATACCTGTTCCAACTGATTTCAACATATCCGATTTTTTGAAGGTATATCCTATGAAGTTGGGAGTCTTTTGATGTTAACATCTGCAAGTTTACACAAAAAAGTTACATATTTTAACCATGACAACTTAACACCAAAACTAATGAATAGATACAAAATGGACGCATAGGCAAATTTATTTCCATCTTTATTTGACTCGCAGCAAAATGATGAAAGCAAAAAAGCAAACATGATTCACAAGATGTAGAATTTGTTACCTTTCTCCAAGGTCCCACTCTTGGTACTGCTGACCACCTATCAGAGCATACAATGACACAGGGACACAAGAAAAGAATTATATCACCGCCCTTTTTCAAGAAGGCGTAACAAGGTTTACGGGTCATAATCAAATTACGTTAAATGTTGTAGAAGAAAGAACCGATTTGGTAAAAAGAAAAATAAATTTGCATCTAAACATGGTTTTTAATAAGATGTCATAAAAATTTTCTGGTTCAGTCATCACAATTCAGAAGTATATAACAAACCTTGAGCTCCACACACAGAAGACCAAGTATACTTTGTTCATCATCACAATTAATAATCAAGGGAATGGTAAAACTTATTTGAATTTGAGAATAATAGATCTTGAACAAAGGACTTTTTATTATTAGTTCTACAATTTAGGAACACCATTTTCAACCCTTTTTCAATGAATTATTAAAATTTCATTAGAAATCAAAGTACTCACTTCAGGAAACTTCTCAAAATTCTGAGTATCCAATTCTCCAGTAACAATAGGTTTATAGGCAGCTTCCATTTCATATAGCATATCCCACTTCACCCCTTTAAACCATGGGTGTGCCTGAAGGAACATACACCAGTAAGAGATGCAGGTACTTCAAAGTGCTAAAAGTTTCAATATTTAATTAATAATTTCAAGGCTGAAACTTCAAATCCTATGCAGATGCAGATGCTTAAACTAATAAATATTTAATGGTCTCCGTACCTTTATTTCTTCGACTCCTCCGGTACCCAACCTTGATTCCACCTCACATAGCAAATGACAGATCAAATCCCTAGCCTCTTTAGAAACTTTTGGTTCCTCAGGGAATTTCAAGCATGTTCTCCAATTTATGATCTTGCGACACGTCATCCTAGGATCATCAGAGCAAAATGGGGGATATCCTATAAGCATCTCACACATGATTGCCCCCAATCACATTCCATACCATATCCCTTTTTAAGCAGCACTTCAGGTGCCATGTAATCAAGAGTTCCAACTGTAGAATATGCCTACAAAATGAAATTTTACACAAATAATCGTTCCTGATAAACACATGGAAGAATAAAAATAGAAGCAATTTATTTCTCAAGAAATAAATGTTAAGAAAGTAATACCAAGGCACGTCGATTGCGTTTCCACTGTTGCAAGGCATTAACCAAGGAACTTGCTGCCCGTCAGTGTCATTTATGGGCCCCGGGTTTTCATAATCTTCATCATTCAACAATATTGACGAAAATTTACTCTCTACAGGCTTACACAAGCTAAAATCAGATAACTTTAGATGGCCATTTCGGTCTAGTATCAGATTATCTGGTTTAATGCCCCTACAAGTGAAAGTAACTGAGCACATGCTTCAACATATATCGATCCTTCATTTAGAAAGAACCAATTATATGATATTTTATTATTAAGAAATATAGTACCTATGAATGTAGTTGTGCTGGTGAATAGAATGAATGGCCAAGATACTTTCAGCCATGTAAAATCGAGCAACATCCTCAGAAAGAATATCTTCTCTCATTAGCAAAGTCATGATGTCACCTCCAGGTAAATATTCCATGATAAGGTACAAATAATCAGAATCTTGAAAAGAATAGAAGAGCTTTACAATGCATCGACTATCAACCTCCACAAGCAAATTCCTTTCAGATAGAACATGTTCAACCTAAGCACACAAAATAGCGGAAGCCATCAAATTACACATAGTAAATACATAAGATGCAGATCTCCAACACCCAACCTCTTTCACATAGATCACATATGAGTTCACTATTAACATCATTCCAACAATACTATATGTTCCTAAAACAAATGAATATCATTTGGTGATTGTGCGGTACCTGCCCACGACTAAGCATCTCAGATTTCTTCAGCTTCTTCATCGCAAAGACTTCTCCGCTAGTTTTAGCACGACACAACCTTACCTACATACACAAATAGAACATCAAGAGATTCAGTTCTACCATCTACCCTCCCTAGACCCTACTTTATGAGTGGGATATTACAATGTACGTTTTTCTGATTGTTTTAGACCTTAGTTCTACCAAATGATTTAAACTCCGAGTACCAAGAACAACACGCGTACACAGAGGTTTTCCGGGCCTATTCATTCTATTCAACACGCGTACACAGAGGTTTTCCGGGCCTATTTATTCTATTCTCTAAAGGAGCCTCAGTTCAATGACTAGATCCAATATGTGCATCAAACAAACTTCACATAATTCTATATAGGTTTTACTAACAACCCTCAAATGGCAATTAGTAAACACTCATAATTTCATATGAATTAGTCTAAAAATGATGGTTTGTACAATTATACCTCTCCAAAAGCCCCCTTACCGATCAATGTCAAGAGCTCGAAATCATCAATCCCCATTTTATGCCTTTGCAATCTCATGTATTCCGTCTCCTTCTTCTACAAATTCCGCAACACTTTCGCTTCCGCCGCCCTCCTCTGCAAAGCTCGTCTCCTACAAACCAATCACCACCATCATTAATATTTAATAATCATAAATCAAACTAAGAGTTGAAATTAGAAATACCTTTCTTTCCGATCCTGCAATCCTTGCAGATAATTCTTGTAATGATTCTCAATTAACTTCTTAGCAGCAGCAGCCTTCTGTCTAGTCACCGGCGACGAAACAGAGACGTCCGGTTCCAAATTGAATCCTTGTTCGCCGACGCCAACGCCGCCGTCCATTTGTTCTTCAATTGTTGTGAATACAGCTCCAGATCCAGAAGCAGAATAGCTGGTTAGATTATAAAAGAAAAATACTCCCACGACTCCTATAACTAAACCACTAACCCGTGATTAAGCAATTGACTTTTAATGAACCAAAAGAGAAACATAACATGTTGGACGTGGGCATGCACGTATCAATCCCGCACCCTTGAAACGTCCTTATTCTCAAGGACGAAATGAAAACACCAAAGTTGTCGCCATTCGACTCGTCCAATAGTATTGGGTGCAGTCACAACGGGTCGCCACTCGTCCAATACTTGATGGATGGCTTGTTGCGCACATTTGGTGGTGGACCAGTCACCATTGTTACACCCAATGGCAAAGACGGTTTTGGTGATGTTTCTAGAGTCGGTGGTTGTGTAAACGGGTCAGGTGATGGTGCCGGTTTTGATGGTGGTGCAGCCAGTAGTTTCGGTGGCGGGAGCGTGTTGTCGGGTTCGGTTCTGCGGTGGTGGCAGATGTGGTGGGTCAAAGTTGTAGACAAGTCCTGCGTTAAGGTCTACAACCTTACATCAATTATCCCAGAGGTTCCCTTAGCGAACTGGAAGACTGGTCTGATGAGCCTTGCGAGTATATTTTGTGGACTGCTTCAAGCTGAGACACCTCCGAAATGACAGTGGTGTGTGATGCCATGGTGGAAGGTGATTAAGCCAATGAAAGCACCATTGATAGAAAGTCGATTCGAGATGACTTATTTCCCAAATAAATAGAAGATAACAAAGAACAACATTTGGGAACAATTTTCTGATATTAATCTTTTCTACTTAATCAAAATAGTGATGGCCACTAAATAGGCTTACAAAGGAAGAGGAATGCACTTCTGATACTAAAAGAAATATACTCCCATGACTCCTGTAATTAAACCACTAACCCATGATTAAACAATTGACTTTTATTAAGCTAAAATAGAAACATAACATGTTACACGTGGGCATGCACGTATCACACCTATCTATTAATCTTGATATGAATTAGGGTTCGAAGTGAAATGGCAAAGACGACTATGACATGCATGGGGAATTCATAGAGTGAAATATGAATTAGGGACTTAGGGTTTGACCTCTTAGATTAGAACTTTATAAACTACATTGTCTCTTTTAACAAAATATATTTTGATAGTAAGAAGATTGACTTGACATCGACCCCTGTAACTATCAAAAACTAGTGGTGTAACCGAATTGAGTTATTCGTAACTTACTCGAGATCAACTTGCTAACGAGCTCGAGCTTAATTTAGAAATATTACCACGAGGCAAGCTTGAGCTTAGACAAAATCAGACTAGGGCTGTAAATATGCCGAACAGAGCCAAGTTGACTCGAGCTCCGCTCGTTTATTTTAATGAGCAGAGCCAGATTAACTCGGGATCTGCTGAAGTTCAATTCGTAAAAAGCTTGAAGTCACTCGTTTATATAAAACTAACATAAATTCCTTCTTGTGAGACGAACCCCCGAAATTCCTTTTTGTCAAACTAACCTATCCATATCCTACTCAAGAATCCACTGTACCCGACCCATATCCAATAGAATGTCACCAACAGTTATCCGCTCACACTTCACCATCTTTCTCCGTACAAACAGTTGCCAACCCTTACTCTAAAACATCCAAATTCATGACATCAACAATGGCGACTCCTGCAAAAAACTAGGGTTTACGCACCACCACAACTCAAATTCTCAGAAAATGGAATCAATTTCACCTTCATCGTCTTTGCACATTCATCTCCACCACACAAACCTTATCTTCCCGCACTTATCTTCACCAAATCCTTCCATCATCTCATTTCCTTACCGTTTTTCTACATCGCATCCAAAGCGGTTCGGTGCGCTGAAAACTAGTAGTAGCGGTGGTGGCGGTAGTCAGCAGGACGGAACTGCTTACGGCGCCGCCGATTTATTGAGAAAGCCGGTGGTGGAGGTGAAAGAGGACGCTGTTGATTCTTCAAAAGATGAGGATTTGGATTATGAAGATGATGGATGGAAGAGGAGAGAGGAGGACGGGTGGATTGATTGGGAGGATCAGATTTTGGAAGATACGGTGCCCTTGGTAGGTTTTGTTAGGATGATTCTTCATTCCAGCAAGTAAGGACTTCGATTCAACTTTGTAATTTCGTTTATGTGTTACTATTTATGCTTATGCATCAATTAGTGTTATTATGGAACCCTAGATGTTTGGCATCAAAGGAGGTTATGTTTAGTGGATTGAATAGCTCTTGGAAATGCATGTTAAGTTGTGAAGATTCTAGTTTCATTGTTAAGTTGATAATTTATTGCATCTCTTTGTTAAATTTTGGATTTTAAGTTATGCAGATTCTGATTAGTCCTACATGGTTTATTGTTGGTGCAGATATGCAAGTGGTGAGAGATTAAGTCCCGAGCATGAGAGAACTATTCTAGAGAGGTTGTTGCCGCATCATCCCGAAAGTGCGAAGAAAATTGGATGTGGCATCAGTTACATCACGGTTAACTCTCTCTATCTGTCTCTCTCTCTCTCTATACACACACATACACACAGATACACATATACTCTGTCATCAATGTCGACACCTTAAGATTTATAAAATTGTGAAATGGTAAGAACAAAGGAAGAATGATTTATGTCAATAGAGTGACGGTGTGTATATATTACACACCTAAGCATCGTTCTGCCCGGACATTCATAATTTCATATTAGGGACAATAATTTTAGGCCAAGTTAGATTGTTATATACTAGATTATTGAGGCGTTAGGCTAGTTTTGTCAGTTTACTTAACATATTAGCTATATTGATATTTTAGTCTCGTATCTGTTTTCTTCCTTAGGAACAATTAGGACTTCCTTTTCCTTTTTGTATTATTCAAAAGAGCCTAGGCATTCTAGGTGAAGCTTAGAATCTGTAGGTCCTTCTATTGTTTTCTCTAGGAAACCAAAGATGCATTGTTGTAAAAATCGCTAGGCGCGAGTCGGGTGGTGGGGTACCGTCTAGCGATCAATCGGATTGGAATTTTTATATGTTTTTAGAATTATTTACCAAAAATTTAGCTATAAATAAGCTTTATTCATGTTTTAATATATAAAAAATATATACGTACAATAAAAAAACCTATATGTACAACATCTTGATGCATACACATGTAAAAGTCTTGGTCAATTTTGTTAAAACTATAATTTTGAGGATGTAACTTATAATTTTATTAAAGAATAAGTGATAAATGAAAAAAAAATGTAAAAGTCTTGGTCATTTTTGTTAAAACTATAATTTTGAGGATGAAACTTGTAATTTTATTAAATAATAAGTGATAAATGAAAAAAAAAATTAAAAAATCGTTGGGCCGATTTGCGTCGATTTGGACCGCCTAGCGATTAGTGGACCGATTACATGAAAATTCCAAAGGTGATTCTCCATATAGCGATTAATCGCCCATTAATCCCGATTTTTGCAACACTGCAAAGATGATGTCATCCTTGGTATCTGACTAGAAGACTAATTTAGCCACCATCAACAAGTACCAAGCATTAACCCTAATTGTGAGACCAAAAATTTCTTTAAATCGCGACAGTTATACACCCATAATCGTCAGTTGCAACCATGCCCATCAATATCCTAATCCAATTCATGACAAACTTAGTTGCATACTAAACAAGGTCGAAGACTCAAACAAAGAAGACCTAATTCACCTAAGACTAGGTAGGGTAAGTAAGGTGTCGGTTGTCCCCAAGGGGATGTCCTGGTGGTGAAGTGGTGTACTCCCCAACCAAATGGTTGTGGGTTCAAATCCTGCGGAGTGCAGGTGTGGTGATTTTAGGAGTAGAGTAGAGAGTGTGTGTGTTCGCTGGTAAAAAAAAAGTAGGGTGTCGGTCCCGCAAAGAACAAATATTAACAGTTTTAGCTCTCACAAGATTGGTTTTTTAATTAAGGCTACAACTAACTTAAAGCAAAGAATTTAAAAAGTATGCAAATTAAGTAAAACGGTTGAAGAATCATATAATTAGTATGTTATTGTCCCTTATTGAGGATTTAAGCAAGTTTAATCGATTTATTTAGCAATATAATACAAGAATTCTTTAGTCATGGTTCCCTTTTCCTTCTTAGTTACCTAGATGCTCCAAAAGCAGTTTTTTAACACGTATTGTTTACAGGTTGGTTACCATCCAGATTTTGAAAGCTCGAGATGTCTGTTCATTGTGCGAAAAGATGGAGAAATGGTCGATTTTTCATATTGGAAATGCATCAAAGGTTTGATCAGGAAAAACTATCCTTTATATGCAGACAGTTTTATCCTAAGACATTTCCGAAGGCGTAGGCATAATGATTGAAGTCGAATCATCATTTACATCGTACGTATCAAAAATTTCACATGTATCGCGTGCAAATTACAAGAAACGTAGGCTGCTATATTGTTATGTTAGCTTGCATCAAGTAGTGTGATTTTCCCTTTTTATGTGGTGCATATTGCTGCTGCATTACATATGCAAGAATGCAATTATGCACATTTTTGAGAAAATGTAAAGATGAACTCTGACCTTCTTTGCAGTTGAAATTTCTCTTGTATTTTTGGTATATGTTTAAGGACAAATTAAGTGGAACAAATATTTATGTTCAAACTTGTTAGTCTTAGTATTTCATTATGTTGTTTATGTAAATGTGTACATTTTTGTGTGTGTGTTTGTGTCGGTGATGGTAGGAAGTTAAGTGCACAATATTCATTTTTCAATCAATAAGTATGATAATAGTAGAAGTGATGATGGCGGCTAGGGTAGGGGTGAGCAAAAAAAAACAAATAACTGAATGTTAACCGAGAAAACCGAACCTAGATGATTGAATCAATTGAGAAATCGATAGTTCAGTTATGATTTGGTTATCATTATGTGTATAAATGATGAAATCATCACAATTGGAACGTAATTAAACTAGCATTTATCTTTTACTTTTATAATTTTTCGTTAGAATTTTTATAAATAATATATTACTCGTCCTAACTGTTTTTTCTGTTTTTATTTGACCTAAAACTTTATTGAATTTATCAACTGAAATAAACTTGATGTTAATCCACACCTAGAACCGGCTGTTAACCGAATTATCTAAATCGTTTCTTAATAGATAATCGAACCGTTTATAACCGAAGGATTGTTTATAAAAAATCAACAAATCGAAACATTCATTAATCATTATAGGTTCGGGATGCTTGGCGTATAATAAGAGTAGTTGTTGAATCGTGGTATTAAATATTAATCAAATCATTATAATCTTATCATCATGACACATCCAAGGTCCCATGGTGCATGGTCAACACCATACATCATCACTTGTATGAGAAGTGTTGGAGAGTAAATGTTATATCAAATGGTATAGAGATGATGGTTAAAGCTTTGAATCCTTTGAGGTCTCAGGTTCAAACCTGACTCAAGGGGTGGTTTTTTTCCACAGTGGTGAGTTTTTCTTCTTGATGGTGTTCCTGGGTGAGCCAGGTCTGGAGCGTCAAATTTAGCATGGACGGTTGAAATCTCGTCTCAGGAAGGCTCACTCGGGTATTGGGGTAGTAACAAATGCCGTTCTAAAAAAAATAATGTTATATCAAATAATTAGAACTAAAATCTATGCAATTAAATAAAGTATTTAAATGTGTATATGTATGAGAAGTTTGAAATTATAATAATACGAACAACTAGAGTAGTTATGTTGTAAGACCAACCGTACTGGAGCCGCACCCCTCATCACCGCACCATTTTTCGGCGCCAAACACCTAAACGAGGGCGTGAAGGAATGATGCCAAAGAACCTTTCGCCAAGCCCTTAACAGGCATGAAGGAATGGAGCAATGTTTTGAAACCCGGACCGGACCGGCCGGTCGGACCGGGAACCGGTGGTCTGACCGGTCCGGTTACATGTGTTGAACCGTTTCTGCAGCGAACCGGTGTTCGGACCGGTTGAACCGTCGGTCGGACCGGAAACCGGGTGGTCGGACCGGTTGAACCGCTTGACTATTTTTTTTTTAATCTTTTTTAAGTCTCTTGGCTTCTTATTTCGTAGGTAATTGTTAGTTTAAAATTATTGGAATTGACTTGTTGGTGGTTTTTGAAAGGATTAAAAGCTATTTAGACTGATATATTTTTATAATATTTATGACGTCGTCCGGTTCTTAAATCCGGTCCGACCGGTCGGACCGGTCCGACCAGTGGACCGATAAGGAGACCGGTTCGACATCCGGTCCGGTTCTAAAAACATTGGAATGGAGTGAGAGATGAGAGAGAGAGTGAAATAATGGTTTTTTTGTTTTTTAGCCAATCTTGTGATGCCACATCACCTATCTTTTTTAGTTAAATCACTATACCATTGTAAAGTTACGTGACATTGATTTGACAATTGCTTTTACACTTTAGTTAACATAGTATACTTAGTCTAAGTGAATTTGTTTTACCTTCAATTATTTTGTTGTCAAGAATCCAGTTAGTTATTCCCAAATAGTTATTTAATTTTTAAATAATCAAAGACGTATATAAATAGAAAGGGTGCATGACTTAAGATCTAGAAGTCGATTTTTCTGTTGAATTCATTAATTTTCTGTTAAGAATTAATCAATTTTATATTTAAATTTATTGAATTTCTGTTTTCATATTTTTATAATTCAAAAGCCACGATAATGTATTAAAGTACCATGTTTGTAAACGTTATATTTTGAATACATAGAATAATATATTTAAAAATAAATTTTGGTGTGACGTCTCACATAAAAGAAGTGTGATCATAATTATATATGATAACATTTCATCTATATATCGCGCTTTTAATTTGTTAAAAGGTTAAACTTTCGTATGATATTATGTAGTTAGGCGCTCTAAATTTGTAAAAAGGTTAAACTTTCGTATGATATTATGTATTTAGTAATAAAGTGAATCGAGAAATTTTCATAATATCTAAAATAATACGCAAACAAACTTGTTAAAATTTGGTGTAACTATATACTTAAGAGTAACGATAAAATAAATAATAACGAGAACAAATAATCAATATAACCAATCTACCATAATTTCATCAAGAATGTAAAAAATCGATTAAGAAAATATATTAGGTTTTTAATATAGTTTCTTTAAATAAAAACTTTAATTTTAAAAAGAAAATTACGATTAAAGAGAATACACAAAAGAAAAGGTTAATGAAAGAAAACATAAAAGATAAATAAGAATACTCGAAAATTGCATGAATCGTAAAGAGGAAAATGATGACATATCATAAAGGACTACTGGGTTGGACCGCGTAAAGCGGCGGGTGTCATCGAGACTTTTCTTGAGAGCGTAATTTAACCCGAACTGTCTTAAACACTGATTATATTTGAGTATTATTATTATAAGCTTCAAACCTAGCTTACAAGCTCACCAGCCGAGCCAAGCCTATAGCTCGGGCTCAGCTTGTTTACAAACCAAGCTGATCCAAGTCAGCAAGTTTACAACCGGAGCGATTTCAGCCCGAGATTTTTTCAAGCAAGCTTCAAACCTCGGTTAAGTATCCAAATTTTTGCACTAAAAAATATTCATTTTTACCCAACATAGGCAAAAAGGGCATGTAACAAATGGTTCAATTGTTTCAAGTAAGGAGGCTTCTCTATTTATAGTGGTTTGCTCTATGATTAGGTTGGGTAAACCACCAATGTGGGACAAGCTAAAAAAAACATTTGGTTTAGTTTTAAAGAATAGACTTTGATATACTTGTATATTATGTTTAACAACTGGTATTTAAAATGATGTCTTAAAAT
Organism: Smallanthus sonchifolius; assembly: GCA_023525975.1. NCBI lineage: Eukaryota > Viridiplantae > Streptophyta > Magnoliopsida > Asterales > Asteraceae > Smallanthus > Smallanthus sonchifolius. The sequence continues at coordinate 83,196,429 of CM042032.1, read as the reverse complement.
TAGATAAAATTACCCTTTTGCCCACCCAATATTGATGCATTATAAAGTAGCATAGGTTAAATAGTAGCGAAGCCCGCGGTTCGCGACGGGTGTGAAATGCCACCATATTACTCTTGGGTTTAGTATTTTACAGTCTTACACTTTCATTAAAATCAATATGATTCAATTGATATCAAGTTGACGGATTGATCCCAACCATCTTTAATCTTGGATTCAAAACTCTAAACTTTTAGCTAGGTTTGGTTGGCTAACGATTAAACCCACGATAGTGACTTAGCTTGGGCCTCCCTTTTATAAGACAAGGGACGCTCGAAGTTTTGTTTAACTTGGTGATATGGGATAGATCACAACCATCACATGAGCACTTTTGATCATGCATTGAGTATACTAAGGTAAACATACAATCCATTTATATAACTCATCCTTTCTTTCATTTTCTATTCTCCACTAATGTGGGATAAGTACATATGTTATGTGCTTTGTGTTACTATATGGGCCAATGGACCGATTAAACAACAAAAATAAGTTAACTGAAAACCAGATAGGTGTTCTCCTTTTATAACCACATTTCTTTTGCAAATTTTCTTAACCAGTCCATGTGGGATAGAAAAATAATAGGTTTATGAACTTTCTTAGAGGTCAAACTCGGTCAACCTTGTTCAACTCGGCCTACTCGACGAATCGGTCTTGTAGCTTTCTCCACCAATTGATGAAAAAAAAGCAAAACTTTGCGTTACTATACGGGTGTAAGGCCTCAAACCCGGGAGACCTCACTTGTTGGATTTACTCATAAACATAGTCATTAGACACCGAACTTTAATTAAAACATTCAAACGTAACGGAAGTGTGCAATCATTCAGTTACATAACAGCGGAAGTCTTAACATTTAACAAGAAAACATTGTCCTAACATAAAATCAAATAACATGATGTCAGTCTCGTGCCAGGTAGCCTTCACGCCTTTGCCTGCCCCTTCTTCCTGTTACCTGAAGTGCATACTAAAAGTCAGCTGACGCTGGTAAATTCTAGTTTAAAGCAATTAGGTATACATCATTCATTTGTACGTACATATTATATACATATATAGATATAACATTGCCTTCATTGGACATTCATTGGTCATACATATAAGGGTGATCAGCCCGCCATTGATTGCGTAAATCACAAACACAGACGCTTCGTCCTACCGTCGTAGGCCGTCATTCATACCGTGTCTACCGAAGTAGTCCGTCCTTCATTACCGTCTGACAACCTTTGGTCTTCCGTCATACCGTGTCTACCGTCGTAGTCCGTCCTTTCGCTCATTTACCCTAAGGCATCCGTTTCCCATACGAACTATATATGCAGTTGTGCTTCGATTTAAGGGCCTCCGTCTTACCGTAGTAGTCCGTATTTAGTCTACCTTTCTAGACTTTAGCATACCATCTGCATAATAGTCGCAAGGTCGTCCGTCTACCGTAGTAGCCGTCATCATCGTACCGTCCTATCGAAGTAGTCCGTATTTTCGTCTATAACGTTTACATACATTCATAAATGCAATATATATAAAGCAAGATTTCATTTATTTACGTTAATCATTACTTTCATATAACACCTATAGTCATATTAGCATTCCTAACATTCATTCATTTCATTTCATGTATATAGCCCCAAAATATTTAAAAATAAAAATAAAGAAAAGAGTAAGAAACCCAGATCCAAGGTATTGAACCCGGGTGCATGGTCCCAAAACAGCCACACCCAAGAGACTTAACCAAGCCAACTGACTTGAATTTATGTTAAGTATTCAGAAATTAGTTTTAAAACATAAATACATTTCGTTTAAATAAATAAAAGTTTCAACCAATGCAGCCAACCATAGGACGACAAGTGATGTAGCCGCCAACAACTACCAATAAAAGTTTGTTACTGTACATTCCGTTTCGTTTTAGTAGAGTAGTAATTTGTATAAATTTTAAACTGATCGAACCGTCAGTTTGCTTTAGTTTAGATAATTTAGTCGGTTTTAACGATCTACGAATCACACATCTTATCATAAATAAATTATATATATATATATATATATATATATATATATATATATAATACTTTAGAGCAAGTGTAATTAGGAGACCTCAACTAGTAGAAACACGTAATCAATTCCCTCTAGTATGCATGTCGCATGCACATGATCATCATAAATGAATAATTTCTACTTTCACGAATAATAAAATATAATCCTATCAAACATAGGACAAAGTACAAATGTTTAAATATGGTAAGACCTATTTTAATAAGGACAATACATAAATGGGTTGCGTACAAAAGCAAAATATTGTATATGGAAATTTAGTTTGTAAGCGGTATGAGGTTATTAACTTTCTATGCTCGGATTTCTAACAACCCGATGTAAGAATTTTTGGGTCGGGTCGGTTCAAGTTTCAACAAGAACAACTAAATCAATAACTATTAATCACTACAAGTTCAATTAAAATAAAAATCTTCAATCAAGTTTCACAACTACCTACAATCGAGTTTCAAGTTTAATCAAGTCTAAACAAGTTTTGAATTTAATTTGGTGCCAAGTTTCACATAATTATATACAATTTTAATATTTTTGAAGTTGAACGAGAAAAAGAGAAAGAAACTAACCTAGTAATTGGGCAGTACTTAGAGTTTCTGCTCTCGGGATATTGTGTAACGAGATATTGAATTGTTTTAAAGTCTTCTGTTGTGTATGTGATGTGTAAATCCAATGAAACGTCTCACCCTGATATTAGGGTGTGATAGTCCCTGATTATAAGCCAAGTATCCCCAAACAAGCGCAATTTACCTAAAACAAGAGCTCGTTAGGAAAGGACCTTGCTACAAAAAAAGGAGAGCAAGAAGGCATTATCACGGTCAACTTCAAATATTAGCAATCACCAACCATAGATATATTTAACAACATTCGATTTGTAACATGTAAAAGCAACTTAACTACCGAAAACCCTAACTCTAGTCTCAGCATCTATGTGTTCTGATAAAAACAAAAAAAGAAAGATGAACTGTGACAACTGACGAACAACACCTAATTTGTAAGCTCGAGAGCTAATAAGATTGAAACCAGAGAACAACCACATTCAATAGTAAATCCTATTAACCGCCTATCGATTTGTAATTAGACAAGAACATTGAGGACTCAAATCACCTAGTAAAAACAAACAAATAAATTTTTTTTTTTGAAAAGGCATCTACTTAGAATCAACTCAAGCAAACCCTAAAACAAGGAAACAATATAGACACCAATCAATACTCAAATCCGAGCCATACGGATATGATACAAAGCTAAAAACTTAGATTACATTAGAATATTCTACCCATTACTCAAACATCAACAAATACACATAGAAGCATTCAAAAATTTATCTTAAATTTATAAGGAAAAGTTATTTGTGTGGAATAAAAGAAAGAGTGGATATTTTAGGGTTTTTTTATAAATATATAAAAGCAAGAGGGTAAAAATGAAAAAAATTAGAAAGTAGAAGGGTGGTAGTTAGTGGGACCAGTGATTGATGATGACAAAGTCAATAAAAGCCTTTTATCTTAAATTTATAAGGAAAAGTTGTTTGTTTACGCAACTTCTAATGTGGTATAGTGGTAGAAAGCATGGATTCTCTAAAAAAGACCCAGTTTCTATCCCCATAGACATCACTTTGGGAGGGGCATGGTGGCTCAATGAAGGAAAACCGGGATCTTTGTGATCTCCGGTTCGATCTAGAGGGCGTCCGGGTTTTACCATCAGTGGACTTTTAGACGGGTGGGTTTTTCCCGGAACTGTAGATAACTTGGGGCGCTTAAGGGCTCCGTACGGCTGGGTTGGGCCAGCTGACGTTAGCCTTTTACCAATGGTCACCCTGTACGAAGTATCTGGACAATTCTTTTTTTGTTGGCCGTTAAAAAAAAGCCTTTTGTTTACATCTGTACGTGTGGTACGTGTTCTATACCAATTTTCTTTTATTACGTTATGCAAGCAATGTATTTCCTTCAATTTCGCGGATCCTACGTCACCATGCGAATGTGATATTAATATTACAAAATGGGTATAAATAAATCAACATGTTAATCACAAACAACCTTCCGTGTGTACACATTTCGGATGACTATCGTCGTTATAAAAAAACCAACTTAAAAAAAAATAGGTATAAATAAATCAATGATAATCATGTTAATCACAATCAGATAAAGTGTTTCGTAACCATCAATCATCAACTATCTAAAAAGTTATTAAAAACTTGATATTAGTTATAACCGTTTTTTTAATATAATTAGCATATATGTATTACTGAAACAATAATATATTTTAAAAACAGCTAACAAATTATGAAAGTTTGAATATATTTTGGTGACTTTCAATCCACTTAACTTATTTCTTTTTACTAGTTTTTTTACTCCTTTTCTCGTTCATTTTGTTTATCTTACATTTTAATCGTTCACTTTGAAATAAAACATAATTTAAATCGGTATACTTCTAAGAAATATAGATACATTTGAAATTATGTATTTATTAACTGTTATAAGTTTAAATCTAACAAGAAATAAAATTTGGGACCAAACATGGTCCATCACTCATTGACTACATGGACCTCTTTACCATTTAATAAACGACCCTTCTAATCAATTATCTTGGTCTATAGTAACTCGTTTTCTTAATTGGTTGAGATTTTAATTTTGAGGCTTGAAAGGGTTTTGGCCCCCGAGTCCTAATCATATTTTGGGTTCCTCGGTCGTGGCAAGGCTCGATCCGTTACCGGAGGCAAAAGACAATGTTATGGTATTGACTATGATGAGACTTTTTAGTCCAGTTGTTAGACCCACCAAGATCCGTACAATCCTTAGTTGGCCATCTCTCACTCTTGAGCCATACACAAGATTGATGTGAGAAATGGTTTCACGCGGTCCTAAATGGTATCGTTGGTTTCGTTATAGTTTTTTTTATAGTCGAGTTTTATAGGTTGGGAGAGGCGTTTATTTCGAAACCAATATTATTTTGAGAGCTTCAAGAACCATATAAACATTTGTACCTTTTGCTTTGACCGTAACGCATAAGGTGGTTGAGTAACACATACACATGAATCATGTGGTTTTTATAGTTCTTAACATAATATTGGTTCTGAAATAAACATGCATCTATGAGTTTGTTATAATTATATGTGTATTAGTAAGTGAAATATTGAACCAAACAATCATTAAAACCAACTTCTATACTTTTTAAGTTTTATAAATAATATATTATATTTTAGGATAGTTATGTTACAGTTATTTATAAATAATGTATTACATGCCCCTCTTTCTCCTTTATAAATTAACATACTTGTTACTTTTTTTTATTTGGTCTAAAACTTGATTAGATTTATTAATTGAAATAAGCTTGAACTGACCGACGCTAGAACTTGCATACACACGGAAACAACGGTTAACCAAACCACTTTTTCAAATAACTGACAAACTATCTGCAATCGAAACGATTGTTTATGGAAACCTAAAATCGAAACGTTAGTTATAGGTTCTTTCTTTAGTTTTGACCCATAATAAAACCAAATAGACCAATGCTCACCGCTATACCATATTACTAGAGTATAGAGATTTTGAAGAAACTTAGTGTAAACGGTTATACAGATGCAAGCATGAGTCTCAAGCATTTTTTTTATCACCTCATGTTGCGTATTTTGTTTGAATGATTGTGTTTTCGCTGAAGAACTCGAATAATTTATTATCATGGATTACATTTCAAGTACATTGCAACATTACTATTAGGGTGGCCCACGGCTGGCCCCTGCGGCACCGCCGTGCGGCTCCCACGGCAACATTGCCATCACCACCACTACGTCATGGCACGGCTTCCTAGCGCCGTGGTTTATCTAAAAAATCCGACCGTTTTTTTCTATACCGTTGGAGCCCAACGGCTCTTTTAGGCCGAAAGTTTGCTCAGGTCCTAGTGAACCGACTCCTCCAACCCATTCGTTTCAAAATCCGACCCTGTACTACCAAAGTCCTCATCAAAACGTACCCAACATGCCAATTCCCGTAGCTCCCGGTCATTTCGTACTCCGCCAATTCCTGGGAAATAGCCGCAAAATATGGATGGCCTTGTTATTTTTATATTTTAGTTATTTTTATTTTTAGTTATTTTTTTATTTGTAATTTATGAATTAAATGAATTAGTTAATTTTTGTGACTTTATGGCTTTGGTGCCCCTACCTCCGAGGCTTCTTGTGCTTCAAATGACGTGTAACAGTCTCATTGGCTTCATGGCTTGGGTGCCCCCCTCCACCCTTATGGGTAAACATGTCGGTTATAAGTTAAAACTAAACCTGTAACTAATATTTTGTAACCTTTATAACCGATTAGATTCAGTTATAAATTAATTCCGTTATTTTGATTACTAAAGTAGACAATTCCATTAATTCGGTTTGGCTGTAAGATGATTTATAATACATAAAAACAGGTGATCTTGTAACAAATTTACTTATTTATAGAAAGGGGAGAACTCGAATTATGATAAATAATACATTTGAGTTTGGAAAAGAGACTCGAGGGGAGGAAAGGAATTGGCTGAGTTGGAGGCCATTATCAACGATGTTGATTAGTTTCATTTCACTAATTTGTTCGATAATTAGAGATGGACGGAAGATGGCTCTGAAAATTTTTTGGTTCGCTCGTTGAGAAAAGATTATGAGTGATTCAAGCTTGGGACCTCAAGATCACAACTTCATATGGATTAATTGCTTTGTTTGGAGGGTGCTTAAAACAGAACACAAGTAATGGTTTCTTCATCTTTGTGCTCATTCTGCGACTCAGTTGATCATACCTTTTCTGAGTGTAATTTCTCGAAGTACATTTGGATCTGGTTAAAACAACGGAGAGGTTTATTTCAGTCTCCACCTTCTAATCGGGTGGAGTTGGATATAATTTTAAATGATTGCTCAGGCTCTACGTCTGTATACAAACTTTGATTAGCGCTCATATATTCTACTATATGGTAGATTTGGAAAGTCCGAAATACTTTACTTTTCAGGAGAGAGTGACATCCTTCATTCAAATTGGCGGATGCCATCATACTTTTTTTTTCTTATAGCTGAATAAAAAATAGATCCAATTGTCAATTTATCTTGGTCGGAGTGGTATTTTTCTCCGTCCTCAATTTTATAATTTATAGAAAAAACAATTAAAAGTTACGATGAACCCATATCAATTGTTTGGGAGCAGCCACCCCATGGCCTTCCAATGTGGAGGTCATGAGTTCGAGTCTCACTTGGTGCAATATGTTTAGGTGAGCCAGTGGTTTTTCTACAGTGGGCCTTCGGGTGGTGGATTTCCTCTGGAATGGTAGGCGGGCCGGGTCACCAAACCTTGTCTGCGTTCACGGACGTGGGTGACCTTTCGCTAATGAATTTACCCGAATGATCGAGCTTATAGTATTCGTTGGCCGTTAAATAAAAACATTACGATCCAAGTGTCTTTATCCAATTTTGTAGTCAAATACCGGGTCAAATTACAAAAAACAAATATAAACAGAGATTATCACCCCACTATTGTCTGTCTGACAGTCTCTTGAAATTCAACAATACACCATCATCATGATTGCCTCGTGATACCACTTGTCTTTTGCTCTTTCTCTCTCTAATTTCGATTTCCTCTTCCAAGATGCCCGCCATTTTCTCCGTAATCATTACCGCATTCGATCGACTATAATCACGATTCCACCATTAACAATGCATGAGTCAAGGTTTCATAATCACAATAACAGCATTACCAGCAGCCAGTCGAGATCGAGCTATGGCGGTGGCGGTGGCGGTGGCGGTGGCGGTCGAGACTCTAGCCCTGACTCCGTAATTTTCTCCAATTTCAGCCTCTTCTCTTCCTCCGCTTCAGCTAGCGTCGAGCGATGTTCTTCTGCATCGGATGTTGTCGATCGTGAATCTATCATCTCCGCAATGTCTCTGGTAATTATCTCATTATATACAGATTGCATGATTTGATTGATGTACAGTGAGGTTTAGGTTTCGGTACAGTATGATTTTGTTTCTTATTGGATGAACAAATCTAGGGATGATTGATGATTGAATTTCAAATTCTTCTGATTCGAAGCGCTAAAATAGATTTTTGAATTTTGAACAGCATTTGTCGGGACGTGGTTACCGTGATTTTCGTGATTTCGCCTCTTCGAAAGGTCCAGATCCAGATCCAAACAATAATTCTACAGGGCTTAGAGGTGGACGACAACACCAAATTAGCAAAAAAGTGGAAAAAGCAAAATGTATAGTATTATAAACCTTTCTACAGCATTTTTCAATAATTTAAGCAACTGTGGAAGATTTTCCTTTTGTGAAGATGCTAATCATAGAGATGATTATTATTTTCTGTTGTATATGCAGCTATAATAGGCTATACTGATGCAGAAATAGAAATAGATGGTGAGAAGTATCGAACCCTAGATTCAGCAAGAAGCTCCTTCTCTCAGGCTTTAAAAGGTATTATCTTAATATAGTTCTTAACATGAGTTTAAAGCTGTCATTGAATGCTAGTTAGTGATTTAGTCTGAAAATCAGGCTGTATGATGCACATAAAGCTAACAACTACTGTTGGTTACTAATTGTTGCTTAACTAAATCAGTGTTGATCTTCTGTAGATTGTCAAAACAAGAAGTCCAGATCTGAGATTCTTCGAAGGAAGTCTGACAGGAGAAGACCTACATCACTGGATCTGAACCATCAAGTGGTAAATATGACTAGCTCTTCTCCGAGACTTGTTATGAAAAGCTCTGTTTCAGATCGGCGAACTAGTATGTTCCCGAGCCCAGTAACACCAAATTATAGTCCTGCAAGCAGTGGGATTCAGAAAGGTTGGAGTTCAGAACGGGTGCCTTTACATACAAATACTAACAGGAGGCAAGTGAATTTTGCATTAATGTCTTATAATAGTGGAAAGACGTTGCCTTCCAAATGGGAAGATGCCGAGAGGTGGATATGTAGTCCAGTTGGAGGAGATGGTGCTTTGAGGCCTTCGGTTCAACAGCCGCAAAGGCGGCCCAAGTCAAAGAGTGGGCCGCTCGGGCCTCGTGGATCTGCATACAACCCCATGTATTCCCCTACAGTGCATATGTTTGATGGAGTGAATGTTGGGAGTTTATTCATTGGATCACCATTTTCAAGTAGAGTAAATGCTGGTGATGGATTGTCCATTAGGTGCCATGATCAGCATGACAACAGTGGGAACTTCCCTTCACTGAATGACCCTTGTATAGCAAGGTCAGTCAGTGTGCATGGTTTCTCTGGATCGCTGAGTGAATCATTGTTGCGGATAACTCAAGGTGTGTAGTAGTAACCTCTTTGTAGTATTGTGTATGCATTTTGGGCAATTTCTTGAGTCAACCATATTGAGGTGGTGATTCACTCGGGCACACCCAAGTAGGGATTCTAACTAATCTTCTGCGTGCTATCACTAGGAAGCCCTTGGCATTTGGACAGCTTATGTATTTGCGGAATATCAAATTTGTTATTTGAACCCGCTGAAGAGGTTATATGATTTAGAAAACCATTGAAATTATAGGAATATTAGGAATGGACTAGGCATTTCTCCATTTATGATTTCATCATTGATCTCAAATAAGTCTAGAAAAATGGGCGGGTTGGGTCAGGTAAGCTAATGGGTCAAAGGGGATTGTTTTAAAAAAAGTAGTAATTTGGTTCGGGTCAAAATGGGTTCTGACCAAAATGAGCTCGAGTTGAAACGAGTTGTTTTAGAAAAAAATTATCAAAATGGGTTCACCTGCTGTATTTGTTTTATGGTGACTAGTAATATTATAGCTTGGTTTTGGGTTTTTGATTTATGACCTTTTAAACCATTGTTTTACAGATGGTAGAATTGGTTGTGTGACGGATGCTGCTACCAACATATCTCGTGATGTTTCAAGAAGAGATACGGCAACCCAAATGAGCCCTGATGGTAGTCCATACTCATCTCCTAGGAGGATAAACTCAACCTCTACCTCCCTGTCAACTTCCATACTACCTGTTGAGGAGACGCGTGCCTCTAAAACAGAGGTGAGGGATGTACAGGTAGATGATCAGGTCAGTTTGTCAAATTGGTCCATGAAAACAAGAACCCAAGTTCCAGGTAGGCGGTCTGCCTCAGAAATGGTGGATGACTGGAAGAGAAAAGCCCTCGAGGTTCATTCTGCTGATTGGGATGTTTCAGAGATGACAAAAAGCCTCTCAAAGTATGCCTGCTTTTCAATAATCTTTTCTCTTCGAAAACATTTAAAGCATGTTTGTGTATATATATACATTACTTATTTCATTTTCCAGGGTGAAGCGCGAGGAAGCTAAAATTACTGCTTGGGAGAACTTGCAGAAAGCAAAAGCAGAAGCAGCTATACGTAAACTTGAGGTTCATTTTCACTTTTCTTGCATGAGTTATATTGTTATTTGGATTTACCAGGGGTGAAAATTTCTAACACGTACAAGAACAATACACGAAATAAATCAGGTTTTGGGCTGTCAACCTATCCCGTTTAATAAATGGGTCGTGTGGGGGTTGACTGTTTAACCCGTTTAGTTAAACAGGACAACCCAACAACCCTTTTACAACCCGTTTAACCCATTTATTACAACCCGTTTGACTCGTTTAAATAAACATGTTAAATGGGTCATGTTCTGGTTACACGATTTCTAGTGTGCCCAGGTTAGGGTTGATGTCTTCGACACGAATAAATATATGGGTTGTTCGGGTTCAACGATTCAACCTGCCAACTTGACATGATTGACACCCTTAGGATTTATATGTGAATATTGAAGTCGGGTTATGTTGTATAGATGAAACTGGAAAAGAAGAGATCATCGTCGATGGATAAGATAATGAATAAACTAAGATCAAATCAGAAGAAGGCTCAAGAAATGAGAGGGGAGGTTTTATCCAAACAGACCGATCATCAAGTTTCCAGTAGATCTTCTTCACACAAGGCCATATCACTCATCAGGATTCCACAAATAGGTTCCTTAAGTGGCTGCTTTACCTGCCATGCATTTTGACAAGCTATTTATGTTCAAAACAATAGGTAATATCTTTTTGCTTGTTCCTAAATCTTCATCATCTTTTGCAGATGCTTAATATTATTTGTTTCTAGATTAAATATTATCCTTAACCGTCTGTTTGATATCCATTTGTCTTCCAAATATAAATTTTAAGTAATTTATATTTATAAAATGTGTATATGTTATTATTATATTATTGATGATTCATCTTAACATCTAAACATTATTGTGCCGAGTCAATCCGGCCAAGTAAAGCTGAGTTGACCCCGGTCACCCCAGCTCATTCCTCTCATTTCTCCAGACGAGTTACAATAATATCACCCGCGATCAAGGGATTTCCAGCGACCTGGTTCGTGGGCAATCAACTGCTCCTTATCCCAACTAATGGTAACATGAACGATTAATACATTATATAATATGTGTTTCCTACATGTAATAACCGGATTACCGAATAAACTGTTAAATAATAATTTTGATGGTGGTCAACCGGAGAAGATGGCACAGGTCCTTAATCACCAACACTAACAGAAAAATAGATGAAAAGGAATACTCGGTTGTTTTTGACCAACACAACTGGTCGACTCTTTTATTAAGAATAATGTTCACAATTACAGTAAACCAAAGACCTTCATTTATAACTAAGCAAACTTAGGGACCAAGCAACCTAATTAGACTCAACTTAGGAAAGTAAATCAAACAAAATCAGAATAAATCAAACTCGATATTCTACCTAAAACCCCAACTAATAAACCAAAATTAATAAAATAATTCTAATCAATATTAACCAAATAATCACCCCTTTAATATTGATTTAACCACCTCTAATCTTCACAGCAACGGTAGACCATCATCTTGAACCAAATTTGTCATGTCTTCCTTCTCCTTCCACTTTGGACACTCCCCCACAAAATGCCCAAGCTCGTTACACTTTAAACACCGCACCCGGCTTTTGTCTCGCTCCCTTTGACCTCTGTTTTGTTGGAGTTTACCGTCTTTTCCTTGATCAGCCCCGCGACCTTCACCCCAACCACGTCCATGATCTTCACGGCTCGAACCTCCTTGACCACCTCGACCACAGTGCTCACAAAACAAGTCATTATTGTTTTTCTTAGCGTCCACCCCTGTTCCCAGTTCAATGGCATCCCATACACCATGAACGTTGAAAATCGCCCGGATGCGCATCACCCAAATCGTGTAGTTTGTAGTAGTTAAAAATAATTCATGGAACCCACTTCTCGGACTGGTACGGCCGCCACTTGTTTGTCACCCATATTTTCTTTTGTAAACAGCAGAAACGTGTAACTTTGACTGGATTATACCAAGAACCTCCTTGATCGATCTGCACCCGCTGCTATCGACCACCAACACGACAAGCTCCTGCTATACTGTCTTCCTTGGATGCTAAACGATCTTCTTCAGCCCTTGCTGATATCGTTTCTTTTGCACCAATTCTGTTGGCTTGTTACCTGCCGAGAAAACCGCCCCCGCAGTTGATTTCCGGCTAAGAAATCCTTGTAACCCAAGTCTCAGTCGAGACCTCCTGCTGCCGCCTACTGCCTCAAAAGAAAAAAAAGTAACGACCCTGTTTTTCTTTTTAAGACCTTTAATCGAGTAGAGCTCTGATACCAATTGCTGGCACATGCCCTTAATCACCAACACTAACAGAAAAATAGATGAAAAGGAATACTCGGTTGTTTTTTACTAACACAACTGATAGACTCTTTTATTAAAAATAATGATAACAATTACAATAAACCAAAGACCTCCATTTATAACTAAGCAAACTTAGGGACCAATTAACCTAATTAGACTCAACTTAGGAAAGTAAATCAAACAAAATCAGAATAAATCAAACTCAATATTCTACCTAAAACCCCAAATAATAAACCAAAATTAATAAAATAATTCTAATCAATATTAACCCGATAAAACAAACCAACTTATGAATCAAATGCACATTGGATTCTTTCCATTGATCGATTCACAACACAAAAGAATAGCTGCTCTCATATCTTTAATTATATATAGAGGTGGAGAAACCGAGTTTTTTTAACAAACCGGTTCGGATTTATAAACCGGTCCGTTTTTTTTTTCGAATTACAAAACCGGTTTATGTGGAAACCGTTTGGGTGCACAACCCAGTTTGGGATGGAAAAATTCGAACCTATTAAACCGGTTGGGGTCGGGTTGAAACCGGTTTGGACCAGGCTGAGACCGGTTTGGAGCGGGTTGAAGCCGGTTTGGGAGCGCAAGAACATGAACTGGTATACGGCCCAACGAATTGGGTTTTGGGGTACCGGATGAGGTTATAATAATTATTTTTTTTTACCATCTCTGACTCTAATTGTATATGTGGGTTTTGGACCATTGATTGAGTTCTAAAATTTCACAATAACAACAATAACATGCAATGCAATGACTAAAAATATCTAAATAGTAAATAGATGTCAATTTCCTTTTTTTTTTACCCAAAATGTCGAGCATTATATTTTCATTTTTTTTGTTTGGAAATGAGACAATGTGTACTGGCACGTGGGACATAAGAAATTCGAACTATTTTACCAGTGAAATCATGAATTTGGACATGTTTGGCACCTAAAGCTAGTTAGAAAAACAAGAGGTTAAATTTAAGAAATCCTTGGGTTTGCACAACTTATTTTTTTTTAACTGAAATCTGGGAAAGAAAGTAGAATTAATTCTAATGAAAATTTAGTTTGTAAATTTGTAGATGAAATTAAAATACAGAAAGTTAAAAATATAAAATTGTCCTTTTAATATTCCCCACCCCCATCTCTCTTCTTTGACCTCCTTCATAGGTAATGACATCAATCGCTCGGCTCCAATGCTGCATATAATTTTCTATTGAGATCGAGACATATCTGCTTTTAACTTTGTTAGACTAGTTATAATATTTAAAAGATATCTAGCTGTAATGTTGTTATGTATATATAGAGAACTATTACAACCCCATTCGGTACACATATCAATATACAAATTATCATTGGTTTATCTTGGTATCAGAGCCAAGTTAACTCTAGCCGCCACAACCTACAACAGTCGTCGCAGAAACTCTAGCCGCACCACATGCTGCATCTCCACACACCGCCAAAAGAAAGCATCGGAATTTTAGTTTCCAACCATATTTCTTTTTTTGAAAGCTCTTTTGCCATCGCTATCAAAACAACTCTCTTAGTCGCACAAAACTGACCCAGACGAACCTGTTGTAGCCAAGATCCACAGCTAGTCGCCGCCGCCGCCGCCGTAAGTTGCTGAAATACAAAATCGAACAAAAAAAGATCAGAACAGAAACTATTGACACCTTCTTTTTTATCGCCATGGCTTTAATCGCTGCCTTTACATCAAACGAGAAAATCACTCATAACCCTCATAAGTTGGCCTTTACCTATCCCATACCAATTATGGTTATTAGAAGGCCATAGTTCAACCCTTTCTTGTTACCAACAACTTATTTGGATACATGGATGATGGATGGAACAATATTCTTTTCATCCCAACACTTAACACCATCTAAAGCCACATCTGCAGCTAAGGATAACCCTAATTATCCACATTGGATTTCTAATGATGCACATGCTCGTATGTTGTATCTCTACCATCTCGAAAGCCTCTTTCCATCGTGTTCATGGTATAAACCACTCTGGATCTCTGGCTTGCCCTCGAAAGAGCATCTGCACCTTACAAATCTTCCAGAGAATACACCCTTAAGACACAACTTGAGATTGAGGTGAAAGGCGACGAAACGTTGAAACCCCAACTGCTTACCTCAATCACGCTCAAAGATAAAGATCTCGTTATGTCTGTCATCTACGGTCCACATGAAGAATACAATGTTCTTAAATCCACCCTCTTTGCATGCCAATTTTCTACTACATTTTATGAACATCACACTTCTTAGTGAGCACGACTACATGCTTGACAAGACTTGTGCTTCTACTCTGTCTTTTGCTCATGCCTTTACCGCTACTACCAGAGATCTCACCAACAATCTTGGATCCACATCATCTCCAACTTCTGGATTTCCTACACTATAGTCATAGTTTTTAGTAACCCATGCTACTAAACTTGGTTTTCGGTTAATACCTACGGCTTCTTCCAAGATTTCTACGATTCCCGTCAACTCAACAACAACCGTGTAAATATTTGACGTGGGAACTCTCATGGTAACAACAACCAGGGTCGTGGCAGAGGTCGTCAATTTGGGTGGGCGTCAACTCAAAACATCGTTAACGACACATGCAACTGACGTGGTATTAGTCACATTCCTCCCCAATTCCCCAATCGGGATCCCTCCATTATCTGTGCTAGGCCGACAACTAACTCTATAGATGGTCATTCTTCATCTATTGTTACATGGTTTCAAGTTACGGGAGCAAACAGTCATGTCACACCTGTTTTAGCAAGTCTGGACAACTCCGAGGTATATACATTAATGATACACTCCACGTTGGTAATGGTAAGAGTCCCCGTATCCTTCATATTGGTTCTTCCCAAATTTCACCACCACACAAAACCTTTTGTTTATCTAATATTCTTCATGTACTGAAAATCACAAAAAATCTACTTTCCGTTCAAAAATTCGGTCTTGATAATAACGTCTTTTCTAAATTTCACTCTACCTTTTATGTTATGAAGGATGATTTTATTCGTACTACCCTACTCACGGGCCTAGTGAACATGGTCTCTACTCAGTTAGTCTTCCTCAAACTCATTAAGTCAATAAATCCTCCTTACTGCTACCTAAACATCCTCTATTGTTTGGTATAGGTGGCTTAGTCATACTCATCGACGTCTTTTGCGCTCCGTTTTTTTTCTAAATATATTCTCTTCCTGTTACTACTAAGTCTTTTACTAGTTTTATGTACTTCTTATCAAATGGGAAGATCTTAAAACTCTCATTACTTGGTTCCAATTTTCGTAGTGTTAATATTTTAGACTTTGTTTACTGTGATGTTTGGGGTCCAACACCTATATTATCTTTTGAAGGTCATTGATATTTCTTGTTATATGTTGATCATCACTCTTGATACATGTGAGTTTACCATTTTGTTAAAAAATTTGACGTCCACTCCCCCTTTAAAATCTGTCGCCATGGTTGAATGACAATTCAATACTAAACTAAAAAATGTTTAAACTGATTGGGGTGGGGAATTGCGTAACTTCACCAATTTTTTCTTGCCACTTGGGATAGGTCACATAAGGTCTTGTCCTCACACTTGTGAGTAAAATGGCTTTGTCGAGCGTCGACATGCCATGTTGTTGAAACTGGTCTCACTCTCCTTGTTCAATCTAGTATCCCTCAAAGTTTCTGGAATTTCGCATTTAATAAAACTGTCTACCTAATTAACCACATGCCATATTGCATATCAACCAACAAGTCTCCTTTTGAAAATCTATTCAAATGGTCTTTCGATTACTCCTTTTTTCTGGTATTCGGTTGCCAATGTTTTCCTCATCTATGTCCATATAACCATCACAAGGATTTCTAGTCAACCCCATGTGTCTTTCTTGGCTACTGTCCTCTACATCATGACTATCGATGCCTTTATTTATCTATCGAGCGTCTTTACATTGCTCGCCATGTCCACTTCAAAGAAAAGCAATTTCTTTTTGCCTTCATCGCCAAACCACCCTCACCACCACCACACGATGTCCTTACACTTCCTCAACATCACCCCATGTTGTCACCGACACCAACCCCACCACCTCTGACTATTCATCCTTTCCGGCGTCCCCTACCTTCACACCCTCTCCAACCCCACCACCACCTCTTCATGCTCTTGCCCTCATAATCTCTGTCAGTACCCTAAACAATGAGTTACGTTCAAACCATTATCTAGTCACGTCACTACATCTCCTACCCCACTTACTAAACCACCTCATTTACCATTGCCAGCAAATATCCGGAGTGGTGTCAAGTCATGATCTACGAGTACTTCTCACTTGTTAAAAACAAAATGTGGTCTCTTGTTCTTCATATTTCTGATACTAACTTTGTTAATTTGTAACATCCCGAAAATCCGTAAAGCTAATCAAACGAGTAACGGGCGACCCGAATATTTATTAAAGTGTAGCAAGGGGCATGGATTAACACTAAAGGTGCGTTTAACTCCTGTAAGTGAACCGGTTAACCGTTTAAAACACAGTTTGGGATCAAAACGTACGAAAGGGGAACACAGGGACCCGAATGTAAACTTATAGCATTTAAAAACAAAGATTTGGAGAAACCCTAGGCCATTCGGCCTAGGGGTGTTGCGCGACGGCATTAGAGAGCAAGGAGGAGAGGCGGCGGTTTCCGATCAAGGTTTCCACAACACACTAAGGTAACTCTCGTTCGTGATCTCTCTCTTTCACGTGAGTGTTCTTGCATGGTTTAGATTAGCGTTTGGTTTATGAGTGAGGGGTGGCCGGCAACGACAAAGTGGTGGTGACCCGATAGCAGGTTAGTCAGAATCAACGGGGTGACGGTCATGGCAATGGCCGACTGTTGGAGACGAAATCCGGAAGAAGCCGGCTATAGTGGCAAGCGACGAGAGGTCCGACAAGGAGCAGGGACGAGTACTTGGGGCTGGTGGCCGACGATCGATAAGAGAGAGGGTGACGGGTTATAAGGAGTGACTCGGAGATGGCGGTGGTGCGGCGTCGAGGCACGGCTAGGGTTCGGGCCTTGCTCACTATGAAGAAGGCTAGGATTATGAGCGGGGAGACACGGCGAGAGAAGATGTCAACCGCATTGGCCGTGGTAGCAAAGCACTACGGCGGGTCGACAGAGAAGACAATGGTGGCATGTATGGAGGTGTACGGCGAGGGGAACCCGGCTCGGGTACGGGAGTAACCATGGATTTAGGATTGCATGGCAACGTTTTGGGAGAATAGGTTTTTTTGCATGGCACTTATGTGCATTCATGGGCGTTCAAGTTAGGGCGTGCAAGTCCTATAAGGGTCAAGGCGAGTTAGTATTGCGAGACGATGATGGCTAAGGGTTGCAGGAGGAGGTTAGGGTTTACATGGCACATACGCGTTCATGCAAGGAACCCTGTTCGAAATACAGGACAGATGTTGGGATTTTATATTATGTATACGTTATTCGATGCACAGATTGAACGTATTCTGATAAGGGATAACGCGTATGACAGGTATGGGTTCCAAGCGTGGACGGACGAGTTACGGAGCGAGGACCGAGACTCAGCATACCAGTGAGTTTCTATCCCCTCTTTTAAACGTTTTACTGTTTTGGGGCTATCGTACATACTTGTATGTTTTATTAACGAACGTATTACGAGTTAAGATTTAATCTTGAAGCGTTTTAGAATACCATTATGTAATAATGAGCTAAGGGTCGTTATGGGATCCCTAGGATGGGTGAATAAGAGTTGTGATGATCTGTATGTGGCATCTTATGAGTTAGCCGGGATGAGTCGGGAATTTAGTTAAACCTGTGATTGTTATATAAGGAAAGTTAGTAGGGGAATCCGTATGTGGATCATTAACGAGTCAAGTAGTTGCTAGTATGCTGTTAAGCGTCATGTGCTTGATGCTGTGTGTATTGTGTCGATGTCCTCGTGACACGACGGATATCGTGTTTGCATGAGTCTATGTGGTGTACATGGTATGTATGGGCTAGAAGTCAGTATGGTGTTTGTGTGTCGTATAACTTCCTATTCGGAAAGAGTTGGGTAAGGTGTCTAGACGTTATGAGGATACGTCTAAGAAAGCGTTGGAGTACACACGTAAGTGATCCGTAAATGGCGGTGAGTCGCAGTACATGTCCAGGTAGTGTCATGTGTTTATATGTGTTGCTTTGTGTGCTTGTATTGTTGTCCGTGTATACGGCTAATAGTGATGTGGAGGACTTACTGAGTTAAGGTGGTGGGTTGAGTCTAGGGTGGTGAATCCTTCGGGATATTGTAAGGTAACATGGTTATCTATATGAGGACAATTTATAAAACGATTTTATAAATACCAGAGGGTCTTGAGTGGAAATAAACATTAAATGAGACGAGTTGGCTTTGTTAAATTAAACTATTAGAACTCACTTAGCGTAGCTGACTTTGTATGTATGTTAGATTATTTTGCAGGTGAGTCTACTAGACGAGGTATCTTGGCTTGGGAGCGGGCTACTCGGGTTTGTGCGCATGCATTCGTCAGGTAACGTTATGAAAATTAACGAGTTTAAAGATAATACTATTTTGAGAAAGACTCCCGTTGTTTACTTAAATGAAAGTTGGATGTTTTTTAAGAGTATAACCAGTTATCAGAACCAACTGTAGGGTGCCTGGTTTGGGGCCTTACAAGTTGGTATCAGAGCCGTGGTTTAAGAGAAAATTGGTGTTTTCAAACTAATAAAATGTCTTAACTTAAACTGAAAATGGGACGAGGGTGAAACGAATGCCACCACGAGTAACCGTGAGCCAAGAGGTACGTATTTCAAGCTGAGAAGCAATTATTATTTACCATTTGTGTAGTGTTACACTATGTAAAGCGATTGGTGTGAGTAAGTGATTAATGGTTCCGTGTGGGATCATGATGTGTGCTATGTGCTGTAGTAGTATGTAGAACTACGTGAAGTTGTGTGGTGTGATTAGATGAGACTATGATGTGAATTGAGCAATGTAGAGTTGCATTAATTGTAACTATGTGAGATAGTTTGGTGTGTTGATATGATTTAGTAATTTTGTGTGTAACCTTGGATGGTGTAAAATTGTGATAAAGATGATGACTTTCTAGATTGTTGTGTGGTGCTATGTGAGATGTGTGGGATGCATGTGCATCCGAGGTGTGTGAAAGATAGAAAGCTAGTGTGAACACGATGGGGAAGGTTTAGAATCCGAGCAGTAATCTGGACCACCAAATTGCATTTGATCACCGTGACTTGGCAGTCTTTGATTACTCTCATATTCTGAATTTGACGCCCATAGTAATCACTCCAGCGTTCTATCTTGTGCAGGTACAGATGGCCATGACGATTCGGACTAGATGGATTAGGCGGGGAGCTCTCATCAGGAGGTTGACAGAACAGCGGGCGAGATGTGCGACTGCTGTTCGTACGGTTATCTTCGGGAGAAGACGGATCTTAGCACCTGTTCCTTTGACGGTGGTTCCACCGGCTGCTGAGGATGAGCAGGAGCTACCAGCACATGAGGTGATCTTGGCGCTTCTAGCGCCTAATGCTCCTAGTACTACCAGGGCAACTATGCAAGGTGGACTCAGTAGTTCCTTTTACAGGAGAGGTGGTTGGAGAGGAAGAAATGCATTTGCAATCAGAAGTCAGCCTCCGAGACACAACACCGAATCGGGAAACGGATGGCTAGAGAAATCTGACGACGAGGAACAAGTGGGTGATAACTTTGACTTGTTCAGTGATTAGAGTAGTGATGGTTACCACGAGAGGACTAGAGCATTTTAGTAGTGCTGTGAGGCACTTTTGTGACGAAATATTTGTTCTTGGTTTTTCAATGACTTGATTTTAACCTTGATAGTGAATCTTACCATGGGATGGTTTAAAACGTAGTTGATGATAGTTGCATGTGTGATAGCTTGTTATTGGTGGTGTAGTGTTAATTATGTGTGATTATGTGATTACCTTTTGAACAACGTGAGTTCATACTAAATGTAATCTTTGA
Organism: Smallanthus sonchifolius; assembly: GCA_023525975.1. Lineage (NCBI taxonomy): Eukaryota > Viridiplantae > Streptophyta > Magnoliopsida > Asterales > Asteraceae > Smallanthus > Smallanthus sonchifolius. The sequence goes on along the minus strand of CM042032.1, from coordinate 83,175,735 downwards.
TGTGATGCTAGAACTTGGTTGATTAGACTGTATGAGTAGTCCTGAGTTTTGATTACTTGTGTGTGTCTACGGTCTTAAGATAGTGTCACCTATGTGTTACATTTAGGTGATGTTTGAAGTGTAAGGGGCGTGTTGCACCTTGTGTAACTGTTCAGGACGAGGTCCTGTGGGAAATCATAAATATACATCTTTGGTATGTATAAATGTTCAGGACGAGATCCTGTGGGAAAGTTGTAGTTACATACCTTATATCTAGGTATGCTTGTTCAGGACCAGATCTTGTGGGGAAGTAAGATAGTTTATATCTTGTGTGTATAAATGTTTAGGGATGTTTTGTGTCTAGACTGAGTAGTGTGTCGTCTTGAAGTATGGGTACGACCGAGTAAACTCTGTATGAGTATATGATGACGTGTGGCAGGGGCTACCGTTGTAGTGAGTAAGAGGTAAGGTTCAGGAGTTTGTGTGTCTATAAATGACGAGGTCATATTGTATGCACGTGGATTTACTCAGATCCAGCAGTGGTGTGTGTGCAAGTGATGTGTATTTAGAGTTTAGGGGTTACTAGTACATGTGTAGAACAATGTGTGTTCTGTAGCTATGTGTGTCAGTGTGTGTCTTTGTAGTACACGCTTAGTCATGCATAGGTCAGTGTGCTCAAGTATAGTATTTCTATCTTAACGATGTTCTTGACGCTGATACATCGAGGTGATGCAAGGAGTTTTGATGTCTTCCTAGACGATCGGTGAGGTGCTCTTAGCAGATGTCTATGCTTATATCTCGGGAAAATCGGAGCACGAAGACAATGTGCGGAGCTGTAGATTTAGTAATGAAAGCAGTTACGTGGACGCTGGATCAGAGATATCCATGATGAGATTAAAGTGATGACGCTGGAAATTTTAGCGCAAAGTAAACAAGGTGACGGAAAGGCCTTCATGGAACATGCTCCATATGAAAAATTCAGTCGAGGCGAGACACTAGATGAATAGGGATGCTTTCCCTAGACGAGACGACGAACAACTGAGGCTTGTAAGCAGACGGACTTCGTGTTCGTAAATTATAAACGAGATGCGGTCGGTGACCGCATGGTAACAAAGTAAAGAGATACTATGGTAGAGGAATTTTGGGGAGACCAGTGCATCTTTGCACAAGCTCCTGGAGATCACCATAGAGGGGCAGAAGTAATACCCTTATGGGTATGGCAGTGGGCTTGAATTTGAGAAATCTTCGTAGGATGACGATCAAGGTATGAAGCGAGAAGTATGATGACTTCACTTTCGAAGGGCGACGAATGAATCCATTCGTAAAAGGTAAGAAGCCTACTTAGAGAGGTGACCGTCAGATTGACAAGATCATCAGGATTATACAAGGACAATGACAATGAAACCCTCGTGAAAGGGTTAATAATCAAGGCAATCACGAAAGGCAACTTTTAGCAAGTGCCGGATAGCAAGAGTGGGAAATGCAGCCGTTTGACTAATGGCTAGAAAAACGAGAGATGAGGGAACGTGTGGGTGAAACCTACAAAGTCCCAAAGTTGAAAGCGGGCTATGAAGAAGACTTTGTTGAACACCAGGGGCGGTGGTAGCATTGCTAAGGAAAATAACAGCAATGTTAAGTGTAAATGGGTACTTGTCATCAAATGGACTTGTGCACGATTAAAAACGAAAGGATAGTTTGGGATGGTTTATACCGACGCAGGATTCGAGGACGAATCCTCTTTTTAGGAGGGTAGACTTGTAACATTCCGAAAATTCGTAAAGCTAATCAAACGGGTAACGAGCGACCCGAATATTTATTAAAGTGTAGCAAGGGGCATGGATTGCCACTAAAGGTGCGCTTAACTCCTGCAAGTGAACCGGTTAACCATTTAAAACACAATTTAGGATCAAAACGTACAAAAGGGGAACGCAGGTACCCGAATGTAAACTTGTAGCATTTAAAAACAAAGATTTGGAGAAACCCTAGGCCATTCTGCCTAGGGGTGTTGCGCGACGGCAATAGAGAGTAAGGAGGAGAGGCGGCGGTTTCCGATCAAGGTTTTCACAACACACTAAGGTAACTCTCGTTCGTGATCTCTCTCTTTCACGTAAGTGTTCTTGCATGGTTTAGATTAGGGTTTGGTTTATGAGTGAAGGGTGGCTGACAACGGCAGAGTGGTGGTGACCCGATAGCAGGTTAGTCGGAATCAATGGGGTGACAGTCATGGCAACGGCCGGCTGTTGGAGACGAAATTCGGAAGAAGCCGGCTATAGTGGCAAGCGACGAGAGGTCCGGCAAGGAGCAGGGACGAGTACTTGGGGCTGGTGGCTGACGATCGAGTAGAGATAGGGTGACGGGTTAGGAGGAGTGACTCAAAGATTGCGGTGGTGCGACGTCGAGGCACGACTAGGGTTCTACCTGGTTCGGGCCTTGCTCGCTATGAAAAAGGCTAGGATGACGAGTGGGGAGACACGGTGAGGGAAAATGGCAGCCGCATTGGCCGTGGTAGCAGAGCACTGCGGCGGCTCGACGGAGAAGATAATGGTGGCATGTATGGAGGTGTACGGAGAGGGGAACCCGGCTCAGGTACGGGAGTAACCATGGAGCTAGGATTGCATGGCAACGTTTTAGGAGATTAGGTTTTGTTACATGGCACTTTTGTGCATGCATGGGCGTTCAAGTTAGGGCGTGCAAGTCCTATACGGGTCAAGGCGAGTTAGTATTGCGAGACGATGACGGCTAAGGGTTGTAGGAGGAGGTTAGGGCTTGCATGGCACATACGCGTGCATGCAAGGAAACCTGTTCGAAATGCAGGAAAGTTGTCAGGATTTTATAATATGTATACGTTATTCGATGTAAAGATTGAACGTATTCTGATCTGGGATAACGCGTACGAAAGGTTTGGGTTCCAAGCGTGGACAGACGAGTTACGGAGCGAGGACGGAGACTCAGCATACCAGTGAGTTTCTAATCCCCTCTTTTAAACGTTTTACTATTTTGGGGCTATCGTACATACTTGTATGTTTTATTAAACGAACGTATTACGAGTTAAGATTTAATCTTGAAGCGTTTTAGAATACCATTATGTAATAATGAGCTAAGGGTCGTTATGGGATCCCTAGGATGGGTAAATAAGCGTTGTGATGATCTGTATGTGGCATCTTATGAGTTAGTCGGGATGAGTCGGGGATTTAGTTAAACCTGCGATGGTTATATAAGGAAAGTTAGTAGGGGAATCCGTATGTGGATCATTTACGAGTCAAGTAGTTGCTAGTATGCTGTTAAGCGTCATGTGCTTGATGCTGTGTGTATTGTGTCGATGTCCTCGTGACACGACGAATATCGTGTTTGCATGAGTCTATGTGGTGTCCATAGTATGTATGGGCTAGAAGTCAATATGGTGTTTGTGTGTCGTATAACTTCCTATTCGGAAAGAGTTGGGTAAGGTGTCTAGACGTTATGAGGATACGTCTAAGTAAGCGTTGGGCTGCACACGTAAGTGATCCGTAAATGGTGGTGAGTCGTAGTACATGTCCAGGTAGTGTCATGCGTTTATATGTGTTGCTTTGTGTGCTTGCATTGTTGTCCGTGTATACGGCTAATAGTGATGTGGAGGACGGAGTCCTTCGGGGTCATCATTGTACGTGTGATGTGCCAGTCATCGTATGGTAAATGATATAGTCACCGTGTGGTGGCTGGGTAGTCATCAAAGGTGACATGTGTGTCGCTATGTTTAGCGGCGGGGCCCTGTAGCAAGGGTGGAGCTGAGCTTAGGACGAGTATCCCGACGGGGATAACCCTGACGAGGGTGTAGTGATGAGGTATGTATTTGTGCGCTTATATATGTGTTAAATTGCATGCAAGTGATGGGTTATATTAATTGTGTATGAGATGGTATTGATGTGATAAATAGATGGAATTAATGTGGTGTGTCGAGTTAGATTGACCGTTGTGTCGGGCTGAGTACATTGTGTACAACTGTTGAGTCAGTTGGTTTATGAGAGTCCTGGTTAGGACTGGTAAGTCGGTGTCTAGAGGTTGGATGAGTTAACCAGTGTATGGTTAATATATATGGTAAATTGTGAGTTATTAGAATATTCTATGTCAGAGAGGCTTACTGAGTTAATGTGGTGGGTTGAGTCTAGGGTGGTGAATCCTTAGGGATATTGTAAGGTAACATGGTTATCTATATGAGGACAATTTATAAAACGATTTTATAAATACCAGAGGGTCTTGAGTGGAAATAAACATGAAATGACACGAGCTGACTTTGTTAAATTAAACTATTAGAACTCACTCAGCGTAGCTGACTTTGTATGTATGTTAGATTGTTTTGCAGGTGAGTCTGCTAGACGAGGTATCTTGGCTTGGGAGCGGGCTACTCGGGTTGGTGCGCATGCATTCGTCAGGTAACATTATGAAAATTAACGAGTTTAAAGATAATACTATTTTGAGAAAAACTTCCACTGTTTACTTTAATGAAAGTTGGATGTTTTTAAAGAGTATAACCAGTTATGAGAACCAACTGCAGGGTGCCTGGTTTGGGGCCTTACATGATTGTAAGTGAGTTTACATGTTAAAGCAAGACAAAAATGGCGGTATTACTCACTACAAAGCTCGATTAGACGCTAAAGGTTTTTGGCAATAACCAGGGATTGACTTTCATGAAACTTTCAGCCTAGTTATCAAACTAATAGAGTTGCTCTCTCTCTCTCTCTTGCGGTTACTGGTCGCTCCGTCAATAGTATGTTTATAATGCTCTTATTGACCCACACCGACCAGCTCATGTCTATCTACTTCATAACTCCCTTTACAGCCTCAAACAAGCACCTAGGGCTTGGTTTCAACGCCTTTCAAAAGCCCTTCATACACTCGGTTTCACAATCCATGACATATCCTTCATTTTTTATTTATTCATCTATAGGCACACTCTAATACATTTTAGTTTAGGTTGACAACATTATCATCACCAGAAACAACATCAAATTTATCGACAAGGTAGTTCAATATGTTGGCACAAATTTTCTCTAAAAAAGCTTTAACAACACCCCCCACCCGAGGGGGGGGGGGGGGAGTTCTCTCAGACTCCAAGCATGTGCCCTCACCCATGAGTACATCTAGCACACTATCTCTTGGTTCTCCAATAGTTTAATATGTTGGCATAAATTTTCTCTAAAAAAGCTTTAACAACACCCCCCGCCGGGGGGGGGGGGGGGGGGGTCTCTCAGACTCCAAGTATGTGCCCTCACCCATGAGTACATCTAGCACACTATCTATTGGTTCTCCAACCCTGTTTAATATAGATAACTCGTTTGTGCCCATCAGTATGTTGCTCTCTTTCTCTCTCAGCCTGATATTACATTTGAAGTCAACAAAGTATGTCAGTTTGTGCATGCCCGATAGAAAATTGCCGGCGTGCAGTTAAACGGATCCTATGTTATCTTCATGGCACTACTGAGTATGGTTTTCACATTAGACAAGCATCTGGATCAACAATCCACGCTTTCATAGATGTTCATTGGTAGAGTCATTCACAACATTCTATATATTCTCTACGTGCATTTTCAGATGATGACTGACCGGCTGTCCGGATGATTTTTGGTCCATGGGGGATTGGCTATGAATTTGGGTTCCAACCTTATCTCATGGACTTCTCGCAAACATTGCACAATCTATCGCTCCTCTACTGAGTTTGAATACAAAGCTCTAGCTGACAGAATGGCTACACTTGCATGGTTGGAAGCTCTTCTTCGTGAACTTTGTGTTGGTGCAACTTCAGCTCCTACCCCATGGTGTGACAATCTTAATATAACCTACCTATCGGCTAATCCTATCTTTCATGTCCGAATAAAGCATGTTGAAGTTGATTTTCATTTCGTTAGAGAGCTAACAACAAGGTCAAACCTTGACAACCTAAGAATTAGCAGAAACTATACGAGGCGCCCTTCATGTGATGATCATGACTAAGAAACCAAATCTCATATTTCCGTCAAATTATCAAGAAATTGTGGAAATGTATCTTCAACTGGTGGAACTCAACATAACGATACCCTCATCGACTTAAATGGCATCTACACAATCTCAAATATGCTCCAAGTTTTGGAAACATAAAGAAGTGCTTTGAAGACATAATGCATTTAGTGCTTTGAGTAGCTTGGAGTTAAATGAACGATCTTTTTGACTGGAAAAGGTCAAAAAGTGACAAGGTAGGGGATGAGATTAAACCACTTCCATTTGTTTAGATATCAAGTAGATTGAAAAATATAACCTTAAATAATTGTAATCCAAACTCATCCGATTAAGAAATAGATATTGTTGCTTCTGTAGCATTATGCACGTTACAAGAATAAAGTAGCCAACAATGTGCCATATTTCAAAAGTGAACCAAAATGGTTATGTCTTTTTAAAACCTTTGACCTTGAACTTCATCAATACGACAACCCCGCCATACCCCTCCCCAAATGGTCCCAATTATAACATGTCTATATCTTATTGTTTTGGCATCGAGGCATTAGGATCAAAATGCACACGGTTTTTAATTAATATTGTATTTAAAATCCAAAATATAATTCTATAGGTTGAAAAGATACCTTAATTATGGATAGTGCATAAAACATTAATCTTTGAACTTATATAACTTGTTAAGAAACTAGTTTAATAATTTATTGATGATGTAGTTATGTTTCTTAAACGAACAAATTCAGAATAGATTATTTTTTTTTCTTTGACAAGAGAGCCATGGCGAGAGAGAGAGAAAGAAAGATAATTTTATAAAAAATGAGAAATACACATTGAATATATAATATTGTGCCATTATTGGGTTCCTTTTTTTTTCTTCGCAAATTTGAATTATTGAGTTTCTACCATTTTCATCATAAAAACGTGTCATTTTTATAGAAAAATAAAACATTTTATTGTAATACTATTAGAATATTAGAAAATTGTCCCTTTTCCAATAAAGTTTTTATTGTTTCATTTTTATCGGAATTTTGTTGGTAAATTATGGGAAAGTCATCACTAGTTTTAAGGTTTCATTTTTATCGGGATTTTGTCAGAAGGTCCAACAAATTTTTTTTTTTGAAAAATTTTCATCGGAAATCTGTCTGATTTCCGGTAATGATGTAGTGAAACACGTTTCCTCATGTGTTTTGAAATGGCATCATTTCATTTTATGTATTGTTTGATATATTTTTCATTACCGGCAAACTCACATACCCCATAAAACCTACACATAAATCTACGCATTTTTTACTATAACACTTGAACCCTCAACCTTAGAAAGAGGGACACATTTCCCATATACCTTCATACCGTTAGGCTTAGTTTTGATCTAATAATTACATGCAAATAAGATTAAAAGAGAGCCGCCTTGAATTGAATAGTACCTAACCTATTAAAAATTTGGCACGTACACTACAACAGTAACAATCTATAGGGACGACAAAATCTAGCCCTATCGCGACAAGTCGTCGGGATAGGCCGTTGTCGTCGGTATAGGCTTCGTCGGGATTGCTTCGTTCCAATAGGTCAAAGATGTCGTCGGTATAGGCGTCGTCGGCATAGGTCGACCTATGTCGATGACCTGTCGTCGCTATAGGGTTTAATTAAAAAATTCAAAAAGAAATTCTATACCGACGACCTGTCGTTGGTATAGGTTCTGGACTTATCCGGACGACAAGTCGTCGATACAGACCCAACCTATCCTGACGACATGTCGTCGGTATAGGCTATTTCCAATTTTTTTTAATTAAATTTGAAAAATACCTACGGAGACGACATGTGGTCAGGATAGGTTTTTATGTTTTTTTTTAATTTTTTTAAAATTTTCCAGAAATATTTAATTCCTAATTACAAAAACCTGCAAATCAGATAATTCAAACCATTCAAAAATTGAAATCTGAAACATGTTGTTCGATATAAAAACCTACTCGACACACAAACCAAATATTCAAACATAAAGTTGTCCGACACACAAACATAAAAATTGTTCAAACATTCAACAATAACACCGACAACAAAGACAAAGGCAAAGGCGCAACAACTTCAAGCTAGCGCAACAACTTCAAGCTAATTATCGTCGTTGCTAGTTCGACGTTCCCACATTCGACGCATTTCATCAATTTGTCGTTGCATTTCAAGCATTTGTTGATTATGCACACGACGTTCTTCCTCTCGTTGGGCTTCGCGCTGTTGTTGATCTTGGACTTGTTGTTGAAGTTGAGTCACACACTCATCCACTTCTTGCCAATGTGGTTGTGGAGGGGGGTACTAAACAAATCCGGTGTGGGATTACTTATCACACGACCGACACCCCGGATATGGCCACGCCGATGACCCAATCCACGCTCCATGCATGCAAACTCATCGACAACAGATGAGTCACCACCAGACTCAGTAGAGGATCTTGTATACTCCTCTTGGATTCGGTCCTGCATTAAACAATGTAATAAACAATCACTTGACTATTTTACTAAAATTCGACAGCATAACTGCTGTAAAATGGATAACTAACCTGTTAAACTATAAGTTATAAACGACCCAAATTCACACTATAAGTTATAAACGACCCAAATTCACAATTCCAATCAACCAACACTAATAACAACATATACTAATAATACTAGCAAAAATATTCAATAATTGGGTCGAGTTGGATGTTCTAAGTCTATTAAAGTGTGTTTGAGTCATTTTGACCCGTTTAAAGTTACAGTTGGATGTTATAAGTTTATTAAAGTGTGTTTGGGTCATTTTGACCCGTTTAAAGTTAAAGGTGGATATTTTAAGTCTCTTAAAGTGTGTTTGGGTCATTTTGACATGTTTAAAGTTACAGTTGGATGTTCTAAGTCTAGTAAGTCTAACAACAAAATCATTTGACTTACATAGTCTGATGATGCAGTCTCGTTGGCCCAACTGGTCCCTTCTTTATAATGGGTCAATCTGAACACATTAATTGGGCCGGTACCATGTGAAAAACAAAAATAATATCACTAAGAATTAATAAGCATGTTTATATAATACTAACAATTGTATTTCATACCTCCATGTGTCGGCGCTGAGCGTATGATTTGCTGTCATGGTAACTTGGGTAACGTTGTTGTGATCGGTTTTGTTTGTTCTTCTCCGAGCGGTTTTAATAGCTCGCATCTAAAAACAGCTCATTAATCAAAGTCTCCCAGGTTTCTTGATCAAGATCTTCTAGTGGATTATTCATTGCCGCCTCCACATCATCGTATCCCCTATTCTCCTCGAAGTGAACTTTCAACTCTCTCTTGTGATCTTTATACGCCCTCTGACACTCGGCGGTGATTCCGAGTTCAACGCCTCGCCACTTATCAGTGTTTCTCCAGAAGTCCAGATCAAAATAATCCTACAAATGGAAAGTAATTATAAATCTAATTGTTATGAAATTGTAAGTAATTATAAAACATGTATACTTACTATAAGAGTGTGATATACGGTCCGTTTCTTCTCATTTGGAACCTTAGCCTAATTTGGATAATATGGAGTAACAACCTTTTCAACCTCCAATGAGATAGCACGGATAAAATCCAAAGCGTTGGGACCCACAAACTTGTACCCCGCCATGAAGTTCTACATCAATGGGAAGATGCTTCCTGCCATTTTACTCAAATTTCTTATACAGTTTTACGATTTTGCCTTTAGATCGTCTTCTTTGGGAGGCACTACCTACATTGACACATGACATTCAAAAGTTAGGCAATTATAAAAACATCTATTAAACATTAACAAGTAACTTACCACCAGATCCAGTCGCACAACCTAAGTCGAAGTGATACTGTTAAAAGTTTACCTTTTATTCATCCAATTTTCTAATACTTTTTTTCTTTTTTCTTTTGCATAATGGGCCCCGGTCTCGGTTTGCTTTTTGGATTAAATGAGCTTTTGGGCTTGGCTTGTTCTTTGGATTATAATAGCTCTTGGGCCAAAGCCTCCATCTCCAAAAAGCTGTTGTCGTCTCCCTCTCTTTGCTGCTAGTTTTCCCCTCTTTTCATGGTCTCTCAAGAAGGAAGGTCCCGGTGATTTTGGTGATTGCTTTGTTACCGTTGGTCCACTCCCCTATTTAATCTCGTCTCCCTGCTTCGAAGACATCTACCACCAAGAACTTCGTAATGATTGATTTCTAGCTCTGTTTGAGTTTTTTTACCCTTGTAATCGTCTGATTAATTCTTGTTTTTTTTTCTGGTTTAAGTTTGTATTAGAACCATTTGGTTACTTGTTTTTTCTGATTGATATATCTCTGTTTGTAATCGAATCTTTCGGTTCGAATCTCTATTCAAGTTGTTCTATTTCTAAATACCATTTTTGACATGGTTTCAGAGCTTTAGGCTCTTGTTTTCAAATTTCTCGTATCGATTTGTTTGATTCTGGGTAGTTCATCCGATTAGGGTTTTTTGTGTATGAAACCCTAGATCTGATAACGTTCTTTCGCTAAAATTTTGGGTATTTCTCGTAGATCAAATAGTTGGGTTGTTCATTTACTTGATATTCCTGGTTGCCATTGTCACCCTTCGAAGCATCCAAATCATCCTCATAAATTGCTCTGTCTTCTCGACTTGGGTGGTTCCCATTGTGACGGTGACTGTGATCTTCTTCCTCCGAGAAACCCCTTGTTGCTGATCGTTACCTATCATCTGTCTATTCCGCTGCTGTGATTTGATTTGAAGATGGAAACCATGCTCTTGCTTCCGAGTTCAATTCCGTCCAAAATTGAAAGTTCTGCCTTAAATTTGGGCTCTTAGCTAGTCTACATCAACAACAGAGGCCTCTAGAATGTGTGAGATCTTGATCTGGGATCTATTTCAAATTGGCTTCTAATTATTTGGCTGCTTGGAGATATGTAAGTTCACCCTATTATTTTTTGTCACATGTTATGAAAAAAATATAAAAAATAAGATTGTGTGGGGGTTATGTCGAATATGATCCAATCTTATTCTAATCTGCCTTGTTATGAAAAGTTCTTGTGATTATCTAGTTGGAGTATTTCTCATCTTACAAATTGTCTTCTGATTCTCGTGTGAAGTGATGTTTTAACTTGGAAATTTTTTTAATGTTTCTTAAACCATGTTGCTCACAAATTTAAACATTGTTATGAGTTTATGGTTTTTATTTTTGCCTTGTTTGCAACTATTCTGAGTCTGATCATGAGTTCTTTGTGTGCCATGTCTCTAGTATTTCTCAAATCTTTATCTTGAATTTCATGATTCAATTTTATCTCGAACATTGAAAAAGTTTCTTTCGGTTATGACTGTGTCTTGATGGGTGTTATTTTATATCATGAAAAGTCTTATTTTGATTATTAGAGTGTTTGGTTTCATGATGATTTACTTGACCCATATGTCTTGTCGTCTATAATCTTGTTTCTGGTTAGTTGAACTATGTGGCTCATATGTTTTAACCAATATTATTATTGACAAGAGTGTTTATTTCTGGTTTAAATTTGTATTAGAACCATTTGGTTAATTCTTGTTTGTTTCTGGTTTAAGTTTGTATTAGAACCATTTGGTTCCTTGTTTTTTCTGATTGAGTTATCTCTGTTTGTAATCGAATCATTCGGTTTGAATCTCTATTCAAGTTATTCTATTTCTAAATACCATTTTTGACAGATACGGACCCCCGTATCCACCGTCTCCACCATCTCCACCGTGTGATTGCGCCATTGTTCTTACAACAAAATTTATTAGTAAGCACAAATAAATATTAATTAGCAAAGACAAATAGTATATTTTTAACGTACATTCAATCAGAATTATCACTAAAATAACGTGTGTCAACAACATCATCATCTTCTTCACCGTCGTCATTTATTTCGTCTTCATCAGCTGAATTGTATGCATCTTCTGCATCTTCTTCATCAACATTAATAAAACTTTCATCGAGATCAATCGAGGCAACATGACTTGGGTCACCACCCTCATTTAAAGTTGTACGCATAGGCAAGTAGTCTAAGTCGACAACCAAGTTACCAAAAAATGATTGAGTTTCCCGTGTAATAGATTGACTATCAGCATGGGGAATTGGAGTTTGGTCACCACCTACGTGACTTGATTCACCACCTTCGCATCCGGTGTCGACAACCAAAGTATAATCATTTGATTGAGTGTCGTGCAATATATCTATCTCATTAACAACACTAGGATGATCCCAAAGCTTCCGATGGTGAACGTCCTCAACAACCCTCCATTGGCCAGTGGTTCGAGAAGGATCTCGAAGATAGAACACTTGTTTAGCCTGTGTGGCTAATATATATTGGACATCATCATACCATTCTTTGCCAACATACCATTCACGGCCAATGTCAATTATAGAAGTATTGTTTTGCTTAATTAATCTTTTACCTCTCGTGTCGAACCATTTACAACGGAATAGTACAACCGAGTAACCATCTATGTAGTTCAACTCTATGATCTCCTCTAGTTGACCATAAAATGGAGTATCGTCTTCTCCTATTGTAACCACACCACTGTTCTGAGTAGTGCATCGGGAATCACGATTTTGTACCACAAATCTAACACCATTGACTATGCAAGCAGTGTAAGAAGATGCGTACAAGGGACCATATGCCAATGCCCTTAATTCTTTGTTATCGGGTGTAGAAGATGAAGATGAAGATGAAAATACATTTGCTTCATATTTTAACCATGAAGAAAAATTGGTTTGCATATTGCGTTCAGGAAATTTAGATTCAAATTCACTGGTAGATAGACAAAACAAAATTTAAATTAGTAGAATTAAATAAAAATATAATAGTAGTTTATCACGGGTAGATGGACAAAAAAACTTACGATTTGTAGGCTTTGATTTCACCGCAGTTGTTCAACACAAACCATTGTAATGATTTGTTGTCATGTTCAGAGAGCGCCTTGATTTTCTTTTTCGATATTGGTCGACATTGTGAAGAAAACACTTGAAACTGCCTTTTGGGAGTGCCAGCATCTGCATTTCTATCTGGTCGGTTAAATTTGGTCTGCATACCGTCCAGTTACATATAGCAGAATGTCAAGGCTTCATCTGCAACATAACCCTTCGCAATTGAGCCTTCATGTTTGGCTTTATTTCTAACATATGCTTTGAGTTTTTTCATGTATCTTTCAAAAGGATACATCCATCTCATATACACAGGGCCACCAAGAATAGCTTATTCAGGTAAATGAAGAATGAGATGAACCATCATGTTAAAAAATGTTGAAGGATATATCATTTCCAAATTGCATACTATCTTAACCACTTCCTCATTTGCTTCATATATGTCTTTCACATCTACTGATCGTGCATAAATTTTTTGAAAGAATGTGCAAACGTCATCGATTGTTGTTGAAACATTTTTGTGCAGACCCGATCGTACCCCTATTGGCAACAATCGTTGCATGAGGATGTGATAATCATGGGACTTTAACCCAATTATATTTGAATCATTGGGAAGTACCTTATTTTTGAAATTCGATCCAAATCCATCAGGCAGTCTCACTCCTCGAATAAACTAACAAAAGCGTTCTCGATCACTAGGTGTGAAAGAGTAAGGAGCTTGTGGTTGGTACAACTTGTTGTTTTTTTTGTGTTAGCCATAGGTTATGTCGAATACCCATATTTTCCAAGTCTTTGCGGGCTTTGTGTGTGTCTTTTGATTTATCGTTCATCAACAAAGTACCCAATAAACTCTCACACACATTTTTTTTTCACGTGCATAACATCAAGATTGTGTTTTAAAAGCAGAGAAGACTAATAATCTAGCTCAAAGAAGATACTTCATTTAGTCCAATTCAACTCTGATGCAACACGCTTTTTTTTTACCCCTCCATACATTGGATGTTTTCCTGGAACACGATCTGGGAGACTTTTTAGTTGTTCTAATATTTGAGCATTACTCAATCGTCGGGGAGGATGTCTTTTCTCTTTCTTGCCATTAAACGACAGATCGTTCCTCCATTTATGCTTTCTAGGCAAGAATCTTCTATATCCAACAAAAGTTATCTTATTCGTTATAGTGCACGAAGGTGTGTCAACGTTACACGTAGGACATGCTTTATAGCATTGACCACTCCATCCAGACAAGCTACTACGAGCAGGATAATCGTTGATAGTCCATAACAGTGCGACATGCATCCTAAATACAGTTTTGGTTGATGCATCTCTAACCTGGACTCCTTCAGCCCACACCATTTTCAACTCATCAACCAAAGACCTTAAGAAAACATCAATGTCCTTACTAGGTGATTTAGGCCCGGGAATTAGCAAGGTTAACATGAAAGAAGACTCTTTCATACATAACCACGGTGGTGTATTATATGTTGTTAACACTACCGGCCACATACTGTAAGTCTGACTCATGTTACCGAATGGATTAAAACCATCGGCAGCCAAACCTAAGCGGACATTCCTTGGTTCTTTAGCAAAATCCGGATATCTCTCATCAAATTCTTGTCATGCCTTCCCATCAACCGGATGTCGCATCATACCATCCGTTGAGTGTCCAGTATTATGCCAGATCATTTCTTTTGTCGTTAATCTTGAACTATACCTTCGTCGAAGCCGTGAAGTTAAAGGAAAGTAGCGCAACACTTTCTATGGTACTTTCTTCCCCTTTGTGTTTTTGTCAGCCCATCTGCTCTCATTACAAACCGGACAGCTTTGCATTGATTCATTCTTCTTCCAAAATAGTGCACAATCATTAATGCAAGCATGGATAAACTGATATCCTAACCCAATCTTACTCAGTTTCTTCTTAGCTTCATAGTGTGACACTGGAACGTGATTTTCCTTCGGCAATGCAATTTATAGAAGCTCTAACAGTTGGTCAAACGAACTATTCGTCCATTTGTTGATAACTTTGATATGCATCAATTTGGCTATGAAGTTTAGGGAAGACATTTGACTACAACCGGGGTATAACTCCTTATTTAGCTCCTCAAACAACGCATCAAACTTTGGGTCTAAACCAGTTCTATCTACATCTATATAATCCTCTTTTGTATTTTGCTCTACCATCACATCATCTATGACATCAAACATCTCATTATTTGTTGTTTTAGTTATTAGAGGAGTTGGTGTTGTTCATGGGGAAAAAAGTGATGCTATCTCTGCCGCACGAGGATGTTGTTCACCGTGATAAATCCAATTCTAATATGATTGTAGAAATCCACGGTCATGTATGTGGCCATATATCGTGTTCAAATCCTGTCGACACGCATTACAACAACGTCTACACGGGCAAAACGCTTTACCTTGATCGTCGACATGGTTCTTGGCAGTCTCTATAAAGTTACGAAGACCGCTTAAGAAAGCCGGTGAATTCCGATTTCCCAGTGTAACCCAGCTTTTATCAATTGCCATATCTAGTGTCATATCTATTGTGTTATAAGCATACACATATACATGCATGTAATAAATGATATAAATAAATGTATATAAATTAACTACGCAAACAAAAATATAAAAGGTAAAAAAGTTGGGATACGTACCTTAAATAAGTTCAATGAAAGACAAATATAATGTTATTCCCACCTCGTCAATGACAACGTGTTCCGAACGTGTAACAAAATTAAATAAAGTTACATATACATATATACATACATACACACTTATATATATACATACACAATTATATAGATACAAATCATACAAATACATACATTCACAAAGAAACATAAACAAACATACTTACAAATACATATATAAACCTATGAATAAATACGCAATTATATACATACAAATATAAAAAAAAATAGAAATATACCTACAAACATACATACATGCGTTGAACATAAACAAACATACATACAAAAATACATATATAAACATATGAATAAATACCCTCTTATATACCTACAAATCATAATTACATACATACATAAATAAAAGCCCAATTACATAATTACAAACATATACATACAAACATACATACATACATACATACATAAATAAATGTCCAATTACATAATTACAAATATATACATACAAACATACATACACATATATACATTCATATTAACTAATCATCATAAACACAAATTACACACACACATAGAAACTAATCATCATAAACACAAATTACACACATACATATACATACATACAAACTAATCATTCAGACTAATCATCATAAACACAAATTACACACATACATACATATACATACAAACACTAATTTACATAAACTAAATTATATAAAATAATCACACATCTAAACCAAATTACATAAACTAATCATAAATTAATAATTCCATCATACATACAAATATGCATACTCATACATACAAACATACATACATAACACATACATACAAAATCATAAAAATCATAGATCTAAACCAAATTTCATCTCAAATTAGTAATTAAAACGAGTATTTACATTTAAAAGCTAGAAATCCAAGAAATGATGAAATTCCTTAAAAACCTAACCAAAATAAACCAACAAAATTTCAAAATCTTTAACAAATAGCTAAAATATGAAATAGGGATGTTACATCACCTTAAATCCCGAGAGTTCTTGTGAAAGTTGCGCCCAAAAAGCCCAAAAACCGTGAAATCGCCGGAGAGAACAATTTGGGGGAGTTTTGGAGGGTTTTGGGTGGAAATGAAGGTCTGCCGTCTGTTTTCCCTATTTGTTCGCGCTGCACACTATAGCGACGACATGTCGTCGGCATAGGTCCACTTGTCGTCGGTACATGTAGCCTATAGCGACAACATGTCGTCGGTACAGGTAGCCTATAGCGACGACATGTCGTCGGCACATGTTTCGTAGGATGTTGACCAGTCAATAAAGGTAAAAACCATATCCCGACGACATGTCGTTGCCATAGGGTTTTCCAGAATTTTTTTTAATTTAAAAAAAAATTTTGACAGACGAAAATTTATTAAATAAAAAAAACAAAAAGAAAATCAAAATTAACCTATACCGACGACATGTCGTCTGTACAAGTTTTCCTTAATAATTCATCGGGCGCAAGTTTTCCCTCCAACCTGCCTCAACCCTATACCGACGACATGTCGTCGCTATAGGGTCTCCCTACCAAAATTTTGGTTTTGACTTATACCGACGACATGTCGTCGGTATAGGGTGACCTATCCCGACGACAAATGTCGTCGATATAGGGTCAATTTGTTGTAGTGGTAAGTTTTTGCTTATTTTTATTTTCAACCCTTATACTATATATAATATACGCTTTTAGCCGTTTTATTTTCTATTAATTTCGTTTTCCTTTACTAACTTTCGTTTGTTAACTTTTTTTAAAATACGGAGTGCGCGCTTGTTTTTTGTTTTTTTGTCAACGTTCCGATATATTTTTTTTGAAAACGGAGTTGTATTCAAAATCGAGTTTTTTGTTTTTATTTTATATCGTTGCCTATAGCGAGTGCTGTTACCGTTCTTGTACCGTGAAGAGTCGAACATATTATGAGTGAACAACATCATTGTCTGTATTGGTATTATCGGAACCCGTATCGTTATTTGTTTTTATGGTTTTCAACGAGTCATACCGGTAATTTTTTTATTTTGTTTACCGCTGCGCCAACATTTTTATTTAAATTTTATTAACGATAGGTCCGACGCGCGATTATAGCCATCTAGTTAGTTATGAAATATTTATTGTATGAAATATCCCACCTTATCAAATATCTCAAAATAACATTTAAAAACCAAATGAAATCATGTAGAGAAGGGAATGATTATTTTATAAACATAAAGTACAACTTGCATGGATTCCAAATTAATCCTAAGTTTTCATGTCGCTACTTTTGTTCACAAGGTTAATAAAACAACCCTGTAATTTCCAACCAAAGCCTCTCAAATAAACATGAAATTCATTTCATAACCAGAAAAAAAATATATTATTTTCATCGATCTAGACACCTAAATAATGATGAACATGTTGCACCGATTGTTGATAACCCTTTGCAGATGTCCCAACAGCAATATAACTCCCACTTGACATAGGCACCGGAAAACCAATCCCCGCCGCTGCCGCTGCAGTCGCCGGCGGCCGATTCTCTCCGGCTTTCTCCAGTGTCTGCACCTGATTCTTCAAAAACTTCAAATAATGAATAGCTTCATCGAGCATGGAGGCTGTATCCATCTTCGTACCACCCGGTACAAGTCTTTGAAGTATCCGAATCCTCTCACTAATCCTCTCCCTCCGATGCCTCGCCGCCACGCTCTGCGGGTCTTTCGATATCTTCACGTTCCGCCTCTTCGGCGGTTTAACGGATTCTGGATCGATGTGAATCGGTTGCATCGCTGCTATGCGAAATATCATCTCGCGCATTGCGGCCATCGAGTTTCGCTCCTGGTCAGCCTCTCCATCGCCACCGTTTCTCCACCGTGGACTTGACAAGAACTGCATCTCGCCGCCTGGGGCTTGCGCCGGAGAGGCAAACGCAATGGTTGTTGTAGGGTTTATGAAGTTTGAGTCTTGAATCAAATAGTTGGGGTTTGGTTGATCTGTGAACTCGGTTGATGGGTCCTTGTTGTGACCGTAAACTCCGCCGAAATCGGGGAGCTTTTCGAGCTGCATCATCATCATGATGTCCGTTTGGTCGTCGGAAATGGACCTTAGAAACTCAATGTCCATATTGTAGTATAAGTGTTTGCTTTTATAGTAAGACTAATGTAAAAGGAAAGATATGGGGAGGAGTAGTGGTGTTGAAAAAGCTAATGGGCAGAGGATGGGTAAACTAAGAACAGGGAGATAGACTGGAAGTTTTAATTTATCAGAATGGAGAGAGAGAGAGAGAGAGAGAGAGAGAGAGAGAGAGAGAGAGAGAGAGAGAGAGAGAGAGAGAGAGTTACGTAAATGAGTTTTGCTTTGTTGTGAGAACAGTCTACCAATTCAATATGAATACTCTATCTATCTATATATATAACAAGTGTAAGAGTGTGTGTGTATATATATATATATATATATATAGGATTAGGTTCAGGTAAAAAGGATTCTAATTTTAAGAAGGGTGAGAAGGATTTAGAGCCATTAGATCAAATTATTCAAAAGATTTAATGATTGAGATTAAATTGTAGGAGAAAAAGTTGTTGGAAGGGTATTTTTGTTTTGGCCACTTTTGTTGACTTTTTATCAAGTTCCCCCCTCATTTTTAAACGTTTATAACTTTTACATACGACATTATTTTTTCAAAAAAATTACACCATAAAAACGAGCGTTTTTTTATCTTTAAAACGATTATAGTGTCGTTATAAACAAAAAGAAATTTTTTTACGTTTTTCAGCTCATTGTGTAATACAAGTTCATTGTGTAATACAAGTTCAATGTGTAATGCAAGTTCAATGTGTAATACAAGTTCATTGTGTTATACGTTTTTTTAGCTCATTGTGAAATACAAGTTCATCGTGTAATACAAGTTCATTGTGTAATACAAGTTCATTGTGTTATATGTATTTATCATTGTGTTTTACGTTTTTTAGCTCATTGTGTAATTAGTCAGGTCATTGTGTTATATGTATTTATCATTGTGTTTTACGTTTTTCAGCTCATTGTGTAATTAGTCAGGTCATCGTGTAATACAAGTTCATTGTGTAATACCACGTCTGGTCATCGTGTAATTAGTCAGGTCATTGTGTAATACAAGTTTATTGTGTAATACAAGTTCAATGTGTAATACAAGTTCATTGTGTTATATGTATTTATCATCGTGTTTTACGTTTTTCAGCTCATTGTGTAAAGAAGTTCATTGTGTAATACCACGTCTGGTCATTGTGTAATACAAGTTCAATGTGTAATACAAGTTCATTGTGTTATATGTATTTATCATTGTGTTTTACGTTTTTCAGCTCATTATGTAGTTAGTAAGGTCATTGTGTAATACAAGTTCATCATGTAATACAAGTTCATTGTGTAATTAGTCAAGTCAGTGTGTAATACAAGTTTATTGTGTAATTAGTCAGGTCATTGTGTAATACAAGTTCATTGTGTCAAATATTTTTCATCATTGTGTTATATGTTTTCATCATTGTGTTTTACGTTTTCGAGCTCATTGTGTAATTCGCTCAAATATGTCAGGTCATTGTGTAATATGCTCATTGTGTAATATCAGTTCATTGTGTAATATCAGGTTTGATCATCGTGTAATATCAGACATTGTATTACACATTGACCCGGTGTATTACACATTGACCTGGAGTATTACATATTGACCATTATGCCCTCCCTTTAAAAACAATAAAATGACACATGTCAAGCTTAGAATCCTTCTTACTCTTCTTATTTTTAAAACACTTTTTACTATAACCTTACTCAATATATATATACTGAGAGATCTTACATAACATAAATATTGAGAAATAATGCGAGAACACGTAAAACATAAAATGAAAAAATTTTTTTATTTTAAAAGTTATTGAAGTAGAACAAAATTGTACATTTGCAATGTTTATTTATCTCTAATGAAGTTTAAAAATAAATGAATAATAAATTTTATTTATTTATATAACATACACTTATTTATATAACCTACAATGTGTGTGAGTTATGTATATGTTATATTGCTTTGACATAACCTGCACATATGGGTATCGGTTAAAAATTAAAATACATATTATGATATAAGTTTAATAATTTTTTATATACATATAAAGATACTAATGTATGAATCATAAAATTTAAAAAATATAAACTAATAAAAAAATTAAATGATTTAAGTTTTTTTTTTCGTAATTCAACGTTTTGTAATAAATCTTTTAACCTTTTTATATGTATATATATATATATATATATATATTATATAATTTTAAATTAAGGATACGGAATAATGTCTAAATAATTAATTAAAATACTATTCCAATGCCACAAAGTTGGAGACATTATCCTTTTTTTACTGTCTTGTTGGTTTTCATTTATTTTATTTTCTTTATGTTTTATATCTAAATTATTGATGAATATCGAATACATAAATCCATGAAATCATTCAATGGTTTGATTGATTAGACAAGGAAGATTTGCATTATTATAAATAGCAAAACTTTAAATACATTTGCTTATCGCGTGTTGATATATAAGAGCACCTCTATCCCTCTATAGCGGATGAAGGCAAATTCCTAGTTGATAAAAGTGAACCGGATAACATCATTGGAGAGCTCGTTTGTTGAGCGTTCGTTTGGCCTAGTTCGGAATTCCAAATGCACCCAAACGGGTAGTGGTGACTGGTGTCCCCTCTCACACAAACACTTAAAAAATATTTATATTTAAAAAATGGGTGTTTGAAAAAGAAAGTAGTGTTGAAGAAATTAAGTTTTTTTGAATAACGAGTGAAAATATGATATAATAACTATGTGGCGCGTTTGTTGGTATTTGATGTTAGAGATGCTCTAAGTATATTAAATAATTAAAATGAATAACAAAAACCGTCTATTTTATCCCTTTTAAAATTGAGGATTATGTTTTTGATTCAAACACTTTTAAAAGTAAATAGTGGTCTACCTTTTTGCAACGCTAAATATATAAAGCTTTTTAATATTTAGTCACGCTTACAAATATTATTATATGTTGAACATGAAAATTAGTGATGATAATGCTAAACATATCATATTCCGGCAAAAAGGCATCACGAGATTGCTCATCAGATCTGTCAAAACCCGAGTTGGGTCAGCTAGGGTGAGTGTTGGCCAATGGCCACTACGGCTCGTATATAACTTTCGAAAAGTCTGATATAAATTAATAATGCAAGATTAACAGTTCAATGATCACTGTTAATATCTAAAGCTTTGTGTTGTTCTCACTTGTTTTTTTTAATCTTGGTATTGTTCAAAATAGCGCGCGGAATTAGAACTTTTTCAATATAAACTTTTTTTACTGTATTTTTATTAATATATTTTTTATAATAACAAAAAATTAAATGTCTATTAATTTATATATTGAAAAAAAAATACTAATAAGCTAAATGTGTTTAAAAATGCATCTAGTAATCACCACCTTCGTTTCTCTCCCTATGACCGAAACAAAGCTAAAAAAAAGAAAAAAAAACCTAACGTGTCCCCACCATCCCTGTTCAACCCCATCCTTTTCTACACGGACTAGGGAACGACAAACACCGGGCGGACGCAACGCCCTAATACCCCCGGACGTCGAAGGACGCCACACGAGCTAGAAGGCTCATGTGAGTTGAAGGTGGTCTTAGAAAGCAACAAATTCCATGCATATTTAAACTTCCAATAATGCAAATAAATAAAAAATACGCAAAAGCAGATGTCAGATGATCAGATAGAGCTGCCCCACAATTTTCAATGGTTAGATCTACTACCAGTGCTTCTGAAGTTCTGATGGTGCATGGACAAATTACATAATTTATTTCAACTTTATTGTTCTGAAATTACAACACACAACCTAATCTTAATATATAAACCTAATCATAATATATTATAAAGTTGGTAAAGTAAACCATCTTGCAGGGGAGAGCCCACTCACGTGAGAGCAGTCAGAGGTGTAAATTAACTAATTAGAGCACCAGCATCGCGGGCGTCCGGATCCCACTTGACAGAAGCGAACATGTGTAGCGGCATTGGAGACGGCGTCCGGTTCACCCCCTATCCACATTTCCGAAGGCAGACGCCTGCAGGTGGGCCCCTCTCTCACATCATTAATATAATACATATATATATATATATATAATTAATTATTATTTTTTTGTTTAAAAATGATGTTTGGAAAATGATGTAGCCTTGGAGTAAAAATTAGTGTTTTTTAAGGATGAATGAAAATCTAATACGTCAGCTGATGTGACGCGTTTGTTAGTGTTTGTGTTGTCCACCGTTGTACAAGCACTTAAGATGTAGCGTTAGAGATATTTTCATTAATGGTTTTAACACGTGGAGATAACCCACTTGATCCAAAAGTGGGGACACATGAATATAATATATAGAGATAAAATTATCCTGATCTGAAGGGGTCTTATTAGAATCATGATTGGGAGCGCTCTTCAAGGCGGACCAGGTTTGATGCACCAACAGCCAAAGGCAGGCATGCCAGCACCAACAGTAGCATTACCATTGGCATAGAACCACTGCTTCATTTGATCCTTGCTTCTGCAAAAGTTTTTTATTCTGTGCTGCATGTGATCTAGTGCATAACTGATATCATATCTTTTAAAACCAAAATTTAACGCATATATTACCCAATATTATTGTCACATCGAAGTCAAATTGCATGGAAGAAATACAGAAATCTGCATGCTTTCAGCTATCGATCACTGTTGGAATAATTCTCCTTAAGTTCACATGTGAAAGAGGTTTTCTTGTTTTTCATGTTTGGTTTATTTTAGGAGTTAGTATTAGAGTTAAATATGGTTGATTTAGTTACTTAATTAGTTTATTTGGTTTCCTAGTTTAAGTCTAATAGGAGTCTAGGTTAACAAGTTATGCATTAATATAAATAGAGATGTTAGGGTATTGTATTTTGTGTGGTTTAATTAGTTTTCCGGTTATTATGAGACAAAAGAGTAGACCAAGTTTGTTCGTATATCATGTGATTTGTATGTTCAATTTTGGACCTGATTTTTAATAATTTGTATCAGAGCTTGGAGGGTTTGAGAGTCATTTTTTCAAGAATGGGGAGCAACCCCCCCAACCCCTCACCCCCGTTGCTGCAAGGCTGAAATCAAGAAAAAAAAGGGACTATAAGAAGGTGGTGATGGTAATTATTATTAATTTTTTTGGGGGCGGGGGCGAACAAAATAGTAGAAGCAAGTAAGCAGCAACATTAATTGGTTACGACCGGACATCGAAGAAAAAAAAAAGAACCAAGCACACACACTACAAGGTGAATTAATTAGTAAGCGTACACAATACCAGGCTGTTGAATTAATTAGGCCGCCACCATTAATGAAAACATAGAGTGGTGAATGTCCTCAAGGATATCATTGTGGTTAAGTGGTGTGCCACATAACCAAAAGGTTGGGGGTTCAAATTCTGCAAGGTGCATGTATGATGTATTCATCCTAAAATATATAGGTGTTCATGTTAAAAAAAGGTAGTGTTGAATTAATTTAACAAGGCAAGCACATAGGTTAAGAAAAGAAGCAGACAAGCATTAAAAAAGAACTTGACAACAATAGCAAGAATTGAGTAAAAAAAATGGCGGCAGGCAACAAAGAAGATCGGGGCGATCAACCAAGAAAAAACCAAGAAGAAGGAAAGAAAAAAAAAAGCAGAAGGCGGCGATCGCCATGGCAAGAGGAACCACCATCGGCAAGGAGCATGATAAAGAAGAAGATAACAATGATGATGATAACAAAAGTAGACGGTGGTTGTGTTGTTGGTTCAAAAGAAAGAAAGCAATACTGTCAAGACTTGTGTGTTTTGATCGACAAAGAAAGCAAGCCGAACCTGTGTGGTTCCTTCAAGAAAGAAAGCAAGGTAGGCCGAGGGCTGGTGAGAAGCAAGAACCGAGCAGCAACAATCGAGAAACAAGTCTGAAACAAAATTATGAGGGAGATTGTAAAGTAATTCTAATTAAGTTCACATGTGAAATAGGTTTTCGTGTTTTCATTTTTGGTTTATTTTAGGAGTTAATTTTAGATTCAAATAAGGTTGATTTGGTTACTTATTTAGTTTATTTGGTTTCCTAGTTTTAGTCTAATAGGAGCCTTGGTTAGCAAGTTGTGTATTAGTATAAATAGAGATGCTAAAATATTGTATTTTGTGTGGTTTTTGTTTTCCGGTTATTATAATACATAAGAGTCGAACAAGTTTGTTCATATATCGTGTGATTTGTGTGTTCGAATTTGGGCCTGATTTCCAACATTCACCATGCCAACACAAACTTAATTAAACCTCATTCCATCACTCCTCCTTATTATCTTGTTGACATACTAGATATTGTAGTTATAAATGTCCCGAACAGTTATAATCTTGAAGACGATGATACAAAAATGGTTAAAGATGAGAACATATGTAACATCTCGGGTTTTTACAACTAAACGGGACTGTTGTAAATGTGTATATGTTTGTACACAATGGACTAAAATGTTACGAGAACGTAACGAGACCTAACCAAAGGTGAAGTAACGGGTGTTCTTTTATATAAATATATCTAGAGGGGTTGGCGAGTAAATAACGTATTGTAGTAGGATGGTTTAAAATTCAAAACGGGCCAAGCCCGGGGGAAGGATCGGTGGCGCGTGGGGGGCCAAGCCCGATCCATGGGTTACACTTCTTAGGGTGTTACTCAAGGGGAGGTCCCCATTGCTTGTTGCGGTTGTCGGCGAACACAGAGAGGAAGGAGACGAGGTGCCTTGCGCGATCAAGGTTTCATTCAAGGGTTTTCGCTAGGGCTTGAGTAATTTCAAGATAAGGGATTGATCGGATTCGGTTAACACGAGTCTCACGATCTTGAGGTATAACCACTAAACCTTTCTCTATTAACTTATTATTTTCTCATTTGGGGGCCGGTTACGGACGGAATAGGGTCCGGCCTAACCCTTAGGGGTGGTCGGTGGTGTGGTTGTTTGGATAGGAGGGCCGGCTAAGGCCGGGAAGCGAGCCGTGAGGCTGGAAAGCCGGTGGCAGCTCTGAGTGGTTGTGGTGGTCCGGTGAGACGGGAACGACGTAAGGATGGAGCACGAAGCTCACGGCAGACGCGAGGGTAAGGCCCGATGGCCTTGTTGGGTTTCTGTTGTGACGTCGGGAGGCCGTAGAGATGCCAGGAGGACGTCGGGAAACCATGGCGGCCATGAAAGGGCTGTTCACGGCGGCAAACGGGTGGCCATGGTTGCTCGAAGCGGTAGGGAACCCGGGGGAGGGTTGTTTTGGGTTCGCTCATACTTGGTAATAGCTGGGTATGAGAACCGAGATGCCGGAAGTGATAATACGCGTGTGCAATGACTCGAGGAGACGCATGAGAAGCATTGGAACCTCAGGGACGTAGACGGATGTCTATGTAGTGCATGCGAACTGTGCATGGTAACATGCATGCACGAGGGAAGCCATGCACGTTGAAGTTCTAGTTTAGTGAGCGAGATATGAGTACTGAGTCACGTATTTTCTCTTGAATTTTTCTGTATTATAGGTGCGAGGTTGAAAGGCGAGCACGAGAAGCTAGCAGGTTCTAGAGATCGAAGTATATCGAGCAAAGGTGAGTTTCTAATCCCATCTTTTAAACGTTTTACTGTTTTGAGGCTATCGTACATACTCGTATGTTTTATTAAAAGAACACATTACGAGTTATGATTTAAACTTGAGTGTTTTATGGGATCATTATGTGATAATGAAGCTAAGGGTCGTTATGGGGTCCTTTGGATGGGTGATCAAGAGTTGTAATGACCTGTGTATGTTATGAGTTAGTCGGGGTGAGTTGGGAATTGAGTTAAACCTGTGAAGGTTATATAGGGAGAGTTAGCATGGGGACCAATATGTGGTTCGTTAATGAGTCATGAAAATGAAATGAGATGATGTATAGTGATCTAGTAAGGGTGAGTCGGGATATAAGATAAACGCTTATGAATAAATGTAGGATACATTATCCTAGTGCTATGTGTGGGGTGCAGGTGCAGTTAATGAGCCATGTAAATAAAGTATGAAGTTACGTGTCTTATACATGTGTTGTGTGTATTGTGTCACACCCCGGTCGACGACGAATTATACGCCGGGGCTGACGCGGTTGTTCATAAGCACATGATCATCTATTAAATGTGGTCATATTTATTCAACATAATTAAAGCATCCGTTACAATTGAAAAATAGGAAAACAAAGAGTTCAAACATAATATAATTAAGCTTTGTTATTGCTAGGTCCAAAATCCTAAGTAATCATGTAGTATCCTCAAACTGGTGCACCTGAAACATGTGAGTAAATTTCAACTACAAGTAGTTGGTGAGTAACATAGGTTTTGACACCAAATAAAAGTTGTAAAAGGATTTGAAATTCAATATGTTCAAAGCATAACTAAGACATAAATGTGAAAACATACAAGGTTCCAAGTATACAATCAAGCCGTAGTAAATGGAAAACTGGTAAGCACAATCTAACCGGTTGAGTTTTGGAAAAAGTAGTAATATGGTACACACAAAACCCGCCATGGTTTGTGTTAACTGGTATCGGTTTCCCGTATAAATGATCATAAAAAGTACTGCCTTAGGCTTGGTTAGCAAGTTAATGATTGTACTAAACATAAACACACGTATGGTCGCCAAGTAGTTTAAGACATAAAGCACATAGTAATTAGCATGAGAACAAATGGTATTGAATTTGGTATGTATAGTATGTAAACATGTTCCATCCCGAGTATTTGTAAACAATAGTAAAGAGAAAGGAGGCTATGAAACTCACCTTGCAACATGGAGCTTGGTATGTCACACAAGTATATTGTTTGTTGCGCAGAAAGTTCAAGCTAACCTCAAGGTTAACCTATGATTTAATAATATATTTGTATCAATGATGTGTTCAAACGAATAAAGGAGGTCCTAAGGTGCAATGGGATTTGGCGTGGGCTTGGTTGAGTAAGGGTGTACTTGTTTGGGTTTCAAATGTTGTTTACGGAATCCTTTGTAAAAAGTATGGGTGTAAGGATATAAGGTTTTATTTGTTTTGTTAGCAATTGAGTATGTGTAAACATGATTAACCAATTTATGTTCTTTTGTTTGTAATATGTACATAACTGAATAATTTATTTACTCTTAATAAGTAACTGAAGTAAGTTTGAAAAATAATAAGTTGAATAAATGGAACATTGAATAATTAAATAAAAACCCTTTTTTATTTATTTTACTTATCATGGGCACAAGTGTAACATCCCGGAAATTCATAAAATAACGGTTCGGGCAAGTAGGTGACTCAAGGTTTATTTAAATAAGAGGATTTGCAAGAATGGTGGTTAGGGTACGTTTCCAACAACGAAAAGGAGTCGGTTAGTCGTATAGAAGGATAGTTCGGATTTAAAACGCACGAAACGGATTAAGAGGGACTAGAATGTAAACCCTTAAAGGTTTGTATACCACTTAACAAGAAACCCTAGGCCATAATCGGCCTAGGTGGTGCGACGTCAGAGGGAAGGACGCGGGGGGGGGGGGGGGGTCTCGGCGAAAGGTGGCTCTCGGTGGTGGTTCAACAATGGCTCCGACGCAATAAGGTAAACCTTGTTCGCATTCTTTTACTTGTTCTTCTCGTGTGTTGGTTGAAAGACCCGATTAGGGTTTTGGGGTTTTGGTGCTTGACGGACCACACGAGGATGGGAATGAGGGTGGTGGTCGGCTGTGGTAGTGGCCACAGTTGAAGCAAGCAGAGACGGTAAGGCGGTGGTACCAGGTGGGAGTTAACGGAAATCACAGGGGTGGCGGCCATGGTGAACGACGACGAGGTTGGTTCGGTGAGGCCTTGTTCAGAGAAGACGAATACAACGAGCATGGTAGTGCACGGTGGAGAGTGATGGACTGTTACCCGGTTAGGGTTGACACGAAGAAGGTGACGAGGACGGTGGACGCCAATGAGGACGTGACCATGGTGTTAGTAGCTTGACGGCAAGAGTAGGGTAGCATGATATTGATGGTGGCACATAGTGGTGATCGGGCAAGCGGTGCACGGTGTTAGAGATGGAGGGCTAGGCTAGACTTATGCATGGCGGGCCTAGGTGCACGTATGAAAACCGATGTGAGTTTTTACGTTTTGCGAAGTTAGGGTTTGCATGCATGAATGCATGGGATCCGGTACGTGTATATGAGTTCTAAACGGGTCACGAATGGTTCGGTAAGAAGGGAGCATGAGATTAGGGTTTCATGGTGACAAGCCGATGGAACTCGGGGTTTTATTATATTGTTGTACGTTATCTAACGTATGATTTAAACGTATCCTGATCATGTGATCATGCGTTTGACAGGTTCGGGGTGCAGAGCTAGGATTTTGGCTCGGCTTAACCAGTGAGTTTATAATCCCCTACTTTAAACGTTTTACCGTTTTGGGGCTATCGTACATACTCGCATGTTTTATTAAACGAACGTATTACGAGTTATGATTTAAACTTGAAGAGTTTTATGAGACCATTATGTAATAATATGAGCTAAGAGTCATTATGGGATCTCTAGGATGGGTGAACAAGAGTAGTGATGATCTGTGTGTATCATCTTATGAGTTAGTTAGGAATTTAGTTAAACCTGTGATGGTTATATAAGGAGAGTTAGCATGGGAACCCGTACATGATTCATTAACGAGTCAAGTAAGTGCTAGTATGCTGTTATGCGTCGTGTGGTTGATGTTGTGTGTATTGTGTCGTTGTCCTCGTGACACGACGGGTATCGTGTTTGCATTAGTCTATGTGGTGCCTAGAGTATGTATGGGCTAGAAGTCAGTATGGTGTTTGTGTGTCGTATAACTTTCTATTCGGAAAAAGTTGGGTAAGGTGTCTAGACGTTATGAGGATATGTCTAAGTAAGCGTTGGATTACACACGTAAGTGATCCGTAAAAGGTGTTGAGTCGTAGTACATGTCCAGGTAGTGTCATGTGTATATATGTGTTGCTTTGTGTGCTTGCATTGTTGTCCGTGTATACGGCTAATAGTGATGTGGAGGACGAAGTCCTTCGGGGTCATCATTGTACGTGTGATGTGTCAGTCACCCTATGGTAGATGATATAGTCACGGTGCGATGGCTGGGTAGTCATCTTAGATGACGAGTGTGTCGCTATGTTTAGCGGCGGGGCCCTGTAACAAGGGTGGAGCTGAGCTTATGACGAGTATCCCGACGGGGATAACCCTGACGAGGGTGCAGTGATGATTTATGTATTTGTGTGATTATGTACGTGTTAAATTGCATGCAAGTGATGGGTTATATTAACTGTGTATGAGATGGTATTGAGGTGATATATAGATAGAATCAGTGTGGTGTATCGAGTTAGATTGCCCGTTGTGTCGAGCTGAGTACATTGCTACAACTGTTGAGTCAATTTGTTTATGAGAGTCCTGGTTAGGACTGGTAGGTCGGTGTCTAGATGGTGGTTGAGTTAACTAGTGTATGGTGTATATATACATATGTTAAATTGTGAGTTATCAGGGTAGTAAGCTCGATCCATGTCGGAGAGACTTACTAGGTTTAAATGACAGGCAGAGTCTGTGGTGGTGAATCCTTGTGGGATACTATAAGATAACAGGGGTTATCTATATGATAGAAGTTTAATAAACTATTTTTATAAAGACCTAAGGGCCTTGAGTGGAAATAAATATGAAACAGAGACGAGTTGGCTTTTGTTAAATTAAACTATTAGAACTCACTCAGCGTAGTTGACTTTGTATGTACGTTAGATTGTTTTGCAGGTGAGTCTGCTAGATGAGGTATCTTGGCTTGGGAGCGGGGCTACTCGGGTTGGTGCGCATTCGTCAGGTAATGTTATCAAAGTTAACGAGTCTAAAAATAATATTACTTTGAGAAAAACTTCCGCTGTTTATGTAAATGAAAGTTAGATGTTTTTATGAGAACCAACTATAGGGTGTCTGGTTTGGGGTCTTACCACAAGTGTTTTAAAACTATGACTTAATTATTTAGTAATCAAGTCAAGGTGTAATAAATAGTTTAACGACGTAAACAATTAAAATCCTTTATTTATTTTAATTTGATTTTCTTTAAGCAAGCTAGGTGTTAAAATACCGATTTAATTTGTTAGTAATTAAACCAAACTTTTGAAGTATAAGGCTCTAATTAAATAAATAATTAACTCATAATAATTTATTAAAAACATGAAATGTGTTTTGGATGTTTTATAAAATAAATTTGTAAATTCCTTTACAAGGTTCTGGGTTTTATAAAATAATCAAGTTTATGTACAAATTATTGGTTATAAACCTAGGATTTTAAGTAAATATTTGTCTAAGGTAATTACATTGATTTAGCCAAAATTTATTAGGTTTTTATCCCTAATAATAATAAATAAATGGTTTTACTTGGAAGTTTAATAATCAAATTTTATGAAACTGATCAGGAAAGTCCGGAGTTCAGAAAATAGTTTTCATGAGGTGGATTAAAGGCTTAAAACGGTTTAAAAAAATTAATTGCGGGTTAATCGGATCGAACACGGGTGGGTTCTGGACTTGTGCGAGCTTGTTACCATCAGACCAGAGGTCTATTAGTGTAAAGCAGCGGTCTCAAACAGACATAAGGGAGACCAACTGTGAGTCGGGTTTTATAGGGTCAAAAGCGTGTAAACAAAAAAAGGGTGCGCGGTGGTTTCGAACCTGCGACTTCCACGAGTAGTTTGAATTGTGGAAAGATTTTTGACATATCGGATTTGAATTTAATAGGGTAAAGCCACACATATTTAGAATAGTAATCCACAAACACAACATAATACTTGAATCCATCAACAGATTGTTGAACCGGTCCCCATACATCCGAATAAATTAGTTGTAGTTGTTTACTAGCAACAAACGAGTTTTGTCAAATGGCAACTTGTGGCATTTATTAATAGCACATGATTGACAATGTAAGGTAGAGTTTGATAATGATTGAAAACGAAGACCAATGTCTTTACAAAGAAGTTTAAAAAGATGTCCAAGCCGATGATGCCATTGGATTGGTGAGACGGATGTGGTAGCATTGATTTGAGGAAGAGAGGTCAACCGATTGAGGTAGTAAACAGCATTGATGTTCTCCTCCGGCATGATGGGCGCCCCCGTGTTGAGATCCTTCATAAAAAGGTGAAAAGGAAAGAACTCAACCGGAACTTGATTAGTACGAAGCAAATTATTACGCATACTAGGAACACAAAGAATATCGGGTATGTTTAAGGGTTTTTATTTGGTGGAAAATTGTGTTGAACCAATATGAGAGATAGAGAAACATGTACCATCACCCAAGACGATTTCATCAGGACCCCCATATTCAGAAACAGACGAGAGGGTTGCGGGACACAAAGTGAGATGATGAGAGGCTCCACTGTCCATCATCCACATTTGAGATCCCGTAGCAGAAGTGACAGCGTTAGCAACTGGAGTGGAGGAATTATTGTTGAAGGAGATGTAGTTGTCTTTCAAGAACTTGACGAGTTTCCTACAATCACGAGTGTCATGACCGGGAATGTTACACAAATTGCAAAATAAGTTGGTGCGATTGCCAGATGAAACCGGCAGACTCCGGTTGGCCCGAGGAGACCTTGGGGAGAAGGCAGGTGATTGGTTCCGTGTTGGCCGATTTTGTGGCTCAAATCAGGAGGAAGATCGACCCTGCTGTCGTTGGGTCACATTAGCGGTAGCAATAAGAGGAGTACTTGATTCAACTTCTTTCAAGGATCTTTCAAAATCCACAAGCGTATCAAAGAGTTTCGGGTAGGTTACTGGTTGGTCTCGAACCTTAAGCGCGACGGTGATGTTGTTGTATTCTTCACCGAGCTGGTTGAGAATATGAACCAGGAGGTCTTCTTCATGAATTGGACTTTGAACAAGAGCCAATTCGTCCGCAATGGACCGCATCTCATTCAAGAATTCGGAGATGGGCCGATTCCCTTTAGGATTCTTGGCGAGTTTAGACTTCAATGATATGATTCTGGAGCGTGAATTGCTCGCAAAACTGGAGGTTAGTCGCTCACAAGCCTCTTTGGCAGTTGAGGCAGAGGCAATGAGTGGCTGGATTTCATCGGAACAAGAGCCGAGAATAGCACTGAATATAACCTGGTCTTGGCGAAACCAGGTTGTGTAGGAAGAGTTGGGTTTGACGATATCCTTCTCATTTATGGTTTTTGACGGAGCAATGGCAGCACCAGTGATAAAATCGTCCAGCCCCAAGCCGATGAGGGTGGACTGCACATGCCGTCTCCAAACCGGAAAATTCTGAGAGGTTAGTTTGATATTGAAGTGGGTAGAAGCAGTGACGGTAATTAGAGTTGTAGAAGAAGCCATGGCTGCGTCGGAGATTGGAAAAAAGAAAGGATCGGCGCTATACTCTTTTGAGTTTTCTGGCTGTGATTACCATAACAATATGTGTAACTAGTTTTATACCCGTCCGGTGGCCGGGTTGTTTAGTGAATAACAATACAAGGTGACCGAAATTTTGACGTTTGCAAGGTGACCCGTAAATGAATAACAAACGGGTCGAAGCTTTTGAGCATCGTGATCCATCTGTATGATAATTATCGTCCCTGAAATTTAAAAGCAATTTCAGAACTTTTTTTTAAGTCATTTCAAGTAAAAAAAAATACAAGAAAATGACACGATTATCATAAAGTTTTAGTGGTTAATTACCCTACTTGTTATTTTCGGCGCAGGTATGTTTGAGTTAGCATTTTTTTTGTTGTAAAATGTTTTGATAACTGTTTTGAAATGCTGTGATAACCTTAAAAAAATTTATATAATATTTTTTTAAATATTTTATTTTATAAATAAAAGATTTAAATTTATAAAATATTGTGCTAGGCCAGCGGCGGGTTTACATATTTTGTTTACAATATATTTTTATTTTTATAAAGCATGTCGGCATACACATCTTACTTTTAAAAATATCTTAAACCGAATGATTTTTTTATTACTATTACTGAAGTATAATACAACTTCAATAATATTAGTCTGTCTCTATTTCAATGTAATTTAACTGGGTTTTAATCTAGGCATGGATTATTTACAAAAGTATAATATTTTTTTATTTATATTTTATTTATAGATCTAATTCAAAGATAATTTTTTTTATTTATAATTTATTTGTTGATTGCTTTTTAGAAAGGCAATTTATTTTTCGATAATAAAATGTAAATATAAGACAAAAAAATCAAATCTTCCATTAAATGAAAAAAGATTCAGCTACCTCTCGTCCCCTTCTTCGCACCAAACTGATGATTTCACAAAAATCAAAACCCTAAATTTCTTATCTAGACTCACCCCCCCCCCCCCAAATCCAAAGAAGTCGTTTTGAAGATTGCATATACATCCGGTCAATCTCTACCTGTTGAGCTCGCATCTTGGTCGAATCTAGGTATTGATCTCTAACTCCTTCCGACCTGTTGCAATCTTCAAAACATCATCGATTTCTTTTTCTTCGCTTAAGAACTTAAAATCGCGTTAATCAGATCTTTGATTGTGCATACCTCAAGGTATTCTACCTGGTCTTCTTTTAGGTACAACTTAATTTTGGTGGACGTAACACCACTAGCCGGAAAAAGCAGCCGGATGACTTAACACTCTCAAATTCGTTTTCGAAGTAAGGTATGTTCTGTTCATTTAGTTTGCTGAAATTGTCATATGTATTATTTTTTTCCTTCTGATTATTATTTATTTAAGTTTTACTTTGAGTATTATGCAATTTACAATAAGAATGCTTGATCAATTACTTAATTTAAGTCTGAAAAGCTTTTTAGGGTTTATTTGGGGACGAAGTCGATTGATATTTTTTGTTAAAACATCCTAATACCTGTCTATAATGTTATTATATGTTATTCGTTTTCGATTAACTTGATGAATTCAACATGTTGATTTTTTTACTTGTAACAGATATTAGGTTATCAATTGTTTGGTTTTCTAATTCATTGTTGTTTTGGGGTACTTCCGTATACCTCTTTACGGTTTGTTTGTTTTTCTAATACTTAAATATATGTTATTAATCCATTCAGTTTTGATTATAGCTGTAAACTTATTGCAAATCGCATATATTGCTGTATTTAGTGAAAAAAGCATTTTTTTAATCTTATATTTATTTTTGTTTTTTAAAAATTTATGTGGATGCCTATTTTTTGGCAACAAAACAGCACATGTATAAAAACAGTAAGTTTGGTTCGGGCATGTTTGAAATAGTAAATTTATGTGGATGCCTGTTTATATAAAGTAGTAAGTGAAACAAAAGAGCACATGTATAAAAACACATATTTAACACGGACTGTAAGATCGACCCATCAGTTTAATAGATCTCGCCTCGGGCATGTTTGGTTCATAGACAATTGAAGTTAAATCCGTAGACTTCAAAATATTCACTGAAAAAAATGGATAGTATTACGCAGGTTATATGACGCAATGAGTGTAATATTAAGTTAAAAAAACACTTAACTAAATTAAAACATACTCTCAGGTAAATGAACCAACTTCACCCGAGATGCATACACGATATATTTCCTCGAGATAGCTCGATACATTTTCCACATGTCAGTATGCCTCGAGTCGAATAACAAAAACTGTATTATATGACCACTAATACAAATTACATCTTGTTAGTAAACAAACGAACATGATACAAGTTTATGTAGTAATGACATTGGACACACTTTAATAATTTAAAGTAATAACTACTTACGACGCATCTTGAAGAAATATGACAAAATGCTTCCGACCCAAAATTCTCTCACCCATGATAATTATGCCAACAACATCTACAAAAAACATAAGTCTTTATATTATATTCAACTAAAAAAATCTATATAAAATCAACAAAGTAAATGTATGTATATAAATATAGATACGGATATAAGTAAACATACCTATAATTAGGTTCTGGGGTCTCCTATCATGCATTAGTGTTTTGATAGAAGGGACTAATGGATACAAACAAAAGCCGTATGGTACCTTACTTAAAAACGGAATCAGTTTAGAGTCTTCCTTAATAACGATCTTGTAATCACCACAAATGAGCTTGTAGTTTTCGTATTTTGGATAGTCTTGATATCTAAAATTCTCAATTTGAAATCGATGCAACACAAATACATTGCCCACCAAATTCATGTCATTGTAAAGGTGGATTAAAGGTGCTGGGACGAAAGCAACTATTTTTTGCCGCTACAAACAAAAAATACTTTAATTTCAAATCTATAAAGAAGATATTATTTAACAAATTAACAATAGCTTACGTATTGATCAAGGAAAATAACAGCAAAACTGTTTTCATCCGCAAGAGAAAATATGAACTCAACCCAAACAAAGTTAACAGTATACCAGACTCCATATTGTTTGAGCGATGAAAACGAGTCAACGGTGTAGTGAACATTTATTTTCAACTACAATTTAAAATTTAACAAACCTGCAAAAACAAAATACTATGAAGTCAATAACAGTTTTATTTCTGCTATAATTGTTTAGAAAATAAATGTGCCTAAGTTGCTTGATTGACATTTATTCGATTAGTAACTGTCATTAGGACAATTTTAATCCAATGAAATATTCAAATATTTGGTATTTATATAAAAGCAATAAGTCATTAAATTAATTTGGACAACTATGTACTTATACTAACCTTTTAACAAAAACAAATTTAATAAATATCAACAAACAAAACTTGTAATATACCAATATCAATTAAAACAAAAGTTTCAATTCAATAGAGGAATAAACAACACCACTAATACAACCAAATTAAAACCATTCTCATAGCTGCAATTAATAAAGTACATATTACTGGAATAAATAGAAACAGAACATTGAAACCCAACCCGTCAAAAAAAT
This sequence comes from Smallanthus sonchifolius, assembly GCA_023525975.1. Lineage (NCBI taxonomy): Eukaryota > Viridiplantae > Streptophyta > Magnoliopsida > Asterales > Asteraceae > Smallanthus > Smallanthus sonchifolius. The sequence continues at coordinate 83,139,413 of CM042032.1, read as the reverse complement.
TTGATTGCCAAATCAAAAAAGCAAACCAGTAAACTATCTTTACTAAATTGTGAATACTATTTCGATTTCTAATTCTATCCAACATATACTAAGAATTCAGAATAAGTAATGCATACATGCTATTTACGGATTGAACACCTGCTTATTAATGGAAAATGTAAAATACTAAGACTTGATGAACAACAAATACTAAGCAACTATAAAACGCAATTAACAAAACTTGAAAACATATAACCTGCAAAAAAATATTTTGAAAAGAAAAATTCTCTATCACACTGGATCAACAGGGAGTTATATGTGAATGTAATTGAAAAAAATATAAGTTTTAACCTGAATACTCATTTTCGGTTGAGTTTAAGTGCTAGAAAAAAGGAAGAAGAGGGTAGTTAGAGGGGATTACATGAGGGGTGGTTAAGGTGTAACAATAGTTTGCACATTAATTTTGTTTTAAACACTTATATAATATTTTTTTATGTGTCTAATATTAATTTCTTTCATATACATTGTTTTCTGTTATATTATGATTGTTTGAATAAAATATTACTTCTTCGAAAAATGTTATTATATATCAACCACATTATCCCATTTCCAATTCATCAAGGCTCGCTTTCGTTTTCCTTACTTCTCAAAATGACGCATCTAAAGAAGATAAAAATAATAATTTCGTGTGTTAAAAACATACAAAAATAATCTATCAAATATGACAGGCTTAAATAAACATTACCTCCTCCATGAACTCACGTTCAAATTGAGATTTATACGGACTAAAGTTAGCTCCGAATGATATTATCTCTACACTATCACTGCCTCCCTAAAATACATCATACGTTATAATAAAAAACAGATATGTAGACTGAAAAACTGTTATAACCAGAATTTAAATTAAAGATTTATAAAACATACAAAATTTGCAGGTTTCTCAGATTTTAACGCAATTGGTTTCGAATTATCATGCTGCTTCATGTTGGCTGATACACCTTCGGACGGTTTCTTTAGACTGTCCACCGATATCACCTTCTCTTGACAAATTTCCTTCTTTTCCTTCATCTTAAAAAAAACCAATTATTATATTTGAACCATGATAATGGTCGAATATAAAAACAACAAATATATGCAACTATTGAGAACCATATGATAATTACCTTGGCTTTACAGAATGAACAGGAAAGTTTTATGAGAAAGTTCTAACAAAAAAGAGATTAAGGTGGTATTTATAATAGTAATCAACTGTATAACCCACTCTCCCAATTACCAAATTGTCGGGAGATGGTTTTAACCTGAATCCGATTGGCAGTTTTTTCCTCTTATAGTTTATTTGTTTGTTTTTTATATTTATTATCATAATATGTATTTCAAGATTAATTGTATATTACATTTTATTTTTATAAAAATATTTTACTTATTTGTTCAATCTTATATTTTTAATTTTTTTTACAAAATTCTAGTTTTGTTTTTATATTTTACCGGATGGCTTGGTTTTGTTGATGGGCCATTATCTGAAACAAATATGTAATTATCAAAAAGTAGTAAACAAAAAAATCAATAAAAATGTCAGCTTTCATCAATTTTAACTAAATGACCAGGGGCTGCAATTGCATATATATTTTAAACAGGTCAACTATTTATATAGAAACATCGAGATAATGGGGCAACCTGAACTGAACTGAACTGCTTATATTAATATAAACAAAAGATTTAAACTAAATATATTTTTTGTCTTTTTATATATTTTTTATAAAAATTTATGTTTAACACATTCTTTACTAATTTTATATTTCATGTTTTACTGCTAACTTAAAATTTGGGTTTTGCTTTTTGCAGGCCGTATAGGAGCATATTTTTAATATTGAAGATTTGTGAGTCAGGTATATAACCCCTCTGTTAGCTTTCTATAAAGACAAAGTCATGTTATTTTATAAACTCTAATTAAGTTGAGTGTTTTTTTTACTGTTTTTTAAATCCTAGACAATACCGGTGGTTGCTTGCTGAAAAATCGCAGCTTTTATCAGATTTTTTTGGAGAAAAAACGTGGGAATGGTCAGAGTCTGTAATCTGCTGCAACTCACCTGTTTATAACCGTTTATAATCAAACGTCCAGGATTCATCATTGTTTTGATCTACAGGCTGACATTATCAGGATGGAAAAACCGCTAGAAAGCGGTTGGAATTAAGACGGCCAGGATTGATCCTGCGTAGATCGGACGGCTGACGGTAATCACCGGATATAACTGATTATTCGGCGTCAATAATAAGAGGTAATTGTTGATTGAATTGAATTTAACATTTACAAATACAAGGAAGATACAAATACTAAGGCCTGCGTAATTACAGGAGGAATTGAAGGAATTTAACTTGGAAACTCTAACGGCTCTTGACTAAATATAGACCTCAAGAATAATATAATTAATTAAAATTATTTAAATTGAAACTAATTAATTGGATGATGCCATTGTGTTGATACAAACTCAACAGCCCCACCCAAATACTTTTGATAAAAACACGCCATCTAGCTCACCTACTCAAGCTAGTCCAGCATCAGTGGCCTCCTTTGATGATACACACACTCATGGGTTCTTTTCAATAAATGGTGTATACTCAAGAACAGTTCAAATTGAACCAGAGTTCAATGAATTACAGCTAACTGATGATGAACCAACAAGGTATAGTGAAGTTACTAGGAACAAGTAGTTGGAAGAAGCAATGGAGAAAGATTTGAATCGATCGAAAAGACAGAACATTGAAGTTAAGAAAGCTACCTAACATGCATAAGCCAATCGGTTTAAAAAGGGTACAAGTTGAAACAAGATACAAATGGAAAGATCACGAAATACAAAGCAAGACTACTGGCTAGGTGTAACGAACCAAAATCCGGGTTTCGTTATAAATAAATAAATATTCTAATAAATATTATGGTGAAAATAATATTTTAGAAATAAGTTGAAACAAGTGGGTTTCAAGTTAGTAATGGGGTTATATTAGTTTTTACCTAATTTTGGAATGAATATGGGTAAAATGGAAGTTGGAGCTAAATCGTGCAATTTAGCTTGAATTCGTAAAGGTTTTGGCTCACACAACACCTTCCTAACATCAAGTAAGTGATTATCTTCTTTTTTATTTCACCTTTGATGTGTTCTTGGTGGGTTTTGGGTGAAATCCGAAATTTATGATGCATGTGGTTAATTAGTGTTAGATTGTTGATAATCTAGCTAAACTAAAGGAAAAGAATGGTGATTAACATCCTAGAACCCTTTGATTTTGATTATGAGAAGTTAGGGTTCATATGGAGAAATTTAGGGGTGTTTGGATTATGATGATAGAATATTGAATTAGTGATGATTAAGTGTTTATATGATGTTAGACACTTGATTGAACACCAAATTAACCTAATAATAATTGTTGAATGAAAATTTGTGTTAAGATAAGGATAATGAAACTCAAGTAGGTTAGTTTGGGGTGAAAGAGGGTGTTTGGATATGAGTATAACTCAAGCGGGTCAGTTTGGGTTGGAAATGGGAAATTGGGTTGTAAACCCAATTATAATATGATTTTGATGTATGGTTAGATTACTAAACTAGGTGTATATGTTTAGGTAATCAAATTGCAAAACTTGAAGGTGGTGTGGGATCTTCTAACCCGAAAGGTAAGTGCTCTTGCACTTACTTAGTAATTAATGATAAATAGTGTTATATGCAATGTTGTATGCATAATGTGTTAAGTTGCATAATGTGTTATGCGGTATGAATGTGCATAGAGGTGTATGAGTAAATGAATGAATGTAGTTATAGTTTAAATATTATAATGGATGTGGATATGGAGTTATGGTCTAAGTACCATAATGAATATGTGGATATGGAGTTATGGTCTAAGTACCATAATGGATATGTGGATATGAAGTTATGATCTAAGAATCATAATGGAAATGAGGTTATGGCCTTTGTGCCATAATGGAAATAGAAACGTGTTGATTATGTATGATAAATGCAAAGAATGAAATTTGTAGGTGAAATGCAAGTGATATGTAGCCTAACGACACATTTGGGTGGAAACGGGTCAAATGGGTGAATGGATGAAAACAAGTAGTATTTACTTGTTTGATATGTAGTGTTATATGTGGTGTTATGTAGGAAAAGCTCCGGGATAGTCAAGGTCAAGTTTATGGCAAACGTTGGATTCTTGTATGCGCTTTTGGTGATTTCGGGTGAAATTAGATATTCATCTAATGGATGTAAATGGATTTCTTGAAAATGTATTTTGATGTTAAAAATGTGGTATGAATGTTTTTGGTCAAAACCCATGTGTTGGAAATTTTTGGGTGTCATGTTATATTGGTAAAAGTTGGAAAAATTGTTAATTGTTGAAATCTGCAGGTCTGAAAACTTTTTGGAAAAAGGCACTCTTCGCGCCACGCGAAAAGTTGAGGACCGGTCTTCGCGACACGCGAAGACTTGGTTTCCCGGACCTGCACTTTTTGGACTCCCTCGCACCACGCGAAGGGAGGGAGCTGGTTCTTCACGACACGCAAAGATGTAAAAAAAAATTCTTGGGACGAATGCTTCCACGTGTGTAATTGTTTATTATAGATGGTGTTTTAAAATTTAAGGTGTTACACTAGGGGTTCTATTTAACAACCCTATATTGATTTTGATGAAGTTTTCACTCCTGTGGCTTGACTCGAGACCATACGACTTTTACTTGGTTTATCGGCAAAACGAGGATGTGAGGTGCGTCACTTCGACGTAAAATCTGCATTTCTCTATGGGAACCTCAAAGAGGAAGTCTTTGTCCAACAACCCGGTGGTTTTGTTGTACCAAGTAAAGAATAATTAGTGTACACGCTCGATAAAGAATTATATGGTCGACGTCAAGGTCCTTGTGGTTGGAACATACAACACAACAATACACTAGTTTAACTTGGGTTCAAACGCTACCCACATGAACATGCAGTGTATAAAACGAGAGCTAATGATTCGGTACTAAAAGTAGGCGTCTATGTCAACGACCTAATAGTGGCCGGACCAAATAAATAGGAGATAGCAATGTTTAAAACGAAAATGGAAAATTTTCAAAATGAGTGATCTCGGTCCCTTCTCATACTACCTGGGAATCGAAGTGTAACAAAAGGAAGGCTTTAGCACTTTAAAACAAGGAGGATATGCATGGAAGATCCTTCATTCATAAGGGATTCTAGATTGAAATGCATCGAAAACTCCAATCGAATTTAAAATTCCATTGAATAAGGATGATCAAGGAAACCCGGTTGATGCAACAAGCTATAGAAGGTTTAATGGCAGTTTGCGTTATTTAGTTCATACGAGACCGAATCTATCCTATGACGTCGGGTCAGCTAGCAGGTTCATGGAAGCAGCTAAACTCAGCGACATTTAGGTTGTGAAGCAGATTCTAAGACACACTAAAGGAACACTTGATTATGGTATCAAGTTCGGGTGCGATGGAAACACAAAACTGATCAGGTTTTGCGATATCAATCATGCATCTGAACAAGATGGCTCAAGGAGTACAAAAGAGATGGTTTTCTATTTTGGAGACGCACATGTGTCATGGAGTTCACAAAAATAGAAACTAGTGGCTATCTCTCCGTGCGAAGCTGAATTCATGGTGTTATATAGCGATAGTAGTTGCACAATGGGTGTTGGATTTGAAAATTTAACACAAATGGTGTTTCCATACTTGCCAACCACGAATTATGGTGTTTCCATACTTGCCAACCACGAATTGTGGTTGGTAACCACGAATTATGGTTCCTAAGGGTTGCCAACCACGAATTGGTTGAAAACATTGCTTGCTAACCACGAATTGTGGTTCCTAAGGGTTGCTAACCACGAATTGTGGTTCCTGAGGGTTGCCAACCACGAATTGGTTGGAAACAATGGTTGCCAACCACGAATTGAAGTATTAATTTTTCTTGAACGAATTGATATAGTTTATCATGAGTGAATACTCATAATTTAATCACAATGAATTGTTGGTGCACTCATGATGAGGACTCACCATGGTGAAGGAGTGTTGGTATTTCAATAGGGTCGAGCTGACCTGGCATGTCAATTTCGGCCAAAACAAATTCTGATGAATTATTTACATAACGTTTTTATTCCGAAATAAAAAATTTCAATAGGGTCGAGCTGACCTGGATTCGAGCTGACCAGCCAGGGGCTGCCGCCCCTTGGACCCCGCTTCTCTCGGGGGCACTGCCCCCGAACCCCCGTTAGTTCCGTTAATATCCAAATAAGTGTCGACTCTTATTTGTATACTAAACGTAATCTATGGTACACTAAAATACCAACACTCCTTCACCATGGTGAGTCCTCATCATGAGTGCATCAGCAATTCATTGTGATTAAATTATGAGTATTCACTCATGATAAACCATATCAATTCGTTCAAGAAAAATTAATACTCAATGGATAAACCATATCAATTCGTTCAAGAAAAAATAATACTCAATAGGAGAGAACAATCAATTCGTGGTTGGCAACTCTTAGGAACCACAATTCGTGGTTGACAACCCTTAGGAACCACAATTCGTGGTTAGCAAGCAATGTTTTCAACTAATTCGTGGTTGGCAACCCTTATGAACCACAATTCGTGGTTAGCAAGCAATGTTTTCAACTAATTCGTGGTTGGGAACTATGTAAACACACAATTCGTGGTTGGCAAGTATGGAAACACCACAATTCGTGGTTGGCAAGTATGGAAACACCATTTGTGTTAAATTTTCAAATCCAACACCTATTGTGCAACTACTATCGCTATATAACACCATTTAAGAAAAAAATTCCAACAGCATATCAAGAATTGTGGCTTATAGGGTTGCTAAGTGATTTGACGAGTTGGAAGGAAGAACAAGTGTTGTTACATGTGGATAATAAACCTAGGATAGCTTTAATGAAGAACTCAGTGTTTCACGGGAGGAGCAAGCATATCAATGCTCGGTTTCACTTCAAAAGAGAAATCATTAAAAGGGATGAGGTAGAAGTCAAGCATGTACGTGGGATGTACGCGGGAATAAATAAAAGGCCAACATACTTACTAAAACACTTCCAAGAGTGAAGTTTGAAAAAAAAACATGAACTCTTGGGTGTCAAGGATTGGAGGGATACGGGTCAAAATTAGGGGGTGAAAGGGTGAATTAAGGCTCGATAATAATGACCCTGAGGGGTTAAAAGATAATTCAAAGAGTTTTATGGATTATTTAAGTTCCGAAGTATCAGTACTTTTGAATTTATTTGATTAGTATTTGAGTGTAACTAGGTTTCTTATTCTCCAAGGCAGCATAGTATAAATACGTCTTTGTATTTTTTGTTTGTGTCATTCGTTTCCATTCAAGTATTAATATAACGGAGAAAAGAGTCGTGATCGAGTTGATCATTAAATACTGTGTGTTTTGAGCCGATTATTTAACAATTTGTGTGTAAATTTGATACAACTTTGTAGTCATTGAATTTGCAATTAAACTCGGTTATATTGTGTTATGGTATATGCGTGTTGTAGTTCATTGCAATCTCATTAAGCTTTCTAAACTTCGGCTTCTATCAATACACATGTCTAGCTCCCAATCCATGCCGACGATTACATCAAAACTACCAAGTGTGACCGGCATAAGGTCGATATCAAGAATATGGCTAGCTAGATCAAGCTTACAACCCTTAAGAATGTGCGAGCTGTTTCGACCAACGTCCTGTTCTTTCGTTCAGCGACACCGTTTTGTTGAGCAACATATGGCGCACTGAATTCATGATGAATTCATTTTTTTAGACAAAATAAGCCCATTTTGCTATTCTTAAATTCGCTGCCATTGTCACGGGAATATCTTCGATCTTCTTCTCTTCTGACGGCTGTTCAGCAACGAGGGCCAAAATGGCCGTATGCCCCTTTCGAAGACATTTTTGTGCTTTCATGAAGGATATGATACCCATGACAGTACCAACCCTTTCGCCCTGAACTGAAAGAATTTCTCCACTCGGGAGGGGTATGTGAACGATTTTCTCATGACAAATGATTTCCGCTTGGTTTTTAGACAACCAATCCATGCCGACGATTACATCAAAACTACCAAGTGTGACCGGCATAAGGTCGATATCAAGAATATGGCTAGCTAGATCAAGCTTACAACTCTTAAGAATGTGCGAGCTGTTTCGACCAACGTCCTGTTCTTTCGTTCAGCGACACCGTTTTGTTGAGCAACATATGGCGCACTGAATTCATGATGAATTCCTTTTTTTAGACAAAATAAGCCCATTTTGCTATTCTTAAATTCGCTGCCATTGTCACTCCTGATTCTTCTGACTTTCAGATTGAATAAATTCTCCAAACCCAGGATTAAGTATTGCACCAACTCAGTGGTTTCAGTTTTAGAGAAAAGAAACTTAACCCATGAAAATCTGGAGTAATCATCAGTTACTACCAAGAAGTACGATTTTCCACCAATGCTCCTAATACTGATAGGACCGAACAAATCCATATGCAGCAACTCCAAAGGAGTTACGACAGAATTCGTCGATTTAGATTTGTGAGATTTCCTTCTTTGCTTCCCCTTCTTGCACGGAATACAATCATCAGGAACTGAGAATTTCATTTTCGGAATACCAAGCACAAGATCATTCCTAACAATGTAGTTCATCTTCCTGTAGTTAATGTGAGCTAGCTTCCTGTGCCACAATATTGAATCAGATTCCGACGCCTTGGAGAGTAAACATGTTAGAATTGAATCCGTTGTAGTGGCGACACTCATGTCAAGGACATACGTGTCATTTCTCCTTGGAGCCTTCATGAGAATCCATTCATCAGGAATCACAAAACCCGGTTTCAGAATATAGCATTCATGATCGTTGAAATGGAACGAAAACTTCTTGTCACAGACTTGTGATACGCTTAAAAGATTGTGTTCCAGCTGCTCAACATAATTCACCTTTTCAAATTTGACTTTGTCATTCTTTAACGTTCCCTAGCCAGTTATGTACCCGCCTTTATATGGTAGGGTTGGTTGTGAGGGCAAAGTTGATTTTTGATCGACATAAGAAGTCGATCATATCATTAAATCCTTCGGATTTCTTTCCTTTGGTAAGATATGTTGTAAGGTTGTGGTATGGGGAGATCTTATCATCAGGGTTATTGATGTCTGCCATTGTTGTTTGATTTGGAGGGAAGGTTAGAATATGGGAGGCTTTGAATGTTTTAAAGATGAAGGGCTTTGAATGTGGTGGGGACTTAAGAGAAAGTGATGTGGGTTTAGGGTGAGATTGAAGGTGAAGAGGTGGTAAGGAAATTGGATTTGTTCTTATAACGGCAGAAGAGGGAAAAAGCAAAATGACTTGTACAGTACAACCTTATTCACCTTTTACTGTTACAGCTGTAATACACCGAGGCAGTCATGGTAAAGACTGACGTTAACTTTTACAGCGGGTAAAAGTTAATTTGGACTTAAATTTACCCATCAGCAGCAAACTTGGTTGCTGTGGAAGAATAAGTCTGTCCGCTGCAACCTTGGTTGCTGCGGAAGGTTAAGTCTGTCAGCAATTTAATAATCCGCAGCAAGGATGTTGCTGCTGACAGTCTTAAAGAAATCTGCAGGAAACCTGTTCATGCTGATAACTTAAAGCAGTCAGCTGCAAATCTTTTGCTGCTGAAGATTAAATCTGTCAGCAGTTAACTCATCTGCTGCTGATGGATTTAATAATCCGCAACAAGGATGTTGCTGCTGACAGTCTTAAAGAAATCCATAGGAAAACTGTTCCTGCTGATAACTTAAAGCAGTCAGCTGCATATCTTTTGCTGCTGAAGATTAAACCTGTCAGCAGCTGAAGGACAAAAATGCTGCTGACTTATAACTTTTATTTACAGCATAAGACAAAACATATTTTAAAATGGAATTTTTAGAGATAGATTTTAATCGAAGTTCATCATATCAATTGATTCAACTAAATATTTAAATCTGGCTTTATCAAAAGGTTTTGTAAACAAATCAGCATATTGCTCATTCGTATGAACTTTGGTTAAAATAATCCTCTTTTTCTCAGCTTGATCTCTTATGAAATGATACCTGATGTCAATGTGCTTTGTCTTTGAGAGCTGCACCGGATTGTTTGTGATTGAGATAGCACTCAGTTTCTTTGAGGTGCTCTCAAGCGCTCAATTCCGTTCGATTATCTTATACACCTTATGTACCTTATTTTTGTGTGGTGCTCCTAAGTACCTAGAAACACATTTTCTGTATAAAGATCTTGTACCTTTTAATGAAATTACGTCTAAAGTACCTTAGACAAAACCGTTGGTTTCCTTCCATTATCCCTCTAAAGTCTAAAGTATTCATTGCATGAATTTTCCTTCAATTCAATGTCTATCAACAATAACACACAATCACCTATCATATGCAACAAAATGGTTGAATTGTTCAAAAACCATAATCAACTTTTCATAGTCTCCTTATCAGCAATAGCAAAAGCACATGCAATATGTGGTTATAGTATTTTGTACCAACATTTATCAATTGTAACACCTACCTTCTAATACATTTTGGAGGAATATTTTAATAAACAATCACTTAATTATAACACTACTAGAAAACAAGACTATCAGCGACACATATTTACGGACGCATGAGTCCGTCGAAAAACTACTGATGGATCATCGACGGAATCCGTCAAGATCCATTTCTTAAGTATTTTTTTTTTTTGGTTGACTCGTCGGAGATCCATTGGTAATTTCTGAAAGGACTCATATTCCTTTGGTAAATATCCATCGTTGAAGCAAGACCAATAATTCCCACACATAGACTTTTCTAGAAAAGACATATGCCCGTTTGTCTAGAAATGTTTTTTGATGACTAACTGTCGGAATTTTGCGAATTGAATTTTTTATTTGATTCTCGGTAGACTTTTTTAGTGGTTTGTCGGTGTGAGTCCCTTACTGACAGATTATCCATCGGAAATCTGTTAGCAAAACCTTTTATAAATAGCAACAATCATGTCTCTCTAGATATGGCAACAAAAACTAAACGTGTGTTAAGCTTTATATAAAAAGCCAAGATGGTAAGCGTCGAGTCCCTCAAGTATGGCAAATCGTTTTTTGAGTGTGGTCAGTAGGAAGAGCTAATATGACATATCGTTGTTAGCGAGTTTGTTGGAATTGTTGGTCTCAGAATTTAAATACTCTGTCGTTTGTGCGTATTTTAACGATGGGACATCAGATTGGGCTAGAATTATTGGGCTTGAAATTTAGACCCAATCCTTTATCTGTCATGAGCACACATGTAAATGTTTTTTTTATTTATATGTGTCATCAATGTCTAGCCAATGGAACTCGTGGGCTCACTTATAAATATAGTTTATTGTTTTACGTGGTGCTCGCGTTTATTCATCGAGCTTTGGGGGCACAAAATACAAGAAGATGGGAAAGTATTGCCCGGGTTCCCATGACAAGCCATAGGCACGCGCATGAGCACACTTATAGAGATAAGAGAATGTAATGTGATTTATCAGTAATATTTGGAAATATAATGTAATTTGTTTGTATACTTGTATTAATAAAATTACGATTACAATAAAACGGCAATGTATAATCTATAAAACGCAATGTAATTGTGTGTAAGATTTAGAAATAAAAGTTATGATCCGATGTGGGTCTAGATACATGTATAGTTTTTTGATGTTTCATGTAATGTACATGTGTAGATTATTTGTTATGACATATTTTATGGTTTAGTGTAATCTTTAACACATTACAAGGCCCATTAAGGTCTTGTTAAAGTATATATGAGTGTAATAAGTTGGTAATTACCCAATTTTAAAGGATGACATCTATGGTAATCCGTTATAACTCCTCGTGAATTAGTTTGATATCACAAGCATGCGTTGTAACCAACCCAGTAACATATTACGAGGCCTATTTAGGTGTAATATGTTGGTAATTATTGACAAGTTTTCATATCCGTTTGTACTTACTGACAGATTTCCAACAAGGTTTTCCGACGCATAGGTAGATAGTAATAATAATAATGATAATAATAATAATATTTATAAGGGAAATTGGATTTTAATAATCCCATATTTTACCAATTAGTTAATAATAATACCAACTGAGAATATTATTACAACCAGTCCCTACTTTCAAACTATTTTTTTACATTGGACCCCGGTTAAAAAAACTTAACGCCGTTAGATTTTATATGACGTGGACATCTGCAAACCGCCGAAAAGTCGAGCCAAGCTACAGTTTATTTTATTTTTTTTATTTTTATGTTTCTTTAAATTTAAATTAATTTGAAAAAAAAATGAATTATTATGAAATAATATAAAATAATTTTAAAGTTATAATAAAATTAAAAAAACTAAAATTATAAATAAAACTAAAGTTTAATTTAAAATATTTTTTTATGCATGTTGGTAATTCCGTTGGTAATTTTATTAAATAATGTTTAACTTGTTGGTTGCTTCCGTTGGTAATGTGTCTATCGGTAGTGAAAATACCCAAGACCATATCTCCTACGGATTATCACGAAAAATTCTTGATAGTAACCTCTTATAAGGACTGATTTTGTACGAAACCTTTTGTTAGTGATGTGAAGTAGATTAGTGGTGTAATAAACATCGAAACAAGTAAAAAGTTATAGAGTACATGTTTGTTCGAGATTATTATGAATTCTAGCTCTTAGGAACCTCGGGGATTGAAGGGGGTGGTGTCCCCTAGCGCCCCTGGTGGGGTCCAAGGGGAAAAACATTAGTTGCTCCCATATTTCATTGTTAATTGTGATCAACAACTTGGTCCATAAATAGTAGCAAATACGTACAAGCAGTAGCAGTTACGAGCAATAGTGAGTCTACATCAACAGTAAGTTGGGTGAGTTAATTACTGCTAAAGGAGTTCCTTATGAGCGATTTTTTTGCTGATAGAGTTACTGCTGATGTAACTGAATAACCGTCAACTGACTTATTATTTCACGAAGAGTTGTGACGTTTTTCTCTTATGTTTTTATAATTGAAGAGCATGATCGTTCTCGTTTCTTTTTTAATTATCTGATTAAAGATTTAGAGAATACCACCAACATACTTTAATATGAAAGTGATTCAGTACACGATTCAAAGAGATTATCTAGACCATTACCAAACTATAAAACCTACGTATGAGTAGATTTCATGAGTTAATCATGTCCATTCTATTCGGGATCATCAAGACTGATATTGGTAATGGATATATAGAGGTGACCGTACGTGGACTAGAAAACTCACAAATTATGTTTCAACGGACAAGAGTGATTAGGGTAAAAGACAACATCGTAATGAATGATTCCTACCATCATCAACTACTTGGGGAGGCAATTTCTATATTCTCATTCATGAAAATTGTATTTTATAAGGTTACCAAGATAAGGTGGTGCACTGTGTACCCAATCGGGGGTGATCGTGGTCAACGAAGAAATAAAGTTATCATTGAGAGTCAGAAACACCTAGATACCCGATTAGTAATAAGTGTTCTATCTAAAAAAACACAAAGACTTCAGCCTGAGTGGTTGAGGTAAGGTACCAAGACTTCATTTAAATAAGTAGGTCTTGAGTTCAAGTCTCACTTGTGATAAAAAAAATGTTTTAGGTTGGGTCAGGAGGTTTTCTCACATATAGTGGGTTTCCTCCTAAGGGTGGTGGAGATGATCAGGTAGACAAGTGACCCGTCAGTTATCCAAATTGCCGTTCAAAAAAAGAATCTAAAAAAAACACACACACATTGATTGTACCATTTTAGTTAGAGAAAACCATGATAGTACTTTGGTATTAGTATAAAGGAATTAAGTATACATAGAGAGAAGTACTCAAGAAAAAGAATCAACTATTATCGGTTATGAACATTGAGTTGGTTAAAGTCAGTCAGTGCTCGGGCCGGGTTGGCATGAACCATGGTTGTGTCGTATCAATGTTTACCGGTGTTCTAATATATATAGAGGGTGCCCGCGCGATGCGGTGGGGAACACAGACACTATAATCACGTAACATGTTTCTTTTTAATTAGAAAAAAACTATAGCAATACCATACTCAAATTAAAGAGAATAAAATGTTTGTTTTTATGGCGTAATTTTTTAAAAAAAATATTAACGTATGAAAAATTTACGACCGTTTAAAGTCATGAGGGGATATGGTAATTACTGTATGAATAACTTGCATTTTCAGTTTTTTAAAGCATTAGAGTGTTGTACTATGCGTTCTAAAAGATGTGTAAGTAAAACTTTTAAAAAATTAGTATAGTGGAGTCACTAATCCGTTAACAGGCTAATTAATTGGCCGAATGTTCACTACTAGAAAACATGTATATTTTTTATAAAAGTTTCCGACAAGTTACCAACAAAAGAAATTTTTCACAAGTTAGCGACAACTTTCCGATAAAACAAAAACAAAAAAGTAACCAAAAGATTTCCTACAATTTTCCGACAAATTTATTAAGTAAGTTAACTTAATTATTTAATATAATCGTCGGAATATTGTCGAAATTTACCAATGAAAGGCTTTTATCGCTAATTCGTCGGAGAATTAGTAGGTACTTTGTCGGGAAATACATTTCCTACGAGGTTTTCACTACTAGAAAAATATGATTTTCCGACAAACATTTCTAACCAAAAATTTTTTGTCAGAAATTCCGACAACTTTCCGACCGGTTTCCGACCAAAACGAAACCCTAAATTTAACGACAAGTTTCCGACAAATAACCGACAAAAGAATAAACTTGTCGGAAATTATCAGAAATTTCCAACAAATTTCCGACCAAATTGATTTTAACCAAATTGTTTGAAGTTTGGTCGGAAAATGGTTTGTAATTTTCTACAAATTTCCGACCAAAATGTCTTTGACCAAATTGTTTGGAGTTTGGTCGGAAAATGATCGGTAATTTCCTACAAATTTTCGGCCAAAATGATTTTAACCAAATTGTTTGTAGTTTGGTCAGAAAATGGTCGGTAATTTCCAACAAATTTCCGACCAAAATGATTTTAACCAAATTGTTTGGAGTTTGGTCGAAAAATGGTTGGTAATATCCTACAAATTTCCGACCAAAATAAATTTTTTTTTTTGTTATTTTTTTACTCATTGATTACAACAATAATTACCATTTAAATAATAATAAAAATAATATTATTAAGAACCTTAAGAAAAATAACGAAGAACTAGAATGGAAAAGATTCATTATCGGAAAGAGTAAAGCCGAAGTTCCACAACTAATTGAAGAGACAGAAGAAGAAAAGTTCAAAAAAAAATGAAGTCAGAAACCAGTAGTTATGTAAAGAGAGAATTGGAATCTCTAAAGTTACTGTTATCAGAAAAATATAATTCAATTTACTAAAACTGTAGTAACGGGAATCACTAAATTTCTAATCTAATTCAATTTACTAAAACTGTAGTAATTCAATAAACTGAAATTCCAGAATACTGAAAGATAGAACCTGGAACTTTGTGAATCTTTTCTGAGATCTGAACTTTGACCGGTGCAACTCTCGGCTTTGGGCTTCTAATCCTCAATCCTTTCGATTTTCACACTCTATTCTTCAAATAAGAAAAATAAAATTGTTTTTCTTCCATTTTTCCTTTATGTATTCGAACAGCACAACTAACAAAAGTTGTTCTTGTATTCCTTTTCTGCGCAAACAACAACCAAAAGAAAAAACACCAAAGTTTGTTCTTCCCTTTTTCCTTTTCTGACTTACGGACAGAAACAAGGAAACCAAATGCCTTTTCTGTCTTCGACGAGAAACAAACAGGAACAAACAACACTGATTTTCCCTTCCGATTATTTGGACAACAATTCTTCCTTAACCAATATAGCCCTTTCGATCGAATGAACAAGAACAACAACAAAAGCACAAATAAAAATATTTGTTTTTTTTTGTCTTTCTTTCTTTTCTGTCTTGTGTGACTTTTGAACATTAATCAAAGGAACAAACTAAAAATTTTCTAGGTTCAGTAAACGCACAACAACAACAAAAGACACGAACCTTTTCAAACCCGCTTCTTTCCTATCGATTTTAAATTTTTCGACACATTCAGATCATGAACTAGAACAAAGGAAAGAGAACAATGTTAGCGATTTCCAGTGTTTTGCTTATGATTGCTTCTTCCGTTCGTTCTTCTCTTCTTGATTATCTGGTTCTGAATCAATTTTTCTGAATTGATTTGTACTGAATTGATTTTATTCTGAATCAATTTTGATTTGTACTGAGTCGATTTTGACTGAATTGATTTTGATTTGTACTGCATCAATTTTGGCTGAATCGATTTGATGATGACGATCACAGATACGAATTTCTTGAATGCAATTGGAACTTGGCTCTTATACCAATTGTAGCCCAAGATCGGATTGAACAAACAAGTGAATTGACACAGACTTGGAATCGAATTATGAACAGAACGTTACACTTGATTATAGGGACAATCGTCTATTTGTAACCCTAAAACTAAAGGATGTGTCATTTCATCCAAACGACACACATACGTACTTAAACATTTTTAACCTTCTATACTTGACACTTTTCACTACAAGGAAAAGGCTTAATAGCGGCGACATTTGTCACCGCTAATACACCAAAATGTCGCTGCTAATAACTTTTAGCGGCGACAGTCGCCGCTATTGAGTCGCCGCTAATGCCTTTATTTCGGTTTTCTATTTTTTTTTTTCATATTTTCAATATTTTTCAGTTTTTTTTCAAATATAAAATACTTGTAAATATACAGTTTTGAGACATATAAACATATAAAACATATAAACTACATAAACATATAAAAACTACATTAATATCATCATTCGTTAATGTTTGGTACAATAAGTTATAAAAATAAAACTACATAAAACGTAAAACTAGTCCTTAGATCATCATCATTGTCGTCCCCTTCTTCCGTGTTAGTTGTATGCTTCTCACCAAAGAAACTCAACGATGTACATGCAGGTGATTCATCCCTACTACTTTGTCCCATTTGCGATAGATTAAACTTGTTAAGTTAATCTCTAAAATTCGGGTCATCAAACAAAATATTAGCTAGTTTCTACAATTAAATTAGATTATAAGTTTAAACAAAATTTGATTGGATTTATATAGATCAAATAGTATAAAATTAAATTAAACCAGAACACAAAGTGAGTGTGAATGTGAGTGTGATCATAGACAAAACTTAAACATCAGATCTTCATATGCAACATCATTCTAGTATTTAATTAAAAATAGAAACAAGAAAATCATGGTGTTAATGTGAGTGTGATCATAGACAAAACTTAGACAGAATTGCAATCACACCCACATAGATATTTTGTAGATAACTTGATGCCATTCAATATTCAAAAAGCACAAACTTGTAAGTTTGATTGCTTTCTTATAGCACAAAATTCAAAGGCCCATGCCTAAAATGCATCATTTTCATTAGATAATTGACCTACTTCGTAAATGAATAAAGTTTTAATATTTGAGACATTCAGATTCAGGGAGAAACCCATTTGACTACATTTAGTCAGTGATCACATCTTTTGTTCTTAGAAATCTCTATGTACATTTAATGCATAATTTTGTCTCTTGTATGTGCAAGCTATTATGTAGAAAGATTTGTTCTTTTATGATACACAACCTAGGATGTTTTTTCTTAAAATGTACTTTTTCCAACAAAAAAATTGCAACATATGACTAAGCATATTGTTTAGTTTAAACTTCAAAGTGTCTTTGACTTGTAGTCAAGAATTATTATGCAAGTGCGATCAAAGGTTTTGAAACACTAGTACTTATTCCATGAATAATAAAGAGAACCGAACCTGAACCCGTTGTATTAATAGCCAAGTTGAGGTGGTGAGATCCTTCCTGAACTCGGATACCACGTAAATCAACGGTGTTCCTAAAAAACACACAAATAGCTTATTAGTTAATAAATGAATGGTTTGAGCATGAACCAATTGGTCTGGGCTTTGTTCTTGGTTCTGTATATTATGAAGATCTCAGGTTTGATTCGGGTCAGCCAAACCCGAATTGGTCTGGGCTACCCGATTTGCCATATGCATACCAATAAGGGATGGATAATAAGATTTTCAAGATTCAAAAGCAACATTTTAACATCAAAATATGATAGAATCAAGTACCTTAATATCCTTTTTGACATTTTGTGGTCTTATACTCTAGGATTGAATCTAACATCCCTTTCCTACTTTGTTTCTTCCTGAAACCAATCTGCAATGTTCTTGTCAAAATTATTGATTTCACTGAAAATGATCAAACTAAAAATTAATAAGAACATCTGCATTTAGATCATTCCTAAACTAAAAATCACAACTCAACAAAAGAAAATTTAAACATGTTCCCAACTTTGTTATTTCTTACCCTTCATTAGAACTTTAAAAAAACTTTAACATTTTGTCATTTTCTCATAATCCTCATTGTAACTTCCTCCCCTTTTGGTTATGTATTTTAGTTTGTTTTACAACACTAGGTAGCAAATCTATATACAATAGCTGATATAAATAAAGAGTGAATTAATAATAACCACAGAGGGACACTATAATGACTGGGGTATGGAATTCCTGCTTTCTAGTTCTGGATGAACCTCAAACCTACATATTAACATATCCCATTAGTAATTCAAGACAAAGAAACATCCACTAAACGGGAAACCTAATAAAAATTAGATCCAAGAGAGTTGCTAACATATGACATAAAATGGGGATAATAGCATCACTTTACATAAACTTAATGATGTTTTATAACAAATTAAACATTAAAAAAAAGTAAGTCCAAAGAAAAGCAACCTGTGTTTACATTTCCGACATTCATATTCCCTCTAACATTTAGCTAAATCAAACCTAAACTAATTAATTAACATACAAAATATATAACAATAAATATTACCTGAATCGGGTGGTCGGAGATGGGAGCTGGAGTCGGGTGGTCGGAGACGGGAGACGGGAGCCGGAGTCGGGTGGTCGGAGACGGGAGTGGGCGCCGGAGCCTTGATGAACGTCGGAGACCTTTAGCGGTGAAATTGAACGGAAAAAATGTAGGTGGAGCACCGGCGACCTTTAGCGGAGGTGTGTGGTGGTGCTTTAAGGCTTTAGTGGAGGCGTGGAGATGGTGAACGGACCGTTAGTGGTGAAATTGGGAGAGAGCCTTCGGAGATGGATAATGGGGATGAGCCAAAAAGTGAAGTCTAATGGAGGGAAATAGCCCGCCATTGTGTTTCAGTGCTTTAGCGACGACATGTCGCCGCTAATGGGTCGCGGCTATTTCCCTGTAGAAGATCAGCCCTTGGATCAGGTCAGTTATCAACGGTCATATGAGTTGCAAAGGATTTCACCCGGATTTTGAGCAATAGCGGTGACATTTGGCATGTCGCCGCTATTGCTTATATTTCTTGTATTTACATAGACAAATGACTGAATTTTTTTCTTAAATGGGGTTATACAGCGATAGTAGTTGCAAAATAGGTGTTGGATTTAAAAATTTAACACAAATGGTGTTTCCATACTTGCCAATCACGAATTGTGGTATTTCCATACTTGCCAACCACGAATTGTGTGTTTACATGGTTCCCAACCACGAATTGGTTGAAAACATGCTTGCTAACCACGAATTGTAGTTTTTAATGGTTGGTAACCACGAATTGTACATGGTAATGCTTGCTAACCACGAATTGTGGTTGGTAACCACGAATTGTGGTTGCCAACCACGAATTGGTTGAAAACATACATTGCTAACCATGAATTGTACAAATTCTCCTTTTTTTTGTTTATTTTTTATTTTCCTAAACCCATTAATACAATAATTATGTAGATATATATTTATAGATATATATTTATAATTAACGTGACTTTATTGTTCAAATGATTGTGACCACTCACTACATCAAATAATTCATATTTGTCTTTTTATGTGACTACATAGTAGACGCAATTATTTAGATAGTAGAGTTGAACAATTATTGTCAATTTGTCACATGTTCGGGCACAATATTGAATTCTCTCAAAAATTGAGTATTAATTTTTCTTTTATTTTTTTATTGTTGTTTTATTATTTTGTTGAGAGAATCTTACTCTAATAATCATCTATGTCAATTTTATTTTTTATGAAGAAACAAGAGAATCTCTGTCAGCTTTATTTTTATAAAGAATCTTTCTCTTTCTGATTACTCTGTGTGAAAATTTTAATAGAAGATTTGCTCAACAAATATATATTAGACTTCAACAAAAACCATCTCAAACCCTTTCAACTCTTTCATACTCTTTGAAATATTTCAAACTCTTTTAAGTCTTTCTTTCATAATGTCCTTAACCCGTCCGTTTCTTGTTAGATCATTCTATGGTGGTAATTTTTCGTATGATAACGGAGTTGTTTCCTCAGATGAATCTACTCGAACGACTTCCTTTATTATTCACCACAGAATCCGATATGAAGAATTGCTTTGTATGGTTTATAATCATCTTGGTGTTCAAAAAGAATCTTTTAACTTAGGATTATTATTATATTATCAGTTTCAAGGGATATCTGAAGCATCCTATATTTCTAGTGATGCAAGTTTAGATATTATGTATTATTTAGCAGAAGCAAATTTCAGGGCTAACATATACGTTAATTGTCAGCCAATAATGTCAGTCCAACCAGACGGATGTATGGATCTGCTTCGTAGTGTTTCTGTTTCAATGGCACCCCAAATAACACCAACACCCCCTTGTTATCAATACAATGATCCAATACAATCCCCATCAACTTTTGAAGCCGGCCCGTCAAACCAACATACCATAGTAGAAGATATTTCATATGAACAAGTTGCTGACACTATTCATGGTGATGATGAAGAAGTCTTGGATAAGATTGTTGAAGAATTAAGGTCTGAAGATTCTGAAGATGTAAGAGAGGATTTAAATATGTCCACTGACGAAACTGATGACGACGGCTACGGTGAAACTCCAGCAGAATATAATCTCGGAATTGTTCAAGGGCTTTCTCAAGGCCCGGTGAACTATTCTGATGATGTAGAGGAATTAAGAGATTACGACGCAGGTGGTTTTGAAGAAGATGACCACATAGATTTGTGGAACAATGAGTTAAATGAAATTCGAGTTGGTATGTACTTTAAATCTAAAACTGAGTTGATGTATGCTGTTCGAAAGTGGAATGTTGCCTGTAATAGAGAGTTAATAGTAGTTGAAACTAGACCTCAAAAATGGAGGGCAAGATGTTACACCACAATCGCTTGTGAAACAAGTAACCTTCCATACGCTCCTCTGTGCAACTTGTATGTGTATGCACGTGTGAAGCATGGTGAAACATTGTGGAGGATAGTAAAATGGGTTGCGTCTCACAACTGTTATGGGTCGGTCATTCGCAACAACAATAGAAGCCTTACATCTAAAAATGTTGCAGCATACATCAACCATGCGGTTCGTGCGGACATTGCTTTCCCTGTCAAACAAATCCAGGCGTACATAAAGGGAACATTGAAGGTTGATATTTCATATATTAAGGCTTGGCGAGCTAGAAGAATAGCTGTTGATAGTATTTACGGTAACTGGAAGTCTAATTTCGAGGAGTTACCTAAGTACATTACAGCCTTGATGTCATCAAATAATGGCACTATTGTGGAATGGTATCATCAAATAGATGGTTCAAGTGAATACAATACATTTAAATATGTATTTTGGGCATTTGGGCCTGTCATAAAAGCTTTTCAACATTGTCGGCCCATTATATGCGTAGACGGTACACATTTGACGGGATCATATCGTGGTAAGTTGTTAATTGCAGTTACAAAAGATGCAAACAACTATATACTGCCAGTAGCCTATGCAATCGTTGACGAGAAAACTAATGATAGCTGGGGTTGGTTTTTTATACAGTTATGGAAACATATTGTTAGTCTAACTAGGAGAAGATTGTGTGTTATTTCAGATAGACACAAAGGCATTATTCATGCAATGAATAATCTTGATATGTGGAAGGAGCCACTTGCATATCATCGTTTTTGTTTGCGTCATGTTAGGAGCAACTTCATGAAGAAGTTCAAGAATGTTAGCTTAAAAAGGCTATGTTGGTCTATTGGTAGCACCACACAACGTCGAAAGTATCGAAGCTGTATACAACAAATTAAAAAGATCAATCCTGAGGCTTGGGAGTATTTGAAACAAATTGGTTTCAATAAGTGGACACTTATGCACGATGAAAAAGATAGTCGTTGGGGTAACTTAACAACAAATATTTCAGAGAGCTTAAACAACGCATTACGTGGAGCTAGGGTGCTGCCCATAAAGGAGTGTATTGATTATACGTTTAATAAAGTCGTGCAACAATTTCGAAACCATACTGACATTGCAAAGCATTGTAAAACATCTTTACCCCCACGTGTATGGCACACCTTTGATGAACGTGACAAACGGGGTCAAGACCACACTGTAACTGAGTTTAATGAAGAAGAAGGGTGGTACAGGGTTACATCAATGATGCAAACAAATCAAGATGGCGACAACGATTATATTGTCCAATATAAAAACAAAAAATGCTCATGCGGAAAGTGGCAAGCTGAAAGATTTCCATGTTCACATGCAATTTCCATTTGTCGTCATCGAGGTGAAAGACCTCATGACATTGTTCATAGGGTATACAAAAATGCAACATATCTACAACAATATCAGAGTGATTTTCGGCCGCTACCTCATCCTGCTTTATGGATAGATCCTGGTTGGAGGATTATAGCTGATGAATCAAAAATTGTCACATCCCGTGGTAGGAGACGAGCTCGTAGGATACATAACGAGATGGATGTTCATTACCATGAAGAATCTGTTGCTCGTAGGTGCGGAATCTGCAATGAAACCGGTCATAACAGGAAGAGATGTCCCAACCGGTCGTAACTGGAGATTTTATGATGATGTGTTTTTGCTCAATAATGTTATCTGATATTTCTATGGAATTAAATTATGTAACTTATATTTGTTTAGATAAATGTAACTTTAATGTTTTATGTAAAAGTCTTTGTTGACAATAATAAAAGATAAGAATCTTTGTACAATACACAATCTTACACATGTGAACTTGGGCAATAAATATGCTCTCCCATGTTTGCAAGCCCCATATATTGGTTCGTCATATTTTGTAAAGGCTGCAAAAATTGTGTATTTTGTAAATCCATTCCCATTGGTTCTCTTGTAGCTCTATATATTTGACTCATTCCATCTCCCTACAATAATCAACCATAAATGTTAAAGTTTTTAATTTACAAAAAAATCATAATAAAATATAATTACCAGTAGTTCAAGTCTGCCACCATGATCTTGATGCGATTGTGAAGAATGATGACGACCAGGTTTAGTAATGAATAAAACAGTAGGTGGAAAATACCAATTCAAATACTCATTACTTGCAAAAACCGTATTAGCAGGGACACCGTCGACAACACGCTCTAACCGAGACTCCCAATTTGTAATGTATTGATGATGGCGTTGTCTCCAATCTTTACCTTTGCCCTTACGATTAGATTTATGCAAATTTTCATGTTCGCTCTTGTCGAACATTACATTATAAGGGATCGGTTGAGCAAAACCGAACTGTCGCATTACCCTACTTGCTATATGGGCCTCAACAACGTCCCAAAATACGAGAGTGGTATCACACCTCCAACTAAGGTGATCGCTTCTACACATCTCCGGTAGATCCAACATAACCCCATAGTAGGGCGTCCATATGAACTACAAAATTGAAACTAAATTACATTAGTATATTTTTATAATGAAAAAGAAATGTATATAATTTAAATTACCTCATCCGCTTGTAAAGATGTAAATTGTGAACGAAACATAACAAGAACATGACTTGTTGCTTCTCTGAAGCTTAAAGGAACACTCCACCTATCAAAATCGTATAAAATTGATTTTATAAATAATTAAAAATAAACATATATAATATATGTTGTTTTTAACTTACCGTGCACCATACGGTTTTTCTCTAGCATAATCTTCTGTCCGTATGGGAGCAATTGATGGTATTCTCTCCCATACCCATAACTGTAACAATACCATCGGCCCATAAATTTCTGTGGCTTGCGGGGATGATGCTTTGCAGAGATTTCTAAAAAGGCTAGCAAGAACAGCGCTCCCCCAACTTAACCGACCACATTCTTTTAAATCCTCTAGATGATTTAAAAAATGTAAAGATACGTGGTTCCCAGTAGAATCAGGAAATAGGGTTCCTCCCAATAAATGTAAGATGTATAACCTTGCTCGTTGTAAAGGCGATACAGTGGACTCAGGAAGCGGCTTCTCTAGTTCTTCCATTATAGAAGATAACCTAAGCAGAGAACCCTTCAAATGACAAAATGCAGGATCCAAACCCAACATTTCATAACAACGACTTTTCCACTGAGTTTCCGATAATCTTATGTCCTCTCCAGAAACAACGTTGTCGGTGATCGGCATACCCCAAAGAACTTGAACATCTTGCAATGTAACAGTGGCTTCTCCAAATTTAAAATGAAAGGTGTGGGTTTCTGGACGCCACCTCTCTACAAGTGCGGTTATCAAGTGATTATCCACCTTTCGGTAACCACAGTAAAAAACACCACCAAAACCAGATTCTCGTATGTGTAACATTACATTTTCTGAAACCTCAAAATTTTTAAAGTGATTCCAGAATTTCCGATCAGCACGTCTAAAAATAAGTGCTTCATGACTATAGGATGATGAATGAAACAACTGATAAGCTCTATGGTTTCTTTCAAGGAATAATACTTCTGGACAACTAGGACCGGGAAACACTTGTGGTTCCATGTGTGAATTGTGAAACAAATGTGATTTGATAACAGGTGAAAATGTGATTTGATAAAAATTTGACAAATGTGAATCGTCTAAGATATGCTACTTATATGCTACTTATAAAAATGTATTTGTAATGATATCATTATTGAAATTCTTGACTTTGATCAAAAAGTAAAACCTACTAGCTACTAAACATAACATGTGAAACAAAAATACAAATAAGTAGATATATTAGTAGTGATACGTCAAGTCATTTACAACCCGTGATAAATAAAACAATATAGATAAAGCAAAACAATAGACATAAAGCCAAAGTCAGTGGGATTCTTGTTGGGTTGTGAATGAATTCCTGGTTGAGAAACAAGACTTGAATGAATTCGTGGTTGGTAACTAACTACTAGTACAATTCGTGGTTGGCAATACAAGATTGAAGAACAATTCGTGGTTGGTAATACAAGATTGAAGAAATCGTGTATACCAACCACGAATTAATCAAAAAAAATAATGAATCCCACCAATTCGTGGTTGGGAACATGGAATCACATGCAATTCGTGGTTGGCAATTGCGGAATCATTCAATTCGTGGTTAGCAATTGAGGAATCATGCAATTCGTGGTTGGCAATTGTGGAATCATTCAATTCGTGGTTAGGAACTTGGAATCACACGCAATTCGTGGTTGGGAACATGGAATCACGCCAATTCGTGGTTAGCAAGCGTGGAAAAACCATTTTTGTAAATTTTTCGTATACGACACCGCTTGTGAAACTACTAGCATAAGCAGCACCGTTTAAGAAAAAAATTCACAAATGACTCCAAACATAACTTTAAATAAAATACACAATGACCCATTAACTTTATGCATACTTGGGTTAAACAATTAGGCTAATAGCTTTAACTTATTGTCATCTTGAAAACCATACAATAGTCTTGTTAACACTAAATATGAAATTTCACCTATTAGTTATCCTATATCCAACTCTACTATTTAAAGTACTCTTTTTTGTTCACTAAAATATCTAACATTCACTCATATTATATTACATATGTCTGATGTCTTGTTGTTTATGCAGAAACATCACGGGTCCCAAGCATCATTCAATAATCGATTATTAACCAAGAACAAAGATGAAGAACAAGAGAGGAAGATGGGATTTAACCCTAATGAAACTTACGATTGATTTAATGAACCAACAACATTACAATCGTTTGACTCTATCTATATATACATTCATACGCAGAAACGAACCGGTGCTTCGTTTATGCTACCGTCACAACCCTTCGTACACTAAACAGTTTCTAGGTTTAATTTGTTATATACATACCAGTCCCCTTACTTCTAACAATTACATAGACTGACTCAAACTTTAACATTCTAGTATTTATAATTCTGACTCGTTAACTTTTATCCAAACTTGATCACACAAATAAGGCTAACATTATGTCACTAGTACAAAAACATCTCTTTTGGGGCGGTGATTTTGAGTTTAGAGGCGGTTTTTAACCGCCTCAAATTACACCGCATCAAAAACTCCATTTTTACTTTTTAAGGGCGGTTAGTATCCTTTAGGGGCGGTCCATTTAGGCTTGATCTTTAAGGGCGGTTCATTTTAATAAAAAAAATGAAAAATGAAAAATCCAAATGCAGAAATTGGGAAGATCTTTAAGGGCGGTTCATTTTTAATTAAAATAAATAAAAAATCCAAATGCAGAAATCCAATTCCTAATTGCAGAATCCATTTGCAAAAATCAAATTCCTAAAAATCCAATTTTCAGAAATCCAATTCCTAATTGCAATTTTTCCATATTGTGCAGGTCACGTTTTCATTCCAGGTGCAAAATACAAATTGCAGAAACCAAAGGCAATATTTATTTAATAAAAAAAATAAAAATATAAATTGAAGAAACCAATTGGAGGCCAATTCCATAAACCAAATTCCAAAATATATACAAAATTGCAGAAACCAAATTCCAAATTGCATCAAACAATCCTAAAACCACAGATCCAATTATGTATAAAACTATTCAACTAAACATCTAAACAATAACTAAACAACCAAACAACAATACGTAAGACATTTATGTCCGATTTATAAACACCTTCTTAAAAACGTCTGCAATAGGTGAGCAAGTAATCCGTCGATCTCGTTTTGTGTAGCATAACATTTGGAATTCCAAAGCTAAAAATAAATATATAAAAAAGGTTAGATTTATAATATATATTTAGTGTGGCATACAAAGTATATAAATTATTTACCCGGTTGGGAAAGTTTATTGACTCACAAAGACAAAATCAAACATATATTATATCACCATGTAGCCACATTCCTATCCTTTTTGTTGTTTAACCTACAATAAATTAACAATTAATTACTTAGGGACTAAAGAAAATCATACAACTAAGAAATAAAAAACATACCTCAACCATTGTCCATGTGAAATTTGTTCCCCTAAAGACATCTTGAATTACTTGTGAAGAAAGATAACTCTTTTTGCCCTTTAAATAATCACAAATGAATATTTCTTTCTTTGGGGAAAGCGCATGGTTTGGGCTTATGGTTAAACTCCTCATACAAGAACCTTAAATCAAGAGAAAATTAATATGATAAAGTTAGCAAATGCAGTTATATTTAAAAAATATTATTATACCAAATAAGGAAAAAAAAAGCAACATACGTCTCAAACCAATGCATGATGATGAAATGATTAATTACCATAGAGTCGATAAAATCATCCATGTTTGTATCAAAGGTTATATGGCATTTCTAGTTGAGCTTGAATACTCAAACTAAAAAAAAAATTGTTATATATAAATACAAATCAAAATAAAGGAATATAAAATACATGTGGTCTATAAATTGCCTTGGCGTCCACGATCTATAATTAAACATAAAACTATTATATCCGATTTATAAACACCTTCTTAAAAACGTCGGCAATAGGTGAGCGAGTAATCCGTCGATCTCGTTTTGTGTAGCATAACATTTGGAATTCCAAAGCTAAAAATAAATATATAGAAAAGGTTAGATTTATAATATATATTTAGTGTGACATACAAAGTATATAAATTATTTACCCGGTTAGGAAAGTTTATTGACTCGCAAAGACAAAATCAAACATATATTATATCACCATGTAGCCACATTCCCATCATTTTTGTTGTTTAACTAATTAACAATTAATTACTTAGGGGCTAAAGAAAATCATACAACTAATAAAAAAAACAATAAGACTGCAAATCAGGATATAACTTACCTCCTTGTTTGTGTAGAAGGAAAGAGGAAACCCAAGTTCGTTCATATGCCTAGATAATTCAGTATTAACATGTGAAGAATTACTTTCTGAAACACACAAATTGCCATCATCACTCAGTGTTTTTTGTATCACAAAGTTGTATTTTGAGATGCTAGCATGCAGACAGAAGAATTTCTGAAATATCACACCATAATGCAAGATCTAGCCAACCACTTCAACTTTGGTTTAAGCTTAACAAAATGTGTATTTCACATTTTACATTCCAGAAAAAAAAACTTATTATTTTAAACATTTAGATGGCAAGCATATAATTTCAAACTGCAAAATTCATTTACTAGTTCTTTGTGTCACTACACTAAAACTACCACGAGTAGGTAAATTTGTTGGTACATTTAGATATAACAATTCCAGGTTTTAAAGATCAAAACAGAAAATAAACAATGTTATCATAAATAATTCGTAAAAGTTGAACAATAACTTGTGATTGAAAACATATATTTTACTTGAACAAACTGGAAGAAATTACCTACAACTTAACGAGGAGTTTAGTGGTAACTTGATCAGTTGAGTCAACAACGAAATCAACGATAGAAGTACCAGGAGGAAAGCAACGAGTATGCTGCTGAAGGTAATAAAGGAATCTGTCGCCATTCACAACTAGGGTTCTGTATTACATATCTACAAAAGTAATCAGTTAATAAGAGAGGAGAATGCAAATCAGAAGGAAGAGCCTGCAATGGAAGACGATAACATACAACTGGTTTATGCTTCGTGAGATGGATGTTTAGGAACATCGATTTGGGGAAGGAGCTGCACATATCTCTAGAGAGAAGGGGGGAAATATTCATTTGGAGGGATGAAATTTGGGAGGTAAAAGAAATTTGAAAGCAATCGAAATATTCCTTTGGAGGGGAATGAAATATTCATTTGGAGGGAAGTTACTTTAAAGTTTATGTTTATATTTTATATAAATTAAAATACGTGCAAGAGTCTAATTGACGGTCCATAGCTGTCACACCCCGGTTTCAAGACAACCTGAAAGTGCGACACTGATTAGCACCTCCAATCAGTATTACTTAAATTCTTTTGGATTATCAGAGTCTTTTGCAACTTGGATCAATCTTTTCATAAATGCTCTACTCGTCGGTTAATATTGAACGTATCCAAATTTGTTATGAATAAACCGGTCTTTCCATTACTATGATATAAATACCCATTTGATTACAAAAATGGCTCGAGACTATCTCTTAGGACGAAGAATTTGACAATTTTCTGACTTTCCCGACCGACTAAAATTGTGAGAATAAGGTATGACTGATCGTGTTGTCAAAGTTAATCAAAAACAATAATAACTCTAACCCCTTGTGTCACACCCTCAATTTCAACTAACGGAGTATTACCGTTTGGGAAGTGACAAACCAAGATCTCAGACACTAGTTACATTGAACGACTCTACATGGGACTCAAAATGAAAATATCTTTTAAATCAGAGTATCAATGCGGAAGCGTAAAGAAAGTAAATGCGCAAAATACACGCGCCCAAAACCAAAGTCCAAAAGTCCAAACGTTCAACCAAACAAAGTACATTAAAATAATTCAATCAACATAAATAGACACAAAGCAAAGCAATTGAATCCCATGCATGCCCTAACGTGCACCTGTGTCTTAGCTTAGCGTCCTGAGAAAACATGTAAGAAAAAGTGTCAACACGAGGTTGGTGAGTTCACAGGTTTCAAATAAATAAGTAAACGTTACCAGATTTATGATCTTTCAATATGTATCTATAGGTAGCTAACATATGTTCATGTTTTAGCTCAAGTATGTGAATAGGCTAACATTTCACCCGTTCGATATCCGATCGAGTTAGCGCGACTAACGCGGGTGGGATTTGTCAAACTCAGTAGTACTACTAAACATTACCTCGCTAAGATCCATATTAACGGTTCGAAATAAGATGAGGACTTTCTGTGATAGCATGTTACACTTAGCTTTAACATTGATAGCATATGAAATACAAAATCTAAAATCAGTTTAAGCATGTTTTCTCCCCCAAGTTAAAAGCAGTAAAAAGGGGCTGTGAAACTCACCTGAGCTTGAGTAAGGATTTGAATCACACAAGGGAAAAGTTGGAGCCACGTGTGTAAGTCTCAAAAGACTTACGAATGCCCTAAAATTATAAGCACATAAATTAGGGATAAAGGAAAATGGGAAATGTGACAATGACACGGATTGAGAAGCGTCATAAAGAAACGCTCTAATATTCAAGAGTGGACGAAAGTGTCCACGGAGTTAGGAATTACTTTACGCGACGAATGACACGACTAATAATAATTATAACCGGATGTTTTGTCATTCACAAAAATTAAGAAAATAATAATATATGTATACGAGTAAATAGTATAACCAATTATATTATTATTCAGTCTCAATCGACACACGATGTTATAAATTGATTTGAAATAATATAAATATATATTATTTAATAATACGGGTCACGGTTTGAAAATAATATAAACATATTATTTTATATGAATTCACGGTTTAAAAATAATATAAACATATTATTTTCACTTGGGGATAATAACACTAAATTATTTATAAAAGTGGGTATAATATATAAAAATAAGTTAATAATTCAAACCCGAGCCTACGGGTTGTTTTCCGGCTAAAACACATTTATATAATAATATAATATTATAAAGTTTGATTTTTATTAATTAAATATTAACAGAAAAATGTTTAAAAAATGATTGTGGGAGCCCGGACTCAAACTCGGGTCTCTCCCACACACACTCATCGCTTTAACCAGTTCTGGCCGCTAGGCTATTGCGACATTATCCTTACAGTTTTAGGGAGTAAATTCGTGAATATGGAATAGTTAAAACGCCTAGGAACGGCTCATTGATGATCGATATCATCAATATGATGATTAACAGCCGAGAATTCGAGTAGCCACTTCAGTTTCTGGTTTAATTCGAATCAATTGAATGTTTGGGTTTGACTTTAGAAAGTCAACCGAACTCAAATTTGTTGATTTTGACTTTGAGAAGTCAATTTATTTGATTTAGCATACTAACACAACTAGTCTTTGTAGTTTTGAGTTGGATTTGTGACCGAATTAGTCCTTGGGGTTAAATTTGACTAACGGGGTTAAGTTTTTAATAAGAAACTTAACGGAATAGTTAACGGAATTAACTGAAAAAGTCGGATTGTCACACCTTGCTACCTTAAACTATAGTATAGTGAAGTAGGGTGTCGTATACATAGAGAATTGGTGGAAAGTATTTAATGATGAAAACTATTTAAATTCATATAATAAAAACAACGCACTTTGAAAACTTAAAAACAATAATGAGAAAGTGGATTCCTTCCGGGTTCAGATTGCAAGTTCGGTGATTACTGGTTTGTACTAGTTGAAAATCACATAGACATGACTCGTTAAACTACCAAATTTGATAAATAACCAAAATCCAAGATAATTGACCGTGTTGAGCAATGATTGTGAGACCGAATACTTGACACATGTTAAATTCCCAATAATTAGTTACCAAATTAGAACGTCAGACATAAACACTCAATGATTCACGATATAAAACCAAAAAATTGATGAACGTATTAAATCGAAAAACCAAATCGTTTAATCAAACAAAGTAACTATAGAATTCGAATAACCGGAAGATTATACAAAGTCTAAACCAAAGCAGAACCATATAAAAGTCACCTTACAAAGATAGTCCTACACCTTGAAACAACCACGGGTGAACTAGTCATTCATCGAATCATCGTAGATTCTTCAGTGGTTTGTATCACTCGATCTAGCATCAAAAACTGAAAAAGCTTTGAACTTTTACTCTATAAATTGCCTAGGGGAAGATCTGAGACGGATGAATGCAAGTTAATTCGAATAAAGACTCCTCCCTGGCTTATAATTGATTTTAGGTTTAATTTTCTGAAATTATAGTTCTTCGCGTACCGCGAACCAAACCCAATCATTCTTCGCGTACCGCAATATCCAAAATAATCGTGCCGCCTTTTCAGCCCCTCGTGTGCCGCAAACTATCTCTCCCAGACCATAATTTCCATAAATTTCACTTTTTGTTTCTTTGGGGCCCGTGTATGCTATTCTCCTCTTGATTAATGCTTCGTATTTTCCGCTCAATTAGCATATTAATCCTTCTTTCAATGGATCATTTCATCCATCTTTCTTCATGACCCCTCTTCTCCATATATCTGGTTTTTCTTCTTTTGCAGCAATCATAATCATATTTAATAAGGGTAATTGCATATATCCCCCTCTAAATTTATAAAATTGCATATTTCCTCAAATCATGCTTTAACAACATTGTACATTATGCATTGAAAACTTGTATTTTAGAGAAATATGCATTTTTCAAGTTTAGAGAGAGATATATGCAATTCCCCCTATTTAATACGTTTATCAAGACGGAAAAATATTGACAACGTAACTCAGTTTGTATTTAACAATGATTGAAGCAAACCACACGTATTAAGTAAATTTACATATCATATAATAATATCAAACAAAACTTTAAACCGTAAATTTGCCACTTTCTTCATTCGAACCGTAATAAGGGAATCGCTATTCGCCCCTATTGTTATTTTACCAAATTCAGTGGTTTCATTTTTTACTTTTATTTTACCAATTTCAGTTATACGAGCCAAGGGAATTGCTATTTGCCCCTACCGGTGGAATTCAAGTAAACCACTTCCAAATCTTTTGCTTTTACTGTTATTTTATCATATTGCATAAACACCGGTGTTGATGAGAAGAATTATAGTAACCGGAAGGCTGACTGCTCTACTTCCGACTCAATGGATCGAGTTGACTCTTCAAAGAGTGCATGTGATGGAACTCAAACTAAAGGCAACAGAAGCTCAAATCATGGATGTATTTGCATGAAGATTGCTGCAGAGCTGATTCCATCAAAGGTAAAATCTCGTTTATGATCTCCTGATTGTGTTGATATGATTGTTCACTATCGCACCTTGAACAATCTTATTATTCATGAAAAGGATGGCGCTCTTGGTATCCTTAATCAAATTAAGAAGAGTGAGGTTCTTTTCAAAATCAGTTTAAATCAAGCTCAATAGGAATTCCAAACCCTAAAAGAATTTGTGTACAGAAAAGAGTTTTTATATACTGATTTAACTAAAAAAATTACTACTTCACGAAGTGAGACTGTCAAATTACGAATACTCATTGACAAGTGAAATTTAATCAATAATATAAAAGATATGCTTGATAGTCAACAACCACCTGGATATGTAAAAATAGGAGTTGGTTATTTGAACTTCACTGATTTTCAAAGGAAACTGTTTCATCCTCCTATTGAGGGTCATTACAACAGAAGGGCAAGATAATGAGATACGGGATGATTGTGGTGTTGGATTGGGCCACAATGATTGCAATAGGCAATCGATCGATTAAGTTGTCATTTTTAAATTCCAATAAAGCAGAATCATGTGTACCATATTCTGTGGCTAGGGATAGTGAATCTAGTTCTAGCTTAGTTAATTTGAGCTCTGATACCAAATTGTGGGTCCTGAACAGTTGGATATTCGTGCTAGATTGATTCTAGACAAGATCAGATCAACAAATCAGCTATAGACAAGTTGTTTGTTGATGAATCAATAGAAAACAAAGATGAAGAGCACAAAACTTAGAACATAAAACCCCAATTCTCATTAGAAATCCACTGAGATGATTACAATAAGCTCCTGGACATGAAATGATTACAATAACCTCTCTAACACGCTAAGCAATACCTTGATTACAACAACAAACTAGCAAAAAAGGGTCTCAATGATAAGAAATTGGTCAAGTACTTATAGAAAACTTGAGAGTCGGCTATTGAGCTGGGCTGACTCTCCAGAGTGTCGGCTGTAGCCGACCTAGCGACTATCAGAGTGTCGCTAGCGACTCTTAGACCAAATTTCTTATCTTTTCTATAATTGCAATATAGCCCTTATATTTTAACCGGAATGTAACGGTTTATCATGTTTCAAGAACAAATGTTTCATATTTAAAATGTTAAATAATCATAATGATTCAAATTTTAAAATAATGAAATTAACTCAAATAGTTTAATTGATTCAAACTTTAAATGTTTCATATTTAAAATGTTAAATAATGATAATGATTCAAATTTTAAAATAATGAGATTAACTCAAATAGTTTAATTGATTCAAACTTTAAAATGTTAACTAATTTTTGAGGCCGTTGAAAATACACTAATTGATTTAAGTAATGTTGTTAGAAGAAAAAAGTTTAATTGATTTGGAATTAACTAATTTGCCGTATCAAAAAAGGATTAATATTAGGGTGAAGGGGAACAACCCTTACCCAAAAACTACCTCAAACTTTATTACGTATTTTTTTTTCTTTTGAAGCTTTTTGAGACGGTGCATTATTAGAAATACTTGCCCCACCAACCCATATTTTTAAGCGTGAATGGAATAATTGGATAAATTGCCCAAAAAATGAGAAGTTTTTTATTTTGTAAATCCATTCCTATTGGTTCTCTTGTAGCTCTATATATTTGACTCATTCCATCTCCCTACAATAATCAACCATAAATGTTAAAGTTTTTAATTTACAAAAAAATCATAATAAAATATAATTACCAGTAGTTCAAGTCTGCCACCATGATCTTGATGCGATTGTGAAGAATGATGACGACCAGGTTTAGTAATGAATAAAACAGTACGTGGAAAATACCAATTCAAATACTCATTACTTGCAAAAACCGTATTAGCAGGGACACCGTCGACAACACGCTCTAACCGAGACTCCCAATTTGTAATGTATTGATGATGGCGTTGTCTCCAATCTTTACCTTTGCCCTTACGATTAGATTTATGCAAATTTTCATGTTCGCTCTTGTCGAACATTACATTATAAGGGATCGGTTGAGCAAAACCGAACTGTCGCATTACCCTACTTGCTATATGGGCCTCAACAACGTCCCAAAATACGAGAGTGGTATCACACCTCCAACTAAGGTGATCGCTTCTACACATCTCCGGTAGATCCAACATAACCCCATAGTAGGGCGTCCATATGAACTACAAAATTGAAACTAAATTACATTAGTATATTTTTATAATGAAAAAGAAATGTATATAATTTAAATTACCTCATCCGCTTGTAAAGATGTAAATTGTGAACGAAACATAACAAGAACATGACTTGTTGCTTCTCTGAAGCTTAAAGGAACACTCCACCTATCAAAATCGTATAAAATTGATTTTATAAATAATTAAAAATAAACATATATAATATATGTTGTTTTTAACTTACCGTGCACCATACGGTTTTTCTCTAGCATAATCTTCTGTCCGTATGAGAGCAATTGATGGTATTCTCTCCCATACCCATAACTGTAACAATACCATCGGCCCATAAATTTCTGTGGCTTGCGGGGATGATGCTTTGCAGAGATTTCTAAAAAGGCTAGCAAGAACAGCGCTCCCCCAACTTAACCGACCACATTCTTTTAAATCCTCTAGATGATTTAAAAAATGTAAAGATACGTGGTTCCCAGTAGAATCAGGAAATAGGGTTCCTCCCAATAAATGTAAGATGTATAACCTTGCTCGTTGTAAAGGCGATACAGTGGACTCAGGAAGCGGCTTCTCTAGTTCTTCCATTATAGAAGATAACCTAAGCAGAGAACCCTTCAAATGACAAAATGCATGATCCAAACCCAACATTTCATAACAACGACTTTTCCACTGAGTTTCCGATAATCTTATGTCCTCTCCAGAAACAACGTTGTCGGTGATCGGCATACCCCAAAGAACTTGAACATCTTGCAATGTAACAGTGGCTTCTCCAAATTTAAAATGAAAGGTGTGGGTTTCTGGACGCCACCTCTCTACAAGTGCGGTTATCAAGTGATTATCCACCTTTCGGTAACCACAGTAAAAAACACCACCAAAACCAGATTCTCGTATGTGTAACATTACATTTTCTGAAACCTCAAAATTTTTAAAGTGATTCCAGAATTTCCGATCAGCACGTCTAAAAATAAGTGCTTCATGACTATAGGATGATGAATGAAACAACTGATAAGCTCTATGGTTTCTTTCAAGGAATAATACTTCTGGACAACTAGGACCGGGAAACACTTGTGGTTCCATGTGTGAATTGTGAAACAAATGTGATTTGATAACAGGTGAAAATGTGATTTGATAAAAATTTGACAAATGTGAATCGTCTAAGATATGCTACTTATATGCTACTTATAAAAATGTATTTGTAATGATATCATTATTGAAATTCTTGACTTTGATCAAAAAGTAAAACCTACTAGCTACTAAACATAACATGTGAAACAAAAATACAAATAAGTAGATATATTAGTAGTGATACGTCAAGTCATTTACAACCCGTGATAAATAAAACAATATAGATAAAGCAAAACAATAGACATAAAGCCAAAGTCAGTGGGATTCTTGTTGGGTTGTGAATGAATTCCTGGTTGAGAAACAAGACTTGAATGAATTCGTGGTTGGTAACTAACTACTAGTACAATTCGTGGTTGGCAATACAAGATTGAAGAACAATTCGTGGTTGGTAATACAAGATTGAAGAAATCGTGTATACCAACCACGAATTAATCAAAAAAAATAATGAATCCCACCAATTCGTGGTTGGGAACATGGAATCACATGCAATTCGTGGTTGGCAATTGCGGAATCATTCAATTCGTGGTTAGCAATTGAGGAATCATGCAATTCGTGGTTGGCAATTGTGGAATCATTCAATTCGTGGTTAGGAACTTGGAATCACACGCAATTCGTGGTTGGGAACATGGAATCACGCCAATTCGTGGTTAGCAAGCGTGGAAAAACCATTTTTGTAAATTTTTCGTATACGACACCGCTTGTGAAACTACTAGCATAAGCAGCACCGTTTAAGAAAAAAATTCACAAATGACTCCAAACATAACTTTAAATAAAATACACAATGACCCATTAACTTTATGCATACTTGGGTTAAACAATTAGGCTAATAGCTTTAACTTATTGTCATCTTGAAAACCATACAATAGTCTTGTTAACACTAAATATGAAATTTCACCTATTAGTTATCCTATATCCAACTCTACTATTTAAAGTACTCTTTTTTGTTCACTAAAATATCTAACATTCACTCATATTATATTACATATGTCTGATGTCTTGTTGTTTATGCAGAAACATCACGGGTCCCAAGCATCATTCAATAATCGATTATTAACCAAGAACAAAGATGAAGAACAAGAGAGGAAGATGGGATTTAACCCTAATGAAACTTACGATTGATTTAATGAACCAACAACATTACAATCGTTTGACTCTATCTATATATACATTCATACGCAGAAACGAACCGGTGCTTCGTTTATGCTACCGTCACAACCCTTCGTACACTAAACAGTTTCTAGGTTTAATTTGTTATATACATACCAGTCCCCTTACTTCTAACAATTACATAGACTGACTCAAACTTTAACATTCTAGTATTTATAATTCTGACTCGTTAACTTTTATCCAAACTTGATCACACAAATAAGGCTAACATTATGTCACTAAAAAAAGCTATTAAACTATTGTTTCTTATGTTTTTATATTTTTAACCGTTATCACATAAATGAAATTTGTTCATATATATAATTTAATGAGAGACGAATAAATATTAATTTTCTATTACTTTCTTATATTTTAAAAACTTTTAAAATTGAAAAAAAAATAGAGCCTTCTGTACAAAACTCTCCGTATGTGTGTGAGAAAGAGAGACGAAATATTTATACGTACGTATACAAAAGAATAATGTTGTTAATTTATATTTTCTATCATTGAATTAAATATTGTGAAACAAGACATGAATAAAGGGACATGTTCTCTGCAAGAAGAGGTTCGATCGGATAAAAAGAATCCAGAAGAGAGAGATATTGTTGTTGGGGTTGGGTGGCTTCTTTTACTTTTTTACTCTTCTTTTTTCTATCTTTAATATTTTTAATGATAAAATACACATAGCATTCCATTATCACAGTTGCACCATCTTATCTTATCGACATCTCTCCCCCACATCCCATTCACCTGCTTACACATTTCATGATTTCCATTACGAGATAAATAAAAGTATTTTTTTCATAAACAAAATCATATGATCTCATTTATTTGTGTATTTTTTTTTTTATTGAGCTCAATTGATGTGATAGAAGAAATATTATCATATATAGCTCTCTTAATTTACTCCATGTTATATTAAATGATTATATAAATGCTACACAGACAAATAATATTATGAGCCCAGAACTCAAATTATTTTTAGACACTAGAAATGCTTACAATTATATAGATGGGTAGAAGCCAACCTAAGATTGTAATACCATACAATTTGCTTAATCTTTATAGTCCAAATGAGCTAAAAAGGTTTATGGTGTCACTAAAAATGTAACAACTCATCTTTTTGGTATTAAACCTTGGTTTCATATCTATGCCTTCACAACTCACAAGATCCATAAGATCATTTGAATGATGACCTAGATGATTCTCTTACTAGTTTCCGATTCTTGCACTGAATCGGCAAAGCCAATTATCGATTGAAGAGTTAAGTTGGATGATTTGGAAAGAGGAGAATGGTGCAATCTGTCATCTTAATATATAGCATGTTGGGTGATTTGGAAAGCTAGGAACCAATTGGTCTTCTCCAACAAAAATTCCCGCATTGAAAGTCTAATTGAGGAGATTAAAGCAAGGGGCCGGGGTATCTTTGGGTTAAGAATAGATCGGGGAAGCAAGCTTTGGAGTGGTCGGATTGGTGTAATTTTCATTTTGTGTAACCTACTGTAATATGTCTTCTTGGAGTTTTTGCTGTTTTTCTTTTTTCGGATTTCCCTGTTGTATTATTACTAGCATCTTGCTGGTGTTTTGGGGTTCTTTATATACTTTGTTTGCTGTTCAAAAAAAAAGTTAAGTTGGATTGAAAGCTCTACCCTTTTGCAATCAAGTTCCACGTTTTATGTTGACATGATACTCCAGGAAAGATGATTCTTGGATTATTGGACATTGTCACAACCGGGTATCTTGTTTAGTCCAAGTGAATATCCATTTGTGGAGATCAACTCTAGTTGGTAGACGTTCGTCCTCAATTCCCCACGATGAGGTGAATATTTCTTTTGGGACCCAAGTATTCCATTTAACCTAATTTAAAGTCATGTATGTATAACAAGCTTAGAAGCAGAATATTTACTAAAACCTAGTTCAACACTACTAGAACAAAAAATAGTTTTTTATGCACATTTTCTTCTGAAATGCATAGGAAATATGATTTTCTCACATATTTCCGACAAAATAGTTTGATCAGAAAAACCCTCATCGGAAAAGTTTGCAACAAAATCCCGACGCAATTTGTGAGAAATTTGCGACAAAAAAATGTGTTGTGCTTTCCGGCGCATTTTCTAGTCACCCTCCTAATTATAATTATTAGCATTAACTTTGTTTTTATAATTATTAACAAAACTATTTTAGATTTTTGTTTAATTTTCATTTTAATTATTTTTCTTTTTTTATTTAATAATGTAGAACATTAAATAATAAGATTTACCGAAAATGTGTCGGAAATTTTTGACACATTTCTGACAGTTTTTTAATTTTTTATTTAATTATTATTTTTTATTATAATTATGATAATTACATGAAAAAAAGTATTTTTATTATAATTATCATAATTATTACCGATTTGCCATAAATTTCTGACACATTTACGACCAACACTAGGGTTTTTTTGTTTGTCACACTTTTGACGTAAGTTAGACAAAAGGGTAAGATTTCCATTTTCGTAGGAAATTTGTCGCAAATGTGTAGGAGTTTGCGACAAAATTTTTGCGTTAGAGATTTTTCCTAGGAAGCCAGTAGTGCAAGAGTAATGGCAAAGTCTTGTAAGTGGCGGTATTTTTTAATTTTTTGAATTTTCTTAAAAATATCAAACAACCTCTAGACTTATATAAAACCTTATATTTATTCATTTTAACTAGGTTAGATTTTCGTATATTACACGGCTGAATCATGAAAAGAATACAATAAATAAATATCTTACATGTTGATAAATTATTATTAGATTTTTGAGAGGCATAGTTAACAGATGATTTAATTTTATTACATTTTGTGAAAGAAAATGCCAATCTAAATCATATGTTCATTACTGATTTAAAAAAGATTACAAGAAATATTTTATTTTATTATGTTGATATTAATCATATATTAAATAATGATGGAATATAGATTTGTTATGATATTGAATATAATAAATAATTTAGTTGCCTAAAATAATGGGCTAGAATGGTTTAGGCGAGAAAATATAAATAGATGGGCTCTAGAAATATGTCATGTGTCCCGTAGGATTTTTATTTATTAAGTAGTGTAAATAATAGATAATAGATTATATATATGTGGCGGCGTATGGAATTGTTTTAACATAAATAAAACACTTATATAGTAACAATTCATAATATTCTAAAAAATAAAAAATTAACACCTCTAATTTTATGAATTATAATGAATTAGTTAAATTTGATTATAAATAATGATTTAAAAAATGAAGTTATTGGTCAACCAAAATTTATCGTACATTTAATTTTTAAAAATTAAAATTATAAGAAATATGAAAACGTTTAAATGGTATTTAATATATTTTTGATTTTTTTAAAAAAATAAATTAAAATAGATAATTGAAACATGTTTAGGTGAAAAAATAAAAATCTAGAGGCTCTAGAATGATAACACGTGCCATCTTAAAACCTTTATTTATTATAGTTAATAGATTA
This sequence comes from Smallanthus sonchifolius, assembly GCA_023525975.1. NCBI lineage: Eukaryota > Viridiplantae > Streptophyta > Magnoliopsida > Asterales > Asteraceae > Smallanthus > Smallanthus sonchifolius. Next base: position 83,098,561 of record CM042032.1, on the reverse strand, counting down.
GTTAAATAATAATAATAATAATGTGTTTATCCTTTTTTTATTACTACTACACATTTATCCTAGACGAGACACCTTTGAACAAGACATATTTATTTTAGCAAGGCATGAAGCGACTTGATTAATGAAGTCTCAAAACAAGCGACTCCGTTATTTTCATCATAAATTTAGCAAGTGTAACTTTGTAGGATAGTAACCAAGTTTTAAAAGTGTTTCAATGAGGTCACTTAATACGCATTTTATACGATATACACCCACGTGTATACTATGATAAGTGACCTAATTGGAACACTTTTGAAACTTAGTTACTATTCTGTGGTGTTTTTTCATTTAGCAATGCTAGCAACTTCGTCATCTAAATGCTTAATCGTGATATTAATGACGTGGACATCTGAAATAGAACAAATTGCAATCAATTGCATATCACGCTAGTTATAAGCCAAAAAAAAAGCTAGATATGTGCTAGTCAATGTTTAGATAAAACCCATTTATCATCATATATCAAAGTTGTCCAAAAAAAATTAACAAAGAGCCTTTACATGTGATTCTAGTAACGGTTAGCTATTGAGTTTGACCAAAGTAACCGAGACATTAATTATGACTAAGAATAAGAATGCCAATCTAAAAAACAAAAATATCAAAGACATTTGTTGATTTGTTTGGAGTTATTGGCCCTTTTTTCACTCTTTTTCTACATTCCCAACGCTCCACGTATGAATTAACCATTCGATTAATGGGTCCATCATCACTCACTTGAAAAGAACTCGTCCTCGAGTTCTTGGATTATGGAGGTGTTCTTTAGTTTTTCCACTTCCATAAATCCTTCCTCTACCCCACCTCAAGATTCGTTATCATCTGTTATAAATTTTGTTGAGCTCTCAATAACTTCTACTATGGGAACGTGATTGATACCATGAAGTTCTATGTCATCAATTTCTTCTTACTTTGTTGTTTTGGCTTCATAACTCTCCATCATTCTAACATTGTTTATCACCTCCAACATTAGGGTTGGGGTTCCTTTCTTTTATTATCAATCTATACATCTTGATGTGGCTCATCCTCATCATTTCTAGATACATCGGTTCGATCTTAGAGTTATCATCTTAACAAACATACTCCTCAATAGTCCTCATCATGTGAAAAGCTAAGGTTTAACCTCTTGATGTTAACAAGAGATCGATAGCTTTGATTAGTGCTACCAACGTCTCGATCCTTTACTTAATTATAATTAACACCATAGTAACCCACACCGTGATTTTCGTGGACATTCTGCCACCTACAATCCTAACATGTGGTTTTTCAAAGGTCATGTTTGTTTGTCGGCCATAACACATAGACCCTCATTCCCTCAAAAGCACAAGACAAACTATCAACCCACAATTAACACCATAATGCATACTCGCAAAGAAGGAAATTGCTAACTATCGCAACTCACACGAGGCGGATGGAAAAAGTATGTTCTAGAAAACGTTTAAATAAAACTCAAATGAGTAAGTTTATTATCGTATATCAAGGTTGCTCCAACGCATTACAAAAGAGCCTTTATTTATAGACAACTAAGATATTTAGTTCGGTTAAATTAATCGAGATATTAATAAAATAGAAAATATCACTAAAATACTGAATTCCATTAAATTAACTAGTATTCGAGACTTAATTTAAACAAAGAAGTAAAACGTCAAATATAAAATAAAATATAAATTATTAAAAGTATTTACTGATATTTTTTAGGAGCTATTGCCCCGTTTATTCACTTCTTTTCTCCAATCACTTACTCATATACGAGTTCACAACTCGAGTTACCATTCTCTCATTAACATCGTGAAAACGTGGCACATATTTTGTAAATTTACAAAGAAAATTTATGTGGCACTAAATAACAGTTTTTTTCTGCTAAATACTTATAATTTTATATTTGTATATAATATACATGTCAAACTATCAGTCAATAAAGACATGTCGTCGGTATAGGGTTATTTTGAATTTTTTTTTGTATTTTTAATATATTAAACATTTCGTCGGTCAAAAAAAATTTTAAATAAAAATAAAAAAAAATTCTAAAATGACCTATACCGACGACATGTCGTCGGTATAGGCTTTTTTACTTTATTGACCGGTCAAAACCATACGAAGCCTATACCGACGACATGTCGTCGGTATAGGGAACCTATTGCGCCGACTTTTTAGCCTATACCGACGACATGTCGTCGGTATAGGGCTCAGCGCGATTAAACACAGACAGCAGCTTTCTGCTTCCCATTTCCACGAAAAAAAACCCCAAAACTCTCTCATCTTCTCTCTTTGACGATTTCCCGTTTTGGTGTGTTTTGTGGAGCAATCTTCACTAATCTCTCGGTTTTTAAGGTTAGTTAACTTATATGTTTCAATTTTGACCATAAAATCAAAATTTTTGGGTTTTTTGGTTAATTTCTTTGTTTGTTGTTAGGTGTTTGAAGCTTTGACAATTGTTTGAGGATTTCAAGCTATTCGAAGATATTTGCAAACTTGGTTAGTAATTTTTTTATAAATTATATTTAGATTATGTTTGTATGTATATTGTTGTGTTTATTTTGTATGTATGTATATATGATTTAGATGTATGATTTTATAAATATTTATGAAATTTTATTATGAAATTAGGTTTAGATGAAATTTGGGAATTTGGATGTATGTTTGTATGTATATTGTTTAGATGAAAATTTGGGATTAAATTAGGTTTAGATGAAAATTTGGGAAATTTGGGCATTTATTATTTGACAATTGTTTGAGGATTTCAAGCTATTTAAAGCTAATTGTTTGACAATTGTTTGTGTATGTGTATGTATGTTTATTTATCGAATTGTGTATGTAATTTGGGAATTTGGGCATTTATATATGTATGTTTGTATATATGTTTGTATGTATGTTTATGTATGGAATTGTGTATGTAATTTGGGCATTTATATGTGTATGTGTGTTTGTATGTATTTGTATTATTTTTATGTATGGAATTGTGTTTGTGTATGTAATTTAGGAATTTAGGCATTTATATATGTATGTTTGTATATAATATGTAGGTATATATTTGTGTATGTGTGTTTGTATGAATTATGATTATGTTTATGTATGGAATTGTGTTTGTGTATGTAATTTAGGAATTTGGGCATTTATGTATGTTTGTATATAATATGTATGTATATATGTGTATGTGTGTTTGTATGTATTTTTATGTATGAAATTGTGTTTATGTATGTAATTTGAGAATTTAGGCATTTATTTATGTATGTATATATGTGTATGTGTGTTTGTATGTATTTTTATGTATGGAATTGTGTTTATGTATGTAATTTGAGAATTTGGGCATTTATTTATGTATGTTTGTATATAATATATATGTATATGTGTATGTATGTTTGTATGTATTTGTATGTATGTTTATTTAATTGTATGATTTGTGGATGTATGTATATATGTTTGTATGTATATGTAACTTTATTTAATTTTGTTACAAGTTCGGAACTCATTGCGGTTGACGAGGTGTGAATAACATCATATTTGTGTTTCATTGAATTTATTTAAGGTACGTATTCCGACTTTTATGCCTTTGTGTAGTTAATTTTTTATTTCATTTAGGGTGTAAACGGCTCGTTTATCATAATTTTATAAATACTATTACTTATATATTAAAAAAATATATATTTTATAATTTTATAAAATAAATAAGAAAAAGGCTTACACCCCTAATGTCATTTATGTACGTCTTTGTTTATGTATGTCATGTCTCATATTGTGTACACTAGTATGTTTATTTAGGATAACCCTTTAGAATATATCCAAAATTTATCTAATAGGGATAAATTTTGGATTGTCCCCTTTGGGACTGCTTTTTGAATATTCTATCTCATTTAGGATATGTATACATTTTAACGGGTTGACATTTAAGATAAAATTGGTAGCTATTTCTCCTTACTCCTTCGAGTTTGCGGTTTATTTGCATACTTGGGAGTTAAGGGGAAATGCTGCTGATTTTTCTTAAATAGTCAACTCGATAAAATGTATACATATGAGATAGAATATTCAAAAAGTGGGTCAGGATCCACCGCCTTAGAGTACCGATCAAATCATATACATTCATTTATATCATTTATTACATGCACGTATATGTGTATGCTTATGACACTAGATATGGCAATTGATAAAAGTTGGGTTACACTGGGAAATCGAAATTCTCCGGCATTCTTAAGCGGTCTTAGCAACTTTATAGAGACGGCCAAGAACCATGTCGACGGTCGAGGTAGAGCGTTTTGCCCGTGTAGACGTTGTTGTAATGCGTGTCGACATGATTTGAAGACGATATATGGCCACATACATGACCGTGGGTTTCTACAATCATATAAGAATTGGATTTATCATGGTGAACAGCATCCTCGTGCGGTAGAGATAGCATCATTTTTTGCCCCAAGAACAACACCAACTCCTCCAATAATTACAACAACAAATAATGAGATGTTTGATGCCATAGATGATGTGATGGCAGAGAAAAATACAAACGGGGATAATATAGATGAAGATGGAACTGGTTTAGACCCGGAGTATGATGCGTTGTTTGAGGAGCTAAATAAGGAGTTATACCCCGGTTGTAGTCAAATGTCTTCCCTAAACTTCATAGCCAAATTGATGCATATCAAAGTTATCAACAAATGGACGAATAGTTCGTTTGACCAACTGTTAGAGCTTCTACAAATTGCATTGCCAAAGGAAAATCACGTTCCAGCGTCACATTATGAAGCTAAGAAGAAACTGAGTAAGATTGGGTTAGGATATCAGTCTATCCATGCTTGCATTAATGATTGTGCACTGTTTTGGAAGGAGAATGAATCAATGCAAAACTGTCCGGTTTGTAATGAGAGCAGATGGGTTGACAAAAACATAAAGGGGAAGAAAGTACCACAGAAAGTGTTGCGCTACTTTCCTTTAACTTCACGGCTTCGAAGAAGGTATAGTTCAAGATTAACGGCAAAAGATATGATCTGGCATAATACTGGACGCTCAACGGATGGTATGATGCGACATCCGGTTGATGGGAAGGAATGGCAAGAATTTGATGAGAGATATTCGGATTTTGCTAAAGAACCAAGGAATGTGCGCTTAGGTTTGGCTGCCGATGGTTTTAATCTGTTCGGTAACATGAGTCAAACTTACAGTATGTGGCCGGTAGTGTTAACCACATATAATACACCACCGTGGTTATGTATGAAAGAGTCTTCTTTCATGTTAACCTTGCTAATTCCCGGGCCTAAATGTAACATCCCAAAATGTCGAGAAATAAAGTTAACGAGTTCAAGCGGGCCGAAGTCGGGCCGGGTCAGTCGCGAACCGGGCTTGGGGAGGTCTCCCCTATAAATAGCCAGGGTCACCACATGTTTCTCTCATTTGCAATTCTAGAGAGAGAAAACCGTAGAGAGAGAAAGTGTCGGAATCGCACAAGATTGCACCCGCTCGTGTCTCTTGCACTCGTGAGAAGAACTTCCGGATCAGAAGCTCGATTCAGGTAACGATCCGACCTAAATCTGAGTTTTTAGTTCGTTTTTGGGTTTTCAGGTCTTGGGTGAAAATCGGACGTTTTTGTGGATGAAACTGAAAGATAATCATAGAATCGAATTCCTTAATGGAAAACGAACGTTTTGGATGCAACATGTTCGGGATCTTTACATGATCAGACCGAATGCGAAAGTTAGGGTTTTTCGCGAAGAACAGGTCGTGCGCACTTGCTTAGTGCGCACGGAGCAGGTCCTGCGCACTTGCTAAGTGCGCAGGAGGAGGAACCTGCGCACTTGCTAAGTGCGCAGGAGGAAGGACCTGCGCACTTGCTAAGTGCGCAGGAGGCAGGGTCTGCGCACTTGCTAAGTGCGCAGACATCAGGCTGTTGAGTAGAGATTAGTATGTCTAGAATGGTTAAACCGTTAGAGTCGGTAATGATCTGATGTGTATGTAACTACTCAATTCAGATCGGAAGTGACGTGGTTGGACCCTTGATTAGGACAACCGAGACTAGCTTATAAGGTGAGTTCTAGAAGCCCTCTTTTAAATGTTTTTATATAATGTTTTCGGGCTGGTGTGTACACGTATGAAATGCTGTTTTATAAAATGATTTTTATGAAACTACGTTTACGAAAGGAAATGATTTGGAACGAAGGATTTATGGAAAGAAAGTTTATGAACGGAATGTTTACGAACGAATGTTATAAAGAAATGGTTTAATGAAAAGGTAAAGGGTTTTGAAAGTGAAGGAAAGGTTTTATGAAAAGAAAACAAAAAGGGGCAAATGTTTTAAAGAAGTCATTACAAATCTAATCTGTCGAATGAATGGAATTGACGAATGAAGTCTGGGAATGTGATTCCCAGCCTTGTGGTAGATTATGGACAGTGAGCCATAGTTACCACAAGAACAACATGGGCAATGTCTTTGTGGCATGTCAATGGTTTTGATGTTGTACAACTGGTAAAGGGAGTAACGACGGTTACTCGGGTGATTACGATCATCCTAAGCGAACGAGGTAATGGGAAATCAATGACGGCGATACGTAACGGTTGACCCCACGTAGTGTATGGTTGTGGCAATGACGGCGATACGTAACGGTTGCCCACAACATTAAAGGTTCCTACGGGGACATAGAGACGCGTAACGATACAAATTTAGATAATAATGTATGACTTAAATGAATGTTAATATTTTAAACAAATGATTGTGTTTAAATATGCGAAGGTTTACGAATGAAAGGCCCTGTTTTCTTATACGAATGTTAAACCCTATTGAATGTTTGAATGATGAACCATTTCTTAAAACGAACGAAAACTAGAACTCACCAGCGTAGCTGACGTTTTTAAGTGTACACATTCAGGTTAAGGTAGGTTCTGAGGATGGACGGTGAGGCTTGGCTAGAGATGAAGAGTTACCCGACTGCTTTTGAAGACTGGCATCCCGTTATGTTTAGTTATGATGTAAATATGTTTTAAACTATGTTTACGCTTCCGCATGTATGAACAACGATTAAGTTATGTTTAAATGAAATTTCCGCTGCGTTATCTGATATTCATGTTTAAGAACTGCTTGTGAATGAGTAAATCCAATAAGTGAGGCCTCCCGGGTTTGGGGCCTTACAAGTTGGTATCAGAGCAATAGTTTGAGAGATTCGGACACTCCCAGTGTCTGAACTTAAACTTTGAATGGGACCGAAAGCGGATGCCAGTACGGGTAACTCGAGCCACAGCATCAGGTATGAAAAGTAGAGTATGTGTATGTAGTATGCCTTAGGAAGAGTTAGGAAAGGACTTGTGTTCTGATGGAATCACAAAGGTGGTCAAATAGAAATCGAAAGGTAGTGTAATGGTTAATTACAGATGGCCAGTGTATATTAACATCTTACAGTACTTATTGAATTTTATTTGTTAACTAGCGTGATGGCATTGGATTTCTCGTCTTATAGAACGAAATGGCAAGGAGAGGGAACGGAAGGCGTGGTGGCCGTACCGGTGGTCGTACCGGCGGTCGAAATGGTGGGCGTGGCAGGATTCCTGCGCGCCAAGAACACAGTGAAGAAGGAAGTGTTCACACTGAACCGGCGGTTAGTGTGCATGAAGCTGAGCAGACACAGGTTGAAGAGCAACCTTTCACTTTTGAACCAGAAGTGAGAGCAGCAATAGCTCGAGAATTCACAGAATTGATGAAGAATTCTCTGCCAGGTCTGTTGGCTGAAGCGTTGAAGCAGGTCAATGGGGCGGGTGGGTCTAGCGCGGCAATTGGTGCTCAGAACAATGAGACCGACAATGCACCGCCTGCTCGCGGATGTGATTATAAGTCCTTTAAGGCATGTGACCCGCCGATACTCACTGGGAAGAAGGACGCGGTAGCTACTTTTGATTGGGTAATACGTATGGAAGCCGCCATCCGTCTGAGCGAGTGTCGAGCTAATCAAGTAGTGAAGTTTGCTGCTAACTCCTTGAGGGAGGAAGCATCCCACTGGTGGGAAGGTGTACGTCAAGCTAAAGGGAGCGAGATTGTGGATGCGATGATGTGGGCTGACTTGAAAACTTTGGTAATCAAGAATTTCTGCCCAAGGAACGAGATTGAAAAGGTAGAGAGGGAATTTCTGGGTTTGAAGGCCGGGAACATGACGCACCGGCAATACACAACCCGATTTAATGAACTGGCACGTCTGGTGCCACACCTTGTCACTACAGAAGAGAGAAAGATTGCCTGTTATATTCAAGGGTTGCCGGACCAGGTCCGCACCTATGTTAAGGCAAACGCCCCTACTACCTATGATTCGGCAGTAGAGCTAAGTGGCGTAGTATTTGACGATCTGGCACTAAATGTTGTTGCCGTTGAAGAGCAAAAGAAGAGACCGAGCTTCTCAAACAAGCGAACTGGGGGAAAGATGTTTGGGTCTCGTGATAAGAGGGCTCGGGTGGGTGAGCCGACTGTTTGTAAGAAGTGTGGAAGGGAGCATGTAGGTGAATGCAGACTGGGATCTAGCTTGTGCTATAAGTGTGGCAAGACCGGGCACTACTCTCGAGAATGCCCGCAAGGCTACAAATGCTACAACTGTGGGGATTTCGGCCATATGAGCCGAGAATGTACCAAGCCCAGGATGGGGGAAACCGGGAAAGGAAAGGGCCCGGAAAAGAAGGGAGAAGGATCTCGTGCAAAGACTCGTGCGTACGCATTGACGCAAGAACAAGCCAGGGCGAATCCCGATGTGGCGTCAGGTACATTCGTCCTTGACAACACTCTTGTTTCTGTGTTATTTGATTCGGGTGCCAGTAAGAGTTTTATATCTGCGACTTTTTGTAAACGAGTGAAGTACACTGTTAGTAAGTTAGAAAGGGCCTTTAGCGTAGAAACCGCAGAGGGTAGAACTGCGAGAGTGACCGATGTAGTCGACAACTCCACGATAAAAATAGAAGGTCATAGGTTCCCTGTCAGATTGTTTGTTATGGTTTTGGGAGGGTTCGATGTCGTGCTGGGTATGGATTGGCTAACTGCCAATGAAGCGCAAATTATATGTAAACGAAAGATAATCCAACTCAAGGCTCCGGATGGTAGCAAAGTCGAAGTCTTTGGAGATCGTGACGCCCCGATGCCAAACGTCATCTCAATGATTAAGGAAACGAATTACTTGAGGCGCGGATGCGAGGCTTATCTGGTATATGTGATTGACAAATGTAAGGAAGTGAAGGAACTAGACGATGTACCCGTGGTACGCGAGTACCCGGAGGTGTTTCCAGAGGATTTGCCTGGGATACCACGCGATAGAGAAATTGAGTTCCGAATTGACTTAGTACCAGATGCCCAGCCCGTGGCTAAGGCTCCATATCGACTAGCACCAGTGGAAATGAAGGAACTTATGGTCCAACTAGACGAGTTACTTGAGAAAGGATTTATTCAACCGAGCATCTCGCCGTGGGGTGCTCCGGTGTTGTTTGTAAAGAAGAAAGATGGTTCGATGAGAATGTGTATCGATTATCGCGAGTTGAATAAACGAACGGTGAAGAACAAGTACCCTTTTACCAAGGATCGATGACCTGTTCGACCAGTTGCAAGGCGCAAGTTGGTTTTCGAAAATCGACCTTCGGTCCGGGTACCATCAGTTGAAGGTGAGGGAAGAAGACATACCGAAAACTGCATTTCGCACGCGTTATGGACATTTCGAGTTCCGCGTAATGTCTTTCGGATTGACGAACGCCCCCGCAACGTTCATGGATTTAATGAATAGGGTGTGTCGACCGATGCTGGATCGATCGGTAATTGTGTTCATCGATGATATCCTTATCTACTCCAAGAATGAGGGTAATCACGCATGTCACTTAAAGGAAGTGTTGGAAGCTCTAAAGAAGGAGAAGTTGTATGCTAAGTTCTCCAAATGCGCGTTCTGGCTTAGGGAAGTCCAATTCCTAGGTCACGTCATTGGCCCGAACGGCATTATGGTTGACCCAGCAAAGATAGTATCGGTAAGTGAATGGGACATTCCTAAGACGCCAACTGAAATCCGCAGTTTCTTAGGATTGGCAGGCTACTATCGGAGATTCATCCAGGATTTCTCGAAAATAGCTTCGCCGTTGACAAAGTTGACTCGGAAAGAAGTAAAGTACGAATGGGGTTCGACCCAGGATGAGGCGTTTAAGGAATTGAAAGAGAAGCTAACACAAGCTCCAGTCTTGGCCCTTCCCGAGGGCAGTGAAGATTTGGTGGTATACTCTGACGCTTCGGGTCAGGGATTGGGGTGTGTGTTGATGCAGCGTGGTAGAGTGATTGCATATGCGTCGCGGCAGTTGAAAGTTCACGAAGTCAACTATCCGACTCACGATTTGGAACTTGCTGCTGTCGTATTTGCATTGAAAATCTGGAGGCACTACCTGTACGGGGTAAAGTTTACTATTTACTCCGACCACAAAAGTTTGAAGTACTTCTTCGAACAAAAGGAGCTTAATATGAGGCAGAGGAGATGGTTGGAACTCCTGAAGGACTATGACTGTGAAATAATGTACCATCCTGGAAAGGCAAACGTGGTGGCGGACGCTCTAAGCCGAAAGGATGTGCCTACTCCTATTAGAGTGAAAGCTTGCCAGTTGGTGGTAACATCGGATGTGATGAAGGAAATTGAGAGAGCTCAAGATGAAGCTTTGAAGGAAGAAAATATAAAGAAAGAAAGGATGGTTGGCCAACGGGACAAGTTGGAATATAACACCCTCGGTGTTAGAACGCGTTATGGACGGATATGGATACCTATGGGTGGCGAACTTAGGAGCAAAATCTTGGATGAGGCTCATAAGTCTCGTTACTCTATCCATCCCGGTACCAATAAAATGTACCAAGATCTGAAGAGGGAATACTGGTGGCCTGGAATGAAATGTGATGTGACGAAGTATGTAAGCAAGTGCTTGACTTGCTCGCAAGTAAAGGCTGAACACCAGAAACCGTATGGAAAGATTCAACCACTTGACATACCAGAATGGAAGTGGGAACACATTACCATGGACTTCATAACTAAGCTACCTCGCACAGCTAAAGGTCATGACGCCATTTGGGTAATTGTGGACCGTTTAACGAAGAGTGCTCATTTCCTACCTATTCGCGAGGCGTTCTCGTCGGAAAGGTTAGCAGAGATATTTATCAACGAAGTAGTAGCGCGGCATGGGATGCCCTTGACGATCGTATCTGACCGGGACACACGATTCACATCGAGGTTCTGGAAAAGATTTCACGAGTCGATGGGCACGAGGCTGAATATCAGCACGGCATACCACCCACAAACGGATGGTCAGTCTGAAAGGACCATTCAGACTTTGGAGGATATGCTCCGTGCTTGTATTATTGATTTCGGTGGCAGTTGGGACAGCCATCTGCCGTTAGCCGAGTTCTCCTACAACAATAGTCATCACACGACGATAGGCATGCCGCCTTACGAAATGTTGTATGGGAAAAGATGTAGAACCCCGGTTTGTTGGGGTGAGATTGGACAGAAGGAATTAGGAAGTCTCGAAGTCGTAAGAGAGACGTCGGAAAGGTTTGATCAGATCAAAGCACGAATGAAGGCCGCACAATGTCGTCAGAAATCCTATGCGGATAGACGACGAAGGCCTATCGAGTTTGATGTTGGGGACAGAGTAATGTTGAAAGTGTCCCCGTGGAAGGGAATCATTCGATTCAGAAAGAGAGGAAAGTTAAGTCCGAGGTTTGTCGGACCGTTCAGGATAATGGCACGGGTTGGTGAAGTCGCTTATCGGTTGGAGTTGCCTGATGAGTTAAGTGGGATTCATCCTACCTTCCATGTATCACACTTGCGAAAGTGTTTGGCGGATGAATCAGCTCACGTACCACTTACTGACATCGAGGTCGACAACAGCCTTAATTACATCGAATAACCCGTGGCTATCTTAGACCGAAAGGAAAAGCGTTTGCGTAATAAAGTTATTCCATTGGTTAAAGTCCAATGGAGGCACTGAAAGGGATCGGAGGCTACATGGGAAACGGAGGCGGAGATGAGGGAGTCGTACCCTCAATTATTTGACTTGTGATAGGTTTCGGGGACGAAACCTATTATAAGGGGGGTAGACTTGTAACATCCCAAAATGTCGAGAAATAAAGTTAACGAGTTCAAGCGGGCCGAAGTCGGGCCGGGTCAGTCGCGAACCGGGCTTGGGGAGGTCTCCCCTATAAATAGCCAGGGTCACCACATGTTTCTCTCATTTGCAATTCTAGAGAGAGAAAACCGTAGAGAGAGAAAGTGTCGGAATCGCACAAGATTGCACCCGCTCGTGTCTCTTGCACTCGTGAGAAGAACCTCCGGATCAGAAGCTCGATTCAGGTAACGATCCGACCTAAATCTGAGTTTTTAGTTCGTTTTTGGGTTTTCGGGTCTTGGGTGAAAATCGGACGTTTTTGTGGATGAAACTGAAAGATAATCATAGAATCGAATTCCTTAATGGAAAACGAACGTTTTGGATGCAACATGTTCGGGATCTTTACATGATCAGACCGAATGCGAAAGTTAGGGTTTTTCGCGAAGAACAGGTCGTGCGCACTTGCTAAGTGCGCACGGAGCAGGTCCTGCGCACTTGCTAAGTGCGCAGGAGGAGGAACCTACGCACTTGCTAAGTGCGCAGGAGGAAGGACCTGCGCACTTGCTAAGTGCGCAGGAGGCAGGGTCTGCGCACTTGCTAAGTGCGCAGACATCAGGCTGTTGAGTAGAGATTAGTATGTCTAGAATGGTTAAACCGTTAGAGTCGGTAATGATCTGATGTGTATGTAACTACTCAATTCAGATCGGAAGTGACGTGGTTGGACCCTTGATTAGGACAACCGAGACTAGCTTATAAGGTGAGTTCTAGAAGCCCTCTTTTAAATGTTTTTATATAATGTTTTCGGGCTGGTGTGTACACGTATGAAATGCTGTTTTATAAAATGATTTTTATGAAACTACGTTTACGAAAGGAAATGATTTGGAACGAAGGATTTATGGAAAGAAAGTTTATGAACGGAATGTTTACGAACGAATGTTATAAAGAAATGGTTTAATGAAAAGGTAAAGGGTTTTGAAAGTGAAGGAAAGGTTTTATGAAAAGAAAACAAAAAGGGGCAAATGTTTTAAAGAAGTCATTACAAATCTAATCTGTCGAATGAATGGAATTGACGAATGAAGTCTGGGAATGTGATTCCCAGCCTTGTGGTAGATTATGGACAGTGAGCCATAGTTACCACAAGAACAACATGGGCAATGTCTTTGTGGCATGTCAATGGTTTTGATGTTGTACAACTGGTAAAAGGAGTAACGACGGTTACTCGGGTGATGACGATCATCCTAAGCGAACGAGGTAATGGGAAATCAATGACGGCGATACGTAACGGTTGATTTCCAAAGGAAAGATGCGTGTTGGGCAATGACGGCGATACGTAACGGTTGACCCCACGTAGTGTATGGTTGTGGCAATGACGGCGATACGTAACGGTTGCCCACAACATTAAAGGTTCCTACGGGGACATAGAGACGCGTAACGATACAGATTTAGATAATAATGTATGACTTAAATGAATGTTAATATTTTAAACAAATGATTGTGTTTAAATATGCGAAGGTTTACGAATGAAAGGCCCTGTTTTCTTATACGAATGTTAAACCCTATTGAATGTTTGAATGATGAACCATTTCTTAAAACGAACGAAAACTAGAACTCCCCAGCGTAGCTGACGTTTTTAAGTGTACCTATTCAGGTTAAGGTAGGTTCTGAGGATGGACGGTGAGGCTTGGCATGAGATGAAGAGTTACCCGACTGCTTTTGAAGACTGGCATTCCGTTATGTTTAGTTATGATGTAAATATGTTTTAAACTATGTGTACGCTTCCGCATGTATGAACAACGATTAAGTTATGTTTAAATGAAATTTCCGCTGCGTTATCTGATATTCATGTTTAAGAACTGCTTGTGAATGAGTAAATCCAATAAGTGAGGCCTCCCGGGTTTGGGGCCTTACACTAAATCACCTAGTAAGGACATTGATGTATTCTTAAGGCCGTTGGTTGATGAGTTGAAAATTTTGTGGGCTGAAGGAGTCCAGGTGAGAGATGCATCAACCAAAACTGTATTTAGGATGCATGCTGCACTGTTATGGACTATCAACGATTATCCTGCTCGTAGTAGCTTGTCTGGATGGAGTGGTCAAGGCTATAAAGCATGCCCTACGTGTAACGTTGACACACCTTCGTGCGCTATAACGAATAAGATAGCTTTTGTTGGACACAGAAGATTCTTGCCTAGAAAGCATAAATGGAGGAACGATCTGTCGTTTGATGGCAAGAAAGAGACAAAACATCCTCCCCGACGATTGACTAATGCTCAAATATTAGAACAGCTAAAAAATCTCCCAGATCGTGTTCCGGGGAAACATCCAATGTATGGAGGGGTAAAAAGAAAGCGCCTAACATCATAGTTGAATTGGACTAAACGAAGTATCTTCTTTGAGCTCGATTATTGGTCTTCTCTGCTTTTAAAACACAATCTTAATGTTATGCACGTGGAGAAAAATGTGTGTGAGAGTTTATTAGGTACTTTGTTGATGAACGATAAATCAAAAGACACACACAAAGCCCGCAAAGACTTGGAAAATATGGGTATTCGACATAACCTATGGCTAACACAAAAAAACAACAAGTTTTACCAACCACAGTGCTAAACTAGAACTTTTTAATAAATAGAACTTTTTAAAAAAACGTTGATTTGCTGTATATTTAATAAATAGAACTTTTTAAAAAAAACGTTGATTTGCTGTTAATTATAATAGTGTCTAAACTAGCTACAACAGTGCTACTAAACCATTTACAATAGCTCGTCTAACTTATAACGGATACGTCCAAAGGACCTTGATTTTTTAAAACCCTTGTTTACCCCCTCATGTGTTGCAAAACACACCTCGATTTCCTTTGTATTTCGTAGCGTTTTCGTATGGTTTTTGTCACACCCCGCCAAGGCGGAAACGCGAGGCGTAACATTCACTGGTTTCCAAAGCATATGATTACCGCAAACACATACATGTAATTGGATACATAATCGAGTTTAAAATATTTACATCACAAAATATCAACTTGAGTTTACAAAAGTTTAAGGTTTCGCAAATATGACTCAAGACCATGAGTTATACAAGAGAAATCCTCCCAAAAGCCGTATCCACGTGCATGCATGTATCCTACATTGCTAACCTGATGACCACGTTCAATTACCTGAAAACATACTTAAAAATGTCAACACGAGGTTGGTGAGTTCACAAGTTAATATAAAGAGTTATCATAAACCCAATGTTTAAATCTGATCATTTTCCGATCAAAACTCTTTTGTTAAACCTGATCACTTTAACCTGATCAGAACTCTTTTGTTTAAACCTGATCACTTTAACCTGATCAAACTCCTTTGTTAAACCTGATCACTTTAACCTGATCAGAACTCTTTTGTTTGTATTACCAATGAATCTGAATACTAATCCGATCTATTGACCCCATTTGTAAGCTTGCAAAGAATACAAAATAGTATGTAATGTACGAGACCGTAACCAAACCCCAACATTCTGTGCCTCCCCCCGCCTTTCTGCGAGTAAGACAATATGCGGTCATTCGGCCATTTGGACCCCTGGTTAGCGCGACTAACCATGACCGGAGGCGTCACCCCCAATAGTACTATTCATATGATCCCGGGCTAAGTCCATAGCTAATGGTTACTAATTTATTCAGAGGACTTTAAGCGCTTTACTTATCCCTCAATACACACATACGGTCAGATCATTAGTTCATTCATTTACATACAAAAGTCTTTTACAAGTATGTTTCCACCCCAAATCATTACAAAAACTTTAGAAAAAGGGGGATTAGTGAAACTCACCTCGACAGTATGAATGCTAGCAATTTTTTTTTTGAATAACAGCAGACCCGCCTATCCGTATCCTAATTACACACGGATAACATATACGTTAAGACTACCCGTCTTAAACGCAAGTTGTTCACCCGACTTAGCAGATCTGATTGCTTTTGTTTAAATATCTTTTTAGTTTTTCAACACTTGTTTCGTTATAAAATAGTTCTAAGTTACTGCCCCATGGGACTGATGAACAGGTATCGAAACTTTCTTAGTTTCGATTGAACAGAACAGATGTCGAAACTTCCTAGTTTCGATTGAGCAAAACAGGTATCGAAACTACCTGGTTTCGATTAAGTAATAGGTATCGAAACTACCTAGTTTCAATTGAGTAAACAGGTATCGAAACTTTCTTAGTTTCGATTGAGTAATAGGTATCGAAACTACCTGGTTTCGATTAAGTAATAGGTATCGAAACTACCTAGTTTTGATTGAGTAAACAGGTATATAAATTTTCTTAGTTTCGATTGAGTAATAGGTATCGAAACTACCTGGTTTCGATTAAGTAATAGGTATCGAAACTACCTAGTTTCGATTGAGCAAACAGGTATCGAAACTCCTAGTTTCGATTACTGAAATTTTAAATTGACAGAATCAGTTTCAAAACTTTATTCATACATATACGCATATATTCATGTTTTAAATCTTGAATTCGACACACTTTTCTGGTTATTTTTCTTACGTTCGAGTAAACTGCATGTTTAGCTACGGTTTTAAAGAAAATAATATGGATAATATTGAGTTTTTACCTCTAAACAGAGATGATGATTTTTGAGAGAAACAGAGAAGATGGTCTTGAATTCTCTTGGTTAGAAATCCTTGAAAGCTCCTTATAATACCGAAATATGGTGGATTTTGCCTTAAAACTTGACTTCGACTTGAAGAAAATTGGGGAGATTGCCGTAAGAAAGTGAGAATGATGAAAGGGGTTCGTGGGAATGGTGATTGAGGTGGTATGGTTTATATCTGAGTTTTGAAGTCATGAGGTATGGGTTTAAAGGTAAAGAATTTGAATGAGAGGAAAATGGTAGTGTGAATGGGGGGTCTTCTCTGGCTTCGGCCGAGAAAGTCAAGGGTGGGTTGGGGTTAATTAATCAAATAATTAGGTTTAAGTGTAAATTTATTTAATCCATTAAGTGTATTAATATTAATTAGAGTTTCAAATGGTAATTTAATTTGGTTTAGGTTCTCCACGGTTTTATAAATTTATTAAGTTTATGGCTCGTTAACGAAAGATATTGAAATCTTGGATTGTATAATTCGTTGAGGTGATTATTTGTAGGTATACGTACCTAAAGGTGGCGCTACATAGTAACGTCTTCGAAAAGTCCATTATTTTACTTTTACGTATATTATATGATTTAGTCTTAAAAATAAATTATAGTTCAACGTAAATTTTGTGTAATATATATATATATATTTCTTGGTTATTTAATTTAATCACTAACGTTCGTATTTAGTCGGGTTATACTACTTACTTTTTCTAGTAATTCTTTAAGATTTACTAGACATGGAATAAACTCCTTTGCTAGACTCCTTGACTTTACTTAGTCAAAATGAACCTTCAAGAAATATATACTATGAACGTGTATTTATGAAATATAGATATTGACCTGAAATGCTGGGTGTCACAGTTTTAGAGTCGTTTCGAGTCATTTATAGCTTGTATTTACTTGTGTCTTGTTTTGAAGGTAATCGGGTCACTTTGGAGCTGAAACGATCAAGAAGTGCGAAAGAAACGAGCACGAGAACCCGGGATGAGAAACGGAAAAAGTTGGGAAACAATCAAACCTTAAAAGAGGCATATCTCGGGCTAGAAAATTAGTTACGGGGCCCATAACATATCGATTTATGGAATTTCGAGGAGAAGAATACAAAAATTCAGTAATCTCTCGTGGTACGCGAGAGATGGTGGTCCAATTCCTCGCGGTACACGAGGGAACAAAAATCATGCGTGACTATTTTGTCTCTCACGGTACGCGAGAGACCGGCCAGAACTCCCCTGCGGTACGCGAGAGACCCAAGGAACGTGTTTTTTAACATAATTTAAAGGATTAAAGGTCTAGGACTCTCCCATTAGTTTCATTATGGATTTCCAGACGAAAAGTTGGAGCCTTTAGGGCGATTTCAAGTAGGAGAATCATCAAGGAGTCGAGAATCGAAGCATTGGAAGCGTGGATTAATTGGATAAAACACATTCGGTTTATGTTCTTCATCTTCTACCTCTTGACTTGTTTTATCCTTTATCATTATTATGAACTTTGAGATTCGTTTTACTGTTTTGATGATGGTAGTAGGCTAAATATCTTGAACTACCTAGATTATGATGATTATGTTTTGTTAATTGGTTTTCTTTTGGATTTCGATTTCTTGTTGATGGATTAACATTAAAGTAAAGAACTTGGTTTTGTTTGATTGGATGTATATGCGTATTTAATCTTGATTTATGATCTATTGAATGTTCCATATGCTGCTTTGTGAATGTCTTTCATGTATGGTTGCATATTAGGTCGCTAGTTGTGTGCATGTGATTGGTTTATGGTTTACTGCATTGTATTCATAGGAACATAGATTGAGAGTTTGTCAGGGTTGAGTATTCTGCCTACTTCAATAGCTGAAAGGTGCGAAGTTCTCGGGTAATCTGTGGTGTTAGGGTTTTAGGTCGACTGCTCTGAAAGGAGGGTTTCCCAGGTTGTCTTAGCGTCATTGTTATTCCGTGTCTTGTCAAGTGAGTTCAAGTTACTCCTTGCACTGAAAGGTGTATTGAGATAGTGAGACTGAGAGGTAATCTGTCTAGCGAGTACTTTAGTGTTGTTGGAAATAACTGAGAGGTGATCTGACTAACTGGTGAATTTCACACGTCCCTTAGGGTTTCTTTTTGGTCACACTCGGAGAATGATCTAGGATCCACTAGGTTGTCTAAGTGTGTCGTATTCTAAGAGCCCGGTTCCATCATAGTTTCCGTATCCTAGAGATTTCCAAGGTACATGCATTGGATTCAGAATCTAGGTAGTGCTTTCCCCATTTGTGAGTTGTCTAAAGTTTCTTGCTTTATGTTTGGTGTCGTTAGTTAGAGAGTTCCATTAGGTTACAACACAAATCCCCCCAATATAATTCAGTTTAGTTAGTTGAGTCAGAGTCTAGATAAAGTTGTCGCTAGTGTCTCGTGAGTTCGATATCCGAACTTCATTTGACTGTGCTACACTCGATAGGTACACTTGCTTGTCAGTGCAGTCTAGTTCATAGGTTTTCTATTTATTACTTAGGAGTCTAGGTTAGGTTTAGTAGTTTATTTTATAGACCGTCTGGACGACATCAAGTTTTTGGTGCCGTTGCCGGGGACACTTGGCAATAGCAATATTAGCTTTGACTAGTTCTTTTAGTGATTTTTGGTTTGTTTTGTTTTTTAGTCTTGTTTATGTGCTTGTCCTACGTGCTATCTGTGAGTCTAACATAGGATTGAGTCTTTGTTTATTTTCTTTTGTTCTTGTGTCAGTTTATACACCACACTCGTTCGTGGGGATCACCACCATATTCAGCTTTTCAAGAGCCCGAACGAGAGCTACACGAGTGCCCCCGCGACTTTCGGGAGTGTTTGAAAGAGCTTTGCAAATCCCAGGTACGTTCTACTAGCCCAATTCCATTTCCTACCATGGGCGACGCACCAGCGAGACGTACTGTGCACCAGAGGGCCAGTGACGGGGTCACCGGGGCGAGATCTTCGATCACACACCCCGCCATTCCTAACACCAATACATGGCAGATCCCGTCACATGTCATGAGCACGATCACTCATGCCACCCAATTTCATGGCCTTGAGGATGAGGATGCACCAGGACATTTGTCCCGCTTCGCGCGGATACGTGATACATTCAATATCACGGGTGTGTCTAAGGACGCTATCTACTTGCGTCTCTTCCCATTCTCGCTCTCTGGTCGCGCATCTACTTGGCTTGACACCTTTCCTAACAATTCTATCACCACATGGGAGGATCTTCAAGCCAAATTCTACAAGAAGTACTATCCACCTTACAGGGTCGCTCGCCTTCGGGACCAAATCCATTCGTTCCGGATGGACCCTGACGAGCCTTATCACATGGCCCGGGAGCGGTTCAACACGCTGTTGAGCCGATGTCCTCAGCACGGTCTTTTCGACTGGGCGCTAGTGGAGAAGTTCTATAATGGCCTCACCTTCGAGAAGCAGCAAATGTTCAACACAACTACGGAGGCCATATCATGGATAGACTCGAGCCTGATGAGTGTGAGGAGATGTTCGAGAGCTTCGCTCAAGTCGAACAGCAGCATCCATCTGCTAGGACTTCCATTCTTAGTGCTAGATCACCCGCCTCTTCTCCTAGAGGTGTGCATCAGGTCACTCCTGATTCTAGCATGGTTAATGCACTCGCCTCAATGGCTAACGAGATCAAGGTGCTGAAGCCCAGTGCTCAGCGGTATCAAGTGTGCAGGGGAGGCCACGACACCAGGGATTGCCCAGTCAATAATCAGGAGCATGTGAGCTTTGCGAGCAAGCAGAACCAGAACCGAGGGTACAACAACTACAATTCTTTTGGCTCAGGATGGAGATCTGGAGGAAACCCACCTGGGTTTAATGCCCGCCCTTATCAGAAAGGAGGAGATGCAGGACCAAGTAGAGACAACAAGAGAATAGAGGAGATGTTGGAGAACCAGACCCAGTTGCTCACCCACTTGGTATCAAAGGATAAGGAGACTCGACAGCGATTGGATGCACATGACAATCTATTAAAGAATCAGCAGTCAGCATTCCAGGATCTGCAATGCACGGTAGGAGACATCGCTCAGAGCTTGAAAGGTGGGCAGGGAGGTCCATCTTCAGGCTCCCATGCTTCAGTGATGGCCGTGTCAGTTATGAGTGAGGAGGAGAAAGAGGTTGTAGAGGATGGCTCCCACTTAATTGAGCATAATATTCTGTCACCTGAAGAGGTCAAGAAGATATATTGGAGAGCTCGATTCATTGCGATCGATGCTAAGATGATTGAATAGCAGGCGGAGGAGGAGATACTGCGTACCATGTTCATTAGGGTCTTGTTTCTTCTCTCATCAACACCGTTCTGCTGAGGAGTACTGGGCATGGTGTACTGGTTCACGATCCCCTGGCCCTTACAAAACTTATAAAATGGACCAGGAGCCTGACCCACATTAGTACGTCTACCATAATATTCACCTCCTCTATCTGACCTCACAATTTTTATTTGAAGATCAAGTTGTTTTTCAACTTCAGTTTTATAATCTTTAAAAGTCGCAAGTGATTCAGATTTTTCTTTAATAAGATACAAGTACATATAACGAGAGTAATCATCAATAAAAGTGATAAATTAAGTATGTCCTGTTATACCAGCAACGGGGTAAGGGCCACTAATATCAGGGTGAATGAGTTCTAATAAATTAGAGCTCCTAGTGGCACCTTTCTTATTTGCTGATGTCATTTTACCTTTAAGGCATTTGACACATGTTTCAAAATCATTGAAATTGAGAGATGGTAACACTTCATCCTTCACGAGTCGAGATAAGCGTTCTCGTGAAATGTGGCCTAAACGTTGATGCCACAACATGGATGAAGCTTCTAAGTCTCGCTTTCGTTTAGTCTTTGTTTCATTGATATTATATGATAACAAAGACTTGGAAAATTCATCATCTAGTTCTAATCTATAGAGACCATCATCCAAATAACCACGTCCAAACACTTAAGAATTTAACATTATAGAAAGTTTGTCATGACCATGAGAACAAACAAAACCGCCAATGTCTAACTTTGGTCCTGATACTAGATTCCGAGTAATCTCAGGAATATATAGGGTATCATAAAGTTTAATACATAAACCAGTTTTCATAATTAATTCTAAGGTTCCCACAGCTTTGACAACTAGTTCTTCTCCATTCCCCATCTTAAGTGTTCTTCGGTTTCTTTCCAGCTTCTGGATTGTAAGGAATCCCTGTAATGAGTTGGTTACATGAACCATAGAACCAAAATCAAACCACCATGTATTAGTTGGAACATTTAAATTATAGGACTCAAGTATCATATAAAGATGACTACCTCTCTTGCTCAGCCACTCCTTCAAGTCCGGGCAGTCTTTCTGCCTATGTCCAGCCTTGCGGCAGAACTTGTAGTGAGACTTCCCTTTGAAGTTCTTAGAGCTAGAAGCACCGCTCGCATCTTGTTTATGGACCTTAGAAGATTCCTTCTTAAGGAAATTGCCATTCCTCTTCTTTGAATCAACGGACATGAGATAAGCAACATCCGGTCTCTCTAGCTTCAGACGCTCTTCTTCTTGGACGCACATTGCAATCAACTCACTCATCATCCACTTGTCTTTCTGTGTGTTGTAGTTGATCTTGAAATCTTCAAAAGACTTAGGAAGAGAGGTCATGATAAAGTGCACTAGAAAACCATCACTGATCTCCATGTCTAAGCCCTTGAGTTTACGGGACATGTCATTCATCATCATGATGTGCTCACGAATACCGCTGATCCCATCATACTTTGTAGCCACCGGCTTCAGAATAAGAGTGCTAGCATGCGCCTTAGAAGTTCCCTTGAATTGATCCTCCACATAAGCTAGATAAGTCTTGGCATCTTTAGAATCAGGTATAGCTCCACTGATGATCGGACTGATGGAGTTCTTCATTAGGATAAGAGCCATGCGGCTCCACCTCATCCATTTCTCATGATTTATAATGTCCTGAGGAGTGCTTTTGTCAGTAAGATCAGCATGTGTAGGCTTGTCGAGTGCGTGGTCAAATTCCATCATGCCGAGAGACAGCATCAGTGAATCTTTCCAAGCAGAGAAGTTCGTACCATTCAAAGTTTCGACTCCCAAGTTAGGGGCTGCAGTGGATTTTAAAATTAAGATACTAATTGCTAAAGAAGAACTTAGAGTGTCTATGGGGTAACTTAAACTAAGGCATGCGGAAATAAGGACCATTATATTAATGAAGCTGTGATAAATATCTATTATAATCACCAAAATAATAGATTAATTAGGTTCTATTTAAACAATGTAACACATCACCTTTGGGCAGAAGTGAAACATTTGTTTAGTATTATGAACAATTTAATATTAAGTATGTGTAGTAAGAATGTAACACATCACCTTTGGGCAGAAGTGAAACATTTGTTTAGTACGCACATAATTAGCTTCGCGAAAACTAAATGTGACACATCACCTTTGGGCAGAAGTAGAAACACTTAGTTATATTAGAAGAAGTAGTGCTTAATTAGACTTAAATAACTTTACAAGCGTGACACATCACCTTTGGGCAGAAGTGAAACTTTAGGTGTTATTTAAGTTAATTATGTTTTCTAATTTAATATCATGATATGCACTAGGTTATAATGCTTAATTTAAGCTTGAATGAGTTTACACGTGCATCACATCACCTTTGGGCAGAAGTGAAGCTTTAGGTGTTATTCAAGTAAGTGTTAATGTTTTTGAAAAACATTTAAGTTTAAGGTTTAATAAAACTAAAGCATTCATTAATAGCAAACCCCCTGTTAGCGCGAATCATTAATAGCAAACCCCCTATTAGCGCGCCCCTGCGGGAAAAAAATTTTAGGCACATATAAAGCAAGGTTCACGACCAAGTGAAGGTTCACGACTAAGGTGAGGGTTCACGGTTCTATAAGACTTCACGGTTCAGGAAGGGTTCACGGCTCATGATAAGGTTCACGGTTCAGGAAGGTTCGCGGCTCATGGTTAGGTTCACGATTCAGTAAAAGGGTTCACGACTCTACTAAGGTTCACGGCTCCATTTTATAAACTGTAAACCGTGAACTGTAAAATCTGTGAACTGTAAACTGTGAACATTGAGACCCGTGAACTATGAATTGTAAACTTATTACCCGTAAACCTAACCCATGAATCATAAACCGTGAAGTAGAAACCCGTAAACACAACCGTGAGAGTCCAAAACCGTGAATGTTAAGACCTGATAAGGCAGTGCTAAATTTAATGGATTTTGATTGTATTTTCAAATTTCGAAAATCTTTTAAATTGTTAAGTATATCCAAGTTTCTTTATTTAAAATAATAAATAATATTTTAATTCAAAATCTTGGAGATAAAGTTACAAGATTTTTTAGGAAAAACATAATCAAAATCTTAATGTATCCCAAATTAAGGGGATTTCATCAAAAATAATGATGAATACGAATAACAGTTTATGAACATCAGATAAACTGTTATTCGATAATATCAGATTTAGGACTGGAATCGAAATCATGAAACACTATTTTAACAGATTTCGAAAACTTAATAGATCTCGAAATTTATGAGATCAAAACGTGATATTATTTGTAAAACAGAAAACCGTGAAGTTAAATAAAAAACGATTTTCTTTATGGTTTTTAACAGAATTTTGTTCTCCGATTCTAATTCCAGTTTAGGGAAAGAAACAAGAACTGATTTATCAACATCTGCTCTGATACCACATGTTGATCAGTTCTTGTGACTAAATAACAATATATAAATCATACCTGCTAAGTTCACCGATGATAGGGAAAACATCATGATCTCTGATCTGGATTTGGTTCCCGTTTTGGGTGTACGATTAGGATGGTATTAGGTGAGATGGTAAGCTCACGGTTATGGAGAGAGAGAGAGGGACGATTTGGTTAGTGGTGAAAGAATAGAATCATTCATCTATTACCTCTAATTAACTCTCTATTTATATGTACACCAAAGGGGAAACCCATTAATGGCCCATTTATAGTAATTAGGCTCATCAACTAATTACTAGCCATAGGTTATTAAATAAATAAATAATTATATTTGATCATTTAATAACTAGATAAATGATTATAAGAGCCACATATTAAATCGTGTCTTACAAAGGTTGCTCGTAGTTGTTCATTGATTTAATTCCCAAAATCAAGGATCCTATCAAACCCCAGATTTTAGGCCCGTCAACCTAATCGGGTGCATCAATAAAGTTTTGTCCAAGGTTCTGGTTAATCGCTTGAAGAGGGTTATTAGCAACCTGATTTCAGATGAACAGCCGACCTTCCTGTCTAAACGTAGTATCCTTGACGATCCTCTTGTTCTTAATGAACTTATTTCTTGGTTGCAAAGATCAAAAACTAAAGCTGTGTTACTTAAAGTTGACATCGAAAAAGCATTTGATTAGCTTAGTTGGGGTTTCTTGGACACTATTAACGTTTTGGTGCTTATGGAGAGTGCGCAATGACATGGCATTTAACCATAAACCTATATCCCTTGTGAAGTTAAGAAATCGATTGAAGCCATGCTCCTAAACTTGGAAGGAATGACGTAGTTTTAACATTACCTGTATCGGAGGTTAACTCCATTTTATTTTCTATTTGATGGATGTAAATATTTGGGTCTAGCTTTTCTTGCTATTCTCCTTGCTATATAATCATTTGTTGGTCGTTAAAAAAAACGTGTCAGAACGTACGAGTTTTAATACTAAAATTCATACTAAAAGACATCAAATAAATTAATATTTAAGAATCTATTTCAATTCCAATAGTGTCTTTTTCTACTATCATCGACAAATGCAGTCTTCCACTGACCTCACTCAGGGGTGTTTGGGATTACTTATTTTAACCTTTTTAATGACTTTTAAAAGCCATAAGAAGTTTTAAAAAGTAAGTCCCTCCTTACTTCTTAAAAACTCATTTTTTTTTCTTTAAAAAGTTAAAAGTAGAAGAAAAAATCACATTACCCAAATGTCTTTTAACTTATAAAAGTTAATAACTAGTTTCAATAACTAATCCCAAACACCCCCTCAATCTTGTCGTTTTATTCTCTTCCACCACATACTTCATGTTTTCCCTTTCCCCCCTCTTCTTCGCACGCTTTCACTTCCAACCCTTCTTACCCATGGATTCTTAAATCATTAGCAGAAACCAGACACCAACAACCTCAAACATGTCCGCCTTTTCCAAACACCAACTCCAACGAAAAACCTCAATTTTCGGTTTAAAATGTTGGGTTTTCCTCGGACTTTGCTTCGGTGCCGCCATTGTCGTCATCACGTTCTTCATTTTTCACTATTTCACATCAAAAAACCTTTTAAAAAAACTAACCCTTTACCTCCAAAACTCACAATCCCAGACACCAGCACCGAAATTCAAGAAACCCGGGTCGACCCGACCCGAACCCACACCCTGGAAACAGACGAGTTGGGTTCTTTAACTGTAATTAGAAGCCATGCAAATGAAGGTGATGGTAATCCAAATGGGTACCGGATTTCTTACCCGGAAATGGGTGGCGGGTCGGGTGATCAGGTGGCGGGTGAACCCGAAGTTTCCCATTTGGGTTGGGGCCATTGGTACACATTGAGAGAGCTTGAGATTGCAACGAATGGATTATCGGATGAAAATGTGATTGGTGAAGGTGGATATGGGGTTGTTTATTATGGGGTCTTGGCGGATAATACAATGGTTGCTGTCAAGAATTTGCTTAATAACAGGTTAATAACTTAATATCTTATTATGCATGTGTATAATTAATAATAACTATATCAATAATGTTGATTGATTTGTGAAGTTTCAGTTTATCAATCTTGATTGTTAAGGGGAATGAATCAATTTGCAGTTGACTTATTTTGACTATTTTCAGTTTATGAAACTAATTGAGGTCAACTTGTTGACTTTGACTTTTTACAGAGGACAAGCTGAGAAGGAGTTTAAGGTTGAAGTGGACGCGATTGGGCGAGTTCGTCACAAGAACTTGGTAAGGCTGCTTGGCTATTGTGTTGAAGGAGCTCAAAGGTATGACCTTTGATTACTTTCAATTCAATTACTTTACTTTGACTTTGTACTGTTTGACTTTGGACTGCTTGACTTTGACTTCAATTTGGATTTGTATAAATTGATTATGGTTTTAAGGATTCTTGTTTATGAGTATGCAAACAATGGGAACTTAGAGCAATGGCTTCATGGAGATGTAGGATCGATTAGTCCTCTTACATGGGAAATCCGTATGAACATTATACTTGGAACGGCTAAAGGGTACTTTCCATATTGTGAACCTGTTAGATTATTATTGTCGCCCGAGTGATTTAAGAGTTAAAACTTTTATGGGAACTTGTAGGTTGACTTATCTACATGAAGGACTTGAGCCCAAAGTGGTTCACCGTGATATTAAATCAAGCAACATTTTACTTGATCGACAATGGCACCCTAAAGTGTCGGATTTTGGCTTAGCCAAACTTTTAGGCTCGGAGAAGAGCTATGTCACCACTCGGGTCATGGGAACATTTGGGTATAATAGTTGTTTACTTCATTATATTGGTTTTATATATATTTTTTTCATTTTAATAAGTAATATGTAGAAGATAATAATATTCTTGATTCTACTCGTTAGATATGTTGCTCCCGAGTATGCTAGCACGGGCATGTTGAATGAGAGAAGTGATGTTTACAGCTTCGGGATTCTTATTTTGGAGATTATTTGTGGTAGAAACCTGTAGATTATAGCCGGCCTCCCGAGGAGGTTAACCTATGAACTTTTTATCTTTCTTTTCTTTTTTAATTTCGGTCGTTTTTGTCTAGAATTGAATGGAGAAATTCTTTGTAGGTGAATCTTGTGGATTGGCTTAAAACAATGGTAACAAACAGGAATGTGGAGGGGGTTTTGGATCCAAAGTTACCCGAAAAACCATCTTCAAGAGCTTTGAAGCGCGCTCTATTAGTGGCGTTACGCTGCGTGGACCCCAGTGCTCAAAAGAGGCCTACAATGGGTCATGTGATTCATTTGCTTGAGGCTGATGATTTTCCATTTAGAGATGTAAGTTCTTGTATCCTGTATTCATTTGATTAATTTAGTGGTGGTGGTTCTGACACGATCTGAAACATGACAGGAAAATAATCAGGTTCGTTGTCATTTTTAACATGTTTGATAAACAGGTCGTGTTTAGGTTGGTCTCTTTAACCTGTTTAATTAGAATATAAAAGAAACATATTTTAAGGTTGATCCGCCAACCCATTTAACATGTTTATTACACCCTTTTACAACTTGATTACAACCCTCCAACCCGTTTGACTCATTTAGATAAATGGGTTTCACGGGTCATGTACATGTTACACGATTTTAAATGTGTGTGGGTTAGGGTTGATGTCTTTGACACAAATAAATACATGGGTTTTGGTAAGCTCATCAACTCAACCCGCCAGCCCAAAACCTATCAGCCCGACATAATTGACACCCCTAAGTTCATTATACAGGAACACAAAGGGAACTGGAAAATAGGAAGGGAACAGTTGATGAAGAAGAGATTCATCGAATCTGGTGACAGTAGCGGTTATGAGAGCAGTAGGACCCACGAGGCATCTAATTAGCACTTACATGAAGCTCGTGATTAGGACGCACACTTCTGTAGATATCGTTATTCGTTCATTCGATTGGTGTAAGTTTTCACTTTTAACCCATTCATAATGCCAAGTTGCTTCTGTGGTTTGTGTTGAATCATTGTGGAAGAAGGAGAAAAATGAGAACTAAAATAGACCATGTTATTACTTCTTTTGTATCAAAAGTTGCTACCTTTCCTGTTTCTAATCTTTCATTAAGCTTTTTAATGCTGTTAAATTTGGTGCTATTAGACATGTAATTCATGCATTAAATTTTGTAACCTGCACAACGATCCGTTGAACCGATAAACCAAGCCAGAACCGTATCAACTATCAAGCCCGAACTTCTATGCTTCATCGGGTACCTCGTTCTAGTTATAGGAAAAAACCAGTTCTCACTGGGTCCACCTAAGACTATATTTGTTACTGAAGTAGAGCGGAAACACAAATAAAAAAGAAAGATACTATAGATAGAAAGTTGATATATTATTGAATAGTGCACTATTACATTAAGCTCCCTCTAGAGGGAATTTAGAAATTTAAAATTATTAGTTAATTATTGAAATTATAGACGTGAATAAATACAAAAATTAATGCAATTGATAATTTATAATTTTTATAATTAAAATGGAATAATTTAATGTCGTTAAATTTGAAGAAACATCTCGAAATTCGAAAGCGTGAGTTGGGAAATAAAGGTACAAGTCCATAAGCACAAGGGACAAGTGTAACACGAATGAAAACAGTAGACCAATGTACCTTCCCCAAAAATTGATTTGAAGATCTTCTGCCTACAATTTTAATATCTACGTGTTGGATCCAGCTTATGAGTAACAGCAAACTTAGACATTTATTTTTATTTATTGACTAGAATAGTTAAATAATTGTGACAATTGATTGAATATTAAATGTGACAATTGGCTAACTCAAATGTCCATGTAAATCTGGAGACTTTGGGGTGAAGTTTATTAGTTGAAATGTATAGTCATCGGTTGACATTTTCCATAATTCTATAAGCATTGGCAAAGTCTACACTCTTATCACTTCAAAATTAATTAGGGTTACAAAAGAGGTTAAGTTGAGTAGGGTCCGTTATAGATACACACGAAATTGTTATTCACACAAACCTAATACGGGTCGTATTGTACTATACGGCGCGTATTCCCTTAGTCAAACAACAAAAGTTGCTGCACCTGACACCCGTCTTTCATGTCCACATGCAGGTCGTATAATACAATACGGACACATGTTATACGATTCATAATGTTGGATACGACCCCCTTGATGTTGTGACATACGGGTCGTATAGTACAATACGACCCGTATTGATGTTGAGTTATTGATAATTTTTTGTTTTTTTTAATTATTTGACACGGCGTATTATTCCTAGATATGTGTGCTAATTATTTGACTTGACGTAAGATTCCTTCAAATATACTATATAAACCGTTATATGTTAATTCATTTCATCGTTCAATTTTTCTATTCATTTCGATAATATATTAAGAAAAATCGTTTGAGGTGTCGTTGTGGGACACCAACTATCTATTCGGTGAAGCTTCTAACTATTATGGCGGTGAAGCTTCTAACTATTAAGGGAGTCATGATTGTGGTCAGTCTCTTTCTAACTATAACGGCGGTCAGTCCCCTCCTAACTATAGCGGCGGTGATGATGGCGACGAATCTCCTAACAATAACGACAATTATGACAACAGTGAATCGGGTGGGGAGAGGGGGTTGTATGACACCAATCTGGTACAACATATATTTTCGTTATTTGTTGTTAGCTTTATATAGTGATGGCAATGGAACGGGTTTCGGTAATCCCAACTCCATACCCGATTATAAAAGTGTGTATCATACCCGACCCAAAACCAGTCGGGTATATATCGGGTATTTACCCGTCAAGGTATCTATCGGGTATTTACACGTCAGGTATACCTATTAGTTTCATGAATATTTTCGTTATTTGTTGTTAGCTTTATATAGTGATGGCAATGGGACGGGTTTCGGTAATCCCAACCCCATACCCGATTATAAAAGTGTGTACCATACCCGACCCAAAACTAGTCGGGTATGTATTGGGTATTTACCCGTAGAGGTATCTATCGGGTATTTACACGTCAGGTATACCTATTAGTTTCATAAATAGTATCGGGCATACCCGTTGGATATACCCGTTAACGTGCAGCTCATATTTGTTATATATCATATCAAAATGGAAACAAAATATAAATATGTAATATACTCGTGCAAAAAATAAAAAGTAATCCTATACTCGATTACCCGACCTCATACATGTCCCAGATGTCTCGGGTTTCCGGTATTACCCGAAATATACCGTTGTTTCAGGTGTTCGCGTCTCGTGATGAGTTTGTGGGTTGGGCTTCTAGGAGAGGACGTGAGAATGGTTGTGTTATTGTCCCCAAACGATCTAGGAAAACCGGCCACGGTGAGGTCGTGAATGTATGGCTTAGATATGATCGTGATGGCAAATACATGGGATCATCCACAATTAGAAAGACTTGCACAAAAAAAACAGACTGCCCATTTGAACTAAAAGGAATGTACCAAATAAAACGGGGTGGATGGATATTAGAGGTGAGGGACGATACACATAACCATAAACCCCGCTTAACATCTGCAGAGGCATGCATTTGCAATGCGGCTGTTTGAAAAAGAGCTTGGAATGGTGTAGCAAATGATAGGAAATTAACTATGATACATAAGACAGTTACACATCTTATCTGACAAACAAAATGTATAATTACTAGTATTGTCATTCTCATGATTTTATACTTAAAAATTAAGAGTAGCATACGGTTTTCGTCCCTAAGTTTTGTTGAAAGTAATGTTGATTGATCCAATTTTTTACTTAGAAGACATTGTGGTTTCAGTTTATTTATTTTCATATTTTTTTTTGCCATTTTAGTCTAACTCACCAACCCCCTACTCTTTCCGGTGGCAACACCCCTTCCGGCAGCCACAGTTTTCTGATTGGATCTATGTTTACTCTAAAAAAAATCATTACTCTAAAGGGTTCGATGGGTCGGTTAAAGGGTCTGATGGGCGAGAACCGTTTTGTGTATTGTGTCTTTGTAGGGCAAGTGAAACAATGTCATTTTTTGGGCATGTAAGTGTAAAAAGTGATGATTTTTGGCCTGTAAATATATTTGTAATTGTAGTTTTGAAAACCATAAATCAATTGTTTTATAATAGCATTCAAAATTTTCGAGCAGTAGCATTCAAGATCTTCCACGAGATATTTTTCAAATTCTATCCTATTGCCCAACAACTCCCCGAAACTGTACAAGTTTACCCATCCATGTTTTTTACCCCGACCTTGCTCAGCTCTATTACCTGTACTAAATGGAATGCTTGAACCGGCTGGTTCCAAATCCTCATATTCTCGTAACAGTAGTTGCATCTCAGATTTCACCCCATCAACCATTTCCTTATCCTTATCTTGAAACTATTCATTTGTCTTCACGGAATTTTTCATCAACTCGCAACTATTTACACAACCATACTCTATCATTGTAAGTTTTACTCGCGGATCCAAGATAGTCGCAAACTCAAACAACTTATTACTCTTATTATCATCATCTTCATAATTTTTTTACAAATTTGTTTTTCATCATTGATATCATTTGTAGTAAAAGATACTCTTTGCTTATGTTTAACAAAAAAATCTCTTAGTTCCTTTTTCTCATCCAAGTGTAAGTCAAGTATGTCACGGGCTACTATGAAACGTGAGGGGACGTTAAAACTAGGGCACAACGCTTCCATAAACCCTTCTCGTTCAACAAAAGAAAAATGAAGCTCGTCGACAATAATCATTTTAATTGGCAAGTCTGAAGGTTTTAAATACTGGAAGTTTTTTATTATACCAGTTCTTAAGGTTCTTATTTAAAAACCGTGGTTCCAAACCCAAAACCGACCTGGAACAGAATTTAAGTATTCACCAAAAACCGACAATCGACCCCTTAAATACAAAAGGTTCGGGTCCGATTCATGGTTCTGAGGGTCCAGAACCACAACTTCCTCACCCCTACACCTATGCGTTACACCAGCCCCGTCACTACTACCATCGCCATCGCTACAAAGACATCGATGGGACTCGGATATTCGATTAGGGGGTTTCACCATTCCATTGTTAACCAAACGACCTTGAATCTGAGCAAATCTTTGATTGTTTCACATAAATCAGGGTTTTGTTGTTAGGGTGGCGTTGATCAATAGTGGTGGTGTCCGATCGATAGAGAGAAAGAGTGGTGATGTGGATCGATTAGGGTGCTATGGTGGTGTTGAATATCTGCGGGGGTTGTGTACTGAAACAAAGAGGGTGAATGGGAGGGAAAGGCGGAGGCGCGATAGTTCTGTGGTGGTCACTAGAGTATAGACAGAGACATAATAAAGAGAGAGAGCGTACACAGGGAGTATGGGTAATAATGTTATATATACGTGTGTGCTCTTGCAATCTAGTACATTCTGCGTAAAAGCTTGTACCTAAAAGGGTATTTTTGTCAATTTAAAAAAATTTAACAGAAAAACTGATTGGAGTTAATGAGTTGGACTAAAATAACAAATACTTAAAGTCACAAATATATTTCAAAAAATAAATTTTGGATTAAAATCGTTACTTTCATCAAATCATGGACAAAAACTGTATTTTACTCTAAAATTATTTACACGGATGCTCCTTGTGGTTTGGGCAAAATAACAGGATTGGTTACGACCTTATAAAAGTTGCAAATATGAGGCATGTGGTTTCAATTTTGTAACACATTTAGGGTCTAAGAATAACTTCTGTGAGAGTTGTTGCGTCGGTCCAAACGTGTTGGGAGAGGGATACGAGGTGGATATATGACGTGGTAGGCTCTGTTTTGGGTTTCGAGTGGTGGTTTGTCGTGGTGGGTCTCGTCGGAAAGACCTCTTTGTTTGCCGATCTGGAACCCTAACGTTGTGTTCCTGAGTTTAATAAACAAAGAAAAGGAAAAAAAAAAGAATTAAGGAGAGAAAAGAAAAAAATGAGGGGAAGAAAAATATATAATGTAATTTCGTGTTCCTGAGTTCGAACGAAATGAACATGTTGGGAGGAAAGTTAAGAGAAAATATTATTAAAAATCTTTATTTCTCTCCAAATCCGTCCATTTTAGAAGGAAAGTTAGGAGAGAAGATTATTAAAAATATTCATTTCTCTTCTTTTCACTTCCTTCCATTAAAAAACACAAAGACACAAATCCTTTTCCATTTCTTTCCACTTCCTTTCACTTCTTTCTTTAAAAAGGACTCGGGAACACAACGATAAACGCATATGAGTTTCTTGATTTTTGCTTATTATTCTTTTTCAAAGTTCATTCTCCCGAGTTTGTTTATTATTTTAAGCAAATTACATAAATGATCCTTCTCTTTATCCAAGGATAAAATGATCATTTTATATAAATTTAACAGAGGTTACTATTAAATCTCAAAAATATATAAATCTAAAACTTAAAACTTTTCAAATTAATACTCAATTCTCTTAGTTTACTCAAAACAAAAGAACCATATGCTTAATTAACTCTTAATTTTATATTATATTGAAGTTTCTTGTAAGAAATAAAATGGTATAAACTATAAAGAGAAGAGGTTAGATGTGAACGCGGTGAAGCATAAACAGCCGTGGAGGTCGCGTTGGAAGACGCAATTTAATTTTCTAGACACCCATTTCCTACTTTTCCTTCTCTCTCTCTGCGAAACTACTTGGAGCCTTGCGACTTTGTAACCCCCTTTATTAATCCAACCTCCCTAAATTCCATTTCATTCACCAACAAACCACACAATTTCGTCGCTCAAAACCCCTCTTCTTCGCTCTTCTTTCTTTGCTTAAACAATCAGCTTTCTCATTATTATTTGTTCATATTTGAGACAGATAAACAGGTAATTTGGTGAAGATGAAGTCTTTTTGATCATCATCCGTTTCAATATCTTCTTATCCTCGTTAGCCTCAGATCTATCGTCAATAATCTTTGGTCTTTTTCAGGTATGTTTACAATACCCAAATTTCAATTTTGTGTTTTTCCTCAATTTTCCCATCTAAAAAAGTTGACATTTTTTGTTGTTTATTTTGGTTTAGATGATGGGTTTTACATGAAAGATTTTGTTTTTTGATTTTAAATTTGTCTTTTTGTATATACCCTTATCTATTTTAGATTTATGTGTTCTTGTTTGACTGTTTCAATTGTTTACTTTTTTACATGATACTGTTGTTGAAACAAGGCTTAATGTTTCTGATTGTAGATTAGGGTTAATGTTCTTGAATCCATTGATCTTGATGCATGTTGAATTTGAGCCAAGGGGTTGGAATTGGTTTCAAAATCAAGGGGTGGGTGGTGGGTGGTGTTTGTTTGGTTTTCAAGATTTTATTCATTGTTTTCTTGAATCACAGGTTGAGATTTTATCCACATCCACCTAATGACCTAAATTAGGTCTGAAGATTAACTTTTGTAATCTTTAATCACTTTGGTAATTAATAAAGTTTGATTCTTGGACATTTTCAGGGCCATTGTTGATCCTGATGCAAGGGCAAAAGGGTGCGATTGGTTCGTTGCCGGAAAGTTTAACATTTGAACATGGTTCAAGTTCAAGTGATTCAGGTGTTGTAGAGCAGGAAATATGTTGGACTAACTTTATTCGGAATCCTGCAACCGATGCGAATCAAGATACTCAAAACTTAAGCATGTGGAGTATGGGTGAGTCGAGTTCAAGCGCTGTGCCGAACCAGGTGGGTCAGAACCGAGTTGACCCAAAAATAGGACATGGGTGGTCGTCTTTTGTGAAAGATCATCCTGAACCACACCAACATGAGCCTCCTGCGAGTAGGCTTTCATTGGGTGGTGTTAGTATGAACACAAGCCGTACTCATCATGGGCATAATGTTACTGTAAATCCATCGACTTTTATTGGCATGAAACCCTCAAATTATGCTAGTAGTTCTTCTGGTCCGGTTGAAATGGAGGCCCGGCAATTGCCACGTAAAAGAAAAGCAGCTGAGTTAAATATCGGTCAGTCATCTTCTGGTGTTGAAAGTTCAAATATACTTCAAAGGCCAGAGGTTAGTAGTAGTAGTAGTGTGTGGCAGTCGGTTTCAGAAAATCCTACACCGACAAATACAATGCCATTTGATCTGGTCATCCCGAGACTTGGATCAGGTATAGGAGTTTCTTCTGACAGTCGTGCTGCTATGGAAAACATTCGTAGAAATGTTCGGATAAGGATTAATAATTCCAGCCAACAAGATCAGTTACCCGCTACCAATAATAATATTAACAATAATGGGTTATTGAACTTTTCGGCTCCATATCCGTCTTTGGGACTTAACCCTGTAGCAACCACAGGCGATAGTTCATCAAGTCGTGAGGGTCAACCTATCTTGCGGGTCCCGGCTTTGATAAGAAATTTGCATGTATCTTCTAGAATTAGGAGTTCTAGCTCAAGAGCTAATCGGCCCTTTACATCAAATATTATTGGTGGTTCAGGAGATACCTCAAGAACAATGCCAACAAATATTTCAGAGCATCCATTATTCGTGCAGCCACATGACTCAAGGAACAATGCTCAAACTGCAGTTAACTTGAATTTGGATTCCGTGGGTGGGCCAACATCGTTGTCCTCCAACTCTAACCCGATGCCTAACTTGGGCCCGCATCGTGGTTCTTCACTTTATCGTTCTAGAAGACACGCTGAATTTCTTCGGCGATCTTTATTGTCCTCTATTGATTCAGGGGCTGGTGGTGGTGGAGAGCAAAACAGTAATCTTTTCTCTAGAATTCCGCCACCTGTGGGTGCTTCGGCTTCAGCTTCTTCTTTACAAGAACCTGGAATGCCGCCTGTAATTGCTATCGCGGGTCGCCATCCACATCATCATCATCTACCCCGCTTGAGAACCTCTGATGGACGGCTTGATGGTGCTTTTGGATTGCCTTATCTATCAAGAACAGTGGCAGGTGGAAGTGAAAGAAGAGGCAGATTAGTGTCAGAGGTCTGTTTTTGATTTACAAGTTCCAAACTATCATTAAAATCATATCATTTTATCTTTCATTTATGCTGAAACCATTTGATCTTTTTTGTGCAGATTCGCAATGTCTTGGATCTTATACGCAGGGGAGAGGGCCTGCGATTCGAGGATGTTATGATCCTAGATCAATCAGTCCTCTACGGCATGACTGATATTCATGATCAGCACAGGGATATGCGGCTCGACATTGATAACATGTCTTATGAGGTAACGAAAGAAAACATATTTCCTCCATTTCATTATGCCTGGCAAAACGGGTCGGGTAACGGGTCATCCTATGTTTGGGTCAAAACATGCAGTCTTAAAAGGGTATCAATTTTTTTCGGTAATCGTGAGAACCCTTCACAGAAAACTCACATGACTCAACCATTACCCTGCTAACCAACTGGATTAGGTAAAATGCAGTTTGTGTTGGGCAGGTGGCCTTCAAGGGGGTTAAAGACAAAGAACTAGTGGAAGCTGGATTTGAACTTGAGACAGTTTGGGTCAAAACGGGTTCTAACCAAAATGGGTTCAGGTTAAAACGGGCCATTTAGAAAAAAGGTATGAAATGATTAAATAACATATAATCACAGGGCAATTACCACCACCATCAACCTCCATAAATAACATATAATCATAGCATCTAAATGAATAATAAGATTATATTTTTATATGAATGGATTACTTTTCTAGAAAATACAAAAATGGAGAGTAGCAAAAACAACAAGATGATCAAATAAATATAACTTGTAATGTTTGTTCAGGAGCTACTGGCCTTAGAAGAGCGGATAGGAAATGTGAACACTGGCTTGACTGAAGAAAATGTTTATAAACATCTGAAACATAAAACATACGCGAGTGTGGCGGGTCAGCCAGATGATGAACCTTGCTGCATATGTCAGGTACCCTTGGCGTTCTCTCTTTGTATCTTGGTCAGAATATTATTCTAATCCGTGTTGGTGTGAACATTTGATGATTCAACAGGAAGAATACAAGAATGGAGATGATTTGGGTGCACTGGAGTGTGGGCACGAGTTCCACACGAGTTGCATTAAACAATGGCTGCTTCAGAAGAACGCGTGCCCGGTCTGCAAGTCTGCTGCTTCTAAATGAGATGAGGTTTTTGTTGAAGATAACAATTACTTCATCATGGGATTGGATCAAGAAGTATGAACAAAGCTAAGGTGGATTTTGGTAATGTTTTTCAGGCAAATAGTATTCTTTAAATATGAAGTATTTTGTATTTTTTTATGCAATTTTTCCATTTATTTATGACTAAATTGTTATTAAGATTTTGGTTGCATATCTATAATTTTACTTGAATTTATCTTCATTGAATATAGAAGCAGCTTTTCATATTTTAATAGGACAACCCAAAATAGAAATAAATAGTATTTTTACCCCCACGCTTCGCGGGGGAGCACGGTGGTTTTTTCTCCGCATAGCACGGCAAGAGCTTGGTTGTCTGCTCTTCGACTCGTAAAAAACCATAAAAACGAACACCGATACATGATACGATGAAACACAACACCGCTAACGATGTTTTTCGCTCATAAGCGGGTGGGTTTGTCACCACAACTACATGATGAGGGCGCTCACTATAGCCTACGCCACAAATAAAATACACTCGATTTAAGAAAAAACACGTTAAAAATTTATTATGGAATGTTCACGAAAAAGATCAAAAAACAGCCGCACATTCAAAGTTTTTTAAAAAGGTAACCAACGCAAGTCACAGAAAAAAAAAGTTATTATAAAATGAAACGTGTTAAAAGTGTATATTATATACATTATAAGAGTTGAAAAAGAAATAATACCTGCGATTCGTGGCGGGATCGTGGTTGTTTTTTTCACGCACTATGCGGTAGGAGTTTTTTCGTTATCGGTTACGCTCGTCGACAACCATAAAAGCGACAACTGATACCGCTTACGATCATACCAAATCACATGCAACAATGTTTTTCGCTTTTAAGCGTTTGAGTTTTTCACGGCTACTCAATGTTAATGTAAATCTTGTTTTTCAGTGCGAGTGCGTTTAAAAAAATTATGCCTAAATAATAAAACTAAAATAACCAGCGTGTTCCGTTTTTTTTAACTTAAAGAACGAAAGCTATTATAGAAAAACTATATTAATAGAAAATCAAACGGAAAATATTATAATGGGTGAAAACGGTACATAGGAAAAAAAAAGTTATTTGACACGTTGACCATTTAGAAAGACTTACACACAACGCGACGGAGTAGCAAAACAAAACATTAAAACGAATGAAGAAAAAAATAAAAATAAAGAAAAGAGTAAGAAACCAAACCCAAGGTATTGAACTCGGGTGCATGGTCCGAAAAAAGTCACAACCAAGAGACTTAACCAAGCCAACAAACTTGAATTTATGTCAAGTATTCAGAAATTAGTTTTAAAACATAAATACATTTCGTTTAAATAAATAAAAGTTTCAACCAATGCAGCCAACCATAGGACGACAAGTGATGTAGCCGCCAACAACTACCAATAAAAGTTTGTTACTGTACATTCCGTTTCGTTTTAGTAGAGTAGTAATTTGTATAAATTTTAAACTGATCGAACCGTCAGTTTGCTTTAGTTTAGATAATTTAGTCGGTTTTAACGATCTACGAATCACACATCTTATCATAAATAAATTATATATATATATATATATATATATATAAAATACTTTAGAGCAAGTGTAATTAGGAGACCTCAACTAGTAGAAACACGTAATCAATTCCCTTTAGTATGCATGTCGCATGCACATGATCATCATAAATGAATAATTTCTACTTTCACGAATAATAAAATATAATCCTATCAAACATAGGACAAAGTACAAATGTTTAAATATGGTAAGACCTATTTTAATAAGGACAATACATAAATGGGTTGCGTACAAAAGCAAAATATTCTATATGGAAATTTAGTTTGTAAGCGGTATGAGGTTATTAACTTTCTATGCTCGGATTTCTAACAACCTGATGTAAGAATTTTTGGGTCGGGTCGGTTCAAGTTTCAACAAGAACAACTAAATCAATAACTATTAATCACTACAAGTTCAATTAAAATAAAAATCTTCAATCAAGTTTCACAACTAACTACAATCGAGTTTCAAGTTTAATCAAGTCTAAACAAGTTTTGAATTTAATTTGGTGCCAAGTTTCACATAATTATATACAATTTTAATATTTTTGAAGTTGAACGAGAAAAAGAGAAAGAAACTAACCTAGTAATTGGGCAGTACTTAGAGTTTCTGCTCTCGGGATATTGTGTAACGAGATATTGAATTGTTTTAAAGTCTTCTGTTGTGTATGTGATGTGTAAATCCAATGAAACGTCTCACCCTGATATTAGGGTGTGATAGTCCCTGATTATAAGCCAAGTATCCCCAAACAAGGGCAATTTACCTAAAACAAGAGCTCGTTAGGAAAGGACCTTGCTACAAAAAAAGGAGAGCAAGAAGGCATTATCACGGTCAACTTCAAATATTAGCAATCACCAACCATAGATATATTTAACAACATTCGATTTGTAACATGTAAAAGCAACTTAACTACCGAAAACCCTAACTCTAGTCTCAGCATCTATGTGTTCTGATAAAAACAAAAAAAGAAAGATGAACTGTGACAACTGACGAACAACACCTAATTTGTAAGCTCGAGAGCTAATAAGATTGAAACCAGAGAACAACCACATTCAATAGTAAATCCTATTAACCGCCTACCGATTTGTAATTAGACAAGAACATTGAGGACTCAAATCACCTAGTAAAAACAAACAAATAAATTTTTTTTTGAAAAGGCATCTACTTAGAATCAACTCAAGCAAACCCTAAAACAAGGAAACAATATAGACACCAATCAATACTCAAATCCGAGCCATACGGATATGATACCAAGCTAAAAACTTAGATTACATTAGAATATTCTACCCATTACTCAAACATCAACAAATACACATAGAAGCATTCAAAAATTTATCTTAAATTTATAAGGAAAAGTTATTTGTGTGGAATAAAAGAAAGAGTGGATATTTTAGGGTTTTTTTTATAAATATATAAAAGCAAGAGGGTAAAAATGAAAAAAAATAGAAAGTAGAAGGGTGGTAGTTAGTGGGACCAGTGATTGATGATGACAAAGTCAATTAAAAGCCTTTTATCTTAAATTTATAAGGAAAAGTTGTTTGTTTACGCAACTTCCAATGTGATGTAGTGGTAGAAAGCATGGATTTTCTAAAAAAGACACAGTTTCTATCCCCATAGGCATCACTTTGGGAGGGGCATGGTGGCTCAATGAAGGAAAACCGGGATCTTTGTGATCTCCGGTTCGATCCAGAGGGCGTCCGGGTTTTACCATCAGTGGGCTTTTAGACGGGTGGGTTTTTCCCAGAACTGTAGATAACTTGGGGCGCTTAAGGGCTCCGTACGGCTGGGTTGGGCCAGCTGGCGGTAGCCTTTTACCAATGGTCACCCTGTACGGAGTATCTGGACAATTCTTTTTTTGTTGGCCGTTAAAAAAAAGCCTTTTGTTTACATCTGTACGAACCTAACCGACACTAGACGTTTCTATTCTTAGGGTTAGGCGAACCTAGGTAAGTTCACCAATTATGACCCAGGCAAACATGGTAAGTTCGCTCCATAGATCCCATGCGAAGATATGATAAGTTTGCTATAGTTATGCCAAGTATCCTGATATGTTCGCCAATTGTATACTTAGCGAACATAGTATGTTTGCCAGGATGGTGGTGGGCGAACCTAATAGATTCGCTAGTGTGGGTTTGAGCGAACATGACAGATTCGCCAAGGTGATAACAAGCGAACATGTTAGATTCGCTTAAATGGTTTCAGGCGAATCTGACAAGTTCGCCTGCGGGTCAGTCATCTTCCCCAAGCAAACCCTAGAAATGGCGGCCAAGGTTTCTGTTTTCAAGCTCCGAACTTTTTACGTTCAAAACATTCCATTTCTCTTCATGAACCTAGATCTATGATTTGTTTTCAATTCCATACGTAAAAACCGTATCTTTATATGTTTTTAACCCGAAATCCCAAAAGTTGTAAAAACTCAGATTTAAGCAAAGTTATTACCTGGATTTGCTTTCTTCTTGATGCTAAACATTCAAGAGACGATGACCGAGTATCCTCGACCTTTTGAGACAAAACCGACATTTTCTTTCACTAGGTTCTCTCTCTCTCTCTCCCTCGCTCGATTTGTGCAACAATGGTGAAATGAGGGAGGGCTTCCCATTTTGTTTATATAGGTGGGCTCTCTCGACCCATTTTCGTGCATGGCCCAAGCCCACCCCGTCCTTTTATTCCTTCCCTTCGGTCACGCGTTTATAAGTCCCGTTCTCGTTTGCTCTATTCGACTTTATTTTTATGGGATGTTACAACGGGCCAATGGGTCAATTAAGCAGCAAAAATAAGTTAACTGAAAGCCTGATAAGTGTTCTCCTTTTATAACCACATTTCCTTTGCAAATTTTCTTAACTAGGCGATGTGGGATACTATGACCTTTCTTATATGGACAAAATTATAAATTGCGAGGTGGGCTATGTATCAACATTTGTACCAAATGCAACAACTATTTTCTTAATAGTCTTAAAATTTTAATGAAATTACAACTTTGTCCACTATATATGTTTTATATAGTAGTATAGAACAAGCCAACTAACTTGAATTTATGTTAAGTATTCAGAAATTTTAAGACTATTAAGAAAATAGTTGTAATTTCATTAAAATTTTATACTTAGCGAACATAGTATGTTTGCCAGGATGGTGGTGGGCGAACCTAATAGATTCGCTAGTGTGGGTTTGAGCGAACATGACAGATTCGCCAAGGTGATAACAAGCGAACATGTTAGATTCGCTTAAACGGTTTCAGGCGAATCTGACAATGTTCAACTGATTTTAATAAGAACAAGCCAACAAACTTGAATTTATGTTAAGTATTCAGAAATTAGTTTTAAAACATAAATACATTTCGTTTAAATAAATAAAAGTTTCAACCAATGCAGCCAACCATAGGACGACAAGTGATGTAGCCGCCAACAACTACCAATAAAAGTTTGTTACTGTACATTCCGTTTCGTTTTAGTAGAGTA
This sequence comes from Smallanthus sonchifolius, assembly GCA_023525975.1. Taxonomy (NCBI): domain Eukaryota; kingdom Viridiplantae; phylum Streptophyta; class Magnoliopsida; order Asterales; family Asteraceae; genus Smallanthus; species Smallanthus sonchifolius. The sequence goes on along the minus strand of CM042032.1, from coordinate 83,056,128 downwards.
GCAATGTAGCTTTTTTTATTCTGAAGTTTGAAAATAGATATCATTGTCAAAATAAAACTTGTGATTAGGTTGGTTTTAAGAAAAAGTGTTAAAACCGTTCGTCATTTTGTGCAATGTTAGCCACAAGATTTTTCATAGTGGAGGTGTTGGGTTCGAATTCTGACAACAGTAAAAAAGGGGTCTGTGACCAGGTCAGGGGGTTTACCCAGTTGGGGGTTCCTTCTGTGGTGGGCTGTCCTGGATGTTCTAGGTGTTGCCACAGGGAAACCCAATTATCCTACAATATCTAGGTGTAGCCGTTCAAAAAAAAAAGTGTGAATTGACGTGTTTTCGAAAAAAAATTAATGGAGTCTTGTTAATAATTTATGGGATTAGGAGGTATGGCATAAACTTGAAAATATTATATAAACCTGAACATAACACGAATTCAAAAATTGAGCCGGACACAAGAACCTAAACACCAACTCATGTATTCATGGGTTGATACGAATATAAATTGTTTCTTATCCTTGTAAGTGGGTGTATTTTAAGAGGGTATATTTATAAGTAACTTTCTTATCCTGTTACAATAACAAATCAAATATAAAAAGTTAAAACTGCAATTTATTAAGCAACTGGAATTAAAAAAAATTCAAGAATTTATGATTTATCTTTTTTTTTTAACGGCAGCACCTAGATATTTTAGGATAATTGAGGTTTTCCGGGGCAACACCTAGAACATCCAGGGCAGCCCACCCCAGGAGGAACCTCCCAACTGGGTAAACCCACTGACCTGGTCACAGACTTCTTTTTTCCTGTGGCCGGGATTCGAACCGAAAATCTTCCATCTGGAAGTCCCGAGATACAGCCAGGACAAAGCCCCTTTGGTTATTTATGATTTATCTAGTTGATAAAATATCACATATGATTTGTAATTTTGTTACAGAAATTAAAATGTGATGGCGTCAACAATGACATTGGCAACTTGATTTGTAATTATATTGGCGCCACTATATTTTGATATTTGAATGTTCATCAACTTGATTTATAGATTTCTCATGGGTCAAGTCAGGTCGGGTGACTGATATTAAGTTACAAATAGAAAGGGAAAAAAACTACATTCGATAATTGGTCTCTACAAGTTTTACAACTTGTTACATCTTCGTTTGAAACATTGTTAAGTGATTTTTTTCCTACCAAAGAATTGCAACAATAGTTTATAAAATCATCATCAATCCGATTGCAAAAATATGAATTCACAACCTTTTTTTTTTTTAAGAAAAACATATTTCAACTGTTATCATCATGGTAACACCAATAATAACTTCATTATTATAGATAAGCGGATAGAAAAGATATATATATATACCTATATAGGGGCATGTTCTTTTGATAACCAACCATATGTTGAGAACCGAAAGAACCGCACAAAACGTGTACATATCGCTTTAGTGAAAAAAGTAAAATTCAACAACAATGTTTTATTTATCTCTTCCCACTCTTAGTTTGAGTTTATCTCCTCTCTCCTGAATTTTTTTAAGAAAAGTATAAAAATATGCATATATGCATTCATTTGTGCATATAGTGTGAGTGCATATATGCATTTAAAAAAACGACTATAAATTCGAGGTCTTTTAAAACCAAACCTTAAACATATTGAAATGTACATGAATTCTAGTCAATTTATATTATAAATAGAGGAAGAGTTAATGCGGTTCTCACGGTTCTTAACATATTGTTGGTTCTCAAAAGAACATACCCCTATATATATATATATATGTATATATATATATATAGGGTGAGGTTCAAATGTTAACCAATATTTATGTGATAACCATGATAACCACTCTCAAACATAGTGTTATGTATATGTAACAATTCTCATTATATTAATGTTACATATATGTAAACACTATGTGTCACGTATATGTAACATTATTTGGTACGTATACGTAAGACTCATCATTTCCGTATTTACGTTCAAAAGAGTTTATTCAAGATACCTAAATACTTTTTTAACAATTAAAACAAAAAATAATTTATAAATTATGTGATTGTTTTATAGTGGTTAGCACGGTTATTACATAAAAAGTTGGTTAGTATTTGAACTCTTCCATATATATATATATATATATATATATATATTGTTTTTACTATCATCTTACAATATCGGATATCATTCAAGTTGGTAAATCTTTCACATTATCAATGTAGTAATGAAGTTGATACACATGTTTGTCTTTCTCCTTATAATAAAAATCACTCAGATAAGCGTCATGTCTGAAAACATACGTTTCACTGAAAAATATATGTCGACGACAACGATTGGGCAATGAAGATTGTGGCACTTGGTAGGAGGAAATTCATGCAACAAACAAGAGCCATGAAGCCATATAGCTTGTGTTCCTAAGAACTACTGATAGTTAGTCTTTGAAGTATATATGAGCTAAACGACTTAACCAACTTGACAGTTAAGTTGGTTAAACATTTACAAAACAGGCCCTCAACTTCTAATACTTGTTTAATAGCTACTAATAGTTCAACTGACACGCAACAATATTCCCTACATCAAAATTCTTGACCTTGAGAACTAGAGAAAATTAACACATCATGGCTACCACAATAGGAATATACCATAAGTAGTAATCAGGTCCGGTCCCTAGAATTTTCAAAATGTTTTGGGCCCTGACAGTAATGGTAGTATGGTAGAATCTTGTAAAGTAGTGTGGTCAACTAACTTGCATGACCCAATCCTTGATCTGATTTGATTGAATGGTGCAGCTAGGATCTCACTAGATGTATCTTGCATCCCTGCTGAAGAGTAAGGGTGGTGGGGGCGAACATGGCTTGCCACAACGGCGCCGTGCGGCTCCCACGGCAACACTGCCGCCACCACCACTACGCTGACGCACGGTTTGGTTTCACGGCTTCCCAGCGACATGTGGTACGGTGAGAAATTGGAACATTAGTGATCATTGAGCCTGTAACGGCTCTTTTGGATTTAAAAAAAAAAACAAAAAACACACAATAAAATACAACCATTTAACAAACAATTTTCACACAACCAAAATTATACTCTCAAACTCTACTCCAATACACTCTCATTCTATTTCTCAAAAACACTTTTATTTTAAAAAAATGAGACGCGATCTCATTATTCCCTCCTCTTCGAGTAGTTTCGAATCTGACAGGCTAGAATTTTTTACCCTCCTCTACCAAACTGAAAACGAGATTGAAGATACGGAAAGTTCATCAAAAAGGATTGTGCGACGTGATCGTGTAGAGGCTCAAAGGGTTCTTATGAATGATTATTTTGTCGAGAGCCCAAAATACCGAAGCGAGGTTTTTAGAAATAGGTTTCAGATGCCTCGTGATTTTATTTCTAAGGATTGTTGAAGATATACGTAACAATTTTGAATGGTTTCAAGAAGGTTCGATGGAAGAATGAAAGAAAGTTTCACGACACTACAAAAATGCACATCAGCAATTCGCCAACTCGCTACATGTTTGTCTCCCGAGGCATACAATGAATATTTAGCTATGTCTGCTAGGACCTCATGTGAATGTTATTTTATATGGTGATGAATTTTTACGAATGACCACTATGAACATGAATATAGACATGGCATTCCAGGGATGCTCAGTATCATCGACTGCATGCATTGGGCTTGGAGAAATTGTCTTACGCATTTGCGAGGGCAATATTATCGAGGTGAGCACGAATAGCTAAAGGTCATTCTCGAAGTGGTGGCAAAGATTTATGGTTCTGGCATGCGTACTTTAGTGTTGCCGGTTCTAACAACGATATCAATGTTCTCAATCAATCACCACTGTTCACTATCGAGATGAATGGAACCGCTCCAAGGTGCCCATTTCAGGTTAACGGTTGACAATATAAGCGTGGTTATTACCTCGCTGATGGGATATATCCTTCTTGGTCAACTTTTATGAAATCTTATACTTATCCATAAGAAATAAAGGAATTTTTTTTTAAAAAAAAGTGCAAGAGTTGGCAAGAAAAGATGTCGAACTCGTTTTTGGTGCTTTAAAATCAAAATGGCAAATACTTGCACGACCGGCCAAGGCGATGAAGAAAGAAAAGATGTGAAATCAGATGTACGCATTCATTATAATGCATAATATGATTATAAAAGATGACGGAAACGCCACTTCACCGGTACACATTCATGATCCTCTTACCAATCCAATTGTTGACAAAAATATCATTTCAGAGTTGCGCGACGAGGCCACATATTTTAGGCTTAGATTTGATCTTGTGGAACATGCCGTAACAAATTCGGACATCATGGTTTCAGACGACGACGAGTAGTTTATTATTTTAATTTTTTTGGTTATTTATGTATTTTTATTCTTAGTTTATTTTATTTTTATGAATTAAATGAATTAGTTATTTAAATTGTGTTTGTTAATTTTTAATTAAAAAAATTATGTTTGGGGCTTCATAGCTTGGGTACCCCATCTCCATGGCTTCGTGTGGCTTCTTGTGGTTTCAAATGACGTGTCACTATATCATTGGTGGGTGTGTGGCTTCATGGCTTGGATGTCCCCTCCATCCTAAGCATCTTGAAGATTTATATGTTTGAACAATTTTGTAGGACTGATTTTAACTTGGAGATGGATCTATTTGGGTGACTTCAAATTATACACCGGGTCAATACGGTTTACTCAAATTGTAAAATGCGTTGAAATGGGTCACTCTTATGAAACTTGGTAACTTAAATAAAAAAAAACGTGTCTAAATGGGTCAACACCACCCACAACCATTGTTTGTCATCACCACCAGGGTCGTCACTGAGATTTCGGGTGCCCTGTGCAAGTAGAAAAAACGGGCCCCTAAAATATAAAATTATATATATATATATATAAATTTATTAATATGACGATAACGGTTATAACAAAAATTCATTATTTTCAGGCCCTTGAATCTCGATTGATAATTGCCGATAATTTTTTTTATTGCGGTGACTTGATCAATTTTCTCCCCTGGCTAACAACGTTCACGAGTCACGATTCTATCTTCCTGATTGACGTTTGGTTTTTTTATTTAGGTTTTAAAATTATTTTTTAAATGGGTAAATTGTAATTGGTTTAGATGGGCTAAAACTAAAATACATGGTTTAGATTGGGCTAAAACTAAAAAAAATGTTGAATTGGTTTAGATAGGCAAAATTGGTTTAGACGTGTTAAAAGTTAAAACTTTAAAAAAAAATTGGATTAGTTTTTTTAAAAATTTATTAGGTTTTAAATGTAATTGGGTTTTTATACTTTATATGTATTTGTTTTAAAATAAATTTAAAAATATAATTTATAATAATTTTTTTTATAAATTTGGGCCCCTCGAAAAACCGGACCCTCCTATCCGGCACCCCACAAGGGCCGGCCTTGATCACCATCTACTAGTTGCTGCCGCCACCGCCTTCGGTGCCACCTCCACCGCCGTTGTCCACACTAACGTTGTCGCCGTCGCCACCACCATCCACACCACCGAAATCACCATGACGCCACCACCACTGTCATGCATCGCCTTTACCACCGCTGTCACCTCCTCAAATATAGGTTATTTACTTATTTTTCAATTTTGGGTAAATATTGTGAAATATTTAGTTCAATTTTAATATCCTCATTCTTATTTTCTATAAAAGACAGTATACAAAGAAATAAAACAATAGCAAAAATAGGATGTAGCCACATTCAGTAAGAAAAGTTCATTAATCAAATTCAAAGCATGCCTCTACAAAGATCAAACGGTTAAGCAAGATGGGCATCGTCGCCACCTTCAACAACACTTCCATTCACCAGCGCTACTGTCACCGCCTACGTTTCCGCCACAGCCACCCATGACACCACGGCCACCCACGACATCACCTCGTTGTTGTCGCCACCATTCGTTGTCACTAGCCTCCATAAAAAAAATATAGCAGATGAATCTATTTGGATACTTTTTGCTAAAAACAACTAATGTCAGAACCTATTTTACCTTACCGAATTGTTACTATTTTCAAACGGCCCGTTTTGACTCGAACTCATTTTGCTCGTAACCTGCTTTGACTCGAACCCGCTCGACCGCCCGGTTTGTCAGGCTTAGGGGAGTGTGATACAAACTAGCAAATCCGATCCGAAGGGAATTTGATATGCCCAACGACATCCACATGCCATCATTACCTAACATGGTGAAAACTAGATCCGGAGGGGATGGAGCATATCTAAGAGCGTACCCGGTGCTTGATTTAGCTCCCGCATTTGCGTAGGGTCCGGGGAGGGGCCTGATGTACGCAGCCTTACCCTACACTTTTTGCAGGCACGGCTCGAACTCGTGACCTCAAGCAACAACCTTATTATATCCAACTTTGGTATTCTTCAAAAAGCCAAATGGAAGAAAAACCCATCCTTTTGTTATCTAGGACCAGCAACCAGAAAAGGGTCTTGGTTGGCTCGGTCCATGGTCTGGACATGTTCCAGAAGGTCAAAATTGCACTAATAACTAACCAGAAGCTTTTAATGCAATAAGAAAAATAAATTTATCAAAATATGATCCAAACCCACATATCAAATGATGAGTCAAACTCCTAAAATAAGTTGTTGATAATATAAAGGGAACAAAACTCCTCAATCCTTTAGGGATAGGGAAGCAAGCTGAGCCACAGGGCTGTTGCTGTTGGCTTGATGCTGGACATTCCTCAAAACATCCATGGCCTCTGAAACCTTTGCTTTCAAAGCATCAGGTGATTCCAGCAAGTGCAGCACCTCTGTCTGATCCATCTCTAGAAGCATACCTGTCACCTTAGCAGCATTCTCATGCTCCAACTGATCCACCAGTGGGTACAGATTCTCACCCAGCATCTGTTTTTTGTTTAAAAATACACGAAACGTTTTCAACCCTGAATATTAAATAAATTTCATTTTGAAAACATAATAAAAACTTACTGTCCTCTGCTGCTCTGGAGAGGCATTAGCAAGGGCAGAAGTCAGAGCTGTAATTGGCATTGGCTGATTCACTGTACCATCTCGAGGAAACATGCCACTTATCTCATATGGGACAGGAACCACTGGCACGTTTCCATCTGCTGCTGCTGCATTGCGTCCAGGATAGCGATACATACGTCCCCTTGGAAACATCTGATCACAACCAAATTAACACAATTGCAATACTCACAAAAAAGACCATTTGACCCTAAGCCGTGTTCATCTAGATTTTGACTCCTAAAAGACGATAGACATACCTGCTGCTGCATCATTGGAAAAGGCTGCTGATTTTGTTGCGCAGAACCTGCACCGCGCCTCCCACCAAGGCGTTGACCCTGTTGACCTTGTTGGGCAACAGGTAGGAAGAAGTTTGACATAGGGGCCCCACCTGGCCTCATTCCAGGTACCAGCTGTTGTTGGTAACCAAATCCAGCCTATAAAAAAGAAGCCATCAACCAAGTGAAATAACCAAGAATACAAAACCAACCAAAGATAGACATGTAGAATTACAGACATAACTGGAAGATGATATAGTCGTGATACCTAAGATGGAACACCCTTAAAAGGAATATTGTATCAGCTTAAAGCAAGTATCTTTAAGCATAACTCATCTCTTGCATTATTTAGCATAGATATCCAAGAAAGTAAGAAACACATCCAGTTTATATGGTAACATGAAAATGAAAAGATTTACTCTAACAGGAAGAGTACCTGGGGCGGAAGCATAGCAGGAGCCTGCCCATAGAATAGTTGCTGTCCAATACCTGGACCACCAGGAGGATACATGGGCATGCGAGGACCCAATGAAGTTGCCATTGTAACTGGCCTCATCTGTGAAAACTGTGCCTGTGGAAAAGAATTACTAAAACCGAAAAAGGGAAAAAATCTGCAAGTTGAGACATTACCTGCAGCTTTGCCCTTCTCTCTTCTTTACGTTGAGCAAGCGCAACATAAAGTGGTTTGTTGACAATCATCTTCCCATTCATCTCCGCAAGCTATAAATCATCATAATCAAAGTAAATTAATTACCTCACTAGTAACATACAATGTAGCTCAAACATGTCACTTACAGCTTGAGAAGCCTCTTCAGGAGTTGAAAATGCAACAAACCCAGAACCTCTGCTATTTCCATTGGGATCCAGCATAACCTATTCAACAAATAAGCATCTCAAGTTAGATCTAAAGATATTATCAGAAATTATCTCCCTTAAAACAGTTGGAAATAAGCAACAAACCTTGCATGAGGTAATTGTACCATACTCAGAAAAGAGTTTCTTAAGCTTATCATCATCAATGGTATCATCCAAGTTCTTCACATACAAATTAGAACCTTGATATTTCTCAGCTGCTTCTTTTGCAGTCTGCTCAAAACGACTCTTCAATTCAAGCTCTCTTTCTGATTTCTTCTGAGCTTTCCCAACATACCATTCTTTGTCATCAATTTTCTTACCATCCAAAGATTCAACAGCATTGGCAGCATCATCTGCATTTTCAAAATTGACAAACCCAAAGCATTTGGATTTTCCATCTCCATCTCTCATAACAACGGCACTTGTGATTGTACCATACTCGCCAAAAGTCTTTTTTAGATCTTCATCAGTAGTGGACTCGGGTAGGTTTTTTACATACACGTTATTGAACTTTGAGGTTGAGGAAGAGTCCCTTTCTTGCTTGCGAAGAAAATGACCAACATAGACTTGTTTGTCATTCATCAGCATGCCATTTAACTTATCAATTGCATTGTGAGCAGCTTCTTCAGTGTCAAACTGCACAAACCCATAGCCCTTTGATTGACCAGTAGAGTCAGTAGCTATCTTGCATGAAAGGATATTACCAAAGCTTGAAAATGTGTCATGCAATGCTTTGTTGTCAATTGTTTTGTCCAAATTCTGTACAAAAAAGAAAAGGGTCAACATATGCCAAACATAAACAAAGTTATGAGAATATATCACTAGGGTTAGGTTCAAATGAGAACTCCAAATATTTTGAGAACTCGCGAAAAACAATAAGAAATCATTTATTTATTTAAAATACTAACGTTACTATTAAAATACAACATTTTTATATCGATTAATATGTGTAAATTTACATGTACTCGTATATTATAAACATTTACACATGCGTACATGATAAAGGCTTACACATGTGTACATGAGAGACTTACACATGTGAAAATGTTTATAATATACGAGTACATGCAAATTTACATATATCAATTCATATAAAAATGTTGTATTTGAATAGTAATTCTAGTATTTTAAACAAATAAATGATTTTTTATTGTTTTTAGCGAGTTCTCACGAGTTCTCAAAATATTTAGGAGTTCTCAAATGATCCATTCCCTGTATCAGTAAAACCACAAAAGAAAGAATAGAAGGCTTATGACTTCACCACACTGTACTTTCTAATTAAATAGTATGGATGAGAAAAAAATATTTTTAAAAAGAAATCCCTTGCAATTAACATTTTGTTTAACATCCATAAGTATTGTTTCCAAACAGTGATCCGTAACAAAAGCAGGAATTAGTGATACAAAAAAGTAGATGTCAAAGCGTGATTGACCATCGTTTTCTTCTATGCATAAGTGCATCAAGCATTTAATGACACCATGAAGCTCCCAATGATAATTGAAAACAGGAACTAGTGATACAAAAAAGCAGACGTCAAAGCGTGATTAACCATAGTTTTCTTCTATGCATAAGTGCATCAAGCACTTAATGACACCATGAAGCTCCCAATGATAATTGAAAACAACCGTAAAATATAAATGCAGATTGCTCATATCAAAGTCAATGCAGAGGGCTAAAGGATCTTTAATGCAAAATCATGGCAACTGTTATAACAGAATCAACAAAAGGAAGGCAGTCATTTACTTTTTTATTCAAAAGAAAACTTAGACAAACGAAAAATACATTAGCAATCAGCGGAACCAAGTTGAAATATATTTAAGGTAATGAAAGTAATGCCACCAACAGCCATATACCATAAAAGCAGCAGAATTGCTTTAAGAGATTGAGCAAGGTTGCAATGTCTAACGACTAGTTAACAGTAACTCAAAAAGTACAGATTAAAGATACAAAAATTCAAACAAGCAATATGAATATCCTAAATTAACCAACAATTACACATCACTTTACCTTAATAAAGATATTTGCAGTTCCACTTTTCCGAATACTTGGATCCCTGTGAGAATACATGATCCGAATCGACTTGCCATTTACAGGAGTAAAGTTCAGAATACTTATAGCCCTTGCAGCTGCAATCCAGATAACATGAAAAGTCAATTTTATAACATACACAAACATGTCCGAAATAGTACATTATTAATGCACATGGCAATTCATATGCCCTGCAAAAGAACCTGCAACCGTGTTCTACGCAAGTATAAAACAAAAAAATTCACTGCTCCAACATCTAAAACTGAAGTCATGCCGACCTATCCATATCATTTGATCAACTAAACAAAAGTAACGAATTTGCAACCAAGAGGGAAAAGATTTTAATGTACCACGTTCTCTTAGATTCGAGGTAAACTAGTTCATTGAAAAATTCAGCCTAACCTTCAACAAAAGCATCAAATACAATTCCTCTGCCTTTATTTCGTTTTTTTTTAAATAAAAGCCCTGACGAATTAATTACCTCGACGAACAGAGCTAAGGCACGAATAATTATCACTTCATTCCAAAACAACCATCAAAAGTTGTCTCTTTTACCAAAAGAAGTACATTAACATTTTACAATAAAATGGAAAGTATAATGGCTGAATTCCTAATTCAATGTACATTCCTGATACATCCAATACTGATCCTATACACTCCCTCAAGTACATCTCAAAATCAAAAAAGAAGGTACACTCATGTTAAATTAAAATGTGGAAATCTGAAAATCTAAAAATATGCAGAGCATGTATGGAAAATCAATATCTGTTATTTAATATTTATAATAATGATCGGTTACTTTATGTCAATGCTATTAAATTAATCACCATCTAACATTCAAATTATAATAAACAATCAACATCAAATTTACAAATCCAGGAACAAACTAACCATCATTAGCATTGCTGTAATTGACATAACCATAACCAAGGGATCGCCGAGTGGTCAGATCCCTACAAACCCTAACCGTAACAACCTGTCCAACCTGATTGAACAGATCGTACAACTGCGAATCAGTAACACCAAACTCAAGGTCCCCAACGTAAAGCGACGTCGTTCCAAACGACTGGTTGCCTCCCGCCGCTGCCACGGCCACGGCCGCGGCGGCCGCCACCGCACCGCCAGCAACAGACGTAGCGGCAACACCACCAGCATTGACCGTCGCCGCTGCCGGACCGTTTGGTCCAGACGGCAGAGGAGGCTGTACCTGAATCTGCGCCATTTTCCTCTCGTTGAACACTAAATTAACCAAAATTATACGATTTTTTTCGGAAATGATAAAACTGGATAGATCGTCGGAGATCGGAGGACGGAGATCGGCGGTTACGACGATGAATGTAATGAAATTTGAGAGAATATTTTGTTTTTTTTTTCGGGAGGGCAGACGGAACTGCACTGCACCGACCGGCGAGAAACTGCAGAGGTATATATAGAAGGGAGAAAACCCTAGGTTCAGATGGTGGGAGGATAGATCTCCACCGTTGGATTGGAATTATACCACTGTGTGTGGGCCACCTGGCAGTTACGGTTAAATGGCACAACGTAACGGTATAGATGACAAGACACGTGATGAGGGATGACTCGTGTGGCCACGTGTCACTAGGAATATATATATTTTTTTAACGACCAACGAAACATTTATTCATAGAAAGAAAAGCGCACTAGCAACGAGCTAGAAAATGCATTACAACCAACCCAAAAAAAGGAACATCAACCAACAAAAACAACAATTAAAAGGAGAAAGACCTCCAATTTTCCCAAGACACACTGCTAGACACCACAAAAACCCCAAAACCTTTATATCCTCCACGATCTTAGCAAGAGCCATCGACTTGTGATTGAACACGAAATCATTACAAGCCTTCCAAACACACCAAACAGAAGTCAATATCACCGCGTGGCACATACGTTTCTTAACCGGGGACCCCTCCATAGAGGAGTGCATCTAACATATCACCAAAGCTGAAAGCATAAATCGGAGGCATATGAAGCCACTGAGCAAGAATTTGCCATAAGGATTGAATAAGACCACAGTTCACAAAAAGAATGCTCAGTAGTTTTCGGGAACTCACCACATAGGCCACACGACATGGATTGCACATCCACATTCCTGGCTGCAAGAGAAACAAGGGTAGTAAGCCGATCTAAAGACGCCCGCCAAGCCAAAATCTCAACCTTCATAGGCACCCACTTGTTCCAAACCGGCGGTCTAGCCGAAACTTCAAGGTCGGGACACGCCAATCTTCCCTTTAAGCTTCGAACCGAGAAACCTCCAGAACGGTCCAGCTCCTACACCCAATTATCCCTTCCCCGCGGGATCGAGACTGTGCCTAACTCAGCCATCATGACATTCCATTCACAGACTTCATCAAAAGAAGTCGGTGCCCTCTTCCAAAGCCAATGAAACACCGGCCCAGCCGAAGACGAGGAAACCCGATCAGAGACAAAGCAATCCTTAACCCCCTCAATCCGAAACAATGCTGGGTAGCGGAAGCACAGCGGTGATAGACCAAACCAGCAGTCCAACCAAAACTTAATGGATGACCCGCCCCCAATAACCCCAATAATGGTCTTAAACAGATCCAAATTAGCTTTAATAAGGTCTCCGTTAATGTTAACGATCTGCTTCCAAGGCCCAGGAATAGACACTTTAGCTGGAATAGGAGCCCAAGATCTAGAGCTATGGTGCACAGCCCAAATAACCTTCCTCCATAACCCCCGCTTGTCCGATTTAAATCGCCACCACCACTTCGCTAGCATGGCAAGATTAGCATCTCGCAAGGAACCAAGACCCAATCCACCGTATTCTTTAGATCTGATGACATTTTCCCAAGCAACCCACTTAATCTTTGTCACATGAGAAACGCCAACCCAGAAGAAATTTCTCCGCAATCGCTCTAAGCGATCAATTACTTGAATAGGAGCTCTGTACAAAGAGAAGAAATACGTAGGCAAGGAGTTAAGAACGGATTTGATTAAAGTCACACGACCCCCGAAAGACAAAGACAGCCTTCCACAACGATAGCCGAGCTTTAAACATACTCACAACCGGCTCCCAGTTCTTGACCAAGTTCATATTGGCACCGACTTGCAAACCCAAATAGGTAAATGGAAAACTCCCCACCTTGCACTTTAAAATCTGGGCCAAGCCCGTCACCTCATGATGATCAGCACACACACCAAATAAACTGCATTTGGCCAAGTTAATCCTTAGACCCGAGACTAAATAAAAACATCTCAAAATTCTAATCAGATTTATCGCATTCAGCTGCACCCAATCCCCAAGGAAAACCACGTCATCAGCATAAATCAAATGAGACAGCACCGGTCCCTGTGAGGAACACGAAATACTATGAAATAAACCTATTGAAGATGCATGTTTCATGATTCCAGACAAAGCTTCCATCACAATCACGAATAAAAACGAGGACAGAGGATCCCCTTGACGCAAGCCACGAGAGCATGGAAATTCCTCGGTGGGGGAGCCATTAACCAACACTGATGCACGAGCCGACGTCACCGTGGTCATAACTGTGACATTCGACAATTTCAGGTTAACTCCGTTAACTCAAACCTCGTTAGTTCAAACATTATTCATTGCAAACTCAGTTATCTCAGTTAGTCACACGTGCATGTCATTTAATTAAGTTAATTAAATGTGTCAGTTAGTTCACACACGGCGAATCGCACTCGAGTCTAACCCGGAACGTTGGTGATTAATTAAGATAAATATTTCGAATATTTAATAATTTATATTTAATATAAATTATGTGAATTTTATGTGATTACGTGAATTTACGTGAATTATGTGAATATTATGGTTATCGTACGTGTTTATCGTGTATTAATCGTACTTAGTATTTTTATAAATATTAGAGTTTTTATAAAAATCAAAATCAAAATTGTTAATTACTAATTAAGTGTTAGTTAATTAATTAGAGTTTATGGGCCTTAATTAAACCTGAAGCCCAACTTGAAAACCCATTAGTGCGTGTATTATATAAAGAACTTTAAAAAAAATCATAAACCCTACCCCCAACCCCTAGCCGTCGCGATCGACTCCCACCCCCACCCATTCGGCCGAGATCTTCAAGTGGTCATAGGGCCTTCGATCGAGCTTCAATCGCGAAACCGGAAGTGAATATGTGCTAGTCTAGGCATTCCTAACATTCCTACGTAAGTTATTTTATTGAATTCCGTCATTATTTCATTATGATTTTTATGATCGAAACCCTAGTTTATCCAAACTTGATATTTTCGAAATATATTAATGAATTGGTTAATTGATTTGTAGTATTGTATAGATTTGGTGATTTCATGAAAATATGTGAAACCCTAGTTTTCATACGAGGTGTAAATTGAGATTTGTTGATTATGTGAAGTATAGGAATTGCATGCTAGACATGAATTATGATTAATATAGTTGTAATTATATTAGTTGAAAGATTTGGGATTGATTAGACGTGTTAGTTGTGTAAACAAAGCGTGTAATGGACGACTTACTAAAAGAGAAACTTTGTTAAAAAGTGATTTTTGAATGTGAAGGTTTCTAGGTGTGTACAATGCTATTATTTGACTCTAGTATGTTAGTATGGTTGTATTAATGATTGTTAAAGGATTATTGAATGCAAATAGCTTAAATAGATCATAGGTTACTAAAAGTGGAAACTTTGTGATTTGAAACTTGATGTGTAAACTTAATGATGTGTGTTATGGTAATCTATTATGTATTAGCATGTGTAGATAGACATGGAATGACGATACGAACGTGTTATAGATAATGTGATTAATTTGAAAGCAAACATGAGTTTATATATTTTTAAAAATAATAAATTAATGTAACATGTATTGTTGACGTAGTTTGCCATGCTAAATTAGTTATGACTTAGGTAGCATGAAACGTGAATTATTTGTGTGCTAAGCGTGTTTTTATACAAGTCAAACATTTAAATCACTAAACGGGTCACCAACGGGTCGTCGAGTCAAACTTAGTCAAACTTGGTCAAACTAATAAATATTTTATAAACCCTTAAAACAATGAGATTGTTTGGATACTTAGGGTTCCTATCGTCTTGCACAAACACACACTTATAAACCGGTGTTTATAGGTGGCAGTTAGTCGTCAAGCATTCTAAGTTCGCTTTCTTTCGCATGCACTCTAAGGTGAGTTTCACGGCCCCTTTTCTTATGATTTAAACTTTGGGGAGAAAACATGGGTACGAACATTTAGATTTTACATTTCAATTATATCACTTGTTGTACTAAGCGCAAACATATCATGCAATTCCTTACTTATCGAACCGTTTAATATATGGGATAGCGTGGTAATCTTGAGTAGTACTACTGGGCATTGACAAGCCCCACCCGCGTTAGTCGCGCTAACACGACAGGTAGTCGAACGGGTGTAACATTGACCTAAACATTTACCATTGATCATGATAGTCATGGTAGGAGGCAAGTTCAAACATAAACAGTCAGCTTCGGTGTCGAAACGCTTTAGTAACATGTAACTAGGTTAGCTACCTATGATATAAATTGTAAATGGTTTTATCTAGTAAACTTTACAAACATTGAAACCTGTGAACTCACCAACCTAGTGTTGACACGTTTTAGCGTGTTTTCTCAGGTCATTAAGGTACAAGCACAAGCTAAGGCATGCATGCATTCGAAGTCCATCATTTTCAAACTCAAGAACTATTTATTTTATTTATTGTTGAATTATTTATTTTTGGCGCGACTGTTTTGGCGCATGCTTTTCATCTAACTTTTCGCTTCCGCAGTCTTACATTTAATCAGTGTTTTCATTACTAGTGTTGCATCGTGACTATGAGCAATACTAGTGGTTTTTATTAAACTCATATAGAGTCGTTCAACGTAACTAATGACTGAGATCCTGGTTTGTCACGCTCCTAACGGTAAAACTCCGTTAGTGGATTTTGGGGGTGTGACAATAACCCACTTTCGCCAAGTGACCGGAAAGTTCATTTGGGCCATAATGGAGTCAAGGAACCCCCAGTTTAACGAATCATAAGCTTTATCGATGTCCACCTTAAAGAAGAATCCCTTCGACCTTGATTTCTTCATATGGGAAAAGAGCTCATTTAACATTAGAGGACCATCCAGAATATTCCGACCCGCCAAGAACGCAGATTGAACCTCCGAGATAAGCCTCCCCACCACACCTTTCAATCTGTTCACGAGGACTTTGGAAATGATTTTATTAATGCAACCGAGAAGACTTATAGGACGAAAATCACACAGCTCTGAAGGGTCCTTTGATTTCGGAATCAAAGCAATAAAGAGGAATTACAACCCTTACCCAGCTCACCCTTCGTTTTTAGGAAAGCGAAGTTGAATCCATCCGGACCCGGAGCATGGTCACCCGTACACTCCCACATGGCAGCCTTTACCTCATTCAAACCGAAAGGATGGGTGAGCATCCGGACCCGGAGCACGGTCACCCGTACACTCCCATACGACAGCCTTTACCTCATTCAAACAGAAAGGATGGGTGAGCATCGCAGCCTCCGAATCAGACAATTTAGCCAAATTGGGGCACTCTAGAGACGGTCTTGACTCCACCGGCTCCTGGAATTTTTGAGAGAAAAAGTCAAACACCTTTTCCTTAACCACAGCCGGCCGGAGAACCCACTCGCCATTAACATTTAAACCATGAATCCGATTATTGGTCGAATTAGCATTTATAATACCATGGAAAAAGGCCGAGTTTTCGTCCCCCTGAACCGCCCACTTTATCTGATATTTCTGTTTAAGATCCAGAGTATTCAACTGTTCACTGTTAAGGAGAATACGCTTACATTCCAACCTGATCGATTCCTCCTACGAAGTTAACAATCTAGACTCTGCAACCAACTCAATGGCATCAACCTGGGATTTCCACTCCTTACAAAGGCCCTCCCGGTTCTGCCTATCAGCAGCCAACCAAGCTTTGATCTGAAACTTCAGCCACCTAAGTTTAGTGGCCAAAGCAAGGTCAGCTGGACCAGCAAAAGAAAAAGATCTACAACAACCCTCCACATACTCACGAAAGCCTGGAATACCAAATCAGGAATTAAAAGCACGAAACGGGATGTGACCAAAGTCGACCTCCACAGGGGCTAAGGAGATTGGACAGTGATCAGAGTAGCTTCGCGGATGCGCCACAACAGAAGCGTTCGGCCAGAGATCAAAGAAACCCCTACACACCAAAAACCGGTCAATTTTACTATGCTTCCTTCCATTGTCGGACATGTACGTAAACTTGCGGCCAACCATATTATACTCTTCCAAGACAACATGACTAATAAACTCATTGAAGAACCGGGCATTTTCAGGCACATACTCTGAATTAAATCTCTCCTCCGGAGACCGGACATCATTGAAATCACCCATAAAAATCCACAATCCGGGCAAAGCCCATCTCAGACAAGCCAACTCTCTCTATACCCCCTCCTAGACAACGCATCATTAGGAGCGTACACGTTCACAATATTGATTCCTACCCGAGACGAAGTCAGCTCCCTAGACAGAACCAAGAAAAACCTAGACCGAATCACATTTAGGCACTAAAAAACCCCAGGATTCCATAAACAAACCAAACCACCAGCCTCCCCTGGGAATTTACCGATTCAAGGCCAAATTTTGAATTGCCTTAAAACCGGGCAACGAAAAAGAGGAAGAGTTACACAACTTCGATTCTTGGATAGAAATAAAATGAATACCATTACAAGTTTTCAGACTTTTCACCCAACTGGCTTTCCAATTGTGGCCAACCCCGCTTAGGTTAATGCTCAAACAATTCATTGATTAGCCAAAGGGTCACAATCACTAACAACTAGCATTCCCACCTGATCCTTAAATGCGTCCAAAACTGTTCCAATCGCCGCACCCACTTTAATTGTCTCAAAAACCTCCTCATCCACATCGCTTCGATTATTACCAGGGTTTATTATACGTACGACTACGACGGAACGATTTTATAACATGGATGAAATTAAATAGTAAATATATTTTTAATTCTAGTTGAAAGTCAACTTGTGGGCCATGGGTCAATATTTATGTTTTTAACATTTAGGTAGTTTAATTTGAATAATTATAATGTTGTTAATTGCTATTAGGTTTTGGTTAGGAATTTGATCTTTTAAATTAATGTTTTAGTATATACAGTTATTAGTGGGTATCATGTGATGAGTGTGTATCGATCATTTTTACGTTGTGAATTTGATCTTTTATTCTTTATGAGTTTATTTCTAGACATTCTATCAAAATATCCAGTAATTTCATGGACCTTTCATGGTTAATCTAGAGACTTCTTTTGGCATGACTTTAGGGTTGTTTCAAGGCTGTTCTAGAACCTTCTTAGCAGCTCTCTTGACCACGTTTTCTAGGCCTTTGAAGGCTGTTCTAGAAAGTTCCGAGCAGTGATTGTTGATTCAGAATTTTAGGGGCTGTTTCGGAGAATTCCGGACAGCCCTAGATGCCTTTAACGCATCCGGAACCTTTCAGAATACTTTCAGAATGTGAGAGTTGTGACCTGGAATTTGACGGGCCATGACAAATGTCATATTTGTTGAAGTATTTACTTTGTAACATGCCCGCTACATTTGCCAAAGTCCCTTTACAATACTAAATCTCCTGTCATTCTAATGACCGAACAAATTATTACTTCTCTTCACCGCTTATTTTTTTTAATTGAAATAGGACAGTTCAATGAATTTAATTTGATATAATTAACTGAAATTGTAAGCTTTAGTAAAAAGTCAAAATTGATCAAAATAGTCAAAACATATTAAAACATAGAACTTGACCTAGGTTTTGACTTTTGAGCAAATATTTGTTTGGAATTTTATATATATATGACAAGAGTCGGATCCATGGATTGAATTTATAGTTGTGATATTGAAAATTTGAAATAAGGTTTTGAATGATGATGGATAATGGGTGAGCGCAGGGTTGAACTAAGAGACACGCTATGTAAGTGTAACAAGATTATATAAACACGTTATGAATGGAAACGATTTTTGTTATTGATTTCTTGATGATCATTAAGTTTGATTACAAATTTTTTTTTGAAAGGCAAGTTTTATTACAATGTTAACCAACGGTATTTATAGATGCTGGAGAATGCTTGTGAACTAATGCGTCGCTTCACCGGAAAGACGTTATAATTAATGGCGGCCGTTAACTTATTATAAATTACACAGTTGTGCCTTTAATTAGAAATTTTATAAACTAAAAGAAACAACTATATACTTTCTAATCAAATAGTCGTGTTATCTTTTGTTGAAAAATTGGATTTAGAAAAAATTAAAAGTCAACATATGCGAGAATTTTAGTCACATAGTCGTGTGTTTTCATAAATTTTTTAAAATTGTTTTAGGCTAACTAAACTATCAAAATATATGATAAGCTCAAGTAAATATCATTTATAAGAATTTGTTAATATTTTGGGTATTTTAACTTTCTTGTATTCAATTAACAATTCTTTAATTATGATAAGAAGCATGAAGTTCATTACAAGAGAGATGTTTTATCCAAGATTTCACTAAAATGAGAATATCTTGGATTCAAGTCTCACTTGTGACAAAAAAAAAGAATTTAGGTTGGGTCAGAGGGTTTTCTCCCATATGATGGGTTTTCTCATAAAAAAGATAAAGATGACCAAATGAGTCAGTGAGATCTCAGCAATCCAAATTGTCCATTAAAAAAAAGATAGATATTTTAAAGCTTGCCATCATATTTGCACGTTATTGACAAACTACTCAAGTCAAGTGCTTTGGAAATTGGAATCAATATTGTACGCCCACTTTTGTAAAGAAACTTGTATTTTGATTAAATATTATATCGACATGTTTGGAAGTATTGATTTACCAGCATGGGCCATAAAACAAGTTTCTTGGTGTATATTTTGAAGTCGTCTTCATTGTTTGAAAAGTTGATAATATCAACAAGTTTGAGTTTTCTATTATAATGAATTTGACTTTTGGTCAAAGTTAAGATTAATTTAAGGTTTTAAATATGTTTTTAAGAAATCAGTCTTAAATTAAACACCTATAAAAGTTATATATAACTACAATTAAACTGCCGTGAAATTTTGGGTGTTTCACTAAGTTACAAAAAAGATTTTTTGTTAAATTTGGACACAAATAAATATATGCAAACGATGTCTTTTTGCCTATTTCTTTCTAGGTTTGTGTTCTATGTTGTGAGGGCTTCGCAGCGAACAAAACTACGTCCAAAACGAAGTTAAGATGAATGAGATATCGATGCTTGAAGTTGGGTGTTTAGGGCTGTGTAAATCTGCGAAAATTGGAAGAAAATGTGAAAACGTGTCCCATATAGGTGGAGGGACCAAACTTAGAGTGGTATATTAGGGGAGCCTCCTAAGAAATTTGTTTTCTTTAAGGCAAACACTAGTTGGACCCTATAGCGCAACACCTAAGCTCGCACACGCGCGCGCAGCGTGGGCATAATGTGGCATTTTGATGGCACACTTGGCATACTCGGTTCGTCGAGCGGCGCCTTAGTATTTTTTGAAGGCTAGTGCGAAGTCAGAAGGATCGTCTTGCTCCGGAGGCTGGTGGCTTACTCTGGATGACGTCCCCACTTTGGTCCGGACAGGCAAGTCTATTTGGTCCTAAGCTAAGTTACTCCGGAGAGCCAACTTACTCCGGAGGATGAAATCTGGTCAGCATGGCTAGTTACTTCGGAGAGCCAACTTAATCCGGAGAGACAAGTTCAGTTCGTAGCTACTGCTACACAAAATCTTGAAACAGAAGTCTGTTACTATTTGGAGAATAAAAACAGAATAAAATATATTGAAGACGTTTAATGCAAATTATTTTGATTTTAATTCATTTTAAGTTGTTTCGAATTTGTTTCTCTTATAAATACTAATGTTCTCCTTGATTGTAAAGACACCCTAACACACTTGTGAATTTCCCTGAACCTGGTTAGTCTCATAGTTGGCATAAAACATTAATACAAAGTTCTTAAACCTTAAATCATTTATAACATTGTAGCGGAAGTCTTAACATTACAAAATCCATACAAATTAAAACATTAAATTGTTCAGTGTTCATAAATTTGGAATATCAGTCTTTGCAGATGTCAGCCCTTCATTCCATGCATTCCTAGCCCTTGCGGCCCATTCCGTTCTTTCCATTCATCTAACATGAGGTGCATGCTAAAAGTCAGATATACTGAGTGAGTTCTATCTTTACTATGTTAAATAAATATTTTATCATTTTCTTTCAAAAGCAACTTAAGTATTTAAAAATAGTATAAGCTTGTTATTCAAACATTTACTTTCATTCAAAACATTCTGATTTCCAAAGTGGGAATCCTTTCATCATTCAGTTCATTTCCAAAACTCATTCCTTTAAAACGTTCATGCAAGCTTTTCTTTCAAAACATTCACATTCATTTAAACATTCAGGCTAGCTTTTCTTACATTCATTCCTTCTCTTTCTTATCATCAAGTGAACAAGCACTCAGAAGATATCATTGCGTCATTAACGTCCCATTGTGCTTGCACGAATGCAAGACTCCTCTGTTTGCTTGTATAAGTGATGTCGCCCAGATGGTCTATAAAAACTAACAAATAAACCTAACCTAGACTCCTAAGTAATAAATGGAGTACCTATGAACTAAACCGCACTGACAGGAAAGTGTACCTATAGAGTGTAGCACAGCTTAATCGTAACCGGAATATCGATCCCTAGAGACACTGAACAACTAAACTAGACTCTGACTAGGACTAAAGAATGATTGATATAGGGGGTTTTCTACACTACTGATTAAACTAACAAATGCAGAACTAACGATCGACTCTACTATCCAGACAAAGAACTTGGGGAAATAACAAGAATGTGAAGAATACCATCTAGGTCGGAATCCTACTCGCAAAGCTCCACTTCTAACGGTTATGGAAACTATGATGGATATGGGTTTCTAAAGAAAGCAGTTCTAGACAACCTAGTTGATCCATAATCACTCTCAGGGTGTCACCAACTAAGAAACCTAAAGTTGTACTAAACTCACCAGACGGTCGGATTACCTTTCAGTCTCACCAACAATGATAAAATACCCAACAGACAGATCACCTTCCAGTCTCACTGTCCACAATACATCGAAGATGCACGGGGTAATATCAAGATAACAACTATGACTCTGAATAGCAACAAATACTAAGGCAAACTAAGGAAACTTCCTTTTAGACAGATTTCACTCAGGATCCTAATACCGAAGAATAACAGATTACCTCTCATTTTTCGGGTATTGAGATAAGAAATACACTCAGATCTAATGAACACTCAATCACAATCCTATAGTTACTACGTCTAGTAAACCATACAAACAACCACAAACCTAAGTCTATGATCAAGATATGCTAATCAAACTGGAAGACATCCACAATTAACATACGGAATTGAAATCAAACATAGATCAGATTAAAGCATGCATATTCATCATAATTACTAAACCAAGATTCTTTACGAAATCATTCAATCAACAAACGAATCCAAAACCGATAAAAATCGAATCTTTACGAAGTATTCATCCTAAACCTAGATAGTATCAAGAGTTTAGCCAATAATCATACTTAAAACATCCATAACAGAAGTAAAAGACATAGTCATGGTATCAAACATACAAATCAAAGACAAACGAAAGAGAATTGGAACCCGAATAAGCTATCTCTAACCACACCGGATCCGAAAGCCTCAATCTTTGACTCAGATTGCCTTTCCAACCTTAAAATCGCCCCTTAGAACCCATCCGACGGCTAAAATATCGAACTTTTTCAAGAATGGATATCAAATTCTATTTAAATTCAACCTAGGGTTTTTTCTCGGAAATCAGGTCTCTTGCGTACCGCGAGACACACGGCCCAGCCCTTCGCTGTACCGTGAGGGCCAAAATAGTCGCGGCCGGATTTGAGTTTCCTCGCGTTCTGTTGCTTGTCCGAAGACAAGACTCCACTGTTGTTTGTACAAGACTTTTCTTTCTTTTGCCCCGAGGGTAACATGTACATTTAATCATTCACACACATTTACATGCTACCACACAATAAAAGACATTAACACATTTGTAAAAATTACATATATTATCATCTAAGTCAATTACACATAATTGTCACATTCATTTGGTACAAGTATCGTTATTTCTTTTCATTCATTATTTATAAAGACATAGGTTTTCAAAACATATCTTATTCATTCATTCATTAAGCATGCACATCAACCCAAAATTTATAAAGACATAGGTTTTCAAAACTATTGTATTAATGTATTTCTTTTTCACTTCTTCAGTCGCTTTGATTATCGACATAAATAATCAATCAATAAGGTTATGTGTAGTGGCATCGTGAGGATGGGGCATGGGCTGTCATCTCAGCCTCTCACGGTGACACACACCACACCGCACCGCACCCTCGTGAGAGGGGGCGTGAGGGGGCAATCGTGACCAGAGCAACGAGCGTGGTGATGATTTGTGTAGGTGTGTGAGAGTGATCACACTCATTAAACCATTACATACTATTTTTTTCTCACACTCACTAACAAATACAGTTTACGTGACGCCTACGTCACACCACATTTTTGCTCACACTTACTAAACACTACACATAGCCTAAACATCACTAGTAGGCTTTGCTCTTTTATTCCTCTAATCGACGCTTTTAGATTTGTGGGTGCAACTGAATAAAATCAATGTATATAAATCGTTGTTCTCATACCAATTAACAAAACAGACAATCTCGCTTGTGTACAATACTTGTGGAATCGATGATGATGTTGATGAATTTAGACCGGCCGAATCGGACCGGACTAGACCGAAAATCGTAAATTGAAAAACCAAGGGCCTGTTTGATTGGCAGGAATTCATGAGATTTTAATGGAATTGAAATTTAAATTCCAATTCTTGACATGTTTGGTTGGCTAAGAGAAGGAATTAGAATTAATTCTAACCAAATCACTTAGCTAATAGAATTCAAAATCCCTCATATTTCAATGGAATTCAGAATCCCTCACAATTTTAAGGAATAATGTTGTCTTTTAGGTATTTTTACATTACAATTCCATTAACAAATATGCTAACAAAACACATTATGGATTTCAAAGTAATCCTTTAAATTCCAAATCCAATTCCAATTCCAATTCAAATTCCATTCCAACGAATTCGACGAATCAAACGCTCCCAAAAGTACTCCCCGGTCCAGAAATTTGAACCACCGGTTTGGTGAACCATCTTTTGCTCAACTCTAATTGACATCATATTTTAGAAAAAGAAAATTGTGAGCCATGTTTAAGGACTCGGACATCGGAGTCGGATGCCCAACCAAACAAAGCAACCAACTCGCCCATTTCTAGGGGTGTGTAAAAATATCCGTATCCGAAATTCCGAACGAAAAACCCGAATTATCCGAAAATTCGAATATCCGAAATTTCGGATATCCGAATGTTCGGATTCGGATACCAATTTTAGAAAAAATCGGATAATTAGGATATCCGATATCCAAAATTTATTTTAATTTATTATATATAATTATTTAATTATGCTTTTTTCTTTTCTTTTTGAAACCCAATTAGGGCCTGAACGAGTAAAGTAAAGGGCAAATCTTCATTTTGCTTTCACACTTCATTCCTTTGCCGTCGCCAATCGCCATAGCCCATAGCCATACAGATCTTCAATTCTTCAGCATTCTCTTCTGCTCCCGCGTTAGCAAGTGATCAGAGCCTTGAGCCTTCTACCCTCCTCCGCGCGCGTACTAGGATCCCCTCTCTCGCACAACGAATCTACTCTTTTACCTACAAAGGTATTCTCGATTTCTCGCTGTATAGGTTGTGTATGACTGTATATATGCATATATGATTTGTAACAGGTGGTTCATTTGGAAGTTCTTGTTTCAGATTTCAGTTTGTATTTGTTGTTTTGGATGTTCTTGTTTTTTTTTGGATGGATTTGTTGTTTGGAAGTTGAAACTTTTTTCAGAATTTTAATATGTTTATACAGGTTTATTTTTTTCAGAATTCGGATATCCGCCTTACTATCCGAACCAGATATCCAAAATTTTGGATATCCGAAAAGTCGGATACGGATTCGGATAAATTTCGGATATCCGAAAAGTCGGATATCCGGTTTTGCACACACGCTACCCATTTCCACCGGGACTAGTCCCAGTTCTTTTGGTCTTTTTGGTTTTCTTTTCAATTATCATATATAAAAATATATTTTTCCATAAAATTAATATATTTTACATTTCTCTTTCACAATAACAAAACTGAAATGGACTTGTAAATTCTATAAATATGGTTCTACATATTTGAAAACTAAATTCATATACCTTGATATGAATTTGGCATATCTCACCATTGACTCTTTTCAATATTCATTTTTTTTTAAATAATTTCCATGCTGCATTCAAGTATTTTTGTTTAAATATTCGAATATTTCTTTCTTAATTTATTTGTCCAAAAATGTATGTTTTAAATTCGTTGTAAATTGTAATGCGTTGGCCAAAAACTTCGGTTTTAACGATACTTATAACAATTTTAAAATTATAAGACATGGAACTCAAACTTGTGACATTTTTGTATGTTTAATTTTGAAGAATCACCTTCTCTATATTCGATACTATGAAAATTAAAATATGCATATCTTGATGATATATTAAGTTATTAACTGACTATTTTTGTTTTGTTCTCGCATAATATATTAC
The DNA here is from genome assembly GCA_023525975.1 of Smallanthus sonchifolius. Taxonomy (NCBI): domain Eukaryota; kingdom Viridiplantae; phylum Streptophyta; class Magnoliopsida; order Asterales; family Asteraceae; genus Smallanthus; species Smallanthus sonchifolius. The sequence continues at coordinate 83,030,286 of CM042032.1, read as the reverse complement.
ATTTTAAAAATAAAACAAGGTGCATTTCGAGTGACCGTAAAACAATTAACATCAAACATATTTTTTAGGTAATGTTAATTAGGGGTGTGTTTGGCTTGGTTTGATTAATTTCAGTTTTTAGTTATCGATTAAAGGGGGTACCCGGTGCTTGACTTAACTCTCGCATTTACGTAGGGTCCGGGTGATGTACGCAGCCTTACCCTACACTTTATGCGGGAGTCTGTTTCCACGGCTCGAACCTGTGACCTCAAGGTCCCAAAGCAATAACCTTACCAGTTGCTCCAAGGTCTGTCATCTTTGGACATGGTTCGGTTCACCGATTGAATATATAAAGTGGTTCGGTTCACAGATTGAACAACGGTTCAGAGATTTTGGCTATTGCTTGGGTTTTTGGCTATTGTTTGGGTTTTTGCCCTTGGGGGTCTTGGGGAATATTTATACGTTTACTAACTTAATGTTTGGGGGTGTATTTAGTATAGGTAAAGCTCCGGTCTAAGCTTGGGATTGCAAGTCACATGGATTGGATTCTCACTTAGTGTTTGGACAGGTTTTTGAATTGTGTTGGTTAAACGTCTTTGTGAGGATTTTAAAACTGTGTTAGGTGTAAATGTAATCACTAATGTGATGTTGTTGCTTTGGGTTTTGACATGTCATACCTTGTTTTGTAAAGATTTTAAATTGGACCTACTTTCGCATGTGTTTTTAAAAGTTATATTTGTTTGAAAATTTTGGGTGTTACAGGTGGACACATAATATGACTTAAATCGAGCTTATAATAAAGCAACAAATACAAATCAATGATGAGAACAAAGTTTGAAAACAGAAAATGTAAAGTTAACGGCTCATGTGGTTGAATCAGTTCGTCGACGTGCATATTGGAAAAGAGACTAAATGATGTAGAGGCCGGGATAAGATGGTACGCTAAATCCTGCAAGAAAATGAATGAGACTTTGAAGAACCACAGTGATGAGGCTTTGAATACTCAGGGTGAGGCTGCGTAATTGACAAAACATCTGCAAGAGAGAGACGGGGAACTAGAACGTCTGAACAGAGAATTAACCATCCAGGATCAGGAGGTAGTTGCGGGTCGTGACAAGGAATTGTAGCTGACCAATGAGCTTCAAAGTATAAGTGTTGAGCGGTCATGCTTAAGGGAAGAGAAACGCTGGTTAATGACAACAGGAATTCCACCCAGAGAAACAATTAACTATCTCCCCACGTTGGCCAAATAAGCCATCCACTTCTTTTACTCTTATGAGGGCCAAAATTCTATACCCAAGCAGGGTGACAACGAGATTCCCTCAAAGATTCAATTCTGAACTCTCCTCAAGCTCCTATCCAACCAAGGAACACATGGCCAAGTGTAGGGCCCAGAGAAAAGACTACTCCTTCTCACCAAGTTGTTTACAAATTTGAGGCTGTCGCAACTGTTGCCCAGTGAGCCTTTCAGAGGCGTCGGGTCGGTATCCGCAACGAGTTGTATGGAATAATGATGATGTTGCTGCCCCTCATATTGATGAATGTTGTCCCCCTGGCAGAGCAAGAATATTAGGGAAGCTCGTCTAATGCTGAACTTTCTAATTTCATTGCTCGGTGTCTGACTACCATAATTTCAGTAGTTCCTGAGATTTGTTGGAGGTGGACTCATGATATGACTCAAATCGAGCTTATTTTAAAGCCACAAATACAAGTCAATGATGAGAACAAAATTTTGAAAATAGAAAATGTAAAGTTAACAGCTTAAGTGGCTGAATCACTTCGTCAGGGCAGATATTGGAAAAGAGACTATATGATGTAGAGGCCGTGCATAAGATGGTTCATGCTGAATACACTAAATCCTGCAAGAAAATGACGAGACTTTGAAGAAACGAAGAGATGAAGCTTTGAATACTTAGGCTGAGGTTGCGCAATTGACAAAACAACTGCAAGAGAGAGACAGAGAACTAGCAGGTCTGAACAAGGATATAACCATCCATGATCAAGAGGTTGATGCGGGTCATGACAAGGAATTGAAGCTGACCAATGAGCTTCAAAGTATAAGTGTTGAGCGGTTATGCTGAAGTGAAGAGAAGCGCTGGTTAACGACAACAGGAATTCCAAGAGCTTTTGTTGAGGCACGGCAAAGTGATGCCTATGTGGATGCGTTCTTGGAAGTGACATTGGCAGCATAATTTTTAGGCTGCCAAGAGGGGGTGAAGGATGGCCATGCTTTAGGAACAAAAAAGGCCAATCACGGAGTACATGCTTTATGATGTTGAGGCTCGTGATAAATATGACAAAGCTATGGACGAACTAGATGAGGAAGAATATTAGGGCAGTCCTGGCTATACGTTGAGCATTGTTAACTATTTTATGCTTAACAATGTTATCAAACTTTACTGAAGTGCGGACATTTAGTCCATATCACAAATCTGACTAAAGTATTCGATACGTGTTATCGTGGTGCGGACGTTTCGTCCATAGACCAATCTTAACTTAGATTTATGAGTGTTTTGCTTACTTTCATAACAGAATAATTCTTGGAGCAATGATTGCAGGCCTTGCCACTAATCAAAGGTTATGATGATAGAAAAAAAGATTGCAACAGGAACACTGAATTACATGAAGCATTTTCGTTATTAAGCTGCATTCGAAGTGTTAGGTAATACATGTTCGTCAAGGCGTGACAATCTGTATGCCCATTTACCAAAGACTTCCTGGATTTGATACGGGCCTTCCCAATTGCTCCAGAACACATATTCTCCTTGTTAGAAGTGGCGGCATTGGACCTTACCTTTGTAATACTTCTCTAGCGTCCTTGTATTTTGCTTACTCAATAGCCGCCCTTTCTCTTATTTCTTCCAAGAGTTCCAGATTCATCCGTAGCTTAGTTTCATTATCAACAACATTCACATCGATTATTCTAACATATGGTAGACCGATTTTTGCCGGAATTACTACTTCCGTACCGTATGTGAGACTGAATGAAGTCTCACTATTGCTTGTCGTGGTCATTGTATGATGGGCCTAGAGCACGCGAGGAAGCTCTTCAGCCCACCCAGCTACCTCCTTCTCCCAGTCGTCTTTATACCATCCACTATACTGTGGTCAGCACTTTCGACATGGCCACGTCCTTAGGATGAGCAAGTGAAGTGAAAACTTGATGAATCTACAACTCCTAGTACTACTAGGAAACATGTATATTTTCTACAAAAGTTTCCAACAAAAAAAATTTCCCACAAGTTTGCTACAACTTTCCGACAAAAAAAAAAAAAATAACCACAAGATTTCCTACGATTTTCTGACAAATTTATTAAATAAGTTAACTTATTTATTTAATATAATCGTCGGAAATTACCGACGAAAGGCTTTTGTCGCTAATTCGTCGGAAAATTTGTCTGAACTTTGTCGGAAAAAACATTTCCTACGGGTTTTTTTCCAATAAACATTTTTTTTGTCGGAAACTTGTCGCTAACAGCCAATTCCGATAAATTTCTCACGAAATCTGTTGTCGTAATTTTTTCAGTTTTTTGGTAGTGGTACCATTCTGCGAGTGCTTTGTTAACAAACTATCGACCATTTTTACTGACGATTGCCAGGGGTAAGTCAAAGCGACAGATGATCTTATGTTACCAAATAAAACTTTTGACATGAGTGGCGGAGATAGTACCGAGTGGCTTTGCTTAACCAGTTAGTAAAATAATCAATTGCAAACTTTGAAACCGAGAGAATTTAGAGTCCATTAAAACTAGTTTTATGCCCGTCCAATGGTCGGGTACTTTAACATAATAATATGGCAAAGTTGTGTTTCTTTGAATTGTAAATAAAACTAGACAAGGTGTGTGATAAAAACACAACTCTATTAGTTAACAAAAAAAGGTGAATACAAACAGTAAAACAACTAAATAGTGATAAAAGTATTACTGATAAAGTAATAAAATGTGCGATTGTGTGAATCTGCTGCAAAGGGAAATGGTAGTCAAAATACGTGCGTGGTAGAAGGCGGCCAACATGTGTGGAATGTTTCTTAAAATTCAAACGTTCTCTAATTTTTAAATCATTTCGGCGTCTGGTTCGTCCTCGTTGGCCTCGAATGGGACCCCGTTCCATGTTGATGAACTGCTACATGGACCACGTCTGACGGGTTTGGTGTATTTGTTGCATCATCTGTTTTGGGACACCTAGAGCTGCTAGAGTCAGCCTCCTGTTCGTCATCAACAACCACCTGAAGTTTTTACACAAGTATGGGAATGAGAAACAAAAAAAGGTATATATACAAATTTCAAGATAAACATGTAATAATAAATACTAATGAAATATCCGGTTCGATTCAGTTTTTTGACCGTCCAGTTTAATTAGTTAGGTTTCTTTACTTTGAAATAGTGGATCCGCTCGGGTGATTCGGTTTTATGAATGTTTGTAACTGTAAACAGACCTAAAAATCATTATCTAAAAGCCTATATCAAACCATGAGTTATTTGTGCTTTTTGATATTTTCGATTCGATTTTTTCTAGTAATTATGATTAGGTTAACCGGTTTTTATATTCTCCCCTAAATTGATTACTCTGATAGTGAATTATATCAAATTTATCCCTTTGAAGTAGTAACACTCATTTTGAAAATAATTCTCAAAAGTTATCCACCAAATTTGTGGCCCCAACAATTCACCACCAGCTAATAAAAATATTCTGTCACTAATTTTATATTTTGCAATTATCTCTAGATTTTCCACAAAAGTTGCACCATCATAATACAGTTAATTAAAATTCAAAATATTAAATGATAAGTTTTTTAACTCATTGGTCTCATTTTATGAAGGATATTTTAACATGTATTTGTGAAAGAATGTTATGGTTTGATACTTTGATCCTAGTGCCTAAAATAGAACCTTTGAAACTTTAATTGCAAAAAAGATGAATAAAGATAATCACCGATCGGCGATCGCTAGCAAGCAACATTTTCCAAGATAAAGCACGTTTTGGTTTCCAAAGTCAAAATAAATAAGATAAAGATCTTGAGGGTACAAGGATACAGTGTCTTTCTTCTTTCCCAAAACAAAGAAAGTAAAAGTTTAACCAAAGAAACCATAAGAATTTCAGCAACTAATCCATGGTTAAACCCTTTTCATGAAGGCCGGTCTTCATCTTCCTTCAGGATGTAATGGAAAGAGCTCTAGGGTTTTATCATCTTCTTCATCTTTCTGCAAGCATTCAAATGACCAGCTTCTGCACTTCTTGTATGGACTCTCCACTACTTCTCCCTTCAAGAATACAAAAAAAGATATTGTTTATTACATGCAAGATCTCAACTTTAGCAATACCCACATGAGAAAGATTGTGTATAACAAAATTTACAAGTTATAAATTAAGATGAATATCATACACTAGGGTTTAATGAGATGGAGTTGATCATGGTGGACGATGAGGCTGATCTTGGTGAACGAGTGAGCCCCAGATTGTTGCGCTTCTGCTTCTGTCGTTCGCGTGCTTTGTGGTTTTGAAACCAGTAGAACACATTCTTGCCTTCTATCTTGCCATACTTGCTTAGTTGTGAAGTGATTTGTTCGATTTGTTGCGCATTTGGAGTCCGCATTCCTCCTCTATATAACATCTCCAAGAACCCAATTTGGTCTTGTGTTGGATTCCATCTTGTTCCTCCTGGATGTGTCTCATCCTTCACAAAGTTCATCATTATCATCAAATTATTTTAGATCTCAATTAATGAATTATGAGGTTTTTGTTTGTTCTTCTCTTTGTTTATGAGGATGATATCTTGAAAAGAGAAGAAATATTCCATTTTATGTCATCTTGATGTCTAAACAGTGAAGATCCTTGGCAATTGTAGGGACATGTACGTTGAAATTTCATTTTCAATTGTTTTTAACTAAAATGCGGTATCATGATGTGTTGTAAAGGTGTTCATCCTCAAGTGGTTGAGGGTTCTAGTTTCATGATGGATATTGGTGTAGATTTAGAAGTATGTCTAGTGAGTGTGTAATTCAGCGGCTCTAAAAAAATATAGTCAGCATTACACCTAGCTTGTGTGTTATTGTGTCATAATATGCAAGGAATATGATACATAAACACAATTATTAAAGATTAAAAACTAATGATCACCTGAGGATACTCTTTCTTGTGGTTGGGTGAAACAAGTTGATCAGTAGGGCAACTCTCGGGTTTAATGAAGCTCCTGAGATCAAAAGCCGCGGTGACATGGCTACTAGTACTGCTTTTGCTAACGCTAATATCATCCATGGTGAAACAAGTTTGGGTACTACCACTACCATTCAACTTAGGGTTGAGGGGGCGCAATCGCTTGCAGAGACCGAGGGTGAGGCCACACGATGGGGATTCATCGTCACCGGCCCAGAACCCACCACCACGTGTGAATTGATGCACCTTCATGCTACTGAGTCCCATGGATGGGTAAAGACATTGATTGAGAGTGTCAATTATAAAGACAAATGAAGAAAGAAAGAAAGAAACAAAAGGGTTGTCATCATTTCATGGTGAATTATGCAAATGAAGGGAAAAAAGAAGGGAAAGAAAAGCAAGGAAAAGAAAGTGGTAGCCCCATGAGAACCAAGACCAAATGATGAGGTAAGGTTGACTTGAGTAATGATTCCTTTTTTTAAAAGGAAACAACTCTCAATCTAGAGAGAGAGAGAGCAATAATGTATGGACGTATGGTTTAGATAGGGCAAAATAATAAAATTTAGATTATTAAAAAATCAATGCTAGATTTCATGATCAAAGCTAACCATTCGTTTTCCTTTAACAAGATTTTTTTCAAGATTTGACAAATTGATCAAATTCACATTTAGCCGGGGGTGAGTCTCAGTGACGAATCTAAAACAAAAGTTTAAGGGTAACGAAAAATTTTTTTTATCGTACTTTCATGTAAAAGAAATAAATTTTTTTTGACGATGCTTTCATGTAAACAAAATTTTTTTTGACCATACATTCATTTTCATGTAAATCAATCAAATTTTTTTTTACCGTACTTTCATGTAAACATTTTTTTTTTACGGTAACATGCGACTGGCGAGGCGGACTGCGGAGGCGGAGGACTGGGGTTTGGCGGAGGCGGCGCCGGGCGGTGGTCTCAGCTCAGGTCGAGCGGCTGGTCGAGTGGTCGGTCTCTGGCTCTCACAGTCTCACAGTTCCCGCTCTCTCTATCTTTCTGCTGCCTAAAACCCAAATGTTTTATCAAAACTCAATACCTCAAAACCTTTAATAAAATGTGGGGACTTGGGGTAATGTATTAGGTTTTTTATAAAATTTTAGACTTTTTATGAAGCGTTGAGCTTTTAAAAAAAATTTGAGAGGTAATGTAATTTATAACCGGATATATAAAACCGTAATTTTTTTTTTTGAATTGCGCGTAAAAAGTTGAGGGGTAGCGCGGGCTACCCCTGACCCTTAGTTACATCCGCCACCGGTGAGGGTTCAAATTTCGTGTAGAATAAAGATGTACTCTATAAGAAACGTGCATGTATGTGTTTACCCTGAAAACGAATAGAAAAACCTCATTAAAATCGCAACCCACTTAAATTAATATAAGAACAATCACACTATGCTCTTGTAATAGCTAAAAGCATGTGATTTATGTAGGTAGTTTGAAATGCCCTTGTATAATCTACGTGAATTTTATGTAGGTTTTATAGTTTGAAATGCTCTTGTTTAATCTACGTGAATAGTGTATAATCATTGTTACATTATAGTATTTCGATAATACTCTCAAAATCTTAATCAGATTATTTAGAAAGAAAACAAGAACGAAAATATATATTTCTCATAAGAAATCTATCCCTGAAATAGTCCAAAGAATTTCCTTTTGGGAACCATCACAACGTTTAGTTGAAACAACACAATACTTCGTGAAAGAGTGTGTCCGTTGGCTACAAAAATAGTTGGCGGTTAATTTTGGTTGTTGGTTACTATCAACAGTAACTTAGTTACCTTTGATAATTTCTTTCTGTTAGCAACAACTTAGTTACTATTGAAGAATTGCTTAGTAACTTAACTACGACTGACGGTTGGTCCTCAACACTAACACAAGTTCCTGTTGATACAGTAAATACTCATCACACAATTACTGCTAATCGTACAGTTAATGTTGATCACACAGTTACTACTCATTGCAATTAATGTTGATCACTCAGTACTTACCGATGGGTCATCTTCTACTCAGAAATTCTTGGCCCTGAAACACCAAAGGGGTCTCGCATAGGGAATATTCATGCTGCAAATCTGTCACTCCTTTTAAAATGGATGTGGAGATTCAAATTATTCTATTAGGGCTATTCACACGGAGAGGGGGGGGGGGGTTCATGGAAAAACTTCCATGTTAGGAGGTCCATCTCCGGTCCATGGCTTAATATAGTCAAGTCAGCTTCAGGGCTTGAGAATATTGGGATCAACTTCAACTCTCAGCTCACCAGCTGCTAAACAACCTAGTTCTATATACCGAAAACGATAAGTGGATGTGGAACGATGACCCATCTCTAGAAATCATGGCAAGTTCAGCACGTAAACAAACTAAGAAAAAAAACTACTCAAACAAGCCCCTCTCTCCTACAGATGGTCGAAATGGGTATCGATAAAGGTGAACGCTTTCTGTCGGAGGGCGTCGTTCAACTGGATCCCCACAAGGCTGATGCTAGCAAAAAAAGACTTCCCATTCCCCCAACCTGTGTGATTTGTGGCTCGCATGATGAAAGTCATTCGAACACCTTTATTCACTTGTTGTATTGCCAGCTTAGTTTGGGATTTGGTAAGTAGTTGGTGCAAGATTCCAAGATTCAATGCTTCCTCAATCTCTGACCTCATTTCGAAGTTGGAATCATGGCCTTTCCCAAGGGTGCTAAAGGACGTGATATTCACAGTTATACTCACATCTCTTTGGTTGATCTAGAAAGCTAGAAACGGGTACTTATACAAGAACCATTGCCTTGGTCCTCGGGAGTTAGTCAAGGAGATAACATCATCATTACTTCTTATAAATGACTGCGAAAGATGAAAGAAACTGCCTCGGAAGATCTGAACCGTTGGAAAACAAGGGAATAGATCTCAGCCGTGTTAATTCCAACCGCCAATTTGCGGTTGTGTGTCCCCTAATCATCATAGCCGTTCAATCACAAGCCAGTTAATCATGACTGTGGATTGTGGATATCTTACAATGCACTGTGTTACACCAGACTACACCCCCTTGATCTTGATTATTCTTCCAAATTACACGTTAGAACTTGGATCAAATTAAAAATTTAATGAACTTACAAAACATTTTACAATATGAATAACTTAAAAAAATTTAAAACCAAATCCACAACTTGGTTTGACTGTATGTATAAAAAAATAAACCAACAGATTGGTCACACTAAAACTTAGAATTAAACACATAAGTAAATACTTTTATAAAAATATATTTTTAAAAACAATTAACCTTGAAATATTGTTTGAGTGTATAAAAAATATGTGGGTTACAAATATATGAGTTAAAGTAACGCATCGGAAACTAATTGAGAGTGTTAAGTCAGTCGGTTGCTTTTTTCCGGCAAGTGGTGTTACGTCCACCAAAATTAACGCAGGGTCAAAGATCTGATTAAAATGTTTTTCAAATCTTAAGCGAAGAAAAAGAAATTGAAAAACGTTTTAAAGATTGCATATCAATCAGGAGGAAGTTAAAAGACATACATTCGTTACACCAAACTGAACAGATCAAACCCTAAATGCGAGCTTAACAACCATAGATTGGTCGGATGTTAAGGGAAAGAGACAACTTCTTTGGGTTTGGGGGTGGGTGAGAGTAGAGAAGAAATTGATGGTTTCAATGTTTGGTGAAACAGCTATCAAAAGGTCCAAGAAACAGCTGTGATGTATGGTAACTATCTTTTTCTTTGAAAAACATTTAATATTTATCTCGGGAAATTGATTTTTTATTTTTCTTAATTTTACACTTTATTATCCAAACATAAATTGCCTTTCTAAAAAGCAATCCATACATAAATTATAAATAAAAAATATTATATTTAAATTAGATCTAGACATAAATTATAAATAAAAAATATTATACTTTTGTAAATAATCCATGCCTAGATTAAAAACCGGTTAAATTACATTAAAATAGAGACAGACTTATATTATTTGTTATTGTATTATACTTCAGTTATATTAAATAAAAAAAAAATCATTCTGTGTAAGATATTTTTAAAAGTAAGATATGCATGTCAACATGCTTTATAAAAATAAAAATATATTTTAAACAAAATATGTCAACCCGTCACCGACCACCGGACGGGTATAAAACTAGCTTCCTCTTGATAAAGGATAGGCGGCAAATAAACAATTTGAATTGGTCTACTTGGTGTCATTTTGTATTTTGAACCTATTTCATTGTAATTTCTCATCATCCCCTATAATCTAGGTCCTTGCTAGTTCGTTTATTTAATAAATTATCCACCGTTCAAAAAGTATGATGGAATAGCTAGTTTTCATGCAAGCTTCTACCAACCGTGCAGATACTAAGCAAGTTCCCAAGGCTTTCAACTACTGCTGCCCCTTGAACCCTAGGGTTCGTCGGTGCTGAAAATTAGATTAGTCTTGAATGAGCGTGCATCCCACATCTCCTAACTTGTATCAATATTTAAGTTACTTTCTCTTTGATTTTAAATAATTTCAATTAAATAAAATAATTTGATAAAACTAAAATTATTAACAATTTAAAGTATAAAAGATGAATGAAATAGAAAGTAAAATTGAAGAGAATGTAAAAATGCCTGACGTTGGGCAGTCTAATCAGGGGGTTGGGTTTTCACTTTTCTTGCTTTCATGATAAGGAGTGTATGCTTTTCGGTGCCTCTTTGGGTGTGTTTATGACTTTATTTACTATAAAGTAAGTTGAGAGGGAATGAGAAGATTCCTCCGATCCCAAAACATGAAAATGGGAACCTTTTCTTTTCTTTTCTTTTTTATTTTCAAGAAACGGATATGGGAATTGCCTATGTTCATGTTCCCCCTCTCAATCTGTGTTATTTTGGGTGGGAAGTGAATGCAGCCTTTATGTGGCAGAGAATGTTGAAAAAGAAACCGAATAATAACAACAAAATGGAACCCCAAATCTATGTCATATCTCTTAATATACATCAAATTACTTTTTTTTGAACGACAACAATGAGAGATACTCGTAGAAATAGCTTTTTTTAACGGCTTTCATAGAAATAGCTAGCGGGAAACTAGCAATACCTCAATTACAACACCCGTCCAGATGGCATATTCACCAACATATTCAGAAACAAATATCCAAAACAAAACAAAAACAATTTTGACCTTTACCTAAAAGCTTATTATCCCACACCTGTTGTAGGGTTTAATACACATTCTTCCCAAGAGCAATGTTTTTTGTTTCCTCTTACTTCCATCCACTTAAAGGCTTGAATTTTTATCTCCTCCACCATTTTTTCCACCGATGATCTGGCGTTTGAAAAGATCCACCGGTTCCTTGTTTTCCAAATCACCCAACACGTACAATATCCAATCAGAACCCGAATCAGATTTACCTTACTCGATCCCTGTGCTTCCTTGATGAATATAGCCCGGTCCTTAATGGTAGACTGACCCGATACATCCAATTTCAACCATTGATAAATTGAGCACCACGCTGTTTTGCTACTAGACACCTTATGAAAGTATGATCTTCATCCTCGTCTTCAATGAGATACAATGAGCATTTGGCAGAAGGAATAGGGATACCTCTGGCCCTAAGCGTTGATGCCATCGGTAATCTGTATTGGAGTAGACGCCAAACAAAACAACGTACCGTGAGAGGAATCCATCTTAGCCATAATACATCCACACTAGATTCCTACAACAGTTTATCATCTATCCAACTTCTACATGCTTTTGTAGTGAAGGAACCAGATGGATCCCCATCCCATACCCACTTATCTGGACCATCTATGAATTTGTATTCCTTGATCATTTCTTCTAAATCCTGTATTTCATCCATCTGATTGGTTGTTTCAGCCCCCTTTTTCCAGTCCCATTTGAATAACACTTCACCGGATGACAAGCAAAGTACTCTATCTGCTATGTGGCACTTTTGGTTTCGATCAAGAGAGTATAGTACAGGGAACATCCTTCGGAAAGGTACTATTCCAAACCAAGCCAAATTCCAGAAAGATGAGTTGGTTCCATCACCAATGTGCTTCCGAAATAAGTTGTTAAGAGACTCCCCCACATAACCTAGTTCTTTCCCAGCCTTGATAATCGCCGACCAGTTATCAGCCCTTGAATTTCCCCACATCAAGTTACTTACTTTTGTCTTTGTAAACTATATTCGTAAAAATTTTACAAATAAAATATAATCTTTTTTTTTCCAAAAGGTAAAACTTTTATTAAGACAAACCAACCACTAGCATGTTGCTAAAGTGGATTACATACGGAGAAAAAACGCTTATTTTTATGATATAATTTGTTTGATTTAATTATTCAAGAAATTTTAGTTTTAAAATAATATTTTTATGAAACTTTTATGAGCTGTGGTTTTTGGATTTTGGTAATGCGTGAATATCATTATAAGTTACTACGACTTCAACGCAATTAAGGGCGAAAACACACGTGTCACATCTAATATAAATAATATTTAATTTTTCTTATTCAACTAGGCCCTGTAACTCACATTATTCTAGCATTTATATTTCTTTAGTGGAATAAATTAAACATTATTAAAGGAGCTAGGGTTTAGAATATGTACACATGCATAAATTATAGGCTTGAGTAGACTTTCGGTTTGCAATAATTGAACTTTTTTTTATTAACGAGAGTGAGTTCAGTTCGATTGTTTTACTAGTGGGCATTCGTTGGGAGTTGGTGACCACTAGATCTTCGTCGAGCATGTGGTGAGTCTATATTAGCCTACAAAAGTGGATACATACCAAAATTCGGTGATTGAGGCCATAAGAATATGAGATACGAAAGATAAAGATAAAAAGTATAGTAAATGTGTAGTTTTTTTTTAACAACAACAATGAAATATATCATTAATCAAGCCAGCAAAAAAAAACCCACTCATACGTACAACCTACCAAACACTAACTCCAAACAAATCATGAATTACATGATTACAGCACCATTTTGGGGGTGTAAACATCATTTTTTCCCAATCAAGAGTGATCCTATTTCCTCTATTAGCAATCCAATTAAAACTTTGGAGTTTAGTTTCTTCTACTATATTGTCAGTCGATTTCCTTAGCCTCGAGCATTTAAATTTAGAATATATGGCCTTTATTATCTTCCAATCCTTTCACATTCCATGTATTTTGTTCTATACTCTTGTATTTAACCAAACATGTATATCGCATGTTTTGACAAGAAATATATGAATCCTTTGACCATCGATTTTTAGATGGTACCAGAGCAGTTCCAAATCAAAACACCGAAAACCTAACCGGCGGCCATCTTCTTCAACAAGGCTGGCGACAAGACAGATTCAAGCACGAAAAATGAAACCACGCCAGACACAAACTCACCCTTTTACATTCATGCTTCGGACTACCCAAAACAGATGCATGTCAACGATATCCTCACCGATAGCAACTATGTTGATTGATCCTAGGAGATGCTAAACTTTCTCTTTGCCAAAAACAAAGTGTGGTTCGTTGACTGCGATAATATGATATTGATACCTCTAATCCAAAACATAACATCACGTGCAATATAAATCATGTTAACATGTTATTTAATTTAAATTCGAATGGTTATTGAAAAGATTCTCATGCTTTGGTTTTATAATTTGGATGCTAAGGGTATGTCTGTCATTTGCTCCTTGTGTAATAATGGGACGGAATCAAATCTCCATGTTTTTGTTGAGTGTGGATCAGTTAAGAAGATATGGGACTTGATTGAAAGGTGGCTTGAGATGAAGCTCCCGGTTTTAAGGTTTCTAGGGGATCTAATGTAGTGGCTTGAAAACTCGACTCTTAACTTGGAGAAGAAAGAGATCGTAGGGGCAATCTTCTTTGTTACTTGGTGGGCCATTTGGAAGCTTCTGAAACACCCTACTTTTACTATACTAATTTATCAGAGTTTTATAGCAGAAAACGGTTCCAGATTTTTCAGAACCTTGTCACTATAATGAAAAAAGGTATATTTTATTATAATATTGTTTTTACATAAAATATTACATCATGTAACATAGGGATCCTTCAACTCCGATCAGCCACGTCCTCAGGAAGCCTCATTCCACGTGCTCTTAACCTGCAGTGTTTGGAAAACATTTTTGAATTAGCTTTCGCTAAGTAAGTACACTGCATCGTTCATTTTATTAGGAACCCTTTAGGTTCTTATTATTGTTCAAGTTTCCTGGGCTCTATGCGCCCCCGTGACCATCTCCGGACGTACCTCCGGTCACGTCATTCGTATATTTTATTATCATTCATTTTAGGTCCTTCCGCCTTATAGGCTGGGCACCTTTACCGGGACCTTCCGCCTATAGATTGGGCACATTTCCATTCTCATATTTAAGGCCCTTCCGTATCGTAGACTCGACACTTTTTTCCATTCATTCTAGAGATCCGCCCCGTAGGCTGGACATCTCTTTTCATTGGGATCTTGAGTATCATAGACTCACAGCCTCCCAATTTATCCCCAACCAGTCTTCACCTTAAAACTTCGTAACGCTTTCCCCACGATGCATTAAAAGAGGCTTATATATAGGAAGTACTAGCGACGTATCCACCACCCTTTTAACATTTCGTGAGTACTACGCTATTCCATTTTAAGACTTAAACTTGTTTCCATCATACATTTATATTTACACATATGGCATGATCATCTATCATGCATTCACATATTCACGTTTAACACACATTGCATATTTGCACATATTGCATGATTTCTTGTCATACTTTCATATTTATCACTGCTCTAATTCCTTATAAAGATTTCTCCATGTTACGTTAAAGAGGTTTACATATAGGAAGTACCGGCGACGTATCCAACACCCCTTTAACGTTCCATGAATACTCCTTTACTTAGAATTAAGCATTCTCGTCTAATTCTCATTTAGTAGCATGATCTCTTTATGCTTTTATCGTAACTCTTGCTCTAATCCCTTACAAAGGTTTCGTCATGTTATGTTAAAGAGATTTATATATAGGAAGTACCAGCGGCGTATCCACAACCTCTTTAACATTTCATGAATACTCATTTGCTTAAGATTAAGCGTTTCTCATCATTTATTTAATAGCATGACTTCCTCATGCTTTTATCCCATTCTTGTCCTAATTCCTCGTAAAGGCGTATCTATGATGTATTAAAGAGGTTTATATATAGGATGTACCGGCGGCGTACCCACCACCCCTATAATACATCACAGATATTCCTTTATTTGGAATTAAGCCTTCCCTTATTCATATTTATCATATATTGTAAACTGAGGTGATTATCCTTGCATAGGAGTATCTCCAACAGAGATGTTCCCGTACGTTTACTATATTTTCATTACTGTCTTTTTGTCTATATCCCTAAACATTTATAATGGTTTCACCACAAAGTATCAAGAAGTTTATATATAGGAAATACCAGCGGCGTGTCCACCACCCCTTGGACACGTCGTGACTACTCCATTATTCCCGTTTAGTGTTTAGACTAATCCTTCATTACCCCGTACCCTCGTCATATCACATAACAAATATCACATATCACGTATCATTTTAAACACATAATTCACGTATTTGTGTCTAGGGTACGGGTCCAATGTACTTACGATAGTCTCCGGTCGTTTCCTACTCTCGTTCCTCGCTTAAACGTCTCTTCGGATCCGAACCGCACTCGCAGCGTACCGCTCTCGCACTTAAACGCGCCGTACCGGGTCTTCTAATCCTTCTCAAAGTGTTTGTGTGTGTGATTTTTCAAGACTTACGTCTCATGACATCTATTTATAGGTTGAAATGGGACCCATGTCGGACCGACATGTCATCCCAAGTCGGTCCGAGACGCGCCAAAACCTCTTTTTTTTCTTTTGCAGCACACGTCGGACCGACGTGTAATCCATATCGGTCCGACTTCCCCACGTCGGACCGACGTGTAAATCATATCGGTCCAACTTCCAGACGTCGGACCGACGTGTAAAGCATATTGGTCTGACTTGAGTGCTGAGTCATCAAAACACTTGTCAAAGCCTCCGAATTTACTTCAGGAACACATGTCGGACCGTTATGCTTAGGATATCGGTCCGAGTTACCTCATTTTCATATTCTCCTCATCAAAACACCCCATTTTCATATATTATGGCTCCTGTAACTCATTTTCTAGCTCGGGATATGCCTATATGAAGTTTTGGGCTATTTCCGGGCGAATAGTCTTCCCGTTTCGTACTCGGTTGGGTTCTTAGGCCACGTTTCTCAACCGAAACGTGTCCTAACCTATATTTAGGAGTTTTGGGATGTTACAGCTTCAAAACGATGCGGTCTTCATGGAGGATAGGCCAAAGGAAGTGAGTTTGTTTCATGATGTTGTTTAGTTTTCCTTTATTTGGTATTTGAATAGGAAGAAGAAGTACAATCGGAAGTGGATGGAGTGGCTTCAAAACCCTCTATTATTCATGTAATCTTTGGTTTTTTGGCCTAGCGTCTTGCTAGTCGGATTTTATAATATCGCCGTTTAAAAAAAACATATAATTTGACAGTTATAATTTGATTAAGAAGAGTATGGAAGAGTTGAGCCTAGAGTAATAGACTCTTCATGTGAGCGTCATACGACTTCCTTGGATCCTTGAGGACCACACATTCTATTATGTTTATGATCGTGGATCACTGCTTTCATCCTACCCGTGTACTCATCAAATGGGCCTAACTCCCAACCAGGGGACACCGAGATACAAACCTTTATTAATCGTTGAGGCATTCCAGAAGGATATGCAAGAGTGGTCAGGAACCCACACGCTTTCTTAAGCAGATGCGATCTGCAAACATTTTGCCATCACATTCTTCCATCACCAAAACATGCACGTCCTTTTGTATTGTTGCTCATCTGTGACAACATGTTGACAAAAACTTGATCCCAACATGCAACAACCATTTTCTCCCCTGTTTCGGTTTGTTGAGACTCTCCCATCAACACATTCGATCACGATCCCTCCACTAGGTTGGTTCATTCTCTTTTTTGGCGATCGATTTTCATCACTTCTTGTACTCAAGCGGAGCCCACGACTCCCCACGACTTCATATTACTCCCCACATAACACTCCGAGAACAAAGATCTCTACCCATCATCTTGATTCGCGGTCCTAACCCCTTTAGTTGATCGTCTCCCACCATCATTGTTCAGCCACCTTTTAAAAGACTCTCGGGATAGTAAATTTGACATGCCAAACTGTCTAAAGGGTCAAACATGCTCTGATACCACTTGTAACAGAATTGTCCTACGAGCATCGTGCGATGCTCGAATCCCGAGGACCAACCATTCCATCCTACTTGTGATTATTAATGACCGGCTTCATCATGCATGGACACATCAGGTAAGTGATCCCAACTCTTGTCCAATGGGAAGCTTGGAAGTGAAAACAGTTCTCACACACACATTTAACAAATCACTGAGACATTGCCCTAGTATGCAAGTGACTGAATAGTGAATTCCCACGTGTATAAGTACGTTTCTGACAAATATATCAAATAAATAATGTTGTTTGGTTTTGCAGGGCGGGAATATTAAATGGAATTGACGGTCAAATTTAAAAGACGTTGATGGGACCCACACAGTGGATGAAACGGTGGGATTCCATCATCATTTTTCTAATGCTGCCAGCTATCAATTCCACGTGTGAATGACCCACCACCACGGACCATGTACCCACCCGCACGGACATTTAGTAACTTATTAGGCCATGACACATAACCGTGAAGTTACATGGACCAACTCACTCATCCAGATTTCTCACACGACTCTCATATGGTAGGGGTATACCCATGTGAGTACACTCACGCCATATTTAAAATGTGTATATATATAATTGTTTGAACTTGTTCTCCTTGTGAGTAGACTCACGCCATTGCCTCACGCCCTCCTCACGCCATTGAGGAGGTGGTGTTCCACGCAGTTAAAGCCCTTCACGGGGCTCTCACGGCATGTATACGTAACTGATGCCCTTATTTACGGCCAGTCCACACAACACGAATTTAATGTAAAATTCTAGACTTAATTTAAATGAGTTTGTGTCAATTTCGGATGAAACCGTTAATATGTTTGATTAAATGGATAGTGTTCGATTTAACTTTATATTTGTTACAGTATCTGGGTAGTATCGACACTCGTTATAGCAACCAAAAGAGAAAACCTAAAAATAAAGTTGTGATATGCCTAAAAGAATATTGACACGTGTTTTACATCGATCGAAAAACCATAAAATGAATACCGATATCGATTCCGATAATACCGAAACCGGTGCCGATGTTGTTCGGTTGGTATCGCTTCGATTCATCACGATACATGTTATATAATTATAGGTACGCTTTAAATTGCAACAAATAAGACGGTTATATTCTCTAACTCTCTCTCTACATCAACAAAACATTATTATGTATTTACATTATGTGGTTCCTTTAATACTCTACTTAAAACTTTTTCTTCAAGGAGTGTGTCCCTCTACAACTAAATGTCTTCTACGAATAAACTGTTAGAAAAATGTTCTAAGGTTATATTTTATACATAAAAGTTAAAACTATAGAACGACTTTTTGATAATAATATAAAAGTTCATGTGGCTTTTTGGTAATTATATATAACAAAACTAGGTCAGAAACCCCGTGTATTACACGGGTTGAATAAATGCAATGTTATATACGTAGTAATAAAAATTTACATATTACAAAGTTTTTAATATAAATCTTAGAAAAGTTATATAGTTATTTTTTAAAAATGTTTTATAAAAAGAATGAACGAAATATTCAATTTCTAAAAATGTTTTATGAACAAACATATTTTTTTAAATAAAAAATGTTTTATAAAAATAATTATAGAAATCATTATTATTTAATAGGAGAGAGAAACGGGAAACAAAAAATTATAAAAAAACAATTAAAGAAAAAATTGAATAATTAATAGGATAGAGAGGGGGGGAAAAGGATGAGGATGCATAGGAGAGTGACAAGTGTCCCCAAAAAACTTTTACTTATTATATAGTATAGATATAGATATAGCCTTTTATGCCAAGTCCGGTACTTACTTTTTTAGTTACATTTTTCATTAACATATTAAGTACATTGGAAATTTTGTGAAAATAAGTTTTTTATAATATTGGGAAAATGATATTTTTCAAACTTTTGACAGAAATAATTATATGCAACTTTTATTAATATACTTACTTCTTTATGAGTTTATGTTCTATTATGTAGTCATGTATTCATCAATAAATACACTATGGTTCTAAGAAATTTGTAAAGACTATTCACCATGAAACACAAAAGTATGCAAATAGTCCATATATAATGTATTCACAGGTTAATATATTGTTCTAAGAATCCATAAGTAATGCATTCACAAATAAATACATTAAAGTATAACAAATATTACCCGTAGTGTATTCACTTGTAAACCCATAACTTAGAATCTACATAGTTCGTTCTCTAGTGAAACACTAAACTATGAATCTAAAAGTATTGTATTCATAGATAAATACACTAAAGCTCTCATAATCTAAGAGTAGTGTATTTATTAATAAATGCACTAAAATATGCTTAGAATACACTTCTTGTTTATTTAACACTCGATACAACAAAATTATCATTAGTAACACATGTAACACATGTAGGGTATACATCAATCGCTACAAGGATTTTACCCTGTGCACACGACACCTATAACACGACAAAAATCGTCGGCATAGGTTCACCTATACCGACGACGTGTCGTGGGTATAGGTTTATTCTCATTTTGACCAGGATTGTTCTGTCTTCACGACATGTCGTGTGGATAGGGTTGATGGGTGGATGGAAATCTTGGCGCCCAAATACAAACTTGTCCCCACAACATATCGTGGGGATATGTTAAATTATTTTTTTTCTTTTTAAAGTGTTTATTTCTGGAAAAGAAAATTGAAATATTTTGAATATTTCTAGAAAATATTACAAAAATAAAAATATATTAAAAAAAAGCCTATCCACACGACATGTCGTCGGGATAGGTCCTTTTTATTTTTTTTAATTTCTAACATATCTACACGACATATCGTGGGTATAGGTCCACTCTATCCATACGACATGTCGTGGGTATAGGTCGACCTATACCCACGACATGTCTATACCCACGACATGTCGTTGGACATATCACACGATATGTCGTGGGGATAGGCCAAGCTATACCGACGACCCATTTGACCTATTGGTACGAACCTATACCCACAAAACATGTGACCACGACATGTCGTCGGGATAGATCAGATGACACTATACCCATAAATGTCGTGGGGTTAGGTCAACCTTATTTCATGGGTATGGGGTCGTATCCTTGTGATGAATGTGTACACATACTATTAATATTTCACTTATTTACGAGTTTCTCTGTGTCAAGTCGTATATTCACCGATACATACATTGTACTATTATTGTTTCACTTATTTACGATCTTGTCGTTGTATGTTTTTTATGTGTTTTAAGCACCTAAAGTTTTCACTTAATTATAAATTATCAACCCAATATTTTTTTTTATATTTACAGATCTGAAAACCCAAATACAATTATCTTTTAAAAAAGTGTTTCTCAAATTTTGAGCGGTTCTCATTTCAAGTTTTATATGTGTGTGAGAGAGAAAGAAGTGTTAGATAAAAAGTTACAAAAAGTAATTGGTATAAAGTCGAACAAATTTTCGCTTTCACGGTTAGAGACGTGTTAGAGCTGCATAAAACACTTCACATGGACGTGGCTCATAGGCAAGTGTTCCAAGGCATTATTCTTATTACATGTTTAGGCATTTGGAACCCAGAATAGTGCTCAATTTTCAAATAAATCGTCTAAGATGGGAAGCAAAATTGAAGAGATAGAGTCTTTTGGGTTTTTATGGCTCAAAAGAGGTCTAATCATAATAGCCATACTTTGGAAGGAATGTGTTTGTTTCAATTTTTTGCAAGTATGAGTTAGCTTTTGCATCTTTCTTCGGTTGGTCGTCTCCTTGTTTTTTCCGCGAGTCGGACCTGTTTCTAATAATATTTGCCTTTCGAAAATAAACAAGATAAAAAGACATCTTATAGAAAATGTAAGAAAGAATTATAGGGCTATATGATGCGTATAATATTTTTTCCGCGATATCTTATAGAGATGTGATGGATTACTAGTTGCAGAAGGTACCTCGTACCCTAAACCGCAGCGTATTTTCCTATACGATGTGTATAGGGGTTGGAATGACCACTTTGTACGAGGTTTTAGGTTTGACCAGGATGCTATACGCATCGTATAGGGCTATATGATGCGTATATAGGCCAAATTTTGTGTATTTAACCATGTAGAATGCTTATTTGAACGTATCGTTCAAAAATTTAGAAAAAAACAATTTCCCTCAAAAAATTATAGCCATGTATTGGTGGTGGGATGGTAACTACGGTTTTCAGGTATATTCTAACGATTCGCTGGAAAACAACCCGCAAAGTTCTGGATTTCAAGATGTGAACCGGGAGGAGGTCTCGTCCGACGTTTATTCTAATCAACGGGTAAGGCTTCCAGATTTGAACGAGCCACTAAGCAATCCCGAGTTCGTATACGCTGAACCCTCTTACCTTACACAACCCATGGACGACTTCGTGTACGGTGAAGTCTCTTACCTGACACAACAAACCGACAACTTCGTATACGCGGTGAACAAGCCGGTTAACGACTCCGAAGACGAGGAATAAACCCATCCAACCGTGTCGTATAAAACTGACCAGGTATAACATTCATATATATATACATACATTTAGTTTGTTGTTTATTAACTTTTACCATACCGTTGTTGCAGAATTTCCAGTCTCGTAAACAGTTGGTGGATTGGGCTGTCCGCAGAGGACGTGAGAATGGTTACGTCATTTTCACCCGACGATCGAGGAGAAAAGGAGACAACCTGTCGAAACCGGTTATCAAGGTGTGGCTTGTGTGTGACCGTCACGGCGAACGTAAGTCTACTGCCACGGTTCGACGTGCCGGTAGCAAAAAAATAGGTTGTCCCTTTAAATTGGAAGGAGAGTACCAAGTAAATACTGGTGATTGGAAATTAACGGTGAAGGATGACAGTCATAACCACGATCCTAGTCAACATCTTGAGGCGCACTCGTTTGCCAGGAGATTGTCTGAGTCGGAACAACTTTTAGTGGCGAAGCTGTATTCGAAAACATGTTGCCACGAAACATTCTGGAAACCATAATGGAACAAAACCCATAGAATAGTTGCATTAAAAATGGCATTTATAATGCGATACAAAAGATAAAAAACTAAACGAGAGTCGGTGAAACTCCAATGCAGGTTCTGGAGCACCTGCTTTCTTCTAAAGATTACGTCTACTATACTCGGGATGATCCCGTTACAAATGTCATGGAGGAGGTATTCTTTGTTCATCCGAAATCGTACGAGATGTGGCGTGCGTTCCCGCACGTGTTGATGATCGACGCGACGTACAAAACAAACATGTATAGACTTCCATTTGTCCAAGTGGTCGGTGGACCTCCACACACCAGTCGTTTTGCGTCGCTCATGCATTTATATCTAAAGAACGGGAGGAAAACTTCGTCTGTGTGCTACTGCAAATCAAAGGTATGTTACAAAAGTATATAGAGTCGCATCTGATAGTAACAGGCAGGGACAAAGCTCTTATGAACGTGTGTGATAAAATATTCCCAAACAGTTCCAAGAACCTATGCCAGTGGCACATACACGAGAATATCTCAAAACATTGCAAGGCATCGTTTACAGACGAAGACTGGCAAATTTCAAGTATTCATGGTCGGTATTGTGTGAGTCTCCCACGCTAGAAGTATATCAGTACAAATTCAACCGGCTTTACGAACGACTGTATGCAGCCAAACGAGGAAGTAAGTTTTGAATATTAAATATTTATTAGGGTTTAAATTATTTTCAATATTAAATATTTGTTAGGTTTTAAATTATTTTTCTAGTAGTTATAGACTATGTGACCAAAAATTGGTTGGACCCATATAAAGAAAAGTTTGTACCCGCCTGGTCCAACAGAAACCTCAATTTTGGTCAACATACAATGAACCGAGTCGAGAGCCAGCATTCTCTCCTAAAGAGCTATCTTAGAAACGCTAACAGCTCGCTAAATAGACTTGTTGGGTTTGTTGATAAAATTGTAACAGATCAGTATGTACAATTACAGTTTGGGTTTGGAACAAGTCTCATAAGGAAAATAGACAGCCACGTAGCTATTGAAATGTTTGATAACCTATACGGTAAAGTTTCACATAAAGCTCTAAATTTGTTAGAAACCGAGTGGTACAAGTTATCAACTATACTGAAACAAAATGCAACGTGTGGTTGCCAACTTTTCAATAGTTGTGGGTTGTCGTGTGCTTGTCGTCTGGCAAATATCGAAGCTACAGGTCAGGTCAACCTTTTAATATTTATAATGTTGTTTTCTAATTTCAAACTGTTATGACTATCTCGTTTTAATACAGGTGGCAGAATCCCGCAAGATGCGGTAGACGTCTCCTGAAGGAAGCTTGATATAAAGCCGTCGTTTGTCGAGAATGAAAATGTAGACGTGGATAAAGTGTCACACCCCCAATTTCAACTAACGGAATTTTACCGTTTGGAAGGTGACACACCAGGATCTCAGTCATTAGTTACATCAAACGACACTATATGGGACTTGAAATGTCAAAACATAAAAGTTCAGAGTTAATGCGGAAGCGTAAACATTAATATGAAATCAAAAGTAATTACACGCAATCGGCGTCAATCATTGTAAATAAGTATTCTGTTTCAAATGTTTGAAATGGATAATATGACAGTAGGACTCCATGCATGTCCTAAGTGTGCAAGCTGTGCCTTAGCGACCTGAGAAACATGTAAGAAAAAGTGTCAACACGAGGTTGGTGAGTTCACAGGTTTCAAGTTAGCAATAAGAGAGTGTTTGCCAGATTATGTACTTTCAATATGCATATCTGTAGGTAGCTAACCTATGTTCATGTTTTACTAAAGCGCTCGCAACCGAAGCTGACTGTGTTTGTATGCCTCCTGCCAGGTCTATCAACTCTGGCACATGTGAGTAGGCTAACATTTCACCCGTTCGATATCCAATCGAGTTAGCGCGACTAACGCGGGTGGGATTTGTCAAACCCAGTAGTACTACTAAACATTACCTCGCTAAGATCCATATTAACGGTTCGAAATAAGATGAGGACTTTCTGTGATAGCATGTTACGCTTAGTCTCAACAGTGATATCATATAAAGTTCCATAATCAAATAGTTGCGTCATGTTTTCTCCCCTGGCGGGAAAAATAATATTTGCTTGCGTACCTGTTTCTCCCCCACGGGGAAAAAAGTAAAAGTATGATAGTTGGTGTTTCATGTTTGTTTCTTCCTCAACAGGAAAACAAGTAAAATACGTTTGTGTGTAAGCATGTTTCTCCCCCAATAGTAAAACAAGTAAAAAGGGGCCGTGAAACTCACCTGCGTTGCATAGGGTAGTATTACACAAGTAAGAGATTTAGAACCTCACGTGTTAGCCTGCACGGCTTACGTATGCCCTAGAATCATAAACACATAAGTTAGGGACAAGTTGGGATTTATGACGACGACACGGAAAGTTAGAGTATCCTAACTCGTTCTATGGATTTAAATTAAACGAACGCGTCGAACGTCGACAATGGATAATAATAGATCAATTATTTTCTTTTGATCGAGTAGCTTACGAAGGATAGGAAATAATATAGTATATACATTATTTTAAATACGAATGATTTAGACAATCGATTCTCGAAGTGGGAAAATAATTTATATTATTTTTAAATCAGGTAAAGGACGGAGGTAAATAATATACTTTTATATTATTTAGTTTAAAACAATAGTCACGAACGGATTAAAAACAATATAACGTTTATAATAGTTCAAAATATTTAATACGGGTTCAAAATAATATAATCATATTATTTTTCACGGGATTGCGGGTTGGAAATGCGAAAAGTTTATTATTTTAAAAATGGTAAAAATAATATAATTTTTCATTAAATTCAAACCCGAGCCCACGGGTTAAATCCCGGGCTAGAACGCGTTTAAACGGGTTTATATTAATATAGGTTTAATATATATATATTTTTATTTAATAAAAATCGCCCCAAAAATAATAGTGTGGGAGCCCGGCCTCGAACCCGGGTCTCTCCCACACACGCTCTCGACTTTAACCATCACGCCCGCTAGGGTCATCGCGAAAGAATCCGGATCAAAATTGATTTAACATCCGGTTTCAAGTGGTTTCCCTCCCTAAATCGTCCGCGATCGAATCCGGTCGATATCCATCGATTTGGGCGATGGATCAAGCCAAACAGAAAACAAGAATTGTTGCTCAGTGAATTACGAACCTGAGCATACAATCCAATTCAAAAACAAGCATGATTAGGCTGTCTAATTATCGAGTTTTGTACCGAAAAGAGTAATAAAAATACTTTGAATCGATTCGAAAGATTTAGATAATGGATTTGATTAAAACCATAGGGCTTTTGATAAACGGGGCATTTCGAAACTGATCATGTAAATTAATTTCGTTTCTTTTCAATCTAAGATCGAAAACCCCAACTTCAGAAACACAAGAACCCTAATTTCCAGATTGATATGAATTCGATAATAGAATGACAAATTTACAGAGGGCTTTCAATGAGTATATGATTACTAAGCTAATGGTATACTTTAATTTGATTTAAAAATGGTTTAGGATCGAATTCGACAGATAGGGTTCATATGAACCCTAATTACGGGCTGCAGAGATTTCGATATTAAAACTTGAAATTGGCAAAGGGATTTTAATAAAAATGATGTTGCAAATCTTTCTGCATATATTAATTTCATTTTCATCGTGCCTAGATTAGGGTTCGACTGATTCAGTCAAGTGATGAACCCTAGAATCAAGAACTCGATCGAATTGATGATGTAAGCCCGAATTAACACGGGGCTTAGCTTTACAGAATGAAAACGAAGTAATTGGATTAAAGATTTACCAGAATGCGTATCGAATTGATGGAGTTCGAGTAGATGCAGGTGTCGACTGCACAGGTTGCTTTCCGGCGAGTTCTGATGATTCTCCGGCCAATGCAGGTTGTGCAAACACTTCAGGAGAATTCGTCGAGGGTGTGAGAAGCTTCAATTCGCGAGAGTAATGTCAGATTGTGACGAATTTGATGGAATCAGGTTATGCTCGACGGTTTTGAGTTTAATTTGGGTTTAATTGCGTTTAATTCGCTTCAATGTCGGAATTAAGGATAATGATAACGATTAGAAACGGTTAGATCGTGATAATCGGTTTCAATATCACTGGATATCAACTAGAAACGGCTCAATTCCAAGAGTTCGTGATGTTTGACTTTCAAAAGTTAACAAACTGACAATCTAATAATTGCAGAATTGGTCCCTGAGGTTTTTAGTGGAAATTGAGGTTTGCAAATTGGCAGAATAGGTCCCTTAGGTTTGAATGGAGTTAGTTCTTGGTTAACTTTGACTTTTAAAGTCAACAGATTGGATTTTGACTTTCCAAAAGTCAACAGAATAGTTTAAGCTATTGACATAACTAGTCCCTGAAGTTTAAGTTTGGAATATTGACAGAAATAGTACCTGAAGTTTGAATAAAGTTAATTTCAGTTAACTTTAACTGGATTTTTCTAACGGGGTAAACTGGAAAAGTCCGGATTGTCACATAAAGTACTTGGTCAAGTGAGAAACAAAATTATGTCACAACCCGATCAGGTCAAAAAAAGTCTGTTGTCGAGAATCGCACGGGTGGTCTTTCCGAGCAAAAGTAACAAGAAAGCGTCTGTGGTACAAGAAAATAATCGCGGTCGTCCAACTTTAAAAAAACAACAACAAAGAAAACAAGATGTCGCGAGAAACAGCTCGTTCATAGGATCCCAACAAAGCATATGTGACCCTGCGAGACATATTGTCACACCCCCAATTTCAACTAACGGAGTTTTACCGTTTGAAAGGTGACACACCAGGATCTCAGTCATTAGTTACACCAAACAACACTATATGGGACTTGAAATGTCATAACATAAAAGTTCAGAGTTAATGCGGAAGCGTAAACGTTAAAATGAAGTAAAAATAATTACACGCAACGAGCGTCAATTAATGTAATTAAATAAACTATTTGAAATGAATGATATGACAGTAGGACTCCATGCATGTCCTAAGTGCGCAACCTGTGCCAAAGCGACCTGAGAAACATGTAAGAAAAAGTGTCAACACAAGGTTGGTGAGTTCACAGGTTTGTATGTAAATAAACTGTTTGAGTGTTGATGGATCTACATACGTAAGTCACACCTATTGCTAGCTAGACAATGTACAAGTTACTCTAAGCGCTCGCAACCGAAGCTGACTGTTTGTGTTTGGGTGCCTTCCGCCATTGCTAACATCAACAATGGCAAGTGTTAAGGACAATTTACACCCGCTAGACCTCCAATCAAGTTAGCGACTAACTCGGGTGGGGTTTGTCAAACCCAGTAGTACTACTAAAATTTCTTCGCTATACTCCATATATTAACGGTCCGAGTGTGTAAGGACTTTGCATGTTATGTTTGCACTTAGGTACACAAGTGGTAATGAAATACTATGTGATCCATGTCCGTGTTTATGTCTCTCCCTGGCTGGGAGACAAGTAACGGATGCATGTTCGTATGCATGTTTCTCCCCAACGGGAAA
This sequence comes from Smallanthus sonchifolius, assembly GCA_023525975.1. NCBI lineage: Eukaryota > Viridiplantae > Streptophyta > Magnoliopsida > Asterales > Asteraceae > Smallanthus > Smallanthus sonchifolius. Next base: position 83,002,420 of record CM042032.1, on the reverse strand, counting down.
ACAAGTAAAATACTGTTTGTGTGTATGCATGTTTCTCCCCAACGGGAAAACAAGTAAAATACTGTTTGTGAGTATGCATGTTTCTCCTCAACAGGAAAACAAGTAAAATAATGTTTGTGTGTAAGCATGTTTCTCCCCCAATAGTAAAACAAGTAAAAAGGGGCCGTGAAACTCACCTGAACGGCGTAGGTAGTAATCACACAAGTACGAGATTAAAATCTCAAGCGGTAGCCTGACACGGCTCACAAATGTCCTAGCATTACAACATAACAGTTAGGGACTCAATGAGAATATGTGACGACGACACAGAAATGAGGAACGTCCTAAAAGAAACGTCCTAATGATTAAGGAATAGACGAACGTGTCCACGAAAATACGGATTTCTAAGTTAGATGATTCGAATGATTACGATACGCGACGAAAGACAATAATTACAATAATTATTAAATACATTTAATCGTCTTCGTCATTAAGTAACGATCCAGAAAATAATATTATTATATTATTTTTAAACTCGAAATGTGATAACTATGTATGTGATAAAAATAATAATGTATTATTTTTATTCGATAATAACATAAATATATTAGTTTTAAAAGTGGAAACAATATGAAAATGATTTAATAAATCAAACTCGAGCCTACGGGTGTTTTCCGGGGCTAAAACCCTTTTATATATTAATATAATAATATTGGGTTTGAAAATATATAAAAATATTCCAAGGAAAATGCCCAAAAAATGTTTGCAAGAGACCGGTTTCGAACCCGGGTCTCCTGCGTATAGGCCTTAAGTCTTAACCATCTCGGCCGGCTAGTGTTTCGCGACAAGGATGCTTCTGAAATGGTTTTAATGATTCCAAACCCCCTCCCTTCTACCCTTAGTCGCGATCCGAATTAAACCATCCCCAATCTCCATCGATTTCGATCACGATTGAATGCAAGCGCATAGAGGTTTTGATAGATGGGATATAGGCGAGTCTGAGGTGATATTTAATTGTAAAATTTACACGTTTTGAATCGTTTAATCACGCATATACGGGCCGAAACCCTAGATCAAGAACCAAGAATCAAATCTATTGAATTCAATATTGTTAACCATCGAATTCATGGGGCTTTTACAAAGGGAAGAATTTCGAATCTGACCATATAGATTAATTCCATTTTGGTTAAGTCTAGGATATAAACCCCCAAATCGAATTTATGATGAACCCTAGTTTACGGTTTATAATCAATTCGATATTACTTGATTTAATTGATATGGGGCTTTCAAAGAGTAGGTAATCGCGAGTCTAACCATATGATTCAATTGAATTTTAATCAAGTTTAGTATCAAAAGCCCCAAATTGGGTTTCGTATGAAACCTAGATTACGGGTCTTGATCAATTAGATATTATGAGCCCCAATTAACATAGGGCTTTCATTCAAAGAGTAAAAATGAAGCTAAGGGTATGATCAATTACCAGAATACGTGACGGATTGAAGGAGATCGACTAGATGGGTTTCCGACTTCGGCGATCTTGGATTCCGACTCCTCCGGCTCGTCTTCCGTCAAATTGATTGGTGAAACAGACCCAAAGGAACTCGACTTAGCTACGCAAATGATTGATTTGTGAGGATGTTGATCGGAATCAACGAATTTGAGGCGTATAGCGTGATGGTCGACGGTTTCGTTTTGAATACCCATTATTGATTTTAATTCGACACATTCACGATGATTAAAGTATTAGTTATGATCGTTAATGGTGTTTAATGCGATTTTCGTTACTGATTCAAGCCTAATCAGTTGTAATTCACGAATTCAAGATCAAGAATGAATGGTTTGACTTCCAGAAGTCAAACATGAACAATTCCATCAATTTTGACTTCATAAAGTCAACAGATGGTTTAGGCTAATTACACAACTAATCCCTGTAGTTTTAAGATTAAATATTGGCAAGAATGATCCCTGAGGTTTGAATTTAACTGGATTATCTAACGGGGTTAGGTTTTTAACAGAAATTTAACGGAATTTACTAACTGGGTTAACCTGAAAAGTCGGGTTGTCACATCATCCCCTAGTTAAAAGATATTTCGTCCCGAAAATTAAACAAAATAAAAAAAAATTTCCGAATGTCACACCATCCCCTAGTTAATAAAAGAATTTTCGTTCCGAACCTTAAGAGTTTGACGCGAGTGCTTGAAAAGATGCGGATACTTGCGTATCATATGATCCTCGCTTTCTCACGTGAATTCCGGTCCGCGTTTCGAGTTCCAACGAACTCTGAAAATAGGGATTTTACTGCGTTTCAGCGTTTTGATTTTCCTATCCATGATTTCCATCGGTTCTTCAACGAACCGCAGTTGTTCATCGATGTGTAGTTCCTCAAGAGGAACAGCGAGTGTTTTGTCTTCTAGACATTTCTTCAATTTCGAGACATGAAAGACATCGTGTACACCACTAGGTCCTTCAGGTAGGTCCAGTTGATAAGCTACTAGGCCAATTCTCTTCACTATTTTGAATGGTCCAACATAACGAGGATTCAGTTTGCCTCGTTTCCCGAAGTGAATTACACCTTTCCAAGGTGAGACTTTGACTAGAACCATATCACCTACTTGAAATTCTAACTGTTTACGACGCTTATCGGCTTTGCTCTTTTGACAATCACGAGCTGCCGCCATACGGTTTCGGATTTGTACAATCTTTTCAGAAGTTTTGAAAACAAGTTCAGGACCCGTAAGTTGGCTATCCCCAACTTCAGCCCAACAGATAGGAGATCGGCATTTACGTCCGTATAATGCCTCGAATGGTGCTGCTTTGATGCTAGTTTGATAACTGTTATTGTAGAAGAACTCCACTAAAGGCAAGTGAGTTTCCCAACTGTTACCGAAATCTATCATACAAGATCGTAGCATGTCTTCTAAGGTTTGAATGGTACGTTTCGTTTGACCATCAGTTTATGGATGATATGCTGTACTCATGTCTAGACATGTGCCTAGGGATTTTTGCAATGATTGCCAGAACCGAGAAGTAAATCGAGCGTCTCGATCCGAGATGATAGAAATTGGCACACCGTGCCGAGAGACTACTTCCTTCAAGTAAATACGAGTGAGTTTTTCCATCTTGTCGGTTTCTTTGATTGCAAGGAAGTGTGCAGATTTTGTCAAGCAATCTACGATCACCCAGATGGTGTCGCATCCGATAGAAGTTAGGGGTAGTTTGGTAATAAAATCCATGGAAATCTACTCCCATTTTCACATCGGAATTTCCGGTTGATGAAACAACCCAGTAGGTTCTTGGTACTTGACTTTGACCTTCTAGCAGGTCAAGCACTTGCTAACATAGGTGGCCATATCAGTTTTCATGTTCATCCACTAATAGGGAACCTTTAGTTCATGATACATCTCATCGGAACTAGGATGAATAGAATAGCGCGATTCGTGAGATTCATCCATTACATGTCCCCTTATCTTCCCGTGCTTTGGAACCCATATTCGCTCCGCGAAGTAGCGAGTACTATCTGATTTAACTTCGAGTTGTGCTTCCATACCGCGTGTACCTTCCAGCGATAGGTTTTCCTCTTTCAGAGCTTCAAGTTGAGCACTACTGATCTGATCAGGTAGTCCAGGGTGGATAGTGAACTGTAATGGTCGGACTCGTCTGGGTTTAGTTTCTTTCGATTTAGGGCATCGGCTACTACGTTAGTCTTGCCCGGGTGATTCTTGATAGCACAATCATAGTCGTTCAAGAGTTCGATTCAACGACGCTGTCGCGTGTTTAACTCTTTCTGTTCAAAGATATGCTGAAGACTCTTGTGATCGGTGTAGGTAGTGCATTTGGTACCGTACAAGCAGTGTCTCCAGATTTTTAGTGCAAATACCACGACTCCCAACTCTAAGTCATGAGTCGTGTAGTTTTTCTCGTGGATTTTCAGTTGACGAGAAGCGTATGCGATCACTTTCTCGCGTTGCATCAGCACACAACCAAGATCTTGAATGAATGCATCACAATACACCACAAAATCATCCGTTCCCTCTGGAAGAGATAGGATTTGGTGCACTGCAGAGATAGGGTTTACCTTTTTAAGTTAAGGTTGTGAAGGGTTGGGCAATCTTGGAGAATCCTTCAATGAGACGACGGTAGTAGCCAGCCAATCCCAGAAATTGACGCACCTCCGTCGGCGTTGTAGGTGCTGCCCAATTCTTGATTGCTTCTACTTTAGCTGGATTGACATGTATTCCCGTCTTGTTGACTACCTGTTCTAAGAATTGTACTTCTCAAACCCAGAGTTCGCACTTGGAAATTTTGGCATACAATTGCTCTTGTTTTACCAATTCTGAAATCAAACACAGGTGTTCCTCATGTTCATCCCTATTCTTGGAGTAGGTGAGGATGTCATCGATGAAGACGATAACGAATTGATCTAGGTACGGTTTACACACACTGTTTATGAGGTCCATGAATACCGCGGGTGCATTGGTCAATCCGAAGGGCATGACCATGAATTCGTAGTGACCTTACCTAGTTCTGAATGCCGTCTTTGAGATGCCATCGTCTCAGACTCTCAGTTGATGATAACCGGATCTAAGATATATCTTGGAATAGAAGCTTGATTCATAGAGTTGATCAAACAAATCATCGATGCGGGGTAAAGGGTAGCGGTTCTTGATTGTGATTTTATTCAGCTCCCGGTAATCAATACACATACGGAAAGTTCCGTCCTTCTTCTTGACAAATAGTATCGGAGCTCTCCACGGTGATGAACTAGGTCGGATGAAACCACTATCCAACAACTCTTACAGTTGTTTGGATAGTTCTTGCAATTTACTGGGTGCAAGTATGTAGAGCGCCCAAGCAATAGGCGCTGCTCCAGGTACTAGATCAATTTGGAATTCGACTTGACGATGTGGTGGAAGACCAGGCAGGTCTTCGAAAATACTTTCCGATAATCACGAATGATCAGTATGTCGTCGATCTTCGCCTCCTCAGATGGCTGTTCGGCAATGAGAGCCAAAATAGCCGTATGCCCTTTTCGAAGACATTTCTGTACTTTCATGAAGGATATGATGCCAACGAGTGCACCACTCGTTTTGCCTTGGAAAGAAAGGATTTCCCCTCTAAGGAGAGGAATGCAAACATTTTTTTGTCACAACGGATGGCCTCAGGTTGGTTCTCGGATAACCAATTCATACCGACAATAAGGTCGAAACTGCCAAGTGTAACTGGCAGACGGTCAATGTCAAGTTTATTACTAACCAATGCTAGTTTACATCTGCAAGAATGCGAGTTGTTTCGATTTTTTTTAGCGTCTGTAACAGCCCAAGCAAACCGTACCAAGATATTGTCCGCTTTGCCCCCGATGGGTTGCCCATCCGGGAACTCACGGTTTTGTTTTCACCCGACGAGTTGCTCGCCCAGGCAAAACGCGTCTCAATAGAGAAGGTATCCACCTCCTAATAAGGAACGTATCGTCCTCTCCCTCAACCGATGCGGGGTATTACAGTCTGTTATCTCAATAGTATACTTGGCTTTTAATAGAATTAGAGCACGACACACTAATATGGAATTTGTGAAATCATGCTGAGACTTCTAGTGAGACCCGTGCTTATAAGGCAAGTGTCAGCCAATGCATAGGCTAAGGGAAGAGGTTCACATGTAAGGAAGAAAAGTCTAATGAGATATAGATTCCAGTAGCATAAGAGATAGGATGTATGTTTAAGTAGTTGCGTTCAACTGATGGTTAGTTAGGTTAAATCTTCGTTTCCTAATGTCATTGGATCAACGGGATCATTTCGTGAAGAAAGAAATCCGTTTACAGGATTGAATATGCTGGAGTAAAATTCGAAGTTAGACTAAGGATTAGTCACAGGATGAGGTAACAAGTTCAAGTGGGATCTATTGTAGGAGTGTAAGGAATAACGCGTTAGCATAGAAAGAATTTCTCAAATTCTGTGTACATAGTTGGAGTCGGTGGTTTTACTCTGAGGTTCTACTAGAGTTTCACTCTAGGTGGTTCTATTGATTAAGTTTGAATGAGAGTCGTAAGATCACTAAGACTCTTACATGGGTGAAAATAACATTGATGGATCCCATTGATGATAATTCAGTGTATCCGTAAACATTTTCAACCTGATAGTCACGTCTATCAATTGTTGAACAGGTTTAACGATACCAATTAATCGTTGAGTGGGTTATGAGAGTCTCTACAGATAGTGGAAACCTAAGTCTGTAAATCACAGATTAGGACCATTCATCCACACACTAGGTTTCACCAGGACTTACATGCACCTCAAATTATTATTACGTGTGCACCCGTAATGATAATTTGCCTTGCATGTTCACCCTAGTTCTCCCTATCCTGTGTCATAATGTCCTTTAGTTTGTATTTCCGAATACAGAGTATTGTTAGAGATGATAAGTTATCGGAAAACTTAGTCACTAATCATAAGTTGATCAACTAGGACTCATATTAGGATGAGTAGTCAGAAATCGTTTGATCCGAGTATTCACTCGAGTTGAAACACAATACAAGAGTCCAATCCAGCGGATTGTAGATGAGAGCATGAAGCAAACATGTACACGAAATGCGACTTCGAGAAATGAAACTAATTCATGAATACAAGTTATAGGAAGCAGCAAAGTAGCCGTCCTTTCAACTGAGTCAAGATAGGGTTTAAGTATGCATTGAACAATGCGTTCTCAGATTTGTGTTCGATCCATTCTCAACAGAATATCAATCAAAGACGCGAGCCCATGGCTCGGGAGAGTGATGACATCTGCGTGTCAATGGATTCTGCAATGATGCGTGCAACGGTCTGCCTTCATTCGGCGTATTGTTGCTGGTGGTTATAGTAGGGACTCGCCTCCGACGATCCCAATTTCCAAAGAGATATGCGTTAGTGCTGAGTGTCGTCCATAATATGGACCTGGGAAAACCCACCATACCCAACGGGAGATGGTGTGAGAGACTCCTCCGAAGGCTTCGTCTCGCTACCCACGGACGGGAGTGGATGATATTCTGGTGATTCCCCGAGTGTCGCCACTGGGAATGATGATGCAATGCAAATGTTGTGTCCCTCGCCAACTGAGGGTGATACGGATGGTGTTACATACCTGCATTGCAATGTATGTATAGATGCTATATGTATCAGGTATGAGTGTCTGTGCCATGTAACTAATGCATGTGTACGGTTATAGTCTAGTATGCAATCCTAGTTCTCTATAACCAATGGCTCTGATACCAATCTGTCACACCCCCAATTTCAACTAACGGAGTTTTACCGTTTGGAAGGTGACACACCAGGATCTCAGTCATTAGTTACATCAAACAACACTATATGGGACTTGAAATGTCATAACATAAAAGTTCAGAGTTAATGCAGAAGCATAAACGTTAAAATGAAGTAAAAATAATTACACGCAACGAGCGTCAATTAATGTAATTAAATAAACTATTTAAAATATTTGAAAAGAATGATATGACAGTAGGACTCCATGCATGTCCTAAGTGCGCAACCTATGCCAAAGCGACCTGAGAAACACGTAAGAAAAAGTGTCAACACAAGGGTGGTGAGTTCACAGGTTTGTATGTAAATAAACTGTTTGAGTGTTGCTGGATCCACATACGTAAGTCACACCTATTGCTAGCTAGACAATGTACAAGTTACTCTAAGCGTTCGCAACCGAATCCGACTGTTTGTGTTTGGGTGCCTTCCGCCATTGCTAACATCAACAATGGCAAGTGTTAAGGACAATTTACACCCGTTAGACCTCCAATCAAGTTAGCGCGAGTAACACGGGTGGGGTTTGTCAAACCAAGTAGTACTACTCAAATTTCCTCGCTATACTCCATATATTAATGGTCCGAGTGTGTAAGGACTTTGCATGTTATGTTTGCACTCAGGTACATAAGTGGTAATGAAATACTATGTGATCCATGTCCGTGTGTATGTCTCTCCCTGGCTGGGAGACAAGTAACGGATGCCTGTTCGTATGCATGTTTCTCCCCAACGGGAAAACAAGTAAAATATTGTTTGTGTGTATGAATGTTTCTCCCCAGCGGGAAAACAAGTAAAATATTGATTGTGAGTATGCATGTTTCTCCTCAACAGGAAAACAAGTAAAATAATGTTTGTGTGTAAGCATGTTTCTCCCCCAATAGTAAAACAAGTAAAAAGGGGCCGTAAAACTCACCTGAACGGCGTAGGTAGTAATCACACAAGTACGAGATTAAAATCTCAAGTGGTAGCCTGACACGGCTCACAAATGTCCTAGCATTACAACATAACAATTAGGGACTCAATGAGAATATGTGACGACGACACAGAAATGAGGAACGTCCTAAAAGAAACGTCCTAATGATTAAGGAATAGACGAACGTGTCCACGGAAATACGGATTTCTAAGTTAGATGATTCGAATGATTACGATACGCGACGAAAGACAATAATTACAATAATTATTAAATGCATTTAATCGTCTTCGTCATTAAGTAACGATCCAGAAAATAGTATTATTATATTATTTTTAAACTCGAAATGTGATAACTATTTATGTGATAAAAATAATAATGTATTATTTTTATTCGATAATAACATAAATATATTAGTTTTAAAAGTGAAAACAATATGAAAATGATTTAATAAATCAAACTCGAGCCTACGGGTATTTTTCAGGGCTAAAACCCTTTTATATATTAATATAATAATATTGGGTTTGAAAATATGTAAAAATATTCCAAGTAAAATGACCAAAAAATGTTTGCAGGAGACCGGTTTCGAACCCGGGTCTCCTGCGTATGGGCCTTAAGTCTTAATCATCTCGGCTGGCTAGTGTTTCTCGACAAGGATGCTTCTGAAATGGTTTTAATGATTCCAAACCCCTCCCTTCTACCCTTAGTCGCGATCCGAATTAAACCATCCCCAATCTCCATCGATTTCGATCACGATTGAATGCAAGCGCATAGAGGTTTTGATAGATGGGATATAGGCGAGTCTGAGGTGATGTTTAATTGTAAAATTTACACGTTTTGAATCGTTTAATCACGCATATACGGGCCGAAACCCTAGATCAAGAACCAAGAATCAAATCTATTGAATTCGATATTGTTAACCATCGAATTCATGGGGCTTTTACAAAGGGAAGAATTTCGAATCTGACCATATAGATTAATTCCATTTTGGTTAAGTCTAGGATATAAACCCTCAAATCGAATTTATGATGAACCCTAGTTTACGGTTTATAATCAATTCAATATTACTTGATTTAATTGATATGGGGCTTTCAAAGAGTATGTAATCGCGAGTCTAACCATATGATTCAATTGAATTTTAATCGAGTTTAGTATCAAAAGCCCCAAATTGGGTTTCGTATGAACCCTAGATTACGGGTCTTGATCAATTAGATATTATTAGCCCCAATTAACATAGGGCTTTCATTCAAAGAGTAAAAAGAAGCTAAGGGTAGGATCAATTACCAGAATACGTGACGGATTGAAGGAGATCGACTAGATGGGTTTCCGACTTCGGCGATCTTGGATTCCGACTCCTCCGGCTCGTCTTCCGTCAAATTGATTGGTGAAACAGACCCAAAGGAACTCGACTTAGCTACGTAAATGATTTATTTGTGAGGATGTTGATCGGAATCAACGAATTTGAGGCGTATAGCGTGATGGTCGACAGTTTCGTTTTGAATACCCATTATTGGGTTTAATTCGACACATTCACGATGATTAAAGTATTAGTTATGATCGTTAATGGTGTTTAATGCGATTTCCGTTACTGATTCAAGTCTAATCAGTTGTAATTCGCGAATTCAAGATCAAGAATGAATGGTTTGACTTCCAGAAGTCAAACAGGAACAATTCCATCGATTTTGACTTCATAAAGTCAACAGATGGTTTAGGCTAATTACACAACTAATCCCTGTAGTTTTAAGATTAAATATTGGCAAGAATGATCCATGAGGTTTGAATTTAACTGGATTATCTAACGGGGTTAGGTTTTTAACAGAAATTTAACGAAATTTACTAACTGAGTTAACCTGAAAAGTCGGGTTGTCACATCATCCTCTAGTTAAAAGAATTTTCGTCCCGAAAATTAAACAAAATAAAAAAAAATTTCCGGATGTCACACATATCTTCTATATTGCGTCACAAGACTCTCGACAAGCGAGTTCAGTCATTCAACACCGTCGTTCAATGACGGGTAAAGGAAAGAAACCACATGATGATAACGGCCGTCATGGGTTTCCATTGATGATGGGGAAAGATGCAGTTAACAATATAAATTGTTTTAAGGATTCGATTCCATCTTTGTTTCATCCCTATATTTCACGTATACAGGATGTAAACCCTAACGATAACTATGGTTTTCGAGCGGTAGCTGTGGGTTTATTGTTAAATGAAAACCGGTGGCTTTTTATTCTTCGACAACAGCTTCTACAGGAGATGGACAATAAAGAAGAATAGTAGAGAACTGTTTTCGACAGAGTCGCCTTTCAAGAGTATGATAGGCTACGTCACACGATTGATTGGCAGGATGTGAAAGCCAAACTAGTTAGTCGTTGGATGTGGATGCCATACACCAGACTCCTAATTGCTCAAAGATTTGGGGTGATTATTCATCTTATAAGCATCGTCGGTTATCAAACATGTTTCCCATTATGGTTTGGTCCTAACGTTCACGCTCAACATCAAATCGTATCGATCGTTCACGTCAACGGTGCTCATTTCATCCACGTCAAGTTAGACGGAGATTTTCCAATGACGAATGCACTTTGGAATTTGCACCGAAATGATGCTGCAGCAGAATGGGAAAATATATACAGTGATCGTATCAAACGGTTTAATAAGATAATGGCTAGTGGTAGAAATAAATTTTCACAATACGTCACGAATTACGGATGATGTTTGTTTAAAATTGTATTTTATTTTATTATTTTTTATTAGTTTTAATTAGATTTATTTATGTTTTAATTAGTTTTTATTAATTTTAATTACTTTTAATTGATTTTAATTAGTTTTAAAATATTAAAAAAAATACTATACGCCACGTATAGACTTATACGTGGCGTATAGGCCTTTAATGGAGGGAATACCTGAATTTTTCAAATTTCAGATATTTATTGCCTATACGCTTCGTATATACCTATACGTATTGTATAGAATACCAAAGGTCAGGGGCTATACGCTACGTATTGGCCTATACGAAGCGTATAAGCCTCTGATATACACAGACTTACCCTTCGTACAGAACCAAACGCCCCCAACTTTTTACACACAAATACATACGAAGCTTCGATTGATTGAGATTGTCGGGTTCAAAATCTTCTCTTTTACTCGTAAAGGTATGTATTCTAGACTCCTGCTCGATAATATAGGTTTAATTTAGAGTATTAGCCATTAAAATTGGGTACAATATGATTTTAAACACTGAAAATCTACGTATAGCCATATACGTAGCGTATAATTCATCTTAGGAAGAAGATGAAGCCATACGCTACGTATAGTCCTATACGCTACGTATGGCTTAGGTTGCCCGGTAACGACCTTCGTATGGTCTGAAGTTGACGCGTATGGATTGGGTTGCCCGGTAACTGACCTACGTATGACTTGGGTTGCCTGCGTACGGCTTGTTTACCCGGTAACAACCTATACGCCACGTATAAAGCTATACGGGGCGTATAGGTATTTAAAAAATAATTTCTTATTATTTTTAAAATTAAAAAGAAAAAACAATTTATTATTATTTTATATTATTTATATTAAAAAAACAATTTATTACTATTTTATATTAGTTATATTAAAAAAACAATTTATTATTGTTTTTAAAATTAAAAAGAAAAAACAATTTATTATTATTTTATATTATTTGGATTTTCCGCATTACCCCTATTTGGATTTTCCGCCCGACTCGGAGTGGTTTGGCCGGTGTCAAAAGCTACGGGAGGTGAGGTTGGGGCCGGGGACGGTGGAGGACTGGGAGCTTCTCCAGGAGGTCAAGGAGGCGGAGCAGGCCATGGCCATCATAGGCGAGGACACGCCATGGGATTGCCTTTTTGATCTTTCATTCACCGACACCTACCGAGAGGTGGCCGTCGAGTTTTTTTCGACGTTCATCTACTCTGAGTAGGGGCTGGAGCCCCTTCCCGGGGAGGCGCCGGCAGAGGAGCAGGATCTGGTCTCCTTTTGTATTTTTGGCCACGCTTACCGTCTGACCCTCCGTCAGTGGGCCGTCGCGACGGGTTTGTACTTCGAGCCCGAGACGATCATGCCACTTTACACCGAGGCGGTGACAGAGGTGGATAAGGAGGATCTCCTTGTTTTTCGAGATTTGATTTCAGATAGCCCTTGGTTAGGTACCAAGGGGAAGGTTTCGGGGATTAGAGACCCCTCTATAGATATTTGCGTCGGCTTATCTCGACGTCGATCGCACGCACCTGAAAAGCCGTGAGTGGTGCATCGATAGAGACCACTTTTTTTCTCTACTACCTGCTTACATGCACACAGTACGCCCTATCCACATGCCTCGCGATTTATTTTGCATCTGCCTAAATACGGCAGAAGCGCGGGCTTTTGTATGGCGGTGCTTTCATCACTCAGATCATGCGTACTCTTACACCATGGCATGCGCATGAACCTGAGTTGTTACCGCCCATTCCCCCTGTCCGATTAGACCGTCGCACGGCTAGCGGCATGCGCATCACGCACCGATTCCCGGGGCTGGGCCTTTGGTTCGTAGGGGCCGTCCAGGACCAGATTTGGGTCCCGGTGCCGTTGCCGCCGATTCTGGGACAGGGGACCCGCTTATGCCTGACCCGCTACATGGTGTGTCGTTGCCGCAGCCGCACGTCGAGCCCATCCTTGACCAGTCGCCACAGCATTCCCGACACGCATGTCGGTCTGTTAGGCTGGAAAAGGCGACCCAGGCATTGCTTGATGGTCTTGTTGCCGACTCACGGCGACAGGCGCGTCATAGCGACCGAATGGATCTGTCACCGTGAGTCGGCAACAAGACCATGGATCTGTCACGACCGAATGGAGGACCTGATGATGTGGGCGGTTGGTCGCCTCGTGGATCTGTCACGAGCCGTCGGCATCGAGCCACTACTACTACCACCGCCACATCATTATCCAGGCGACCCCGTTCAAGATGAGGGCGGGGTGGGTCAGGCTGACGGTGGAGCGGGTCAGGCTGACGGCGGAGTGGGTTAGGCTTAGTTGTTTTTATTTGTATTCAATTTGTTTCTTCTTTTATGTATGTATAAACATTTTGATGTATTTATTTAATTTTTTAATGTAATGTATATAATGTTTTAGTTATTTGTTTGGTTGTAATGTTTAATATTTTGTTTGCTTGTAATGATAAATTATAAATGTAAAAATATAATAAATGTTTAAAAAATAAAAATTATATAAATTAAAAAATAGGTAAAAATTATATATTTTAAAAAAGATAACAAACTTATATTAACAAAGTTATAAAAATTAAATAAAAAAACCTATACGTGGCGTATAGGGCAATATGTCACGTATAGGACTTTTAAATCCCAAATCTGCCAATTTTTGGAGCAAAAATATAAATCGTGACCAATACGCTGCGTATAGCTCAATACGTCACGTATGAGACCCAACCGTCAGACAGGGAATGACACGTGACATTCTGTTGTTAGAAACTGAACCCTATACGCCTCGTATTGGCCTATACGAGGGCGTATAGGACGGTTGTGTGTCCAATTAGAAATATTTCGTGTCCGAATAGAATCACCCCATTTTTATAATGAATTTTAATGCATATTTGGTTACAATAACGCGTTCAATCAATTACAAAAGTGGTCCAAGTTCCCAGGTCTCTGAAGCGAGTCACAATTAGCTTTAATTACACAAGTATCTATCCCTGTACTCTATAGTGACAAGGCGTCTTTATTGTCTTCCAAAAGACTCAGCTTCAAACCTTTCTTAAGTAAACATCCTGAATGACCATCGTCGTTCCAAAAAAATCTACCCATGTGTGTATAACTCATTACAAAAATGCGTTTACCTCCACGTATATTGGTGGAAGAAAACGATGTAGTTAAATTAAAAAAAATATCCACCCCTAAAATTAGTGCATGTAGATGTGTCTCACGTCTTCATACCACTTGTATTAATAAAAATCTCTTTTTAGAGTAACCTTTTATAATGTTTTCGCCTATTCGGGAAAAAAAACTTATCTTCCTTGAGAACCCGTCGAATATAATTTTTTTTAACGGTAAATCTACCATACTCATACTTCTAAATTACACCAAATAATTCATCATATGCCTGGATTTGAACCAAAGACCTCCCATATAAGAGCATGTGGTATGGGTGCCGTGAGGCTCACCGTGAGCATCTTCACGACGTGAAGGAGGATGCAAACACCACCCTCTTGATGGCGTGAGGGGGTGAGTGAGAACTTGGCGTGAGGTTCTTCACGAGAAGGAAGAGATGTTGAGATCCACCAAGAAATTATTTTTTAACATAAAATGTTAGAAAATGCCTACCTATTTCTTCAACCTTGTGCTTGGGAAGAACTTCAAATACATGCATCATTTTACTTATTTATCCCAAATTAAGAAAATACTTATAAAAAGTTAGGAGCATGTGAGTGTAAGAAAAGGAAAGAAAGAAACCAGATCTTGGAGATAGAAGAAGGGTTTATGGATATTGAAGAGAGAAGTAAGTAACAACTGGTTTTGTTTGGATTGACCCCACTACTAATCTCTTTTTTAATATATTTATGTCTATTTTTAATATTATTTTATTATTTAAATGAATATTAAATTAAAAATTGCATTTAATGCTCACACCACACTCACTTAATTGGGTATTTCTCTTACCAAATGAGAATAGTGTGAGACTTGATGGAGATGACGTGACGCCACATGTCAACCACTTTTTCCCTCAAAGTCTCACTCACTAGAGTATACCACATGCTCTAAGAGACAAGAGCCTCTAGCAAGTAGGCTAGTCTGACATTGGCCAGTCGAAATATAAGTGCCAGGCAAGCCATTGAAAAGGAATCGAGGGAATCAAAGATAAGCATGAAGAACCTACAACCATAATCATAATTGTTCATTAATTTTACATATTTTATTCTTATTGACAACCACTAGCTTAGCTTAGTTTAGTGTCAAAAGTGTATACCCAAGACTTCACTAAAATAGGAAGATTTTGAGTTTAAGTCCCATTTATGATAAAAAAAAAAAGAGGTACAGGTTAGACCAGAGGGTTTTCTCACCTATGATGAGTTTTCTCCTAAGAAAGATGAAGATGATCGGATGGGTTAAAGGCCCGTCAGTGATCCAAATTATCGTTAAAAAAAGTAACTAAAGAAACCATAACATCATTACAATAATAATTATTTTCTACCTATAACCTATTTTCTTTCTTTCAAAATCAAAATAAAAACAGACAATAATTTTTAATTTCCTTTATATTTCATCCATATCAACAAATAATCTTGATCATTGGTTCTCTCACCTTTAAATTTCCTCCGATGATTCCGGACTCGGGTACTCGTTTAGGTCCGGGTTTACGCAAACCCGACCTGACGATGAGTGATGGTGGTTTGAGTCGCCGTTCTGGATTTGGAGGGCGTCAACTTTAGTTCCTACTTCGGTGGCTTTCTTTCTAATGGAGGCAGTAGATAGGTCGTGGAGGTAACCATCGTCTGGAATGGAATCGGGGAAGTTGAGGTGGGCGGAGGGGCCGCGGAGGTAGAAGACGGCGGTGTCGTAGGCCCGGGCGGCGGCGATGGGGGAGGAGTAAGAACCGAGCCAGATACGTGAACGTTTGTTGGGTTCCCGAATCTCAGCCACCCACTTTCCCCACTTCCTCATTCTTATTCCTTTGTAGGGTTTGTCGATGGCTGTGTTCTTTCTTTTTTCGCCGCTGGACGTGGGTGAACATCCGCCGTCTGCTTCCATGTGTGACGGTTGTGCACGGCGGCGTTGACTGAAGAATGTATGGAGGAGAAGGATTGTGATATGAATCGAGAAAGAGTAGAGTTTTTATATGAAAGGAACACGTACATATATCCCATAAAATAAACATATTTTTTAATAATAGAATCACAATTAGCTAAAAGAATAAAATATATATATAAAAAAATAGGAAAAAATATCAACCATTGATAAATAGTAATCAAGGACTATTATGAGATCGGGGCACGTGTACTCCATTATCACGCGCAAGTTTTGGCAAGAATAAGTAAGGCTATGTGTACTGGTTTCACGCTCAAAGCGTGGTCCACCTTCTACGTACGCAAACAAGCCAACACCCCTACCATTTGTTCTCACACCGTTGCCTGAACCATGTTGTTGCCCCTCATGCCACTATCGGCGCGGTGTTCACGCCCCAAAGAGTGCTGCCACGTTGGAGGGAACCATGTCCAGGGCGTGAAAGACATAGCCTAATAATCATCATTTTGTTACTTTTTTGTTTCACTATTTTTTTGAGCGTGAGTAACTTTTTTATACGTCAAATTAAAAAATAATAATATCATAAAAATCGAGCATTTTTTTATCTTTAATTTGAGTATGATATAATTATATTTAAAAAAAATTTAATCGTGTTGAACTAGATGTGTGTGTATATCTAGGGGTGAACACCGGTCGGGTAAACCCGAAAAAAGCCCGAAACCCGGACCGAAAAATGTCCGAAACCGAACCGTTTTATAGGATTCCGTTTTGTCTGCGGGTTTGGGATATGGCATGTTTCGGGTTCGGGCCAGGTCTCGGGTTAAACCCGTGAAACCCAAAATTATGCAGCAGACCCGAAAAAATTGAATAAATGTCATTCGATTTCCATTATTCAATATAAATATACCTTTTAAATAGAGGATAAATTTATCAATTATTCTTTCTAATCAATTAAGAGTAGAAACTCAAACAAATAAATTCTCTAAACAATAATAAGAATCACAATCATATTAAATCTCTAAACAATAATAAGAATAACAAACTTACGTGAGTTTTAAAGTAGCAGATTTCTGATTGCTCTTATTCCATAGTTCAGTTGTTCATCTTCTCAGGCCCATAAACAAGAATTCTTCAGCAAAGTTTGGCTAATTTTGTAGTAAAAAAACAGAAAAATGTTAATTTATGATTTTAAAACTGATATACAACTTGTTTTGATTGGCATGCTTTTTGGATTTAAAGGTGTTTGGATTTAAAACCTTGACTGATCTTTGACAATCACAAAAAAAAACGAATTTGCATGAGGCTTTGACTACTGTGAGTTGTATATCAGTTTTTAAAAAAATCGAATTTGCATGAGGCATGAGGCTTATAGTGTCATTAATGATCTTTGACACCATAAAAAAATGTCACAAAAGATATATTTCAAGCTTCCCATTTGCAAATATATACATATGCAAGAAAGTTGATGCAAGCATTTAGACAATCTCTAACTTGGTTAAATGGTCTTCAAGTGAAAGTTTGGTTTTTTGATATATACTATTGGCATGCCTATTTTAATGGAACAGTTCATAAGCAATCCATGACCATTTTAACACTTTATGAAGGAAAATTAAGCTATCCATAGACATTATAATGAAGCAGTTCATATGCAATTCTCATAGACATTTTATCAATACAACAGATATGCATACTAATGAAATTACAGAATGAAATTACCTTCGTGTTCTTTGTAAGCTTCCTTGATGACTGTTTTGTTCCTTTATGAATGTTCCTTGATGGCGAAATCATCATCTAAGGAGGTGTTTTCTGGCCCGAGGTCCCGTTCAATGCAGGGAAATCATCATCTACAGAACAAATTCTAATTTGATTTGGGCCAGGCATGTACATAGATGGTGATGCAGAAGAAAGGAAATGCTACCATTTATTAGAGTCACCACCGTCGATCTACACACTCTCAAAATTGACCCTCAAATATGCGATGGCTGGTTTGGGTTGAAGAGTACGAACCCTTGACCAGCAAGACTGAAAGAGGCGATGGTCGCCGGATTGCTCAAACACCATAGCTCGCTTCGGCTAGTTCTAGGGGCGATCAAGACGTGGAAGAAAGGAAATGCTCGGGCTATATGAAAAAACCCTAACCCGATAAACCCGAACCCGTAAAGACCGATTACCCATTTATATGACTAGGGCCGGTCCTCGGGTCTCGTATTTCTAAAAATCGGGTATCGGGTCGGGCCGGGTTATGCTTATTCGGGTCGGGTTTTAGAGAAAGCTCACCCCTATGTATATTCGTACGTCCAAATTTTTTAACAGTGCATCAACGCGTGTGTAATCGCTGCTGTAACTTCATGTTTTGTTGAACTCAATTAACCTTCACCCTTATGACCAATGTTTTTAAACCCGGACCGGGAACCGTGACCTCCACCGGTCCGGTTACATGCTCTGAGACCATTTGCTGGTTGAACCGGGCGGTCCAAACGATTCAGCGGTCGAACCGCGAACTGGTTGTCGATCCGGGTAGTTTAATTTTTTAATTTTTTTACTATTTTTTTATCTTTTTTTATCCTATAGTCCTCCTACTTACTTCTATTTACAATTTTAACCTAATTTGGCTCTTTCCTTTTAACTTATACGCTGCCACAGGTCCTCCAAAACCCTAATCAAAATTAGAATTGAATATTCAAAAGAATTAAAATTACTACAAAGCTACAACCCTCGTACTTGACTCAAAATTGTTTAAATGATTGTATATGTAGTATTTAGAATTTTTTATATTTTTCTATATATTTTTATGAATATTTATATTATTTATTGCGTTATCCGGTTCTTGAATCCGGTCCAACCAGTGAACCTCTAAGACGTCCGGTTCGTTGTCCGGTCCGGTTCTGAAAACATTGCTTATGACACATTACGCTTTTTGATGGATTTATACATTTTTTATGGCTTTAAGCCTTGTTAGAGAGCTATAAATTTACAGTAATTATATTAAAATTTATATACTTTTAATTCAATCATAACCATTTTATATGGTTGTGGTTGTTCACAAGTCATGATTGTAAACTACATTTTTATATTAAAATTTAAATTTAATCGTAACTCTTTAAATTATAGTTAGCATTTCTCCTATATATACAAACCGGTTTGAAAGCTCTGGTTTCGTGACCGCAAATGTGACGGCGAAACAACCCTGTTAAATTACTTATTTGCGGCTTTGACAGCTATTACAAACAAAAAAAAATGGGCTGCATGATTGGGAATGTCGGTGGTGAGACTTGCTTTCCTTGTAAGAAATTAAAACTATAAATGTGGATGTATTTTCTATTTCTATTTCTATTAATATAGTTTTTGATTATTAAATTAATACCGACATTCGTCCCTTTTTCTCTTCACTTATTTTATTCCACTTGTCCTCCATGAACGCCAAATAATTGGTAAAAGGATAATATTTGTACAGGATTAATCAAATTTGTTTTAAAATCAAACTAGTCTTTGTACCCGCGTTTCGCGGCGGAAGCGTGGTCATTTTTTCTCCGTATTACGCAGCAACAGTTTGGTCGTTATCCATTCGGATGTCGAAAACCATAAAAGCGAACACCAATACTGGTTACGATAATACCAAAATACCGGTAACCATGTTGTTCGCTCATAAGTGGTTGGGTTTGTCACGGCACCACAACGGTAATGTCGCTCGCTAAAAAAATACTCGGTTTTGAATACAACAATGTTTAAAAAAAATTATACCGGAATGTTCCAAAAAAAAAATTTAAGCAACCGTTCATTCCATTTTTTATAAAAAGTTAACGAATGAAAGTTATTATAGAAAAAATAATATTATAAAAAATTAAATAGGTTAAAAACGTATATTATATATATATATTATAAGGTGTGAAAATAAATACTAAAAATAAATAATAATAAATAAAAATCACTATTAAAGGATTTTCACACCACTTGATTGAATTAAACATTTAAAGATATTGATTGAATTAAATATTAAAAGATATTCATAAAACTACTGTAGACAGCCTTTTCTTTTAGAATAGGATTACTAATATATGAATGATGATTTTTTTTCTTTTGAAAATTAATTTTATGGTTTTCACCGACCGGTCTCATTGCTAAAAGGAGGAATTTAGTTTTTTCTTTTTTTTAAATTGGATTTTAATAATTTAAAGTATGATCGATTGGCTGTTAATAATTCATACTGACAAGTTGACCGATAATAGTCTTAACTTTCTCTTTCGTTGCAAATTGCAGCTCCAATATCATGATCATTATAAATTTACGTTCGATTTACACTTGTTTAGGCTTTAAAAGATGATTTTGAACGAAATGGAGAAATCTACAAGCGAAATTGAGTGGAAATAAAGTGTAAATCTATGATGATTATATTACTAAAACTGACATTGACAACGAAAGTGAAACTTAGGATTGTCACTCTGAATAATTCATAAAAGACGTCCAAATCGAATTGTCGAAATTACGGATAGGAGGAAAGTTTTCATATCAATTTTGCATACAAATATAAAGGTCCAACCACACAAATTAAAGTGCATTTCTAGGAATATATGAACCACTCGTATCATATATATACATTAGTGAATTATAATGCAAGTATTATATCCATGAAAGCATGTCCCACAAGTAACCATCTTCGAAAAGCAGAAGCATATAGAAATGCGTAGGGTCCAGGAGGATCAAACCGCACATGGATATCGGATCAGCAAAATCATCGTTTAGTTAATTAAATATTGTAACCAACATCTTGAGTGGCAAAAGAGAGATGATCGGGATATCTTTTCACTGTTTATTAATCCCCACTGCTTTCTAGTTTGTTTCTTCTTGGATCTTGGTTGCCCGTCATCTTCCTTGTAATTAAGATGCTGCTTCCACCCTAACTCCATATCTCTCCATTCTTGCGTAACCGACACTACTACGGTAATTGCAAGTTGCGGCTGACGAGAACCCGTCGTGATATTAGCGATGGAATTATACCGTCGTTGATATCCTTTGGAAGTTCATTTTCGTCATAAAATTTATTACTGATCAAACTACTTGTGACTGACTTCATCCGTTGCAAAGGCTATTTGCAACGGTTTTGGCTGCCGCAAAGACTATTGGTTGGCAGCACTAAGTTTATAAAAATAACCTAGGGTTTTGGGAACAAGTTTTTAAAGGACAAATAATTATTAGTTTTTAAAGGACAAATGTTAAAATGTACACGGAGTTAGCTAGGTGGATGAAAATTGCTAGATTTTGAAAAGTCAGGGACTAAAAACCTAAAAAAAAGTTTTTGTATGAAAGTGACTAAAATGGCCAAACCACATGGACGAAAATGACATTTTACTCTTTTTTTTATTTACTTTTGTGGTCTTTTTTTTTCTTTTTTGGTTTTTTAATGTTTTGCCTTTAGATTTCTAATCGTTGCGTCTGGATTTGTGTTCAGGTTTATTGACGCTACGTTTTCAGGTTTTACAGTGGAATGACGTTCGCTTTTACAATGAGGTACGCTTTAGGGTTTTACATTTGAGTGACAGCCGTTGCGACGTGTTTTTATATTTGCATTTCCGTTCGGGTTACTTGATGTTACGTTTTTGGGTTTTACGGCAGAGTGACGCTCGCTTTTATGATGTGATGCGTTTTAGGATTTTCCGACAGAGTAATAGCCGTTGCAACGTGTTTTTATATATGTGTTTTAATACTCGAGATCGTGCCGCCACCGCAACGCGTGGCTGTATAATTCCTAGTTAGTATTTATAGATCCGGCAAGCGTCAAATAAATTGCACTAGCCCTGCAAACAGCCATTTGCGTTGTAGAGCAAAACAGGGTGGACCCACAAGGCCACAACCAACATTCATCATTTCATCATTTAAGAGAATGTAATAATGTATGTATTACAAGACAAGAAGACAACACCGGCAAAAATGTAGTTGCTTTTTGTTGTGACTAAAGTGGTATTATTTGAGTACATTCTACGTGGTAAGCTGAAAGTACCACCAATACATACCAATTAGACTATCCGTAGTGGTTTTACGCCCTCACTCTTTCACGCCCCTTCATGTCAGCACCACATCAGCACAGGGTTTTCACTGTCCATTCTCACTATGGTGTGTAGTGGTTTCACGTCCCGTATTTAATTTTTAATCATTAACTAATCATTTAACTAAAACACAAATAAATTTATTTAAAATATAAATATAACAAAATACAAATTTATTTAATTAAAAACAAACATATTAAAATACAAAAAATCAATCGCCACTCGTACGATTAGTCCAAATATGCTCCGTCAAATCACTGCGTAGGCTTAGATGTGTATCCCGGTCGCGTAATGCTTTACGAATTGTGTGTTTCTCTTCCGAGCTTAGTTGTGCAGGCGTAGTTTACGGGTTATCATCATAGTTTTGGCAAATGGCTTGGCCCTTGTCTTCCAATATCATGTTATGTAATATTATGCAAGTGTACATAACATTTCGTATTTTTTCTTTGGTCCAAATACGACACGGATTTTTAATCATAGCAAATTTTTTCTTTAAAACTCCAAACGCACGTTCGATATACTTCCGTGCTGATTCTTGTGCTTTTTTTAAAAATTCTCTTTTCTCACCAATTGGGCTAGTATATATGCTTTGACAAACGTGGCGTATTCCGAATATATATACCGGCGGCAAGATAATACCCGTGCTCGTATTCGACATCATTAACAATGAATGAAGAACCAGGTGCGACTCCATCTATGATGTCATCGAATACAGGCGATTGATCCAAAACATTTATATCGTTGTTTGCACCCGCAACACCAATGAATGCACGCCAAATCCAAAGATCATATGACGCAACAGCTTCAAGTATTAACATCGGATGTGGATGGTCCCCTCGTTGGTGTTGACATCGCCAAGCAGTTGGAGAATTTGTCCATTCCCAATGTGTGTAGTCGATACTACCAAGCATCCCGGGAAATCCATGTACGGCTTCATGCACTTCATATATTTGTTGGATATCAGTAAACGTCGGTATTCTTAAACATCTCTTGCCGTATAGATTAATCACACCTAAAAACATATAATAATAATAATAACAATAATAATAATAATAAAAACAATTAATAATAATAATAAAAAAACAACTAATAATACTAATTACAAAAACTAATAATAATAATAAAACTAATAATAATATCAATATAATAATAACAATAATAATAATAATAATAATAATAATACCTTCACAAAACATATGTATAGTATCGCGTGCGGTTTTTCAGACATCTTTAAATACTCATCCCATGAATCACTAGCCGTACCATACGCTAGCTGTCAAACTGCGCACGTGCATTTTTGTAAAGCAGTAAATCCAAACTTGCGTATCGCGTCTTCCCTTTGTTGGAAATATTGGTACTTTCTTTCTAAATCACCACATATTCGTAAGAAAAGTTCTCGTCTCATACGAAAACGGGTTTGGAATTTTACTTCATCATAAATTGGATTGTCACTAAAGTAATCACGTATTAGACGTTTATTAGCGGCTTCCCGATCCCGCATCACTTGAACTCGTCGTGTTACCCTCTGTGAACTCTCGGCTTCTTGGAGTAGCTCGTACGCGTAACAAATCGCTTCAACAGTCACTTCATCTTCTTCCGTTGAACCCAATGACGTAGAAGACCATTCCATTTTAAATAGTGGGGTGTTATTGGTTGAGAAAATATTAGAATGGGTGAGGTTTTTGGTTAAAAATGAGAGAATGGGTGAGATTATTGGTTAAAAATGTGATATATATATATATATAAAATGAAATGATTAATTATTTTTTTTACAGCGGTAGCCTAACGGCTACTTTTGACTGGGGTCCCACACAAACACCCAACCCCGCCCGTGAAATGCCCCACGCCCTCCTCACGCACGCCACTTTTCACGCCTAGGGGGGCGGTGTTCCCTGGGTGTGAAAAGCCCATGTGGCTCACACCACCCTCTTTCACACCGGTGTTACGGATAGCCTTAGTGGTAAAAAAAACGGTTTTTAACTCGAAAGGAAACTGTACCATTTTGAAAACTGGTTTGGTTGGAAATGATTTGGAACAAAACCGTAGGTTTAAAATTGGTTTGTAAACTCCTCCGTTGAAACCGGTCAAAACTGAACCGAACCTCTTCCCCTCAAAAACTGAATTCACCGAAAATCGATACTGTTGATCAAAACCGAACCAGTTTGAACCCGAACCGGTTTGGGAAAAAAAAACAGAAACGTGCACCTCTATATTTCTAGTACCAATCATGATAATCCTTTTGGGCCTTGTCTTGTTAACTGGTTTAGGCTGTTTCTTTCTGGGCTTGAGTCATATGTTGGACCCACATTTCCGAGAAACCTTTACTCGATGGGCTGACCATTGGATTAATCTTCATATGATCAAATAGTTTTCCAACTATGCCCACTATCTTTAATCATCTCACGAGATTGTCATCTTATCATACATGCGTCCTATCATAAGGATACTTGTTATACATTCTCACTACACATAATCCACCTAAACATTAGATTAAAGCTCTAATACCAACTTATAACACCTCTGTTTCTGAAAATAATGATTATATTCAAAAACAAATTGACATGCATGGTCTGTTTTATTTATTCCATATTTACCAATACGTTTTCCTGTATAAAATGCTAATATGTCGCAAGCGAACTTTCCAAAACATTTCCTACAAAATTTACAGATGACTGTTTGTGTGGTACTTATTGCTATCAATTACAATAGAAAATTTAAAAGCCGCCCTACTCTCTAGTGTAATCTTATGATCTTATCACTGCTATATCTAAAGTTCACTCGTACTAATATTTCCAATGTTGTTTAATAGCAAGTATGCATGACCTTTGTTAACCTTACTTAAATACCCTTAAATGTATCTTTTTGGTATATATGAAGCTAGTACCATAATTCACGACCTTTACATATCATTCTCGTCTATCTGTTGATAGGTTAGTTGTGTATACCAATAAGGAATAAGGTTGTAGTAGTGATCCTTGACGGTCCACATCAGGGTGTTGTGTTTGCATCTATTGTTGACGCTGAATATAAGGGCATCCCCATAAGTTGTTGGATATGCTCGGCTTCATAACTTCTTCTTGAAATGTCATTTCTTTTATTATCCATAGTAGTTAGTACTGGGATTTTTTTATGATAATGCGAGTGTCATTAACTTGTCTAGTAACCTAGTACAACACTAACGTACTATACACATTGAAATTGATTTAGATGTTACCGAAAGAGTTTCCTTTGGACATATCCTAGTGCTACAAGATTTGGTTCGGTTTTTACCCATAACAAAAAAAAAATTGGTTATTGAAAATATTAATCGATTCTGTTAGTTTTGGATTTCGGCTATCCGTTTATGGTTTAAAACCATCCGGTTAATCGATCACTAGACCTTCATTTTTGGTTTTGCTTTATTGGGTGAGGTTTAATATAGATTTTGGTTTTGAGAATAGTAAAAGATTTCAACAAATTGAATAAATATCTTGGCCTTAAAGGCTCTACGTAGTGGACTCACGTCCAGGGCGTGGTCCACCCTCCACGTCGGCAAAGGGGCTCATGCCCCTCTCTTCTTTCATGTTTTCCCCTCTCCGCATGGTTTGCCTCACACCCGAAAACGCCCCTACGGAGCGGTGTTCTTGCCTCTTCACGCCCCAAAAGTGGCTGCCACGTTGGAGGAGGGCGTGAGTGATCACGCCTCCACTACGGATAGTCTAATACATATTGAAATTTTGTATTACCCCCTTTGGTCTCTTCAATACTAATTTTAAAAAAACACAGTAACAACTCGGTTTAGTTAGATTATCTTATGGATCAATTCGCTTTCTTGGTTTACAGTGACGGATCCAGGAATTTTTGTCAGCGGGTGCAAAAAACCGGTTGGGTCAAAATGGGCCAGGTAAACAAAATTCATACGTATTTAATTAACACTATTTTAAAAATTATTCATATAAATAATTAATTTGGTTATATCTTTTGATCAAATTCAAATGTGTTTAATTAATAAATGTGAAAATTTTATTTATAAAATTCAATGTAAATCCATCCTCCATACCCAAAGAAAACCGTCTAATCTTGGTTGAACTTTTAAAAATTTACAGAAAAAACATTTATAAATCAACTGACTAATCTAACAAAAAACCACATTATTTATCTACTCGATTTAATTAGTTATGGTTAATACTTAATATGAAAAGTTAAAGTAAAGGATTGTTTAAAATTTAAAACAAACTAAAAGGTATATTTTGTAATTTCACTTAAATGAAAGGGTGTTAATATGAAATATACATTTAATTTATTTCAATTGTCCAGTCCATTATCGTCAACATATTCCCTAAAAAACCTCTGAACTTCCATAACTCATATCCTCTCTCTCTTTCTCTATCTCTCTCTCTCTCTCTTCAAGGTTTGTTGATAATATCCGTTATAAAATGTGTCACCCAAACATTTAAAAAGGTGCCTTGAAAGAATATTGAAAAATTTTACACACTTGAGATTTATCTCAGCAGGTGCCTCACCACCCCTGAGCAAGGCTTGAATCCGCCCATGTTGGTTTATTATCTATCGGTTTTTTAAATGTATGCGACTTAAATCATACTGCTGTCGGTTATCAAAAAATATTAAACATTTTCTTCGGTTATTTCTATTAAAACCAACATTTTTGTTAAGTACATTTGATTTACGATTGATTAATTTTCCAACAAGATGATGTATATCCAACAAAATTGAATTTGCTAGCTGTTTTTATTTATTATTCTTATTATATAATGGCGTTGACAAAATATGGGAAACTAACAGTTGTGCACCAAGTTGTTTTCTTTTCTCATAAAACAATGTGTCAATGATTAAATAAAAAGCACAACTATAACAACTATGGTAACAATAGAGATCCAAAATATTGAATAATTATACAAATATTGGCTTATTTTAAAGGGTTATTAATTTTGTTTTGCAAGAAACCTAAATTTTATCACAGATGTCTTAAAAGTTATAATTATTGATCTAACAAAATACCATATAAAATATTTGAGAATCAATCAAATATTTAAACTATATTTATATAGATGAAATATAAATATTGTGAACCAAAAGTTATTGTCAACACCATGTTGTAATAGTTATGAAGAAAAAAATGATATGAATATAAAACTTCGTCAAAAAAATACAACTTAAAATTTGATGCTTTTATTTATAATATACTTATTTACATATGATTCAATGTATATACTAAGGGGGGTTATATATTTTAGTGATTAAATATGCAAGGTCAAGGATTATAAAAAAAAAGTAACATTTAATTATATAGGATGATGTATTTGATAAGATATTGATATTAATTATATATTGTATATTTTATATGGATGTTTAGTTTGTTTCTCTATTTAATTAGTTCTTCTTGTATTAGTGTATTTAACTTCCCTTGGATGAGGGATACAAAGGAGACAATACGAGGTCAAAGACCATAATAGCAACCTAATCAGGATGTGTACGTTTTGTCACAATCGAATAAACCAGCAAAAATAAAGAAATTTGATGATGTGGTCAGCTCATCGCTAACTAGTTGACCCGTTTGAGTTTTCTTCACACCGTCATATATGGTTCGGTTTTGTTTCAAGATTTAAACCCATCATTTAGGTTGAACCGAATTATATTCAACTAATTTTTATAAATCTATCTAATAAATAAAGTTTTTTCATGGCACGTATCGCCTCCATATTCATTATCATCATTTTTCTCCGTCTTTCTCTCTTATTAAATACAGCTCTATCTTTTAATAATAATATATTTAAAAAAAATACTAATTATACTAATAAAATACATTTATATTAAATTATCTCTTATTATAAAAAAGTTTGAAATCTAATTATGTAACTCTTATTTTCAATCAAATGAAATTCAAATTACATTAAATAATGTTAACATATTTTCGAAACTCAATTATATATTAATTTTTACAATTTGGAATTTTGTTTTATATGCTTAATATATGTAATACATTTTTACACATGTAATATATATATATATATATATATATAAAAATTTAAGAATTTTATATATTGATATTTTTTCATCTCGTGTGTATTACACAGGTTCTAAGCTAGTGTTTAATTAAGTTCAATGATTGATAACTATGTTTATAAGTAAATATAACAAGTGAGACCTACCGGGTTTGAGGCGTTACATGAAAAGGAAAACAGGTGTGGCCTTACCTCCATTAACAAATCAGAACAACATTATATTCATCCTAAACACAACCATAATTAATTAGTTTCTAATCTTTTTAATCTAAAAAAAAGCAAGTAATACTACTACAATGTATATATATTATTTGAAACATGTGTGTTGGAGGGATAAAAAAAAACAGAAGGCAAAACAAAACAGGTAGTGTGGTGTCCTGTCAGATTTAACTATTTAAGTAACAATCTAAACCAATTTATTAGAGGAAGATAAAGTAGAAAAACTATTTAATTACTTATATTTTATTCAATAATTATTTTTTATTTTCCAATGTTTGCCGTCCACCTTCACATATAACATCTCTCCCCGCTGTCCGATCTCATCACCGGAGCTAGTAATGTTAGGGTGGATACACATCACACCGGTGGCAGCCTCCGCCGGAATATTCCTCCTCCTCCTTTTCTTCTTCCACCGCTTTTTCCGCCACCCTAAACCACCACACCCACTCGCCGGAGACCCATCTGGCTCCCAACGTCCAACATCCACGAAAACGTTATTCAACTGGTCAGACAACCCTACACTCATCACCGACGCCGTCGAAAACGGGTGGTCACGATTTGCTTTCACCAACCACGTCTCATCCTCTTCCGTCCGACCAAACCGGTTTCT
This sequence comes from Smallanthus sonchifolius, assembly GCA_023525975.1. Classification (NCBI taxonomy): domain Eukaryota; kingdom Viridiplantae; phylum Streptophyta; class Magnoliopsida; order Asterales; family Asteraceae; genus Smallanthus; species Smallanthus sonchifolius. The sequence goes on along the minus strand of CM042032.1, from coordinate 82,973,631 downwards.
ACAGAGCTCCTGCGCCGGGGGAGACGAGGATGACGTGGAAATTAATTGGGAAGTTTGTCAGGGATCCGCTGATTTCATGCAAAAGATTCGGCTTAATCGGGGATTAAAGAAAATTATTAAGACTACAGCTTCTGCAATGTCGGCGGCTTCGGTTGTTAAATCGGCGTTGCCTTTGCCTGGGCCGGCGTTGGGCAATACGTCGCCGTTTCCGCAAGAAGCGTACTTTGAAATTACGATTTTTTCCAGTTACGGGGATGAAAATGGAAGTGATATTAATGGAAAGGGAGAAGATGAGAATATTAAGCTAATTCAAGAGAATGGTGTAAAGGGGAGGGATTTGCATGGGAATTTTGAAGAGTTGAGGGGTCGAAGTTGTGCAAAGGGTATAGATGAAGGGAGAAATGAGATTAGGGTTATGATGTCGGTGGGACTTGCCGGTGGAGGTTCGCTTCCGGTGAAACTTCCGGGAAGTTATCCCGGATCGGTTGGCTTCCATTCCGATGGCTCAATTTACATGGATGGTATGCTAATATGATATATTTCAATTTTTGACCTATTCAAGAGTTGATTTGCAAAATTGCATTTACTGAAAATTATCAAAATAGAAATTTTACCAACCACTTTTTCCAAAATAAACTTTGACTTTTAGCCTACAAATTAATAGATGTTCTCTCTAAACCGACGATTAAAACCGGCTAATTTAGCCAGCCTAAAATTCAGTGCACAACAGAGATTTGTTCTAATGAAATTTCGACACGTGGCTTAGCCGCCGGCTAAGGGCCTTATAACGGCTTGCTAAGTGCAGAAACCCCCCGGCTAAGGGCCTTATAACGGCCGGCTAAGGCTAAATAGCCTAGACGGGCCGGCTATTTTTAGCCGTGAAATTTGCCACGTGTCGAGTTTTCATTGGACCAGAACTCTGTTGTGCACTGAATTTTAGGTCGGCTAAATTAGCCGGCTCTAGCCGTCGGTTTAGAAAGATCGTCTATAAATTAGTAGGCTAAAAGTCAAAATCTATTTTGGAAAAACTGATTGGTCAAATGTCTATTTTGGTAATTTTCCCTTGCATTTATCATATATCTTAAATACAAAATCAATATTTTCTAGAATTACATAAACATTTTTCCGAGTTAATTGAGAAACCGATGATTCAGTTACAATTTGTTTGATAATCGATGATTATTGTTCGGTTATGGTTACACGTGTATAATTAACCAAACTAAACCAACATTGAAACCAACTTTTATATTTTATGAATTTTATTTATCCAAAATATAATTGAATTATTAATTAAAATTTTCTTTAATTTACCCACGTCTAAAACTAACCGAACCATGTTTTCCAGTAACTGAAATATTTGCAATCGATCGTCGATTGGTTATAAAAGTCTAAAAACCGAAACATCAGTTATAGATTCGATTTTACTTCATTACCGAGATGTACCGACATATCTTGACTATACTTTTTCATGTTATTTTGCGGTAATGCGTTGGGTGGTTATATAATGCGTTTTATCTTGTTTTCGTGTTTAAATCGATATTTTTAAACACTCCACTAACATATATATACTTATTCTTAACAAGTTAAATCCAACAAAATCAAGACAAAAGTAAAGGCTAGCCTAACCTTGATTTCACGTTTACATATAATATAACACGGTGTGATCTATAATGGTTCAAAAAGTTCACACAGAATTAAATAATCTTCTAAAGCATTCGTTCCTAAATTTTATAAAAATTAATTAGTTTTGTAGTTTTTTATTTTATATTTTGTGTTTAAGAAATTTATAGAAGATAAATGTTTTAAAATTACTTTTGTAGTTATCAAATATAAGAATTTATGCATAAAGAGACTATCTTAATTACCTTTTAATTTGTTTTCATTAAATTTCTTCAAAGTACTATTAAAACTTATTTATCTAACTACGTATTCATTTATACCAGATCTTAAAAAAACAAACTGAACAAATACTTGAATGAATTTATAAAATAATTAAAATAGTTAAATGATAGAAGAGTTGATTTTATCTCTAAATTTCTTAAGATGTGCCAAACAAATATGATATTTGCACTTAGTCTCTTAACATACCAGTCAGTCGCTATTGAAATTATTTAATAAATATGATATTTACACGTAATGCAGTTGAAAAGAATATTTAGTTAAGACAGAAATAATATTATTGTTTCATTTTAATTTGTATGAAAGTATATATAATATAACATTAAAAAACATAAAGGATAAAACAGTCATGGTAGGTCAACCTAACAACAAATACTTTAACACTTGGAAAGGTATATACAATTATTTATTCCTTGCCTATTTTTCATGTTCCATTTTTAATTAACTTGTAGTTATATAACTAGTTATATGTCTTAATTAGGGTCTTTTTAGTCCTAAGAGTAAATTACAAGAAAGGTTCCGGTGGTTTGTCATTGATTTCGATTTGCTCTCCAAGTATAAGAAACTACATGTTTCATTTCTATGGTATGACAAACACGTAACATAATAGGTTCCCATATTCGATGTCTGTTAACTTTTACTGTTAAGTAACAGTAAAATAACCAAAATACCCCTCTATTTAAAAAGAAAATAATAATAAAAATAAAATAATAAATAGTGGGCCCCATTAAATATTAAATAGTGGAACGATGGTTGTCTCTCCATTTCTCTGGCCGGCCACCATCGCCCCACCGGCCTCGGTTTCTTCTCCGGCAAACCCCTTTGTTGGAAAAACGAGATTTGGAACCTGCAACATCGTCATCCCATCTTCAACCCCTCGCCATCTCCTATCTGAAGCCCACCTGCAAAAGCGACTGACCGGAAAACCCATTTGTGTGTCTTATAATCGATCCACAAAACCCATTTTTGTGTCTTATAATCGATCCAAAAATGAAAAATGGGTGTTTTACAGCAACAAAGGCAAGAGTTTTGCCTGAACTGATGTGGGTATTGCTTTTAATCACAGATCCGATGAGACAAACATTGTATACACCAAATCCCTAACTCCGGCAGGCCAAATTTCTAACCAGAAATCCTAGTTATTCTTCTTCGATGACCCAACTCGGTGATCGATGTTTTCCCGATCCAAAATACACGAAATTAAATCTTTCCGACGAGGTCCCAAGTTTCCTATGCAGTAAACAAACTGGTCTGCGAGAGGGTTCAATAATGGCACCTTGTTGTTGACTTAGTGGTGGTGGTGTGACTGCAAATCAATTTAGGCACACACCTGCAAATCGAACCCACCCTCATCTCCCCTATTCGTTTTTCAACTTCATGGAGGTCGCCGACGGAGATGTGTGGTGGGGTGGTTTTGATGGCGGCAGTGGATTTCAGGTGGGCTACAGATGTGTTGCCGGAAAACAGGTTCGACAAGATCTGAGCATGGTGGTGGCAATAGATTTGGTCGCCGGCGGCGGTTAGTTCTCATCCGGGAAGACAGGGGGAGGGAGGTGGGTGATTTTAGGGTTTATTAACCAAGAAGTTAAGATGTGTGAATACGTGGGTCACACCATTTAATAACTTATTTTCTTTTATTTTTAATATGTCAGGATATATCTAAAAGAGTAATTTAGTTATTAATTCATAGGCATTTAATAAAGAAAATAAATGGTCATCCAATCTGAGGACTTAATATATTATCCTTTGTCATATCACGGAGAGGTAACATGTAGTTTTTCATATTTGGACAGCAAATCCAAAATAATGACAAACCATAGGGACCTTTCATGTAATTTACTCTAGTCCTAACTTTCTTTATGCTTTTAGATATCGAGTCATATGAGTCTTTAGCTATTATATATGTAGTTTTTGTTTTAAATTTAAGAGTTAGTTGCATAATTGGTCCTCGTGGTTTGATCAAATTGCACGTTTAACCCTCAGGTTTTAAAAATTGCAATGTGTCTTTAACCCCTGACATTAATACCAGTTAATTTGTAATGGAAAATTAGCCCATGTGTCATTTACATGACTTACGATTGCAAAGTTAACCCTAAAAATGAGTTAAAATTTGTAAAAAAAATTAGTGATTTTTACTATTTTTTACGAATTTTTATAGATTTTTTAATGATTTTAACTCATTTTTAAGGTTAAGTTTGCAAGCGTAAGTCACGCGGATGGCACATGGGCTAACTTTCCGTTAAAAACTAACTGGTGTTAACGTCAGGGCTAAAGGCGCAACCATGTCTCAAAAGTTTGGGTTAAATTTGTAATTTTTAAAACCTGGAGGCCAAACATACAATTTGATCAAATCACAAGGGGCCATTTGTGCAATTAGCTCTAAATTTAACTATTAAAAGTTTTAATTTGATATAGTTTAATAGTGTTGTAATATCTTTGTGAACTAATACTCTTTTAAGATATTTGATTTACTGATTATGTATTTTATTTACTTTGATAGTAACGGTGTTTGCTTGATGACTTTGTAGGACTTAAACTTGTAACCGAATCAAATACCGAAAAATGGGAAAGAAACGATAAAGTGATTGGTTGTGGGTACAATCCAAGCCAGAAGAAAGTATTTTTCACACTAGATTCTAAACTTGTACATGAAATTAACTGTAAGGCAGACGAATTCGGGACCCCACTCTATCCAACATTAGCAGCAAACGGTGATGTTATGGTTCTTGTAAATTTTGGGCAAAGTACTTTTAAATATGCACTAGCGAATTTGCAAAGAACTCAAAATCCTTGCTTCATTGGACCAATGGCAAATTCTTCATCATCCGGGTATGAAGATAGTAAAGAGCTTTTCTCAATGGGAAGAATAGATTCACAATGGTTAAATAAAACCACAAGAAGTGGACCATATCATGGTAATGTTAATATAGGAAAGATGAAGGATTACGACGAGGCTTCTGAAGGGGATTTGTTTGAAATCGTGATAGAGAGTAATAGTTACAGGAAATCGCCCACACTAACTTAGCCAAAAGTGTTTCGTATTACTGTCGATTCGTTATCAATCGAGTATATAGTCAAAAGATTTCAACACGATGAATCAAAGTAGTAACGTAGCTTTCTCTTCACTTTCTCATGACTAATTCTCTTTGAAAATTTTATTGTATCCTTATCTTGTTGATTAAACACATCAAGGTTTACCATTTTCCTACGCCCTTAAAGATTCATATATGTGTAGATGGCTTCTAAGTTTTTGATATTTATTTCCTGGGTTATATGAAATCTACTTTTGGATAATTCAAGAAATAACACGCATGTTGATTAAACTAATAATCCAATAATCTTTAACATATAGTGCTTTGACGATGGAAATTTCATTCGGTGGAATGAGTTGTGTTAATCAATCTTAACCACTTCAAACACACTTCCCACAAAAAAAAATTATATTCACGTTTTTTCTCTTAAATGTTAAGCTTTTCATCATCTGTTCATTATGGCTTTGCGACGGAGACATTGACTTGGTTAAGTGCGTAAAGAGAAGCGTATGAAGTTACGGCGGCTCGATTCTGAATATTGAAACGCAGATTAAAAAAGCACGTCGCAATGATATATTCAAAGGTCAAGGAAAAGGTACGACGTTGTAAAAATGAGTGTTAGAAAAAATACGAAAGCGTATTAAAAAAGGAAGTAAAAAATATATATCATATTTGACCCGGCTCGGTTTTGAATAAAATTTATGTCGAAACGTATATAAAAATAAGCATGTTTTCATTTGGTTTGCCAAGCTATTTAACAAAGAAAAAGAATAAAAAAAAACTTTCACTGTTCATACCGATATTATTATTTGTAGTATATATAATTGGCGTTGTTTTAGGGGATCGATCATGGATTTCACTGGCTAATTCCACTAGAGACTGGCTAGGCAGGACTCTCAAACCAAAACCTAGTATCCGATCAAAACTAGGGTACAACGGTTCGATCTACAGTTCGAGAAATTATCAAAAATGGGTCTGTGGTCTGATCTGGTCCAAAACCCCAAAAAGAAAAACTACGAAACCCGGACCAACCTGTTGTTTAATAAGGTAGCAAGAGCCACTTTATTTATTTAGGTTTATATTAAGACTGGTAAAACCGTCGAGTTGGATAACATATTCGAGACAATCTGGGTTCGGGTCAAAACGGTTCCGATCCTTAACTAAACTTCCTATGGTGTACTGGGCACGATCGTGTGAGGTACTACGATAAGTCGTCTCTCAAATTAACACAAGAATTAATCACACTGAAACGAATACAACTCACATGCATATGATTAACACATGTTCAAATTTTTAAACATAATTATGATTCAATAAAGTTGAATTACCACTTGTTAACTTGGAGTTGGACATAAATATTGTATTTGTTACACAGACATAGCATATAGTTTGGTTGACTTAACTTTGGGCCTTACAATTCTTGTGGGCTCTTTATCGCATCCATTTATCAGCTCAAAAGCTATTTATTCACCACCCCTTTGACTTAAACTAATCGAAGTTGACAAAATTGATAAATAAACATGGTATGAGGATTAACCCGTGGTCAATTTTTATCACTTCATCTCATATTAGCGTAATTCCATCTTCTAACCTCGTTTTTTCATAACCTATAAAATATAAAAATATCACTGTAATATATTTTGTAGTTACATTGACGCATTTATTACGCAAATAACTTGAAATAAAATATATATAAAACGTACCGATCAGTCAGTGATGATGACGTCATTGAATTTTTCAAGTTGACCCCATTATAATAACCAGCAAGAATGAGTTTAACAACTAGATTTTCATGTCTCGGTGGCATCTTGGCTAAAGCTCAACTCCCTTTACATTTAAACGTTGCAGGTTCAAAACCATCTTAAACCGTTTTTTTGTTTTAACTTATTTTTTGTTTTTAATTTAACGTATCAAAAGCCCTCCTCACTCCATCATGGGCTTTTTTTCTCTCACTTCTTTAAATTTACCCTAATTAATATAACCCTTACTCCTACGGTTTTTTAACAGCAATTTGGATCACTAACGAGCCACTGACCCACCCAATCATCTCCACCACCCTTAGGAGGAAACCCACAATAAGTAAGAAAACCCCTTGACTCAACCTGGAACCCCTTTTTTTACGTCATTCAATTTTTTCCAAACCCTAAATTGTCTCCTCCATCGTTACTCCTAACTAGAAGTACTTGAGTTCTATGGCCAATTCAACGGTTCTATGAAGTACTTGAGTTCACTAATTTGACATCCGAACATTCAAATGATGGATATTACAACGTAACCGGAGAGAATGAAGATGAAGCTTTTATATTACAAACTTTCAACGGTGGCAACATTGAAAATGAAATTATATTCACCTACAAAACCATATCAACAAAATTGAAATAATTTTTGAAACTCATGTGAACCATATCAAATTGTGATACTGGCTTCTTAGAAATCTGATCCGACCCGACCCGACCCGAAAAATATGAAGTCGGCTTCTTAGAAACCCGAGCCTTGAAAAATATTGACCCCATAGGAAAAAAAATCCAGTCTCCGCCACTGGTTAGTGTTAAACCTCAAACATGTTACTATCAAAACCATAAATATCAAACATGCAGCTTCTTAAAATTAGACCTCAAACCTATTATTTTTTACAAGTAATTAACTCTTTTTAGTTTTTACCACTCATTTTGCGACCTCATTTTATGTTTTGGAAAATAAATATAGCAACCGTTTTCATTTTATCTTTTGCCATAGATTTTACAGGTGTATTATTAACTTTTTAAATAAATATTGCAACTGTTTTTATTTTATATTTTTTCAACCACATTTAACTTTTTTTTTAAATAAATATAGTGTCTGGTTTTGCATTCAATTTTATTTTATCTTTATAATATACTAAAAAGTTTGTAAACATGCAACTAAAGTATCGTAATGCATAATATTAAAAAAAAAAGAAAATATAACACAAAGTTGAGATGGCCGAGTTGGTCTAAGGCGCCAGATTAAGGTTCTGGTCCGAAAGGGCGTGGGTTCAAATCCCACTCTCAACATTATATTTTTGTTTTTTAAAAACATGTTATTAACATTACTGATTTATTTATTTGACCATGTTTAAACAAAATCTATTTTTTATTTCATTTTTTAATAATATGATACATTTAATCCAACCAGTTTTTTTGTGCTTAGATAGAACATAAGTTTTTGTTTTAGATAATATTGATACATTTAACTAGTTTACTAATGCATGATTGCAAGTATATAAAATGTGCCATTTAGAAGGCCCACATGCTTCAAAGTTATGATTCAACTAATCTAAAATGTTTTTAAGGATGAAATTATTTAATGATTAAAGTTCTATTAATTTAATTTTTTTTTTAATTTTTATAAGCTTTTGTTAACTTCATATTTTAATCTCTATATCCTTTCCCCATACATTATAATTACTACTAAGAATATTGTTATTTGTTATATCATAATCAACACCGTCACATACGAATTTCCAGCCAAGCTGATATCACCACCATCGACAAGACGACAACCATTCGAAAGTACCAAAGCGGGCGATCATCGTTTCCTTTAGAAATTGAAATTGAAACCCGTTTTGGTTTGTCCACTTTGGTTCGACTTTAAGCAAATGGAAGCGAGTGATGGTGGTTAGCGGCGGCAGAGTTAAAAGAAGTGTTATATTAACTTATGTTAACACCTAAAAATATAAAAAGTTCTATTTTTTTAATAAGTTAACAAAAATTTAAGATATTAAAAAAGGAGTTAAAATTTTAGAAATTAAGTTAAATTATTATGAACGAACATTTATAATTGTAAGTTATTGGGCTTGAGAATGATTAAAAATGTGATAATACCATTGAGATTAAAACAAGGCATGTGATTGTCCATTTCCAACTGAAGTCTTAGCTTTTAATTATGTTTGCTGACATTTTAAGATGTGTCAACCTCTCATTAGACCGTAACGCATGTGCCTTGCCTACTTCTTTTCATAAACTAATGATTCTCCAATTTTACCTTTTAAGCTTACCGGTGGTAGTTCCGGTGTGTGCGGGTAAAACAAGTCAGACATGACATGACACGATTGACATGGGTATTAAACACGAATACGACACAAATAACTAATTAATCGTATCATTTTCTTTAAATACAAATGTGTTACACGACATGACCTGTTTAACACGATAAATAGATAAATATCATATATTTAATGACACGACCCGGAACATTTAATACGGTTAACAATTAACAAGATAAAATAAAGATCACCAAAAATTAAAATGCATAACAATAATATCCTACAAGAACAAACCTTAAGACCTGTTTTAGTAATATACATATGTATATTTAAATATATATATATATATATATATATATATAAACAGGCATAATCGGGTCTAAACATGTTAAGCAAGTTAACACATATTTAGACACGATTTTAATTGTGTCTTAAACGTGTTGACGTGTTTATGACATGATACCTATTAAGCTCAAACTTAAGCATGTTTAACTTCGTGTCGTGTTGTATCATGTTAACAAGTCCGTGTCAAAATTACCAGCCTTATGTTGATCAGCGGTGCTACTGATCGCGATATGACCGTTATAAGAAGTTAGGTTGACGGAAGAAACGGTTGATGGTGGTGGATGGTGGTTGTGATAACAAAAACAACTACTAACCACAAATTAGCGTGCTTCAAAATACATGATTGATAACATAACTTTTAAACCAAAATTGTTGAGGTTAAGAAGGTTTTCAACTAACTTTTAAATCTAACGGTTCAATTAACTTACATATTCTAGGAACCATCAAGGAGTATGAACATTTTAAGATATATTTAATTTCTAACGGGTTAAATAGATAATAATAATAAAAGATTATCAACATGAAAAATAATCGACTAGTACTAGATCACGTGAAATGTATATAAATTACATAAAACCTACATAAATTTCTTTATTAAAAATGGAATAGTACCCCATGTTTGATACATGTGACACATTAGAGGATTCAACGTAAATGCATTTCAATGAATGTAGTTCTGAAAATCATCTATGTTGGAGATGTCAAGATTGAGGTCCTCGAGCGGTATCCACACACAATAAAGGTAATGAATGGACTCGAATAACTCGAACGGTATCCACACACAAAAAAGGTAATGATTGGACTCGTGCTAGAGTTCTTGTAGAAATCGAATCGAATAATCATTGGAAATCAAGGAATGATTGGATGTTTTTGAAGAAAAGAATTTCGGTAGATAAGATTGTTGAAGACATTAAGATTCTATCTTTAAATTGGCTTGAAAACAGGGGTATAAAGTCACTCGATTGGGAGATATAGGTGTCAAATCCACTCAATAGTTTGGTTAAAATATAACCTTTGTTCCTTTTTTTGTTCCTCTTGTGTTGCCTACAACTTGTGTTCTATTTAGGTTTTAATTTGGTGATTCTTTGGTGATTGTACTTGAAGTTTTGCTAGTTTCACACTAGATTTTATATGAATATTTTCATTGTTGTTAAAAAAACCCCGAATCGAGTATATAAAACGAATTACAATAATGAAAATAAACGTTACATCAACGTAAAAATGATCCAAACCAATGTCTTAAACGAGTAATGGTTTCATATTATGTGGAAAAATAGAAGGGTAGTGGTGGTGGAACGAGTAGAGAGTACCCCTCTCTACTTTACTGGAGAAAAAAGTGACTGCTCGTTTTCTCTCGATTTTATGTGAGTGAGCATAAACACGTTTTTCTCTCTTATTCAAAATGAACCTATAGGTCACTTTTATGCTCACACAAACAGAAACCAATATGCACATTAACTTGTAATAAACGAGATTTAACTGCATCAAAAATAGATTTAAATGGACATTGAAACTGCCATTTTAATTCATGTCAGGTGATGTGTACGGGTGTATATATGTTTTTATTAAAGCTTTTCCACATAATTGAGTTTTGAATTTATGAAATGATTTTCACCTTAGAACTAAACTACACACAAATAGACAGATGTATCTATCGGATAGCAGTATTTTGGAAAGAAACGAGTATCGAACTCTCAAAGCATGAAAGCTCCTAATAATAAACCTTTGTAATTATTTAACCAGTTAAAAAGAGTGAGTTTTGGACGTAATATTTAAAGCTAACTAATCATGTAAATAAAATAAAACAAGTAAACGACGAGGAATAACAATCAATCTAAAAAGCATTCACTTAGACTTCGAATCCACCTAGCCAATCGTAACATTTTATTTGTTTTTATGATATAATCTTGTTGACATGTGAGCCGAAAATAGACTAGACTCTTGTCAGTGTTATCTAATCATACAATTTTTTGAAATGCGATGTTAACATATGAACTATCTCAATCGTGCCATGAATAACAATGAAAACAACCATTTTGAGATTTCCTAATTTATGAATGTCATCCCCAAGTCAACAAAACTATTAATTTACGTCAATAAACTATAAATTTAATAAACGGCAATGCTTTTGAGATATCCGTAACGAACACAAAAGTCTTTCCTAACATATGCATATATGTGTACATTTATTTATCAATCTCAAATGTTCAAATCTCCATTTACCTTTTTCTGTTAGAATTACATGCCCTCGAATTTTTTAAGAGATCTTTAATGGGCCCATAAATCCATGAGAAACTGTAATGGGTTGTAAAAAATGGATTTCCCACGACTATGTTCTTTTTGTTTATCTAAGTGTAAAGCTGTAAACGAATCGAACGAAGTCTTGTTCGTGTTCGTTCGTTAATCATTTAACTTGTTCATGAACGGTTCACGAACACTAACCGAACGAAATTTCATGTTCATGTTCGTTCATTAAGGAAATGAATTTGTTTACGAACGGTTCACGAACGGAACCGAACGAAGGCTAGTTTGAGACTTTTGATGTCAACCCTAATGTCTTTCGAAATGAACATTTAATAAGATTATTTTAACATCAAGTTTTTTGTACTTGTATCGAACTTAGTTTACTTAGTTAATTGTTATGGTAAAAAATAAAAAAAAGTTTAGATAAAATAAAATAGAAATATACAAAAATCTTTAATGAACAACATAAACAAACGACACATGAACGAACACGAATGTAAACGAACATAAACGAACTAACGTTAATAAACGAACGTTCATGAACACGTTACCGAACGTTCATGAACACGTTACCAAGATAACTATATTAGGAGTTTGAGATGAAAGAATTAGGGACTCAAACTATCTCAAGAAAAAGTACATTGAAAAGGTACTATAGAAGTTTAGTCTAAAGGATGTCAAAGTGAGAAGTATGTTTCTTGCAAGTCACCTGAAGTTATCCAAGAAACAATTAACTTGAACATATGAAGACTGGGATAAGATGGCTAAAATTTTGGCTGGAAGAGGTTAGGAAGACAATGGTTATCGGAGTTGGAAGAGGTTAGGAAGACAATGGTTATCGGAGTTGGAAGAGGTTAGGAAGACAATGGTTATCGGAGTTGGAAGAGGTTAGGAAGACGATGGTTATCGGAGTTGGAAGAGGTTAGGAAGACAATGGTTGTTTGTATTATGATAATCTCATTGAGTTTCATGTTATAAAGAATCAATATAACAAAACATATATAGTTGAGGTATCACTTTATCATATATTTGATAAATTACATATTATTTGTTTGTCTTCTCTTGGATTTATCTTCATGTGCTATAACATTTTTGGCTCAAATTTGAACTTGAATAGAAGTGGATTTCTCAAAATCTTAAAGTATGAGAATCACAACGCTTGTTATCTTCTTAATTTGTCGAGGTTTCTAAATCGTATCAAATAGATGTTGTTTGAGTGATATATCGGTTTATTTATACAATATCTTACCTTGAATTTACACCTATGTGATGCATAATTTTATAACGGTCATAGTTTTGCAGACTATTAATATTATGCATCAATGTGTTAAGGTATTACATATGCCATAATACTTGTTAAAGTTATGCATTAGTATGTTAACATTGTGCATTAGTATCTTAAAGTTGTGTGTAAGTATGTTAAATGTGTACATTAATATGTTAGATATGATTTTTTAACGGTGGAGATATCTGTATGCATCAATGATGAATTGCATTGAATTTACCTTAAATAGAGTTTATTAAAGGTGTGCATTAATGTACTATAGTGATCCATGTGTTCAATAGATGTTAAAGTTATGCTAAGTGTATTAAATGTGTACCTCAATGGTTTAGATATAAACGACAAAGAAAGAAGAATTACAACTCAGCCCGACGACCTTTAAGGTATTTGGGGTTGTAGGATTTGTTTTGGGGCTAGAAAAATAAAATTGAAATTGAGTTATTGGATAGAAGGGGCCCCAATCATAATCTATCCAAATTTTCTACACGTAATAAACTAAAATTATAACTTCTAAACCCAAAATCAGAGAGGGCCTGGACCCCCTCCCGCCCCTTATAAGATCCGTCTCTGTTTAAGTTTCTACAAATCAAATTTTATCCGGGTCAAATCTAACATATAAGTTATAAAAAAATAGGTTAAAACTCAAAAACCCATAAACATATAAAATAATATATTAAAAATATAACATGATTCGTCTTAAACTAAAAGAAAACAAAAGTTGAGTTTTATAGTGTAAGTTCATATTTTAATTTCAAACCAACATGGTAAACCGTTCTTTTACTTTAAGTTATAATAAAATAAACATTACTAACTCTACATTTTGTGAAATGAGGTCTACAGTGTTAAATTCGTTTTTTTATTAAATTAGTTTTTTATTAGATACAAGTGTCCCTGATGACGTCTTCAAACTTTATGTTTTTTTTTTTAAATTAATTTTGTCTTTTTCTCTATTTTTTCTTCACTTTTGACCCGGCCGATTCTAACCACACACGGAATATTGCTAATTGGATCCGTCGTCGCGCGATACGCCCTCGTATAGGTCAATACGAGGGCGTATAGGGTTTAGTCTCTGACACCAGAATGACACGTGTCATTCTCTGTCCCATACGATTCGTATTGCCCTATACGCCTCGTATGAGGCAGGGCTCAATATTTTTCTTCAAAAGTTGGAAGATTTGGTGTTAAATAATCCTATACGTGGCGTATAGACCTATACGCCACGTATAGGATTATTTATTTAATTATATTTTTTTTATAATAATATATTATTTTGTATTTTAATTTATATAATTTTGTTAATATAAGTTTGTTATCTATTTATAAATTTTATATATTTTATATTTTTTTTAAACATTTATTATATTTTTACAGTATAATCAAACAAAATATTAAACATTACAAACCAAACAAAATATTAAACATTACAAACCAAACAAAATATTAAACATTATATACATTACATCATAAAATTAAATATATACATCAAAATGTTTTACATACATAACAACGAAATAAACAAAATACAAATAAAAGAACTAAACCTAATCGGCCCCGGCGTCACCCTGACCTGCCCCGCCCTCACCCTGAACGGGGTCGTCCGGATAATGACGTGGCGGTGGTAGTGGGGGTGGCTCGATGCCGGCGGCTCGTGACTGATTCACGAGCTGTCCAACCGCCCACGTCATCAGGTCTTCCATGCGATCGAGTTGACGACCCTGTCGTCGTGAGTCGGCAACAAGGCCATCAAGCAATGCCTGGGTAGCCCTATCCAGCCTAACAGACCGACGTACGTGTCGGGGATGCTGTGGCGGATGATCGTGGACCTGCTCGACGTGTGGCGGCTCGTCCTCAATCGCCATACCCTGCAGCGGCTGAGGCATAGGCGGGTCCCCCTGTCCAGGCATCTGCGGCAACGGCACCGGGACCCAAACCTGGTCCTGGACGGCAACTACGAACCGAAGGCCCTGCGGGAATCGGTGCGTGATGCGCATGCCGCTCGCCGTGCGACGATCTAATCGGACAGGGGGAATGGCCGGTAACATCTGAGGCTCATGGTGGCCAAATGGTATGACCGACCGCATGATATGCGTGATGAATGCACCGCCATATAAAAGTCCGCGCCTCTGTCGCATATAGGCTGAAGCAAAATAAAGCGCCATGCTCGTGGACAGGTCGCACCGCCTCCCAGTAAGCAGGCAGAAAAGGAAGAAAAGATCTCTATCAGTGCACCACTCACGGCTTTTCAGACGCGGTGCGATCGACGTCGAAATAAGCCGGTGCGGATATCTATACAAAGGGTCTCTAATACCCGAGACCCTCCCCTTGGTACCCAACCAAAGACTATCTGAAATCAAGCCCCAAAAAACAAGGAGTTCCTCCTTGTCAACCTCTGTCACCGCCTCGGTGAATAGCGGCGAGACCGTCTCAGGCTCGTAGTACAAGCCCGTCATGACGGCCCACTGACGGAGGGTCTGACGGTAAACGGCCCCAAAAATAGAAAAAGAAATACGATCCGGATCCTCAATATCCGGTGCCTCCCCGGGTAGAGGCTGCAGCCAGTCTCTGAATAGATGAACGTCGAAAGAAACTCGACGACAAGCTCTCGGTATGTCTCCTCAAAAGAAAGGTCAAAAAGACGCGACCATGGCGTGTCCTCACCGATGATGACCCTAGCTCGCTCGGCCTCATGCACCTCCTTGAGGAGGGCCCAATCCACCGCCGTACCCGGACCCATCTGCACCTCCCGGAGCTTCTGGCACCGGGAATAAGCCTCTGTATCGGGTGGAAAATCTAGAAAAGGATAGTGCGCAAAATCGTCTAGCTGATCCATCTGAATATCATCATCATAATCCGCCATATCTGATAATAATTAATTGTTTTTAATATTTTAATTTAAATAATAAATAATAATAATAATATATTGTTTAAATTTTAAATAATAAATAATAATATTTTTTTTTGAATAATAATAAATAATAATAATATATTGTATTTATTTTAAATAATAAATAATAATAATAATAATATTAATATATTGTTTTTATTATATTTTCTTTAATTGAATTAATTTATATAATTAATTTTTTTTTAAAATTAAAAACCTATACGCCACGTATAGGCTTATACGTGGCGTATAGGCGGTTGCCGGGTAAACAAAGCCATACGCAGGCCAAATAGGCCATACGCGGGCGAGTTGCCGGGTAAACCAAGCCATACGCGACCAAACTAGGCCATACGCAGGCATGTGACCGGGTAAATTGAGTCATACGCAGCGTATAGGCTTATACGTGGCGTGTGGCTTCATCTTCTACCTTAGATCAATTCAGAAGAACTATACGCCACGTATGGTCCTGTACGTGGCGAATAGTTCTTAATTTCAAACCTAAAAATCGCTAATCTACCCAGTTTTACCCGCTAATATTCAATAAAAACCTAACATTAATGATCGTGGGTTAAGACACGTACCTTTTCAAAGTTTTTTTGATGGCACAATCCAAATCAACGAGCATTTTATAAGCGGGTCGCGTATGATTTTGTGTTTGTTTTTTTGGTTCGTTTGGTACAATACGGGGCCAAAACCAGATAAATCAAATGTATATACGCCACGTATAGGGCAATACGTGGCGTATAGAATACCAAAGGTTAGGGAAGATACGCCACGTATTGATCTATACGTGGCGTATAGAAATTTGAATTTTGAAAAAATTTGAATTTTGAATTACTTATTATTATATTTAATTAACATTATAATTAGTTATAATTAAATAAAAATATTTAAAATGACAATAAAATTAATTTAAAAAGAATTACAATATAATTTTAAACAAATATCATCCGAGATTCATGAAATATTGTGGAAAACTAGATCTATTAGTGGCCATTATTTTCTTAAATCGTTCTATACGATCATTGTATATATTTTCCCATTTTGCTGCATCATCATTTCGGTGCAAATTCCAAAGTGCATTCGGCGTAGGAATCGGAAATTCTCCGTCTAACTTGACGTGGATGAAATGAGCATTTTTGACGTGAACTAACGATAAGACTTGATGTTGAGCGTGAACGTTAAGACCAAACCACAATGGAAAAAATGTTTGATTACCGTTGATGCTTAAAAGATGAACAATCACCCTAAATCTTTGAGCAATTAGGAGTCCTGCGTATGGCATCGACATCCAACGACTAACTGGTGCGGCTTTCACATCCTGCCAATCTATTGTGTGACGTAGCTTATCATACTCTTGAAAGGCGACTCTGTCAAAAACAGTTCTCCACCATTCCTCTTTATTGTCCATCTCATGTAGAAGTTGTTGTCGGACAAAGAGCCACCGATTTTAATTTAACCCTAAGCCCAAAGCTACCGATCGAAAACCACAGTTACCGTCGGGTTTTACATCCTGTATATGTGAAATGTACGGATAAAATAAAGAGGGTATCGAATCCTTAAAACATTTTATATTGTTAACCGCATCATTCCCCGTAATCAATGGAAACCCAAGATGGGCGTTATCATCTTGCGGTTGCTTTCCTTTATCCTTAATTGAACGACTGTGTTGAAAGACCGAACTCGCTTGTATAGAGTCTTATGACGCAATATACGAGCTGTGTCTCGCAGGGTCACATTTGCTTTGTTGGGATCCTGTGAATGAGTTGTTTCTCGCGACATTCTGTTTCCTTTGTTGTTGCTTTTTCAAAGTTGGACGACCGCGAGTATCTTCTTGTACCATAGGCGCTTTCTTGTTACTTTTGCTCGGAAAGACAACCCCTGCAATTCTTGACAGCATACTTCTTTTGACCTGATCGGGTTGTGACATAATTTTGTTTCTCACTTGACCCAGTACCTTATCCACGTCTACATTTTCATCATCGACAAACGACGGTTTTAAATCAAGTTTCCTCCAGAAGACGTCCACTGCATCTAGAGGGATTATGCCACCTGTATAATAATAATAATAATATATTGTATTTATTTTAAATAATAATAATAATAATAATAATATTAATATATTGTTTTTATTATATTTTTTTTTAATTGAATTAATTTATAATAATAATAATTAAATAGTCAGAACAGTTTACCTGTAGCTTCGATATTTGCTAGACGACAAGCACACGGCAACCCACAACTACTGAAAAGTTGGCACCCACACGTTGCATTTTGTTTCCGTATATTTGATAACATGTATCACTCGTTTTCTATCAAATCTAGAGCTTTATGTGAAACTTTACCGTGCAGGATATCAAACAATTGAATAGCTATGTGGCTGTCCATTTTCCTTATGATGCTTGTTCCAAACCCAAACTGTAAGTGATAATACTGATCTGATACAATTTCATCAACAAACCCAACAAGTCTATCTAGCGAGCTGTTAGCGTTTCTAAGATAGCTCTTTAAGAGCGAATGCTGGCTCTCGACTCGGTTCATTGTATATTGACCAAAATTGAGGTTTTTGTTGGACCACGCGGATACAAACTTTTCTTTATACGGGTCCAGCCAATTTTTAGTCACATAATCAATAACTCTTGGAAAAATATTTAATACTGAAAATATTAAATATTTAATATTTAAAACTTACTTCCTCGTTTGGCTGCGTACAGACGTTCGTAAAGTCGGTTGAAGTTGTACTGGTATATATCTGGCGTGGGAGACTCACATAATACCGACCATGAATACTTGAAAATTTTCCACTCTTCGTCTGTAAATGATGCCCTGCAATGTTTTGCGATATTCTCGTGTATGTGCCACCGACATAGGTTCTTGGAACAGCTCGGAAATATTTTATCACACGCGTTCATAAGAGCTTTGTCCCTGTCTGTTACTATCACACGCGGCTCCATACACTTTTGCAACATTGCTTTTATTTGAAGTAACACCGAGACGAAGTTTTCCTCCCGTTCTTTTGATATAAATGCATGAGCGACGCAAAACGACTGGTGTGTGGAGGTCACACCGACCACTTGGACAAATGGAAGTTTGTACATGTTTGTTTTGTATGTCGCGTCGATCATCAACACGTGCGGGAATGCACGCCACATCTCGTACGATTTCGGATGAACAAACAATATCTCCTCCACACTATTTGTGGCAGGGTCATGGTTCGGGCATGAGTCGGGTTATGGGTCGGGTCATGGGTCAGGGCATGGTTCGGTTCATGGGAAGGGTCATTGGTCAGTTCATGCGTTGGTTCATGGGTCGAAACAGTGGTTTACGGTGGCCTATTCATCGGACATGGGTGTCAGGAATAGTGGTGGTGGAGTGTGGTGGTGGAGGAAGGGTGGGAGGTTAGGGTGAAGAAAGGGAGTGTTTGGGATGAGTTTTATAATTTATAATCTTTGTTTTTAAAATTTTTTTTAATGTAAGGGTATTTTGATCATTTTTACACTCACTTAACAGATAAACTTAACTGACATCCAACTCAGGGGCCATGGGTGTTACACCACAGGGGCCAAAATTGTAATTTCTCATTCCTAAGGGTCAAAAGTAAAATCAGGTTATACCACAGGGGCCATCCATGTAATTAACTCTTAAAATTTTAAGGTTAGAAAGTAAGAAAACAAAAGGTTAAAGGGCTTAAAAGCAAGAATAAAAAAGAGTATACATGCATGCAAAGCATATGTAATGATCACCTTTTGAACTACCCATGGCAAAAAAACTCAAACCCGAAACATCTGAGACGGGTATACCTGAAACCCATCGGGTACGGGACCGGGTATCAAATTAGTTTTTAAATATTTCACGGCTATGGGACTAGCTGATACCCGACCCGATTACCCGAAATCACATACCCGTTTACCCGAACCATATACACGAATCATAAACCCAAAAGGTTTTAATTTTTATTTTTATTTTCCCTTAACTCTTGTCTTTTAATGCTTTATTTTATTAGGTTAATTATATGAAAATTTATTTTTTCTTTTGAAATATGTATTTGATGATATTAATGTATGTAATTTATTCATATTTAATATGTTATGAAAAATATAAAAATAGAGTCATAGAAATGTACACGACACATAACCGACGGGTATTGGCCGATACTAACGGCCAGTGGCGGATCCAGGAATTTAAGTTAGGGTGCCTAAAATGGGTTATGTTGGAACATGTTAGGTCACAACGGGTCAGGTAAATAAGTTTTACATTTTCATAACAAAAAAAAATAATCATGCACAAGAAGGAAAGCGAAAGTGAAATTATTCTAGATTTAATAAATCGCAATCCTTTAGCTCTAATAAATCGTAAAAAAAAAAAGCAATCTCTGAAACTTAAGATAAAACATGTGTTAAAGAATTAATAATAACATACCAATACACCGAATGACAACATAAATTTAAAATTTACGTTCATAAATATATGTAAAATAACTTTTTATCAACCGATGTAGTACAATGAACAATTATCGGCTAGTAATCATGACCTAAACATTTTTACCTTTTTTTAGTTTTTTTAAACCAAAGCATATTTCTAAAACACATTTGATGAAAAATGTTATATATATATATATATATATATATATATATATATTAATATCATAGGAAAAAAGAACTTATGAAAAAATCTAAACTTTAAATTAAATAATAAGTGATATAAACAAATAAAGTAAAATACGTAATAATACAACGTAGATATTTTTATACCAAGTAAAAGGAAAAATAAATAGAAATAACTGTTGATTACATATATATTTTAAACTAAAACTAGGCTAGTCTTTATCTAAATAGGTGTTGCTTTAAGACTATGCGTAGCACCTTCCACGCCTCCACGTCTCCATGTCCTCACCTCCTTCTCATTAGGCCACCTCACCAGTTGCAGCAGCACCCTCCTTGCGCCCGTGGCCACACTTACGCTTTCTCACAATTGCCCCTATGCCCCCTCTCACAACCGGGCGGCGCGGTGTTTCACGCCCCTCGCCCGCTCGACGTGGCTCACGCCCCTCCTCTCACCCCATCATTACACATAGTCTAAGTGTTATAGCAAAATACCTCTCGAGTGTTATAATGTCATTGACTACACACAACCCAAAATTCTAAAGTGAAAACTTAAATCGTGAAAAGAGCTTCTTTGTTTCATCTCCTTCAAACCAACTAACCAGGTGACGATGCTGCAGATCGCCGGAATAAATTCCCGTCAATCTTTCTTCACTCTTCACTTTTAAGGGTGCCTGGTAATAAAATGTTTGGGTGCCTAAAATTTTTTAGTTTAATTTTTAAGAAAATATACACTAATGGAGTCTTTTTGAGTTGGTGCCCTCCCACTCCCTGAGCTTCAAGTAAATCCGCCTCTGCTAACGGGCATACACGATACCCGCGGGTATGCCCGATACCCGACGGGTAATGAGCCGGGTATGAGATATAATTTTACAATCGGATATGAGTTTAGGATTATAGATATCCATCCCGAACCCGACCCATTGTCATCCCTATTTTGAACTCATTAATAGGCAAAAGAAAATTGTGTAATTTTATATTCTTGGTAAAACGAAAACATTAACTTTTGTTATTTATTTTTTTGTTATGAAAAAATTAAATTGATAAAGTAATCAATTAGCTTGTCCATCCAATAATATTAGGGATGATAATGGATCAAGTATGGGACGACTTTTGGTAGTCTTAATCCCAGGTCATATCTGATTATAAACCATGTATGTATCCGGTCCCATAACTCAATACTCGTTTGGTTTGCATGTATATTTATGCTCTTATGTGGTTCAATATTTCTTGGCGGGATGTCCATTAGCTGAAACTGATTTTAAACTCACTTTAAAAATCGACTTGAAATATTAAATACTCAACTACACTTCTAATTGTTCTATAATTTTAATAATCTTAAAGTTCTAATAACATCAATGATATTATATATTTTTTAGATTGTACAATATATTCGGGTAGATTGATTTCGATGATTGGACGGATATCAACTAATATCATTTCCGTCCCAAACCTGTCAAGACTTCTAAAACTATTCTCATACCCGAAATCTGGTCTAAATATTTCATTTTTTTGCCATCCTTGAATTAAGTCATTAGACATTTAGACTTATTTTTGCATGCGTCTTAATCACATAAAGATATTTAAAGTTTTAAACTTATATTCATCTATACTACCTAAGGTTATCCAGTGTGGGGAGTGGGAAGGGGCGTGGAAGCCCATTAAGGGCGTGAAACACCACCCCTTCCCATGTGAAAGGGGCGTGAAAGATGTTGCTGTGAGAATTCTCACGTGGCGTTGTCTCTCTCTCTCTCTCACACACACACACATACACACACTACTCATACCACTCGATTAAATTTTATAAAATAATTATTTTTCACACCACTTACTTTCACACGAGTATACACCTTACCATGTGAAAGTGGTGTGAAGGTGGCGGCCACGTGGCGTGCACTTTATTTTCACATGAGGTGTTTTCATATGGGGTATACCCTATGACCTAATAAACAACTAAACTATGGGGTACGTGTCACTTTCTGGTGCATTCTTAACAGTCTTTTATGCATCTCGCTTTTATTAAATAACTAGGTTAAAAACCCCGTGTATTATACGGGTTCAATAAATACAATATTATATACTTAGTAATAAAGATTTACATATTACATATTTATCACATATTACATAGTTTTTTAATACAAATATTAGAAACGTTATATAGTTATTTTTTAAAAATGTTTTATGAATAAACCATTTTTTTAAAATAAAAAACGTTTTATAAATTTTTTTTATAGAAATCATTATTATTTAATAGGAGAGAGGCGGAAAACAAAAAATTATAAAAAACAATTAAATAAAATTTGTGTTATTAATAGAAGAGAGGGGCGGGAAAAAATGATAAGGATGCATAGGAGAGTGGCAAGTGTCCCACAAAAACTTTTATTTATTAGAGCATCCGGCATACAAGTTCTAAACACGTCGTGATTTTTTTTAACATTGCTCCCTCGACCCGTAATGAGGGGCGTGATTATTGGGAGTGATTTTTTTTCACGGGCGTGATTAGTCTTTTTTTTCTCTCTACTTACACACTTTCTTTCATTTTCAAATTATTATGTTTTATTATTTAAATGAAATTTTAAAAAAACATTTAATTATCACACCACCTCAATCACTTGGATATTTCCCTTGCCAAGTGATGGATTGTGTGATAATGAAATGTGTGACGTGGCGCCACGTGTCGTGCATTTTATTATCACACCACACCCATATCACTTGGGTATAGGGCTGTTCAAAATGCTCGACGCTCGAAACTCGCTCGAACTCGTTCGAAAAATGCTCGGAAATATGCTCGTTTAATTTCGACTCGTAAACGACCCGAGCACGAGCAAAGGTACGCTCGCTTGTTGTTCATTCGGTTTGGCTCGAATTAATTTTTAATTTATATATATATATATATACATATAATTAATGAATTAATATTTTATACGTTTACAAATAACTCTTTTGGTCCGATCCATTATAGAACTTCTTATAGTTAGTCAAGAATAGCTCAACTTAAAACCTAAAATGAAAAAAACAACTTTAGTAATTACGTTACTTCACTAGTTCACGCTCAGAGCCTACTCCTAAATTTAAGTCTCAAATCGTCTATGCCTAAAATCTCTAACCATAATCGGACGTCACTCGCACGAGCAGCCTTTGCGGCTCTGCGATTCAAGTCTCAAATCGTCTCTCCCTCTTGTTTAGACGATCAGCCTTTGCAGCTCACGACCAGTGGCACCGAGCGTCGAGCAGGTTTTGCGGCTCTATAATTTGAAGGGCACACTACACAGTAGGACTGTCCAAATCGCTCGCCGCTCACTAGGAAAATTTAATGCTCCGATAATGCTCGTTCGATTTTCTGCTCGGTTGTAAACGAGTCGATTGGCTCGGTTCGGTTTGTAAACGAACCAAGCTTGAGCAAAGGTCCGCTCGGTTTGGTTCGGTTCGTGAACAACCCTACTTGGGTATACCCCTTGCTCTTATAGAGTATAGATGATACTAAAAGAATATATTTAAATATTTAATATAAATCTAATTATGTATACCTATTATTTAATTATGGATAGTTATTATATCATTAATCAAATAAATTTAATATAAATTAATATTTATCAATTAAATAAAAAAATTAATACCCAGTTGAAAAAAATCTTTTAAAAATCAACTTAACATAATTTATAACTGTTACGTCATATTTTAAATAAGGGGAAACACCACATAATAGTAACTAAGTTTTAAAAGTGTTCCAATTAGCTCATTCAGCAAAGTATACCCGAGGGTATACCAAGTGATAAGGGTCTCAAATGACGAAAAAGTGCACGCCACGTGGCGCAACGTCACATTCTTCAATTATCACACCATCCATCACTTGGCAAGGGAAATATTCAATTGATTGAGGTGGTGTGATCACACCATTCATTATAACGGTAATGTTGCTGTTGAACGGCTAAATGGGTTTCAATTCACGTGTTATTTTTATCACGCCAACCATCATCACGTCGTAAGGGGGCAATGTTCCCATGACCATCACACAGTGATTTTGTTTTCACATCGGATCACGCCGTGATTTGGGTTGATATACCGGATGATCTAATGTTTATGTAAAGACAAAAAATGGACACTTGGCAGGATGTGTGAGGACTAAGGTACACGGAATTTGACAATAAACAAAGGTTAATTATATTAATATTTGCCTTCTTTTTCCCTTGAGTCAGTATTTTAAAAGTTAAATAGTTTTAATAATTGAAGCAAAAGGTGGTACATGCACTTGTGTTTTAAATAACAACCACCTACTTATTACATCTTTAATACAATTTATTTACCGTTTCAAGAAAGTGATAATTTGGGAGCCTGAAAATCGTCCATATCACTGACGGATTTAGAAAAAAATGTTAGGGGTATCTAAAATTTCGTTCAGGAGTATCTGGATACATAAAACGGTAAAAAAAGAAAATCCCGCTGCGCGTCGAAAATTCTCACTACGCGTCGAAAGTTGAGGGGTATCGTCAGGTACCCCTCGCCTCTTCAAAGATCCGCCCTGGTCCATATGATCACGTTAAAGAAATATCACGTAAACGTCAGAAAATTAAAAAAGGAAATTTTAAAATAAAACCAATAAGAGAGCAAAGCGTCATTAAGGGCCGCGGGTGTGGCTTCGATATGGGTGAGGGAAGGAATGGGAGTGGGCCGAGTGGCTGAGGTGGAGAGTGAGTTGGCATAGAGCGACAGAGTTATCTTGAGTAAACGTGTTGTCTAAATACAGTGGCGAAGCTTAAAGAAAAACGCAGGGGGTCGGGATTTTTTTTTCTTATCAGGAGGCCGGAACTATAAACTTAGCTGAAACTGATTTTAAACTCACTTTAAAAATCGACTTGAAATATTAAATACTCAACTACACTTCTAACTGTTCTATAATTTTAATAATCTTAAAGTTCTAATAACATCAATGATATTATATATTTTTTAGATTGTACAATATATTCGGGTAGATTGGTTTGGATGATTGGACGGATATCAACTAATCTCGTTTCCGTCCCAAACATGTCAAGACTTCTAAAACTATTCTCATACCCGAAATCTGGTCTAAACATTTCATTTTTTTGCCATCCTTGAATTAAGTCATTAGACATTTAGACTTATTTTTGCATGCGTCTTAATCACATAAAGATATTTAAAGTTTTAAACTTATATTCATCTATACTACCTAAGGTTATCCAGTGTGGGGAGTGGGAAGGGGCGTGGAAGCCCATTAAGGGCGTGAAACACCACCCCTTCCCGTGAAAGTGGCGTGAAAGATGTTGCTGTGAGAATTCTCATGTGGCGTTGTCTCTCTCTCTCTCACACACACACACACATACACACACTACTCATACCACTCGATTAAATTTTATAAAATAATTATTTTTCACACCACTTACTTTCACACGGGTATACACCTTACCATGTGAAAGTGGTGTGACGGTGGCGGCCACGTGGCGTGCACTTTATTTTCACATGAGGTGTTTTCATATGGGGTATACCCTATGACATAATAAACAACTAAACTATGGGGTACGTGTCACTTTCTGGTGCATTCTTAACAGTCTTTTATGCATCTCTCTTTTATTAAATAACTAGGTTAGAAACCCCGTGTATTACACGGGTTCAATAAATACAATATTATATACTTAGTAATAAAGATTTACATATTACATATTTATCACATATTACATAGTTTTTTAATACAAATTTTAGAAACGTTATATAGTTATTTTTTAAAAATGTTTTATGAATAAACCATTTTTTTTAAATAAAAAACGTTTTATAAATTTTTTTTATAGAAATCATTATTATTTAATAGGAGAGAGGCGGAAAACAAAAAATTATAAAAAACAATTAAATAAAATTTGTGTAATTAATAGAAGAGAGGGGCGGGAAAAAATGATAAGGATGCATAGGATAGTGGCAAGTGTCCCACAAAAACTTTTATTTATTAGAGCATCCGGCATACAAGTTCTAAACACGTCGTGATTTTTTTTAACACTGCCCCCTTGATCCATAATGAGGGGCGTGATTATTGGGAGTGATTTTTTTTCACGGGCGTGATTAGTCTTTCTTTTCTCTCTACTTACACACTTTCTTTCATTTTCAAATTATTATGTTTTATTATTTAAATGAAATTTAAAAAAAAACATTTAATTATCACACCACCTCAATCACTTGGATATTTCCCTTGCCAAGTGATGGATTGTGTGATAATGAAAATGTGTGACGTGGCGCCACGTGTCGTGCATTTTATTATCACACCACACCCATATCACTTGGGTATAGGGCTGTCCAAAATGCTCGACGCTCGAAACTCGCTCGAACTCGTTCGAAAAATGCTCGGAAATATGCTCGTTCGATTTCGGCTCGTAAACGACCCGAGCACGAGCAAAGGTACGCTCGCTTGTTGTTCATTCGGTTTGAGTCGAATTAATTTTTAATTTATATATATATATATATATATATACATATAATTAATGAATTAATATTTTATACGTTTACAAATAACTCTTTTGGTCCAATCCATTATAAAACTTCTTATAGTTAGTCAAGAATAGCTCAACTTAAAACCTAAAATGAAAAAAATAACTTTAGTAATTACGTTACTTCACTAGTTCACGCTCAGAGCCTACTCCTAAATTTAAGTCTCAAATCGTCGCTGCCTAAAATCTCTAACCATAATCGGACGTCACCCGCACGAGCAGCCTTTGCGGCTATGCGATTCAAGTCTCAAATCGTCTCTCTCTCTTGTTCAGACGATCAGCCTTTGCAGCTCACGACCAGTGGCACCGAGCGTCGAGCAGCTTTTGCGGCTCTATAATTTGAAGGGCACACTACACAGTAGGACTGTCCAAATCGCTCGCCGCTCACTAGGAAAATTTAATGCTCCGATAATGCTCGTTCGATTTTCTGCTCGGTTGTAAACGAGTCGATTGGCTCGGTTCGGTTTGTAAACGAACCAAGCATGAGCAAAGGTCCGCTCGGTTTGGTTCGGTTCGTGAACAACCCTACATGGGTATACCCTTTGCTCTTATAGAGTATAGATGATACTAAAAGAATATATTTAAATATTTAATATAAATCTAATTATGTATACCTATTATTTAATTATGGATAGTTATTATATCATTAATCAAATAAATTTAATATGAATTAATATTTATCAATTAAATAAAAAAAATTAATACCCAGTTGAAAAAAATCTTTTAAAAATCAACTTAACATAATTTATAACCGTTACGTCATATTTTAAATAAGGGGAAACACCAAATAATAGTAACCAAGTTTTAAAAGTGTTCCAATTAGCTCATTCAGCAAAGTATACCCGAGGGTATACCCAAGTGATAAGGGTCTCAAATGACGAAAAAGTGCACGTCACGTGGCGCAACGTCACATTCTTCAATTATCACACCATCCATCACTTGGCAAGGGAAATATTCAATTGATTGAGGTGGTGTGATCACACCATTCATTACAACGGTAATGTTGCCGTTGAACGGCTAAATGGGTTTCAATTCACGTGTGATTTTTTGTCACGCCAACCATTATCACGCCGTAAGGGGGCAATGTTCCCATGACCATCACACCGTGATTTTGTTTTCACATCGGATCACGCCGTGATTTGGGTTGATATACCGGATGATCTAATGTTTATGTAAAGACAAAAAATGGACACTTGGCAGGAGGTGTGAGGACTAAGGTACACGGAATTTGACAATAAACAAAGGTTAATTATATTAATATTTGCCTTCTTTTTCCCTTGAGTCAGTATTTTAAAAGCAAAAGGTGGTACATGCCCTTGTGTTTTAAATAACAACCACCTACTTATTACATCTTTAATACTATTTATTTACCGTTTCAAGAAAGTGATAATTTGGGAGCCTGAAAATCGTCCATATCAGTGACGGATTTAGGAAAAAAATTTAGGGGTATCTAAAATTTCGTTCAGGGGTATCTGGATTCATAAAACGGTAAAAAAAAAAATCTCGCTGCACGTCGAAAATTCTCACTACGCGTCGAAAGTTGAGGGGTACCGTCAGGTACCCCTCGCCTCTTCATAGATCCGCCCCTAGTCCATATAATCACGTTAATCGAAATTTGATAAAGAAATATCACGTTGTAAACGTCTGAAAATTAAAAAAAGGAAATTTTAAAATAAAACCAATAAGAGAGCAAAGCGTCATTAAGGGCCGCGGGTGTGGCTTCGATATGGGTGAGGGAAGGAATGGGAGTGGGCCGAGTGGCTGAGGTGGAGAGTGAGTTGGCACAGAGCGACAGAGTTATCTTGAGTAAACGTGTTGTCTAAATACAGTGGCGAAGCTTGAAGAAAAACGCAGGGGGGTCGAGATTTTTTTTTCTTATCAGGGGGCCGGAACTATAAAATTTTCGGCCGAATACATATAAATTAACACTATTGTGTGAAAAATCGGAGGGGGGCCGGGGCCCCCGGGCCCTCACAAAGATTCGCCCCTGCCTAAATAACTATTATTTAACAAAATTATCATTTTAAATGGTATAAATGATTACATTCAATCAAGATATATTGTGTGGTTCAAATTAACTACTTTTATGTAAAACTTAACCACATTTTCACAAATTATTATAATATGTGTGAAGTGTTGTTAGTTATCGGTCTAATCGTCCAAAAAGTATTTAACTTTCGCGTGAATGTCTAATCGACACAAACATTTCTAAGTTTTAAGCAAATCGTCTAACTTATTAATTTGTTATTGGTTGTCAATCTATTCAACTCAAAAGTAATTGACTTTTTTTTTAACGGCAAATTTTTATTCTATTTTTTTTTCTGTACGTGTTGGATTAGGTTAGAACTCATAACCTTTTGGTTGTGGGACTCTCTTCTTACCACTACAGCCCAACTTCCCACCCAAGTAATTGATTAAGACATGTCAATTTGTTAGATCATAGGCGTTTTTAGGAAGAGATATGGGTAGGGTGAAGAAGAGAGGATGTGGTGGTGTTCATAGTGAAGAACGTTGGTTTTGGAGAATGTGACGAGAAGAAAGCAGAGAGAAGAGAGAGGGTTGATTTTAGGGAGAGAGAAAGTGGTGTGAGTGGGGAAAGAGATGGGGTGTTTAGACATGTGTCACGTGAATATGTTTTTAGCCCCTAAAACCACCCTAATTGAATATGCTCTCAGTAGGTTTATAACTATCTAGGCACCAAGTAGTTTTTCAGAACCAGCTCGGACAGGCCGTCAGTCCGGTTACGCATACTTGGACCATTTTTATTTGAACCGGTTGGACTGGTCAGCTGGGTAAATCGGACTAGTTGGTAGAACCGGATTTCAGGTTTTTTTTATTTTTTTCTTGAAAAAACTTATTTTCTAACTAATTTAATATTTCAGGATCTATATTCTATACATTTAACACTTCACATTTTATTAAAATTGTAACTCAACATCAAAAATATAGTCCCACATAAAATTGTAAGTCAACATAAAAAATACATCATTATTCTATACACAACCACTAGTTTAGCCTAGTGGCAAAGATGTATACACAAGACTTCACTAATATGAGAAGATCTTGGGTTCATGTCTCACTTGTGACAAAAAAATGGTCCAGGTTGGCCTAGGGGGTTTTCTCACCTATGATGTGTTTCCTCCTGCTAGAGTTGGAGATAATCGGGTGGGTCAGTGACCCCTCAGTGTTCCAAATTTCCATTAAAAAAATCAAAAATATAGTATTTTCATATTTTGTATTAAATTAATAATCTTAGTTTTCTATTATTTATGACGTCAATTCTAGAATTCGATCCGACTGGTGAACCGATAAAACAACCGGTTCATAGTCCGGTTTAAAAAAGATTGGGATTTCCTTTTGATCATAATTGTAACACTCATATTAATATTTTTTTTTAAGTTGTAAAAAAAGCAAATAAAGAATGAGAGCCGTTGAAGGGCAATTTGGGAAAGTGTGGTTTAGACGCTTTACTGGCACCACCACCCACACACTGACACACAAACCATATGGGTGATGGGTTGTGCCTTGGTACTTGCGGTAAACACACAACAAATCATGCACCCCAAAATGGCAATTGGTTCCGTACAGATATAGCCATGCATTTTCTTTTTCATAAAAGAATAATTTTTTTTTTTTTTTTGAGACGTGTGAGTTGAGCCTATTCAAAAAGAATAAAATTATAATAAAAACATCAATGATCTTTTATATTCAATGTAAAATATTATAACCAATATATAAATTGTGTTACATGTTTTTAGTGCGAATGGATTTTTTTTATTTGATTTAATGTATAAGTTGTATCCAATTTCTAAAGAAAATGCTAATCATAAACTTTTACTTTTATGATTAAAAATAAAATCCTATAATATTTATTTGTTGCTGTTCAAAAAAAAAATTTATAGTTATTTGTAAAGACCAATAATTCATGTGTAAAGTCATATTAAGGGTTTTAACTAGGGCTCGCATCACATGTCAGACAGACACGATAAGACACGACATGATAATCTGTTATGTTCACTATTTACAAAACTCTAAAATTTAAAGATGGAGATAGAGATCCTAAATCTTAAGACTAAACATAATACTAGTGTGATGGCTAGGGCGTGATGCCACCTCACCCACCACGGGCGTGAAACACCGCACCGGGTGGGGGTGAGGGGGTGTGATGGGTTGAAGGTGGTGGTGTTCACGGCGTGGGGGACGTTTTTTTTAACCGTTGGGGCTGTTGGGATTGCATTAATTTAAAAAAAAAATTGGAGCCGTTGGGATTGCATTTATTTAAAAAAAAACTATTTTTTAAATTTACCCTGTATAAATACCAACCAAAAGAACAAATTTTATACACAATATTTATTCATTCTCCTCTCTATTTTTTTATAAAAATTACAAAAAGTTTTTTTTTAATCTTATGTTGTTTTTTTAATATTTCGTTTTAATTTTAATATTATGTTGTTTATTAAATATTATATTGTTTTTTGTAATATTACGTTTTAATTTTAGTATTAATTAAATTAAAAAATAATAATTATGTAATTATTACAAAACTGGCCACCTTCACCCCACCATTACACACTTGGGTGAATGTGAGTGTGAGTTCTGGCATTGTCTACGTGGCTCCTACGTGACACATGGTGTGCTCTCACCTTCACACTAGCATTACTCTTAAGGTCTGTTTGGTATGGGGTAATGGAATGGACGTGGGAATGGAATGGACGAAAGAATGAAATGGAGAAGGGAATGAAATAGACCATTGTCATTCTATTGTCCTATTTGGTTAACCTATGAAAATGGAATGACTCATCACTTCATGTTGTTTTCTAGGCAGGAAAATACGAATGAATGTAATACAATTCATTAAAAATGACAAAAATACTCCAAAAAAATACTCGGGTCATGTGTCGGGCATGAGTCGGGTCATGGGTCAGGGCATGGTTCGGTTCATGGGAAGGGTCATTGGTCAGTTCATGCGTTGGTTCATGGGTCGAAACAGTGGTTTACGGTGGCCTATTCATCGGACATGGGTGTCAGGAATAGTGGTGGTGGAGTGTGGTGGTGGTGGAGGAAGGGTGGGAGGTTGGGGTGAAGAAAGCGAGTGTTTGGGATGGGTTTTATAATTTATAATCTTTGTTTTTAAATTTTTTTTAATGTAAGGGTATTTTGGTCATTTTTACACTCACTTAACGGATAAACTTAACTGACATCCAACTCAAGGGCCATGGGTGTTACAATCGTGCAAACTATTTGGCCGAAATTGTAATTTCTCATTTCTAAGGGTCAAAAGTGAAATCAGATTATACCACAGGGGCCATCCATGTAATTAACTCTTAAAATTTTAAGGTTAGAAAGTAAGAAAACAAAAGGTTAAAGGGCTTAAAAGCAAGAATAACAAAGAGTATACATGCATTGCAAAGCATATGTAATGATCACCTTTTGAACTATCCATGGCAACAAAACTCAAACTCGAAACATCTGAGACGGGTATACCTGAAACTCATCGGGTACGGGACCGGGTATCAAATTAGTTTTTAAATATTTCACGGCTATGGGACTAGCTGATACCCGACCCGATTACCCGAAATCACATACCCGTTTACCCGAACCATATACACGAATCATAAACCCAAAAGGTTTTAATTTTTATTTTTATTTTCCCTTAACTCTTGTCTTTTAATGCTTTATTTTATTAGGTTAATTATATGAAAAATTATTTTTTCTTTTGAAATATGTATTTGATGATATTAATGTATGTAATTTATTCATATTTAATATGTTATGAAAAATATAAAAATAGAGTTATAGAAATGTACACGACACATAACCGACGGGTATTGGCCGATACTAACGGCCAGTGGCGGATCCAGGAATTTAAGTTAGGGTGCCTAAAATGGGTTATGTTGGAACATGTTAGGTCACAACGGGTCAGGTAAATAAGTTTTACATTTTCATAACAAAAAAAATAATAATCATGCACAAGAAGGAAAGCGAAAGTGAAATTATTCTAGATTTAATAAATCGCAATCCTTTAGCTCTAATAAATCGTAAAAAAAAAAATCAATCTCTGAAACTTAAGATAAAACATGTGTTAAGAATTAATAATAACATACCAATACACCGAATGACAACATAAATTTAAAATTTACGTTCATAAATATATGTAAAATAACTTTTTATCAACCGATGTAGTACAATGAACAATTATCGGCTAGTAATCATGACCTAAACATTTTTACCTTTTTTTTAGTTTTTTTAAACCAAAGCATATTTCTAAAACACATTTGATGAAAAATGTTATATATATATATTAATATCATAGGAAAAAAGAACTTATGAAAAAATCTAAACTTTAAATTAAATAATAAGTGATATAAACAAATAAAGTAAAATACGTAATAATACAACGTAGATATTTTTATACCAAGTAAAAGGAAAAATAAATAGAAAATAACTGTTGATTACATATATATTTTAAAGTAAAACTAGGCTAGTCTTTATCTAAATAGGTGTTGCTTTAAGACTATGCGTAGCACCTTCCACGCCTCCACTTCTTCACGTCCTCACCTCCTTCTCATTAGGCCACCTCACCAGTTGCTGCAGCACCCTCCTTGCGCCCGTGGCCACACTTACGCTTTCTCACAATTGCCCCTATGCCCCCTCTCACAACCGGGCGACGCGGTGTTTCACGCCCCTCATCTCACTCCATCATTACATATAGTCTAAGTGTTATAGCAAAATACCTCTCGAGTGTTATAATGTCATTGGCTACACACAACCCAAAATTCTAAAGTGAAAACTTAAATCGTGAAAAGAGCTTCTTTGTTTCATGTCCTTCAAACCAACTAACCAGGTGACGATGCTGCAGATCGCCGAAATAAATTCCCGTCAATCTTTCTTCACTCTTCACTTTTAAGGGTGCCTGGTAATAAAATGTTTGGGTGCCTAAAATTTTTTAGTTTAATTTTTAAGAAAATATACACTAATGGAGTCTTTTTGAGTTGATGCCCTCCCACCCCCTGAGCTTCAAGTAAATCCGCCTCTGCTAACGGGCATACACGATACCCGCGGGTATGCCCGATACCCGACGAGTAATGAGCCGTGTAAGATAATGAAATACTGGCTTCTTATTATTGAATGGTTAGGTTACAATATATAGAGATCACAAAGAACCCTAGAAACCTAACTGAGCCCGCGGGCTCATACTTATAAACCCTAATCTGATAATACTGTCCAGTACTCCCCCGCAGTCAGAGCGGAAGGAAACCAGAAGCTCAGACTGAAAAATAAAAAACATAAAAAAACCAAAAAATAAGAGAAACTAGCTTCAACTTGGAAATTCAAACTTCTGCCAAGAAATCCATAATTTGCTTGATATGACATCTTTGTTTGACAGATTCTGTCATCCATAATCTTTCAAAAAATTGCATAGCAATGGACCGTAGTACTGGTCTTCAAAAACATGTGGATGTGGGGCTGAATTTGACACAAATATTACCAATTTTGTTGGGATTATGCGGTTGTAGTTCATTGGTTCTTGGTTCCCGGAATGATAAACACGATCAAGAGATGATCGGCTATAGGTAAGTCAACAACTGGCGACCGTAGTCGTGCGGCGGTGTGTCGAGGCTAGCAGGCGTCGGTCTCTTGGATCCATAGATCAAGAGAGGAGATACATAGATCTAAAAAGAAAAAGAAAGCAAGGCCGGTGACCGTGGTCAAGCGGCGGTCTCTTGGATCCGTAGTAGATCACGAGATGAGATCCATAGATCTAAAAAGAAAAAAAATCTAATCAAACCGTAGTTTGAGATCGGTGGCCGTGGACCGTGGTCCTTGGTGCGGCTAAAACTACGATAAAAAAAAGGAAAAGAAAAAGAAGTGGCAGTTGCAATTTAGGAGCTATAATTCAGTAACGAACCAAGAGAACCATGATGAATAAGTAAAAATATAACCCAACCCATGTGAAAATAATCACCGGTCAAAAACACAGATAAATAACTGCCCCATGATAACAAGATAACACTTGTCAACCGTAACAAACCCGATTTGAAAGAGCTGTCAAAAACAAAAAAAAACCCAACCATTTGGATGGCCGAAAAAAAAAACTCAACCGTACAGCAGAAATATTTTAATTAACTCAGCGTAGAACTAGATCCAAAAAGCTTCTGAATAAGCAATTGATGGACATCAAGCCATGAGCAATTATAAGTGGCCATTAAAATAGAGCAGCGGCAGAAATCAAGAAACTTTATTAAAAATAAAAAATAAACCAACGAAGCAAAGAAGGGAATGGACAGGACGGCCGCAATGGCGTCCTGTCTAGGGATTGTATCAAGTTGCGACGGCTAGGGTTTGTATGTATGTGTGTGGCGCAGCGAAGGTGGTAGAGAGCCTAGGTGGCTCTGATACCATGTAAGATAATGAAATACTGGCTTCTTATTATTGAATGGT
Source organism: Smallanthus sonchifolius (assembly GCA_023525975.1). Lineage (NCBI taxonomy): Eukaryota > Viridiplantae > Streptophyta > Magnoliopsida > Asterales > Asteraceae > Smallanthus > Smallanthus sonchifolius. The sequence continues at coordinate 82,938,411 of CM042032.1, read as the reverse complement.
TAGGTTACAATATATAGAGATCACAAAGAACCCTAGAAACCTAACTGAGCCCGCGTGCTCATACTTACAAACCCTAATCTGATAATACTGTCCGGTACTCCCCCGCAGTCAGAGCGGAAGGAAACCAGAAGCTCAGACAGAAAAATAAAAAACATAAAAAAAACAAAAAATAAGAGAAACTAGCTTCAACTTGGAAATTCAAACTTCTGCCAAGAAATCCATAATTTGCTTGATATGACATCTTTGTTTGACAGATTCTGTCATCCATAATCTTTCAAAAAATTGCATAGCAATGGACCGTAGTACTGGTGTTCAAAAGCATGTGGATGTGGGGCTGAATTTGACACAAATATTACCAATTTTGTTGGGATTATGCGGTTGTAGTTCATTGGTTCTTGGTTCCCGGAATGATAAACACAATCAAGAGATGATCGGCTATAGGTAAGTCAACAACTGGCGACCGTAGTCGTGTGGCGGTGTGTCGAGGCTAGCAGGCGTCGGTATCTTGGATCCATAGATCAAGAGAGGAGATACATAGATCTAAAAAGAAAAAGAAAGCAAGGCCGGTGACCGTGGTCAAGCGGCGGTCTCTTGGATCCGTAGTAGATCACGAGATGAGATCCATAGATCTAAAAAGAAAAAAAAATCTAATCAAACCGTAGTTTGAGATCGGTGGCCGTGGACCGTGGTCCTTGGTGCGGCTAAAACTACGATAAAAAAAAGGAAAAGAAAAAGAAGTGGCAGTTGCAATTTAGGAGCTATAATTCAGTAACGAACCAAGAGAACCATGATGAATAAGTAAAAATATAACCCAACCCATGTGAAAATAATCACCGGTCAAAAACACAGATAAATAACTGCCCCATGATAACAAGATAACACTTGTCAACCGTAATAAACCCGATCTGAAAGAGCTGTCAAAAACAAAAAAAAAACCAACCATTTGGATGGCCGAAAAAAAAAACTCAACCGTACAGCAGAAATATTTTAATTAACTCAGCGTAGAACTAGATCCAAAAAGCTTCTGAATAAGCAATTGATGGACATCAAGCCATGAGCAATTGTAAGTGGCCATTAAAATAGAGCAGCGGCAGAAATCAAGAAACTTTATTAAAAATAAAAAATAAACCAACGAAGCAAATAAGGGAATGGACAGGACGGCCGCAATGGCGTCCTGTCTAGGGATTGTATCAAGTTGCGACGGCTAGGGTTTGTATGTATGTGTGTGGCGCAGCGAAGGTGGTAGAGAGCCTAGGTGGCTCTGATACCATGTAAGATAATGAAATACTGGCTACTTATTATTGAATGGTTAGGTTACAATATATAGAGATCACAAAGAACCCTAGAAACCTAACTGAGCCCGCGGGCTCATACTTATAAACCCTAATCTGATAATACTGTCCGGTACTCCCCCGCAGTCAGAGCGGAAGGAAACCAGAAGCTCAGACTGAAAAATAAAAAACATAAAAAAAACTAAAAATAAGAGAAACTAGCTTCAACTTGGAAATTCAAACTTCTGCCAAGAAATCCATAATTTGCTTGATATGACATCTTTGTTTGACAGATTCTGTCATCCATAATCTTCCAAAAAATTGCATAGCAATGGACCGTAGTACTGGTCTTCAAAAGCATGTGGATGTGGGGCTGAATTTGACACAAATATTACCAATTTTGTTGGGATTATGCGGTTGTAGTTCATTGGTTCTTGGTTCCCGGAATGATAAACACGATCAAGAGATGATCGGCTATAGGTAAGTCAACAACTGGCGACCGTAGTCGTGTGACGGTGTGTCGAGGCTAGCAGGCGTCGGTCTCTTGGATCCATAGATAACAACCACCTACTTATTACATCTTTAATACTATTTATTTACCGTTTCAAGAAAGTGATAATTTGGGAGCCTGAAAATCGTCCATATCAGTGACGGATTTAGGAAAAAATTTCAGGGGTATCTAAAATTTCGTTCAGGGGTATCTGGAAACATAAAACGGTAAAAAAAAAAATCCCGCTGCGCGTCGAAAATTCTCACTACGCGTCGAAAGTTGAGGGTACCGTCAGGTACCCCTCGCCTCTTCATAGATCCGCCCCTGGTCCATATGATCACGTTAATCGAAATTTGATAAAGAAATATCACGTTGTAAACGTCTGAAAATTAAAAAAAGGAAATTTTAAAATAAAACCGATAAGAGAGCAAAGCGTCATTAAGGGCCGCGGGTGTGGCTTCGATATGGGTGAGGGAAGGAATGGGAGTGGGCCGAGTGGCTGAGGTGGAGAGTGAGTTGGCACAGAGCGACAGAGTTATCTTGAGTAAACGTGTTGTCTAAATACAGTGGCGAAGTTTGAAGAAAAACGCAGAGGGGTCGAGATTTTTTTTTCTTATCAGGGGGCCGGAACTATAAAATTTTCGGCAGAATACATATAAATTAACACTATTGTGTGAAAAATCGGAGGGGGGCCGGGGCCCCGGGCCCACACAAAGATTCGCCCCTGCCTAAATAACTATTATTTAACAAAATTATCATTTTAAATGGTATAAATGATTACATTCAATCAAGATATATTATGTGGTTCAAATTAACTACTTTTATGTAAAACTTAACCACATTTTCACAAATTATTATAATATGTGTGAAGTGTTGTTAGTTATCGGTCTAATCGTCCAAAAAGTATTTAACTTTCGCGTGAATGTCTAATCGACACAAACATTTCTAAGTTTTAAGCAAATCGTCTAACTTATTAATTTGTTATTGGTTGTCAATCTATTCAACTCAAAAGTAATTGACTTTTTTTTTAACGGCAAATTTTTATTCTATTTTTTTTTCTGTACGTGTTGGATTAGGTTAGAACTCATAACCTTTTGGTTGTGGGACTCTCTTCTTACCACTACAGCCCAACTTCCCACCCAAGTAATTGATTAAGACATGTCAATTTGTTAGATCATAGGCGTTTTTAGGAAGAGATATGGGTAGGGTGAAGAAGAGAGGATGTGGTGGTGTTCATAGTGAAGAACGTTGGTTTTGGAGAATGTGACGAGAAGAAAGCAGAGAGAAGAGAGAGGGTTGATTTTAGGGAGAGAGAAAGTGGTGTGAGTGGGGAAAGAGATGGGGTGTTTAGACATGTGTCACGTGAATATGTTTTTAGCCCCTAAAACCACCCTAATTGAATATGCTCTCAGTAGGTTTATAACTATCTAGGCACCAAGTAGTTTTTCAGAACCAGCTCGGACAGGCCGTCAGTCCGGTTAAGCATACTTGGACCATTTTTATTTGAACCGGTTGGACTGGTCAGCTGGGTAAATCGGACTAGTTGGTAGAACCGGATTTCAGGTTTTTTTTATTTTTTTCTTGAAAAAACTTATTTTCTAACTAATTTAATATTTCAGGATCTATATTCTATACATTTAACACTTCACATTTTATTAAAATTGTAACTCAACATCAAAAATATAGTCCCACATAAAATTGTAAGTCAACATAAAAAATACATCATTATTCTATACACAACCACTAGTTTAGCCTAGTGGCAAAGATGTATACACAAGACTTCACTAATATGAGAAGATCTTGGGTTCATGTCTCACTTGTGACAAAAAAATGGTCCAGGTTGGCCTAGGGGGTTTTCTCACCTATGATGTGTTTCCTCCTGAGAGAGTTGGAGATAATCGAGTGGGTCAGTGACCCCTCAGTGTTCCAAATTTCCATTAAAAAAATCAAAAATATAGTATTTTCATATTTTGTATTAAATTAATAATCTTAGTTTTCTATTATTTATGACGTCAATTTTAGAATTCGATCCGACTGGTGAACCGATAAAACAACCGGTTCATAGTCCGATTTAAAAAAGATTGGGATTTCCTTTTGATCATAATTGTAACACTCATATTAATATTTTTTTTTAAGTTGTAAAAAAAGCAAATAAAGAATGAGAGCCGTTGAAGGGCAATTTGGGAAAGTGTGGTTTAGACGCTTTACTGGCACAACCACCCACACACTGACACACAAACCATATGGGTGATGGGTTGTGCCTTGGCACTTGCGGTAAACACACAACAAATCATGCACCCCAAAATGGCAATTGGTTCCTTACAGATATAGCCATGCATTTTCTTTTTCATAAAAGAATAAAATTATTATTATTTTTTTTTTGAGACGTGTGAGTTGAGCCTATTCAAAAAGAATAAAATTATAATAAAAACATCAATGATCTTTTATATTCAATGTAAAATATTATAACCAATATATAAATTGTGTTACATGTTTTTAGTGCGAATGGATTTTTTTTATTTGATTTAATGTATAAGTTGTATCCAATTTCTAAAGAAAATGCTAATCATAAACTTTTACTTTTATGATTAAAAATAAAATCCTATAATATTTATTTGTTGCTGTTCAAAAAAAAAATTTATAGTTATTTGTAAAGACCAATAATTCATGTGTAAAGTCATATTAAGGGTTTTAACTAGGGCTCGCATCACATGTCAGACACGACACGATAAGACACGACACGATAATCTGTTATGTTCAACACGAACACGGCACGATAACTAATCGTGTCATTTTTTCCAAACACGAACACGACCTGTTTAGAAACATGTCACCTGTTAAGCGACCTGTTTAGACACCCGTTAAGAAAAAATGCCAAAACTTCATAAAAATTTAAAAATTCGAATCATAACATCCATTAACATAATACATCATAAACCTTTAAAAAAAAACCCATAAAAGTCATATCAAAATATCAATCAAGGACATTAACAGTAAAATATAAAACATTCATTGGGCTTGGATTGGGCCTAGAATCTAGATGCAAATAGTATGTTAAGTGTTAACATGTCACTAACGTGTCTTAACAGGTTAACATGTCTTTAACCTGTTTAGACACGAATTTAACCGTGTCTTGACGTGTCGACCTGTTTAAGACACGAAACCTGTTAAGGTTAAACACGTGACATGTTAATTACGTGTCGTGTCGTGTCGTGTTAACAGATCCGTGTCAAAAATTGCAAGCCCTAGTTTTAACCTCAAAAGCTTTCAGAAATTATCATTTATATTGAAAAACATTAGGAATTGAACAGTAACTTTAATATATATATATATATATATTTACTCAACCGTTTAGATTCAGCTTCCTACCGTATAAATTAGAGTTAGTCTACGTTTCAACGCCGCCGTAACGCAGAGTGGTTCGAGTTACTATATGTTTCGACGCCGCCGCAAAAATTAATTATTAATTATGTGATATTTTATAATTACCTTACAGGCCCCAGGCAACAACTAACGTCCTCATACAGGTCGTATGACATGGCAAAAATAGCCATACCGGCTGCATGAATTCGTCAGGTGTCATGTCAGTCACTTTTATATCATACGTGCCGTCATACGACTTGTATTAAAAAAACTATTGTCCGTATGATGTACCATACCGCTCTAACATATTATACGGCCAATATGATCATTTTCTTGATATGACACGGCCTCATACAAGCAAGTGGTGTCAGTATAAAGTGTCAATGGTGTTTGTTTAGACGCAGAATTACACCGATCCTTCTGGTTAAGTGGTATCTCGATGACTTTTCAAATGGAAGCTCATGAGTTCGAGTCTCGTTTGGGATAAAATGTTATAGGTTGAGCCAAATGGTTTTTCCAGTTATGGATTTCCTCCTGAATGATGTGGGGCCGGTTCACCACACTTTGTTATTCGGACGGAAGGGTGATTCCGTGTGTCCGGGCTTTTGACACTAAAAAAAGACGCAGAAATACTTTATAAAAAGAATCAGAAGTTTTACTGACAGGTTGTTGTGGATGCTGTCGTTACAGTTTAGCTTCTCTTCCCCACCGTTACCCTTATGCTGCACTCCACTCATATAATTATAAACGTTTTAATTTCTCTCAAATGTCGTATCTGGGAGGGTGCTCCCATTTTCAATAATTTATTATTATTCCCATTCTCTCAATCTGTTACTGATCGGCGATATACAGTTCTAGTGCTGATTTAACCTAATGGAAGCCCCAACCACCGTGGAGGATTGTTGTGTCAAAGTAGCGGTACACTTACGACCGCTTATCGGAGATGAAAAGCTTCAAGGTTGTACAGATTGTGTCGCCGTCGTTCCGGGGAAACCTCAGGTTAACGGATTATCCAGTAGATCTTAATGTCAAGTATCAATTACTCGAATTTCGACTACTTTAATTGCAAATCAAAATTCATTTTAATTTGGCCGATAATAATCTATATTGACAATTTGACCTATGATACTAGTACCTTTCATTTTCATCACAGTCACACTTGATTTTCTCTCGATTTCTCTCGTACATTTCACCAATTCATTCGTAATCATCGTTGTGAGCGAAAATGAGTGGAAATCAAGTGTAAATCTTTGATTATAATGCTACTGAAATGATGATTATGATTAAATTGTCGGTATGGATTTTTATTGGCTAAATTGATTAAATTGTCGGTATGGATTATTATCGGTCAATGGGCCATAGTTTGGGAATCTTGCCAATGGATTATTATCTTTGATGATTATGATTTTGATATTTCATTGGTTAAATTGTCGGTATGGATTATTATCGTCTAATGAGTTATAGTTTGGATTATTAAAATCAATTTGCTTTTTAATTTCTGTTTTTTTTTTGGGGGAATCTTCAATCTAATGGTGCATGTTTTTGGCTTGTTAAACAAGCAAACAAACATACCCAGAAAAATCTCACTCAGAGTAGGGTCTGGGAAGGGTGAGATGAGAGCACACCTTACCTTTATCCCAAGGGATAAAGCGGCTGCTCCCAAAGAGACCCTCGTGTTTTTGGCTTGTTGGTCTTCTTAATTTGATTATGTTGCTGAGTACTACTCATTTAGTTATTCTATTGAAGAAGGTAAATCATGGATTGTTGTTGCCGAAGGGCTTATGGCCTAGCGGTATCATGATGTGTAGTAAAGGTGTTCCTCCTCAAGTGGTTGAGGGATCTAGTCCCATGGTGGACATTGGTGTATATTTAGGAGTATGTTTAGAGAGTGTGTGAGTTAGTCGTTCTAAAAAAGTAAAATAAAATCAAATATAAGGATATACCTGAATCGTTGATTATGTTGCAGGTGCAACTTGGTACACATTCTTTTACTTTTGATCATGTGTATGGTAGCACTGGAACCCCATCATCTTCCATGTTTGAAGAGTGTGTTTCTCCTCTTGTTGACGGTCTGTTTCAAGGATATAATGCTACAGTCCTAGCTTATGGCCAGGTTTAGCAGAAACCATCTCTGTTTATTCAAACAATAAAGATGTATTGTATTGTTCATGATGGTATTTGACATACGAAGTTTCACAGACGGGTTCAGGCAAGACATACACCATGGGTTCTGGCTGCAAGGATGGTTCCCACACAGGGCTTATTCCCCAGGCTATGAATGCTTTATTTAACAAGACTGAAAGTCTGAAGCATCAAATAGAATTCCAGCTGCATGTGTCTTTTATCGAGGTATGTTTCATTTCGGAACCAATAATATGTTAGGAACCGTGAGAACTAGCTCTAACCTTTGTATTATTTGTCATATAAATTGATTACAATGCATGCAGATTTCAATATGTTTAAGATTTATTTTTAAAAAAATATGGTATTTATGGTATAGGCATGGTTGGAAAAATCGCTAGGCGCTAGTCGGGCGGTGGAGTGGGGCCTAGGCCTAGGCGGGATTAATCGGGGAATCGGATTGGAATTTTTATATGTAATTTTTAGTTTTTTATATATATACACACATTTTTATAAGTAATTTTTATAAAAATGTTCATTTTTAAATATTTATACACATATTTGGCTGGAATTTGAAGGGGTTGGCTGGAAAATCCAAGGCTTTCGCCGGAATTTGTCCGAAAGTTTCAGGTTTTTGCCGGAATTTTCGCCGGAATCTGGCCGCCTAGGCCCGCCTAGGATCGCCTAGACCCGCCTAGGCCCGATTCCGATTAATGGTCTGCCTTGCTCAAAATTACAAGTTAAATGGCCGCCTAGCGCACCGATTTTTACAACACTGGGTATAGGGGCGTTCATTTCACAACCAATAATATGTTGAGAACTGCAAGAACCGCTTTAACCCTTGTATTATTTTTTATATAAACTGACTAGAATGTATGTAGATTTCAATATGTTTAAGATTTATTTTATAAAAAATATGGTATTTATAGTCTTTTGTCTAAATGCATATGTGCACATACACTATATGCACAAGTATACAACTTTTATACCTTTTTAAAAAAGATCAGGAGAAAGGAGATAAAATCAAAGAAATAGTAGGGAGAGAAATAAACCATTTTTTTTTCCCAGATTTACCATTTTCATTAAAGTTACACATGCTTATGTGGTTCTCAAGGTTGTCAACATAATATTGGTTCTAAAATGAACGCTCCCCTACATATGTTTATTTGTAAATATCATTCTTAGTTTACAATATTAATCGATTGTAATGTGAAGATTCTAAAAGAAGAAGTAAGGGACTTGCTGGATCCAAACTTCAGTAACAAATCAGAGACAACAAATGGGCAGACAGGAAAAGTAAATATTCCCGGGAAACCACCAATACAAATTCGTGAAAATTCAAACGGTGTCATAACACTTGCAGGATCTACTGAATCTAGTGTTCAAACACTGAAAGAAATGGCTGATTGTTTGGAGAATGGATCACTCAGCAGGGCAACCGGGAGTACAAACATGAATAACCAGTCAAGGTTGACTGATATATTTGGACTTCATGTACCTTTTTAATGTTATCTTTTTATACATACTTTCTTACATGTCTTGATCTTTTCATGCAGTCGTTCACACGCCATATTCACCATCACTGTTGAACAAATACGCAAAGCAAATTCTGGTGATGATAATATAATTGAGTCTGTGGGTGATGAATATCTGTGTGCTAAGTTGCATTTAGTTGATCTTGCTGGATCAGAACGAGCTAAAAGAACTGGTTCAGATGGCATTCGGTTCAAAGAAGGTAGTCATTGTGAATTTTCATTGTGTTAATTAATGCTGATTTTAATCCTTACCAACACAATTTTTTTAAAAACAGGAGTTCATATTAACAAGGGCCTTCTTGCACTTGGAAATGTCATTAGTGCCCTTGGTGATGAAAAGAAACGGAAAGAAGGTGCTCATGTTCCATATCGAGATAGCAAACTTACTCGCCTCTTACAGGTTTGACACAATAACTATCTGGAAGATATGAAAAACTGTTTTCTGTTTTTTTCTTTTTCCTTTAAAACATAAATTTTGAATAATATAGGATTCACTTGGAGGAAACAGCAGAACCGTTATGATTGGTAACTTCTTTATCCTAATTGTACCATTTAATTATAAAAGTATCGAATATAACACAAACTTGTAAATTTATGGTTTCCCAGCTTGTGTTAGTCCTGCTGATATAAATGCTGAGGAAACTCTGAACACATTAAAGTATGCTAATCGTGCTCGGAATATTCAAAATAAGCCTGTGGTGAATAGAGATCCAATGTCAAGTGAAATGTTAAAAATGCGTCAACAATTAGAGTTCTTGCAGGCTGAACTTTGTGCTCGAGGTGGTGATTCTCCATTTGAATTACAGGTATTTATGTAATTATCATTTGTAAAAATAAAATAATAAATTATTAAAATCTGGTGTTTTTGATTCAGGCATTACGGGAAAGAATTGCTTGGCTTGAAGCTACTAATGAGGATCTCTGTAGGGAACTTCATGCTTACAGAAGCCGAGGCATCACCATTCATCACTCTGACATGGATGATGCTAAAGTATACCTGCAATAATTCATATCATTTTGTACACATTCTTGCACATGTAACTTAAGAACTACCTGTTACAGGTTGATGATTCTTTTTGCATGGAAAATGAAGTGCTCAAAAGAAGTATCGATTCATCTGATTATCAAATGAGTGAAAGTGGTACTAGTTGACTCTATCCTGGTCTAAATTTAAGTTAATTGAAACATCTCTTAATTAATGACATTATTGTAACATGAATGAATACATGTAGGCGATTCTGCGGTTACAGATGAAGAAGATGCAAAAGAGCGGGAACACACCCTTCTTCAAGACTCCATGGATAAAGAACTGCACGAGTTGAATGAAAGATTAGATCAGAAGGAGGTGTGGCTATAATTTTTTTTTTTTGTATTTTAATGCAGAAAATGTCTATACTGATGTGTTTCTTCTGCAGTCGGAGATGAAACTTTTTGGTAGATTTGATACAATGACTCTTAAGCAGCATTTTGGGAAGAAAATAATGGAACTTGAGGACGAAAAACGTGCAGTACAGGTAAACAAATACACACATTAGAAATGTTGTTCATCTTTACATTTTTTTATTCTGTTTGACATTCATTTTTGCTTACTGATGCAGAAAGAAAGGGACCGGTTACAGACTGAAATTGAAAATCTTGCAGCGAGTTCAGATGGGCAGACACAAAAATTGCAAGATTTGCACTCCCACAAGTTAAAATCACTCGAGTCACAGGTATTTATGCCATGCTCATTTGAGTTAGAACTTAGAACAACAATCATGTTCTTATTGTATGTGTATTTACACCTCAGATTCAGGATCTCAAGAAGAAAAAAGATAATCAAGTCCAGAATATGAAGCAAAAACAAAAGAGTGACGAAGCAGCAAAAAAGTTGCAAGATGAGATACAATTCATCAAGGCACAAAAGGTTTATATATTTTTCCTTAAATCTTGTATATATCACGTATCCGTTTATATGACTTAAGTTTGGTGCTAATTTATATAAGGGTGTAGGTTCAACTACAACACAGAATAAAGCAAGAAGCTGAACGATTCAGACTGTGGAAAGCGTCTCGTGAAAAAGAATTGTTGCAGGCTAGTATTTGCTTTCTTTCTAAACTCTGTTTGTATGAGAAAAATTTCTTGCTAATTTATATGGAATTTGTTTTTCAAATTTTATATAATTAATGCAGCTAAAGAAAGAAGGGCGGAGGAATGAACACGAAAGGCACAAATTACAAGCTCTAAATCAACGTCAAAAAATGGTTAGATTATAATGTTCTATAATTTTTCTTTATATTTAAAAATCAAAATTGCAATGTCCAATCTATATAATCAATCACCCTTTTAGGTTCTTCAAAGAAAGACAGAAGAGGCTACAATGGCTACCAAGAGACTCAAAGAATTACTAGAGGCCCGAAAGTCAACCCGTGACAACTTGGGTATGTTTTGGCACTGAAGGACAATCTTTATTTTCCATTATTCGCCTTATAACGGTGTTGCTTTTGTTTTGTAGTGGCTAGCAATGGAAATGGAACAAATGTACATGTAATAATCGAGTCTAGTTAAAATTTGGTAATCTTTGATGCACTTTTATTAAATCAAGTTATATTTTTTGCAGAGCAACGAGAAGTCATTGCAGCGTTGGCTTGATCATGAGGTGGAAGTAATGGTGAAAGTACATGAAGTTCGACATGAATATGAGAAACAAAGCCAAGTGTACGCATATAATACAACTATATATATATATATATATATATATATATATATATAAAATTCACTCAATAGTAATCAAGTTTCCTACCTGTTACACTAAAGTCACTCAGTTTTTTTGTCTTTCTAAAGTCACTCAACTTTCTTTAGGTGTTTCAGTCTTGTGAATTTATTACAGATATTTAACTTTTTTAAAATTATTATGATAAAAGTATGAAAAAAAAAGATTATTTTTTTCTTATTTTGGTTACATTTTGGCAGGCGCACTGCACTGGCTGAAGAGCTAGCTGTTCTTAGACAAGTTGATGAATTTGCTATAAAAGGAGTTAGCCCTCCAAGAGGAAAGAACAGTTTCTCTAGGTACAAACAGTTAATTATACTTCCTCTTTTTTATTATACAATAGTTTCCTTAAACTTGACAAAAACTAATTTTGGCACGATGAACACAATTCAGGGTTTCATCTTTGTCACCTGAAGCTAGAACATCAAGAATATCTTCACTAGAGAGCATGTTAAGCATTTCATCAAACTCACTTGTGTTCATGGCTTCACAACTCTCTGAGGCTGAAGAAAGGGAGCGCGCTTTTGCTAATCGTGGACGTTGGAACCACCTTCGTTCAATGGCTGATGCCAAAAACCTGCTTCAATACGCGTTCAATTCTCTTGCAGATGCTAGGTAAATGTTCATTTATTACTTCATTTTGTTGATAAAAGGGTATATTACTAACTTTATGCTTTCAAAAACAGGTGCCAATCATGGGAAAAGGATATCGAAATGAAAGAAATGGAAGAACAGTTGCAAGAGCTCGTGGGTCTACTACGACAGAGCGAATTAAGAAGAAAAAAAGTCGAAAAGGAGCTTAAAGTTAGACATTTCACAATAATAATCAAATAAACTTTCTTTTTTATTCCTAATATTTTTTTATTAAACCAGGGTAACTCTCATAATTCACTGAAACATGTGGCTGATGACATGAGTGCCCCTTCATCTCCAAGCTCTTTGCCTGTACCCAAACAGCTGAAATACACAGCCGGCATAGCCAATGGTTCAGTCAGGGAATCAGCAGCGGCTTTTCATGACCAGAAACGAAAGGTGCGCATCTTATTTAATTTTTTTTTTGTTTTTTCTTTTAGTTTAGCTGAATGAATAAAATTTTGGGAGTGCAGATGGTTCCCATGAGCCAGGTATCTATGAAGAAGCTGGCACTGGTGGGCCATTCTTCTGGGAAACTGTGGAGGTGGAAGAGGAGTCATCATCAATGGCTATTGCAGTTCAAATGGAAATGGCAAAAACCATGGAGACTTTCAGAGCTCATCAAACACAGTGATGAAACGATCATGCGATCAAAACCTCGTCCACTGCCAGCTGTATAAGACGTCATGTATCATAGACATTAAGTTTATATATATACATACATACATATACATATTGCTATCGTATATTCATTCGTCTTTCACCCCACCTTCATCTCTTACATGCAGTATTTTGAAGTTTATGGAAAAATCAGTGCAGGTAACAAACATTCGTATCACCAATCGTGCGATATTGTTTTTAATTTTGATGTTTGCTAGTGCAGTGTGATATTTGGTGCTGTGTGTTGGAGATCCCTGCATATAGATGGTTGCTTGATGTCCAAGTTTACAATATTCAAGTACAGCTGCAATGGTGCATCTTGTGAAGTCATGTCAATGGATGCTTTCTGGACACATATGGTTCTGGCAAGTTTACAATATTCAAATAGTGTGTTTTCTAGTTTGAATATAGTTGTTTGTAGTGATGCACTGTATGAGTGCAGAAAGTGATTTTGTTGGAAATTATTAGCTTGTCAACATTTATAAACAATGGAAGATACTGATTTGTAATGTTAGCCAATAATATTCTTCTTTTTTTATTTTTTTTCATGTTTTAAAGTATAATTGTAACTAACTGACGTGCCATGTGTCATGATAGGATAGGGTAATGCCAATGCATATTTAACTCAAATTAAGTTTCATGGTCACGTTGGTAAGGATAGTGATGGCTTTCCATTGGTCCATAGGGGTTTTGGTTATGATGATAGAAACGAGAGTGCTAGGGAGCTTCTTGACTTTGCGTTGGCCCATAACCTAGGTATTATAATCTCGTTCTTTAAGAATAGGGAATCACATTTTATTGCTTTTAACAGTCGTAGTTCATGGAAGGATTGCAAGTTAAGTAGTGGCTCAATATCGACTGTTAGTGGCGGATATAACCACAAGAAAATTGTTGGTTGAGGGTAGAGGGAAAAGCAACTTAGGATTTGATTGGGTCATTTGAATGACGGAAATCTCGACAAGCTCATCTGGACTGGATGGGGATGCAAACCAGATGTGGGTTGCTATGGCGACCACCAAATAGTAATGTTGTTTTAACTCTCTTTAGCTCGTTTTCAGTTAGAATAATACCATCAAAGTTCAAATTTTGATGGTATTATACTCTAGGAGACAATTATCATACATGGCATTATCCAATAGACCCATTATTGTTTCCTAAGTAACCGATCCGTTGAAAGGACGAATTTGTCAATACACATAACGAGGGAATAATTACAAGATCGCGTGATCAAAACCGGCAACGTACATTCTTTTAACCAAATATCATTCTATAAATACTCGTCTTCATGAATTAAATGCGTATTCAATATACATTTACTATCGCTACATACTTACTTTTTCCCTTTTTAAAAGTTTGATTACTTACTCTCATGTTGGGAATTATGTCAAATAGCCGGCTAAAATCGAGCCAAGCTGAAAAAAAAACACGCCGGTTAAGCCGTCTAAAAAGTTAGTGTCGCCTCGTGTCGAGATCTGGTTGGTTAAAACTATGACAAAAGAGTACTTGGCACGGAAATTGGAGCCGGCTAAGACTAGCCGTCTTTAGCCGGCTATTAGCCTAAATGACCATGAAGTAGTAAGCTAAAAAAGTCTGACCATTTTTATAAGTTTGACCGATCAAATGATCATTTTGGTAATTTTCCCTAAACAAAGGCATTCCAAGAGTCAAAAGGTTCATTTTTCTAAGTCTCGATAGCAACCCCATGAAACATTAATCGGGAGTTATTGGTTTGTCATAAGAAAAAGTAACACCTCAATCAAATAGAAATCTATGTTTGTTTGTTTTCTCTTTTTATAAATATAAGAAGACAAGCTTCATCAATAATAGTACGTTATAATAAAAGGATCATGCCTTCCAAAAAAAATAATAAAAGGATCACCTTAATTTATATATTATATTTATATTTTAACAATCATATGGTTTACATTCTAATTTATTTTATTTGAATTGTTTAAAATAAATTATAAATAATAATGGAAATGTGGTGCAATATGGTTTGTATACTTATTAGAAAAAGAGAGAGGTATTTAATAAAGAGAAAATTACCAAAATAGACATTTGATCAAAAGATTTTCTAAAAATAGACATTGAATTTTAGCCTACGAATTTATAGACATTCTCTCCGAACAGACGGCTAAAGCCGGCTAATTTACCGGCTTAAATTTCAGTGTACAACAGAGTTCTGGTCCAATGAAAAATCGACACGTGACAAATTTCACGGCTAAAAATAGCCGGCCCGTCTAGGCTATTTAGCCTTAGCCGACCGTTATAAGGCCCTTAGCCTGGGGTTTTTGCACTTAGCCGGCCGTTATAAAGCCCTAACCGTGAGCCTGGGAGCCAGCTTAGCCGGCCGTTATCAGGCTTAGCCTTAGCCGTGAGCCTAGGTGCCGGCTTAGCCGCCGTTATAAGGTTTAGCCTGCCGTTATAAGGCCCTTAGTCGGCAGCTAAGCCACGTGTCGAAATTTGATTGGATCAGAACTCTGTTATGCACCGAAATTTAAGTCGGCTAATTAGCCGCTTTAGCCGTCTGTTCAGAAAGAATGTCTATGAATTCGTAGAGGTAAAAGTAAATGTCTATTTTAAGAAAATACTTTGGTCAAATGTGTATTTTGGTAATTTTCTCTTTAATAAAACTTATAATCTAACTCATGTTCTTAATTATATTGCAGTATTTATTGATGAGAAGAAAAAAAAAGTTAATTAGAGCACCACCAATGGAGCGTTTTCTTGGCATCCGGTGTGGGTGGACGGAGGAAGCGGATGGAAGGAGGGTTGGAGGAGGCGTTTGGTTTCCGTCCGGTTTGGTGGGCATCCGAAAAAGAGGATGGAAGTGAACGGAGATGGTGGGGCCATGATGGGCCATCTTCAAACAATTCATCAATTTGTTTTTTAATTCTCATTTAAAATGTTTTTTAATTTAAATTGTGTATTAAATAATTAATTTAAATTAAATTTTAAAATTAAATTATAAACATTTAAATTTAACTTTTTTTTAAATTGTATTTAAATTATATATATATTATTTTTAATTTAACTATGAATTTTTAAATTATATATATTATATTATTTTAAATGATACGAAATAAAAAATAACATTATAATAAATAAGTTTTTTGGCATATAGAATATAAATGTAAAAGTAGGTGATGATGTGAAAATATAGGGGTATTTGAAAATGGATGTATTGTTGGAGTAAAAAATTAGGTTTTTGAAGGTTGAGTGAAAATCTGATGTGATAGCTGATTTGACGCGTTTGGTTTGGTGGATAACATCCACCGTTGTGGGTGCTCTTAGTTTCATATCATATATCTATTTATATTTAAAGTGAAAATCGGTTTAGTCATTGGTAATTGGTATTTTGATTGCTTCATTCTTTTTAATTAAGTTTTGATTAGTAATTTAGATGAAATTTGAAGTTAAATAAAACTTGTTGGTATTTGATTGGTTAATTTGTTGAACAAAATGAATATGAACCAAATAATTAAATAACTCCATGAAGTTACAACCGAATCAAAAACCTTAGATTTGCACTAAAAAAAAAATACAAAAGATATTGATAACCGACTCAATCTGATCAAATTTTATAATGACACGGCTCGAAATAAATCTTTTTTGATAAAATACAAAACTGAAACTTTTAAATTACTACTTAATAATAACGACATGATATTTTAAAAACGTTTAATCACCTCTTTGTCACACGAGAAAGTGTGAAAAGACTTGTATGATACTATGATTTTGTATATTTTATTATTCATTTTTAAAGATCACTTATTGATTATTATCCTTTATGAGTGATAAATGTGACATGACATGCCTTTATGATGCATAATAAATGTGGGGTTGATGTGTAACATTATTAGGATGAATTATGAACAAAAATATAGACAAGTTAATACGAAATTAAGTTAGGGAGTGATCGCCTATCAAGGACGATGAAGTGATTAACTACTTTTGCTTCTTTATTTAAATTTTTTAATAACACTTATATATATTATAAAATAATTTTAGAATGTAATACATATAATAATAAAATAAGATGAGTTTTTTTTAATATAATTATGAAAATTTAAAAAGATAATAATGTATTGAAAGTGTTCTTTATATTTCAAACATCTCAAATAAAGGGCGATGCCTGGACCAAGGTGAAGCGATCTTACACATTTTCAAATTTTTTATGTTACTTATACTACTAAAATTTGATTGAACCCTCTTTTTCGAACAATGACAGAAGACCATACTGATATCCATGGGCGAAGCTTTCTTACGCCCCCTCCCTCCCCCCCGATTTTTCACTCAGTAGTGTTAATTTGTACGTATTCATCCGATTTTTCGCTCAATAGTGTTAATTTATACGTATTCGGTGAAAATTTTATAGTTACGGCCCCCCTGATAGGAAAAAAATTCCCGTCCCCTCTGCGTTTTTCTTCAAGCTTCGCCACTGGTGATATCTAAAGTTGATTGAGATGAACTGAAATTTTAAAAAATAAATAAATAAAAATAAAGGAGATTACTACAAGTTTAATAAAAAAAAAGAAAAAAAAATACTTTACTTATTGTTAAAAAACTTGGACTAAACTTTGGATTCGTCACACATTGTCTCATAAATGGATAAGCCCTTATATAAAAGATGCTGACAATATAAGTTTAAGGAGAAACTTCATTTATTGTGAAGAGTATAATTACTCGCATTAAAAAACCGAGTAACTTAAGGTTTTGATTTTGAAATCATAGTTTCAGTCCCTAAACTTTTTTTTTCTCAGTTTCGGCATCTGTAAGTTTCATTTTAGTCTTAAGGAGAAACCTCTGTGTTTAAAACAATAAAAAATATTAATTCCCAAAAGCCCTCCTTCCCCCATCGACCTCGCTTCCACACCCCCTCCCCCGCCCCCTAAAAAAAACTAGCCATCACCAAGGAACACCCTAGTCGCCAACCTCATGCCTTTGACGTTTCACGACCTGGATTTGAGCTCCACTGAAACATGGTTCATCGAAACGCGATACGGCTGACCACACACCTCATATAGTTACCAAAATAATAAGATTATTTAGTGCAACACTAATTCACCAATGGCACAAAGATACATCTTTGAAGGTCATGCTGCATCTGTTAGTTCTATATGCCCACATAGTAAGGATAGCATTCAGGCATTTAATCATGTATGCTTCTCTTCAACATCAATTTTCTTAAATTCAGTTTTATCTTTGAGTAATTAAAAACACACAAGCAACCAAAGTGTGATGCCTACACACTACTGAAGTAACTAACTATTTAAGGATATTAATAATTGAAGTTATAAATGATTTAAGATTATCACTAATATAATCTAGGTTTATAAGATTATCAAATTGATTCAAAACCCAAAATAATAGGTTAAATCATCTTGAAAATCACCTGAACACAACTAAAAGGACCTTCATACAACACGCTACCCAACCCGGATAGAAAATTCCCACATCCGATTTTCAAATATTAGTGACCCCACTGAAAAAAAAAATTCTGACTCTAGCACTATCCGTTGTGGTGTTTCTTTGAATGTAGCCGTTGGCAACGAAACTGAAATAGAGAGAGTGAAAGATAACCTAGACTTACCTAACCCGATGTCTAAAAAAGATGGAGCTCCATCAACATATGGTCGACTCGGTTTCAGGTTTGGTGTCAGGTCAAGAAATAATTTCCCTTCAAAACGGGATGATGCTAAAATATGACTAATTAATTAGTGAAGATTCCCTTGTTCCCATACTTCTTTAAAGTTTACAGGTTTTCTGATATAATCTAAAGAAGTCGGCTTGATTGATTGAAAAGTAAAATGCAGATAGTGCTGTGTTTGAGAAGGGTAATCTTCGATTCAAGGTATAGAAACCCTAATTTTAGATAATAAACATCGACAATCTAATTGAAACTCTTGACTCCTAATTTCTAGACTGCTAAAGTAGTTACATAACTGAACCACGATCTATTGACTCAAACCAACCCCTAAATTATGGCTGACATATGGCGCCAATTTGAATTAGACCCGCTACAGGCCCAGTTCAGCTGATCCGGCCCACGCACACCATTAACCTGGGTTCGTATCAACACTTCCTGCCCGAACAAACGACTTGTCCTCAAGTCGGATTTGAGCAAGTGGAGCTGCTGTTCTTATGGGAGGTTCCTTAATTTGTTCGATGGTGAGATGTCCAAATGTAGCTCCCTGTAGTTTATCAGGTGGCAACCCCTGTAAATTGTAGTCCTTCCCACCGACAGTGAATGCTAAAGACATCTGTTTCCAGTTTGCATGCACCGTGTTGAGTGTGGCCAACCATTGGATGCCAAGCACCATATCAGCCCCTCCTAAAGCAAAGGCGTAAAAGTCTTGTGAAATCATGTGGTCGGAAAATTGCAGTATGACAGCCTTACACACCCGATTACATCTTATAACATCTCCATTACCGATTTGGACCCCAAAAGGCGGGATGATCTGATGTGTGAGCTTCAGTTCATGGACCAAGTTGTCGGATATGAAATTGTGTGTGGACCCACTGTCCACCAAAACAAGAACTTGAGTGTTTCTTATGGTACCTTTAAGCTTCATGGTTGTTGTGTTCGGTTGACCAAAGAGAGCATGGAGACTAATCTCAGCCAATTCCTCGGGTTTATTCTGCTCTGCAGCTGCTGCTCTGTTCACGTGCTGATCCTCTTCTCTGTCAGTGATTTCCAGCAATTTGAAGGTGCCCGCTTTACACCTATGGCCCGGCCCATACTTGTCACCACACCTAAAACACTCACCTCGCAAGTACCGGGCCTGTTTTTCAGTATCCGAGATGCTAGTTGAGAGGCTTTTCTGCTGATTAGTGGTTGCTAGAATATAGGTGGTAATGTTCTTGGTGTTAGAATTCAAAGCCAGTCCCTTCTCACGTCGGGTTGTGGTTAACTTAGATTCAAATTATAGGGCTAGGCTCATGGCTTTGTAAACTATTTTGGGTTTGTGAATGCGCACATCAGCCTCCAGTTCATCCTTCAGCCCGTTTAGAAACACCCCCAACAAACAACGGTCAGGCCAGTTAGTGACCCGGGCTGACCTCTTCGCGAATTCCTGCCGGTATTCCTACACAGTTCCTGTTTGCTTGAAGCTGCAGAGATATTCGTTTGGATTTTGGAACTCGGCTGGTACAAAATTCTTTTGCATCACATAAACGAGATCCTCCCATTCCTCAATCGCGCGTTCTGCCGACAACCATGAATATAGATCTAGGGCATCCCTTTCGAGATGCATAGTATCAATGTCTACCTTTTCTTCGTCTGGGACATGATAATATTGGCCACGGGGATCTCCGTTGCTGAATGAGGGGAAGTCCAATTTGTTGTAGGGGCGGAATTGTTTGTTGCTGTTCCAGGAGGCCTCGCCATTATCTTACTTGCCTGAACCAATGGTTGATTTGTGCTTGGAATTGGCCTTGAGGGCTGCTACATCTTTCTGCAGAGCATCCATGTTTTCCAATTTAGCCATAATATTGGCCAATTGGGCAGCGACCTAGTCTGAATTGGAGCCTCCAGCGTCTGAATTCCGGGTCTGCACCATCGCGTCCCAATTGTTTCCCGGCAATGGAACCAATTGATATAATCTAAAGAAGTCGACTTGATTGATTGAAAAGTAAACTACAGATAATGCCCTGTTCGAGAAGGGTAATCTCTGATTCAAGGTATAGAAACCCTAATTTTAGATAATAAACATGGACAATCTAATTGAAACTCTTGACTCCCTATTTTTAGACTGCTAAAGCAGTTACATAACTGAACCATGACCTATTGACTCAAACTGACTCACTACCCTAAATTATGGCTGACATATGGCGCCAATTTGAATTAGACCCGCTACAGGCCCAGTTCAGTACATGCCCAGTTCAGCTGATCCGGCCCAGGCCCACCATTACCCTAGGTTCGTATCATTTTCATGTTTAAACAATGTGGCATTAATGGGTATTTGATTAAACAATAGGAACAACATAAAGAAACAAAGGGTTTTCACATGAATCAAGGGTCAATTTTTTCAAGAACCAAAAATTGCATCTTTGGGCCATCGTATGCCCTTCTTAAAGGAAAATTACCCTTTATTTGCTCCTCATAGGAACACACATTTGTGTAATTTGTTATGTATCTAATTTAATAGATATTAAAATAAAATTATATAATTAAATATCTAAAATATATTCTTTAGAACGGTAAACAAACAACCATCTGGTCTTACTTTTAAATGTAAGAAGCCTCGTAAAAAAAAGACATCAGTATATACACACTCAAATTCCATTGAGTTACATGCGCTTTGATAAATACCTAAAATATTTATCAAATAGAAATAAGTTGTAAATACTTGTCATAAATACTAACCAACAAACAAAAGATTAAAATCATTGGAGGTTCCAACTAGATTTCTTATCCATACCTCATGACAAGTTGCCGGAGCTTTTTAGGTCTCCGACCATTCATACAAATAATTGATGATTGGCTTTTTCATATCAATCATTGTTCTATCCTCATCATAATTTAACTCCTATGAGGTCCCATCTAATTCCTCTGTTACAGCAGCGTCCTTAATCTCCTGAATCATCTTTAATACCTGCCACATGGTGGGTCTCTGCTCCGGCGAGCTCACTCTACACACAACCGCCACCTCCACAAGCATCACCAGCCGGTTGTCCTCCACATCTCCGCCACCACTGTCCCTTATCAACTTCACCCACTTCATCATATCATCTGGCATCAAATGCGGGTGCTCCGATGCAGGCTTCCCAGTTAGGAGCTCGAGCAATAAAACCCCGAAAGAGAAGACATCGGACTTGGCGGTTGGCTGGTGGTTTAGCTTGCGTGTTTCGGGTGGCTCATAGGCGGAAGAATCAGGGGGGTGGTGGGACAGGGCGGAGAGACAGTAGTCGGAGAGGCAGGCTTCGAAGTCGGAACCGAGGAGGACGTTTGATAATTTAAGGTTGCCGTGAACAAGCCGCCATGCTTGGTGGATGTAAGAAAGGCCTTGTGCCACGTCCTCCGCTATTTTCAGACATGATGTCCAGTGCAATGGCTTTGCTCTTGTTGACTTTGACCCTGCATATAGAAATAGATATTCCGTTATGGTTATATATGTATAGATAATCAGATCAAACCGCTATTAAAACTAACATTTATACTTTGCATTTGTTATATGAGAAAAGTTTTGGTATATTTAAAAAAATAATGATATATAACTTTTGACATATTTTATTTTAAATTTTTAACTGAATTAACAGTGGTTAACTAAATTACCAGAACCTGATAATTGAAATAACCGAACCGTTTTAACTTGGGACGTAAACTTTTGATACGAGATAAAAACAAAATGAGAATCCAACACAAAATTTGTATGTTTGAGATTAGTCTAAATTTGCTCGGTTCGAGTTTAACCGGTTAATTTTATATTTAATTTTTATAATATGTGTTTTATGTCGTAACTTTAAAAAAAATTGATTATTTTATGCTAAAATGAGAATCAAGTTTTATCGTTTGATAAAAAATTGATTATTTTATGCTAAAATGAGAATCAAGTTTTATCGTTTGATTTGCATTTTTGTTTTTGTTTTTGTAAATTTATAATTTTAAAGTATTTATATGTTCGTCCTAAAAGATTAAAACTCATGTCGTATTCCGGTTTACGTGTCTAAACCGGACGACCCACCAACTAAAGAGAAAAAAAAAACTTACCATGAATTAGAGAAAATAGACTTCCATTAGCATGATAATCATAAACCAGCAGCCGTTCTTCTTTGGCCTGAAAATAAGCTCTAAGAGGCACCAAATTGGGGTGGCGCAGCCCCCCCACCGCCGCCATATGCCTCTCAAACATCTCCTTACTAGTTCCAGCCAATCTCGCCGCATCTAGCCGCTTCACACACACGATCTGACGGTCATCCAGCATCGCTTTGTACGTAGTCGCCAACGATCCTCTCCCTAGCAGCTCCGCCGACGCCCTCATCAGCTGCTCAATAGTGTACACCTGCGTTTCGCCGGCGCAAAACACTAGCGTTCCGCTCTTTCCCATCGCTATCCCTTCCTGCACCTTCCTCACCTTCTCTTCCAACTCCTCCGTCTCCTCCATCCTCATCACGTCCATTATCTCACTCGCAGATGTTATAGCGTTACTACTCTTCTTCTCCGACGACTTAATTGATATCACTACACACGTAATCGATGAAATTAGTACGAGCAAGCCACCTGTGAATCCAAAAATCATCGCTAATCTCTTGTGATTTCTCGAGTTAGGGTTTCTGAAACTTGTTATTCCTTCCTGCAACTGCGCGCTCTGCCCTAGCACCGCCGGCGCTGGCGGTGATAGCGACGGAGTTGCGGTGGAGGTTTTGCCGAAAAACGGTCCGATGGAGCTGCATTCTGTACGGACGATCTCACCGCAAAGTCCGGTGTTGGATGAAAACGACGACGTGGTGAAGTTTCTGAGTGTAGGAGTTACCGGAACCGGACCGGTTAATCGGTTGAATGAGACGTTGAAGATCTGAAGAGATGACTGGTTGAGCGGCGGAATTGAGCCGTTAAATCGATTTGAATCGAGTCGGAGGTAGTTTAATCTGTCTAAATTTGTAATTTCAAAAGGAATGACGCCGGATAATTTGTTGTGTGAGAGATCTAGGGTTTTTAGACGGTGTAGGGAGGAGATTGACGGCGGAATGGCGCCGGTGAAGAAGTTGTGGTCTAGAAATAGGGTTTTGAGGTTAACGAGTCCGGCGAGGTCAGGTATGGGGCCGGTGAGCGAGTTGCTCTGCAGGCTCAGAACTCGTAACTGGTCCAGGCGAGTTAACGTGTTCCCGGCGAAAACTCCGGCGAGCGTTAAGTTCTGAACAAGAAGGCGAACGACCTTGCCGTCGGACTGGCATTGTACTCCCTGCCACTTGCAGTGAGTGGAGGTGGTGTTAACGGAATAAGGAAGGTTGTTATGGAGATCGGCTTTGGATTTGAATGCTAAAATTGATAAAGCGTCGTTTTCCGGCGGGGAAGGGAGAGTGAATGCTGAGAGAGATAGGAAGTAGAAGGAGAGGAAGACAATGGCCGATTTCATGTTAATGATGGTGGATGTTAGGGTTTTGGATGTGGAAGAAGACCACCGGAGAATACCATGGGAGGGTAGCTGCAGGTACGAATAATGCAAAAGGGGGATCACGTGAAAGGTTTTGGATAACAAACAAGAGAAAGTGACGTGGGGTTTGAAACTTGTACAGCATGGGACTGTGTATAAACAGGTCTATAACTTATTGTGTGACTTAATGTCTTTTTATGTAGGAAAAATTATCAAAATAGACATTTAATCATAGAGTTTTCTCAAGCGAACGAGATTTAGCCGCCATTATAAGATTTAGCCTATGGTTAGCTGGGTTATGGTTCTAGTTCTGGTCCAATGAAATTTAGCCAACATTATAAGGTTTAGCCCATGTTTAGCCGGTGAAATTTCATTGGACCATAACTCTGTTGTGTAATGAAATTTAGGCCGGCTAATTAGCCGGTTTTAGCCGCTGTTCAGAGAGAACGTCTATAAATTCATAGGCTAAAATTCAAAGTTTATTTTGAGAAAATTGTTTAGTTAAATGTCTATTTTAGTAATTTCCCCCTTTTTATATTGTATTTAAAGTCCAACATGTAGTCAATAGGTATAACTAGAAAATTATTCCCCGCGCTTCGCGACGGGAAGCGAACCGTAAACGGTTAAGGCAGTGAAATTAACGTGGCTAAGCACAAAAAGAAACGTGGTTAAGTACATAAAAGAAACATATGAAGTTATGGCGACTTCGTTAGCCCAATAAAAAAATGTAAAAAACAAAAAAAAGTTATAATGGACCAACAGATAGGTGACACGTGACGTGACGGTGAGCAAACACACCGAGTTTTAACATTTTACAAAGTTGAGGGAGGGAGTTGTGGTCGACACTTGTAAATTATTATAACAAAATTTATATTGGAACGCTAAGAAAAAAGATTAAGCACAACCATAAATCATCTTTTTTAAAGCAACTAACAAAAGTTATTGAGGAAAAATCAGATTATATAATATGAACAGGGTAAATTCAAAATTTTATAAACATGAAGAGATCAAAGTGAAACAAGAGCGGTAAGCATTTCTAACTTAGAGGGGTTGGTTTTTGTCGGTGGAAAACTCCACCAACATTGCAAATTAACATCAAGTAAATTATATGTTAGAGTAAACTGTCATTTTCGTCCCTGTGGTTTGGTCAAAATTGCCACTTTCATCCAATAGTTTGTTTTTTTGTATCTGGGTCCTCGTGGTTTTAAAATATTGCCATTTTCATCCTCGTGGTTTTAAAATATTGCCACTTTCATCCAGTCAGCTAACACCGTCCGTTTTTCTCAGTTAAATGAGGGGTATTTCAGTCCTTTTACTTATTTGTTTTATTTTTTCTCAGTTAAATGAGCAAAGCCATTGATATGATATAATATAATATAATATAATAATAATATTTTAAAAAAGATTATTAGTAAATAAGCAAATGAGTATCTATATTTATTTGAGATTACAATAAAACAGGAGGAGTGGTCCCTTTGAATATCAAACACTTTTTAAAAAATGGCTAAACCAATAAGCTAGATTCAAATAGTAGTTGTATTTTGTTTCAGCTTATATATATGTTTAGTCTATTAATGGTTAGAAGTAAAAAGTGAATATTATATTTGTTAAAAGCACCGACACTTGGGATTAAGAGTTACTATAATTATTAGATGGTTTGTTACTTTGTTTTGTACATGTGTAGTGCCCAATTTAAAAAAAATTCATATATATTTATACTTTGAGTGTAAAAATTAAGATACAAAATAAAATTTAAGAATTCAGCGTTGGTGTTCTTCAATTAGGGTAACGAGTGATTTTTGGGAAGTTCAGACGTTTAGAAATGGAATGGACAATCATGGACTGATTTTTAGGAAGATCAAAGATTGATGTTCAATTGGTTATTGCCTTCTTAGTTCTTGTTTCTTCAAATCTCAAATCATGGACTGTGATTTCTGGTGATTTGGTTTGATTTGCTTATTGCAATAGTTCTCGTCCGCTTGCAATCTGAGTTCAACCTAATCATTCATTTTGATTTGCAATATGCTTATTGCCTCATTTGACTTGATTTGCTCATGTACTTATTTAGATTTAAGTCTTAATAAGCTGTTATTTGTTTTGATTTGCTAGTTTAGTGGTTAAGAATTAAGCGTAAATCCGTGATTTGCACATTTAGAACTAAGTGTTGTTGTGTTAATTGTTAAACAATATTTAAGTGTCAAACCGAAATCGTAAGCATGAATCCAGTACATCAAAAAGAGCAACATGACTTTTGGAAAAAAGGGCTCAAAATTTTAGTTCGTTTAGAGCCACCAAATACATTGAGCCACCAAGGTTGGTTGTATGAGTGAAATTGATTATTTGTGTGAACTTGTATTGATTCAATTTGTTAAATGTTGAACCATTTATCCGCGTTGAAGTCTTAACAAATGGTTAGAGAGCTTTAGGTGTCTTCATATGCCAAGTCAGTGAAAGCCCCCTACAAAGTCTTAACAATTTGTTAAATGTTGAACCATTTATCCTCCACCACCACGTTAATGAAAGCCCCCTACTACCCTTCGCAAGTCAACTAAACAACAGATATGACACTCATTTTTGTAATAATGTGCATAGCTACTATCGATATAAAACGTGTCACGAATTAAACCTAATTCCATTGTAAATAAACTTTTTTATTTTGAAAAATATACATGTTCCTACTGCACCGTGCAAGGAAATTTCCACTAATTTAATACAAAATTCATAATATAGTATAATAAGGAGTATATTATAATTATCATACTATTCACTCGATTGGTAGTTATATAAAAACTAGTGTGATTCCCCCGTGTGATGCAGCAGGAATTCTGTGTATACACAAAACGTAAAATAATATTTACAATATTATGAACATAACCAAATAAAAGTTACAAACATAAAGTTGTGAGTTATAAAGTTACGTTGCGTTATGATACCGATTTGTTATGGGTAGTGAAAAAATATCAAAACCGAAACGTATCGAAACAAAAAAACCATAAAAATTAATACTCGTACCATTGTTGTTCAGGCAGTATCGGTGCGGTTCGTTACTCGATAATGTTTACGATACAAAAAAAGTTTATTTACAATGGTTTCATTATAGAAAAGTTGTCTGATTTAACCCAAAAAATAAAGTCGTGTTTTAAATCACTCGAAAACCGTAAAAATAAATACCGATACCGGTATCGGTTCCGATAATACCGGTACTGGTACCGATGTTGTTCGTGCGGTACCGGTTCTGTTCGTCATGCTATCGGTATGGTATCGACACTCGATACAACTTACGATATAAAAAATACTATATTTCGAATACAACTACGTTTTCAACAAAATTTATACCGGAATGTCAAGTTAAAAAATAAACACAACCGCATATTCAAGTTTTTTTAAGTTAATGAACGAATATTATCAGAGAAATATCTAATTAATAAAAATTAAATAGGTGAAAGTCATATATTATATATAATATAAGGCATGAATTAAAAATTAAAAAAAAATTATACATACAAAACTCACTCTATAAAGAAAAATGTGAGATGACACTATTCACCATTTTATATATATAGCGTATGGGTTGTAATATTTTCATTCAAATTTACATATTTCCCTCTAAATATCATAAAAATAAATTGCTCACACCGACTTTTATCTATAAGTTTTAAATGAAAAAAATGTTTATACTTTCGCAAAAGAAAATAGATCAATTTTTTTCCTTTTCTTTATTTATTTTGTTTTTGAAGTCTTAAAAGAGGCCTAATTTCAATGATGGACTGCTTCTCATAAAACAGTTAAAAGCCCAAACATTTATGGGCTTACCCAAGTTCTTCTAGTAAGCTTATTATATAATGACTGAACCGGATAATTACCCGTTTGTTATCCGTTTTTTTTACAATAACTTTTTACTTTTAAATTAACTTTTTACTTTTAAATACCACCTACACCGAATTTATAAGAGACAATCACAAATGACACTAGATTACAAGAACATAGAAATTTGTTATCCACCTAATAGTTTTAAAAAATGTTATATTATGAAATCCAAACTAATTTCTCAAAAGAGAGAAATTTTTAGGTAATTTTTATTAAAAAGTTTAGCATGTTTATCATCTATATAGGTTTATTACTAACAAT
The DNA here is from genome assembly GCA_023525975.1 of Smallanthus sonchifolius. Classification (NCBI taxonomy): domain Eukaryota; kingdom Viridiplantae; phylum Streptophyta; class Magnoliopsida; order Asterales; family Asteraceae; genus Smallanthus; species Smallanthus sonchifolius. The sequence continues at coordinate 82,910,362 of CM042032.1, read as the reverse complement.
AATAAAATAAATATGTTTATAGTTATCGAAGCTAAACAAATATATATAATAAATTGTTTAATAAAATTTCCATCATCAATTCCTTCTAAAAAAGTTATAAATTGTTATCTAACATTGATAATATTAGTGCTCTTCACGAGGTCGAATCGAACTGAGTGAAGGTATGCTCGAACTCGGTTTGTTTACAAACCGAGCGGCTCGGTTCGAATTTACAAACCGAGCGAGATTTTAAGGCTCAAACTCGGTTCGATTTATAACCGAGCAACTCTGTTCGGCTCGGTTTCGCTCGTCTCAAATTAAAAATTAATACAAAAATCCAAATTGTCAAAAAAACATTAAAAAAATCCAAATTTATTCAAGAGTTAAAACTCAACTTAACAATTTTACAAAAAAAAATTACAAAATAAGTTCAACAAAATACAAATTTTTTAAAACAATTTCAGGAATCACGGTTAAACCCACGTCCGCTACGAACATTTTCCATGTCCACCGTACAGGCCTTCACCCATCTAACCAGTCCTCTTGAACTGCAAGCCTTATCCTCTTGAACTACAAGCCTTATCCTCTTGAACTACAAAGAAAACCATAGAAATCATATATTTTGTGCTCATCGACGCCATATATTTTGTGCTCATCGACGCCTGACCCTGAGATGTGGATCATCCAAGGCACATTAGCATGGCGTACTCCTCCTGTTCGAACCAGGGTTTGAAACCAAACTTCTCATCAGGAGGATAGATGGGGCGATTCAGGTGAGATCCAATGTAGATCCAACTTTCGAACAAAACTCACAGAAATAAAAATATGAACTTTTAAATCTGGACAGTAAGGTATTATCCAAAGTGTTAATCTAACAAGAACAGTATTCATATGATCCAAAGTGTGTTTTTACCAGGCTTTTTAATGTTTAATTGTTTATTGGTCACCTTCATGGGCCAACAGAGGTTATGTAATATGTATAATGATTAATTCATTAATTGTATTTTTATATATATATATATATATATATATATATAATATTTTAAAAAATTATTCGAGCCAAACCGACTGAGCAACGAGCGAACTTACCTTTGCTCTTGCTCGGTTCATCTACAAACCGAACCGAGCCTCTCGGCTCATTTACAACCGAGTCGAAGTCGAACAAGTTTATTTCCTAACCTTTTTCAATCAAGCTTCGAACGAGTTTCGAGCTATTTGGATAGTGATTAGAGAAGAAAAAAATTAAGTTCAGTGAATTGAAACAAATCTCACATCCAATATTAATGATTTAAGAAAATGATGTCAGAAAAATGTTATAAAACGTTGACCTCATGTTATTGAAAAAATAAAATGGTCAAATGAAATGTGTTTAAAAAGTCCCCTTGATACAAGTTACAACTAATGCATAAATACAGTACCACTCTATGTTTAACACGTATATGTTTTAATAAATATTTCTGTTGACATTAACATATAGTAATAAATTCTTTTTAAGGATGTCGGTGATTGCTTTTAAGTTATTGATGGATAGACATCATGTTTGTTTTTTTTGAAAGCCAAATTTCTTGTGGGATTTGAGTCTATTATCTCCTTAAATCTTGATGTATCTAAATGATTTTTCTCTATCACTGGATCACCAACGCTAATGACATCATGTTTGCTAAATAATGAAATTAAATGTGAAACGTTGGATTATTGTAGTTGATAAAAATATTATTATAATCTAGAGTAAAGTACAAATTGTGTCATTTATAAATATATCAAATTGAACCGTTTGTTCTTAAGTTTCAATAAATACACTATATGTCCTTTTTTCTGAAAACTTTGCACATATTAAGTCTTTTTCTGTTACATTCTCTCATCTATCTTGCACATGAGGGTATAATTACCATTTTAACATATAAAGAACTGTTTATGTAATGTGATTAAAAACTCAAAAATAAAAATAAGAGTGAGACCCACCCTTTGATAAAATTAACTCTAATAATAATAATAATAATAATAACAAGAAGCAAGAACCGCCTGATAATGGTCATCCGCCTCCTTCACCAACTCGGATTTGGCCAGAATAGCGCCATCCACTGTTATCGCATCTGCAACGGCTCCTACATCAAATCAACCACTATAGTTACAATAACAGAAAAGGGGAGGACCAGATCTTACCTTAATCGCCACTTACCGCCATCTTCAGCAAGTAATCTCCTTTGTTGGTACCTGCAACTACTGATTAACCTTCTGTCCTAGTCGAAACCCTAATCCAACACCTTCATCCTTGAACAGTCACCATCTCTCTGCCTAAACCACCTTCTCGGTCGAGTTCTATCATCATCTTCTTCGTTGATGCTCATTTGGACCTCCGATTAACCGTAACAAAGTCGTCGTCTTCACCGTTTTTGTAGAAGGACCACCGTGAAACCCTAAGCTAACGTCGGATAACCCATTTTTGTAACTCACGACAACAACCAAATCAAAACAGATAGCATACCGTGAACTTCTTATTGTGGTCGACTGATTTGCTTCCTTTTTTGATTTGGGGCTGTTGAAGATGAGGATGATGGTGGTTCTGGGTTTTGGTTGGAGGGAGGGAGTAGGATGATGGTAATTTGATATTTATATTTTTTTATTTTTCTAATAAATGGGTTCATATTTATTTTAGACAAATTATATAAATAGTCATTTACATGTTAAAATGACAATTATACTCTAACGTGCAAGGCACATGAAGGAATTTAACAGAAAAAAGATAATCTTAGTTAGTGAAAAGTACTAAATGTGTGTAATTTTTTTAAAAAAAAAGACATACAGTGTAACTATTAAAGATTAAGGACATATCATGTAATTTTATATATTTATAAATAAACAAATGTATTGTTAAATGTTAAGTAATCATAAAAAAAAGATAATAATAATAAAAAAAAAGTAAATAACACACACCATCCTTGTGGTTTAGTTAATATCGGGGGATTTCATCTATCATTATCATAAAGTTGTATAAATAGTGATTTATTTTAAAAAAAACTTATAACACCATAAACTCTTTATTTGAATGACTGTCTAAATGAGACGTTAACTCATTAAACCCCAACAAATGAGAACTATTCGTATTTTTATATTTTTATAGATTCACAACCCCCCAACCACTTTCCCGTAATGTTTTTAGAACTGGACCAGGACGACCGTATAAAATCGGATATGCAATCTCATTTCCTGATTTATTTACTAGTTCAGGCTCCATATTTTGTTATTTACGCCTTCATATTTTATCAACATTGTAAAACCACGCCGAAAGATAAAGTTGTTTTATACTTTGTTTTAAGTTATATATGTAGTTTTTAAATACTTACTTCGTCATTTGGGTTTCAAAATTAGTTCATCGGTACGACCAGTGAACCGCTAAAACGATCGATTTGATGACCGGTCTGGTGTTGAAAACATTGCTTCTGTCTCACTATACCAAAGTCGTTTGTTCTTCATTTACGAAGGACAATATTTTTTTATTGAACATAAGAACTTTCGGCAAGCACCAACTTCTCATTGTTACTATCGAATCTGTACACGTCATTCTCCCTCTTTTATGCCAAACGACCGCCCTCCTTTACCCTTCAATTTGTCTTCTCCAGCAAACCATGTTCAATTTTGGTTATCTTCTTATTCAATGGGTTTTCTCTGCCCTTCGTCTTTCACGGTTCTGATGTGCTGTTATTATCTTTCGCGGGTTCAGATGGACGCGTAGAGGTTCGATTTGAACAATTAAGGTTAGAGTGGGGCATTAATTAGGTGTTATTCCATATTTAAGTGGGGCATTAATGTGGTTGGATTCCATATTTTGGTGTTACATTGTAACATATAATTACAACAAACCCCATGGTTTATATTTAAGTGTAACACCAGGTCAATTTCGAGATCCTAATTTGCCAATTTTGAACCCTAAGGGTTAGAATTTGCCAAGTCCCCAAAATAAAAGGGTTGAAAATGAAAATTTCTGAAATCAGACTGATAGCGGACCGCTACCATTCTTCTTAACGGTCCACTTAGGTAACGGTCCGCTAGCCGCAATCTCGCCGTACTCTCTCATGATGCCATGTGTCCGGTGACTCAGCAGGAGAATCTGACGCGTGTCACCGTGGCAGACCGCCACGCCCTCCGTAACGGTCTTCCAGCCGCCAAATGAGGTTTGGTCCAATCAAGAAGTGACATCTAGGGATGACGCAACACTTGGGCGATAGCGGACCGCTACGCCCTAGCATAACGGTACGCTACGGGTTTGGCTGGCCAACTATAAATAGAGCCCTCCTACTCTTCATTTCTCACACATAAACTCACATCAGCCTTCCACACTTCTTGGAGCAGCCTCATACCTCGGTTTGCATGCCATCGTTTCGGTAATTTGACTGACTCTCGCTTATTTTCCGCACTTACATTTATTTTTGAATTCGTGCGTTAAGATACTAACTTGACTTAGAACTTGTATTAAGATTTACACTAGCACTCAAGGACTACCTCTGAGATAAGCCAAGCTACTGTTAAGGTGAATATGTTTATCTGTTTTTATCTTCAAAACTTTGAAAGTTTTACGTTTACGAAATGGCAATACTTGTATTCAAAAGTTTGATGCATAAGGGCGTCTATGTAAAACATTCAGGCCATAAGTATACGTAAAACTTGATCAATGGATATACGATTTATGGGTGAAATTCCCATATTGGATGTAAGACGGGGTCTCAGTTAAGGGACACCGCGGTAAGTAAGTCTGCAAATGCCAGCAATCCTTTTAGAGAAATTATCGGTGTATCTGTGGTTGTACACTCAGATGAAATAGTTCTGCTGAATGGTAGATTGTACCCACATTATGGTTAAATGTTTTGATACTGTATTTGCCAACTGAAACTGGTCATGATAATCATGTTCACCGGCGTTCGCGCTGACGTTTTATTTTCCAAAATGTTTTCAGGTAATCAATGATTATCTATAAGACTAGTCCTACGGGATAGTCTTGGGGATAAGTGTGTACATAAAGGGATTTTGACAGGGTTATGTGCTGCTAGCATGAAGATAACTCTGCAGGAATGAAAACAAGAGGAGATGTTAGGAAGATGTATTCCTAGACATGGATACTCCCTTGTTATGCACAGGGTTAGGTGCCGGAAGGTAAAACCCTTAGATACCAATGCTAGTATAGCTTGGTGTTGAACAGGGTTAACTCCCCAGGCACAGGCCAACTACCTTGTGGCTCTAGTTTTACCCTGCTTATGCAGGTAACATGTAAATGGTCGTGGACCATTGTTTTTATGTATAGAAAAGGGGTATTTAAATCCCCAGTGAAATGAAAAGATATTTATTTATCCTCGGATTTAGAAAATATACAATATCAACCCGCGGGTTGAGATTTATTACAAGTTCGATCCAAAAGTATTTTCGCTGCTAAACTAACTCTGATTTCATAAATAAAATAAGATTGGAGGTGCTAATCTGGTCGCACGCCCGAAATGTCCTGAAACCGAGGTGTGACATTAAGATTGCAATAACCAAAGTAAATAAACTATATAAACTATGTTATTCCTTTCCTTAACAATTCCTCCCCTCCCCTCCTCCCACATAGTTTAAGCATTAGGCTCGAGACTTAACTCAAAGAATAGTTACGAGAATAAGCCTTTATCAAAGATGGCTACAAACTAATCATCTCAAGGAACATGAACATGACCAAAGGAAATATCTTTCTTACAAAAGTGTAAATCAATATCAAGATACAGTGTTGTACACACATGATAAATAAATATACTAACTTTGTCAAAATAAAAAAAAACACAATTATTTTATATCCAAATTAAGTAAACCACTAATGTCAACTTAGGGTATTTGAATGTACAAATAATATTTTACTAGTCAAATTAAAGGATGATTAGACATACAAACATAGGTGGATCTATGTTATGTATATGGGGGCAGCCATCCTTCATGAAATTTTTATGTGTGTTACATACACGTTAAAATACTAATCGCCCTTTATGAAAAATGTTTAGTGTTATATATCGCTAGTCAACCGACCCCAAAAATTTCTGACCCCTACAAAAAAATTATGGGTCCGTCACTCAATACAGATTAAAAAGATAAGAATGATTTAACAAAGGAAACTTTTGTAGCAATACTTTGAAGTTAGAAACTTAACTTAGGAGGAATTGCATGTCTTTGTATAATTGTATGCCCTAAAAAGTCAAAGCAAGACCACAATAATGTCAACATGTAATGATGATATGATATCTATTTGATGGTGTGGTCCTTTCTTTGCACATGTGAAGCTGTGAACCTCATAGTCAATGTCACATGCCACGACTGGAGCATCCGGCCCATACATTCCACATTCTCAATTTTCTTTACATTCTAGAACACATCTTAGCTAGTTTTTATATTGAATAAAATACTTGACAATTATTTTGTTTTATTTTTTTCAAACATTGATTTGGAAAATAAAGATTTGATCCATGATATAATACATTGTGGTTGTATATTATAATAATTAGTCGATTTGATGCATCCCCTGTTTACTATTGTTGTTCCAAATGTCTAAAGATACACCGTAATCAACTTAAGGAGTTTGGCATAGACATCCCTAAATTACCTTGTTATAAAACTACAGAAAATAGAAAGATTAAATAATACATATGTTTGACAAAACTCAAAAGTACTACCTTATGTTCAGGGTCGGTCTCGAGAATTCTCAAAACGTTTTGGGCCCGGGACATGTAAAAACAGCGGGGCCTTTAATATAAACTCAATAATCATATATAAAAAAACATAATACGGGCTTATATATAGTTTTTTTTAAATTGAGCTTATATATGTAGATTTTTTTTTTATTTCTTGGTTTTGGGTTCAGATTTATAAACAGTTAGGCTTATATATATAGATTTAAAGAAAACACACACACATACACAATATTAAAATAAAAATAAAAATTTCGGGCCCTAAGGAAGACCGGTCCTGGACCGTCGCCTTCCCTCTGGGTCGGCCTGCTTGCTTTAAAAGGTTTACATCATAAAGGTATGAACTTTTCATTTCCTAACATTTCTAGGGTTAAATACTAACTTTCGTAAAAAAATCTTTTAATTTTTTTAAATATTAGTTTTACCCCTTTAGTTAAAAAATAATAACAATCATTTCTGTAATTTTTTTTCTTAGGGTTTCTTAAATCATTTTTTTTGTCCCTGATAAATTCCTAGTTTTACTACAAGAGATAGGTGAAGAAGAAAGCTTGGTGCTTGCGGTTCTAGCTAGTATGCATGACCGTTAGAAATTATGGAATGAGCAAGAGAGGAGGCAGCGTTCAAGGGGAAGGGAGGGCGAGGGGGTGGTTGTTTCTTTTCACCTTATTTTTAACTAGAATGGTAAAAGTGTCAATTTGAAAACACTACAAAAAAGAATGGCATTTGGGACTGAAAAATTTGTCTCTGATACTCCCAAACCAGTACCTAATTGTTGTCGAAGACTGATTTTACTAGTCCCCGGCCAATGACAGATACTCAGTACTAGATTGTGCTTTTAGTAACAAAAATTCACTCGCTAATGTATGGCACCAACAGGAACTAACATTTAGTCTCTAATACATAAAAGTTCAGTCCTCAATCTATCCTATGGTACCATGTCATTTTAGTCCCCGGTACATTTCTTTCGTGACTAAAAATCAGTCTCTAATGCTATGATATTTCACTCCCCGATGCCTTTCTTTGAGGACTAAAAATCAGTTGTAATACTATGATAATTCAATCCTAAATACGTTTCATTAGGTTCAAGTTTTTATGTCAAATTAGTCCCTAATAAGATGTTTAAAAGACTACAAAATGAGTTTGACAATCTTTTTACTCCATTAACAGACGAGCAGCGATGTGTTTTTAACAATATCATGATAGCGGTTCAAGATAACAAGGGAGGTATTTTTTTTATGGCTATGGTGGAACGGGTAAAACATTTCTCTCGAAGACATTATCTGCAGCTATAAGATCTAAAGGTCAGATTGCTTTAAATTTTGCTTCAAGTGGCATTGCGTCTTTGTTATTGACCGGAGGTAGGACAACACACTCTCGATTTCTGATTCCTTTAAATCTTAATGAGGAGTCTCTTCGTCATATAAAGCCAAACAGTGACGTTTCCCTTTTATTAAAGAAAACAACATTGATTATCTGGGACCAAGCACCAATGATTCATAATCATGGATTTGAAGCTTTGGATAGAACTTTAAAAGACATACTTACATGTGGTGGTTTTAACAACTCTGAAATGTTATTTGGAGGTAAAGTAATTGTTTTTTGGATGAGATTTTATACAAATTCTCCCTGTTATTCCAAACGAAACAAGACATTGTCAATGCCTCTTTAAGTTATTCCAACATTTGGGGAAAGAGCAAAGTCGTTAGATTAACAAAAAACATGAGGTTAAGTCTCGGAAGTGAATCACCTGATATTGAACAAACAAAGATCTTTGCAAAATGGTTGTTGGATTTAGAAGTAGGAAATGTTGGTGGTTTTAATGATGGTGAGGCAATTATCAACATAACTGAGGATCTTCTTATTACTGATTCATTTGATCCTATTTCTGATCTTCTTTTTGATCTTTTGACTTTGTCTATTCTTCTATTCTTGTGTAACACCCTAAAAATAATGGAAATAAATAAATGAAGAGACCTTATGAAGTTATGGGTAAAGGAGGGACTGATTGGTATTTTCCTCAAAGTGGACATTCCACATATAAAAGCCCCTCCATGCACAAGCCTTAGCTATTTTGGGCTGATAGTTCTCGGCTCTAAGGGAGAATTTGAAGGGGCAGGGTCTCGGCCAGAAGGAAAACAAAGAAAATGGAGTCGATTTGGAGTTCTTTTGAGGCATCAAGTCTGTTAGAGGTTGAAAGGAGGATCACATCAAGAGGCTACAAGAGTTTTCAGGTAAGAAACGACCTTAAAGACTACATTTTTATTAGTGGTTTCGAGTCATGGGAATAATGGGGTTTTAAATCCAAAAGAGTATGTTTTACGTTTGTAATGGAATAAAGCACCTATATTTGATGTCATGGGTGATAATCTAACAAAATGAACAGTATGAGTCTTGGCACGTCAAGCGACCCAGATCTTAAACCATGCAAAACTAGGGTTTAGGGCTTGAGAATGAAGTTCTCGTTGAGAAGTTTGCGCCCCCGAGTTATCGGCGAGAACTTCAAAGTTCTCAGATTTGTCTAAGTTCTCGTTTCCTAGCTCACGCGACCAAGTATTTGGCTCCTAGGTTCTCGGAATCCAAGGATACGAACCATGAGCTCGGAAGCGAGTACTCGGTGTCTAGTTCCCGTGATCTAGATCATACCTAGTTCTCGGGTCTAGGAATACGGGGACGAGAACTTTAGAGTTCTCGGGAATTCAACTCACAAGTACTTTCTAAGTTCTCATTGTAGGATGCGGGACGAATTCAATATAAGAATTATCAAATGGTTAAGGTCTTAAGATTTGTTAAATACCTACATACAGGTGGTGTGTACGCATTAAAGTCTACGGACCCGACCTAAGCTTAGCATACGTACCACGTATCTCAGGTGAGTCAAGAATCCCTATTTACTTGTTTATAGGGTGATATGCATACTTAATGAACGTTTATGAAATGACGAATGAAATGTAATGTTTACAAATGAACGGTTTACGAAAGAAACGATGTTTGAAACAAGAACGCTTATGAAAAGAATGTTATGAAACAAAATGTTATTAAGGAATGGTTTTAAATGAATGAAAAGGGTTTTGTGAATGAATGGAACGTTTTATGAAAAGAAATGGGCAAAGGTTTTAAAGAAGTAATGACATGTCTAATCTGTTTAACGAACGAATTAACGAATGAAGGCTGGGGATGTAAGTCCCTAGCCTTATGCCACGTTTTGCCATAAGTATAATAGGGGTAGCGCCTACGTGGCCTATCAATGGGTATGGCAGTTGTTCAACTGGCGAAGGAAGGGTGACGACGGTCACTCGAGGTTAACGTGACCCGTGAATGGTGAATGTCGAAACCTTATCGACCTATGAGTCGTAAGGGCAATGTTATTACCTTATCGACTTATGAGTCGTAAGAGCGATGTTATTACGTTATCAACCTATGAGTCGTAAAGGCGATGCTATTACCTTATCGACCGATAAGTCGTAAGGGCGATGAAAGGAAATGAAACAAAATGGAAAGAACTGTAACATAGATTTAGACAAATAAATGTATGACTTAAACGAATGATAAATGTTGAATGTTAAATGATGAATGAATGTTATGCCCTGATTTATTTATGAATGATAAAAATCTAACGAATGAACGAACGTAAAACCATTTTTCTTAAAATGAATGGAAGACTTGAACTCACCGGCGTTAGCTAACTTTTAGTATGTATGTTAGGTTAATAATAGAGGAGTGTTGAATGGATGTTGCTTGGCTACTCGAGGAGTTACCCGGCGATATGAGACTGGCATCCCTTATGTTTGTTTAATCGTTGAATGTTAAGGACAAAGTTTTAATTTATCGGCTATTTTGGAACGATGTAATGACGTTTATTCCGCTGCTTAATGTTATTCGAAGTTTAAGAACTGTTTGTGAATGAGTAAATCAACGCGTGAGGCCTCCCGGGTTTGTGGCATAAAATATTGAAATTTTCAAAAATCCAATTTTTTTTAAGAAAGCATTATTGCACCGGCAAATGAAGTTGTTCACGAAATTAATAATCTCTTGCTATCAATGTTTCGCGGAAATGAAAATCAATACTTAAGTTCATATAGTATATGTGAGTCAGAGCATCTTCATAATAATTTTGATCAAAGTTTATACTCGCCTGATGTTTTAAATGGACTTAAACTCTCATGTCTGCGAAACCATAAGTTAGTATTAAAGGTCGGTGTTTTAGTGTTACTTTTAAGAAAAATTGATCAAAGAAGTGGTTTATGTAATGGAAGTAAATTACATGTGATATCACTAGGTAATCGTGTTATAGAAGCATATATCATATCTTGAAGTAATATTGGCAATCGAACTTTTATTACTAGAATTGGTTTGACATCTTCAGACAAAAGGATTCTATTTAAATTTCAAAGAAGACATTTTCGCTCATTGTATGTTTTGCAATGATAAAAAATAAGAGTCAATGACAGTCTCTATCGAGAGTTGGTTTGTTTTTCAAACAACAAGTTTTTACACATGGTCAGCTATACGTGACATTGTCCAGAGTTAGAAGTAGAGACATAATGAAACTATTAATCGTTAATAAAGATGGTAAACTTACGAATAAAACATCAAATGTTGTATACAAAGAATTATTTAGATATTTGTGAATTATAATTGTAATTTTTCATTATTATATGTAATATGTAATTTCAGTTATAAGAAATATTTATAGATTTATGAATTATTTCGTTTTCCATAATTTAACACGGATCTATAACCTATATATATAAATAAAGTTATTTTGAGATAATTGACTATCTTACCCATATGGAACACCTAAAATAAGGAAATAGACATTGATATACATAGAACCTGGGATAAAAGAAATGAGTTAAAAAGTTTCTAGCAGAAAATCAAATCTTCTAGCCACACAAAGCCTCTTCCTCTTTACAACTTGTAATTAAGATTTACATTTTCTTTTTCATGTAAGTTGAGATTACGATGATACAATAGAACACCATTTTTGTGTAATTTAAGAAGATTCAAGAACTATAGCCGCTGGTGTATCGTTGACATTGTGAGAATGGTTATGGTCGCCTTCATAAGTAACAATAAGCATTGCAGGATCATCCAGAGCTCTTTCAACATGTTTCCTTGCCGGACAACCTCTAACACTGCTACACTTATAATAACCCCTGAAATTAAAAAAAAAACAATTAAATAAGTTAAAAAAAACATCAACAATAAATCAATTATCTTTTTTTGCTTACAGGAAGATCATGGATGCTTATTTACAACTAATATCAATCATAAAATAAATAATTAAAACTAATGATGTTTAAGTTATTCTTATATTTATCTAATGTATCTTTATGCTCTTCTCCCTTTATTTTTTTTTCAATTTCCTGGATGGTATTGTTGCAAGGATCATGAGATACATAGTCCGATTTGGACCACCTAGGAACGCCTTTAACCGAGTTTGACCGATTAGCTCAAAATTCCTAGGCGATTGATCGATTAATGATTAATCGCGATTTTTACAACACTGGTTGTTACGGACTTAAGTTCAAAGTAAGGCATCTTGTTTAACAATTTATGAAGTTGAAAACTTTGAGTTTTTGCTATGAGTGGACAAAATCTTTTAAAACTAAAATATAAATACCATTTAAGGTTTAAAATATCACTAGAACGATTATAAAAATTATTATAACAAACTAAAGTTCAACATTTTAATTAAAGAATTACCATCATAAAAGTTTGGCCTAAGAAAATTAAAGTGATGTCCATTATGGTAGCTTTTTATTATTTTAATAAAATGTGAATAGGGTTATTAAATTTCTTTTGACCCACTCCATCATGCTACAAAGCACAAACAAATATCGTCCTCGTTTAATATATAATAATCGACCACTTTGTTATGAAGATTAAATATTAAAAAAATTAATCTCAAATTTAAAACTTTATACTATATGATTTGATACTAAAAATCAAAACAAAACAATTAATCATTATTCATTAATATGAAACTAGTTATAAAATATATTTAAAGTATTAGTGCCCTTGTAATATATTTATATTGTATTGAATATAGATGCAACAAAAAAAATTAAAAACTGCGGAGCATCCCATTTTTTAAAATAAGTTATCAAACAAAATTTATTATAGAAAAACGAAATTAATACATAAATAAACGTGTTAAAAATGTAAATTATATCTATTATAAAGAGTGAAAAAAAATATATATATATATATATATATAAATATTATTCAGCAGGCTGCTTGAAGGTTTAGCATCTTATTCATACTCGTTAGTGCTTGATAGATTATATAATATAATATGCTTTAAACAATGAGCATCTTTATTCTAATTAAAGTGGTATGAAAGTTGACTTCTTTTACATTAGTTGACTTTTATCAAATATCCGAATAAAACACTTTAATTATTGGTGAGAGATATTCCTTAGAATTTTTTTTTTTTTCATATTTTTTTTTATACGAGTCTACTCAATAACTTAAATAAAGACGCACGTTGTGTTAAATGACCATAATACCCATGGTCCATGGACACGAGTCAAACTTTCACACACATGGTGTGACTCTTTGTCCAACGGAGATAATTCTCAAAACTCAATTCTTCACAAACCGATTGGTCAACGAGTCACCTAGTTGGGCGACTCACTGAGTCAATGAGTCTGTGGATATGAGCTATGATCAGATCAGATCAAATCAAATTAGGGTTTACCTTGGATGCGGTGAGCCTTTGATCGGTTTTTGGCCGTACTTCCTCCACGAGTAATCGTCCGGCGGTATGTCGGCCATCTTCATGCTTATCGCCGGTACTCTCACCACTCTCTTCATCCTTGATTTCCTGCAAAGATGAAAAATTCATCGCGTTTAAAACAATTTATAATTTAATTATTTTTCATTATTGTGAAATCGAAACCCTAAAATTCAAATTCCGGCACCTTTTCTTCGAACAATGGCAACGGCCGGAGGAATTGGCGCATTTAGTGTGAGAATCGCCGACGGAGTTGCATTTCCGTTTGAATGAAGACGACGATAGATTCGGTTGACCGGCGGAGGAGACCTGAGAGAGATTGGTGATCTGGAAGCCAGAAGACATTGACGGCTGTAAACTGTCGGTATCTCCGGTCAACGATGATCTAAAGGAATTCGCCTGTGACGCCGCGGCGGCAGCGGCGAAATTGATAGTGGTGATCGGAAAATCCTTTCGGTCAAAGGATCCAGATTTCACCAACGAATGGTGGAGATTCGGTTGCGGAGGCGGTGGCGGACGCTGCTGTATCGTCGCCGGAGAATACACCTTTTCTGTCGCCGGAGAATACACCTTTTCCGGCGACATAATGCTGGGCGGCGTGGATTTCTGAGGTGGATTTGAAACCGGTCCACGTCGGAACCGAGCGTGACCGGTGCGGTTCCGATCGAGTAACGAGATGAACTTTTTGAACTTGTTAACCGCCAAATCGGCGACGGCTATGTAATCGACGGAGTCGGTGGTTCCGGAAGGAGGAGAAGAGGATGAGGAGGACGTCGTATTGGTGTGATAAGATCGGGATTTAGATTGTGTGGAAAGTAATCCGACGAGATTCTGGAGGCTTTGGAGACCGGCGGCGGCGGCTTCTTGGACGGAATTTTCTTCCATTTTGGTAATTAAAGTATTGTTTCTGTAAGCATTCATCAAATCGACCGCCATAGTAATTTAAAACAGGAAGAAAGTAGAGTTGAAAGGGGGATTTATGGAAAGGAGAGAGCGACCGGGTCTCCCGTCAAACTTTGGAACCAATACTGGCTCTACTTGTGGAAGATAGTAGGATGAATGACCAAATTGTCAAAGTAGACCGTAGTGGGACCGGTCTTACCCGTTTTAGGGTCCAAATACCAAAATGAATAAGCATCCCTATTTAGTATTTTTCATCTTTATCTTTATTCACTTTTTGTTTTTCTTTTTGTGAATGAAAACTAAATAGCATTCTTTATATAAGATTATAGATAGAAATAAGAGTTAATTACACGGTAGTTTCTATGGTTTGATAAAAGTAATAAACGAGTTTAAAGTAACAGGTTTAGGGATTTGTGTTTTTAATTTTGAAGTAAATTACCGTTTGCGTCCCTGTGGTTTACACGATTTAACACAATACGTCCCTAACATGAATTTTTAACGCTTTGAGTACCTGTGGTATATAATCTGTAACACTCTAGCCCCTGGGCCTAACTTCGTTAAAAAATTCCGTTAAGTTTAGTTTCGATAGGGGTAAGATGGTTACTGATATTCAATCAAAACTACTAAGTTTGTGGACAAAAAGAAACCAATCGAAACTACTAATTTGAGGCAAAAAAACTTTAATTCTCACTCTGAGCCCCTGGGCCTATTTTAACTCACGCCCCCTATCGAAACTCTTCGTCCTCTCTTCGAAACTCGTCTTCCTCCCTCTTCCAAGTTGTTTCCGACCTCTTCCTAGACAATGCCTCTTCGAGTGGATGCCATCATCGACAACCAGACTGTCACATGTACAATTTTTGACCAATTTTGTGTTTGATCGCTTTTTGTGTTAATAATCGGACATTCGATCGGTCCAATTTTTGACTATTTTTTTTGTGTTTGAAGCCGGAATGCGGGTGCACGCGACCCCTACTCACCTTCGGGTGCGGGTAAGGGTCGTGTTGAAGTTCCTTTTCAACTGGGACTTCAACTTTCAGGTTGAATATGACGGGGACGAAAGGTAGTTTCGATTGGTTTTTTACGTATGTATTTTGGATTGATTTCTTGGTGATAATGTATTTTAGATTGGATTTTTAGTTGTTTCGGGTGAAGTTAGTAGTTTCGTGTGAACTTAGTAGTTTCGATTGAATATCAGTAACCATCTTACCCCTATCGAAACTAAACTTAACGGAATTTTTTAACGAAGTTAGGCTCAGAGTGTTACAGATTGTATACAACATGTACTTAAAGCATTAAAAATTCGTGTTAGGGACGCATTGTGTTAAATCGTGTAAAAATCACAGGGACGCAAACGATAATTTACTCTTAATTTTGTAACAAGTTTAGGTTTTAAGGATAACTTTTATTAATTTTTCTGTTAAGTTAAGGTGAAATAACTAAAATACCTTTCTAATACCGCATGGACCATTTGTGTAAAAAAAAACTCAAAATAATATTAACAAACACATACACCATTTTCATCTCTTCTGCAACCTCCCACCCACCCAACGCAACCTCCATTTTTGCTCGCAACCTCCATTTTCCTGACCGATTGTTTGATGAAATATTTCTGAATTTATAGACAAATCGATAATGCTCATCAGGGGGTATTGCCGTGCACAGTCGATTAAAATCTGTAAATTTTGGGTGTACGACTAACGCATGTACTGTTTATTCGAATGTTTCATTTCGAATTTTGGGTGATAGCTGCAAGATCGAACACGAATAATCAAATCGGTGATGATTCTGAATTAGGGTTTGATTCTGATCCTGATTGTGATTATTGATCATGATGATTGTGGATGGAAATGGAATTTGAAAAAAATGGACTCCTTATCTTCCCAAACGCACCAAATGAATATAGCAGAGAGTTCATATCTCCCTACAAATTTTATGAAATAGGAGCTTGGGGGGTGGCGACAACATCTTCCTCTGCCGATTAGGGTTTCAATTTCAAGGCGTTTCTCAATTCATTCAATTTCTTCACTGTCAGTATTAGGGTTTCAATTTTAAAGCAATTATGTGAACATTTTGTAACAATTTATAGCCATGGTCAACGAAGTTCAAGGCTGGATTTTGACTGAATTATGTGTCTCACCGATACACCTTACCTAGTGCATATGATTTGGGTTTTGGGGCTGGAGATGTGGCTAGGAAAGGTGTATGATGGCAAAGATTCAAGATATGGAACGTAACCCTCTCTAATTTGCATTCGCATCTAACCCTAACCCTCTTTGACTGTTTGCGTGGTGCCTGCGGTTGTTCAAGCAAGGGTGGTGGCCGGCGACGGTAGTAGCCATGAAAACGCAAGAGGAGACGGTTGGGGTTGGTATTTGTTTTTTCAAACTTTTTAATATTTTACGTAAAATACAGAAATAGTCCCTCAAATTTCAAAGAATCTTAGTAAGTTACATAATTAGTCTCTCATATGTGAAATGACTGATTACCCTTCAACTAGATAGAAAATTATCGTCTGTTAGTGTCAATACCCAAACTCGTTACAAAATTGAAAGTTAGTATCTAAACATGTTACTATTTTTGTTTATGGAAAACTTCATCAAACAGTAACCAAGTTTCTCAAGTGTTTCATTTAAGTCACTTAAAGTTTTTTTTGTCCCTCTAAAGTCACTCAACTTTCACTAAGTGTTCTAATCATATATAATATTTTTATAAATATGTTTAAATTTTTAAAAATTGAATGAAGCAAATGAAATATATATGAATATTAGTTACCAATAAGTGAAATTTTTATTCCAATTAACTTAAAATATGAGATAATAGTGAAGAAAAAAAATTCACCAAATAATAAACAAGTTTCAAAACTGTTATATTTAAGTCGAATTGTAAAAAAATAATTGCTAAATAGTAAACAAGATTCATATATGTTTCATTTATCTCATTTAATTTTAAAAAAACTAAAACATTTTTAAAAATATTACATAGGATTGGAACACTTACTGAAAGTTGAGTGATTTTAGAGAGACAAAAAAACTTTGAGTGACTTAAATGGAACACTTGCGAAACTTAGTTATTATTGTGTGAAGTTACCCCGTTTGTTTAATACCCAAACATGTTACTTTATCCAAACCACAAGGACCATCTGTGTAATTAAACTCTAGAAATAATATATTGATCCAGACTAACGTTTGGGGGGGGGGTGTTGTAATGCATAGGAGGATTGCCAACGAGTATAGCGATCCAAATACGGAATCCATTATCTCTCATGAATCACAAGACCAATCAATGCTCGTGGTAGGTTTATAATGTTATGATCAATTACTCATGCGAGTAGTGATAAGTGTGGTTTTATGAACTATCACCTTGTTGATAGACAAGCTACACTTATTGATGGTTACGAGATAGCGGTTATTGGTGTCTGATTATTAGACTTCATTGTTCCACAGACTATATTATAGTTTTAAGAGATGTTGTTTATGTTCTTGCCATCTCAAAAATTGTATAATATATGTTAGTGAATTGGTTGAAAAAGGGTACAAGGTATATTATAAGAAGGTAAGAATCTCTACACAACTTTATAGTTTTAATAATTTTGAGATATATTAAACTAATAAAAATACAATGCTACATTGGCAGCACACGATGTAACAAGTTGATTTTTTTTAGTTTTTCTAATCAAACGCAAACATATGAATTTTGATGTATAAGTTTAATTGTGACTCCATGTTTAAGTTTTGTTAGAAATTTTTGTATATTGATGTATACTTTAAAATTTTGGTATCTAAAACATAATGTGTAAAATTTGATGTGCATAAAGGATTTTTTTTATGGGCGTTTATCTAAGGGTGGAGGGGGCACCCAAGCCTTGAAGCCCCACACCCACCAATGAGAGTGTGACACGTCATTTGAAGCCTCATGAAGCCCCACGAAGCCACGGAGGTGGCGGCACCCAAGCCATGAAGCCCTATGAAGCCCCACGTTACCAACGGTTGGATTACGTTCATATTAGAGCTGCACTTGGAAGTCGTAATTCCTGTAAACCCAAGCCTCACTACGGCGTAGTGGTGGCGGCGGCGATGTTGCCGTGGAAGCCACACGGCGCAGCAAGCCCACGTAGTGGACTCCCCCTCCGCCCAAAATTTGATGCACTTTGGTAAAGTAGTTTGATGCATTGTTGTAAACCTGTAAATTAAGCTACACTAACGTGATGCATCAAACTGCATTATTGTGATAGAACGAAAATTCAGAAATGACTGTAATACACTTTGATGCACCATGATAATCGTGTGTATCAAAGATCAATACAACATTACATCAAAATTTAGACATGAGAGTTAATATAGTTTGACTTATTTGTAATGTTTATTTATCTCCCTTGAAATTAAAAAATAAATATGTTTAAATTTTATTTAATTGTAGTACCCATATATGTGCAAGTCACGTGTAGATTATATCACCTACACATAACGTGTGCATGTGTAGGTAAAATTTAAAAGTTAAAAAATATATAAACAAGTTAGTTTAATTGTTTTTTTATTTAGATAACATACACATTTGCATGTAAAAAGTAAAACTGTTAAAAAATATGAAACATTAATAACAAAAAAAAAATGATTTAGATTTGTTCCGTATGTTCTCGTAATAATTTAGTGTTCTGAAATAAACTTAACATACATGGATACATACACACACACATACATATATATAGGGGTGGTTCTAATAAAAACCTCCTTTAGTTGGAAAACCCACTAAACCCTGTTTTACATAAGTAAAAAAAAAACTTTTTATTTTTAGGATGGATTCTGCATTCAATTTTATCACTTTTGGTGAAAAAAATAAAAAAAATGTCGAGCGGTTTTCTAATTTTTTTTTTTAAATCTGACTTTTTTACGTATGTAAATGCTGTTTTTTACATATGTAAATGTTGACGTATTGCATACGTAAGAAAAATACGCTGATTTTGATTATTTTTTACATGTTTTTTATTTTTATTCTTATTCGGCGTTTTTTTCATTTTTTTTTGCGAACCTACTTTTTTTTTTTGTAAATAATAAATCCCAAATTTTATAAAAAAAAATCGAATTTTTTTCAAAGTGTTTCGTGGGTTTTTCCAACTCAAGGAGAGGTTTTTATTCTACACTTCCCATATATATATATATATAATATATAGGGGAGGGTTTCAGAGAAAACCACATAGTTAGGCGAAAACCAAGAAAACCAATAAAAAAAACCAATAATATAATAATATTTATTTTTTATTTTATTGTATTTTTATTTTTTTATAAGAGTGTCAATGTAATATTACACATTTTTATCAAAAACTCATTTAAATATTGGCTTACATATACGTAACCCATAATATTACGTATACGTAAAGAGAAAACAAAAAAATTGTGGTTACGTATACGTAACCCAGAGTATTACACATTGTTTTAGTGGTTTTCTCGGTTTTCGCCTAACTTTGTGGTTTTCTCTTGATCCTTCCCCTATATATATATATATATATATATATATATATATATATATATATATATATATATATATATATATATATATATATATATATATATATATATATATATATATATATATGGGAGGGTTATTCTACAAAGTAAAAAAAGTATAAAAATTGTAAAAAGTCGTTTAAAAACCTCACAACCACCCTCCAGAAGCCTAAAACCCCCACCCCCACCCCACCCCACCCCGAAAAATCTAAAACCCCTCACCCCCACCACCAAAAACCTAAATCCTAACAAAAAAACCTTAAAAACCGAAAAAGTCGTCTAAAAACACCACCACCACCCCCCCAAAAGCCTAAACCTCCAACCCAACCCCACCCCACCCCACCCCCCCAAAAGCTTAAATACTAAAAGCTAAACCCTAAGGCTAAACTCCTAAGGCTAAACCCTAAGGCAAAAACTAAACCCTATAAGCTAAGATCATAGAGTTCGACGAGACGGTTGCAACGCCACCGAAATGAGTGAAATCAGATTCTGTATGAGCCGGTTATGAGCGTTTTAAACCACTTTTTACACTTTTTTGACTTTGTAGCGAAACCTCACAATATATATATATATATATGTGTGTGTGTGTGTGCGCGCGCGCGCGCGCGCGTGTGTTATATAAGACTTACCACTCAATCAATAAATCTTCTTATATTTTCAAAGAAAAACACGTTTTTCATGATAATCCTTAACATACATGCATACATACAAGTGCCCTAACACGTTTATCTTTTTGCGAGCTCTGTTTACGCCCCGCATGGCCAACCTTGCTTATTAAATGGCGTCTTAGTTCGCTAGCCTTCATCAGGGGAGCGAATGATATAATTTTTCAGCTTGACAACCCCATCACCTGCGACGCTTACATGGTCATCCTCGCTCGCAGTCTGGGTGCTTAAATGGATGAGATTCTTTCGAGGCAGATTGTGGATGTCCCGTCGAGCCGTATGAGTTGACAGACGGTGATAGGCATGGGGGTTGCCTATGATGTTGGCTGCAGTCTCCATTGGTCTTTAGATAGGGGACAACCATCTAGCGGATGGCGGTATCGGGAGAGCCTACAGTGCAGCAGCAACAAGACTCACAGCCCCCACCGCCATCGCAGCCTCAGACTCTTGTCAAACCAGTCCCTCCGCCGGCTGACTTCATGCGGGAGTCGCTTCATTTAGGCGCATGCTATGATGCGATGGACGCTCCAGTTCCTTCGGGATTGAGCCAGGACACATGGGATTCTCTTCCCTAATCTGCCCCCTATACGGCTATACGACTATACAGACCAGCATTCGCGGCCATAGTTCTATTTTATTTATCTTTTGATGTCCAAATTGAACATTTTGATGTGTATATATATATATATATATCTTTTTGTTTATCGTTTTGATGTTTGATGATTATTTGATTGGTTTGATATATGACTAGGTTGTTTATCGTATATAATCATGATCAGTGATCAGTAAAATCCACTATTGTTAAAGCAGAGAATATAAGGTTTTAATCAAACACGAAAGGTTTTACTTTGAGATCTAAAGAAAACTCATAAAAATAAGGACTGATTTGACTTTATGTGGTAACTTTTACAGTGTAGATGGTCAAGCAATTCAAACCATGTTGGATTCTGGTCAATTTCATGTGTATTTCATTAAATATGAAATTTTTCATCAAACACAAAAGTTCATTATAAGTTTAGAAGATGATGAAAGATTACATAAATTAGTACAAAAATCACAACATTGTACCTATAGCATATAATTTATCGGCCATAAAACGTTTGTATCTCATACAAGCATCTTGTAGATTTACTTCTTACCAAACTAATAACCTGTTTTGAACCAACCTACACAATAACATACAAATTACCACCCCCGAATCTCGACCAATATGACCACCATTATGAGGCCACACACTTTCCTCGACACTGGTAATTCAAGTATCTCTTGTTGACCAGAGTGTTGCTAATACGATATATGTTGTAGAAACCATATAAAGTAAGACTCAAATTGCATAACAATTGGGTAAAATCACAATGAATGCACGATGAGTCATTGCAAGTATTTGGACGACATTCATACAGAAAGAATATGTGAATTTGTAGTGTCGCCATACAAATTTGGAAAATATACCAGTTTTCATCGTCATCGAATATCAGTAAATATACCTGTAAAAACCGGAAAACAATTATTTTTTGGTTTTAAAAAAAAATTAAAACTAACACAGCTTTACTGTAGCAACCTCCTACAATGGAGGATATATATAGTTCGCTCGTCCCATCGCCATATTCGTCGGCATCAACTGATCCTTCAACTATTAGGTCGAAAAAGTGAGACGGGAAAATCGTCCAACGATCCTGGCCCGACAAATCCTCCGTTCTACGCATTTCATCAAATACCAAGCCATAAGTCTGTTTGTCCAAGCCCAAACATGCTATAAAATGAAGTAACAATTATTACCATTTGAAGTATATTAATATGACATGTATAAGTTTTAAAAACTTTCAATTGGCCTTATATTACAGTTACGAAATCCTAGAAGGGCACCCCAAAATTCTTCGTCAAGTGGTGTAAGCCCCATATAATAGACCTACTAAATGGGGTATCTTCGTTGTACAAGAACTCGACAACTTTTCAAGACTAGTGTTGACCATTGTGGAAAGGCCAAACATGGTTCTCTACTGGTGCCGAAATGTTGTGAGCAATGACAAGTGCATTAGAAGATGACCCGTTATGACGCCTCCCATTTCTTCTGCTTCTTCCGTTTCTCTCTTTTCTTTCGTTAGACGACATCTTAATTTTACTTGGTGGAACGTTGATGCGTTGTAAACAACAGAATTGGACGATGAAATTAATTAACATATAACGATATATATTGTAAGTTTTGACAGAATGTTACATCATGTCAAATAATTGGCATGCATTTCAAGGAATAATACGTCGTGTCAAATAAGTCAAAAATAAAAAAAATAAAAAGTTATTAAAAATACGGGTCGTTTACAGCCATACAACTTGTATGACCCTAGCCCGTATCGTTATATACTGTCCGTTATGGAGCAGGATTTGACTGATGTGGCTTTATTCGAACACATGCGAGCCGTATGATGCAATACGACCCGTATACGACGTAATAATTAGGTTGTCCATATAACACATGTGTGTACCGATATCCTTCCCATTTATCAAATATTGTCCCATTTAAAGTCTAACAAGTCATTTGTTAAAAAG
Organism: Smallanthus sonchifolius; assembly: GCA_023525975.1. Lineage (NCBI taxonomy): Eukaryota > Viridiplantae > Streptophyta > Magnoliopsida > Asterales > Asteraceae > Smallanthus > Smallanthus sonchifolius. The sequence goes on along the minus strand of CM042032.1, from coordinate 82,887,327 downwards.
TTTTTTCAAATACGTGTATTTTAAAGAAAAAACTTAATGACTTTAATAAACTAAAATTAGACCGTATAACTCTTTCATACGGAATAAATATTAAAATTCTGTATGATTAACCCTTATTATAAGCATGTAACAACTATATTAATAAAACGTTCCTAGTGCTAATGGTGTCGTTAGTCGGGTACATTTGGGTTTTGGGTGTTAATTATAATAAATACTACTTTAAAAAACTATAAAATATAGAGATATCAACATTATGCCATCGAGGTGTAATATTGTAATAACATTGCTTCTAGACGATTCCACTAGGTTGAATTTCAACATGTTGACGTGTCGATACATTAGTGATAAATGTGTCGGTAAAGTCAAACCGGAGAAAGTTGACCTTTGAATATGCTCTGGTCTAGGTTAGAGGTGGGCCCCATATCTACTTTACCGGCAACCGAAAGAACCGGATTCTCCTCTAGCTATTTGTCAACCTTTTATTTGAATTTAAACCTTCGGTAACATTTTTCTCTTTATTTACTCAAATTCAACTACGATATAGCCGTGCGTGTTGCGGCGCACTAAACTGTTTAAAAATGGACCGTTTTGAACAAAACATAAATCGCTTTGTTTTGATTAAAATTTATATCAGAAATAAACATGTTTTTTCTTGAACGGCAACACCTAGATATTTTAGGATAATTGGGTTTCTCCGTTGCAACACCTAGAACATCTAGGGCAACCCACCACAGGAGGAACCCCTAACTGGGTAAAACCCCTTACCTGTTTACAAGCCTTTTTTTTGCTGTTGCCATGATTCGAACCCAATACCTTTACTATGGGAAGTATTGAGGCTATCATTTCACTAAATATGAAATAAATGTTTAATTTCAAAAAATGTTTTATAAATAAACCTATATTTTTTAAATAAAAAATGTTTATAAAAACAATTATAGAAATCATTATTATTTAATAGGAGAGAGAGACAGAAAACAAAAAATTATTAAAAAACAATTAAACAAAACTTGTGCAATTAATAGAAAAAACACGGAAGGGGGGCGGAAGGTAAGGTTAAATGTTTGAAAAAAAATTGGGAAATAAAAAGGATCCAATCTAAGTCGAACCCGGGTCAGGAAATACACAAACAATAACAACCACCGTAAAAGCTTTTTTGAATTTCTTGATGGTACTGTAGCTAACAACTTGCATATAAATTTCTGAATTTTAAATAGGATTACTAATTGTTATTTTGAAAATAAATTTCTATAAAAAAAAGGTTTGAGTTTATATGCTATTATGAATATGGATACTTTTTTAAGATCCGATAACATATAAATTTAATGATGTTATATACATGACCTAGCGTTTATAGAAATATCTAAGACTATTTTCACTGGCGACCCAACTCAACCCAGTGACAACCCAGCTCAACCTATCTGTCTATTAAATAATTAATTACTCTCTCTTTCACCGTTTTTGTTTGGAACGACGACGATACTTAATTAATGCAGTCTAGCAAGATGGTAGATCAAAATCAAAAGTTACATTGGTTACAAGGAAGAAAGAAAAGAAACGATTACATGTTGTCAAATTTCAACGCCACGTTCCCCCCATTGGGACCAATCTAACTTACTAGATCTTGATCTACTTTTGTCCCATAAAAACGTATTAACTTTTATTTTGCCCGCTATTTTCTTGACGTGGCTTCTTTTGTTGTTGAGGATTATGTCGTTTCGAGCTCTCCAGATTGACCATAATGAAGCAATTATGATAGCTTCATACATCCTTTTAATTGAGAGTTGCACGTTCATCTCCTTTGGCAGTTGAAGAAGGTCCAAAATTGAGTTCTTTGAAGCTACCGGTATGACCAAACTTCTGTCAACTCCTTCTAAATCTACAGCAGCAAAATATATATAACCAAACATGGTCTGCTGCTGCTGCTGCTGCTGCTGTGTATATGTTCATTTAGTCATAAGCATCAACTTGTAATGATCTATCAAATTCAAATAGAACACGATGCCTTTGATTTACTAGAAACATATTTTATCGGAGTTATATTAAAAGTTCTTTTTTAGATTTGTCACAAAACTTCAATAGAGTAAACTTTAGGTTTTTTTTCTCAACTTTGGTTTTTTATAAAATCGTAATTTTTTTATAAACTATAGAACTTTTTTTTTATTTTTGCTTCAAAACTTTGGTTTTTTATAAATTTGCTAATATAGGATTTTAACCTATTTGATTTTATAATAATTTCGTTTTTCTGTAATAACTTTCTTTCGTTAACTTTTTTATTAAACGGTATGCACAGCTTTTATTTTTTTTGTCAGCGATCCGAGTTTTTTTTTCTATTGTACGCTATAGCGAGTCTGTGTTTCAACGTAAGTTTTATCACCGTGGACGAGCCGAACCGATAACTACCAAATTCACGCCGCGTAGTGCGGGGGAAAAAAATTAACTAGGCTGTGAGATTGAATACTGAGGTTTCACATTTTTCTTTTTTGACTCAAAAGTTCTTTTTTTATAGATCTGTCACAAAACTTCAATAAAGTAAACTTTAGTTTCTTTTTTTCCTCAAGTGTGATTTTTTATAAAATTGCAACAAAAATTCAGTGGGTTTATTTTTAGTAAACTATAAGAGTTTTTTTATTTATTTTTGCTTCAAAACTTTAGTTTTTTATAAATTTGCTAATATACGATTTTAACCCATTGGATTTTATAATAATTTTGTTTTTTTAAACATTTCATTCGTTAACTTTTTTTTTAAACGGGATGCACGGCTTTGTTTATTTTTTTTTCAGCGATCCGAGTTTTTTTTGTATCGTACGCTATAACGAGTATGTGTTTCGACGTAAATTTTATCCCCGTTGACGAGCCGAACTGATAAGTATCAAACTCCCGCCGCGCAGTGCGGGGGAAAAACTTGTTAAATTGATTAACAATAAAATTTAATTGTTTTAGCCCACTATAACTCACAAGCCTGCTTGATTTCTGACCAGTCCAATGGGCCCATTTTTGGGCTGTAATAAAGCCCATCGTTTGGAAGATTTTAGCCCATCAGAATCCATTGTAAAATGGAAACTTGATTTTTTGGTTTCAAGTTTTTTGAGGTGTCTAAAATCTTTTATAATAAATACACACGCCAGAGAAAACAGTTATTTGTTACAAACTCGTCTTATGACATCGTGCGGCATCATTAAATCCATACGGACTAACCAATCCATCACACGTATGATCAAGGTTCACTGGTTTTCTTACTGTCTTAAAGACATAAAACTAATTTGAAGAGTGGCCCCAACTCATAACCAGTAAGTAGGGTGCTGAGAACAGTGGCGCAACTTAGTGAGCCCCCCCCCCCCCCTCCCCCCGATTTTTTCGCTTATTATTGTTAATTTATACGTATTTGACCGAAAATTCTATAGACATTAAGTTCCGGCTCCCCCTGATAGGTAAGAAAAATTATAGGATTTCGTCGCCCCCCCTGATAGCTTGAAAATTCTTTTTTTATTCAAGTTTCGCCACTGGGTAAACACTTATGACACATATTCCATAAATCATTTAGTGATCCTGAACATTTAACCGTCACACAATGCTTTATCTTCTTAAAAATTTCATTTTTGAAAATAAAAATACGTACAAGAATACAAAATAATTTTTCAATAAAAAAATGAAGATATTTTACAAGGCAGCTGCAATAGAAAAATTAAATAAAATACATATTATTGTGACCAATCGAAAGAAGTTAAATGAAATAATTTATTTGGGCCAATCCTAACCCAGTAAACCAGTCTGTTCGTTGTGTCAGAACCTTTCAGAGTTGAAGATGGGCCAATGCACCAACTTGTAGCTAAGATGTTTTGGAATTATGCAAGATGTTGACAGAGTTATGGGCTTGAGATTTTTTAAACTTCTTCTAAGATTGAACTGTCGGTCATTATAACAAGGGATTTTTTTTATATAAAAAACGTAAATAATTAAATATACGTCTATGTGATTTTAAAAGCATTATATTTGCATCAGTTTAATTAGATACAGTTTTGATAACAATATAAACAGTGACGAATTCATGAACTGTTTCATGAGGTCAGCTAAATATTAAATTTTTCGTTCTCGTTCAAGATGGATCAGGTCGGGTCTATGGCTGCAATCGAGCCGAGACAGGGTGTGCTCGGGCTCGACTCATTTATCTTAACGAGCTGAATTGTTGAGCTCGGGATCCGATTCGTAAAAAGCTCGAGCCGGCTCGTTTATCTTTTTTTATTTTTTAAAATTGTATGCTTTTTACACATAATGATATATAAAAAACGAAAAATAATACTTTTAACATATACTTATAATGCATAATTTATAAACTGCTAATTGCATAACCAAGTTCTTATAATTGTTTATATGTCACACATTCAACCCAACTGTTAAGGTCATTTAGGCTATGTGTAGTGGGGCAATGCCCCACGCCCCCACTCTCGAATCTCATTGGTCCACCTCACACATACGCAGAGAACCTCACCCCACCTCATGACACCTCTCACAGCCCCGCCCCACGCCTTCTCTCACGGAGGGGCGACGCTGTGTTCCACGCCCACCACATCAACCCCTCACGCCCGCTCACGAGACCATCACACAGCCTTACCAGATACAACCTCTCAAAGTCCAAGAAACCGACATCAACTTAAAATGTGGATCTAAAATAGACGCAACTGACATAAGCACCTCAACTTCCCCCAATACTTCTCAAACTTTTCATACATCGACACATTCATGTTGTTCTATTTTTTGGAAAGAAAATGAATATTATGTCTATGTTTAGTTATTAGATAGTCGCTGGTTATTATGCCCCGTCTTTTTGAATAATTTTTAATTAAATGTTGCCACAATTTAGGGTTATACATTATGTAAAAAAACTAGGTTAGAAACCCGTGTATTATTCGGATTGAATAAATGAAATAGTAAATAGTTATTAATGAAGTTTTAGATATTATAAAAGAAAATATTAAATAGTTAGTAATGAAGATTTATGAATTATAAAAGAAATATTAAATAGTGGGTAATGAAGTTTGAGAATAAATGCAATTCCCCCTCAGTTTTATATTTGTTAATTATGTTTGGTAAAGTGTAGGTACACCAATGAATATAAAATAAGTTGGGCATACCATGTAACGGGTTAAATGCATTGTTATAATAAAAGAATGATAGTTATGTAGTTGTATATATAACTGAAGTTCATTATACCAGAACCGGTACACATTTATAAATCATTGATTCACTAGTGAATACATATTTTTACTAGTAAATACCATTTTTATATGTATTCACAGTGAATAAAATATTTCTATATATTTAGTAGTTTCATTAGAACCCATCATTATACATATCGAGTTTTTTAAAAAATTTGCATGCACATAACTCTGGATTACATAAAAATCATCTAACATTTAGGTCTAATACTATTTTTAGCGTATGAAAGGTCAATTATACACATTTTGTACTTTTAAAGCAGCTTAGATATATGTTACGATTCTAAAAATATATATTATTGTATTCCAAAAAAAAAATTGTGTTGGATACAAATATGCTTCAAATAATTTAATAAAGAAAATCAAAAGTGTATCAAGCTAAGAATCTTATATTTGTCTTGAAAATTTAAAAGAAAGAAAACTGAACAAGGGATAAATAGAGATGTACAAATTACAATACCGAAAATACAGAACTACGTGAACTGATTAGATATTTGTATTTATTACTTTAATAGTTGGTCATTTGGTGTAATGGTTGGCCCAAGACTTCCTATAGTGGAGGTCTTGGGTTTGAATCCCGGCCACAGCGAAAAAGGGGTTTTTGGCCAGGTCAGGGGATTTACCCAGTTGGGGGATTCCTCCTGTGGTGGGCTCCCTGGTGAAACTCAATTATCCTAGAATATCTAGGTGTTGTCGTTCAAACAAAATTTATTGCTTTAATTATTTTTATACAATAAATACAAGTTTTTATATGATTCAAGCATTTAAGGACGGGTTTTGGAGCAACTGGTATGCTTTGTGACCTTGAGGTCACGTGTTCGAGCCGTGGAAACTGGCTCCTGCACAAAAATGTAGGGTAATGTTGCGTAAATCAGATCGTGGAGCGATCCGGCCTCACCCAAAACCCTACGCAAATGGAAGAGGTAAGTCAAACACCGAGTACGATACATATGATTAAACATTATTTTGTAAAATCTTTTAATTGCATATGTTTGATTATTGGGTCATGGAGCAACCGGTAAGGTTGCTGGTTTTTTTCTTAAAACTGTGTTAGTCTATTTCATTGGGTTGGTAGTGGGACCCAACATGTTGATTCTTCATCGATACCCCTCCCCAACCGCATACACAAAAACAACAATTTTTCGTTCTAACTTCAAAGTTTTTCTTTTCTCAAAATAAAATGCTTAGTTTTATTTTTATCTTGTGTTTCTCTTACGGTGAGAATATTTTAGTTCGGTAGTGTCTTAAAAGATAATCATATATAGTATCAGAAAGAAATAGATGTTAATAAATCTTTATTATGTATTTAAATTAATAAGTTTAAGTGTCTATACGGTATTTAAAGTTCTATACTTAAAATAAGTTAGATATATAACATTCCTCTTAAACAGATTTATAAAAATATAATGGGTAAAAGAAGATTAAAGTGGAATTTTATTGTTGTCTATGAAAAACCCCATTAAGTAAATGTTTTTTTTAATTGTTTAATTTGAAAAAAGAAAACTTTTCACTTTTATGTTCCATATGATTGAAAGGAATCGAGTTTAAACAAGCTCGAGCCTAAAAAAATAAGTTTGTTTAAGAAAAGAGTCTTGAGTCCGAGCTTCACTTACCGAGCTCGAGCTGACTCGTAAGCCTAAACGAGCCTATTATTACCATAATTTTTATTTTTTTATTTTTTAAACAGCAATATATTAAAATGGAATAATTTTTATTTAATATATTAAATATATATTTATATAATAATAATTTATATATATACATTCATGTAAATAATATCTATTATGTTATATATAAAAAAGATAATAAAAATATATAAACAATTATATATATATATATATAAATTATTTAATAAATAATAAATGATCCGAGCCCGAAACGAGTTGAGCTCGACTCGTTTACACCCCTAATCTAGATCACCGGTTTCGTAGAAACATTAGACATATGGGTGTTACACGAATGATTTTACTGACAGTAATTGATTCCAAATCGTAGTGTCCTAGTGAACGATTTTGAACCCTAGTAACGATTCAGAAATCCATCACCCTCTTTCAAGAATGTATGGTTCTTTAAGTTATTAATTGATAATCATATTTTAAGCTACAAGATTGAAATGTTTTAAATTTTAATGACAAGTATTTTACAGATGCACAAGATTAGGAAATAGTTGTCCTTTTAGAAGACCATTTTACCATCAGGCTCTGGCCTTTTACCATCAGGCTTCTGGCCTGTTGCCATCAGGCTTCTGGTTTGGTACTCAGGGGGTTTTCCCTGTAAAGGGTTTTCTCCTGTGGAGGTTATGGGTTCGAATCCTGACGAGTGAAATTTTGGCAGTACCCTCCACAGGTCTAGGTGATAGCCGTTAAAAAAAAAAAAACACCGTTTTACCATTAATTCGTCATACATGATATAATATGTGCCTATGTGGTTATGACAGAGTATTCAAATCAATTTAAATGAGGGAATTTAGGTGAAAACCTTACTTATAGGTATGCCTTAAATGTGTGCATTTTGTTGCACTTGCTAATCTTCATATTTAATACTCGTTTGCAAAGCAAAACACATCTTTATATCCAATAAATTAGAATAATGATGATATTATGAATTTATAAAAATAAACATATTTCAAGCAATTAAATTTAGAGGGAGGCAGCACTAGAATTCGAAGAACAAACCTTGTCGTCAAATGAGCAGCGATCCAAACACCCATTCCCGTTTGATTTGAACCGATTTATGCAAGTTACAAGATTACAAAATGCTTTCAAGATTTAGGGACGAAAGGATGGATTTGAGAGGAAGAAAAGCTTTCATGATTACAAAAAGCTTTCAAGATTACAAAAAGAATTAGGGGTGTTCAATCGAATCGAATCGGTTTATTCGAATAAACCGAATTAGAAAAATAAAAAATTATAAATATTCATATTTTTAACTACATTTATAAAAATTTAACAATATAATTCATACGTAAATGCAAAAAAATGAACATAAAGAGCATAACAACTAATAAGATAACTAAAACTAAAGTCGGGTACAATATCATACTAACATAGTGGTCAAAAGGTTAGGGGGTGTTTGAGATACTTTTCAAACCTACTTATTGACTTATTACCTTCTCCAAGAAGTCAATAAGTCAAAAGTTTGTTTGGGTAAGAGTGGAAAAGTTGGTTTTTAAAGGGTGGAAAAGTTATAAGTTAAAAGTAGGTGAGGACTTACTTTTTCAAAAAAGTTATAAGTAATCCCAAACACCCGCTTAGAATAAGAGTGAAGAGTCGATGTCGTTTTGAAGTTTGAACTGATGGATTGACTTAAAGACCATAAAAACTAAAGAGTCAAATACTTAAAATGCTTGAATATTGAAAACTTGAATCTCATACGATAAAAAAAATCTGTGTATATAGTTAATTCCAATCGAATTCGAATTCAAGATATTAAATTCGAAATTGATTCGAATTCGAAATCTTTATTCGAATTTGAAATTTTATTCAAATTCGGTTCGAATCGAATTTCGAATTATTCGAGTCCGATTCGAATAATGAACACCCCTGAAAAGGATGGATCTGAGAGGACGAAAATGCCCCTCACGTGACGGGCACGTGGGCATGAGTTAACAGAAAACTTACCGGCCGTTAGTTTTAGAGGACGGATAGTTAGAAAAAAAAATGGAAATGATACAATGTGTTAAAGGTTTACGAATTGAACGAAACCTAGTTTTTGGCTCAAACCACATTGACGAAACCTGCATTTACTCAAAATAAGAACATAAGAGACCATTATTTTTCTCATCAATATCTTTAAAATAACCCCATATTGTTATACTTTTTTTATGTTTATGTTATTTTTAATTTCATCATAAAAGAAACTTATATATTTTATTACACATAATCATTTTAATAAAACTATTATTATAAACTTATTTTTTATATAACACTTATAGTGGGAACTCATAAAAGTATTTACCATTTATATTCATTTATCTGTTCAGGTTTCATTTGACATGACTATAATGTTTCACATATATTTGTATGGTTTATGAAATAAATAATAATTCATAGCAAGTGCTTTACTTTCTAGAAATCACATTGATAAAATAAGGATATGCTAATTGACACCGTGCACTTAAGTATTTTATATTCTTAAACACTCTTTTTATATTAGATGTATTAAAGCATGTAGTAGGTATAAAAATTTAATACGCTTTTTTTTAATTATTTTTAAACAATTAAAGTATTAGCAAAAAATATCTTCCAGTATTTAATATTTTCATTATACCTTTTTATATAAAAAGGCATTGCTAAATGCTAAACTTTTGGGCACAATAATTGTTACAATGATTAATATAACATTTGCATATAAAAAAATTCGCTATGGATCCTAATTACCGGACAAATAATCATCGTCACATAAGGGCAAAACAGGTACTAATTTTCTATATTAAAAATGTAAGGAAACATGAAACCCAATCAAAACCTGTCACAAGACAGTTCTTGGTTGGGTTTTTATTTTATTTTTATTTTTTTAATATATGTATGCTTGGAATAAAATGAAGAACAAGAATGGATGCTAGCCCAGTGCTTCGCGTGTCACGTCCTCACACGCGCCCCGTTGCAACGCGCCGGTATGTTTACTAGTATATATGTATATATATACATAGGGGGAGGATCAAATAAAAAGTAGCTTTTCGCTAATAAATCTAAAATTGACAAAAACCTTAAAAAACGATATCAAACGAACTCCGATTGAGCTAATTTCAGCGTCGTTGGAACCGTCTCGTCGAACTCTACCATCTTAGATTTTAGGGTTTAGCTTTTAAGGTTTAGATTTTACGTTTGAATTTTAGGGTTTTAGCCTTATGATTTAGCCTTAGGGTTTAGATTTTATGGTTTAGGTTTTTTTGGGTGGGGGATTTAGGTTTTTGGGGGTGGGTGGGGGTGGTTTTAGGTTCTTCGGGGTAGGGTTGGAGGGGGTTTAGGTTTTTTGGTCCGGGTTATGGTTCGATGAGACGGTTCCAACGCCGCTGGAATGAGCTCAATCGAAGTTCGTTTGACCCACTTCTTAGTATTTCTTTGTGAAAAACCAATTATTAGTAGAACCGTCCCCTATATACATATATATAGTAGTCTTTTCAAATACAAAGAGTTTTTAGTGTATGAAGTATATGAAAATTTTTGGACTATTGATCCACTAAATCAATGATTAAGATTAACTGATCCCCAAATCTTGAAAAATAAGTTACGTAAAAAAAGGTCTAGAATGACAAAAGGTGACTAGTCACTTGACTTTTATTGAGGGTAAATCTAGTTCCACTATCTTTGAAAATATAATAACTTTTACATTTTTAATTATTTTTGAAAAAAAAATTATAACATAAAATAGAGAATTTATTATCTTTAATTTGAGCATATTATTTGCTATAGTTTTTTTTTAATTATTTTTTAAGATGGTAAGTGATTATATGCGTACCATTACTTAATTACCTAATCAAGTACCATCACGTGATTACGTAATGTGTCTTATTTCTACACAGTTATACTCTTGGTACGTGACTTCATATACCATGGTATATGTACGTGATTACGTAAAGACGCTTATGCCTTTCGCATAAAGTACACGTGTCATATTTTGGTGTCTTCCTACACTTCGCACAGTTTAAGCTCTTTGTATGTTAACTACCCCATATATATATATATATATAGGAGAGTTCATTAGAAAACCATATAGTTATGCGAAACCATTGAAAACCAATCACATAATTTATAAATTATTTTTTTAAGGGAAAACACCACAGAATAGTAACCAAGTTTCAAAAGTGTTTCAATTAGGTCACTCACCATAGTATACTCGAGGGTGTATACCGTGTAAAATGCGTACTGAGTGACCTAATTGAAACACTTTTGAAACTTGGTTACTATTCTATAAAGTTAACCCTTTTTTTAATCGTCAAAGTGGTATTTAAGAATCTATTACATGTATGATGAAAATAAATACGAGAATGAGGAGTGTTACATATACGTAACACCATGTGTTCGTAAACATAACACTATGTTGAATGAGAAATTGTTACATATACGTAATACTATGTGTTACGTATACGTAACACAATGTTACTGTTTTCATTTGATCCATATCCCTGTGTGTGTGTGTGTGTATGTCTGTGGTAGGGATCAAATAATTTATAAATTATGTTATTAGTTTTCGAATAAATATGTGGTTTTTTCTTAATCCGTTCCTTATAAATAGGGAGTGTTCATGAGAAAACATTAATTATGCGAAACCCAATAAAACTACTTCTGAACTATTGATCCATTAGATCAATGATTCATATATACATAATGACATTTAAGTAATAAATCCTAATTAAATGTGATTAGTTTAGTAGGATATGGGTAAATCATGTAAAAAAATTTAAGTTTAGAAACTACCATCAAATCCCTAAATTAAATCTTCTCTCTCTTATCTCCTAATTTACATTCAAAAAATCAAAAAACTACATATACGTAACAATAAAAAAAAATCGGACATGTTTAACAATAAACTATCATGAAATTGATAATTTGTGAAACCAATTGATTCAAATGAAAGAGTTACATATATGTAATAACATGATCTATGTATATGGAACTTGATAAATTACATATATGTAGCTTATACAAGGATAATCAAAGATGATACGAGATGAAGAACATGAATAAAAAACTAGCTACTACTAAGGCTTACAAGTATATAACAACAAGATTTATATATATGTAGCTTGATAAATCACAAATATTTAGCTTATATAGTTTACATGTATGTAACTTATACAAGGATGAAGAAGATGATAGGAAATGAAAAACAACACTTGTATAGGTTACACATATGTAACTCATAGGTTTATATAGCTTATCCGAGTTACATATATGTAGGGGTGTTCTTCGGGTTTTTAATTGGGTTTCGGGTTATTCGGGTTTTTTGTTATAAGAATCCTACCTGTTTACTGACCCAAATAAGATTCGGGTTAATCGGTTTTGGTTTTATTCGGGTCGGGTTAATCGGTATTCGGTTTTCTAAGTATAAGTTGCAATACATACTTTACAATTTAACTTAACATGATATTTATTAAATAATAAGCTCAAAATGTCAAATAAAAACACTACCAATATAATCTTTAATTCAAACTCATTCACTAAACATTTATATTAACTAAAAAACACGAAAACAAAATAAGCATAAAACCAAATCGTATCAACCAATCGTATAAAGTAAAAAGAAAACGTCAAATTGTATCAACGAATAAACTTTTTAATAATGTTCATTCTTCAAATTGCAATGTTCATATTCGCGCGTCCGTTTCCAATCATGTATTAAAAAAAAGTCAAATAAAATAAGCATTAAAAATGGTTAGATATATATTGAGTTAATATTACAAATACATATTAATATTAAAAATATCTTTTTATTATTATTTGGGTTAATCGGGTTAACCCGGTTAACCTTTTTTTAACCCAATTACCAAACCGAATATTACATTCGGGTTCGGGTTCCATATTAAACGGGTTCAGGTTGTTCGGGCTTCATCTTAATCGGGCTCGGGTTAATTCGGGTCGGGTTAAAATGACACCCCTACATATATGTAATACCATGAGTTACATATATGTAACGTAACCATGGGTCGGCGATTCGGTTCGGGTCGGGTCAAACAATAAAATCTTTAAATATCTAACAAACGACCGTTGTTACACATAAAAAAAACTAGATATTTTTTAACAAACAATTGAACAAAGATGAAAGACTTAAAATATTCATGATGATGCGAGAGAAAGGGTGGGTACCTAGAAAAAGAATTAATAGATTTCAACTTTCCCATGATATACCTAATAAAAAGAATCAGTAGCCAATAGGATTAGGTTAAACTACAATTTCACCATACATATTTTCATGTTTACATGATCATCAATTCACCAAAAATACCAATTTTTTATTTAATTGAGCATCTTCCCCAATTTCACCATTATAAACCCTAATTTAAAATTGTTGAACAATAATCACAATAATCACCCCAAATGATATAATTAAAGTTTAAAACCTTAGTAATACCCAAAATTTTGGTCCAATTAAGGTTTATAAGCCCTAGTTCGCAACCTACCTTCAACTCTTCAAGAACACACTTTGAGAAAAAAAAGATTACCTTCAAGAACACAACCTGCCTGTCGATTATTCTTGTAGTTCGTCAGTTCGTCCTCACTCCTCGAAGCCTCTTCTGCTCTTTTCGTCTTTTCTTCTTCGTCCTCAGTTCGTCGTTCACAGAAGCTGTTGCTCTTTTTATTTTCTGATTTCTTGAACGCCAAGGGAGGCATTACGGGATCCTCTTTTTTTTTAAACAAGTTTTAAAATTTTACACAAAATCCCCTTAAATTTTGGGAAAAATATCAGGGGTCAGAACTTAACTATAAAATTTCCGGCTAAATACATATAAATTAACACTTATGAGCGAAAAATCAGGGGGAGGGTGGGTGGTGGCTCCTAATGAAGCTGCGCAACTGCTCATCAGGTGCTAACCATTTGTAGCCCGTTATCATTCGGAACCTCGACTCATCCAACCCATTTCATCCTTGATTCTTGATTCGTATACTCTAGCCATATAAGTCGTTGCTTCTTGATTCTTAATTCGAAACTTCGACCCATCAAACTCGTTTCATCCTTTATTCTTGAATCGAACACGTTTCACCCTATCCTCATTTGAATTTTACTCGTCTCATCCTTGATCTACCCATCAAACTTGTTTCAAGTTCCACTCGTCAACATATTCCACTTGACGATGCCTCCAATATCAAGTTTATAAATTCTTTCTTTATTATAATTAATATAAATATGCACTGACACACAAATAATTTACAATAGCAAACACATTAAAATATATATAGCCTCCCAAATAGGAATGGCGATGGGTCGGGTATCGGGTTTTCCAGACCCATACCCGGTTGTAAAATCGTATCCCATATCCGTCCCATTATCCATCGGATTTGTGTCGGGTAATTACCCGTCGGGTATCGGACATACTCGCGGGTATCGGCCAATACCCGCCGACTACGTGTGTACTTTTCTATGACTCTATTTTTATATTTATAATAACATATTAAAACATGAATGAATTACATAAATTAATATCATCAAATATATATTTCAAAAGAAAATTTAATTTTTCACATAATGAACCTACTAAAATGAGGGTTAGGTTTAAATAAAAAGAGTTTAAGGCCATTAGATCAAATTGTAGATCAAATTAAGAAATATTCAATAGTTGAGATCAAATTGTAGGAGAAAACGTTATTGAAAGGATATTTTAGTCATGACCATTTTTGTTGACTTTTTATCAAGTTCCCCCTTTTTTAAACGTTTATAACTTTTACATAGGACATTATTTTTTTAAAAAAATTACACCATAAAAACGAACGTTTTTTTATTTTTAAAACAAGTATAGTGTAGTTAGATACAAAAACGAAAAAAATACGTTTTCGAGCTCATTGTGTAATTTGTTCGTCATTGTGTAATTTGCTTTGTCATTTTGTCTAATGTCAGGTCAATGTGTCTAATGTCAAGTCATTGTGTCAAATATTTTTCATCATTATGTTTAATGTCAAATATTTTTTCTAATGTCAGGTCATTGTTTCAAATATTTTTTCTAATGTCAGGTCATTGTGTCAAATATTTCCATCACTTTGTTATATATAATACATAAAAAGCAGTAACAAAAATAACATGAAGATATCTAAAATGTAAAACACAATGATGAATACATATAACACAATGATAAAAAATATTTGACACAATAACTAAACCTGACATTTGACATCATAAAAACGAGCGTTTTTTATCTTTAAAACGAGTATAGTGTCGTTATATACAAAAACGAAAAAAAATTAAGTTTTCCAGCTCATTGTGTAATTTGCTCGTCATTGTGTTTAATGTCAGGTTATTGTGTATTATGTCAAGTCATTGCGTCAAATATTTTTTATCATTGTGTTTAATGTCAAATATTTTTTCTAATATCAGGTCATTGTGTCAAATATTTCCATCACTTTGTTATATATAATACATAAAAAGCAGTGACAAAAATAACATTAAGATATCTAAAATTTAAAACACAATGATGAATACATATAACACAATGATGAAAAATATTTGACACAATGACCAAACCTGACATTTTACACCATAAAAACGAGCGTTTTTTATCTTTAAAACGAGTATAGTGTCGTTATAAACAAAAACGAAAAAAAAACACGTTTTCCAGCTCATTGTGTAATTTGCTCGTTATTGTGTAATTTGCTCGTCATTGTGTCTAATGTCAAGTCATTGTGTCAAATATTTTTCATCATTATGTTTAATGTCAAGTAATTGTGTCAAATATTTTCATCACTTTGTTATATATAATACATAAAAAACAGTGATAAAAATAACATGAAGATATCTAAAACGTAAAACATAATAATTAATACATACAATACAATGATGAAAAATATTTTACACAATGACCAAACCTGACATTTGACACCAAAAAACGAGCGTTTTTTATCTTAAAAACGAGCGTTTTTTATCTTAAAAACGAGTATAGTGTCGTTATATACAAAAACGGAAAGAAATTACGCTTTCTAGTTAATTGTGTAATTTGCTCGTCATTGTGTCTAATGTCAGGTCATTGGGTCTAATGTCAAGTCATTGTATCAAATATTTTTTCATCATTGTGTTTAATGTCAAATATTTTTTCTAATGTCAGGTCATTGTGTCAAATATTTCCATCACTTTGTTATATATAATACATAAAAAGCAGTGACAAATAAAATTAAGATATCTAAAATGTAAAACACAATAATTAATACATATAACACAATGATAAAAAAATATTTGACTCAATGACCAAGCCTGACATTTGACACCATAAAAACGAGCGTTTTTTATCTTTATAACGAGTATAGTTCCGTTATATACAAAAATGAAAAAAAAATTACGTTTTGCAGCTCATTGTGTAATTTGCTCGTCATTGTGTCTAATGTCAAGTTATTGTGTCAAATAATTTTCATCATTGTGTCTAATGTTAAATATTTTTTTAATATCAGGTCATTGTGTCTAATGTCAATTCATTGTGTTAAATATTTTTCATCTCTGTTATATATAATACATAAAAAAATAATGACAAAATTAACACGAAATTATCTAAAACGTAAAACATAATGACGAAAACGAGCGTTTTTTATCTTTAAAACGAGTATTGTGTCGTTATATACAAAAACGAAAAAATTACGTTTTCCAGCTCATTGTGTAATTTGCTCGTTATTGTGTCTAATGTCAGGTCTGGTCATATTGGTCACTGTGTCAAATATGTCAGGTCATTGTGTAATTTCAGGTCTGGTCATTGTGTAATGTCAGATGTGGTCATTGTGTCTAATGTAAAGTCATTGTGTCAAATATTTTTCATCACTATGTTATATATAATACATAAAAACCAGTGACAAAAATAACACGAAATTATCTAAAACGTAAAACACAATGGCCTGACATTACATAATGACCAGACCTGACATTACACAATGACCTAACATATTTGTCACAATGACCGATATGTCATCCCTTTAAAAACAATAGGACACATGTCAAGCCTAGATACCTTCTTACGTTTCTTATTTTTAAGACATTTTTTACCATAACCTAACCCCTAAAATGAAGCATTAATAAATATATGCAAACGATTTGGTTTTCACTAAGTTACAAAAATGATTTTTTGTCAACTTTGGATATAAATAAATATATGCAAACAATGGATTTTTGTCTATTTCTTTATGGGTTTGTATTCTATGTTGTGAGGGCTTAGCAACGAACAAAACCACGTCTAAAACGCAGCTAAGATGAATGAGATATAGATGCTCAAAGTTGAGTGTTTAGGGTTGTGTAAAACTGCGAAAATTGGAAGGAAAAAGTATGGAAACTTGTCCGACATGGGGGGTGGGGGGATCTTGGAGTGGTATATTAGTGGGAGCCTCCTAAAGAGTTTCTTTACTTTAAGGTAAACATTAGTGGGACCCTATAGGGTGGGAAGCACCCGGACTCGCACACGAGCGCGCGTGTGACATGGGCGTAATGTGGCGGGCTACGAACCGCTTGAAGAGCCGCTTTAGTATTTTTGAAGGCTGGTGCGAGGTTAGATGGCCTACTCAGGAGGAAACTAGTTAGCATGACCATCTTACTCAGGAGAGCCAAATCTACTCCGTAAGAGGAAACTGGTCAGCATGACAAGCTCACTTAGGAGATCCAATCTACCAGGAGGAGGAAACTGGTTAGCATGAGTAGTTCACTCCGGAGAGCCATTCTACTCAGGAGGAGGAAATATGAGTAACAAGTTCAGTTCCACAACTTCTGTTACGCAGAATCTTGAAATAGAAGTCAGTTACGAGTTGGAGAATTGAAAAACAATAATGCATTAAATACGTTTAATGAAAATTATTTTCGTTTTAATTTTTTTTAAACTGTTTTGACTTTGTTTCCCCTATAAATACCAAGATGCTCCTTGGTTGAACAACACACAAGAAACCCAGAGACATCCCAGAAATCCGAAACACAGAAAAGAAAAGTTTCCGTTTCTTCTACTCTTATACTCTCAAGGTATTCTTTCGGGTGCTAGGTCCTCCCTGACAGTACATAATGCTTCCGCTGTTGTATCCTGGGAAACAAACGAGTTCTCTTTGGAGAGACCCAAAATTTGTTTCAAGTGACCTGTATTAAATACGATTACTTAGCCATTAATCTCTGCTTCTTCCCCATTTTTTGTATTTTTATTTATTTCAGTTGTAATTTGTACTGTAATTTACTGCTTTATTTCCTTTTTGTATTATAACTAGAATTAGTAAAATTATTTTTATTATTTTTATACAAACGGTTCCTACATTGGTATTATTACCGTAATTTTTTTATTATGATCATATATATGTTGAAAGATTATAAACAATGAGATGATGAATCAATAAATTATCGAAAAATTAGTTCTTACATTTATTTAAATCTGTTTATTTTCTTTATTAAATTCTCATAAATTATCAAGAAATTCAACAAACTTTTTACTAAGAATAAATTAATTTTTATTCAAGTTTTTAGAAGTTCAAAAAATTATTAAGATCTATATAAAAATATAATGTAATTATTACTTTTTTTAACGTCAACTTTTTTACTCCTATATACCATCTAAAATGCCAATGAGCTAGTGGTGAAGTGGTAAGTGAGAGACCTGGTGTTCCTTGTGACCCAGGTTCAATCTCTGCTCTCCTCATTAGTTTCTGAGGCATTCAAATGAGCCCTAGCTCTTAGGCTGATGCACCTGCGTTTTACCCAAGCCGATCCAGGGTTCGAGGCTCGGCTCTCCCTCAAGCCCGGAATGGGCCGTATTGGGTGGAATTTTTCCTTGGATGCTCTCCAACTCTGACGCCAAGTGGGCACGGTTAAGACAGCATATTGGCCGGAGTTGGATGAGGCTCTCCCATGTGACGGGAGGGTGCGACGTCACAACATTCAATGTTCGCCGTTCAAAAAATATATATACCATCTAAATACCTAATCAACATGCATTTGTAGGTATTTAAACTAATACCGCTTTTATGGAGGGCAATTAGCAATGCTAGACCATAAGGCCATGGACATATTATTACTCACAACCTTCCATCTTCGGTAACTCAGATCGACGCATGAATAAGTTAAAAAATATTCACCGTATCTTTATGGTTTCTTAATCATTCTAAAAAGCTTATGACTTTTAGGGAAGAATGGAAGATGATATAAAAAAAGAGAACTTATCCTGCTTTTGTAGAGATTAGATTAATGGTTGAAAGCCTAATGGTTTAAACCAATGAGTGACAGTCATCTCATTTTTACTCAAATTCAACTCAAAGTACCCTAAATAGTAGGGACACAACCATAAGGGTGAAGGGGGCACCCTCGGGTAACCCCAATCGCGTTCACGGGTAAGACACCCCCAATGAATCGGATAGTGAAGAGGGTAGTCTCTTTCAGGTATATATGTTTGGGTAGTGAAGTGGGTTTAAAAAATGAAAAAAATTGTTTAGGGAATTAGGGTTGTGCTCCCAATAGTTTAAGATATGAGGGTTGAATTTGGGTAAACATGAGGTGACACCCTCATTGGATAAATTTGTTAGGGTAGTTTTTGGGTGAGGGTTGTGCCCCTTCACCCCAAGTGTAACGAACCAAAATCCAGGTTTGGTTATAAATAAATAAATAATTCTAATAAATATTATGGTGAAAATAATATTTTAGAAATAAGTTGAAACAAGCGGGTTTCAAGTTAGTAACGGGGATATACTAGTTTTAACTAGTTATGGAAGGAAATGGAAAAGATTGAAAGTAGAGGGGCTAAAGGTGAAACATGGCAAATCTGCCATATTTGACCTTTAGAAGTCAAAATTGACTTCATTATGTAGTTGGAGTCGTTCAAGAGAAGAGGAAGAAAAGAGAAAAGTGTGTTGAAGCCATTTTCGTGTAATTGAAGCTTGATTAGTGAAGGTTTTGGCTCACACAACACCTTCCTAACATCAAGTAAGTGCTTCTCTTCCTCTTGATTTCACCATGTATGTGTTCTTGGTAGGTTTTGGGTGAAACCCGAAATTTTGTATGCATGTGATGAAATGGTGTTAGATTATTGATAATCTAGCTAAACTAAAGTTAAAGAATGATGGTTAACATCCTAGAACCCTTTAATTTTGATTATGAGAAGTTATGGTTCATATGGTGAAAATTGGGGGTGTTTGGATCATAATGCTAGAATGGTGAATTAATGAAGATTAAGTGTTTTTAAGATGTTAGACACTTGAACAAACACCAAATTAACTTAATAATAATTTTTGAAAGAAGAATTAGTGTTAAGATCAAGTTAATGAAACTCAAGTAGGTGAGTTTGTGGTGAAAGAGGGTGTTTGGTTATGAGGATAACCCAAACGGGTCAATTTGGGTTGGAATTGGGAAATTGAGTTGTGAACTCAATTGTAATGAAATTTTGGTATATGTTAGATTACTAAACTAGGAGTGTATGTTTAGGTAATCAAATTGTGGGTCTAGAAGGCGGAGCGGAGTCGTCTAACCCAAAAGGTAAGTGCTTTTGCACTTACTTAGTTATGATGATAAATGAGTTTTATGCAATGTTGTATGTATAATGTGTAAAGTTGCATAATTTGTTATGTGGTATGAATGAGCATAAAATTGTATCCATAATTGAATGAATGTAGTTATAGTATTTATACCATAATGGATAGATCGGTTATGGAGTTATGATCTCGTATCCTTGGGATATGAAGTTATGGCCTACGTGCCATGATGGAAATGGATCATGTGTTGATCATAAATGAAACGGAATTATGAATGATGAAAGTAACTTGTGGGTGATATACAAGTGTATGAAATCCTTAATTGACCAAGTGGGTGTTAACGGGTCAAATGGGTGGAAGGTGTGAAAACAAGTTGTGAATTTTGTGGATTATGTGTTATGTGATTGTGTGCATACTTGTGATATGATAAATTGTGAATGATTTAGTATGTACAATGAATGAATGTAGTTATAGTGTTAAGCTATAATGGAAATGGATCATGTGTTGATCATAAATGAAACGGGGATAAATGAGTTTTATGCAAGGTTGTATGTATAATGTGTAAAGTTGCATAATTAGTTATGTGGTATGAATGAGCATGAAATTGTATGCATAATTGAAGGAATGTAGTTATAGTATTTATACTATAATGGATATGTTGATATGGAGTTATGGTCTATGAACCATAATGGATAGAATGGATATGGAGTTATGGTCTATGAACCATAATGGATAGAATGGATATGGAGTTATGGTCTATGAACCATAATGGATAGAATGGATATGGAGTTATGGTCTAAGTACCATAATGGATAGATTAGTTATGGAGTTATGATCTCGTATCCTTTGGGATATGAAGTTATGGCCTACGTGCCATAATGGAAATGGAAAAGTGATAATGAAATGATGGAAGTAACTTGTAGGTGATATACAAGTGTATGAAATCCTTAATTGACCAAATGGGTGTTAACGGGTCAAACGGGTGTTAACGGGTCAAATGGGTGAAAGGAGTGAAAACAAGTTGTAATTACTTGTTTGTTATGTTTAACACATTACAATGGTAATATGTTGATGAATTGTTAATGTATGGAACCCTAATAGACCAAATAGATGCAAACGGGTCAAATGGGTGAAAAGGGTGACAACAAGTTGTAAATACTTGTTGGTTATGTTTATCTCATTACTAATGGTGATATGTTTATATGGTTGTAGGAAAGGCTCCGAAGTAGTCCAAGTCAAGTCCAAGGCGTGAAGGGTTCTCGTATGCATTTTGGTAATTTGGGGATTTTTGGGGAAAACCCCCGTAGATGGATGTAAATTTGATACACAAATGATGTTTTAATGTATTTACTTGTTGTTGATGTGTTTTTGGTCAAAACCCAAGTGTTGGGAATTTTTAGTGTCTTGAAAAATGGAAAAAGTTGGAAAAATGGTTAAGTGCTGAAACCTGCAGAAAAACTGAAACTTTCTGTGAAAAAGGTCCCCTCGCGGGCCGCGACTGGGGTGGCACGTATGAGTCGCGGTACGCGACAAAAAAAAAATTTCTGGGTTTAAGACTTACGCGCGTTAAAGTTTGTTTTTAAAAGTGGTGTGTTTCAACTTGGTATCAGAGCAATGGTTTGAGGGATTTGGTGTGGTGGCACCAAACTCAAACCGGATGCTCTTGATATGGGGGAAAATGATACGAGAATCCATGAAGGACTTGACTAAGACTCGGAGCTTACGGAAACGAAAGGTTAGTAATGATTTGATAAGGTGGTTAAGTATATGGTGTTTATGTATATGTATGAATGATTGGTAAAGTGTTATGTGTGCCGAAACTTGTCTTGTGATTTGTTATATGAATATGATAATTGCAATTGAGCATAACGCATTATTAAACATGTCTGGCCAATATGATTAATAAGAC
Organism: Smallanthus sonchifolius; assembly: GCA_023525975.1. Lineage (NCBI taxonomy): Eukaryota > Viridiplantae > Streptophyta > Magnoliopsida > Asterales > Asteraceae > Smallanthus > Smallanthus sonchifolius. Next base: position 82,865,089 of record CM042032.1, on the reverse strand, counting down.
GAGATGTGCAAGAGCTTTTATGATAACCATATGACAATAAACATTAGCAAGGAGTAGGTGAAGGTGGTTATATGTGTATGTATATATGTATGTATATGGATGATTAGATGGGGGTAATACATATACACATAGATAAGATATAGTGCCTTAACAAGTGGGTAGATTAAAGACCTATAAGTAGGTAGAACATCTACAACTTAGTTAAAAATTTGTCGGGGAGAATAAGGGGCACTTGTGTAAGTAAAAGAAATGGGGGATGAAAGTCATCTTAAGGACTCAAATATGTTAGAGTCTAGACGTGTATCACCTCGTGGGTGGTGAGGAACATGGAATAGGTTGGGAGAAAAAGAATGCATCAATCTAGCGGAGAATGGCTAGAGCTTTCTATCATGTTGTATCGATCTTCCTTCAAGGAAGATAGGGCTCTTTGAGGTGATCCTTGGGAGGAACAGTGTGAAGCCTAGAGAGCGGGAAGAACTACGGTTGGTGAACCGAAGTGGAAGGAAAACCTTGTTTTCACAAGGGGGTTCGTGGTGTGCGAACCAAAGGAGTTAAAGGGTGAGAGTTAATAGCTGATTAATTAACGATGAATCACTATGATGGTCTTGTCTTTTGAAGCAATCCATTGTGATTGGTAGAGGGCGTATTACGCACGATGAGTCGACTCCGGGACGTGGCGGAGGATTGGTGAATTATTCTTCGTGAGGAGATAAGTGGAAAACGAAGAGTAAATGAGAAGTGGCTTCGTGAAAGCCGAAACATTCTAGCTGAGCTAGAAACCCTTTATGGGAAGAAATGCTGGACATTGCTATATGTCTGGAGGATAACACAAATGTGGAGAAAATTTGAAATTTGCTTAGGCCTATGGGTCACGCATTTCTAATCACCATAGTCGTGACTGAAGCTTTTCGATCGTTGTGTTTGATGAAAGGCTAAGCAGATCGGTGGATTCGGGCGATCATCATTAAGGGTGTCATAATGTTGATGTTTACATGTTTTAATAACATGAGGTTGTGGATGAAACGATCACATGGATTTTGATCCGATGATTGTAAAAGAGGTGTTGGGTTACTTAGTAACCATATCATTGTCTAGTATGATAAATGGGTGACGTGTTAATCTGTTCTCATTAGAGACAGTGAAACACGAGGTATGCGAACTGGTGTATATACATGGCTTGTGCCATTGACATCAACCGGGGATATAAAAGGGATACTTAGTATTCCAGTTGAGAAAGAGGATTTGATAAGGGTCATTGAACCTGTGTGCTTTGTTCTAAAGCACATAAACTTTTCGATGGAAAGGGAAAATGGAAGAGTGCGTATTGTCACTGACAGTCGGTGGTAGGATAAAACTGACTAAAGGTCTCGCGGTTGTGGATTTTTTTGTCAAGGGGTAAATGTTAAAATGTACATTGTACGCAAACGGTGATATACATAGGTGAAATATGTATATAAAGGGGTTAAATGTACATAGGTGGAATGTGTACATAAATGGTGGTTGAAGTCCTAGAACTTCGTAAATGATGTTGGAAGTCTTTTGGACTTCACAATCGGTGTTTAAAATCGAAGTTTTCGAACTTCAAAGGTGGATTCGGTGATTGAGATCCTTAAATCTCAAAGGATGACTTATGATTAAGTCAATGGAGATACTTAGGGTGTTTGGGTCACGGATAGGGATCTTCCTTCCAGTGTTGTAAAAGAGGATTCAAGTAAAGAAGTTGCCGTATCCTTACTCGAGGAGGTCGCAAGCTTTATCGGTTAAGAATGGGTGAGTTGAAGACTCGAGCTTCAAAGGGTGTTATGTATGGGCATTGGGATCCTCAAACCCCAAGAGGTATGAATTTGAGACCTTGAGTCTCAATGGGTCGATTGGTAAGGAAGTTTTGAAATTTCCATGTAAGAGGTGGGTGACGTGGGATTAGAACTTGGATTTCCTTAGTTGTCAAACGTGTTGACTACTCGTATAAAGTGGTTCAAAAATCCAAGTATCCCATGGTTAGGAGTGTTGAAATTCAAGTGGAAACTTGACGTTATAAAAGTTTTCCTTTGAAATGAGTGGACTCCATAATGCATTTTTTTTACGTGACCATACGTGAAAGCGTTAGGAGGATAGAACTGTTGTTATTTCATATGGTGAAGATGAGATAAATGATAAACGTTTCGTCTAAATGAATCAGTGAATATCTTAGATAGTGGGCGAACTAATTGGTGCAAAAAGTAGACAAACTGCATATCGTTGTCAAAGGAACCATTAAAGTCGGAGATAACCTTAGGGGAGTAACGAGGGCGTATAGAGTTACTACATTAAAGTGAAGTCATTCATGATGACAATTTCATCGTCTCTTATTGACGAAATTCGAGAGGCTCAAATGTTAGCACTTGTTGGTGACTTGAAGAAAGAGCGGATGGTTGCTTATGTTGATAAGCTTGGTGAAAATAGCATGGGCTTGAAGACATGCTTTGATAGGATTTGGATTCCTAGGTTGTCAAGTGTTTTGACAACTATTTTGGATGAAGCGCATAAATCCAAATATTCTATCCATCCGGGTGTCACAAAGATGTTTTATGATTTGAGGTGTCATTTTTGGTGGCCGGGTATGAGGCGTGATGTTGTTAAGTATGTTGAGAGGTGTCTCACGTGCTTAAGAGTAAAGGCGGCGCAAGATCGCCAAAAGTCCTATGCGGATAATAGGAAGCGGGCGATTGAGTTTCAAGTGGGGGACTTTGTGCTATTGAAAGTCTCTCCTTGGAAAGGGGTGATACGGTTTAGGAAACGGGGGAAGTTAAGCCCACGTTTCATTGGACCGTTTAAAGTAAAGGCAAGGGTGGGTGCGGTAGCTTATCGATTGGAGTTACCGGAGGGACTAAGTAGACTTCATAACACGTTCCATGTGTCTCATTTGCAAAAATGTTTAGCGGATGAATCTACTTTTGTTCCATTGGATGATATAGAAATTGATGAAAAGACGAACTATGTGGAAGAACCGGTGGCAATCTTAGATAGGAAAGTGAAGCGGTTGCGTAATAAAGAGATTAGCCAAGTATTGGTTCGATGGAAGCATAGAAAGGGGGGGGGGGGACGGAAATGACTTGGGAAGCCGAGGAAGAAATGCTTAAACATTATCCGAACCTTTTTATGTAAAGTCGGGTTTCGGGGACGAAACCCAAATAAGGGGAGGTGATTTGTAACGAACCAAAATCCGGGTTTGGTTATAAATAAATAATTCTAATAAATATTATGGTGAAAATAATATTTTAGAAATAAGTTGAAACAAGCGGGTTTCAAGTTAGTAACGGGGATATACTAGTTTTAACTAGTTATGAAAGGAAATGAAAAAGATTGAAAGTAGAGGGGCTAAAGGTGAAACATGGCAAATCTGCCATATTTGACCTTTAGAAGTCAAAATTGACTTCATTATGTAGTTGGAGTCGTTCAAGAGAAGAGGAAGAAAAGAGAAAAGTGTGTTGAAGCCATTTTCGTGTAATTGAAGCTTGATTAGTGAAGGTTTTGGCTCACACAACACCTTCCTAACATCAAGTAAGTGATTCTCTTCCTCTTGATTTCACCATGTATGTGTTCTTGGTAGGTTTTGGGTGAAACCCGAAATTTTGTATGCATGTGATGAAATGGTGTTAGATTATTGATAATCTAGCTAAACTAAAGTTAAAGAATGATGGTTAACATCCTAGAACCCTTTAATTTTGATTATGAGAAGTTATGGTTTATATGGTGAAAATTGGGGGTGTTTGGATCATAATGCTAGAATGGTGAATTAATGAAGATTAAGTGTTTTTAAGATGTTAGACACTTGAACAAACACCAAATTAACTTAATAATAATTTTTGAAAGAAGAATTAGTGTTAAGATCAAATTAATGAAACTCAAGTAGGTGAGTTTGTGGTGAAAGGGGGTGTTTGGTTATGAGGATAACCCAAACGGGTCAATTTGGGTTGGAATTGGGAAATTGAGTTGTGAACTCAATTGTAATGAAATTTTGGTATATGTTAGATTACTAAACTAGGAGTGTATGTTTAGGTAATCAAATTGTGGGTCTAGAAGGCGGAGCGGAGTCGTCTAACCCAAAAGGTAAGTGCTTTTGCACTTACTTAGTTATGATGATAAATGAGTTTTATGCAATGTTGTATGTATAATGTGTAAAGTTGCATAATTTGTTATGTGGTATGAATGAGCATAAAATTGTATGCATAATTGAATGAATGTAGTTATAGTATTTATACCATAATGGATAGATCGGTTATGGAGTTATGATCTCGTATCCTTGGGATATGAAGTTATGGCCTACGTGCCATGATGGAAATGGATCATGTGTTGATCATAAATGAAACGGAATTATGAATGATGAAAGTAACTTGTGGGTGATATACAAGTGTATGAAATCCTTAATTGACCAAGTGGGTGTTAACGGGTCAAATGGGTGGAAGGTGTGAAAACAAGTTGTGAATTTTGTGGATTATGTGTTATGTGATTGTGTGCATACTTGTGATATGATAAATTGTGAATGATTTAGTATGTACAATGAATGAATGTAGTTATAGTGTTAAGCTATAATGGAAATGGATCATGTGTTGATCATAAATGAAACGGGGATAAATGAGTTTTATGCAAGGTTGTATGTATAATGTGTAAAGTTGCATAATTAGTTATGTGGTATGAATGAGCATGAAATTGTATGCATAATTGAAGGAATGTAGTTATAGTATTTATACTATAATGGATATGTTGATATGGAGTTATGGTCTATGAACCATAATGGATAGAATGGATATGGAGTTATGGTCTATGAACCATAATGGATAGAATGGATATGGAGTTATGGTCTATGAACCATAATGGATAGAATGGATAGAATGGATATGGAGTTATGGTCTAAGTACCATAATGGATAGATTAGTTATGGAGTTATGATCTCGTATCCTTTGGGATATGAAGTTATGGCCTACGTGCCATAATGGAAATGGAAAAGTGATAATGAAATGATGGAAGTAACTTGTAGGTGATATACAAGTGTATGAAATCCTTAATTGACCAAATGGGTGTTAACGGGTCAAACGGGTGTTAACGGGTCAAATGGGTGAAAGGAGTGAAAACAAGTTGTAATTACTTGTTTGTTATGTTTAACACATTACAATGGTAATATGTTGATGAATTGTTAATGTATGGAACCCTAATAGACCAAATAGATGCAAACGGGTCAAATGGGTGAAAAGGGTGACAACAAGTTGTAAATACTTGTTGGTTATGTTTATCTCATTACTAATGGTGATATGTTTATATGGTTGTAGGAAAGGCTCCGAAGTAGTCCAAGTCAAGTCCAAGGCGTGAAGGGTTCTCGTATGCATTTTGGTAATTTGGGGATTTTTGGGGAAAACCCCCGTAGATGGATGTAAATTTGATACACAAATGATGTTTTAATGTATTTACTTGTTGTTGATGTGTTTTTGGTCAAAACCCAAGTGTTGGGAATTTTTAGTGTCTTGAAAAATGGAAAAAGTTGGAAAAATGGTTAAGTGCTGAAACCTGCAGAAAAACTGAAACTTTCTGTGAAAAAGGTCCCCTCGCGGGCCGCGACTGGGGTGGCACGTATGAGTCGCGGTACGCGACAAAAAAAAAAAATTTCTGGGTTTAAGACTTACGCGCGTTAAAGTTTGTTTTTAAAAGTGGTGTTTTCACCAAGTACCATAGTTCTTTTTTCTTTCATTTTTTAAATTAATTCTTTATATTTAAAACTAATTTCATTAATTTTAAAAAAAAATTACATAACAATAAATAAAAAAATACATATAAAATAAAATACAACTTAAATCTAGAAATTACAAGGCCATCAATAATCATAAATTCATAATCTATGCCTAGATTTTAATTTGTTACAATTCTTCATTAATAAAATCTAATATACATATAATATTTCCGCACTGATTATAGTCGTGTGAATTGATTTGCATTCGGCTACTTCCACTTGTTTCACGGGTAGTTATACCCGAATTCCATACCCGCAAGGGGTACCCAATTTGCATGCGACGATGTACCCGTGATACCCGCAATACCCGAGGGGTGTACCCGACGAGCACCCCTTGTACCCTTAGTTTCCATTGAACCCTTGATTCTTGAGGAACTTCTCCAACTTCTTTAGTCTTACTCACACCATTTTTAACGTCTTTCATGCGTATACACAACTACTATAGTGCATTTAAGATAGCCATCGCGTTTTCTTCTTCCATCATAAAATATAACTTAGTGAAATTAGCTAAATATTTTTGTTGTTGAATTATAGCGAGATGCAGAAGAAATTGATAAATGAGATAAAACAAAACAAATTGAACGACATTTCTAACCTTTTAATATTAGTAGTTAGATTAATAAATCTTGAGATTAAATAATGAAGGACTTAAGTATTCTCCAATTTTTATAGTTGTCTAATGAACTTTCCTCTATGTATTTTATACAAATATTTATCTTTATGTAAGCATTATATATTTATAAAGATATATATCTTTGTTCATTGATTTACTCAAGAATGATTGAAAGATAAGCCACGAAAATTACTCAACATTTGCATTTTGCCATAACTACAAGCAACATGTGTCAATACCATTGAGGCATTGACTAAACTTAGAGTATGAATGCACTTTTAATCAATAACATTCAATTAGATTCAATCCTATACGTAACCTTTCAAATACTTAAGAGCTATGAATCGATTTAAACCTAGACTTTACAATTTACACATTGATGAGATATTTAAAAGGATTTTAGAAAGTAATAAAATATATATTTTTTAAAGATTTATGTTCTAACACACGTTTATGCTTAAATCTTTTTCATTGAAGTTAAATTTGTTTTAATATTTATACAAGACATATATAAAGTGAGGTAGATTATATGCACATATTGCATAAATTAATGAGTGTAACACATAAAATAAAATTTTGGTCGTTCTAGTTTGGCCACTTACCCGTCCATTTTATGAAGATTCTTTGATTTGGACTCTTCATTTATATTTTATACTGTGGTGAAGTTAACAAGTCACTATAACGTGGCCAGTTGTATTTCTTATCTACAAACTCGAATTAACTATTAAAAATTTAAAATATACCTCAATTTCTTTGGCTTTTTTATGATGTGGATGTATATTCATTTTCAAACACGACCCTCTACTCATATCCAAAATCATAATTTATTATTAATTTATTATTTGAATAAATAATTATTTTTTAAGTTCAAATCTTTTGTATTATTTTTAAAAACCTTGTTTTTTTAGCTCTGATGCTAAATGTATCATTTCAAACTATTTTTACTTGTTATACCCTCACTGCCTCACTAAACATTTCAAATAAAAAAAAAACTTTTAAAATAGGGAGCCTATACATACCTCCTCCCTCCCCTAATCAACTCCTTCTATTGATTTCACATTTTATAAATTATTTTTTTAAATTATGATTTTTTTAATCTTTCAAATAAAAAAAACTATGTATTTAATCTTTGTTAAAAATAATAAATTTTACTTTTTTTCTTTTTATATTAGTTTTTTAAATTATTTAAAAATGTTTTCAGACCTTATTTTCTTAAATAACGTTTTTACAATATAACTTTTCTTTATAAATAAAATTTTAAAACCCTATTTTACGAAATAACCTTTTTAATTGTTTTTTAATAATTATTTTATAAAAACCTTTTTTAGTTAATTTACAATATTATTTTATTTTGCGTCAATTTTAATTATTTAAATAAACCCTTTTACAAAATAACATTTTTTAATTAGTTTAATTATTTATAAATTATGTTACTGGTTTGGTTGGTTTTCTCTAGTTTTCACATAACTATGTGGTTATCTTTAGAACTCTCCCTTATGTTGCATAATTATTCATATGTTGATTATAACGTTGTGTAATTATATACATATGTTGCGTAGTTATGTCGTGTAATTGTATGGAGCATATACCCCTCGCGTAAAATACACATGTCTCATTATAATGATTTCCTACGCTTCACACCAAAAAAACACTTCTTAAAGGAAAGAAGCATATATATATATATATGTAAGGTTAGGTTATGCTAAAAATAGTTTTAAAAATAAGAAGGGTAAAAATGATTATTTGTTTGACATGTGTCCTTTTATTGTTTTTAAAGGGAGGACATAATGGTCATTGTGTAATATGCCAGGTCATTATGTAATAACACAATAATGGTCTTTTTATGTGTAATGACCAGACCTGATATTACACAATAACCTGACATATTTGAGCGGATTACAGAATAATGAGCAAATTACACAATGAGCTGGAAAACGTAAAACACAATGATGAATATATATAATACAATGATGAAAAATATTTGATAAAATGAGCAAATTACACAATGAGTTGGAAAACGTAAAACACAATGATAAATACATATAACACAATGATGAAAAATACTTGACAAAATGAGCATATTACACACTGAGCAAATTACACAATATTGTCGTTTTTGTATATAACGACACTATACTCGTTTTTGTAATTTTTTTTGTTTTGTATATAACGACACTATACTCGTTTTAAAAATAAATAATGCTCGTTTTCGTCATTGTGTTTTACGTTTTAGATAATTTCTAATTATTTTTTATATTACACAATAACCAGACCTGACATTCGTGTTATTTTTGTCAAATATTTTTCATCATTGTGTTATATGTATTAATCATTGTGTTTTACGTTTTCTAGCTCATTGTGTAATTTGCTCATTTTGTCAAATATTTTTCATTAATGTGTTATATGTATTCATCATTGTGTTTTAAGTTTTCCAGCTCATTGTGTAATTTGCTCATTATTGTGTAATTTGTTCATTGTGTAATTTGCTCATTTTGTCAAATATTTTTCATCATTGTGTTATATGTATTCATCATTGTGTTTTACGTTTTCCAGCTCATTGCGTAATTTGCTCATTTTGTAAAAAAAAATTTCATCATTGTGTTATATGTATTATACAATGACCAGACCTGACATTACACAATTACCATACCTGATATTACACAATGATCAGACCTGATATTACACAATGACGAACAAATTACACAATGATCTGGAAAACGTAATTTTTTTTCTTTTTGTATATAACGAGACTATACTCGTTTAAATATAAAAAAACGCCGTTTTTATGGTGTAATTTTTTTTTAAAATAATGTTGTATGTAAAAGTTATGAACGTTTAAAAAAAATGGGAACTTGATAAAAAGTAAACAAAAATGCTATGACTAAATTACCCTTTCAACAACTTTTTCTCATTCAATTTGATCTCAACCATTAAATCATTTCTACAATTTGATCTAATAACCCTAAATCCTTCTTACCCTTCTTATTTTAAAAACCCTTTTTATTTGAACTTAACCCTATAAATATATACACATGTCTCATTATAATGATTTCCTAGGCTATATCTAAAATAAAAGAACACCATGTCTAAAATCTACTTTTTAGACTTCTTAGAAAAAAAACCACTTTTAGTATAACCCTCCCTTTTATATATATATATATATATATATATATATATATATATATATATATATATATATATATATTGGAGTACTTTATTATTTTCGTCACTATGGTTTAGCCAAGTTCTCCCATTTAGTCCATTTTTATTTTATTGTTTTACCTAAGACACTTCGTGGTTTCATTTTGTTATCATTTCAGTCCACTTTCCTCACACTGTTAATTTTTTCTGTTAGCTTTTTATAAATTAACTAAATTACCACTGTAATTAAAAATATGAAAAAAATTCACTTACTCCTTCATCCCTCACTCACTAATTCATCCTAATGCCCCAAAGATCACCTCACCCTTCAGTTCCATCACTCTGGCCGCTTCTTCGTTGACCACCACTATTTCAGTTCTAACCCTAATCACATTTTTCTAGCCGTGTAGTAATATATTTGTTAAAAAGGGGTTAATATATTTGTAAGCGCGATAAAATTTTATTTTGACCTATTAATTTCAGATTTGTCTAATTAATAAAAGAGTAAATTATTGTTTGAGTCCCTAACGTTTGACCATTTTAAGTATTTGAGTCACTTATGTTTAAATCCGTCTCTTTTAACCCTGACGTTTCATTTTTGCATCTGTTTGAGTCCTTTTGCATCTGTTTAAATCCGTCTCTTTTAACCCTGACGTTACCTAGGTTTGATAAATGGAGGTCAAAAGGACTCAAACAGATGCAAAAATGAAACGTCAGGGTTTGAAGAGACGGATTTAAACATAAGATACTCAAATAGTTAAAATGGTTAAACATCAGGGACTCAAATAGTAATTTACTCTTGATAAAAATATGTTTTGAAATTGATTGTAGATCAGTAGCAATCAGGTGGTGGGGAATGGAGATGGCTCGATTTGGTGCATGTGTGGTGGCCGACAATTTGTAGGTGTGTCGGAGTTATTACTGAACAACGAGAAGAAGATGACGAAGAAAATACTGGAGTGAAGAAACAACGGGGGTGGGGTGGTGGTGATTGGGTTTTAATTTATTTTAAAAAAAAAATTTTTACTTAATAAAAAGGGTATTTTGGTTCTTTTTTATTAAGATCATTGCTGGTTTTTTCTTTTTTTTTTGGCCACGTGGTGACGTTTTTAATAATTTTCACTCTCGGAGGTGTTTGGTTTTGGAAGGAGTGTTCTTCCCCGAGAAGTCAAGAATTCTAATTGTGTGCAGGTGAGTCAGGTGGGGGTGGGGTGGGGTGGGGTGGGGTGGGTTAATTTAAAAGAAAAAAAAACCCAATTTTGTTTGTATATAATTATATATATTTTATTATAAAAAACACTTTTGATTATAAATCTATAAACTTTAAATAGTATAAAATTATGTAACATCCCAAAATAAATAAAAGCGAATAAATGGAATAAAGCCGAGGTTTATAACATAATAGCGAATGAAAATGAAAAGGGCTTAGAGAGAGAGAGAGAGAGAGATTGCGGGTCTAGAGAGAAAGCAAGGAAAACGGCTCAAAAGCTCGAGGATCGTTAGTCATCATCATAACAACGCAAGGCAACAGAATTCGGACCCAAGCAGGTAATTGTTTAGCCTAAATATGAGTTTTTATAACTTTTGGGTTTTGGGGTAAAAATGATTAAAGTATTGATTTTTACGTATGGAGTGAGGAAACAAAACATAGATCTAGGTTCATGGGTTGAAATGAAACATTTTGTACGTAAAAAGTTCGAAGCTTGAATGATTAGAACCCTAGCCGTAATTTCTAGGGTTTGTTGGGGAAGAAGACAGTCGCGCAGGCGAACTTGTCAAGTTTGCCCGGCACTGTTTGGGCGAACTTAACATCTTCGCTAAAAGCATGTTCGTTTAACCTAAGGGGAGAACTTACTGTATGTTCGTCTAAAGCCAAGGAGGCGATTCTACTATGTTCGCCTAGCTCAATGTAGCGAACTTAACCCATTACCTCCTAAACCTAGATAGCAAACTTATCACATCTTCGCCTATTTCAATGAGGCGAACTTACCATGTTCTCTTAAGCCATAGTGGGCGAACTTGTCTAAGTTCGCCAAACCCTAAAGATAGAAACGTCTAGTGTCGATTAGGTCCGTTATCTTATCTTGTATGACTTGATTATACAGATTGTGTGTGACCTTAGTGACGCACAACAACCAGATGTTATACTTCAAGAACCCGCTTATCAGGTGAGTTTTATGTGCCTCTTATGTGCTATGCGCAAATGTTTCACCAATGTTTTGGGGTTGAAGTGTATACGTGTAAAGTGAATGAATGTTATGAATGATTATATGACCGTATATGTTATATGAAAGAATGTGATGAACTAAGAAATGACAAACGAATGCTTACAAAGAATGAAATCTTTCTTTATAACTATATATAGCATGTTATGAATGACTTAACGTTAAACGAATGAAATCTTGCTTTATATTTAAATATTGCATGTTATGAATGTGAAAAACGTTAAGGACGGAAATACGGACTACCTCGGTAGGACGGTACGATGATGACGGCTACCACGGTAGACGGATGACTATACGACTATTATGCAGACGGTATGTTAAAGTCTAGAAAGATAGACTAAATACGGACTACTACGGTAGACGGAGGCTCTTAATCGAAGCACGACTGTATATATAGTTCGTATAGGAAACGGATGCCTTAGGGCAAACGGGCGAAAGAACGGACTACGACGGTAGGATGGTATGACGGACGGCCAAAGGTTTGTCGGACGGTAATGAAGAACAGACTACTTCGGTAGAAACGGTATGAATGACAGACTATGACGGTAGGACAATACGTCTTTCTTTGTGACTTACGTAATCAATAACGGGCTGATCACCCTTATATGTATGACCAATGAATGTTCAATGAAGGAAATAATGTGTGTATATATATGTATATATATATGTGTGTGTGTGTACATACAAATGAATGATGTTATACCTAATTGCTTTAAACTAGAACTCACCAGCATTAGCTAACTTTTAGTATGCACTTCAGGTTGCAAGAGGAAATGAGGGGCAAAGGCGTTAAGGGTACCTGGCTCAAGACTGACATCATGTTTACTTGATTTTATGTCAAGACAATGTTTTAAATGTTTAGACTTTTACTGTTTTTGTAACTGAATGATGTATGCTTCCGCTACGTTTACATGTTTCAATTTAAGATAAGTATTTTGACGACTATGTTTTTGAGTAAATCAAACAAGTGAGGTCTCCTGGGTTTGAGGCCTTACAAGTTGGTATCAGAGAAATAGTTTGAGAGTGTGACAATGCGGACTTTTCCGGTTAACTCAGTTAGCAAATCCAGTTAAATCCTAACCTAATTTACTTAACTCAAACCACAGGGACTAATTCTGTCTATTTCCAAACTCAAACTACATGGACTAATTATGTAATTAGCCTAAACTCATTCTAATTGACTTGTTAAAGTCAAAATCCAAGATTTAGGTTTCTATTGACTTTTGAAAGTCAACTAATCAACTTTCTAACCTCAATTCAAACCACAAGGGTTAATTCTGCCAATTCCCAAACTTATAAACATGAAACCGCGGTGGCTAAACCTGAAATTTACCCATTCTTGATTTGGTTTGACTTTTGATAGTCAAACCGTACCACCTTGATCGAATTCGAATCCCACAACCGTTCTTGTTGAAATTGAAACTGAAACTACACGATTTCGGACATTAACGGCCTTAACTACCGGATTAAACATCATGATTGCACGAATTAAACCCAATTATGGGTAATGAAAACGAAATTGTCGACTACGATCATATGGTCATCAAATTTATCTAACTCCTGCGTAAATCCCACAATTGAAACCTCTGCACTCAACAAACGAACTCCATTGAAGCTTCTGTACGCATCATAGTGACCGGGAACACAACAGGAGTCGCCGGAGAAAAACTCAGTCACAACCGGCATCGATTTTAGTCGAACACCTTCATATCAAACCCAATTCTGGTAACTACTTACACCTATAGCTTCGTTTTTATCCGTAGAGTAAAAGCCCCATGCTTAATTGTGCTTATACCATCGATTGAATCGAAATTCAGAATCTAGGGTTCATATGAAACCGGTTTGATCGAACCCTACCCTAGACTCTGTTTAAATTCAATTGATTTATACCATTCGATTCGTAATCCTCTGCTTAATGAAAGCCCTTTGCTAATTTGAACTTATAACACCGAATTCTTCATAATCCAGAAACTAGGGTTCGTTCATAAAACAAATTGGGGCTTTTGATCTTGGACACAACATAAATGAAATTAAATCAAACCACAGATTCGCAAACCTTCGATTATCAAAACCCCTATGATCCAGGTCTCATTCACGGTCAAATTCGATGATTCGGGGCTGGTCTCGTTTGACTGTGCGTTTGGGAGGGGAACCAAAGGGACTTGTGTGCTAAAACCATTTTGGACCAGATTCTAATGCGATTACCCTAGCAGGTGTAGTGGAGAGACAGTGTGTTGATAGGGAGGGGACCCGGGTTCGAGTCCCTCCAACCCCAACTCTTTTTAAATCAATTTTGTAAACATTATTTTCAATATAAAAATTATCATAATATTAATATATTATTATATTATTACATTTTGTACCCGGAAAAACACACGTAGGCTCGGGTCTAGTTTTATAACCCAAAATATATTATTTCCCAGCTTTTAAAAATAATATTTATATTATTTTTGAACCACGACTCCGAATAAAATAATATATTTATATTATTTTCAACCCTTGACTCCGATTAAAAATAATATATATTTATAAATATTACTTTCTCTACGTTTATAAGCTTTGTGTAACGTTTCAAACGTTTAAATAATATAATTTGTTATATTATTTAACCACGTTTATATACTCGAATAAAAATAATATACATATTATTTTTTCACACAAAGGTTTATTATATTAGTCCTACGAACTTAGAGGTAATATATTTAATATATATTATTTTCTTAAACCATTTTAGATGGTATGAACACATGAATATATATATATATATATATATATATATATATATATAAAGTATTACTCGCTCGACACGAAACACTTTTATTTTAATACTAAATTAAGAATCTATATTCCCGTGGACACGTTTGTCTACTCGTTAATCCTTAGAATGTTTTAGGACGTTCTAGTCTTTCCGTGTCGTCGTCACAAATCTCATATGTCCCTAACTTATGTGTTTATAATTCTAGGGCATACGTAAGCCGTGCAGGCTAACATTTGAGGTTCTAAATCTCATACTTGTGTGATACTACCTACTACGTAACGCAGGTGAGTTTCACGGCCCATTTTTACTGTTTTACTTGAGGGAGAAAGCATGATTTAAACACTTTTGGTTTTTGTAATTCGTATATATTATCGCTTGTTATGACTATGCGTAAACTCTATCATGAAAGTCCTCACATCGAACCGTTTAAATATGAAGTATAGCGAGGTATGTTGAGTAGTACTACTGGGTTTGACAAACCCCACCCGCGTTAGTCGCACTAACTCGATTGGAGGTCTAACAGGTGTAACATTGACCTAAAACATGCACCATGGTTGATAGACCTGGTGGGAGGCATTCAAACATAAACTGTCAGTCTACGGTTGCGAGCGCATTAGTGTACATGAACATTGGTTAGCTACATTTTTTATATATATATATTGAATGTACAATAAACTGCAAACGCTTTATTTGAAACGATTGAAACCTGTGAACTCACCAACTTAGTGTTGACCCGTTTCCTTACATGTTTTCTCAGGCTGGCACTCAGGATCACGTTAAGTCATGCATGTGTCTTTGACTGCAATTGAAATAACTACTTATTGAATAATCTTTATGTTTTATTATATTTTGGTTTTTGCATTGTTTTGCGCATTTACTTTATTTAATGCTTCCGCAACTTTTACTCTGAACCTTGATCTTTTATGTTATTACATTTCAAGTCCCATATAGTGTCGTTTGATGTAACTGATGTCTGAGATCCTGGTTTGTCACACGCCAAACGGTAAAACTTCGTTAGTGGAATTTGGGGGTGTGACAGAGAGATTCAGACATCCCAAAATGTCTGGACTCAGACTGACAATGGAACCAACGCAAGGATGTCAGTACGGGTAGCTAACACCAACGCCAAAACAGTAAGTAAGTAGCAAGGTTAATACGTGTAGCTTAGGGTAGATGCCTTAACTTAGAATGTATGCTTTAGATGTCAATGTTACTACTGATGTGAAGAGTTTTGAACCCAGACTCCAAGAGGTAGACATCATCATAGCAATGAGTAGCAATGGAAACCAGACTCCAAGAGGTAACCATCTAGCTCAAATCTGGGATTTTGTAGTTTTTGGGTTTCGGATTTAAAACACATAAAGCTACGGTTTTTATGTATGGAATTGAAAACAAACCATAGATCTCGGCTCATATACGAAAATGGAACGTTTTGAACGTAAAAAGTTTAAAGCTTGAACGATTATAAATAATTGGCCAGATCTAGGGTTTCTTGTTGGGGAAAATGACTGACGCGCATGCGAACTTGTCAGGTTCGCCTGGAACCGTTCAAGCGAACTTAGCTTATGTTCACTAGACCAAAATAGCGAACTTAGCATCTTTTCCAAAGAATGTTAGCCTAATGCCAAGGTAGCGAATCTTTTATGTTCGCTTGGTCACCTTAGAGCGAACTTAGCATGTTCGCTAGACATTTATAAGCGAAATTGTCATGAACACTTGGCACCACTATTGCGAACTTAACTCATGGTCGCCTAGGGTCAATGTAGCGAACCTATCACATCTTCGCCTAGTTCAATGTAGTGAACTTACCATGTTCGCTTAAGCCAAGAATGACGAACTTATCTAAGTTCGCCTAACCCTAAGGATAGCAACGTCTAGTGTCGGTTAGGTCCGTTATCTTATCTTGTATGACTTGATTATACAGATTGTGTGTGACCTTAGTGACGCTCACCAACTAGCTGTTATACTTCAGGAACCCGCTCACCAATAAATGTGCCCCCTGTGTGCTATGTGCAAATGTTCTTTTTAATGTTTTGGGGCTAAATTGTATACATGCAAAGTGAATGAATGTGATGAATAATAATATGACATATGTGTTATATGAATGAAAATGATGAACAATGAAATGATAAATGAATGTTTACAAAGAATGAAATAAATGTATGACTTAATGTTAAACGAACGAAATCTTGCTTTATATTTATATATTGCATGTTATTAATGTACAAAACGTTAAGGAAGGAAATACGGACTACTTCGGTAGGACGGTACGATGATAACGGCTACTACGGTAGACGGACGACCATACGACTATATATGCAGACGAAATGTTAAAGTCTAGAAAGGTAGACTAAATACGGACTACTATGGTAGATAGATGCCTTTAATCGAAGCACGGTTGCATACATAGTTCGAATGGGAAACGGATGCCTTAAGGCAGACGGGCGAAAGGACGGACTACGACGGTAGTACGGTATGAAGGACGGACTGCTTTGGCAGACATGGTATGAACGCAAGGACGGACTACTTCGGTAGACGCGGTATGAACAAAAGGACGGACTACTTTGGTAGACACGGTATGAATGACGGACTATGACGGTAGGACGGTACATCTGTCTTTGTGATTTACGTAATCAATGACGGGCTCATCACCCTTATGTGTATGACCAATGAATGTTCAATGAAGGAAATGATGTGTGTGTATATATATATGTACTTACAAATGAATGATGTTATACCAAATTGTTTTAAACTAGAACTCACCAACGTTAGCTGACTTTTAGTATGCACTTCAGGTAGCAAAAGGAAAGGACGGGCAAAGGCGTAAAGGCTACCTAGGTCAAGACTGACATCTTGTTTGCTTGTTTACGTGTTAAGATAATGTTTTAAATGTTAAGAATTCCATTGTTTATGTGAGTGAATGATTTATACTTCCACTACGTTTGCATGTTTTAATTTAAGTTCAAAATTTTGACGACTATGTTTATGAGTAAATCCAACAACTGAGGTCTCCCGGGTTTGAGGCCTTACATATATCATGGTTGTAGAAGTCGCTAGACGCTGCCAGATCAGTCGACTAGGAGTTTTGAGAACTCGGCTTAGGCGGAGAGTACTCGGACATGGTAAATTACAAAGAAATTAATTTTTGAGAAATTATATATATATATATGTCATATATCATAAGTTTACTAATATTTATAACAAAATATGTGTATATCAATACAGATCAAAAGGATACATGCTCAAATATTAAAGTGTTTCAAAAATTCGTATTCATTATTTAATATTATAGACATAGTAATTATTTAATTCTCGTCTTCAAATATATATCCGTGAAAAATAGCGAAAATCCAACCAGAATCGATGAAAAACAGCGAAAATCGGTGAAAAACAGCGAACATCGGTGATAAACAGCGAAAATCCGAGTGGGACCGAGTCCGGGTAATGTTGACCGAGTTGAAGAAAAACGCATCGGCACCCTACTTAGTACTGAATACTCGGCCGCCTAAACTGAGTTTTACAACACTGATATATATATACATATATTATATATTGTTCCTATACAATTCAAATATTTTAATACCTTAAAGGATAGAAATATTTATTATTTATATATGTTTTTAACGGCATTTATTAATTTAACTAGTCGGTTATCACCCGCGCTCTGCGGCGGGTTTGACACGTATATAAAATAAACAAATAACGACGATACATTCTACGTGATGTTAAAAAAAAGCATGTCGCAACGGTATATTCGATAGTCATGAAAAAGTTACCTTGTTGTATACGAAAGTGAAGTTATTCAAACAAAATTTACATAGAAACGTAAATAAAAATAAGCACGCCGGCTGCGCATTACGACGGGTCGGTTTAAACGTTGATAAAAAATGTTGCAACAATGTATTTTGATATGAACGCCGTAAAAAACCAAACGGTTTAAAAAAACGTTTAAAACAACCAATTGGTTTAAAAATGACGTTACAAAAATTCACGTCCAATCGTAGATAAAAATAGGCACGTCATAACGTCAAATTCGAAATTTAAAGAATCATATTTTAAAAGTTGTAAGTGAAAAAAAAACTATGAAAAATTTGAAACCTTGCTTTGACGACTCATACGTTTGTGCTTTGATAACTTGTACATTATTACGCCCAACTCCGTTTCGAACAAAATTTACACCGACAAGTAGATAAAAGTAATCACGACGTCACGGTATATTCAAAATTTTATAGAAAATCATATTTTAAAAGTTATAGGGAAAAAACAAAATAGTTTCAAAATTAATTATAATAATAAATAATCAATTATAAAAACAATAAAATTTTCATGACGGCTTGACGTAATCCTCCATCCTGCATTGAAAAGCTGTAAACTATGTTAAAATACTTGTCATTTTGGGTTTTAAGGTTTAGTAATTAGTGAGATACCATTAGCGCTTCACGACGGGTTTAAAACGTACATAAAATTAAGCAAATCGCGACGGTACATTTTACGTGACGTTAAAAAAAGAAACATATCGCAGCGGTATATTTGATAGTCACGAAAAAGTTACCTCGTTGTATACGAAAGTGAACTTATTCGAAAAAAAATTACACCGAAAAGAGGATAAAAAATAAGCATGCAGGCGGCGCATTATGGCGGGTAAGTTTATACGTAAAAAAAACGTCGCAACGGTGTATTTTGAGATGAGCGCCAGACAGTTTAAAACAACCGGTTGATTTAAAAATAATGTTGTAAAAAAAATTTAAAAAAAAATCAACCCTGAGGATCGAACCCGAGTGAATCCAGATAGTGTATGTAGGCATGCAATCATAACCAGCCCAACTTCGAGGAACTATTCTTATAAATTGAAGGAGTTTGGGTTTAAATTAAAAAAAGAAAAAACACTCCGCCAACCATACAAGTACATGACACTAACCATGTTAACTTTTTCAATTAAGTATAAGGACATTTTAGTTATTTTATTTCTAAATAAACTATTTAACCTTTTTAGTTCAATAAAAACCTTTTTTAGGCTTTTTCATAAAAAAAAAATTCTACTTTTTTAAAAACGTTTTTTTTTTTTACTTTTTTAAAATCATTTTTTTAGTTTTCTTTCCCGTAAAAACATATTTTTTTGAACCTTTTTAAAAACTTTTTTTAACTTTTCTAAATTTTTTTACATTTTTTTCATTAAAAACATTTTTTAGTTTTTTTTATAAAAACGTTTTTTAGATTTTTTGTAAAATATTTTTTTAACTATTTTAAAAACGTTTTTTTTTTTACTTTTTTATATGAACTAGTTTTTAAAATAGTGAACTATTTAAAAAAACGTTTTTAAAATAGTTAAAAAATATTTTATGAAAAAAGCTAAAAAACTTTTTTTATAAAAAAAACAGAAAAAATGTTTTTAAAAACGTTTTATATGAAAAAATAATTAAAAAAATTTAGAAAAGTTAAAAAACGTTTTTAAAAAGGTTCACAAAAGACATTTTTACGGAAAAAAAAACTAAAAAAATGATTTTAGAAAAGTAAAAAAAATGTTTTTAAAAAAAGTAGAAAAAAAGTGTTTATGAAAAAGCTTAAAAAAGTTTTTATTGGACTGAAAAGATTAAACTCGTTCACTTAGGAAAAAAAATACTAAAATGCCCTTATACTTAACATAAAAAGTTAACAGGGTTGGTGTCATGGACTGAGATGGTTACAAAAATACAACCTCAGGGGCTGTTATGTTAAAAGATTCTTTTTTGAAGTAAAAGAGTTAAACAGGCCAAACCACAGGGGTCAAAAACAAAATTTACTCTTTAATTTAAGAAAAACATTTCCAAATCAACATTTTATCAATAATCTTAAAACTATACCCATTGTATCTGGAATTGAATTCTTTTTTTTAGATTATAAGATTTAAAGTTAAACCCTTTATACACATGTAAAAATGTTTGACAACTAATCTAAGAAGATATTAGTGTTGTATTTATGAGTAGATCAATTAAATACCATCCCTTAAAAAATCTATTCATTGTTTAATTTTATTTTCACCTAAAAGTAATATATTCTTTTATTCTTTTAAATATAAACAACATAACAAGATAATATTTAAATTTTATGTAATATATAAATATTTTTTAAAATTAATTATAACATCATTTGTATATTTAGTCTGGTTTGATCGATCCAACCAATGAACCAATAATGTGATTGGTTTAATGACCGGTCCAGTTTTCAAACAAATCTTATGCGACATGCAAAAGAAAACATATAATGATTTCTCTATAATTATTTCCTATATTGTGAGCATTGCAAATGATAAAGGTAACCCAAAAATCCATCCCCTTTACATATTAATTTGATTTTATTTAAAGACAAATTATGAAGATGACCATATCTAGTGCATTTATCTGCCCATCGGTCCTAGTTTTATACAGTGATCTCACATCAAGAGATTTGATGCTAACCCACCATGTTTAAATTTTTTATCAAATAAACACCAACATAATTTTCATCCAAACACATCATAGTTTGGCTGAA
Source organism: Smallanthus sonchifolius (assembly GCA_023525975.1). Lineage (NCBI taxonomy): Eukaryota > Viridiplantae > Streptophyta > Magnoliopsida > Asterales > Asteraceae > Smallanthus > Smallanthus sonchifolius. The sequence continues at coordinate 82,844,084 of CM042032.1, read as the reverse complement.
TATAAATTGTAGCTTGTGAAAGGCAAGAGACACAGCTTTAGGGATGGCAAAATAACCCGAGCCCGACGGGTATACCCGAAACCCGACGAGTTCGGGGCGGGTATACCCGAAGCCCGACGGGTACGAGGCCGGGTATGGGATTAATTTTTAAAAATTTCGCGGGTATGGGATTAGGTGATACCCAACCCATTACCCGAAATCACATACCCGTTTACCCGAATCATATACCCGAAAATTTGTAATTTATAATTTTATTTTCTCTTAACCCATGGCTATTAATGCTTCATTTTAGTAAGTTTATTATGTGAAAAATTACTTTTTCTTTTAAAATATGTATTTATAAATATAAAAAGTAGAGTCATAGAAAAGTACAAGACACATACCCGACGGTTATTGGCCGATACCCGCGGGTATACCCGATACCCGATATCAACGGGTATACCCGTTACCCGCGGGTATACCCGATACCCGACGGGTAATTACCCGACACAAACCCGACGGGTAATGGACCGGGTATGGGACACAATTTTACAACCGGGTATGGGTTTGGGATTACCGATACCCGGCCCGAACCCGACCCATTACCATCTCTACATAGCATGGTAAAGCATTATCGTGCGTATCCGGCAACTTAAGGCACATGGTGCTTCTTAAGCGTAAATAAGGGGGCATTCTTGTACCTTTTGCAAAAACATAGGGGAGAATTTGTGATATCTTATCTTCAAATTAAATGTCACAATGGGCCAATCTGTTCGGACTTTTAAATGAGGTGTGACATTTATTATTTAACTAGGTTAAAAACCTCGTGTATTATACGGGTTTAATAAATGTAATAGTATATATTTACTAATAAAAATTTACATATTACATATTTATAAGATATTTTAAAGTTTTTTAATACAAATTCTAGAAATGTTATATAATTATTTTTTAAAAATATTTTATAAAAAGAATGAAAGAAATGTTCAATTTATAAAAATGTTTTATGAACAAAACTATTTTTTTAAACTAAAAAATGTTTTATAAAATTCATTATTAGGTAATAGGAGAGAGAGTCGAGAAACAAAAAATTATAAAAACAATTAAGGAAATTTGTATAGTTAATAGGAGAGAGATGCGAGAAAAAAATGTTAAGAATGCATATGAGAGTGACAAGTGTCATATCAAAACCTTTATTTATTATATAGTATAGATATATTAATTTACTTTTTATAATTTTTAGTATCTAATACTTTATATAAATATTAATATAATACAACAGTCACATGATTTTTGTGTATCCTCAAATTATATTAAAGTATTAGTCTATTAGACTTAAAAACGATGGTATTACACATTTACACGAGTTTTAAATTAAAAAATATTAAATAATTAGTAATAATTAAAAAGTAAAGTTTTCTGCATCAAAATTTTATGATATTCGTGAAAATTTGTATATTGTTCGAACTATTTTCAATTAACACAGTGCTCTTTATTTTACTATTTTATATCATTAAAAAATAAAGTTTTCTGTATCAAATTTTCTACTTTTTAAGATCATTAGCGATTCTAATAATTTACTAAAATAATATACAGAAAGATATTATTTTTAATAATATAAAAATGAAATTTTCAGACAAATATGAAAAATATTATGTAGAATGACATAGATTACTTCATCATTCCATAAATCAATGTGACCATATTTTAAAAAATAAGGTACCTTGATTGTTTAGCATCACCAGAATAGTTCATTACTTGTTGAGTGAAATCTTGAACAATTCTAGTATTAATTTCACAATCAACATCAACATCAGATTAGTTCGTGGACAAGCTAAGAGTTATCAAAACTATCATTATCAGACACATGATCATCATCATTAGGATGTTGAAATGACAGATTTTATCGACCTTGTATAATTTATGAGAGAGTATTAGACTGAGCATGGCATAATGAGCAAACGGGTAATAAGTCAAAACGGGTTTTGACCAATTTGGGTTCCGATCAAACGGTTTGTTTTAAAAGAAGTCTTAATCCGGTTCTGGTCAAAAGGGTTCTGACCAAAATCGGTTAATAATGAAATGGAAATATTTGCTTTTACGGTAACTAGTGTCAACAGATGACGGTGGTGGGGATGAGATAAAAGATGTGGCGCATGACAAGGGTGTCAATTGGGGGGAGGGGGGGGTTGTGAACGGTGGCGGAGCTTGAAAATTTTTGCAGGGGGGGCCGAGAATTTTTTTTCCATACAGGGGGGGCCGGAACTATAAAATTTTCGGCCGAATACATATAAATTAACACTACTGAGCGAAAAATCGACCGAATACGTATATATTAACACTTCTGAGCGAAAAATCGGGGGGGGCCGGGGCCCCCTCGGGCCCCTTATATCCTCCGCCCTTGGTTGTGAAAACGGCGGCGGCTGCGGCAATTAGTAGGCGGTTGCGACACACAATGGTGGCAAATAGTGCTTGTCCATTTGGGCCTATTTTAAGCTAACAATTTTATAATAACGACCAATATTGACCCATTGTATAACTTGAATCGATGCAAATTAACCTATACAAGAATAGACCCAAACTCATCAGTTGTATATTTTTAGTAGACTCAATTTGACACAAAGATATATTTTTTTTACTCAAATCAATTCATTTATCAATAAAATGGGTCATAACTCATAATTGTCTCATAATTGTCATTGATATATCAAACTAATGTTTTAATAACTAGGAATCATTTGTTGGGATATCTCTGATACAAAAAATTTATGTATGAGATCCATATAACATGTTTGTTGACATTATTGGCTTTAATTTAACGTGACACGACCCCAATAATTTCCATCTATTATTGCTAAATAATATAATATTTTCTAAACTATCGTCACACAAGATATCTAAAACATCAAATATCCCTTTTAATTGATATCATAATAGCAAACTCAACTTAACCCTTTTTTTCTAACCTAACGTAATTATAAACCAAATCAACACGATTTTCATATCACGTTCCATGTTAGGTAACAACTGAAGTTTTTTTAGTTGATCATCACCCTTAACAATCCTATTATAAAATATTTTCACCTCTAATATAAATTTAGATTAAGGGGGTGTTTGGGATTACTTATTTGAAACTACTTATTGACTTATTCAAAAAGTCATAAGTAAGGTTCTCCTTACTTCTAAAAAACCACTAAAAGGAGGAGAAAAAGTAAGGGGAGCCAAACACACTTGTTGACTTATCTTCTTTTTTAAAAAGTTAATAAGTTATAAGGAGGTTAAATAAGTCAATCCAAACACCCCCTAAATGGGCGGTCCATAATGATGTAAAAGATATAAAATTTAGTAAGAGTATTAGGTTTAGTGGAAGATGATAGGTGATTTAAGGAATGAAAGTGTCATTTTGTGAGAAAATAGGTGTTTTGGATGAAAGGAAATATTAAATGAGGCAAATATAAGAATTCGAGTAGGGGTTCTAGACTCCGGTTGCACTAAAAAATTTATAACTGAAATTCACTTATGTGAACCATCATTGAAACTGTGAAGCGGGTGTCAATGAGCCCCAGATCAATTGGTTTGGAAGGAGACACTCCCATGGTTTTTTAATGTGTAGGTCATGGGTTCGAGTCTCACTTGGTGCAATATGCTTAGGTGGGCTACGGTTTTTCCACAGTGGGCCTTTGGGTGGTGGGTTTCAACTGGAATGGTGGGCGGGCCGTGTCACCAGCACTGTCTGTGTTCGCAGACGTGGGTGGTCTTTCGCCAATAGGTTTACTTGGGTGACTGGGTTTATTATATTTGTTGGCCGTTCAAAAAAAAAGAAACTGTGAAGCGGGTGTCGACGACCCCATTTTTTTACCATTTTCCTCTAAAGATAAATGTATCCACATGGAAGTTACAAGGCTTAAAACCTAGGATTCCTGACGTCGTTACTTTTTATTTTATCATGACCGAAGTCATGACCGCTTCTGTCTAGTCTCGACTGGCCGTGTTAGCTCTTGTCATTCCGAGAGCTCATAATAAATTTAAAAAGATGAAATAAAAACACATTAGTTTTAAAATTTTATAAAAAATACGATACTTTAAAAAAAGTGCTTTTTTACAATAAAAAGAAGATAAAGTTAGAAGAGTGAACAAATCTGCGTGCATCTTCCCCCCTCGTGCTTATTGGCCAAAACTTTTTTTTCTGCTCACCAATATCATATCATCTCCTCTCTTTCCAATCAACTATTGACACTTGAGGTGCAATTTGGATATTTCATTTTGTCCCATTTTAACACATTATATACTTTTATAACTTCGGAGAGCTCCTAGCGTAGTGAGGTCAATGAGTGTACATAGTAGTGTTCCTTTTTATTAGACTGAGAGTTCTAGTCTTATGATGATCTTTGAAAAACAAACCTCGTATAGGAAACAAAGTGGATGCATGAAAAGTATATACATGAAGAAGCTTATACATAGTAATAAGTATGTCAACTTGTATTTATTTGGTCAGTTTTTGGGCTATTTGAATTTAAAAATTTATAAAACTAAGTTCGAATTTGAAAAACCGAATTCAACAAATTCCAATTTGGATTAAATTTGGGATGTTTTGAATAACCCCCACAATGAGAAAAGAAACAAATAATATACATAATAAATAAAATATATATGTATTTTTAATGGAAATAAAAATTATAATTCAAATTTAAAAAATCTGGATTGAATTGGTCCAGAAAACAAAAATTCGAATTCGATACGAAAACCAAATTTGGAATTCGATTCCGATGCTTACCCATTCAAAAATTTAAAAACCGAACTCGAATGCGTAATTCAAAAACGAATTCGAATATGAATTTAGTTCGGTTCAAATTTATTTTTTCGAATAATACCCTTAGATTAAAAAAATTAAAAATTAAAAGAAAAATAGAAATTAAAAAACCTAAATTTATACCCCTAGTTATCGGGCGACACCACCACTTTTTTTTAAACCTAATTTTTTAATCTTTTGTTTTTTAATCTAAGAGTATTTTAGCTATTTTAAAAATAATTAACAGAAAAGTTAACTGTCATCCACTCCAGTGACCAAATATGTTACGTTTATGCATAACTTGGGGACCGACAGTGTAATTATTTAACTTAAGGACCAAATCTAAAATTTAAACACACCATTGGGACTGTCATGTACATTACTTTTTTATTTCTTATGAAAACCAATAGTTTACAAAAATCTTAGAATAAACTGTAGTTTTCATCTCTGATGTTTGCACAAAACATTATGTTTCGTCCACCTTTAACACTATTGATCCCCGACGTTTGATGTTTTAACACTATGCGTCCTTGGCCCTAACGTCAGTTACCAAGTCCGTTAGTTACCCCCACGTGCCCATCACCGGCTGATTGAAATTTAGGCGACATGTAGCCTCGCGTACCTTCGAATTTCATGAATTTTGAGTTTGATTTAACGGAATCTGGCTCCGATCAGCAACCTGTTTCGCCGCAAAGCTCAGTCGTGCCGAAGTGGCATATTTTCACGTTTAGTGATGACGATTGCGTAACAGTTATGCTAGTGCGTTTGATGTGATTGTAGATAAATTTATTCTGTAAACTTGTAGAGTTGTGAATGTAGTGGAGTCCGTGAGCGAGATCAGCGGTGATCTGAATTCTGACATCCAATCGGAAAGCACATTAAAGTTAGGACTCCTAGGGTTTTTAAAGAAATCGGCGAGGCTAGCGGCGGTAACATAATCATAAACCAGTTATATGTAACTTTCGGACATCGAAACTCCTCGAAGCTTAATCAGACTCGAGTGATGACTTTTGCAAATCATGAGAAGTCGTTCTCGAGGCTCTGTTTCGTTAATCGGACGCCTAAATTTCCAGTAGGAAATCACGAAGAAACAGAGGATTTCCACGAGTCCTTGTTGTAACTGGAGCCATTGCTCGAACCAGTCGTCGGCACCGATGAAGACACATAGGACGATCCACGTGGAGACTAATCTGATTTAAAAGTCCTCCTTGACGATGACGTGTCAGATCTCGCACCTGAAGTGTTTGAGGTAGGTTGAATTACGTCTTTGCTCATCTTCTTCGAAATGCAATAAAAAAATCACACATATTTTGAGGGTTGAAAAGAGAAGGATGTCAACTTTTAAAAGAAGGCCGACGATTTTCAACTTTTAAAAGAAGGCCTCACGTGATGGGCACGCGGGGGTAACTAACGGACTTGGTAACTGACATTAGGACAAGGGGCGCGTATTGTTAAAACATCAAACGACGTGGATCAATGGTGTTAAAGGTGGACAAAACCTGATGTTTTGTTACAGACTCAGGGATGAAAAGTACACTTTACTCAAAATCTTATTAAAAAACACAACTTGTTATTTAGTTTTCTTAATTTAAATTATTAAAAAGTCATGTCTTTTATAATTATCTTTTTATTACATCAAGCACCAAAACTAATCTAACCTTTGTGAACACTATATTCATTTATGAGATTCTAACCTACAAGTAAAATTATAATAAGATATTATTAATAAAAAAATAATAAAAAGGATAGGTGATAACGAAATAAAGCCAACTTATTGTTCTCCATCAATTCAATTAAACCGTTGGTCATTTGTTGTAATGATAGTCTCAAAACTTTCCATAATGAAGGTCTTGGATTCGAATCCTGACAATGGCAAAAAAGGGGTCTGTGGCTAGGTCAGAGGGTTTACCCAGTTAGGGAGCTTCCTCCTGTGGTGAGCTGCCCTGGATGTTTTAGGTGTTGACTTGAGGAAACCCAAAATCCTAAAATATCTACGCGTTACCGTTAAAAAAAAATCAATTCAATTAAATATTCAATTATTATACCATTTTTTAAATTTGAATTAAATATCTCAATAATCATTTTCTCTTTATAAACCAACGCTCTCCCCTACCATTCTCACTCAATTCTTCTCTCCCAAATACATCCGCAAACATGAAGGTCGTTTCCATGGCTGCCATCTTCCTTTTCGCTCTCTTCGCCGTCTCCTCCGCCATGGACATGTCCATCATCGGCTACGACGCCACTCACATGACCACCGCCGTCACCTCCTCCGGCAACTGGCGCACCGACGACGAAGTCAATGCTCTGTACGAGTCGTGGCTCGTAAAACACGGTAAAACCTACAACGCTCTCGGAGAGAAGGACAAGAGGTTTCAGATCTTCAAAGATAACCTCTGTTTCATCGACGATCACAACTCCGGCGACCATACCTATAAACTCGGCCTGAACAAGTTCGCCGATCTCACCAACGAAGAGTACCGTATGACCTACACTGGAATCAAAACGATCGACGCTAAGAAGAATCTCTCAAAGGTTAAGAGCGACCGTTACGCTTTCCGATCAGGCGATTCCTTGCCGGGGTTTGTTGATTGGAGAGACGAAGGCGCCGTCACCGGCGTCAAAGATCAAGGAAGCTGCGGTGAGTTATTTATTTATATATTGAAATTCGTAATAAAAAGTATATCTATAAATAACTAAACGTCCTATTAATACGGATTTTGAATCTCAGGAAGTTGTTGGGCGTTCTCAACCACTGGATCTGTGGAAGGGATCAACAAGATTGTCACCGGAGAGCTGATTTCGGTCTCGGAACAGGAGCTTGTGAACTGTGATACATCTTACAATGCAGGATGCAATGGAGGTCTCATGGACTATGCTTTTCAGTTCATCATCAAAAATGGTGGAATTGACACTGAAGAAGATTATCCTTACACAGGGAAAGATGGCAAATGCGATGCTAGCAAGGTTTGAACCAATTTCTTGATTCTTATCAATTTGTTTTATTGTTTGATCCTAGGGGTGTAAGTGTGTAACTAGCCGAGCTCGAGCTCGAGCTCGAGCTCGAGCTCGAGCTTGAGATTGAGATTGAGATTGGATCGTTTAGAGCTCTATTTCTAAATCTCAAGCTAGGGTTGTTTAAGTTAAGCCTTAGAGCTCTGTTTCTAAATCTTGAGTTTGGCGATGATTTATATATATATAGGGGAGGGTTCCAGAGAAAACCACAAGTTAGGCGAAAACCGATAAAACCACTAAAAAAATCAATTTTACCCAATCATATAATAATTTTTATTTTTTGTTTTAGTTTATTTTTATTTATTTATAATAGTATCAATGAAATATTAAACATTTTTACTAAAAAATATTTTTACACATAGTGTTACGTATACGTAAACATAAAACAAAAAAATTGCGGTTACGTATACGTAAATCAAAAAAATTGTTTTTGGATACGTATACGTAAATAAAAAAATTGCCTAAAATGATGCGGTTTTCTTGGTTTTCGCCTAACTTTGTGGTTTTCTCTTGATCCCTCCCCTATATATATATATATATATATATGGAATGAATCATTTGAGAACTTCTAAATATTTTAAGAACTCGTCAAATAACCGATCAAAACCATTTTTTTTTGTTTTTACTATCTTTATTGTTAGAATACAACATATAAAAATGAATTTATATATGTAAATTTACATAGTCTTCATATATTAAAAAAATATACACATTTGTAAGTTTACCACTTATACATGTGACATATATATAATTTTTTTTAAGGATAATTTAGAGAGATGGGATGAATTAATTGGAGAGATAAATCATTTTTTTATGTTATATTTTAATAATAAAGGTAGTGAAAACAAAAAAAATTGGTTTTAATTGGTTTTTTGACGAGTTCTCAAGTATTTATGAGTATATATATATAGGGGTATGTTCTTTTGAGAACCAACAATATGTTAAGAACCGTGAGAACCGCATTAACTTATCCTCTATTTATAATATAAATTGACTAGAATTCATGTACATTTCAATATGTTTAAGGTTTGGTTTTAAAAGACCTCGAATTTATAGTCGTTTTTTTAAATGCATATTTTACTTTCATGTTAAGAACCGTGAGAACCGCATTAACTCTTCCTCTATTTATAATATAAATTGACTAGAATTCATGTACATTTCAATATGTTTAAGGTTTGGTTTTAAAAGACCTCGAATTTATAGTCGTTTTTTTAAATGCATATATGCACTCACACTATATGCACAAATGAATACATATATGCATATTTTTATACTTTTCTTAAAAAAATTCAGGAGAGAGGAGATAAACTCAAACTAAGAGTGGGAAGAGATAAATAAAACATTGTTATTGAATTTTACTTTTTTCACTAAAGTGATATGTACACGTTTTGTGCGGTTCTTTCGGTTCTCAACATATAGTTGGTTCTCAAAAGAACATGCCCCTATATATGTATATATATATATATATATATATTTAAACATTAAATAAAAAATATATAAATAAAACGTATGTTTAGGCTTTCCGATATGCGAAGCTCAGGCTGAAGCTTGTTTAAGTTCGGCTCGATTCGAGATTTTAGTGGGTTGATCTTAAGCAGAAGCAGCTCCCGAGCTGCTAGCCTCATACACCACTATTTGATCCTGATATATTTTCGGTTTGTGCAGAAAAACGCTAAGGTTGTTACCATTGATAGTTATGAAGATGTTCCGGATAACGATGAATCATCACTCAAGAAGGCGGTTGCAAACCAACCTGTAGCGGTTGCTATTGAAGCCGGTGGCAGGGATTTCCAGTTCTACACTTCTGTAATACCATCTACACATAATTGAATCATATTACAAATGGATTTAGAAATGGGAATCTGTGTTAATTTTTGAGTTTATGTTTGAATTTATGCAGGGTATCTTTACTGGTTCATGTGGAACAGCTTTAGACCATGGTGTGCTAGCTGCAGGCTACGGGACTGAAGACGGGAAGGACTATTGGCTAGTGAAAAACTCATGGGGCGCAGAATGGGGAGAATCTGGTTACTTGAGGATGGAAAGAAACATTGCGGACAAAACAGGGAAATGTGGTATTGCAATGGAGGCATCATACCCGATTAAGAATGGTGATAACCCACCAAACCCTGGTCCAACCCCACCATCTCCGGCTGCACCTGAAGTGGTATGTGATGAATACAGCATGTGCCCGGAAAGCACAACTTGCTGCTGCATCTATGAGTACTATGGCTATTGTTTTGCTTGGGGTTGCTGTCCGTTAGAGGGTGCTTCGTGTTGTGATGATCATTACAGTTGCTGTCCACATGATTATCCTGTTTGCAATGTGCGCCGTGGTACCTGCTCAAAGGTGAGTTCATGATGATTTGTTTTCATCTTGAAGGCGTGTTTGATCTTCGTTTGGTTTGATTTGATATTTTGATGTTTACTTGTTGTTTGATGGATTGTAACAGAGCAAGAACAGCCCATTGGAAGTTAATGCAATCAAGAGGATTCTTGCAACACCAACAAAGTTGAAGAGGAACACTGCTTGAGAGGGAAAGGAAACACACTTGTTGATCATCGACATCAAAATCTGATGGATTCTTTTGCTTATCAGATTTTTTTATTTGTAATTACTGTTGCATTTGAATTTCAGTATTTCACTTGAACATGTTAATTAAACATCTCTGATTTAATAGATTTAGCTTCCTTTTTATATAATCAGTACTTTCAGGAAATGTATGACTCACCAGGTTGTCTGTGTAGGTAAGCAATGATGTCTTTATCACAGATGACCTGGCGGGTCACACACTTCTTAAGTGCATATTTTGTTGTGAATTGTTTGAATCAGAGTCGGGGAGAAAAGAACTTATCCGCGCATGTTACCTCCTTCAAGTTAGGAAGAGAGGGGTCCTAAACTCCTAATCACCTCTCTCCATCATTTGAAGTTAGATGGTTTGTATGTTATAGTAAGAGTGTTAGAATTTAAAATGTCTTTTGTTGTAGTTTTGTACGCGCTTTCTATACATCTTTCTTTCTATACATCTTTCTAAGCGTGGTATATTTTTCACTAAGCTTAAAAAAAGCATAACAAACTTTTTCCTCTATATAAAAGAACATAAATTTTATATTTAGGTACACAATTTATAGCCATTTGAGTTAATTACATGAATGGTGTATGTGAATATGAACGTTTTACTATTTTGGTAAAAAAAAATTATGTATTGTATTATTTTGGTAATTTTTTTTATTTATTGTAGATTTGGTTTACTATTTGTCAAACTCCTTATTCCAAAAAGTTGCCCAATCCCATATGAAATAACCAATTTACCTTTATACTTAAAAAGAAAAGAAATATAAAACCTCCAACTTTAGGAGGGTCCTTTGATCTCGGTCACCATAATTTGTGAATACGGTAACTTCCTACTCCCTTGGTGAGTTGGTTCGGCGCTGGTAGTCTAAACTCTGTAAATACGCGATCTAGATGTACCCTAGTCTAATTTCTGTAAATATAAGCCTAAAGTAATTAAAATATGTTTGACTAAAATCCTTATTATAATAAGTGAATAATTTTACCTGTTACGTGTCGACTTCTGTTGAAGTCTAGATTTTTGTTTCCCGTCTCTCTCTATTTTTAAATAATTAAATATCTAAAATTTATTCTAATATTTTATTAAAACTTAAATTATATCTTATCTTAAAATATAATTTTATAATTTTTAAATCTTCATTATTTGTTATTTATAATTTTTAAATCTTCATTATTTCTTATTTATAATTCTTAAATCTTCATTATTTTTTACTTTACAAATGACTGATGACGTACAATATACAAATCTTCATAGTAAATTAGGCCTATATTATCGTACTAGGTTTAGAAACTCATGTATTACACGGGTTAAACAAATCCAACTTGTTGTAACCAACAGTTTCTATAAAGATTTGTATGTTGGATCTCATAAGTCATTTGTGAAATAAGAATCACCTATTTAATTATAGCAAGTATAGAAAAAATTCAATAATAAAATTCTTTCTAGTATTATGGACGTACGTAGCTTGATTACACATAGAGTGGAACCACCTATTTGGGCTTACGAGATCACAAATCAAGTGGAACCACCTATTTGGGCTTACGAGATTACAAATTGGGTCGTTCTGTTCGGGCTTCTAGGCTTGAGTTAATTTGGGATAAAGTTTAATATGGATAATGGATCTAGAGAGAGGTGCAAAAGAAAAACCCGGTTAATAAACCATAACAGGATTATTATCTGAACCGGCCCGATTCCAAACCGGTTAATATCAAACTGGTTTCAAATGGGTAGAAACCGCAGTTTACAAACCGGTTTAGTGTTTCTGGATAGCCAACTAGTTACTAACCGGTTAAAGGAGAACTAGTTTTTCAAACCGGCTAATGCCGTTAAAAATGAGAGCTAGCCGTTATGGACCGTTATTTAATGGCTATATAGCCGATAGTTACCCTTTTTCATTTTTTTGGGAACATTTTGACCCCCTATGTTAGCATAAATAGCTATTAGCTGTATTGATTTGATCACAACACTTTTCTAGCTCTAAAAAACATAAATCCGCTCAAAAAACGCACAAACGCTCAAAAATTCGTAAGTCTCAAAACGCTCACAATCTCACATGGTTAGCTTAAGTGCTCAAGGTTCCCTTAGAGTTGATGCTTCATCGAGTGAATCAACCGTGGTGAGTTAATATGGGTTGAGTTAATTTACAAGATCACAAATTGGGCGGTTATATTCGGGCTTCTAGGGTTGAGTTAATTGGGGATAAAAATTTATATATGGATCCTCACGTTTTGTTAAAATGAAGAAAGGAAAGGAGAGAACAAGTTGAAGAAAAATATAAGAGAATTGAAACCTTGAATTGTTTTCAAATTAAAAGGAGATGACAAGAAAATTAATATATGTCATCGCTTTATTCACGCATTTCTTTCCTGCATTCGGGTCGTTCTATTCCACATTTTGGTATTTGTGGATTGCATGGTGTTCAAAAGGAACAAAATTTATCTTTTGAAGACGACAGATGATATTAAAGTACAGTTTGGATCCGTCACATGTCTAAAAATAAATCGATTTGCTGGAAAGAATGGAGTTGCTCGCCATTCTCGTGTTTGCTTAAGAGTTTCTCTTTATAATATGATAAAATGGTCGACAAGTTGATAGTCTTTAGTTTTATTATTTCATTTCGTTTCTATTGTATTCCTGATTTCCTGCTCGTGTATGTTTCTGTCCAGCTCCGAGCTAACTTTAGTTTTCAATGAAAACCCGACTGTAAAATCCCAAACTCTAATTTAGATATTTTAATAGAACATATGATGCTAAACCAAAGACGTTACTATTAAATTATTACCTAACCCGTTTAGTTTTATAATTTTAAAAAAAATTATGTTATGTGCCATAACTTAAACCGATTAAGTGTTTTATCCTAAAATTTAAAAGTTAAAAAAATGATAATCTTGTTTTATAGTTTAAACACATATATTTTTTACTAAATTACAACTTTTGTCCTTTATGTTTTATAAAATTATGGAATAGGTCTTTTAAAACTTTTACTTTCACTCACTGTCATTTATTTGAAAAGTTCTTTCATTTCTTGTCTTTTAACTAACTAGAGTTAAATATTTCTGTTAAGTTAAGGGCATTATTGTCTTTTAACTCTGAAGGACAATTCTTGTAATGTAAAGTTTACTTTACTTTTTTTCTTTTCTTTATTTTTCTTTTATTCTTCATTTATTCTTTTTATCACTTTTATTTTATAAATTTTATTTAAAATTGTATTAATTAATTAACCAACTTATTTATTTTATAAAGATATATATATTTTTATTTAATTTCCTTTATTTTTTGTTTCTTTAAAATTTTATTATTTGTTCGTGTTCGATCGCTTGTTTGGTTAAAGTTAATCGAACGAAACGAATATGTTCAGTTTTTACTTGTTTAATTCATTTACAAGTCTAGGAATACCGACTTAACCGTCACATGGCTGTCTCTAGAACCCCTTCTAACGGATTTTTTTCAGGTGACAGTTTTAGGTAAAATCCTAGAAAGGTTAGAGCCGGTTTGAACGACCCCAATGCCCGACCTTGACAACCGAAAACCAACGCTTCACCCGTTTGGTTCACTCTTTAATTTGGGACTTAAGTATATTTAACCAATACACATAATACATTTATATCAAACTAGTTTACACAGTTTCACTAATTAACAAATTTCTTAGTTAAAACCTATTGAGTTAAAAATAGGCTATGAACAAACGAGTATCCATTAAACATTTGCTTGACTGAAAACAAGGTCTCAAGGTTGAGTGTATGATTACAAAATAAACTTTAAACTCCTACTAACTATCTAAGATATAAAAATAGTATAAAGATATATAATAAGTGTAAAATGATAAAAGTAAATAGCTTAATAAAAAAAAATTATAAAAATATTAAAAAAATTTATTTTTATAAAATAAATAAGTTGCTTAATTAATTAATAAAATTTTAAAGAAACCTTTAAAGTAAAAGTGAGAAAAAGTATATTACTTATTCAAACAAACGAAAATAAATAAACAAAAAATATATATCTTTATAAAATAAATAAGTTGGTTAATTAATTAATAAAATTTTAAATAAAATCTATAAAATAAAAGTGATAAAAAGAATAAATGAAGAATAAAAGAAAAAGAAAGAAAAGAAAAAAATAAAATAAACTTAAATTACAAGAATTGTCCTTTAAAGCTAAAAGACAAAAATGCCCTTAACTTAACAGAAATATTTAACTTCAGTTAGTCAAAAGTAAAAGAAATGAAAGAACTATTCAAATAAAGGACAGTGAGTGAAAGTAAAAGTTTTAAATGACACATTCCATAGTTTTAGAAAACATAAAGGACAAAAAGTGTAATTTAGAGTATATTTTTTATACGTTTGTAGTTTTGATTGTAAATTTGTAATTTTAAATTATTAATATGCAAAAAAAAAGTAAGAAAAAAGAATCGTGTTTGTGTCAACAATTTGGGTTCATATGTCTACCACAATTTTCTTGTTTGGGTCGGGTTCGACCACTCTATCCACAAACACGACCCATTAAACACCCTACTTAAGCCATATTACCTTAACAATTCTAGACTATGGGCTTGAGATGGAAGTAGGAGAAGTGAAGAACGAAAAGAAAAGAGATAACGTGAAGTGTGTGTACGCACGTACACATATGGTCGAAAGAGAATGGAGCAAGAAAGTTTGAACTATTCAAGAAACTTAGCAAGGAGTTGAAAAAACAAGTAATTGAGGTGGAAAATAGATTCTTCATTCATTTTAGCTAGTGCTTTTTGTGGCAAGCGTTTATTTCCTAAAAAGAGAAACTAAGGCTCACAACGATTTTGATCTCTATTAACTATTAAGTTAGAAATGATGTGTAGTAGACTAGTAGGTGAAAATGTTTCGTACCCATGACCTAGTAGTCTATTGGTATGATATTTCCTTAGATGAATGTACAACTTTTTACATGTGGTTTAGGAGTTATAAAACTAGTATATTTACTTAAGCCGCGTTTGGTTCATGGAATTGGAATTAGAAAACATTCCTTCAAAAATCATGTTTGGTTGGATAGAGGTGGAATTGAAATTGAAAAATTTTCTATCAAATTTCATCAACCTAAGGAATCTCACTTTCCTTCCCACATGTGATGGAATTGTAAATATTCTAATGAAATGCTAAAAGATTACCAAAACACTCTCTTATACCAAAATCAAAACCCATAATCAAAAGACCTGTCATAATTTTTTTCCTGACACAGAGAAAGGGATAGACACCCAAAACAACATATTCACCATTTTAGTAAACAAACCAAACAGAAGTCTAAAATCCAAAATAAAAAATTATGGCGGTGAGAAAACCTAAACAGAAACCTAGTCAAATAAATTGAAAATTGAGATGCTCATGAGCTACTGAAAATCGACTCATTAGAAGCTTGAGTCGAGCTCGAAACTGAGCTTCACCCCTTGAGCTTTATTTAGGCTCGGACCTAAACGAATCTATTATCATATTAATATAATAATATTTATATAATATAACTACATAATCAATTTTATTATATATAGTGATAATAAAAAATTAGTTGTTATATTTATAATTATAGTTATAAATATAAAAAATGATAATATCATATATACCCCTACAAACATGGGTAAATATCATATATACCCAACAAAAAAACTAAAAATATCATATGTACCCAATTTAAATAATTTGTTATTTTATGACCATTCTACCCTTATCCATTATATGATTTTTTATAACCTAACTTTTTATTTTTATCCAATACGTAAAAGATCACTCGTTCTCTTGATGACGACTATCGCGATTTTCCAAACCCATTCAGAAGGAATGATTGTGAGAAAGTTACAAAACGCTAATGCTATAAAAGAAAATTGGTAAAATTATAAAAAAATGAGAAAAATATAAAATAGTATTTTGAGAAAACTATTTTTTATGGTTAAATATAAAATTCTAAAGTTGAAAATGTGTAAATATGAAATTTCAATGTTAAAAATTGGTAAATATGAAATATTAAAATTTAGATAAATCAGGGTAAAATGGTCATCTTTTAAATTGTTTTTAATAAAATTGGTATATATGATATTATTACATGTTTGTAAGGGCATATATGATATTTTTAGTTTTTGTTGGATATATATGATATTTTTCAAGTTTGTAGGGGCATATATAAACTGCCCTTAAAAAATATTTAAATAATAAACGAGTCAAGTCAAGCATAAAGCTCGAAACGAGCCAAACTTGAAATTAACGAGCCCCATTTACACCTCTATCTCTAGATGAAGGATCATCTAAAAACAAATATAAAGACAAATAATGAAGATGGTAGCATTCAAGGAATTATTTTGTGTAGTATTAATAAGGAATTAGTTCACCACAACATTCACCCAACAATCACCGTAAAAAAACATATCATTCAGTGGCACACGTTTTCATTCGGTATTTAGGTTTTATGCAATTAATTAAGATTTTTAGTGGCATTTTACATGTGTCATATTTGCTTAACAAGGGCTTTCAGTGACAATACGCCAGTGATCCAACTATTCCCTTTCTAAAATTTTCACCCCAAAGTTTCTCCCCTCCAAAAATTTCAATCACTCCCTCTCCAAAAAATTCCCCATTCCAAAAGTAATATCCAAAATTTCACTAATCGTTCCCTCCAAAAATTAATTAGGGTGACGTGGAGGACTGCCATCAAAAATTGACTCGTGATTATCTCTCAATTCAAAAGATAAGCAGTGAATTCCCCCATTCCAACCCGTGCATTCGCTGAATCACTGCTCATCTTTCAAACCCCCCAAATACGTGATTATCCTTCAATTCGAACAAGTACATTTCTCACTTTGATTACGTGATTATCCTTCAATTCTAATCCATGGTTTTCTTTAAGCATTTAAATACTCGATTTACAGCATCCCAATGTTGTGTTACAGGGCTACTAGTATGTCTACTTAATCTTCCTACGACATGCAATATCAGGTCTAGTACATGTCATAGCATATATCAAACTACCTATAACTTTACCGTACTCATTTTGAGCTACCACTCTACCATCGTTCTTACTTAATTTGGAATGTACTTCGAACGGGGTGATTACTAGTGAACAATCAAATTTATTAAAATGTTTCAAAACTTTCTTTATGTAATGAGACTGGGATAACACTAGTTTATTTTCATTTCTAAAAAATTTAATGCCAAGAATGACTTCAGCTTCTCCCAAGTCTTTCATATCGAAGTTTTATAATAAAAGTTTCTTTGTAATTTGCACTTGTTTTAGATCAGCTCCAAATATAAACATATCATCCACATATAGGCAAATAATTACTCCTTTCCCATTAACAAATCGGCTATATACACATTTATGCGATTGATTAATCTTAAAACCATTAGTTAAGATCACTTGATCAAACTTTTGATGCCACTGTTTATGAGCTTGTTTAAAACCATACAAAGACTTAATAAGTTTACGGACCTTATTTTCTTGTCCTAATGGTAATCATTTGCCTGAGGTAGACAAATCTTGATAAGATGATGCAATTCATAGTTCCAGATAGGCTAAAAAAGTGCCTAGTGGCCTGATGCACGAACAACACCCACAAACTTTTACCAAACAATCCATCAATCCTAAGATTATCCTTTATCTTTTCTAGCAATCCATCACCTTTAAATTTATTTTTCATAAATCCAATTATATATTATGTTAATAATAAAATAAATAAAATATTTTAGAAAGGAAATAAATAAGTAATTAAATTAAGTAAATTTCATTACTATAAAATAAGTAAGTTTAAAAAATTTAACCTAAAGGAATAAAAGAAAAAAAAAAGAACATCTAATTGGTTGGAGGAGTTGACCTGCTTACACATCGTCTTCTTCCTACATCGTACAATTGCAACTAAAAATATAGATATATAAGAATTTATATTTATATTTTCTTGATTATCGCAAGTATTTGTAATTTCAGAGTCTGTATTTGATTATTGATGAAACCATTACCCTTTTTTAACATAACAATAATGTATGGTTTGAAGATAATTATACCCACATGTCAACACGTTAAAAATGTCAACCGTTGGAACAAGTCAAACCGTGTAATAAAACACCCAACTTGATTCTTTTTTATCACTTCTTGATCATTGATATTTACACCAGAAACTCCCTTATTTATATCTCTAATTCTAGCTCAACACCTTACAAATCAACTCCGACCATGGTTGGCGCACCGGTGTCCTCCGCCACCTCCATGGATGCTAAATACGCTCCACCCGCTGCAGCCTACGCTACTCCCGGTGCTGCACTTTCTACGGTCCAGTCATACAATCCTTCTGCACCACCAGCAGTCCCCCCTTACTCCGCAATGCCACAACCAGCAACCACCCCTTACCCTGCTGTTCCACCACCAGGTCCTGCAGCCCCCTACTGTGCACCAGCAGCAACCTACACAAATGCGCCGTCTATCTATCCTACAGCTCCTCCTGGTTTACCTACATCTTCTCCTTTCCCATCATACCCTCCTAATGCAAATCCAATGGCATCACTTTTACCATCTTACCCTCCAAATTCTGCATACCCTCCTAATGCAAATCCAATGGCATCACTTTTACCATCTTACCCTCCAAATTCTGCATACCCTCCTCCCGGATCAAGCCCTTTTCCGGGATTAAACACATACCCTCCAACTTCTGGTAACTCGACTTATCCTCCTAATCCATCTCCCTTTCAAAGTTTGACCCCTAACAATGCATCATATCCACCACAAACAACATACCCACCATCAGCCTCAGCGTATCCGCCACAACCACAAGGTTATCCACCACAACAAATACCAGGATCAGCAGGGGTGTACCCACCACCACCCCCGTCAGTTGGAGTGTATCCGCCACCCCCGTATTAAAAAATCTACTTTATGGTACCTGTATCATTGAACTGAATAAGCTGCTCAACTTGAGGATACACAACATTTGATTTACCTTTCATTTTATTAATATGTTATTTTCGATTTGCATGAGTTTCTGTTTCTTTGTTTCCTCTAATGATATTTAAGCGAAATACGTTCAGCAAACTAAGTGATGTTTTTATGATATTCTTCCCAAATTTGGATGCTTAATTGAAAGTAAACAGATCAGCTTATCATATATGAAGACAATATAATTATATAAAAGATCAAATTTCATAAATAAATAAATGCCATCAAAGCATGCGAATTTAGAATGCATAAACAGCATACCAGCAAGTTTTCTGACTATTTTCATCTCATTGACACTGAGAACCACCATTGAAGCTTGACCACCTCCTGAACGCGCAAAACACTTCTTCACCTTAGTCCTTAACTTTAACGAAATTCTGGCACCCGCCCGCGAGTGCTTCCATTCCATGATCAGATACAGGGCAACTCTTGATGCACAGCTTCTTTAAACCTGTGCATTTCTCAACAATGCAGGAAATCTCAGCATCCCCAACAGTTTCACTCCCACATAGTGCCAACCGCTCTAACTTCTGGCCAATAGCTCTAAACTGACATGTGTAGAATTAACACCAATAAGCACCAGCTCATGAAGATTAGGGCAGTATTTGGACACACCAATCATACTGTCATCATTTATCTTGTTCGTTTTCCAACCGTCAATGCGAAGCTTCCTCAAAAGCTTAGGGACTGTTTGGTTGGCAAGAATTCATGGGATTTAATGGAATTGGAATTTAAATTCCATTCCTTGACATGTTTGGTTGGCTAAGAGAAAGAATTGGAATTGAAAAATATTCTAACCGAATCCATTCCTTCCAATTCCAAATCCAAATCCAATTCCAACGAATTTCGCGAACCAAACGCCACCTTAGATTCCAATTCCAAAACATTCCACGAACCAGACGCCTCCTTAGTTGTACAAGAACAATCGACCTTGATGGCAATCTTCCCCTAAACAAACAGAGCCTCGATGCACATAGTTCTCTAATCTCACCTAGTTAAACAGCAATAAGTGCTATCGTACAATTGAACTATACCTAAGTTTTGAAATCAGGTTACTGTGGATTACAGACGGAAAATTAAACGATTGAACATATCGGGAGACAATCGGAGAAACAATTGTGGCTTCGAACCGGCGATGAGACTTAAGAGTCGAAATCATACCTTTTAGGTGAAGGAGGAGATCGGTGGCAACGGCGGATCGGCTGGCTGATGAGAAAATGACGGTACCTTCATCATCACACTTGTGCCTCTCATATCCACCACTCGCTCCATTATTCCACGGTGAAATTTTGAATTTTGGCCACATCTGTTTATATACTAGTCACCAAAGTTTTTTATTTTCTACACTTCATTTTTTTTTAGTAAATTACACTTTTCGTATTTTAAACATATAACAAAAATCATGTCTCGTACGTAAGGGTAAAATGGTTTTTTCTGCCCATTCATTTATTTACCCCCTATACTCTACTCTCTCTCTTTCCTCTTGTATCGGAAACTTGATGTAGAAGATTTAGATGAGGGTGATAATTGAGTGATTTCATCGTGGTTCAGTTTTGATTTTCTGATTTTACAACATATCCCCCATTTATTCTTCGCAGCTTCTACTTCAATCACATTCACGGACCACCGCCGCCTCCATCCAGTCACGGTCACCCACCCTTCTCCATCGAAACACCACCACCTTTCGGCTTCGTTATTGATTAATTGATGTATATTTGAAGTTGACGTTTTGAATTGGTACCCAAATCGGAACGCATCTGATGGATTTAGGATATGAAGACGAGTTGCCTTTTACTCACGACAGTACTACGACTTTGACTTGGTACCAATGTTTTCAGAACCGGACCATATATCGAATCGGTCGCCTTAGAGTTCCACTGGTTGAACCGGTTGGACCGGATTTAATAACCGTATGATGCCATAAAAAATATAAAAATTAAAACTATGTATATAGATAGAAAATATAAAACATTTTTTGTTTTGATGGGAATTTGCAGTTTTAATGTCGTATGAAAGCTTAAATAAGGGCATGTTTGGAATTACTTATTTTAAGCTCATTATTGACTTTT
Organism: Smallanthus sonchifolius; assembly: GCA_023525975.1. Classification (NCBI taxonomy): domain Eukaryota; kingdom Viridiplantae; phylum Streptophyta; class Magnoliopsida; order Asterales; family Asteraceae; genus Smallanthus; species Smallanthus sonchifolius. The sequence continues at coordinate 82,822,725 of CM042032.1, read as the reverse complement.
GTAAAAAGTTATAAGGAGTTTTGAAAAGTAAGTTCCCCTAACTTCTCAAAAACTCATTCCCCCACTTTAAAAAGTTAAAAAGAGTAGCAAAAGTCACATTCCCTAAACACCTTTTTAACTTATAAAATTTAATAAGTTAATAAGTATTTTCAATAAGTAATCTCAAACACCCCCTGAATAAAATATGCAACTTAAAATACTAAATTAATCATAAAATGAGATTTTGAAGGAAAAAAAAACAAAAAGAACTAGAAATCCGGTCCGACCCCCGGTCCTGTTCATTTGTCCGACCGGTTCAAATACACACAAACAGACCGGTTATACGTCTGGTCCCGGTCCGGTTCTGAAAACACTGCTTGGTACCAAAATCGAAAGTTTTGTGGATGGTAATTGACTCAGAAGTGTTAATTCTTCCATCTTGGTGAATTGAAGGTTTAATTTTATGTACCCACTGGAACTAATTTTGTTTTGTTTTCTCAACTTTATGCACCAACATAGAAGTACATATATTGTGTCAAATATGTTCAGAAAAATTAATAATCTAGCTTTTGCTTAAAGAAACAAAATTAGATATGGATATCTACTATTTCTGTTTAAATTTGCCAACAAAAGAAATTGTTGATATGTTTATAGGTGAAGTAATAAGTAACTATAAGATTATTCTTCTTGTTTGCATGTTGGTGATTATGATGTATGAGACTCATCTGCTCGAAGTGTCTAAAGCGAAGACGGATCTGGTATGCTTAACTTTTTGTGGCAAAAAAGGTGTAGATTCGATTACTAAATCGTGTTCTTGTTGTGTTGGTGCAGATATGGGAAGCCAATTTAACATGGAATCCGTGATCTATATGTCATCATGTGCTGCAACTGTCTTCGTTGATGCACTTGTGATTCTTGGGATATTATTGATGACTTTGTTTATTAATGTTTACAATCATGTCACCAATTACAAAATGTTATTATGAATTATGTGTGTTGCTGTCAAGTACTTTGTGTGAATTGGTCGATAGCCTACTTTGAATTGTTGAAAAATAACTCAAGAATGTGAAATGCGGGGAGTTGGGCCCCCAACCCATGAAGCCACACATCCACCAATGAGACTGTGACACGTCACTTGAAGTCACAAAGAAGCCTCGGAGGTGGGGGTACTCAAGCCATGAAGCCACAAAAAGTCACACACTCATCAATGACAAAAGAGCCGTTGGGCTCAAACGGTTTAGAAAAAAACGGTCGGATTTTTTAGATAAACCACGGCGTTAGGAAGCCTTGCCATGACGTAGTGGTGATGGCAGCGGTGTTGCCGTGGGAGCCGCACGGCGCAATAGGGGCAAACCGTGGGCGACCCCACCACCCTTACTAGTTTTATTTAAAACCGCACCGGCCAACGCTTGCATAACCCATATTATACCGAGGATCAGCCAAAGTAAAGTGTGGCCGCAGAACATGCATAGCTAAAAGCCTAAAACCCTCAACATATGCCACTCCGGTCCCGATTATGACAGCCCCACAGCTACTAGGCAGAGCCTTCCCTCATCTCCACCACCACCTCCGCCTCCACCTCCACACAACCCTTCCGGCGGCCGTCTGTTCACTTGTACGGAGACCCTCCTACACCACAACCGCCGACGAATCTCCTCGGCCGATTAGGAAGGCCCCTTCTACCACCACATACGATGACAAACCCTCCTTGTTAACCGCAAAACGACATCCACCCAAGGACCCCAAATGGGAGAATGATCCTGATTATCGCAAATGGAAGGATAAAGAAGCCGAAATCTTCCTGGATATCGACCCTATCACTCTCCTAATCAAAGATATCCTCCACTCCGACAGGTTTCATTTTTTATTTTCTATATGTTATTCCTAAATTAGGGTTTCTATAAATTGTTACAATGAATGATTACACAAACAGAGTATAACAAACTTTGAACGGTTAGATTCACTGAAATAGGTTATTAATTTGGGGATAATTTTCAACACTGTTAGAAATTTAGAATGTGAATAAAAGAATTCATAAATTGAGGGTGAGTTGTTGATGGTGATGACAGTATGCTATTGGGGATTATAAGATATATAATTTTTATGTAATATCATGTAGGAATTGATTTTTGTGAAATTGTTCTATTGGATGGATGGTATTTAAGGATGGGATGTTTTCGTTTATTAGATTGATTTTTAGTTCTCTTAATCGGATTATAAAGAGACTAGAGCATGATGAATGTGTTTTAGGGGATAGGGATAAGATTGAGAGAGCGTGTTTGCACGAAGGCAGGGGATGGCTAAAAGATTTGGCTAGTGTTATCATCATCCATGCCATTATGAAGCATTGTTGAAGTTAGACTTGAATACGAAGGGGGTCAACTAGCCGAAAGTGAAATAACAATAAACCAATATTATATATTTATCTTTTTGAGCACTTATAGCATATAAAAATGTTTGGTTTTTCTACATGCTTGTTAAAATAACTTGTTAATAAGGAGGTTTACAAGGCGGGTAAATCATTTTCTCACTAACAAAGGGCTAGTTCGCCTCAATATGCCAACGTATATAATATGTCTGTTGCAGTCATGAAACGTTTGATTCTTGAAGACTTGTATAATGGTCTCATAATTCAAGTATGATTTGAGGTTTCCAAGTTGTTTTCTATGACATTTGCTCTAATAGTCTAATAAAAGAAAACCCTAGTGCTAGAGTCCTTTGTACACACGAGTGGGTCAAGAGGGCAGCACCACTGTCTTGACAAAAGTACAAAACCACTTTGGGGTTCACAAATTAACTCTGGATGTAATAAGTTTGGCATGCCTGATATATATGCTCTAATTCCAGGTGTATTAAAATAGGGTTGTTAAACTATTGCAACATAATCTATGAGTTGGGTATATAATCAGCCCATGGAGCACTACTTTACACTCGGTATATGTTCTCTATTTCATTGAACAAGATGCATTTACAACATATATCTCTTTTCTATAAGTCCTCTTACAAGTTACAACAGACAGGATGCTCTAAAATGTTGAAGCGCATTCCAAAGGGAAAATAGGTGCTTGAAAACATATAGAAAATACTATCAACAACATAGTATACACTTTGTTGCATTTGTGGTTGTTGTGTACCAATTAGGGCAGTAGAAAACATATAGAAGCAGGAGAGTTTTAGAGGGATGGGAGTTTTAGAGGGAACAGGGAGATAATCTAGATTCTATTCATATTCTTTAATTGAAAGACCAACTTGGCTATTTATAGCCTTACAAAGACACAACTAGACCCACTACTGTAACATTGACTCAAAGAACTAACTCGCTACTCTAGATACTTAGGAACATAACTAACAAATTGCTTAAACAAAGAAATTGAGTGACCCACATTGCACGGTAGAGATGTTACATGGTGTGCATGGCAAAGTTGGGGGTAGGTACCAGGTTATTGCACGTATTAGTAGTAACATAATGTTACCAGGATAGTGTTTTGACCTTAACCAACCATGCGACCTTAGCACCTTGCATGTGCGTGATGATGCTACACCGGCTTGAATCACTTGATAGCAGACACTATCGAAGATCTTATAAATGAGGTTGTCCTTTGTGTTCTATATGAGTGGGACACTATCGAAAATCTTACAAAGAATTCTGGATTTAGGAATATTTTAGGTCATGATATAAGATTTCTAGGATATATCTAAACGCCAATAGAATTCTAGATGAACTTAAATGCAACAAGAGTGTTAGGAAATGGTGATCCCGTATGATAAGCATGATAATAAAAAAAACAATAAATATATGTGGGTTCACTCCAAGAATAACCTACTTTCGTGCATCTACGATTAACGAGAGAGTCTCTTATAAGTTATGAATTTTTACGTAGTAGTTATATTGTTGACTAATCAGTGTAACTAACAGTCTGCTAAACCAAGACTATACCATTACCACGTATAATCTTCAAATCATATACCTTAGTCTGTAACATGGTGCTAATTCCCATGTTCCTTCTAGTCTCGTTTGGTTTCGAGAGACTCCCCTTCCCGTCCCTTACTCGTCTTTTGCGTCATCCTGGAATTTTATATACACTATTAGTCTTTGTTATCTTGGTCCCAACCAACTTCTCTATAATCTCGTGCCATGTCGTTGGTAGCTAGTTCTTGCTCTCGGAGTCATGGCATATATGCATAACGCATAAGCTATAAAGCCTAGTGTGAAACCACGCGTTTACATCGAAAGCTCAAACAACTTATTAAACAAGAATAATTGTTTTAAAACGTTAAATTATCAAAATCACAAATAGTATATCCAATTCTATACTGTAAAGTTGCACGTCATTTTATCAAATACTTTGTTTGATGCCATGCGTCACTTTTCTTTCATGAAGCAACATAACTCTTTCTTTCATTTTTAACTCTTCCTCATCTTTCACAAAATATTTTCTTTCATGAAGTTTTTGTTGAGTGTGGATTAAAGAAAGGGCATCTGACCCTAATCTATTTTTGGCAGAGATCTTTCTTGGTTTCCCGTGTTCTTCTATTTTCTGTTTTTTGTTTTGCGATTTGTGTGTGTGTGTTTGATGGCTGGTTGCGCTAATAAGTAATAACCACCAGTCACAATCGCCGTTTGCTGCTGCTTCTGCCACCGGTCAACTCAGGTCAACACTGACGCTCAACAGCAGCTGCTATTCTGTGATAGGCTGATTAAGTTCAGCAGGATCAGTTTTTCTCGACCAGGAGATAGGCATGACCAGATTCAGTAGGGTTTGACCAGAAAAAGTCAAACCGAAGAAGTCAACAAAAAAGTCAAGATTTAGATATTTGGAACCGCCGTGATACCCGATCCCTAACAGTTTTATCTTTCATAACTTTTAGCTTTGGGATGTCTGTATAGGTGTGCCCTAGGTAGTTGAAGGCGCTAGGCGCACTCGAGCAAAGGGTGAGCCTGTCGCCTAGGCGCAAGGAGCTTAAAAGGCGAGGGCTTTTTTAAGCTAGGCGCACTTTATAAATAGGCTATTTTTAGGGGTTTTAGGCTGCCTCCATGCCGTTTTAAGATGTTTCAGACCAGTTTTAGACATGTTTAGACTGCTTTTTGTAGAATTTGGCCGGAATTTAGTCGGAATTCTCACGTGAGCGCCTTGATGGACACAATTGCTTAGCGCCTAGGCGAGTGGCTTTGACTACATAGGGCGTGTCGACCACTTTGCGCAATAATTGGGGATACCACAACATGTTTCATAACCGCACTATGCTCCCCGAGAATAGGACCATATTTACATTTAGGAACAAGAATCCACTTGTGAGGGCGGAACAAATCATTCATTGTGATTGGAAAACACGTTCCTATCAACATATAAGGTGCAAACTGGTGACATACATCTATCGATTATGACATCTTAAACTCCATAATCATCTCCAAGCAACTGATAATCAAGAATTCAAGATATAACATGAACATCAATTGGGTGTTTGAAAGCCCTCAAATCAACAATTCAACATATTAACCTTTGATTAACAATGTAGGTTAAAACCAAACAAAAACACAAAATATTGACATAAGTCACATAAATCCAAATCTAATGATATTATGAACCATGAACTTGGTTTAAAAAAGCGCGAGGCGAGGCGAAGCGTTTCGGTCCCAAAATCCGAGGCGCCACGCCTCAAGCGCGAGGCGAGGGCTTCACGTATGCGAGGCGCTAAGCTAAAAAAAGTAATAAAAAATTTAGTAACATTCTTAAAACCTCCCACTAAATGTTGTTTCAGTCTAAAAACTCCTCCTTTGAGTAATTTTCACAAAAAAACAACTTAAAAAACTGATTTAAGTAAAGAGGAACTGCAATTGGAACTCAAATTCATAACAAAACAGTGAAAAAAAACGTGAAAATACATGAAGCGGCGCCTCGGAGCGCTTCATGTATCTCGGGCGCCTCACCCATTTGAGGCGCTTTGCCAGCGCCTCGGGCGCCTCGCGCTTAAGGCAGCGCCTCACAGCGCTTTTTTAAACACAGACCATGAATGCATCAATGCTTCATTGATAATCATCATGCAATCATTTTCTAAGTATAAAGTTGACTCTAATCAACATGTATACTCAAGATCATACCCATCAACATGTATACTCAAGATCATACCCAAATGGATTAACAAACAAGGCAAGAGTTCAATACGTCATTTTCCTTTTATTTCTTTGGTGATATGCTTCCAAGCTCGGGGCTTGATGAACCTTGATGCTTGGTAATCACTTTGTTGAAGTAATCCTACACCATTTGATCCTTGAAAATCACCATCTCTTCTTTTCTCTCTCTAGTTAGAATATGAGGATGGAGAAATGAGAGCTCAATTCTAACCCATCTCTTCAAAATCTGCTTTGTGGTCAAAAGACCATTTTGTCCCTCATACGGTCATAATATTTTACATATTTGATCGTCCTTTCATTTAATTGCTTACTCTCAACATCAGTAAACATTTCATTTCTCATCCAAATGGAACGTCACGTAACATTGTTCGGTAGTTATCTAATTTAAAAAATGCCCCCAAATCTCCAGTCATTCTTAATAATACTGGTTCCTTTCCTTTCAAGTAATCTACCCATGTAAGATTAAGAACTAGCACATGCATGTATTGCACACTATTTTCAATACGAGCTTAGGTTTTGTGACAAAGTGGACATTCTTGCTCTTTTTTGGTTAAATTTCTTTCTAAAAGAGACATGCACATATAGTTTTATTAGATGGCCTCATGGCCTGATGTCTCTAAATAGTCCCTATTTACTATTCAGAATCGATTAACCTGGTCAGCAGGTAATAAAGACCAAAAGGAAGTCAATGCCTTAATGGTCATTAGGCTATGTGTAGTGGGCTCACACCCACATCCAGCTCCCATTTTGGGCGTGAAACACCTCCCCCTAGGGGAGTGAAGGGCGCCATGGTGAGACAAATCACGAGCGTTGGCGGTTGGACGCAGGTGGGGTCATTCCAACCAATAAAGATATTTTTAAGTGGTAAAAATTAAATTAATGGTGGTTGGTGAAACCATTACATACCTTAGTGATTCTGTTTAGTGATTGCCCTTCTGCTGACGTGGCGGGGCGTTTTTCACTTTTTAGTGAAACCATTACACATAGCCTTAGTGTCTGTCTATGTATGCATGCAGCTGGTAAATATTGGTGTTATTTTATTGAATGTTTTAAGCTACTTATGCATGCATTTCCAAATAATCATATTCACTAACTTATCGCCCTTTCTTGCTACCAGGTATATGGATGGACAGCAACTTACATCCACAGACGAGAAAATCGTGGTAGATAAGCTTCTTGCTTATCATCCTCACTCTGAAGATAAAATCGGCTGTGGCATTGATTCTATCATGGTAAGTTTTCCAAAATCTTTTTTCTTTTATTAATTTCATTTTCAACTGCTTACCGTATTCCTTGATTTCCCCTTATAATAGTAGTAGCACACAATATTACTAAAAAGTTAATACTTGAGTGCATTTTGGTTTACTTTTTCATCCATGTTGCCAACAAAGTAAGTTTATATAATCATAGATGCCAACTCATTCATTGTATCTTTTTCTTCTCTTGAGGTGCATATTAAATAGTTATAGCACACAATTATTACCTCCCATCACATAATTTAATGATTTAATTCACTTTTGACTTTATATTTACATTGACAACTATGCTTTAACTCTTAAGGCTATGCTAGCTAAAAGGAGAAAAATAGAAATAATTTTGATCCATTAAAAGAACCAATTTTTACCGTGTTTTAAGTCCACATGTAGCGAAGAACCGGTCTTCCCTTGACATTTGATAATTATTTTGTTGTTTATACATCTGCAATGACATTCTTTATAGGTAACACCAATAACACCAAATAAAGCTGTTGATTAAATTGACATTCGAGTCTTCACCTGTCTAATTCACTTAAAAGTCTTCGTCTTTAAAAATCTTAATGCGTTATTGGCCGACAACAGTTGTCGTGTAGACCCCGGATCGACTATCTTGACTGGGTTATTAATTTTTAAACATTTATGTTAATACTTTTAACTATAATAGTTTCATAATCTTGAAGGTTGACCGACATCCGCAGTTCAGAAATTCAAGATGTCTGTTTGTTGTGAGAACCGATGGTGTATGGATCGATTTTTCCTACCAGAAATGCATTCGAGCATACATTCGACATAAATACCCGTCCTACGCAGAAAAGTTCATTAAAGAACATTACAAGCGCAGCAGTAGTTGATTTTGACCACTCGAATTTAGTGACCGATGGGTTCGAACCATCAGACACCATCATGGACTTTGATTCACCGACACCGAGCCAATTGGTGGTAGATTTCACACACATTTTGTCAATGGTGGTTGATAATAGTGGTTGAAATGGGAACAATTTAGGGAGGAAAATGATTGAAGTTGAAAGAGATTTAAATTTGTTGACTTGTATTGATGTTTGTTTGGCTTTATGTGATAAGTAAATGTTTTCCTGATTTGGGTTTTTCTATGCATTAGTTGGGAATGTAAAAAAAAGAGTATTGGACTGGCCTGTTTGGGAGGCAGTTGGCCCTAAAAGACAAATATTTAGTGCTTTTTTTGCAGTCATGAACCTACCATGTGAATGTTTGTTGTGCTGCTACAAATGCCATTATTTTGGGCACTCTTAAATATTATTTTTGAAAAATAGTTGAAATGATAAACATTTTTTTAGTTCAATTTTTTTTTAAGTTTTATTATCCTAAATGACATTGTTTATAAGTTTATATTCTTATATGAGTTTATAAACTAAAGTATACTATTAATTTTATATATGACAGATTATTTCAAAATCCCACATGTATATATAACCATTCAATACAAAATCAATTTTAAATAAAAAACTATAAAAATCTAATTCATCGAAATAGAAAACAAACGGCCATGTTCTGGACAATTTTACTAAAAAGGACACTCGTCAAAGCATGTTGGGCTTTAAGGGGGACAATGTCCTTGTTGTAAAACCGCTGAAGTCGAAGCTTGGAATCGTATCACGAAGACAAGCCAAAGCACAATCATAATCAATTAATCATAATCTATACCACATACGCTAGTGTCTCGTAAGATGTGGTCATGTTGCACCCAAGATTGGGCCCTCGAGGCCACGAAAGCATAGGATGAAGCTTCTACCGCCGAATACAACCCCAAACCTCCAAACCTAATAGGGAATGAGACAAGTCGCCATTGAAAGTTTCCAAAGAAAGCATGTCCTCAATCGCGACCCAATGTTGGACCTGTCACCCTAATGATGTCCAACACTCTAGCCACCTCTAAATATCCAATGACAGTCCCATCATCAAGATACCAAGCATAGAATGAAGCTTGCAATTGTCTCTAATCTGATGCACAAGAGGATGCAAAACAAGAGCAAAAATAAATGGTTCCAATGGGTCTCCTTATTGAACCCCAGTGGTGAACCATATATGTTATTTTAATTGTGACGCATAAGGTGGTTATATAATCGTCTTTCTCTCTCTCCTATTATATATGATTGTATTACATACAAGTGTTTATGTGGTTCTGTATTTAAATTAGTTATGTATTGAATATGTCACTATATGTATAGATATATTTTTATAATTTTGTAAGAATTCTATATCAAAAGTAATTGGAAAATTATTTTCCCCTAGAAAAATAATAATTCTCAAATATAGAGGATATGCTATCATTCATTTGGATGTTGAGATTGTGATTTGGAGGGAAAACCCACTCGTGGGTCGCATGCCTACGATTATGAAGTGCTTGCTTGTACCATGGTACAACTTTTGATCTACTTGGTACAAGTTGAAAACATGTACCATGAATCTTGGTTTGTTTTGTTTTGAAACTGTACAATGATTGTACTCCCCAAAATAACCCAAAACGGAGGGCGGGTAATAAGTGGTCAAGTGGTGCTATTCCCATCAATATATACACTTTCAACTATCAATCATTAACAATAATATGATTTTTACGTACGGAATTTAAAAAAAAATTATAACGGTTAACTCACATACTTTATAAACCTACGCTTAAATCTACACCGATGTCCACCATAGAGCTAGAACTTTCAACCATTTTGGGAGGAACGTCTGTACTACACATCATGATACCACTAGGCTATAAGCCCTTTGTGCGTACGGAATTAATTAACTTTATTTTTTTTGAACGGCAATGGCAATCCTAGATGCTTACCTAGGGAAGGTTTGAACCTAGGTCTCTTGTGATGGTTATGGAATTAATTAACTAAAGGGGTTAGGTGTGTTCAACTTTACACACATTGTTGTATGTATTAGACTTTAAAACTTAGACTTTGTAATTGTGTAGTTGTATGTTGTGTTTGGTGCCCCGTCTTGGGGTGACTGTGTTCGTTTTATTGAAGTGTGCCTTTACTTTAAAACTTTTCATTGATATAAAAAAAACTCTCAAAATTTCTCTTTCAATATAAAAATGTGAAGTTGATACATTTGTGTGTAAAAGTTTTAAAAACTGAATAAACCAAAAAATAACTTTTAAAAGTAATTTCATTGAAAAGTAGCTTTTAAAAATTCAATACATTAAAAAGTAACCTTTAAAATTTAATAGAACCAAATAAGGTTATATTAAAAATCCTAACAAGCGTGAGAGTCATCAGGTCGCCATATGTGTACCATAAGGAGAGGAAAATGCGTCCGACTAAAAACATAAAATTCTCTCCACGAACACAAACAGGTTAGACAAAACGTTGTATGGGTTATATGCATCATGTATTAGGCAGGCGCTCGAGTTAGACACACTGTTGTTAAATGTCTTGACGCACCATTATACGCCCAGTATATCAACACCCTTTGAAAAGTCTTTTTTTTTAATATGGTAGTACTATACTCAAACTAAAAATAATAAAATGCTCGATTTTATAGTATAATTTTGTAAACAATAATAAAGTATATAAGGTTACTAGCTTACAATCCCGTGTACTACACGGGCTGATTAACGAAAAAAATTATTAATCATAAATTTGTATATATACTTCATAGTAAAATGATTTTTATATATTACTTACAATAGTCAAATAAACATTAGCAAGTTTTCTTCGATGATTCCATGAGTAATAAAATAAAAACAACTAAATTTAAATTAACTCTGTGATTTGGAGACATTAGAAGGATATGAAAATTATTTACAAGTTGATGATCGGAGTAGAAGACAAAACTATGTAAATTACTTACAGATTGATAACTCATATGATGGATGAAAAAAGTAATCAACTGTTATGAGAGGATTGTATGTAAAAAGAATTACATGTAGATGATATTTATATAGGAAAATTAAGGTTCGAATTTTAATAAATTTAAATAAATTAACAATCATGACTATTTCTACTTTGTCCATCTCAATTATATTTATCTTCCAACTAATTACGAAGTTGTCACCGTCTCCGGTTATTAATGTATCTTAGTAGTTTGAGATTTTTTATACACTTTTAACTAATTTACCACTGTTTATTAGATCCACAATATATGTCTAAGACTCATCTTCTTGAATGTTAATTGCAAAACAATTGGTTAAATAAAAGAATATGGTTCATGAAGTTTTGGTCTAATGGTATTGATGATTGTCTCTAATAAAAATAATGTAAGTTTAAATCATGTAAATTTAGATCAGATGGTACTTAGAGTAAAATACTGTTGTTAAAGAAATATGATAAAAATCCATAAAATAAGAAAAAATTGATTTGAAGTGAAAGAAGGCTGTATTGCTGTAGTGGAGGGAAAAACAATAAAGGAAAAAAGAAAAGAAAAGTAGAAGGCAGGCAAGGTGAGGAAAAAGAAAGCAAGAGATCACATCAAGTAAACAGTCCCCATTTCCATACATCTAACTACCCAATTCTTGATAGTACTTCACATAGCTAAGACTGTGTTGGAGTAGTCTAAAGGTGAGAGAGGTGAGAGAGGTGAGAGTAAATACTTTTTCATGTAGACAGTGTGATCCTTCACTCTCACATTTATCCAAATGTATAATGGTGGGGTGAGGGTATCCAGTTTTATAATAATTACGTAATTATTATTTTTTTAATTTAATTGATTAAATAAAGTAATAGTAAAAACATTTAATAATTTTAAAAAAATAACATAATATTAAAAAAACACCATAAAAAAAATAAAATTACTAAACTACATATTATATTTTTTTTCAATTTTCTTTCTTCAATTTAAGGAATATTTCCCGCTCGTCGCCGACCAAATGATCAATGTTCATGAAATAAAGTTTCATATCGTTAGCCTTTTGTTTTTCCTCCTTTATTTTGATCTTCCTCTCGGATAACTCGTTGAACTTGCCCATCCGGCCGGATATAGCGTATAAACTCTCCTTGAACTCGTTGGTTTGGGTTGATGACGATGATGCGGCTCGTTTTGCTTTGTCCCTTCCGATAGAGCGGGCGGCTTCTTCCGGAAACTCAAGCTCATCGCCCGACTCGTTGAGATTAATGTTACGTCTATCCAAATTAGATTGGCTAACGTCATTGCTGGATGACGTTTTTGATCATTTAGACGATGATTGTCCCATTAATGGGACTTGTTCAAACTTCATGCACTTTCTCAATAATTCTCAAAGTGGACCAATTTTAAACACCGTCCCATTATTTTTTTGTTTATACTCTTCTTGAAAGATATCAAGGTCACTTTGACCATTCCGACGGTTGTTTAATTTGTTTTATAGTTTCCAGAAAACATGTCAACCTTCAACCGGATATCCCTCCACTTTCCGGTTACCATGTCCTCCATACAGTATCCGTCTTTGCCCATTGCTTCACAAAATTGTTCATATATTTGTTTTCCAAAAAATTTCGGCCTTTTGTTTTGTCTCCTTTATTTTGATCTTCCTCTCGGATAACTCGTTGAACTTGCCCATCCGGCCGGATATAGCGTTTAAACTCTCCTTGTACTCGTTGGTTTGGGTTGATGACGATGATGCGGCTCATTTTGCTTTGTCCCTTCCGATAGAGCGGGCGGCTTCTTCCGGAAACTCAAGCTCATCACCCGAATCGTTGAGATTAATGCTACGTCTATCCGAATTAGATTGGCTAACGTCATTGCTGGATGACGTTTTTGATCATTTAGACGATGATTGTCCCATTAATGGGACTTGTTCAAACTTCATACACTTTCTCAATAATTCCCAAAGTGGACCAATTTTAAACACCGTCCCATTATTATCTTGTTTATACGCTTCTTGAAAGATATCAATGTCACTTTGACCATTCCGACGGTTGTTTAATTTGTTTTTGTAGTTTCTAGAAAACTTGTCAACCTTCAACCAGATATCCCTCCAATTTCCGGTTACCATGTCCTCCATACGGTATCCGTCTTTGCCTATTGCTTCACAAAATTGTTCACGTATTTTTTTTTCCAAAAAATTCTGGCTTTTTGGTTACGTTCTATAAATTTAAATAACATAACATTCAATAATAAAAAAAACATTACAAAAAATAATAATACGTTTATAAAAATTACCAACTATTGGATCCTCCGACACGTTGATCCACGCTTTCACCAAAGCTAGCTCCTCATCCGGTGACCACTTTTCGGAACGCCCTTTAACCGTACCCGATTCGTGTGTAGAAGTAGTGGCTTTCTTTTTATGTGTTCTTTTTTTTGTTTGTGATGGCGGTTGAGTCTCGGGTACAATGTCGGGTGATTGTTGAGTCTCGAGTACAAAGTCGGGTGACGGTTGGGGTGTTACATAGTCTTGTATATAGTCGGGTAAAAATTCGGTTGTAGAAGGATTTGAAGTCGGGTAATGACTCCAATTTGCAAACGTCAACAACGGGTTAGGATCCAGGGGTTGTGGAACGTACCCCCCATCGGGTTGTTCGGGCGGTTCAGGTTGTTTACAAATTACCATGGAAGCATCTTTGAAATTTTTCTAAAAAAAATAGAGAGGAGAAGAAGAAAGATTGTGTAAAAAATTTGTTGTTTATGTTAAGTATATATAGGTTAAATTTATTTTAAGAATTTTTTTTTTATTTTGAACAAGCCAACGGCTCTTTTTGGTTTCAATTCGTCCCCAACGGTCAAAAAAACCCCCCTCACCCTGTGAACACCACCACACCCCACCACTCACGCCCCTCACCCCCACCCGGCACGGTGTTTTATGTCCGTGGTGGGTGAGGTGGCACCACGCCCCACCACTCACGCTAGCACTACGTAACCGCAATTTTTTGTTTTATGTTTACGTATACGTAACACTCTGTGTAAAAATGTTTTTTGATAAAAATGTTTAATATTACATTGATACTCTTATAAATACATAAAAATAAAATAAAAAATAAATATTATTATATGATTGGTTAAAATTGGTTTTTTTAGTGGTTTTCTCGATTTTCGCCTAACTTGTGGTTTTCTCTGGAACCCTCCCTTATATATATATATAATAGGGGACGTATTGATCGGTGTCGAAGGTACCGGTCAAAGATAAAGAATTAGAGTGTCCTAATCACCTTAAACTAGTTAGGGTAAGAAGGGTTTCGAACCACGAAGAGTTTGTGATCGGTGCTTAACTTCAATTAACAATGTGATTTATGAAGTTGCAATGGGTCTTTCTGACCAAACACAAGCAATGATTGAGGTGAAATTAACAAATCCAACAAGCAATGGTAATCAACTAGCAAAACGATCACGAGTAATCAAGTAGAAAATAAACGGTTTAAGTTGTAAACAATAATTAAAAAGGAATCACACCCGGGTTTCAAGTTTACAAGTAATTAGGGATTATCACGCCAACATATGAGTTCAAACAATCAAATGGTTTTCCAAATCAAATCAACCAAATCTAACCAAGAACATCAACATTCATACATCATCGGCAAATAGTGTAAAACAATATTCACGAATGAAATCGAGACAAATGTATGCAATATAGAATTAGATTAATCAATAGATTCAACACAAATCAAAGTTCATAGCAATTATCATCTAACGGGGTCAATGGTGCAAGAATTTATCGACTCCCGTGAGTTCATAACCATACTAAACACAAAGATTCAAGTGTTTCAAACCAAACGATTACAAGAATTGTTTCTCAAAGCTAGCACATGATAAAACCCTAAAAACTTACAAACAATCCACCCGGGAATGATTACCGGTGGATTAGCCGCTCATGGATCGATCTTGGAATGGTGTTTCCTAGCCTCCAATCGCCCCCAAATCGCCCAAGGAGTCCGTAGCTAAAGATAATTTCGAATTTGGGGAAGAAACCCCCAATTAAACACTGAAAATCGGTTGTTTCACTAAAAATCCGCGTCTGAAACGTAACCAGCGTAAGCTTACGCTGGGGGCGTAAGCTTACTCCGTCGAGCTGAAGCTTCTGTTCAGAAAATGTTACCGGCGTAAGCTTACGCTCCTAGGGCGTAAGCTTACGCCCCTAGTGTATTTTTTTAACCAAATATTTGGATTCGGCTTCTCGAGCTACCCAAGATTCATATATTATGGGTCTCGTAACTCATTTTCTAGCTCGAGATATGTCTGTTTCAAGATTCAGCTTCCAGAACTTCCACATCAGCCTCCATCTTTTACATAGTTTCCGATCCAAACCCTCTACTTCCTCTCTAATGCTTCCAAAACATGTACTTAGCATCCAAACACCTACAAATCATAAACACATGCAAAGTAAACGCGTTCAATGCTAAATCACACATAAAAACGTATAGTTAAGCATCATAAACACCCAACGAACACCTACACATCACGTATCGGTTGTAAACCCTGAGTTGTTGTGAAAACCCTTAAACTCATTCTGGACCACACATTAGTTTTCTATAAATATTATTTGTGACTATGATTAAATCTAGGTTTTATATTTATATTGAAAAAAATATGTGGTGTAGATTTAATAGAGGGGTAAAAGAGTAATTAGGTTTTTTTTTCTTTTTTGTTTAAATCACACTCTCTCTTTCTGTCTATCATATTTATCATCAGAAGACAAAAACTTCAAGAACAGTTTCAAAAACCTGTGTAAAATCAAAATACACATCTATAAAAATCAAAACCTATTGTAAATCAAAACAAATATATTTACACAAATCAAATACACATTACAAAATTAATTTAGCATTTATATAAGTAACAATCTAACTAATATATTATGAAATACAACTTGATGACATCGTTTTCTTGCTTTTTAGACATTTTTCTTTCTTGTCTCCAGGGTTTTCACGTTTGTCTTTTTCTTTCCATATGAAATCTGGAAAATACAACATAAATTATTATTTGAATTTAAGTTCTATGTTATTCATAATTTAAAAAAACTAGAAATAAGATCTGTTAAAATAATTGTAAACAAAGACAACCACTTTGTGACCTTTGAATATATGGGGAGGAAGAGACATAAACACATGAAGACCAACTCTTTACACATTTGTAAAATTCATTTTACGGACGTGTAAATTCAAATCTGGGTCATATTTTGAAACCAAAACATATATGACAAGCATATTTAGAAACCAAAACAGATATGACAAGAAGCCTATGAATTAAGATTTCCTCCTTTGATTTTCAGTCACCGCAAACACTTAAATTCCAAGAAATTGTAAACAACTCAAGAACGAATTCATATTAATTCCTAATTTAGCCCCAAACAAGAAAAAAAAGCCCTAAACACAAGCTCGTTTACCATCAACAAAACAACAAAACAATCGACGGATAACATGAATGTAACCGACAGATTATCGAATACAAACTCAAATAAGCAATAGATTTGTTAGGGTTTTGAGAAAATTACCAGCTCGTTGATAAAAACACCTCGTTTTCCCTTCTTCCTTTTCCTTTCTTCGTTTTCCCTTTTCTGGCCATCACAACTCAAATAAACACTGAATTTCAGATCTACAAAATCTGGTTATTCATCGGCGATAGAGAGGAGGAGGAACCCTCTCTTCCGGCTATTCATCGGCGAGCCACGATTACTCCAACAACCTACTTAAATCTACAAAATCTGGCACCCATCTTAGATCTACAAAATCTGGTTGGTTGCAACACCGCCGCCGCCCACTTAAATCAGAGCACCACCATCGAGAGAGAGAGAAACTGAGTAAAAGAAAGAGAGGAGAGTAGTCTGCAATGGTGGAGGTCCGATGATGAAGCCTGATGGTTATGACGGATCTTCAACAATCCATCGGGTTCGTACAGAGCGAGGAAACTATGTGAAGTTTGATCGATAGTTTGATGGAGGTTCGATCGGGTCGTTTTTCAGATTAGTGTGTGTGTTTTTGAGAAAAGAGTGCTTGTGTGCTTTGAGAGAAGAGGGGTAGGTTTAAATGATGATGAAGAGAGAAGAGTCAATTTACCATAATACCCATACGAAATTAAAATAAATAGAAAAAAATAAAAAAAATGAGTGGTCCATGTAGAGTTTAGGGGTTTCTATAATAATAGAGGGTTTTCAAATGATGTCCCCTATATATATATAAGTTTAATTAAATAAAAAGTGGGTTTACATTAAAAAAAATGTATGAATGATTTGAAAGAAATCAACGGTTGAGATCCCAATGGAAGAAAAGAAATAGATTTGAGGGGTGAAACGGGAAAAGCTAATATTGTTGACTTTTAAACCTTATCTTTATCCATAAAATTATAAAGAAATGAACACTATAATCTTAAATATACTAATTCCTTAACCATTTCTTTAAAATTATAATGACAAGGAATGAGATGTGAAATGTTTTTTAAAAAATGAACAAATTTTTTATGGAATGATAGTTTTACTTTTTAGTTAAATTATAAAGATATGGATAAAGAAACTGATGTGAATGCTCTTAGACAAAAACCTATTTTTTAGTGAAACCAACCCATATTAATACAAAGTAGATATTAAATTTATTTAAGTTTGTTTAACATATTAACATAATATAAGCAAACATGTTCATTTTCTTAACAAATGAAACACATAGACAATACAAACATTAATTATATTTATTTATGTGTTCATGTTAATTTATTTACTAGCTTAAATATAAATTAACGACAAACAAATACTCGGTTATATTTGTTCGTTTTTTTAACATTAATTTTTTACTCATAAATATCATATAACATGCACTTACAAGATTTAAACACACACTATCTTTATAAAGGGTAACACCAATCAGTGGCATACCCATCCTTTGTGGGTTGGGTCGCCCGACACCCATGAAAAAAAATGTTTGTTACATATACGATATAATCCCGAGCGACCCTCATGAAGTTTTGAAACCAACCCCCATGGATTTTTTTTGACCAAGATGACACCCAAAAAGTTAATTTAAAACTTTAAAATTTCACAAATATAAACTTATTAATAATTGTTATAAACTAATTGAACAAATACAAACATATTATAAATTATTTGGTTAATTTGACCAACCCATTAATCTTTATAAACAACTAGGTCACTAACCATTTAAGTTCAGTAGGTCACTAACCATTTAACCCAATAACCATTTACCCTACGTCTTTCTCTGCATTTCTAAACAACTAACCGACCTTATAAAACCCTCCCATGGGCCTGCAAACGAACCAAAAAACACAAACGAGGCTTGTTCGTGTTTGTTCGTTTAACTTTAACCGAACACGAACGCTTAAATGATCAATCCGGCAAAAAAATTTCAAACAAAAATATTTCGGTCATGACCTAACTCAATCCGGTGAAAAAAGTTGGATGACCCCACTCAATCCAGTAAAAAAATTCAATGACCTGACTTGACAAAAATCACTTTTAATAAACATTCGAACAACGAAATTTCCGACAACGATGAGAAATTTTCTGAGTCCGCCACTGACACCAATACCACTAGTTACATTTACGGCTACATACAAAAGGATATTTACAGCTAGTAATTGCACAATGAAGACCGAGGACAGGGAATCAGATTGGTCGCGATCAAAAAAGGGTGAAAATGGTCCGACATTTTTACAGTTTACATCACAATAAATGGAACACAAACAAACCAAATATACATATACACTTTTATTTTAATAGCATTCACAGTGGGATTTTTATCCCCAACCTTATAATTTAACTAAAAAACAAATTTGCCTTATTAATTTAAATGTTTAAAAACCCTCTCATCCGATTCCATATATTTATCTCTATTCAATTAAATAATACATTAATACTCTTTTAATCATTTTTTTTATTATTTTTTCTCTCTCTTACACTCACAAAATATTTATAAGGGATATTGAGTTGGTAAATATAAGAAATTACAATTCAATCCATACATATTATCCTTATAATTTAAATATAAGGAAAAATATAAAAAATGGGATGAGTGGGTAATTTAAAAAGTTTTTTAAATTTACTTTAAAATATAAGAATAAAGCATTATTTACAAAACCTATTGTGAATGCTCTAAGAGGGTGGGTTTAGAGAAAAAAATAAGAGAATTTAATATTTTATTAAATAATAATAAAACCACAGGAAAGTGAGAAACCTTATATAACAACAGTTATTTGAAAGAACCCAAACCGGGGTACCTATCATAGTTGACACAAATGACATAAACATAGCTCTTAAACCCTGAATAAATATTAAAACCAAACCGGGTACCTCTCATAGTTGACACAAATAAAAAACCCAACGGTAAAAGTCTTCGTTTATGTGCTATGAAGCTCTTGTCAAAATTTGAGATCGAGCGGACGGTTAGATCTCCGGGGATCGTCCAATCTTTGTTGCTAGGTATCCCAAAAACGAGATTCCTTCCCTTTTTCTCTTCTCCTTTTCCTCTTGGACGAAAACTTAAGGAGAAATAAGAGAGGTTGCACCCATTTAAAGCCTCCTAGTGTAACCCTAGCTTTCCCTCTAAGTTTGTCCTTCTTTTTAAGTTTTCTACCCCAATATACAAGTTCATACTTATCCACATGATTCTAAAAAACGTGATGTTACATTATTAATAGTATTTTATTATATTTATTTTTCATATATATATATATATATATATATATATATATATATATATATATATATATATATATATATATAATCATGTTATACTAAAAAGAGGTAAGGGAAATGATAAATTGGAAACCCATTTGAGTTGAGAAAACCCGGGAAAATCGTATGTAACTTTGTTTTTTAGGTCGTTTTTTAATGCAGTTTCGTCAAAAAAAATCAAAAAACTCCGAGTACTTAAAAAAAATAACAACAATTAGCGTTTTTACATCGTATGTCAGCGTGACGTCAGCATATTAGAGCATTCACAGCCGGTTTGGTATATGTTTGTGAGTGAGTTTTGTATATTTTAAGGAGTTCTTTAAAGTGATTGTGAGTGGAGGAGAGAGAAAATGTATAATTTTTTTGGTATATTTGTGAAAATACTGTACCAGTATAAATTTTTTAATATTTTTTTAAAGTGCTTGTGAGTGGAGGAGAGAGAAAAGATAATGATAAAGGTATAAAAAAATATTATTTAATTGAAAAGGAGAAAGAAAGATAGCGATTTTCAGTGTAATATAAGGATAAGGATACCAAATCGGCCACGAATACTCTTACATATGTAAAATTTTGGTGAAAATTTTAAAAACAAAATCCACTCGGGGCTTTTTGATTTTTTTTTTCAAAAAGTGATGAAAATAAATATAGAAGTTATTCAAAAAATAAAAAATTACATATGTTTTAAGTTGTTATGGTGTTACATAGAATTTAGAGAGTTTCCACCATAGCCCTCCCCAAAGAGATAAAATCTTAAAAAGACTAAAAAAATATGAGTCTGTAAAATGGATGGGTGGGAATGCGTCACATCACAACTGTGATATTTAAAAGGGATGAATGGTAGAATCGGAATAACCAATCAAATAACTCTACACATACAAGACACATGTCATTTCCCTCAATTTTTTTAAATGTCTGTAACTTTTTTTATGCGTCGTTATTTTTTAAAAACTACACCATAAAATTGAGTGTTTTTTCTCTTTAATATGCGTATGATATTGTTATATTAAAAAAAAACGTTTTTATTAAAAATTCTTTGAATCGGTTGTTTTTCAATATGATGTTTTAGATCTGGGCGCTAAGTAACACATGATCGGGTGGGTCAGTGGTCTGTCAGTGATCCAAATTATCGTTAAAAAAAGTAACACATGACGTTTTAGTTTTCGACGATCATGTTGTTTTACACCTGGACGCCAATATTTAACATGACGTTTTAACTTTTTATCATGGTGTTCTACAACCGGGCGTCAAGTTTTGAACATGGCGTTTAAACATGTATATCAATTTTATCTATACGTTAAGCATACGATTTGAATTTAAATAGTAGACGTGTAGAGTTTCTTCAAAGAAATATTATTCAATTAAATTTGTTTTGTTATGAATGCTTATTGTTTTGTCTTTACTTAGATTATGAATGTTTCATTTTATTTTCATTATTTATTATGAATTTGAATTTAATGGATAATTTTGAAAAGCTTATTGTATATGTTTTGTATGTTTATGCATATTATTGCTTCTTAATAGAGGTTATGATGAAAAATTGAAAACAAGTAGGAAAAATTGTGATTTAGGAAGTAAATTATTTGATCTATGAATCTACTATACATGTTAATTGTCTTTGTAAGTTTAAACATGTTTTCAAATGACGTTTTAGTTTTTTGGTTCCACGTGACTTGCATATACATGGGGATGTTGTATGTGACTTCTATGTGGATGCTTTTTCCTTTTTTGGGAGGGGTATACCTTTTTCCCAATTTGACACGTGTCCTGCTTTGATCTCTTCCTAGGTTTTTTAAGCTTTTCCTCCTTTCTAGTATATCCCTCCCCCCTCTCTCTCTCTCTCTCACACACACACACACACACATATAGGGTGGGATTCAAACGCTAACCAATATTTATGTGATAATCATGATAACCATTCTCAAACATAGTGTTACGTATACGTACCAAATAATGTTTCACATACGTAAACACTATGTGTCATGTATATGTAACATTATTTGGTACGTATATGTAAGACTCATCATTTCCGTATTTATGTTCAAGATATATATATTCACGATACTTAAATATTCTTTTAAGAATTAAAAGAAAAAATAATTTGTAAATTATGTGATTGTTTGATAGTGGTTAACACGGTTATCATATAAAAAGTTGGTTAGTATTGATGTAAGGCCCCAAACCCGGGAGGCCTCACTTGTTGGATTTACTCATTCACAAACAGTTCTTAAACATGAATAACAAATACGCAACGAAAATTTCATTTAAACATAACTTAATCGTTGTTCATACATGCGGAAGCGTAAACATTGATTAAAACATAATTGCATCATAACTAAACTTAACGGGATGCCAGTCCTCAAAAGCAGTCGGGTAACTCTTCATCTCTAGCCAAGCATCACCATCCATCCTCATAACCTGCCTTAACCTGAATGTGCACACTAAAAAGGTCAGCTACGCTGGTGAGTTCTAGCATTTCATAAAAACTTTAACATCAACTTTTGCCAAAAACATATCATTCATTCATTAGTAAAACCTTTCACAAAAGCATGTAATTATAACATCTTTAAAAAGGTTTCGTACCCATATCATCATCAACATCATAATCATAAACACCGTTAAACGGATCGTTCATTAAAACTTTTAACATTCATTTAAGTCATACATTATTATCTAAATCTGTGTTACCCTTCGTTCCGTCATTCAGTATGGTATTGCCCATAAGGCTAACTGCACGAAGACCGACAATACCATACATTCCGTCAATTCCCTTTTTGGTATTGCCCCCAAGGCTAACTGCGCGAGGACCGACAATACCCATTCAGTTGCCCTTATGGCTCTCATGTCCATAAACCGACAACTTCCATCGACGGCCACGGCTCACGGCCAATGACACCGTCGGATCATAATTTAACCTTACATAGGGTCACGTTAACCCCTGAGTAACCGTCGTTACTCCCTTTACCAGTTGTACAACATCATAACCATTGACATGCCACAGAGACAATGCCCCTGTTGTTCTTGTGGCAACTATGGCTTGCTGTCCATAATCTACCACAAGGCTGGGAATCTCATTTCCCAGACTTCATTCGTCAATTCCATTCATTCGACAGATTAGATTTGTAATGACTTCTTTAAAACCTTTACCTCTTTCTCTTCTCATTAAACATTTCCTCATTTAGACCGTTCATAAAGCATTCGTAACCTTTTTGGCAAAAACATTTCAAAGCCTTTCCTTTCGTAAACATCGTTTTGTTAAAAATCATTTCGTTAAACATCGTTTCGTTAAACATCATTTCGTTAAACATCATTTCGTTAAACATCATTTCGTAAGCATGCACACCAGCCCAAAAACATTAACAAAACATTTAAAAGAGGGCTCTAGAACTCACCTGATACGCTAATATGGGTTGTCCTAAACGAAGGTCCAACAACGTCACTTCTGATCTGAATTGATTAGTTAATACACATCAGACCAATCCCGACTCTAACGGTTTAACCATTCTAACATACTGACTTCACTTAATCAGTTCTGATGTCTGCGCACTTAGCAAGTGCGCAGACCATGCTTCCTGCGCACTTAGCAAGTGCGCAGGACCCTCCTCCTGCGCACTTAGCAAGTGCGCAGGACCTGCTCCGTGCGCACTTAGCAAGTGCGCACGACCTGTTCTTCGCGAAAAACCCTAACTTTCGCATTCGGGTTTGATCGTGTCAAGATCCCGAACCTGTTGCATTCAAAACGTTCGTTTTCCATTAAGGAACTCAAATCCTTGATTATCTTTCAGTTTCATCCGTTCAAACCTTACATTTTCACCCAAAACCCGAAAAACCCAAAAACGAACTAAAGCTCAGATTTAGGTCGGATCGTTACCTGAATCGAGCTTCTGATCCGGAGGTTCTTCTCACGAGTTATGGAGTGACACTTTGCTGAAGTCTCGGGTCGATCCGCCAACTTTCTCTCTCTACGGTTTCTCTCTCTAAAAGTTGCAAATGAGAGAAAGAGGGGTGGCATAGGTTATTTATAGCCCGCTGACCCATCCGCCCCGACCCGCCATGCCTCGTTCGTTTATTCCGTTATTATAAATGTCGTTTTATTTTTGGGATGTTACATTTGAACCCTTCCCTATATATATGTATATATATATATAGTATGAATCAAATGATAAACAATATTTTATGTGATAACCACATTTAACCAATCACATAACTTATAATATTTTTTTTTCTTTTAATTGTTAAAAGATATTTAAGTATCTATTAAATATATGTTGAACATAAATACAGAAATGAGAAGTGTTACATATACGTGACACATAACCGAAAACAGAATGATAATTTCAACATATACGTAACACTATATTATGGTTTTCATTTGGTATATATTTATATCTATATACATATACATAATATAATTTATAAATTATGTGATTAGTTGAGAATGATTATCACGATTATCAAATAAAATATTAATTATCATTTGATCTCATTAATTATCAAAACCATTCCATATATATACATATAAATACACACACACACACACATATATATATATATATATATGTATATGAGGAGAGGTTCAAGAGAAAACTCGTTGTTGGGGAGAAAACAAAAAAACTCATTTTTGTAAGGCAAAAAAAAAAACCCCTAAAAAAATAAAAAAAACTAAAAACTAAAAAAACCAAAATGTTTCTTTCATTTGGCTCGTTTCATAAAAAAAACTAAAAATAGTTGGTTTAGTTTTAGGGTTTAGTTTTTTTGGTTTACTTTAGCTTTTAAGTTAGGTTTTTGAAAGTGAGGATATGAGGGTTAGGTTTTTTTGGGGTTTTTGGGGGTGGTGGTGGGGGGGGGGGGGTTAGGTTTTTTTTTAGAGGGGGTTGAGGTTTAGGTTTGGGGGGGGGGGGGGATTTAGGTTTTTGAAGGGGGGAGGTGGTTTTAGGTTTTTGGAGGGGGTGAGTGGGGGTTTAGGTTTTTGGGGGTGGGGGGGTGGGTGAGGGGGGGGGGGGTTTAGGTTTATGGGGTGTATGAGAAGATTATGTTTTTGAGAATATATAATGATAGTATAATTACAAAAGTGTCATTAATAAGGAGTTTTTTGGTTTTCTCATGAAAGTGAGTTTTCTCATTAACTCAACGCTATATATATATATATATATAGGGGCATGTTCTTTTTAGAACCAACCATATGTTGAGAACCGAAATAACCGCACAAAACGTGTACATATCGCTTTAGTGAAAAAAGTAAAATTCAACAACAATGTTTTATTTATCTCTTCCCACTCTTAGTTTGAGTTTATCTCCTCTCTCCTGAATTTTTTTAAGAAAAGTATAAAAATATGCATATATGCATTCATTTGTGCATATAGTGTGAGTACATATATGCATTTAAAAAAACGACCATAAATTCGAGGTCTTTTAAAACCAAACCTTAAACATATTGAAATGTACATGAATTCTAGTCAATTTATATTATAAATAGAGGAAGAGTTAATGCGGTTCTCACGGTTCTTAACATATTGTTGGTTCTCAAAAGAACATACCCCTATATATATATATAGGGTACGGTTATCGTACAAATGGCCCAAATGGTACGAAGCGTACAAAGAGCCCGCAACCGTCCGATTAATATGATCTAGGATTGGAGATAACGCGATGACATAAACATAATTACTTTAGAAAAAATAACGCGTCATCCATGTTAAAAAGGACATAAATGTCAATTTGTAACCATATTTTTTTAATAATCACGTAAAAAACTTTTCCCTTTTCGTCATCAGAAATCGCGTGAAACAGGGGGCCGCCTTCTGTGTTCTAATTCTTCTGTTCAAACCCCATTCTTTTCTTTTATAAGTAAATGACTCCGTATCAAAATTCAATCATCATCTTCTTCTAAAACACTTCTTCTGATTTTGAATCAAAAACAAGTTTCAGAGGCCAATCAACCGAATCGAGTGCGAAAGCAAAAAACGTGATTTAATCACGCAATCACACAAAAAACGTGATTTAATCACGCAATCACGCTTTGAAGGATGTCAAATTCACGTTTTCTAAATTAGAAATGTACAGAAACATTTTTTAATTTTGTTGAAATCAAACCACTTAAGTTTTCTAATATTCTTTAAAAAAATTCTACAAATTAAAAAGTTTTCTAATTTAGAATGTACAGAAGCGTAATCGGTGAATTTGACATTTATGTTTTTCAAACGTGAAATTGACATTTATGTTTTTTTTAGATAAACCAAATTTACGTTTTTTACCTGTCAATTTGTTTAACTTTTTTTATTTCAAACGTAATTTC
Organism: Smallanthus sonchifolius; assembly: GCA_023525975.1. NCBI lineage: Eukaryota > Viridiplantae > Streptophyta > Magnoliopsida > Asterales > Asteraceae > Smallanthus > Smallanthus sonchifolius. The sequence goes on along the minus strand of CM042032.1, from coordinate 82,796,503 downwards.
AACTTTAATTTTTTGATTTATAAAGGTTTGGTGAATCCTACGATTCGGCAATTGAATCACGTTTTTTATTAATGAAAATCACTTAATTACGCATGTATAAATTAATAACTGGTACAATGACAAAAATATCCCTCCCACTCAAAATTAAAAGGAACACACGGCGGGCTGCTATCCTTTCGTACGCTCCGTACGAAATAGACCCTTTGTATTTAAAACTTCCTCTCTATATATATATATTTATATCTATATACTATATAATAAATAAAAGTTTTGGTGGGACACTTGTCACTCTCCTATACATCCTAATCCTTTTTTTTCGCATCTCTCTTCTATTAATTACACAAAATTTCTTTAATTGTTTTTTATAAGTTTTTGTTAATCACCTCTCTTTTCCTATTAAATAATAATAATTTCTATAATTTTTTTTATAAAACGTTTTTTATTAAAAAAAAACAGGTTTGTTCATAAAACATTTTTAGAAATTGAACATATTTTTCATTCTTTTTATAAAATATTTTAAAAAATTACTATATAACATTTCTAAAATTTGTATTAAAAAACTATGTAATATATCCTAAATATGTAATATGTAAATCTATATTACTAAGTATATAACATTGTGTTTATTCAACCCGTGTAATACACGAGGTTTTTAACGTAGTATATATATATATGTGTGTGTGTATGAAAATAAGTATGTTCTTGGACCCTTGGTTTTCATAAGGAAGAATTTTGTCTTGTTTAAATGTATTAATGAAAACAATCATATGTTTATAGGGTCAACTTTTTACATGCTTTTTATCTTAATTTTCCCCCTTTTTCTTTTTCGAATATTTCTCTTTCTTTTTTTATAAATTAAAAATAACGAAAGAAACCCTATATGCCTTTGCTAAAGAAGCCGATTTTTTTTATTTATTTTGTATAAAGTTGTGTTGAAAATACCGATAAAGCAAAATGAGATATTCGATTATCCCATCTTCAAAAAAGAAATTTTACCATTATTAAGAGTTATGATTTTTATTTTGTGGATTTAAAGTCACGAGTAATAGTTGTTATAAATTATTATTTCTAGAAGTGTTTTTTTCTTTTATTTGTTCATAAAATAACAAATTCTTATTTGTAGGCATAGGTCGCGGTCACCCCCAAACCCTTTGTCAAAACAATGAAAGAAAACAAACAAACTTGTAACAAAACCTCAATTAATTCAAAAAATAACCTAAACAATCAACAAATCTTGACCACATCCGAAACATACATCGACAAAACTTGATTCGTTACAAAAATCGAAAAAATAAAAATTAAAACTGGTAAAGCCCTAATCTAAATCAAATAGTCAAACAGAGAAGAGGATGATATGTGTTGTGGTGATGACATGACTATAGTGACTAGAGAGAGGAGAGGATGGGAGCGACCATGGTGGTCACACGACTTTGTCAAAAAAGATGAATATGTGAGAATACCGAGTTTTTTATTTATTTATTCTTAAGTTAGGATGCTTATTTTGTTATCAATTTTGTTCATTATGATTAGTATAAAAAAATAATATGGAAAACCAACAACTATAAGATGACATGTAAGACCATGCGTTATATTTATAATTTCATTTTTCTTTATTTCAGCGCTGCATCACTACCATTCTTCATATTTCTCTCTCATTTTTCAACTTTGTTATACCCAGGCATTGGCGAACATTTCGTTATTGTATAAGGGATTTTTGGCATTCTCGACAAAGCAGTTAGCCACCCGGCGATCATGTGCAGCTTGACGATCTTTGTTTAAACGAGCTTTTCGTGTTCTTAAATGTGAACTTTCAGCTTAATCAATTAAAATTCGGGTTGCAGCTACAATTAAACGAGCCAAGCCGATCACGAGCTACTCGAGATCGGCTTGCTAAAAGCTCGCATCGAGCCGAACCAAGCTTAAGCTCGAGCCTAAAAATAAGCTTGTTTAATAAACTAGCCCGAGCTTCACTTATCGAACTCAAGCCGGCTCGCAAGCCCGAACGAGCCTATTATTTCTATAATTTTTTAATTAATATATTAAATATAAATTTATAAAATAATAGTTAGTATATATAAAATTATGACAAAAATAAATAAATAATATATATTATGTTATATATAAAAAATATATATATAATTATTTAAAATGTATAAAACTTAATTAATAAATAATAAACCAGTTGAGCGTGAGCTTAAAAACTACTTACGAGCCGAGCTCGAGATCACAATAAGTTAAACGAGCTGAGCTCGAGTCTAATCGAGCTCCGGCTCGGCTCGTTTACACCCTAATCATTGACTATTCGTAGGAATAGTTGTTTGCTCATTGATAATAGTCCGCATGAACATTTCGTCAGTGTATATGGGATTCTCGGCATTCTCGACAAAGTAGTTAGCTACCCGACGATCATGTACAGCCTGACGATGTTTGTTTAAACGAGCTTTACATGTTCTTAAATACAAACTTTCAGCTTCATCAGTTAAAATTCAAGTTGCAGTTACGATTTTCAGTGAATTTCAATTAGTTACCGACAGAAGTATGAATTGATTTATAGTATGAATTGATTTATAGTGCTTATTATTTTAAACAAAAGTCTTATAAAAACTTTACTTTACATTAGCTTATTTATTGAAAAATGAGAATATTGAAATTTATGACAATTTATTACTTACTTTATTAAATTACATAAATTCAGTATTGCATTTTCTTTAAAGTAATGGATAAACAATTGTATTTGTTTATATTTTAAAATAAAAATATATTAAAAGAATGCAACACCTAGTGAATAAAAAGCACAACTCTAGACACTGCTCACCAGTCTCTTCTTCTTCCACCCTCCAACCCAACCTCTAGAAAGATGGAGTTCATCTCCATCTATGCAATGAAACTCAAACCCTAAATCTCTTCATCTCCCAGAAGATGATGACCCTTTTAGACTCACTTTACTGTGAAGAGAACCATCAATGGGAGGTTGAGGCTGATGTTGATAATAATAACAATACCAATAATGATAATATTCACCATCAACACAAACTCCTACCAGAAGACTTATTTTGGGAACACCAAGAACTATCCTCTTTAATCTCCAAAGAATCCGATCAGCAGTTGCACAACAATGCCAGCTCCGGCCACTCCGCCAACCACCGTGAGGCGGTTGAGTGGATTTTGAGAGCCGTGTCGCATTATGCGTTCACGGCTCTCACGGCCGTGTTGGCCGTCAACTATCTTGATAGGTTTCTTGATAGATTTGAAGAGGTGGAGACCAAGAAGAAGCCATGGATGACCCAACTTGCTGCTGTTTCTTGTCTCTCTCTGGCTGCTAAAGTTGAAGAAACACATGTCCCTCTTCTTCTAGACCTTCAAGTACGTCCGAGTGTCTAACCGGTCCGGTTAGCTTGTTTAAATCGTTTCTTCAGTTAAACCGGTGAACCGGACCGGTCGAACAGGATTTTAATTAACTTTAAAAAAAAAATTATATTTCTTTCCTTTAAAATCTATACTAAAACATAAGATATTTTTATATTTTGTTTCAAGTTAGATATATATTTAAATTAGAAATCTATACTATATAATAAATAAATATTTTTTTATCGTCACGTGTCGTCTCTATATTAATTCTTATTACTTTTTTCCCGCACTTCTCTTTTATTAAATACACCTCTATCTTTTAATAATACTATATTTTAAAAAAAATAATAAATATACTAATACAACACATTTATTTAAAATTATTACTTATTATAAAAAACTTTGAAATCTAATTATGTAACTTTTATTTTCAATCTAATAATAAATAAAAGTCAAATTTCATTAAATAGTAATTAACATATTTTCGACACCCAATTATTTATTAATTTTTCATATATTTTGAATTTGTTTTTTTTAATCCTTAGTATATATAATACATTTTTACACTTGTAATATATATATATATATATATATATATATATATATATATATATATATATATATAAAGATTTAAGAATTTTATGTATTAATATTTCTGAACTAGTTTATAATATTTATGACGCTATCAAGTTTTTAAATCCGATCCGACTGATTTTAAAAACATTGGTTTAATCCGTTACTTTTTTGTTTGTGTTCAAGATTGATGGAAGCAAATATGTTTTTGAAGCGAAAACAATTCAAAAAATGGAGATTCTGATACTAACAACTCTTCAATGGAAGATGAATCCGGTGACTCCATTATCATTTCTCGATTACATCACAAGAAGACTCGGATTGAAATCTTATCTTTCGTCCGAGTTCATCAAGAGATGCGAGTGTCTCCTATTATGCTTACTCCCCGGTAACTAACTAATTAATTAAATCATTATCTTGTTTACTATTTAGTGATTATTATTATTTTCAATTTAACTTAAACTATTACTAAACTTTATTGTTATTTAGTGAATTTTTTTTCTTCTCTATACCTTTTTATTTTAAATTAATTAAAAAATAATAATCGTTAAACAGTTAATAGTAACCAATATTCATATATATTTCGTATATGTTTGCAGATGGTAGATTCCGGTGTTCTCTTCCCTCAGTGATAGCAGCAGCAACAATGGTGCATGTAATCAACAGTGTTGAACCATGCATTGAAACTGAATTCCAATCTCAACTACTAGGCATTCTTGGAATCAACAAGGTCAACAATTTGACTTTTTTAATTTCAGAACCGGACCGGAGAAACAGTGAACCGGCCGTCTTAGAGGTTCACTGGTCGAACCGGATTTAAATATATAAAATATGTAACTTGGAATATTAAATTAATCAGAAAAAAGAGTTTGAAGGAGAAAATACAAAAAAAAGTTAAAAAAAATTGAAATCCGGTCCGGTTCACCGGTCTGACCGGTTAAAATGAAAGCGGTTCAACTACACAACCGGACCTGTTATGTGTCTCGTTTTGGTCCGGTTCTGAAAACACTTTTTTTAGCCAAAGTCAAAAATTAATCTGTTGACGTTTTCTTTTTCATCTGTTTTATTTGCATTTTGTTTTCTTTTCAAACAGGAGGCAGTGGATGAGTGTTGGAAGGAAATGCAGGAGGTGACATGTAGTAGAAACTCCGGTCGGCGTAAACGGAAGTTCAGATCAGCACCCGGGAGCCCAGATGAGGTAATGGGTCTGTCGTTCAGTTCCGACGAGTCATGGTCTGTGGTGAACCCATCGCCGGAACCAGGAGCCAAGAAGAGCCGGAATGATGCAGCCTGAGCCAGCAAAGAGTTGTGTCAAATGTTTAATTTGAATTGATGTTAAATTGCCAAATGCCAACCATCTTTGCAATCAGCCATACCAAAAATATGGAAGTTGTGTGGTGGGTTTTGGAGGTAAAGGCCGGCAGTTTATCCGGAAACAAGAATCCAGAAAAAATGGCGGTGTCGGCGCCGGTGGTGGAGGGGGGGGGGGGTGGTGTTGGTATCATGATTTCTTTAATTCTCTTTGTTAAAAAAAAAAAGAAAAAGAAAAAAACAAGAATATATATGTTAAAGTCAATAACAACTTTCTCATGGTCAAATTTTTTATTGCCTGATTTAACTTCTTTTTAGAGGATGATCTTGTTATTTGCGGAAAATAACATCTATACGTACTAAGGAGTTTAAAGTAACAACTTTGGATTTTGTGCTTTCAATTTTATAACGAATTTAAGTATTAAGGCTAATTTTCGTTAACTTTTTTGCTGACTTTGGTGAAATGATGAAAATACTTTTTTACTTTAAATATTTAGTACCCAAACCTGTTATTTTTCGCAAAGGGTATTTTAGTTATTTCACAACAAACCTGATAGAAAAGTTAACGAAAGCTAGCCTTAATGATCAAACTCGTTACAAAATTGAAAATATAAAAATCCCAAACCTGTTACTTTAAACTTTTAGTACTCAAACCTGTTATTTTTCGTAAAAGGTATTTTAGTTATTTCACAACAAACCTAATAGAAAAGTTAACAGATGTTAGCCTTAATAGTCAAACTCGTTACAAATTTGAAAATATAAAAATCTTAAACCTGTTACTTTAAACCTTTTAGTACCCAACCTGTTATTTTACGCAAACCAGAGGGACTATATGTGTAATTAACTTTTTTGGTTTTAAACAAATAGTAAAAGAATATTTTGTTTAAATGTTAAAAAAAGACAGCAGTAAATCATTCTAGATCAAATTCTACTTAAGCTATATATTTTATTACCTAATTTTTGGGTATTTAATTTTATTTGTTAATCATGTTATGATATCATCTAATAATTATAATAGAGGAATTATTATTTGTGGAAAATCTTAAGTTATGTAATTATCGTGCATATAGAAGTTAAAATATCCACAAATGAAATTTACCAAATTGTAGTTTATAAAAATAAATTAAGTTGCTTAAATAAAAGAAGTCAAGATGCAACAAATTTACTTAATTATATATATAATATAAATTGTTATAAAGGAGAATTACATTATTTTACAGAGAATATTTATCATTTGGCATGTAACTTTTAAGCTTTATATGGATTATAGTTTTTTATAATATATTGTAAAGATTTAATAAAGAATATGCGTGTTATTAAAGTAAAACTAGTTCATAAGCTACATACACTTTAACAATGACAAAAATATTATAAAATCATTTTTGAATTGGATAATCTTACTAAAAATATCAGGAAATATACAATGGGTTAGTATTTGGATATTGCTAGGAATTGGGAAGTCACATGGATGGACTAGAGGAATTTTTTATATAATAAACTAGTTTTTACCTCCGCGTTTCGCGGCGGGAGTCTGGTCGTTATTGGTTTGGCTCGTTTGCGTGAAATCGCAGACTCGTTATAACACACGATACCCAAAAACACTCGAAGTTGAATACAACTTTGTCTTCAATAAAATTTAAACCAGAACGTTGACAAAAGAAATTATTAAGAAAACGACGCATTTCGTTATTTAAAAAAGCCTAACGAACGAAAGTTATCATAGATAACGTTGTCGGGCCCATCGTTAATAAAATTTAAACGAAAGTATAAGCGCAACGGTAAAAATAATGTTAATAGAAAGGAAACATAAAACTAAATAATAAAAAAAGGGAACAACAAATTAAAAAAATTACATGTTCGGTTCGTTGAAAACCATAAGGCGAATAGATAATACCAGTATCGACAATGATGTTGTTCACCCATAATAGGTTCGGTTCGTCATGGTACCACAACGGTAACGGCACTCGATACATGCAACCGTATAAAAACTTGATTTTGAATACAACTCCGTTTTAAAACAAATTTATAAATTTAAACGAAAGCATAGGAGCAACGATAAAAATAATGTTAATAGAAAGGAAACATAAAACTAAATAATAAAAAAGGGAACAACAAATTAAAAAAATTACCGGTTCGGTTCGCCGAAAACCATAAGGCGAATAGAAAATATCAGTATCGACAATGATGTTGTTCGCCCATAATAGGTTCGGTTCGTCATGGTACCACAACGGTAATGACACTCGATACAGACAACGATAAAAAAACTCGATTTTGAATACAACTTCGTTTTAAAACAATTTTATATCGGAACGTTGACAAAAAAAACAACGGCGTACCCGTATTTTAAAAAAAGTTAACGAACGAAAGTTTATCGAACTTACGTGGCAAATCGATAAAAAAAAGAGTTTTGAGTAAAAAAGAAAAGAAAATAAAAGCTTATTTTGAACTTTAGTGGACAGTTTATATAAAAAAAAATTGTGAAAAAATAAAAAAAAACCCTCCTATTCATCCCCATGTGAAATAAATAGTAGGGTAAATGGTTACCAGTTTGGTTTAATATTCGATTTTTTAAGTTTTATAAAAAAAGAATCAGGTGTTGTAAAAAAAGAATTGTTGTTCCAAAAATATAAAAAAATAAAAAATAAAGCAGTTGAGTAACCGCGAATCACATTTTTTTAGTAAAAATCCTCGAATTATGTTAGTAATATTATTTTTTTCTAGTCATAAATTCATAATTAATATATTAGTTATCTACAAATTTCTTGTGATTCGTGGGGGAATTTATACATATATTTGTGAATATATATTTTATGCACTCTTAACCATTACCATAGTGAATGGGGAAATCATTTATATTTTGTGCATATATGTTATGCATAGGGTTATATCGATTCGGTTCGGTTAACGTTCGGTTATATGACACCCTTAACCATAACCATAACCGCTTAATCGGTTAGTCAAAGAACCTTAACCATAACCGTCGGTTAATTTCGGCTATCGGTTAATTCGGTTCGGTGGTGATTCGGTTATCGGTTAATTTTAGTTAACGGTTAAGGTTTGCTCATCCCTAGTGGTGCACAAATCGGTTTTTTTAACCCAAACCGGTTCAAACCGAACCGGTTTGGTCAACGAAAAGTCAAAACCGGTTTGGCCCTAAACCGGTTTCAGAGGTGAAAAATGTCTAACTGGTCAAACCGGTTAGGGTTGGTTACAAACCGGTTTGCCCAAAAAACCAGTTTAAACCGGTTTTTATTAAAAAAAAAATTTCAAATAAATTATATATTTTTAATATAAAAAAAAAATATATAACAAATATAAAACATAAAGTTCAACGTTTATTAATATTTAGAAAGTTCGGAAATTAAAAAACATGACAAGATAAAATTATAAAATTGTAAAACATTACAAATGACAATATATATTTTTATTTTTTGGAATATTGATTGATTATTCTTGTGCGTTGTCTTCGGAACTGGAGCTTCGTAGCCTTGCATTTTCGGCTAGTTCTTCATCGGTGACTGGTTCGGATATTCCAAGATCAACCTCGTTGTTGTGTATGATTTCTTCGGCTTGAATTTCGTCTTCGAGAGAAGTTTGGTCTTGTATCCTATCCATCGCATCCAAATGGTCCTTCAAGCAAATGCACATTTCCATCGCTAGGGGGGTGAGTCTAGTCCTTCGTATCGATAAGACCCTGCCACTAAAAGAAAACGCAGATTCCGAAGCTACCGTGGAAGCTTGGACGGTTAGTACATCACGGGCCATGGCGGAAAGAATCGGAAACGAAGCTTCGTTTTTTTTTCCACCAAGCCAAAATATCAAACTCCTCAAAAACGGTAGGAGGCATAAACGCTAAAAAGTTTGTGCCAATATACCTTCCGAGTTCGCTACTCGGGGTGGTACCTCGAGCCCGTTTACTAAATTCATTTAACATTTCATTATGTAAATTCAAATTAACATCTCTCGAGCTACCACTTGATGATGTACCCATTGTATCATGTGGAGTCGGAGTTGTACCATATTTATGTAAATAAACATCAAATAAATCTTGGAAACATTTGTTAAAATATGTTTTTGTGACTTGTGCAAAATGGATGTCTTCACTATCCAAATTCAAAGCGTAAGTAATTCTATCAATCAAAGTTTCAACCCTGTAAACATTTATTGTAAGGTTTAACGCGGCGGCCCAAGTTATAACGGGAGACATTTCTTTAAAATATTTCACTAATTTTTCTTTCATCGGTTCTATCATTTTTGTAAAAAGAAGGCTTTTATTTTCAAATTCATACAACTTGTTAGCCATTAAATATATTTGTTTTAGAGTTAATGGACTTGTGGGATAATAAACACCGGATAAAAAAGTGGTGGCGGTTTTGAAAACTTCAAGCAATTCGGTTACGTCTTTTAAAATGTCCCAACTCGTAGAAGGAAACTTTAGAATTTTACGACGAGGTTTTGAGGCAAGCATTTCATGAAATAGTTCTAAAGTTTCTCTTTGTCGTAAAGCGCTATAAAACATAGTATAAGTCGAGTTCCATCTTGTCTCGACGTCCCAATTCGGACCTAAGCAAAGATTATTCGTTTCACGACAAAATCTAATATAATCATGATATCTTTTTTTGTTACTAAAAATATCTTTAAGCATTAGTCGAAAAGTATATGTTAAGTTTGAAACATCTTCAATTGCAAGCTCGGCTTGCACCACCAAGTTAATGATGTGTGCGACACATCGACTATGGAAAAAAACGTTGTTGCAAACAGGTTTATATTTAATTTTTAGTTTTTGAACCGCATTTGTATTATTAGATGCATTATCAAAAGACATTGAAAAAAGTTTATTTTGTAATTTAAATTCGGTTATAACACCATCCAATATATAAAATAAATTTTCGCCGGTGTGTGGATATTCAAACAAGTCAAACGCGATTGTACGCTTCATCATTTGCCACGTATTGGGATCAACCCAATGCGCGGTAACGCAAAGGTACGAATCGGGAATACCATGTGGAGCCGACCAAACATCGGTGGTTAAGTTTACACCGGTTTCCAAATTTTCAAAACCCAAAATTAATTCTTTTTTTGCTTTTTTCCACATTTTTATACAATCTCGTTTAAGGGTTGTGCGACTTACTTGATGATAACGTGGTTGGAGTGTCTCTTGAATCATCCTTGTCAAGCGCGGATTGTCAAAGTGGTTGAACGACAATCCTTCTTGAATCACTAACCTGGCCATTCGATCTCGAACAATATTTGGATCAAAGTTCCAAATTCCTTCTTCGCTTGTCATCGAGGCTGGACCTTCACTTGGAATTCCCTTCAAAGACGGGCAAGATTTTTCCATATGCGTTTTCAAACTAGTGTTTGAATCTTTCCCCAAAAACGCACCACACATCTTGCACCGAGCACGTTCCTTCCCGTTTGACAACAAACATAGATCGTAATTGCACCAAATTGCCGGATTTCTCGTTGTTGCTCGAATTTCCACAACGGTAACTTCGTTTGAGGAATCACCAACACCAAAACTTGCCATGCTTTTTTTTTAGAGTTTAGAGAGAGTTTAGAGAGCGTTTTTGAGCGTTTAAAGAGCGATTTTAGAGATTAGAGAGTGTAGAAAGAGGTGTGATCAAACCTAAACACCCCCACCTATTTATAGTGAATTAGAGGTGAAAAAAGGCAAAAAAAAAACCGGCTAAAATCGACCCCAACGGCTATATAGCCGTTGAATAACGGCTAGTTTTTTCAGCGAAAAACTGGTTTAAAAACCGGTTCACACAAACCGGTCCCATACCCGATTACACCCAGAAAGCTTCAAACCGGCGGTTTTAGGCTGACCCGAACCGGTTTGCTTCAAACCGGTTTATCCCAAACCGGTTTGCCGGTTTGGACCGGGTAAAAAAAAACGGGTTTTTTTGTGCACCTCTACTCATCCCTAGTACTTTTAGAATAAACAGAAGACATGAGAGTGTTTTTGGATCAATTTCCTACATATATTCATCCCAAATTAAAACAGGTCTTTATAGGATTACAAAGGAAAATAGATAAAGACTTAAACTAACCACCAACCCCACTCTTATATAATCTCATTAGCTACACCATATTCTTTTTTATCCGCCTATATGAGAAAATATGAACCACATTACTTGATGCCAATTTGTTGTTTCCTCATCGAAATACATTGAGATTGATTTACACTTTATTCGAGACATGATATTTCTAAGACAGATCGTCTTCACTATGTTAAATGTTACTACATTTGATCAACTTGTCAATCTCTTGACTGAGGGGTGGGCTCCGTTTTATTGTCTTCATTCCATTCTTCAAATCATTCAGTTGTTTAGCTTAAACGAAAATGCTAGAGAGTTTACACATGCGTAATCTCCTTTCCTCGAGCACTATTTGTCTATACTGCATACTTCACTCGAGCGTGTGTGCTTCACCTCTAGTTATAGAGTTTGTGACATTGTTACTAGAGTGACTTAGCTATAATGTATATCATTTTAAATATTTTAACCTTTTTTGGTGTTAATATTGGCGTTAAACATTAAACGAATAAGTTTATGGCGTTCAAGTCCATCAAAATGTATTGTATATCGGTAAAAATGATACAAAAACTTATGTATACTCACAATAAGAGATGATAACATAAGTTTGTCTTAAGATTAGACTGGGTGTACTGGGGCAACGCCCCACCCTCATGGCGCCCCCTTCTCTCTTCTCTGATTGGCACACCTCAGCCACCTCATGCCCCTGCCCTCGCGCCCGTTAAACCCCTCTTTGGCGCCCCCGTCGCTGTGTTTAACTTCTCATTTGGCTGATGTGTACAAGGGTGTTAGCCCGCTATACTTACTCTTATAAACATTTGGTTACTAATCTGTTTAGTTAAAGCTTTTGAATATACAAATTATATAAAAAAATTGAAGATATGATAAGATTTGATTGGTCAATTATTTATTGGGGGCAAGTTAAACTAAAAGAAATTTGATTTGAAAGGAAGAAGGGTAGCTTTGTATTGTTCACAATCGCAGCTTTACAGTGTGACCACGTTATTAATTCAAATAGTACCAAGGTACAACCGGGTCTATGAAGATGAACTGAAAGTGACTACACTAAATTCAAATTAAAATCATGTAAATGGTTGTTTTACTAGAAAATTTTATCAAACTAGTTGTTTGTCTACATATCTTTTTAAAACATAATCATTTAAAAATATAAATAGATATATATTTCTCTATAAAATTACATCTAATTAGAATATGGCACATCAGCCGAAAGACGAAAATCTCATGATGTGAGGCCAAAACGATGAGAATTTAACTGTGTAATTTTCACTGGGAAGTCCAATAAAAATGTGATTAGTGCTATAGAAGTGTGATTAGTGCTGTAAAAGCATGAGTTATGTAGACACGTGATATCATTTCGTTGCTTCCATCCTTGGCCACATAAATTTCGTTGGAAAGCTAGTGCTAAAACAACATGATTTTTGTCTTTTGGAATCGTGTCAACTTCTGAATGGATGAGCTTTTATAAAATATCGTTTCTTAGATGATCAAATGATTAAATTAGAATTTAGTTAAAGAGTTATTTAGGTAAATTATTTGATTAAAGTGGTTATTTAATTTTCTTAATAATAAGTACTTGGTATAAAATTGGTAAATCAACCACAATGGTCAATGTTGTAAGGGTCTAGGGGTAGGGCTAATGTAGGGTGGTGGGGATGGGGGCAAATAAGAGTAAAAACTCTGGATTTCCTATTTGGAACAATTTAATTGGTCTTATTCATATAGAGGGAATCTAAATCTGATCTTTGGTTTTTTGTTTGATTTCTTGGCTGCATGTAGTTTATCAGTTTTTGCTCAATGTTCCTCACAAGACAAATATGACTACAATGGAATATCATACAAAGTTAGATTTTACTTGTAATAGTTTTTTTATACAGTTTAAGAATTATTGTGAATAACAGTTTTTTGAGTTATAGTAGTTGATTAATACGTTTATATATGTGAGAAATGTTCAATACAAATTCAATTTTAAATACAGAATTACAAGTACCGCACAAGATCGAGGCTGGGAGAGCCCTAATGGTTAACAAGATAGACTGAGGTTGGATGTAGCGGTTGGTGGCACCCCGGTGGTGGTAGATGATGGTTGCTGACACGAAAAGAGTTAGATTAAATGAGACATTAGAGAATGAGCCAAATGGGAAGGACTAATAAAAATCGACATGGCGTGAAATGATAATCACCTTGACTTTAAGATGGATGCAACGATAAATGTGATGGTTAACCATGGAAAAGTGATACCCATAATTTGTAAACTATATTTATAATAATTTTCATTTCTCTTGGTAATAGTCTCAGATTTTTCCCCAACTTGACTTTAGAGCACTGACGAACGTTTTCCCCTCATATTCAGGCCGGCAACATATTTGCCTTGTAGGGCTCCTCTCTCTTGTATTCATGAATAAGAAATATCTAACATACAAGTCTAAATTTGAGCTTATTTAATTGTATTCATGAATAAGAAATCTAACATACAAGCCTAAATTCGAGCTCATCTAATAAATGAGTTCGGACTCGAGGTTCATATATCGATTTTTACTAGACTTACGAGCCTAAACGTTTTTACTTATGTAATATTGTAGTAACTGTATAATTAAATGTAATACAGAGTTACGTAACAAATACTATGATATATATATACACACACGTATGATGAAAAACTAAATAATATATATTATGTTATATATAATTATAAATATATAAAACTAGTTTTATATATAAATAAAAAATAGTTATATAAGAAATAAATAATAAACGATCCAAACTCTAGCTTGATCTTTCTTAAGTTAAACAACTTCAATTTGAACTTAGTCGGGTTCGAGCTTAGATCGCCTATTTCCCTAGCCTTGTCATAAATACAAAATTGGCCCTTAGAATAGAGGTGCACAAAAAAACCGATTTGTGAACAGGAACCGGTTTTTAACCCAAGCCGAAACCGGTTTTGATCCGTACTGTAGGTTTGAAATCAGTTTGTAAACCCCTCTGTTGAAACGGTCACAACTGAACCTAACCAGAAAAACCAGTTTTAAACCGAACAATTCAAAAAATGGTAAACAAATGATTTTATTACTCGAAATCAAACCAAATTACAGAAGGTAAGACGAAGAAACAAAATAAAAAATAAACAATAGCAACAGTGATGATTCTCTCAAGATTGTTCTTCGTAAGAACACCATATGGAGCAGCCCCTCTTTAATTGAGGATGGAGCCAAGATAAAAAGGGAAAGAAATCACACAGCCGCAATCATCAGAGCAATCAATGGAGTCCCGTTTGAAGGAGGCGGCATACAACCAGCGGCTAGGGCAAGAAGCCATCTATTTTCATGTCTGCTATGAGTGGAGCGCTGAACACAAAAGGGAGGTGATATTGGGCCTTTGGACATAGGAGCAGCAACACAATGGACATGGGCCAATGGCCCATTTAAGCTAATTAGAAAACTAAATATCGGAGCCCACATAAAACCGAGAACAAAGCCCATCATATGCAAAAGAAAATAGATAAAAGAATTAGTAATTGTAATAAATTGGATTAGCAAATTGATAAAAGGAAAAAGAATTTTAAACTTTTAACACCCCCCTCAATTTGATAATCAATCATAAATAATTTATCAGTTGAGGAATCATGAGGGAAGACAACAAACCTTTTAGTGAAGCTAAAAAGAGAATGCACGATATTTGGGAAGACTTGAACCCATGTAACAGCAACAATTAAACTCTCAACCATACCAAAGAAACGGCCCAAAACAAGATCCATGAAGTCCATTGGCACATACATATGAGATAAAAAAAGACATATATTAATCATATAGATTCACATGTGTTGTATAGAAAGTTTTATAAGACAAAAGTCACACAACTTTTTAGAAAAGACGAATCACAAGATTCATATAAGACTATCAGAAAATAAATCCGATATGAGAATAAAGGGCACACAATTTTTTGAGAAATCAGAACCATGTCTGAAAAGACAAGACTTGTGAAGAACTTAAAGACTAATTTAACTTGATCAAAAACTTTTACAACTTTACGAGAATAATATAATAAGAGAGAATCATATAAGAAGAAAACTCGCAACGAACATAAAGACTAATTTGATTCAAGCAAAAACTTTTACAACTCCACAAAAAATACCGAATCACAAGATTCAAGAAACAAGTCTGATAATAATAAGAATAGCATAAGCTATATCAGACAAGAAAGACACAGCCAAACAGATGAAAACCAAAATCATAGAATCTCTTACACAAGAGATAAACATACATGGTTGTCAAAGATATTGAAGAACACTCTTGTCAGAAACACACGTGAACCACACAGTTCAATTTAACCAGAGACAAGATTATAGAACATAAGACATACGGGTCAAGCAAACCATCATGAACCAAATATACTAGTAATCAAATAAGGTATTCATGATACAAAATAAAACCCGTCAAGACAATGTCATAACCGAAAGACATCTTATCATTGTTCAAGACAATATCGAACATATTACCAAGATTGAAACAGATAGATCATTTTAATCATGCTCATAAGACCTTTAGACTAGATTACTCATCCAAACAGTGTTCCCAAAAACAAAACACAAAAAAACCACACTTTGAGACAGTTTTCTTTTCTTTTCTTTTTTTTTTACCAAAAACCAGTTTTAAGAGTATGAAAACTCAAAAGAAATTTAAGAGATTAAAAAACTCAAATAAAGAAGACAAACTTTGCAGTCCCAGTCTCCCAGAAAAACAGATCCAAAATACATTTTGATAAACCAAACAAATACAATATGCACACAAACAGATGCAACATATAGCACATTACAGTACCTGCTCCAAGCCACAAAGATAGACATACTTATAATGAGTTTGTGGATGAAAAACAGATTCAAAAACCAACTAACCAAAAAACCTTCACTTGTAAGGAACACGTATTCTGAACAAAATTATTTAACACCTCTTGACCAAGATAATAATAGACAAATACATCTTTAGCACCAAAAGATAACTAGATCAACAAGGTTCAAATAAACATAAGATTTCCTTAACATATGATTAATGATACCAGACTAGCAGATCAATAATGAGATAAAAAAACTGATTTAATAGTACCATTTGCAACCTAAAAATTGTCCAATTTAAAAAACAATCACTTGTATTAAACTGTCAAATTTAGAACTCATGTAAACTTATTATGAATGCATACTAAAACATGCTGACAAAAAAAACACACAAGCACACAAGTGCAGGAACAATAGCCCAGTCAAAATTATGCAGTGATTTTAAGGCACACAAGATAAACCAAGACTGTTATAGAATCTTAAACAAGATGCAATCACACAAAAAATGCACACACAGATATGTAATTCATAAACCAGATATAAATAACAGAAAAAAATAAACAAGATGGAACGAACTAATCGAGTGGCGCGCAAGTTAGGGTGTTCCAACCAGTGGTGCCTAAGTGATACCAGACAACAAGCAGCGTGTAACAATATTCGCACCAGTCCCAAATCGATGCCCAAAACCAATCTTCACCAGAATTTAAAAAACATCGCAAGACTAGAGGTTCCAAGACCCTCAGTTTCTTCACCAGACTATAGCAGCGGAAATAATAGACAAGACTAAGAATCAAGAGCCATAAGCTCTGATACCATGTCAAAAAATGGTAAACAAACGATTTTATTACTCGAAATCAAACCAAATTACAGAAGGTAAGACGAAGAAACAGAATAAAAAATAAACAATAGCAACAGTGATGATTCTTTCAAGATTATTCTTCGTAAGAACACCATATGGAGCAGCCCCTCTTTAATAGCTGATGGAGCCAAGACAAAAAGGGAAAGAAATCACACAGCCGCAATCATCGGAGCAATCAACGGAGTCCCGTTTGAAGGAGGCGCCATACAACCAGCGGCTAGGGCAAGAAACCATCTATTTTCATGTCTGCTATGAGTGGAGCGCTGAACACAAAAGGGAGGTGATATTGGGCCTTTGGACATAGGAGCAGCAACACAATCGGAGCCCACATAAAACCGAGAACAGAGCCCATCATATGCAAAAGAAAATGAATAAAAGAATTAGTAATTGTAATAAATTGGATTAGCAAATTGATAAAAGGAAAAAGAATTTTAAACTTTTAACAAGTTTTAACTTTTGTTAACCGGTTTGAAAAAAAAAAACGGTTTTGTGCACCTCTGCCTTAAAATACAAAGATTAGCTATATATAAAATAAAAGTTTATTATTGCGACATTATAAGTTATAAGAAAGATGCTATAACAACGGTGGCAAAAGAATTTAAAATATCTAGTTAAACCTCTATCAAATATTCAAATGGCCAAATGAAAACAAAATACAATACAAATACAAATATATATGGGTTGGCAACTGAAATCGAAATTTATAAAAGGATTCTGTCCTTCCGGGCTTATAATACGGGTCAGTTGTATACTGGAAATGAGAAGAAATTTTTGGCCCAAAACATTTGGGCCTTGTGCAGCTTAGTAGCCTATCTTATTTGCTAAAACTAATGTCTTAGTAAATTTAAGGACATTCATATAATATAAATGAGATTTTAATAAAGGCGTCCTGTGCATTCAGTGTCATTTAGTTAGCAGAATTCACTCAAATCATTTCATGTAAAGGAATTCAACATTGCTTTCAAATTATGAAGGAATTCAATCAAATGAATTGGAATCTCTGACTAATAACCTTCGTCGTATCTGCTACTCTCACCGTCGCCCCACCTCACCGCCACCCCTACCACCTTCCGGGTAGTGGTGGCGAAGAATGGTAGGTGGTGGTCGTGGTGATTGGTACCAATTCCTTCTTCACCCAAATGCATTAGAAATTCAAATCCTTTGATAGATTTCAATTCTTTTAAATTTCAAATCTTTTTGACAAATGTTATTTCTAAATTCAATTCCTTTGACAATTTTTAATTCTTTTAAAAAATTTTCAACGCGTGTATGAACATAGCTAGAGCCTAGAGCGGGTTAAGGATTGATCGTCCGACCGGTTAATTTTTTTTTCCAGATAGGAGTAGCTAACATTATTGTTTTCTCACAGTTTAATCTTGAGTAAATTGCAAATTGTGTCCTTTAACTATAGTTCAAATTGCAAGTGTTGTCCTTTGACTTCAATCATTATACTGGACGTCTTTTTTTGAAACCTTTGCACAGTTTAAGTCATTTCTACTAACACCATCCAAAAGTTCTGTTAAGTTTGGTCATGTGCCCCTCACATGAGGGGCATTTACATCATTTTACCCCTTTTATATAAACCTAAACTCAGACTCTCTGCTCTCGCCTCTCCTTCCTGCTTCACCGTTTGATTTTTAATCATTTTCTAGATCGGAACCGAAACGAACGGCAGATTGAAAGATAGGTCTCCAACTGAAACCGACACTTCGCTATGTTCCTCCCGGCCACCATCGCTATCTACGCGCCTAACGAGTGTCCGGCCAACCACACGTTTCGAGCTCCCGCCTTTGTTACAGTACTCTAAAAAGTTGCAAAATAAATTTCAGATCTGGTGAGAGATCTCGTGATTGTTCCGCGAAAAGCGATCACATATCTTGGAGGGTGCGCGCTAGAAGCACGTAATTTAACTGAAAGTGAATCGTTCCCACCATGGTGAAGCGTGAGCCTTGTGTTCATGCCCAGCCGCGTTGACGATCTCTTACGGTGGTGGTATTTGCAGGAGAGAGGCGAGAGAGTAGTGAGGGTTTGAGTTTGGGTTTATATAAGAGGGGTAAAAAGACGTAAATGCCCGGGCACATGACCAAAGTTAACAGAACTTTTGGATGGGGTTAGTGAAAAGGACTTAAACAGTGCAAAGGTTTAAAAAAAAGACGTCCAATGTAATTATTGAAGCCAAAGGACAACACTTGCAATTTACTCTTTAATCTTTTTAAATTATTACTAATATAGTAGTTGTATCGAATGTGATTCTTTTTCGACCATGACCTATTGAAAAGTTTTTGTTGGGTCTAGGGATGACAATGGGTCGGGTTTGGGACGGGTTTAGGTAATCCCAACCCCATACCCGATTATAAAAGTTTGTCCCATACCCGACCCAAAACCCGTCGGGTTTCTATCGGGTAATTACCCGTCGGGTATTGGGTAATTACCCGTCAGGTATCGGGTATGCCCGCGAGTTTCGGGTAAACCCGTTACTTTATAAAAAATACCCGTTGGGTATACTCGACCCAAAACCCGTCGGGTATCTACCGGGTATATATAAAAAATTATAATTAAAATAAAAAAGAAAGTAAGAAAATTATGTCGGAGATATACATTTAAAATAAATACATTATATATACTTAAAATAAATACGGTATATATACTTAAAATCAATAAAAATAGAAAGAAAACTATTATAATCGGGTAAACGGGTATATGATATCGGGTAATCGGGGCGGGTAAACGGATATATCACCATATCCCATACCCGTCCCAAACCCGTGAAAAATTTCAAAAGTAATCCCAAACCCGGTCTCATACCCGATTACTCGACCTCATACCCGTCCCAAATGTTTTGGGTTTCGGGTTTCATTGCCATCCCTAGTTGGGTCACTATTGGATGATTAATAACATTTTTGTTAATATTTCATGATTTATATATTAAAGTTAGTTAAAATAATGATATCATTATTAAAAATAATTTCTATGTAAGATCAATTAACTAACAAGATGAAGATGACAAGGATTCGTTCTCACTCAACTTAAGTCGACTTATAGCCGATTCTAAAGTCTTTGCTTCTTCCTCCACTAGGAAAGCTATCGAAGATGCTGTCATCCCTCCTCATTACTCCACTTTTATTTGGAACTCTCTGGTCTCCATAAAGGTCAACTTTTTTGCTCAGACAAAGAGAGGTCTTACCATTGATTCTCAACTATGCTCGATTTGTGGTATGTTCGATGAAAGTTGCGATCACCTACTTCTAAAACTGCACAATGGCACAAATTGTTTAGTCTCAATTGTATCAATGGTGTAAGCTTCCAACGAGTTGTTTTACTGCGCTTCGAGACTCGCTTCTTCCGGTCCATTTCTCAACCACTTTCATCTACAAGAACAATGTTTTACATGCCCTTCACCTCGTTACAATTTGGTGTCTTTGGCGTGCAAGGAACGATCTCATTTTTAATGGCAAACCTATCTCTCCAAACAAAATTGTGGATAAGACTAAGGTCTTGGGCTTCTTTGGATTATCAATCGTGACAAGTTTTTATTGATATGTTGAAGTAAATGGGTTTCTTTCGACATTGTAATCTAAACTGTTGTGATGTTTTGATGTTATTTTTTCTGTCTAGCTTTTTGCTAGACTTTGGTGATCAATAAAATCCTTGGGTTCCAAAAAAAGGTTAACTAATAAGATTAAACTATGTATTTAATTTTAGAGCATAATGATGCCATATATGTCTTTTTTATTAAAATAAGAGAAAAGAGTATTGTATGGATGTCATTTAACCAACGAAGAGAATATATTTTCCTAATTTCATGCGCGACACAAAAGTTTGGAGCCAATCACATCATCCTAGTCCCGTAGGCAAGTGCGCTACTTTTTTTTTAACGACGAACATTGAATGTTGTGACGTCGCACTCTCCAATCATATGGGAGAGTCTCGTCTAACTCCGGCCAATATGTTGTCTTAACCGGACCCATTTGGCGTCAGAGTTGGAGAGCATCCAAGGAAAAATCCCACCCAATACGGCCCCTTCCGGGCTTGAGGGAGAGTCAAGGCTCGAACCCTGGATCGGCAAGTGCGCTACTTGACCAGGACATTTTTAATCACAGGCAACAAACATGATGTCAATCACATTCAAGTACCGAGAACTTAGACCACTAAAATATGTAAGAAATAAGCATTCTTGTTTGTGTTGGAAATCAGGCCCAACAATACGAACATAAAATTTGATCTCAACTAAGATCGACTATTTCTTGTTATTAATTCTTTTCTCTTTTTTTTAATTACAATAACTCCTAACCCATCTATTTATACTAAAATAAACAATACTTATCCTACTTAAATACTTCTCTCAATTATCTCTACTAATTAATCAAACTAGATAATTCTAAAAATTCAAACTATTAATTAAATATTAATTAATTAAATTCTTTCGAATTACCCTTCAACTTTCACTTTCTTTCGAAACCGACTTAATTAGGATTAACACCTTCATTCCCCCCCCCCTTAATCCTAACTAGGACATGCTTCTCAATTCTTGCTACCTTACTATCCTTCCCAATCGAACCTCACGGGGCTTGATTGCTCTTGCTTCATGCTCGTTCTTCATGCTTTCTTGCTTTAACTCGAAACCAAGTTTCTTGCTAATCAGAACCAAAAGGTTTCTGATTTCTTACTCTTGCTACCGATCAAAAGATCAGGTTACCTTCTTATCTTCTTTCTTACTTTCTTTAAGATCTGGCTCTTGACTTACTTCTTACTTCAAGATCTGACTGTTGACTGCCTTTCAAGATCTGGCTCTTGACTGCCTTTCTTCTTTCTTAATACCTTCTTTCTCCTACTCCTTCAATTCATCAAGAAACAAGAGTCCTTGATAGCCTTCTTAACAAGATGAATCTTGTTCTTCCTGCTCCTTCTCTCACTAAAAAACAGGGGTTCTTAATTGCCTTCTAAACAAGATAAGATCTTGTTTTTCCTACTCCTTCATTCAACCAAGAAAACGGGTTCTTGATTGCCTACTTAACAAGAAAAATTTCCTTGTTCCTTCTTACTTGATTCCTTCAAACCTTCATGAAGATCATGTTCTTGCTTCCTTCAAACCTTCTTAACAAGAACGGATCTTGCTACTTCTTCGTCTTCAGCCCTACAGCCAAAGGGCTGCTCCTCCTCGTGAAACACGACTCTCAAAACCGCAAACACCAAGCTCTAATACCAATTGTTTGAATATGCATCTAAAAAGTGTAATATAAAAATACAATCACTTAAGTAACATCCGGTTTTTCAAAAGTTAATTTATATAGAGTAAATTACACTATTCCTTCACATGCTTTTGGAAAATTTTACTTTTCCTTCTTTTAACTTTAAAAAATTAAGGATTTCGTCCCAACTATTTGTGAAGTTAGCATGCTTTTCGTGCGTAAATGCCCGTATCTATCACAACGCCGGTGCACCCGCCAATATTGTGTGGTTCGTGTCAAGGGCGGTGCCGCCTATCTAACATCATTATCACAGTCACCGGCATGTATTTTTTTAAAGTTCAAAAAATTAAGAGCGGATCTGTTTATATTTAAACGGCGACGCCCGCCCGTGACACGAAATGCATAAATACCGGTCGAAGCGCCGTATTTATGATAAATACATGCATTTCCATCGGTATTGGGACACATGACAATTTTTCAATAGCTTCAATTACAAGCGTCCGACAGTATAATATGGGTGCCGCCCATGTTGGAGTGGACATTTGTGTAGGCAAAAGTCAAGGCCTCAAGGGGACATTTGAGGAACTTGGTTGGTCAAAATGACTTTTTGAGAAATTTTTTCCCTTAAATAATTTCGTTTAGTAGGTGTAAAATTACCAAAATGCCCCCATCCTAAGTTCACCCATCTTGTTCCTCCATCGGTGGTGCCCTAACCCAAATCCCTCGCCTACAACCATTTTCGGCTATTTTCTGGCAATCTCCATATTCGGCAACCCCCTTTCAACGACCAAACTTGAAACCAAACCCACCGTTTGTCTCCACCACGTCTCACCTCTCTCCGGACACTAGAACCACCAAATACCCTTGTTAAAGCCCATGTGTGATGTAGGAAGCAATTCGTAAAATAATTTTAGAACACTTCTATAAATACTTACAATATAGTAAAAAAAATGGAATACAGTAAATTACAGTGCGGATTATAACTAAAATAAATAAAATTACAAGAAAAATATGAGAATTGAATGTTTTAGGCTGAGGATTCGTATTCGATACGAGTCCCTTAAATCAACTTTCGAGTCTCCCAGGATAACTTGTTTGTTTCCTAGGGTACAACAGCCGAAGTGGTTAACCACTGGACTCCTCCCTGTCCCAAATATTTTCACACCTCGATGTGTATGTCGTCCGGGCCAGCTGCCTTAGCCCTCTCCATCATTCTAAAAGTTGTCCTCACCTCTTCCTATGTGATACGACTACATTAGCAGTTATTCTATTGATGAAATTACGTAGTTTTGTTGTGTTGTTCTTGGTAATCCCTCCTATTGTCGAAAAGATTATGAAAGTAGGTTTGCCATCTCAACTTGATGTTCTGCGCCTTGACTAAAACTCGTCCATCCTCACCTTTTATAAACTTTACAACTCCTAGATCCTGCTTCATACAATCCCGAACTTTGGCAATCTTAAACATATCATGTTCCCTCTCCTTGGTTTCAAGTCGTTCATACATTAGTTTATAGGTTGCGGTTAAGCCTAGAAAACTGGGCGGGTTCGGGTCACGGGTCATAACGGGTTTGAGTCAGAATGGGTCGGGTTAATACGGGTTAGGAGCAAAATGACTTTGGGTCAAAACAGGTTTGGAGCAAAATTAGTGGCGGTGGCGGCGCGGCGGGTCCCTTTACCAAAACGGGTCCCTTTAAAAAAAACTATCAATTTGGTACGGGTCAAAACGGGTTCGGCCAATATGGTGGGAGGTGGCGGTGGCGGTGGCGGCTCGGCGGTTGGCAGTGACGGCGGCGGGTGTAGGCGGCAAGGGTAAGCGGCGGGCGGCGACGGTGGTGGTGGTGGTGGCGGCGCGTGGCGGTGGTGGCAAGGCAGTGGCGTGTGGTGGTGGTCGGTGGGGATGTCGGCGTAGTGATAGCAGGGGTGCGGGTGGGGTGACGGTTTTTTTTTGGGGGGGTGGGAGGGGGTGTTAACCCATATGCACTATTTTTAAGTTAACAAGTTTTATAATACTTGATTATTTTGATCCGTTGACTAATTTAAGATGGTCCAAATTAACCCGTTGAATATTTGAGTTGACTCAAATTGACCCATTGACTAATTTAAGGTGACCCAAATTAACCCGTTAACTAATTTGAGGTCACCCAAATTGACCCAAATTTAATTGATTTTTGCCCAAATAAACACATTTTTTTATGAAT
This sequence comes from Smallanthus sonchifolius, assembly GCA_023525975.1. Taxonomy (NCBI): domain Eukaryota; kingdom Viridiplantae; phylum Streptophyta; class Magnoliopsida; order Asterales; family Asteraceae; genus Smallanthus; species Smallanthus sonchifolius. The sequence goes on along the minus strand of CM042032.1, from coordinate 82,772,138 downwards.
GTGTCAAGATTGCCACTTATAGTTGCGGTCTTTGCCTCCGACATTGCCTTGTTAGCCTCCTTCCTGGCCTTTTTGTATCTCTTCCTCAACCTCACTCGCTTCTCCTCATCTGTGCATATCAAAAGCTCCGTAAAACTTCCTTGTTTAACTCTTATTTTGTTTTGCACAACCTCATTCCACCACCTTGAGCGGAGAGTAGAAATCAAAAGTATAATTTCTCAAACCTAAAAACTAAATCCATAAAACAAATATAGTATGTTGGAGTATCTTACATGCTTTATATTTTGTGTTTTTAGAAGGACAAACACTTACTCACATAATTCCTACTTCTAAATCTACATCATTGTCCATTATACAACTTAAACCCTTCATTTCATAAGGGACAATACTATATACGCACCATGATATCATTACGCTGCAAGCCATGCTTTTTGATTTTCATATCACCGGAAAAGAACGTACACTTCCAACAAAGTGGGAATCAAAGGTGTCAAAAGTAAATTCCATGTATGCTGTCTGCGTCGACTTCCATGACTATAACCATCATGTTTTTTGTTTTTTAAATAAAGTGAAACAGAATATCTGACCGAATGCAATGCATGTATGTAGGGGAAAATTGTTCCTCGCTATTATCATTCAACTCGTAAATCAACTAGGATATCTATATCCCTATTCTAATAAAATACTAAATATTGTGTCACTTGTCAACGCCATATTCATCCCCATACTCATTTTTTCCCTAAAACCACATTTACATCCTCTATTCAATATTTCCCTATTTAGCTCATTTTTTTTAGAAAATTACATAAATAAACATTTAACTAAATCAATTCACCATTATTTTCATTGACTCACATTTTTTATAATTATCATAAACTGAATATTTAAAAAAAATCAAGAATTAAAAAATAGGAGATTTTAAAAAAGCGAGTTTTTAAAGTATTATTATTTAAAAGCGAGTTTTTAAAATTTTATCAATAAAAAACTAAAATTTTAATTTTACATAAATTTTGAAAATACTACTTTTGTATTCTAAATAAATATGTGTTAGAATAAAGTTTAATAATATTTAATTAGTAGTTTTTTAATTAGGTTTGATATTTATAAATAAATTTTTTATTTTGATTTGTAATTTTTAATAGTTAGTTTTTAATTAAAATTAAAAAACTTGTAAATATTTATTTTTAAAAGTGTATTATATTTTTAAAATTTTTTTAAATGGCGAGGTTTTTTTTTCAAAAAAATATGTTTGGTTTCAATTCTAATTTAGTAGTTTTAATTTTTTTTCATATGTAATTTTGGTATTTTAAATTTAAATTGTGGCGATATATTAAGAAGTGAGATTTTTAAAATTTAGAGTTTTAAATTTTGAATTTAAAAGACGATATAGTATTGAAATTTAAATTTTATTTGTATCTTTTTATTTTTTCTAAAATGAGAGATTTAGTATTAAAAGTTTAGCGAGATTTTCCGTATATAAGGCGAGATTTTTTTTATGATTTTTTTAATTTAATTACAACTTTAATATTTGTAAATATGTTATAACATCAAGATTAAAGTTTCTACAAAGATATTGATAGAGTTTCAAAAAGCTAATAAAATAGAGAAACAACGTATGCAAGAAAATCATTAACCAATTTGATTATCTCCTACTTCTTTCACTCCATCCTTGCTTCAATCAGGGTCACAGCGTCTGTGAACCTTTACTTCGATTGGTTTTGGCTATTTTGTGTTTTCAATAATTGAGGAAAAGAAACTGCATTCTTTGTTGCATTTAGTGGGTATATATTTTTTGCATTTCAATTCGGTTTTGGTATTGAAATTACGAAACACTTAAGAGTATATGGCGATCTTTAATTTCGTTAGGTCGTGTTCTTCATCTTTATGTTCTAATTTGTGGGTTGTGTTCATTTTTATGTTTTAAGACAATCCTTTTACACATTTGAGTTCTGTAGCTGCAGAACTTTAATCAATTATTATGCTTTCAGAGCTGCAATCGTTAATTAGGAACTGTCGTTCTCTAAATATGTTTGATTAATCAAATTCCTTAGATCAAGAAAGTCACAGATAAAATTTAAGATTTTTTTATTCTACTGATGTTTTTGTATGTTTATATGGTGTTATGTCAATACCCTAATTTTAATTTTTATGTATAAAATGTATAAATTTATGATTATGTCTAGAAAGCAAAAGACATTAATTTTTGTTTTATTGATTCTTTTTATCTAATAAAATTTCTTTGTTTATTTATGTTATGATGAACAAAATATTGTAGAATAAACGGATGTTCTTCTTTAGAAATTACATGTGTAACAACACAATATATAAAAAAGGTGTTTCTATTGGTAGAATTCATTTGTCTCTACTTCTCTTGGTGAAGCGTATTTTTAAAAAATTATTTTAATCAAAATTACAGGTCCAAGATCATTTGAAGAAATTCGCACAGTTAATGGACGTATATTACCTATCTTTAGAGACGCATGTTATTCTCTTGGACTATTAGAGACATGGAATACATCAAAGCAATTGAAGAAGCACGTCATTCAGGTTCTGGTTATTTCTTACGGAAATTATTTTCGACAGTGTTAACATCTAATACCCTGTCTAGACCGTATTTTTTTTAAAAAAAATACATGGGAATACTTGTCAAACGATTTTCACTACAAACAACAACATATTTTAAAGTGTTCGGGTATAAAAAGTATTCATGATCATCGTTATTAAAATTTAGTCTTAATTTTTATATATTTAAATATAAAATTTATATAAGTGTAGATAGTATCTGTCATAACTGATTCATTTAATCCTATTTCAATTTTGATTGATTTTGTGTATCCTTCTATTCTTGAACATGCGTCTAATCCAGAATATTTTCAAGAACGAGCGATACTTGCACTAAAAAATGAAGTCCTACGAGAAATTAATGTTCGCTTGCTGTCAATGTTTCCAGGAGATTCAAAATAATATCTAAGTGCCTGTCAATCAGAGCATCTTGATGATAATTTTAATGAAAGTTTATACTCTCCTGGTTTTCTACATACACTTAAATTATCAGGTTTGTTAAACCATAAATTAGTTCTAAATGCCGGTGTTCCAGTTATGCTACTAAAAACAATTGAGAAAAAAATGTTTTATGTAATGGAACAAGACTTCAGGTCAAATCACTAGGTAATTACGTTATAAAAGCGGAGATTATATCTAGAAGCAACATTGGTTATCGCAATTTTAGCCTTATAATTGGGTTAACACATTCAAACAAAAGAATTTCATTTAAATTTCAAAGAAGAAAATATAAAATTGTTGTATGTTTTGCAAACCATGAATGAAAGTCTAGGACAATCACTTTCAAAGGTTGGTGTGTATTTGAAAGATCCAATGTGTATTCATGGTCAGCTGTATGTTGTATTATAAAGAGTTAAAAGTAAAGATGGACTCAAACTATTAATCTTTGATAAACATGAAAAAGTTACTAATACCAAGTCAAATGTTGTATACAATGAAGTATTTTCAAATTTGTAAATAATCATTGGTTTCACTTGACATGTAATTTAATGTATTGTAAAAAGTAAACCACTTATGAAAAGTATTTTCATGTATTTTTTGATGTTTTGATTACTTTCATTCATATAATCTTAACATTTAACAAAATGGAAAAGTTACCAACACAATATCAAATTTGTATAAAAAAATGTGTTAAGATATTTATTAAAATAATCTAAACGTTTCACCCCGTGTAACACGGGTTTAAAGCTAGTACCTAATAAATAAGTAACTGGTTGCGTCACGTGTTACAATTCTTTGAGCCTAAGATTTTTTTTCCGCTTATTTTTTTCACAAACTCAGTATTATTAATACACCTCAATTGCACATATAATTAATAACTATTTAAATTAATTTCAATCATATCTTATCAAAAAATATCGTTTTATAATTCATATATCTTTATTACTAACTATTTAATATTTTTTTATTCAAGACGTGTAATACACGTGTTTCTAACCTAGTTAAATAATAAATATCATAATCAAGAATGTATTTTAATAAAATAATGTTCACGATAAAGATTTTATATCATCAATGTATAAATTCAAAGGCTGATTCAATATTTTAAATAGGGTAGTATAAAAAAACTGTGATATAAATAAAAATATTTAAAAAGTATGATTTTATAAAAGGTACATTCATAAAACCTACCTTTCTATGATAATTGACATGTTTTTTATTCATACATTCTGCATCTCGGTCTCATACATGATTTAAAATCGTGTTTCATATTCATTAGGTATTTATCATTTGAATATCGGGTATACTCGTAAATTTATTAATAAATTTATTAAATATTACCCGTTGTGATTTAAAAACATTTGTTATTATTTTAAATTAAAATAATTTTATTACCCAGGAAATTTAAATTATAAAAACTAAAAATCAATGGATTAATTGATTACTCTATTACTCAAGGTTAAAGTAAATACAAATAAAAGAAAATCTTCTCAAGGATAAACTAAAATTAAAATAAAAAGAAAAAGAAAATGTTTACGGGTAATCGTGCAATGTATCACCTAATACCATACACGTTTCATACTCAGAAATTTTTTTAAAACTAATTCCATACTTAGTCCGCTTGCCGAATACTCATCCCATTGTCCCGATTGCTTCAGATTTATTTGTTGGGTTTAGGTTCGTTTCCCATCCCTTAAGGCATACCCTCTTTAATTGATATATTTTCTCTCTTCTTAAAACCTTTGAACCTAAAGTAGGCCACATCCTTCCAACTTTATGGATCTCTATGTATCCTTGTGAGAAAGTTGTCATCTCACCTCTTGGAGAATGTTGATGTTGAAGATGTGTGAGAAACATAGAATAAATAAACAAAAGTTAAATTTTGTTTAATAATGTGGCAAAAAAACATAAACCAGTAAATAAAGTTATAGAAATTACGGCTGCTGCCAGATGTATATTTATTAACATCAATTTTTTACATTTAAACATCACCTAATCTTGTATTTACAAAGATTTGAATTCATATAACTTTAGTGGAATAAACACCATACTAATAGACCATTAGGTCATAGCTAACCAGATGTATTTAAAGTTATTTTTTGAAAATCTAATACATGAAACGAATACTTTTGAATTTCACTAGATACAGTTATAATAATAAAAAAAAATTGATAAATTGCCGCTATAATTTTGGAATTCACGTTTCTCTCAATGTTAAGATTCTCAAAAATAATCTTTTCTTTTTGGAGGGTTTTAGTTTCAAGGTTTAAATAAATCGGACTAGTATTGTAATATGCCTTGAAAATGTAAATTTTGTAAAAGTATATTTTTTTATTTTTATATACAGGAAAAAGTTTATGAGAAAACCAAATAGTTATGTAAAAAACACCAATAAAATCAACTCAAACTAATCACATAATAATTATTTTTATTTTATTTCTAAGAGTATCAATTAATATTGTAATGTTACACATTTGACCAAATTTTTTTTTACGTATTTTTTTACATATACGTAACACTGGTGTTACATATAGTGTATCCTAGGGCATGGCACGACCGTGCCTGAAGCATGGCGCGGCCGTGCTTCACAGCTATCCTGCACCTTTGAGTGTAATAACGTGTTTTAACGATACAACTCCACCAATTCAACTTTGAGACACATGTACTTCCATAATTACCTGCATGTTAATCGGCCCTAAGACTCATATTACATTTCTTCTTTTCCATTTCTCATCTAAATGCTCCTTTCTCACGATCTCAACCTCTCCCAAACCCCTATCTCTGATTTCTTGCCAAAGTTCTGTCAAATTGAAGCTGCCATTTGTTTTTTAGAAGATAATTGAAGATCTTTTAAGTGGAATCTTTATTAATTTATGGTTGGTTAAAGTGATAAACTTGTTAAGACTGAAAGACCCTCTATTTCTTCCTCTAATCAGATTTGTAAGCTCTTTTGTATTCAATACAGATCTTGTTCATGTTATTAGAAGTACTAGGTTAAAATCACGTGTGTTACACGGGTGAAATAAATATAATTATAATACTATATATTAAGTAATAAAATATTTATTTGTTAAAAACTCGTGTTTTATACGGGTGAATAAACCCGTGAAATACAATATAATCTGTTAACACATACACTCGTTAAAATATGTCAGGAGATTTATTAATACACATATTACTATTTTCTTTAAAAAATATTATTAATAGAATATATAGATGTATTTAATAAGAGAGAGAGATGTGTAATTAATAAAATATAGAGGTGTATTTAAAAAGAGAGAGAGTCGGAAAAAAAATTATGATAATGAATATGGAGGCGACACGTGGTATTGGAAAACTTTTATTTACACTACAACATTATCACCCTATCCCGACGATTTTTTTTGACCCTATAGCGACGACTTGTCGTCGGTATAGGCTATACCGACGACATGTCGTCAGTATAGATGTCGTCGGTATTGCCTCGTCCCAATAGGTCAAAGATGTCGTCGGTATAGTTGTCGTCGGCATAGGTATGCCGACGACAAGTCGTCGGTATAGGGTTTCATTAAAAAATTTAAAAAGAAATTATATACCGACGACATGTCGTCGGTATAGGTTCTGGACTTATACGGACGACAAGTCGTCGGAACAGACCCAACTTATCCCGACGACATGTCGTCAGTATAGGCTATTTCCAATTTTTTTAATTAAATTTGGAAAAGACCTATGCCGACGACATGTCGTCGGGATAGGTTTTTCTGTTTTTTTTTTGTTTTTTTTAAATTTACAAAATTTTCCAGAAATATTTAATTTCTAATTACAAAAACCTGCAAATCAGATAATTCAAACCATTCAAAAATTGAAATCCGAAACATATTGTTCGATACAAAAACCTGTTTGACACACAAACCAAATATTCAAACATAAAGTTGTCCGACACACAAACATAAAAATTGTTCAAACATTCAATAATAACACCGACAAAAAAGGCAAAGGCGCAACAACTTCAAGCTAATTATTGTCGCTGCTAGTTCGGCGTTCTCACATTCGACGCATTTCATCCAATTGTCGTTGCATTTCAAGCATTTGTTGATTATGCACATGACGTTCTTCATATCGTTGGGATTCGCGTTGTTGTTGATCTTGGACTTGTTTTTGAAGTTGAGTTACACGCTCATCCATTTCTTGCCAATGTGGTTGTGGAGGGGGGTACTGAACAAATCCGGTGTGGGATTACTCACCACACGACCGACACCCCCTGATATGGCCACGTCGCACGCTCCATGCATGCAAACTCATCGACAGCAGACGAGTCACCACCAGACTCAGCAGAGGATCTTGTATACTCCTCTTGGATTCGGTCCTGTATTAAACAATATAATAAACAATCACTTGACTATTTTACTAAAATTCGACAGCATAACTGCTGTAAAATGGATAACCAACCTGTTAAACTATAAGTTATAAACGACCCAAATTCACAAATTTCAATCAACCAACACTAATAACAACAAATACTAATAATAATAATAGCAAAAATATTCAACAATTTGGCTCGAGTTGGATGTTCTAAGTCTATTAAAGTGTGTTTGAGTCATTTTGACCCGTTTAAAGTTACAGTTGGATGTTCTAAGTTTATCAAAGTGTGTTTGGGTCATTTTGACCCGTTTAAATTTAAAGCTGGATATTTTAAGTCTCTTAAAGTGTGTTTGGGTTATTTTGACCCATTTAAAGTTACAGTTGGATGTTCTAAGTCTAGTAAGTCTAACAACAAAATCATTTGACTTACATTATCTGATGATGTATTCGTGTTGGCCCAACCGGTCCCTTCTTTATCATGGGTCGATTTGAACACATCAATTAGGCCGGTACCCTGTGAAAAACAAAAATAATATCACTAAGAATTAATAAGCATGTTTATATAATACTAACAATTGTATTTCATACCTCCATGTGTCGGCGCTGGGTGTATGATTTGCTGCCATGGTAACTTGGATAACGTTGTTGTGATCGGTTTTGCTTGTTCTTCTCCGAGCGGTTTTTATAGCTCGCATCTAAAAACAACTCATTAATCAAAGTCTCCCAAGTTTCTTGATCAAGATCTTCTGGTGGATTATTCATCGCCGCCTTCACATCATCGTATCCCCCATTCTCCTCGAAGTGAACTTTCAACTCTCTCTTGTGATCTTCATACGCCCTCTGACACTCGGCGGTGATTCCGAGTTCAACGCCTCACCACTTATCAGTGTTTCTCCGGGAGTCCAGATCAAAATAATCCTACAAATGGAAAGTAATTATAAATCTAATAGTTATGAAATTGTAAGTAATTATAAAACATCTATACTTACTATAAGAGTGGGATATACAGTCTGTTTCTTCTCATTTAGAACCTTAGCCCAATTTGGATAATATGGAGAAACAACTTTTTCAACCTCTAACGAGATAGCACGGATAAAATCCGAAGCGTTGGGACCCACAAACTTGTACCCCCCGCCATGAATTTCTACATCAATGGGAAGAGGCTTCCTCCCATTTTGCTCAAATTTCTTATACAATTTTAGGTTTTTGCCTTTAGATCGTCTTTTTTGGGAGCCACTACCTACATTGACACATGACATTCAAAAGTTAGGCAATTATAAAAACATCTATTAAACACTAACAAGTAACTTACCACCAGATCCAGTCGCACAACCCGAGTCGAAGTGATACGGACCCCCGTCTCCACCGTGTGATTGCGCCATTGTTGCCATTTTTCCTACAACAAAATTTATTAGTAAGCACAAATAATTATTAATTAATAAAGACAAAAAGTACATTTTTAATATACATTCAATTAGAATCATCACTAAAATAACGTGTGTCAACAACATCATCATCTTCTTCATCGTCGTCATTTATTTCATCTTCATCATCTGAATTGTATGCATCTTCTTCATCTTCTTCATCATCATTAATAAAACTTTCATCGAGATCAATCGAGGCAACATGACTTGGGTAACCACCCTCATTTAAAGCTGTACGCATAGGCAAGTAGCCTAAGTCGACAACCAAGTTACCAAAAAATGATTGAGTTTCCCGTGTAATAGATTGACTATCAACATGGGAAATTGGAGTTTGTTCACCACCTACGTGACTTGATTCACCACCTTCGCATCCGGTGTCGACAGCTAAATTATAATCATTTGATTGAGTGTCGTGCAATATATCTATCTCATTAACAACACTAGGATGATCCCAAAGCTTCCGATGGTGAACGTCCTCAACAACCCTCCATTGGCCAGTGGTTCGAGAAGGATCTCGAAGATAGAACACTTGTTTAGCCTGTGTGGCTAATATATATTGGACATCATCATACCATTCTTTGCCAACATACCAATCACGGCCAATGTCAATTATAGTAGTATTGTTTTGCTTAATTAATCTTTTACCTCTCGTGTCGAACCATTTACAACTGAATAGTACAACCGAGTAACTATCTATGTAGTTCAACTCTATGATCTCCTCTAGTTGACCATAAAATGGAGTATCGTCTTCTCCTATTGTAACCACACCACTGTTCTGAGTAGTGCGTCGGGAATCACGATTTTGTACCACAAATCTAACACCATTGACTATGCAAGCAGTGTAAGAAGATGCGTACAAGGGACCATGTGCCAATGCCCTTAATTCTTTGTTATCGGGTGTAGAAGATGAAGATGAAAATACATTTGCTTCATATTTTAACCATGAAGAAAAATCGGTTTGCATATTGCGTTCAGGAAATTTAGATTCAAATTTACTGGTAGATGGACAAAACAAAATTTAAATTAGTAGAATTAAATGAAAATATAATAATAGTTTATCACGGGTAGATGGACAAAAAAACTTACGATTTGTAGGCTTTGATTTCATCGCAGTTGTTCAACACAAACCATTGTAATGATTTGTTGGCATGTTCAGAGAGCGCCTTGATTTTCTTTTTCGATATTGGTCGACATTGTGAAGAAAACACTTGAAACCTGCCTTTTGAGAATGCCAGCATCTGGATTTCTATCTGGTCAGTTAAATTTGGTCTGCATACCGTCAAGATACATTGAGCAGAATGTTAAGGCTTCATCTGCAACATAACCCTCCGCAATTGTGCCTTCAGCTTTGGCTTTGTTTCTAACATATGCTTTGAGCTTTTTCATGTATCTTTCAAAAGGATACATCCATCTCATATACACAGGGCCACCAAGAATAGCTTCTTCAGGTAAATGAAAAATGAGATGAACCATTATGACAAAAAATGCTGGAGGATATATCATTTCCAAATTGCATAATATCTTAACCACTTCCTCATTTGCTTCATACATGTCTTTCACATCTACTGATCGTGCACAAATATTTTGAAAGAATATGCAAACGTCATTGATTGTTGTTGAAACATTTTTGTGCACACCCGATCGTACCCCTATTGGCAGCAATCGTTGCATGAGGATGTGATAATCATGAGACTTTAACCCAATTATATTTGAATCATTGAGAAGTACCTTATTTTTTAAATTCGATCCAAATCCATCAGGCAGTCTCACTCCTCGAATAAACTGACAAAAGCGTTCTCGATCACTAGATGTGAAAGAGTAAGGAGCTTGTGGTTGGTACAACTTGTTGTTTTTTCGTGTTAGCCATAGGTTATGTCGAATACCCATATTTTCCAAGTATTTACGGGCTTTGTATGTGTCTTTTGATTTATCGTTCATCAACAAAGTACCCAATAAACTCTCACACACATTTTTCTCCACGTGCATAACATCAAGATTGTGTTTTAAAAGCGGAGAAGACCAATAATCCAGCTCAAAGAAGATACTTCGTTTAGTCCAATTCAACTCTGATGTTAGGCGCTTTCTTTTTACCCCTCCATACATTGGATGTTTTCCCGGAACACGATCTGGGAGATTTTTAAGTTGTTCTAATATTTGAGCATTAGTCAATAGTCGGGGAGGATGTTTTGTCTCTTTCTTGCCATCAAACGACAGATCGTTCCTCCATTTATGCTTTCTAGGCAAGAATCTTCTGTATGCAACAAAAGCTATCTTATTCGTTATAGCGCACGAAGGTGTGTCAACGTTACACGTAGGGCATGCTTTATAACCTTGACCACTCCATCCAGACAAGCTACTACGAGCAGGATAATCGTTGATAGTCCATAACAGTGCGGCATGCATCCTAAATACAGTTTTGGTTGATGCATCTCTCACCTGGACTCCTTCAGCCCATAACATTTTCAATTCATCAACCAAAGGCCTTAAGAAAACATCAATGTCCTTACTAGGTGATTTAGGCCCGGGAATTAGCAAGGTTAACATGAAAGAAAACTCTTTCATACATAACCACGGTGGTGTATTATATGTTGTTAACACTACCGGCCACATACTGTAAGTCTGACTCATGTTACCGAACGGATTAAAACCATCGGCAGCCAAACCTAAGCAGACATTCCTTGGTTCTTTAGCAAAATCCGGATATCTCTCATCAAATTCTTGCCATGCCTTCCCATCAACCAGATGTCGCATCATACCATCCGTTGAGCGTCCAGTATTATGCCAGATCATTTCTTTTCCCGTTAATCTTGAACTATACCTTCGTCCAAGTCGTGAAGTTAAAGGAAAGTAGCGCAACACTTTATGTGGTACTTTCTTCCTCTTTGTGTTTTATCAACCCATCTACTCTCATTACAAACTAGATAGTTTTGCATTGATTCATTCTCCTTCCAAAACAGTGCACAATCATTAATGCAAGCATGGATAGACTGATATCCTAACCCAATCTTACTCAGTTTCTTCTTAGCTTCATAGTGTGACGCTGGAACGTGATTTTCTTTCGGCATTGCAATTTGTAGAAGCTCTAACAGTTGGTCAAACGAACTATTCGTCCATTTGTTGATAACTTTGATATGCATCAATTTGGCTATGAAGTTTAGGGAAGACATTTGACTACAACCGGAGTATAACTCCTTATTTAGCTCCTCAAACAACGCATCAAACTCTGGGTCTAAACCAGTTCCATCTTCATCTATATTATCCTCGTTTGTATTTTGCTCAGCCATCACATCATCTATGGCATCAAACATCTCATTATTTGTTGTTGTAGTTATTGGAGGAGTTGGTGTTGTTCTTGGGGCAAAAAGTGATGCTATCTCCGCCACACGAGGATGTTGTTCACCATGATAAATCCAATTCTGATATGATTGTAGAAACCCACGGTCATGTATGTGGCCATATATCGTGTTCAAATCCCGTCGACACGCATTACAACAACGTCTACACCGGAAAAACGCTCTACCTCGACCGTCGACATGGTTCTTGGCCGTCTCTATAAAGTTGCGAAGACCGCTTAAGAAAGCCAGAGAATTCCGATTTCCCAGTGTAACCCAGCTTTTATCAATTGCCATATCTAGTGTCATATCTATTGTGTTATAAGCATACACATATACGTGCATGTAATAAATGATATAAATGAATGTATGTGATTTGATTGGTATTATAAGGCGGTGGATCCTAACCCACTTTTTGAATATTCTATCTCATATGTATACATTTTAATGAGTTGACTATTTAAGAAAAAATCAGCAGCATTTCACCTTAACTCCCCAAGTATGCAGATAAACCGCAAACTCGAAGGAGTAAGGAGAAATATCTACCAATTTTTTCTTAAATGTCAACCCTTTAAAATATATACATATCCTAAATAAGATAGAATATTCAAAAAGCAGTCCCAAAAGGGACAATCCAAAATTTATCTCTATCAGATAAATTTCAGACGAGTATATTCTAAAGAGTTATCCTAAATAAACATACTAGTGTACACAACATGAGACGTACATAAAGGTATAAAAGTCGGGATGCGTACCTTAAAAAAATTCAATGAAACACAAATAAGATGTTATTCACACCTCTCCAACCGCAATGAGTTCCGAACTTGCAACAAAATTAAATAAAGTTACATATACATACAAAGATATATATATACATTCACAATTACATAAATACATACACAATTATATACATACAAATCATACAATTACATAATCATACATACGAACATACATACAAATATACATACATATTATATACAAACACACATAAATAAATGCCTAAATTCTAAAATTACATACACAAACACAATTACATACATAAAAATACATACATACACGTATATACATACATAGCCTTTACAAACATACATAAACAAATACCCAAATTCCCAAATTACATACATAAACACAATTCCATACATAAACATAAACATAATACAAATACATACAAACACACATACACGTATATACATACATAGCCTTTACAAACATACATAAACAAATACCCAAATTCCCAAATTACATACATAAACAAAATTCCATACATAACCACAATACAAATACATACAAACACACATACACATATATACAAACATACATATATAAATGCCCAAATTTCCAAATTTCATCTAAACATAATTTCATCATAAGATTTTAAAAATATTTATAAAATCATACATCTAAACCATATATACATACATACAAATAAACACAACAATGCCCAAATTCTAAAATTACATACACAAACACAATTACATACATAAAAATACATACACATATATGCATACATATTATATACAAACATACATATATAAATGCCCAAATTCTCAAATTTCATCTAAACCTAATTTCATCATAAAATTTCAAAAAATATTTATAAAATCATACATCTAAACCATATATACATACATACAAATAAACACAAACATATACATACAAACATACATCTAAACCTAATTTTTAGAAAAATTACTAACCAAGTTTGCAAATTAGCTTCCTCTCAGATTGAAATCTTTAAAAAATGGTTAAAGCTTCAAACACCTAACAAAAATCAAAGAAATTAAGCAAAAAAACCAAAATGTTGATTTTCTTGTTAATGTTGAACAATAGATGTTAACTCGCCTCAAAACCGAAGAGATTGGTGAAGATTGCTCCACAAAACACACCAAAAACGGGAAATCGTCAAAGAGAGAAGATGAGAGAGTTTTGGTGTTTTTTTCGTGAAAATGGGAAGCAAAAATCTGTTTCCTGATTTATTCACGCTGAGACCTATAGCGACGACATGTCGTCGGTATAGGCATTCAAGAATTTTTTTAATTTAAAAAAAAAATTTTGATCGAAGAAAAGTTATTATATTAAAAAAAAAAAATCAAAATGACCCTATACCGACGACATGTCGTCAGTATAGGTTTTCTCCAAAAATTCATCAGCTTTCCCTCCAATCTATCTCAACCCTATAGCGAAGACATGTCGTCGGTATTGGCTCGAAAGTCGACGCAATAGGACCCCTGTACCGACGACATGTCGTCGGTATAGGCTTCGTAGGGTTTTGACCAGTCAATAAAGTAAAAAATCCTATGCCGACGACATGTCGTCGGTATAGGGCATTCAAGAATTTTTTTAATTTAAAAAAAAAAATTTTGATCGAAGAAAAAATATTATATTAAAAAAAAAATCAAAATTACCCTATACCGACGACATGTCGTCGGTATAGGTTTTCCCCAAAAATTCATTGGGCGCCAGCTTTCCCTCCAATCTGCCTCAAACCTATAGCGACCACATTTCGTCGGTATAGGCTCGAAAGTCGACGCAATAGGACCCCTGTACCGACGACATGTCGTCGGTATAAGCTTCGTAGGGTTTTGACCAGTCAATAAAGTAAAAAATCTTATGCCGACGACATGTCGTCGGTATAGGGCATTCAAGAATTTTTTTAATTTAAAAAAAAAATTTTGATCGAAGAAAAATTATTATATTAAAAAAAAATCAAAATTACCCTATACCCACGACATGTCGTCGGTATAGGTTTTTCTCAAAAATTCATTGGGCGCCAGCTTTCCCTCCAATCTGCCTCAACCCTATAGCGACGACATGTCGTCGGTATAGGCTCGAAAGTCGACGCAATAGGACCCCTGTACCGACGACATGTCGTCGGTATAGGCTTCGTAGGGTTTTGACCAGTCAATAAAGTAAAAAATCCTATGCCGACGACATGTCGTCGGTATAGGGCATTCAAGAATTTTTTTAATTTAAAAAAAAAAATTTTTGATCGAAGAAAAATTATTATATTAAAAAAAAAAAAATCAAAATTACCCTATACCGACGACATGTCGTCGGTATAGGTTTTCCCAAAAATTCATTAGGCGCCAGCTTTCCCTCCAATCTGCCTCAACCCTATAGCGACGACACGTCGTCGGTATAGGGTGTCCCATTCAAAATTTTAGTTTTCACCTATAGCGACGACATGTCGTCGATATTGACGACGTCGGCACAGGGTCATTTCCTTGTAGTGTTATTATATAGTATAGATTAGACGAGTTTACAATTGAGATTTAAGCTAAATTGGGTTTAATCCTTCAATGTTAATTTTGATAGCACGCAACCTAATTAGATGTTTCAGTTGTTAAAATCATGCTATAGATGGTTGAACCAAAGATGTCAAGCTGATTAAGGATGAATTTGGATGTTAACAGTTTGATTTTTGGTATGTAGTAAATGGGCATGAAATGAGCACGACCATGCCTCAAATGTTCATAATTGACCATTAATTATTAAGCTATACCATTTGATTATCATATATTGTCACATTAGGTTATAAACCCGTGTACTACACGGGTTAAACAACAAAAATATAAAAATAACTCAATTGTAATATAATAGTAAGATTATTTAAATTACATATCGTTAGATAAAATAATCAACAATATAAAAGTTACAATAATATTTTATACATTGCCGAATACTTCTTTATATACAACACTAGTTTAGAACCTTGTGTCTACACACGGGGTGAAAAATATCAATACATAAAATTCTTAAATCTATATGTATATATTTTACATGTGTAAAAATGTATTACATATACTAAGGGTAGAAAACAAAATTTAAAATATGTAAAACTTAATATATAATCGGGTTTCAAAAAACGTTAATTACAATTTAATGTAATTTGACTTTTATTTACTATTTGATTGAAAATATAATTAGCTTTCAAAGTTTTATTATAATAATGGATAATTTAAAATAAATGTGTTTTATTAGTATAACTAGGTTAAAACCCATGTATTACATGAGTTGAATAAATACAACTTATTGTAAATCAGTAGTTTTTACGAATATTTGTATGTTGGATGTTATTGGTGAAATCGTTATTTTTTTTAAATATTTTGTAAAAGGAATGAAAGAAATGTTCAGTTTATAATTTTTTTTCCGAACAAACATATTTTCTCAATAAAAAAAGTTTTATAAAAATAATTGTTGAAATCATAATTATTTAATAGGAGAGAGATGAGTAACAAAAAAATTTTTAAAAATGGAAAGAAATTTATATAATAAATAGGAGAGAGGCGGGAAAAAAATGATGAGGGTAAACGTGAGAGTGACAAGTGTCCTACTAAAATATTTATTTATTATATAGTATAGATTATAAATTTCTTTAAAAATAAAATTATTATTAAAAGATAGATGTGTATTTAATAAGAGAGAGAGGCGAGAAAAATGATGAGAATGAATATGGAGGCGACACGTGTCATTGAAAAAAACCTTTATTTATTATATAGTATAGATTTGTTGTTTTATTAGTAACTTTCCCCTCTTTATCAATAATTAATAGCTTTAAACATTCTCTACTTTTAAGCCTACACAATGCAACATACAACTGACCATGAGTAAATAATGGATGTTTCAAATACAATCCAACCCTGGATAATTATTGTCCTTGACTTTTGTTTAGCGTAATGGCTAAACATACAACTAGTGGAAACTGTCTTCTTTTAAACTTGAAATGAATCTTTTTGTCAGAAGGTGTCAAACTAAGTCTTGGGATAAAAGAATCGAATGTTTTAAAATATTAGATTAAGTTAAAAATAGTTCCCAATTTTAAATATATAAAAAATTAATCGTCAATAACTATTTACCAATAATCATTAAGACTATGTGTAGGGGTGGCGTGGCGTGGCGTGGGGTGGGGTGGGGTGGGGGGGGGGGAGGGTGAGGAAAGCAAGTGTCTGCGTGGTGACTACGTGACACAGAAAAACTCTCACCTTCACCCTATCATTACGGATAGTCTTAAATAGCAGCAAATAATTCGTTGATATTTTATATTAGCATTATTATTATTATTATTATTATTAGTATATTAGTATTAATATAGATTATACAAGAATATAAAGTAAAAAATAATTAAAGAAAATGAATAAAATAAATTTATAATATAAAATAAATATCATCATTTAATACTTTCAAAGTTTTAAAATATTTGATTAAGATAATAGTACTTTACAATCATCATTTGCTATTACTTGAAAATGTAGTAAAAGAATTAAGTTGAAAAATACTTTTGAATTTAAATATACACAAATTGGGTCTTGAATAATGAAGCATCATTTGTTATTATTTGAAAATGTAGTAAAATAATTTATTTGTTTTATCAGAAATTATGGAGACAAATCAGTTAGGAATAGTTTGAAAATATTAGATTTTAAATGAAAATCAAAAAAATCTTTAAAGTATCGAAAGTTTGAAAATATTAGATTAAGTTAGGAATAGTTACCAGGTTTAAATAGAAAAGAAATCAATCTATAGATACTAATAAATAAAGGTTTTGGATTGTCACATGTCACTCCTCATGCCTCCTCACATTGGTTTCCCGCCTCTCTCTCCTAATAAATGCACCTATATCTTATTAAATAATAATGATATTATAAATATATTATTAAAGAAAAATAATAGTTATATTAAATAAGAATATATAATAAGAATTCAAAATATAACTAATTAAAGAAAAATACTAATCTATACTCTCTAATAAATAAAGATTTTTTATAAAATGGTTTTCCCACCTAAAGTTTAATTATAATTTAAGATTTTAAACCTCTCACAAATAATAAATGCTTAACAAATATAATTGTTAAAATTATTTAATATCATTTGACTAGAACTTAAAAACCGTTTGGTTTGAAAATTTTGAACTTTGTATTATTTAAATTATAACAAAATCAATAAATTAACTCTCGTAAATGTACTATAATTAGAGAATTAAATTGACAATTTTTAAAAAAAATTAACAACTTATATTTGTTAAGCAAATAACAATTAATCAAAATCAACTTTCTAGAATCTAAAAAATTTATCTTATGGAATTTGGTTTTGTGAATGTAATTGTAATTTTTTTTTTATTATGTAAAGTAATTCTTATTTAGACACTTATAAATATTATATGCTTCTTTTCATTAACCGTATAATACACGAGAACTAACCTAGTAGTCAATAAAAGAAAGTTGGAATTCTAAAACACTGACACGTGACAAATGGGTGGTAAGAAAGTGTCATGTGGCAAAGTAATTGTTCCTTTATTATAATAGGAAAATATTAGACTATTTGTAATTGAATTACTAAAAAGTGATTCACGACTCATTACATTATTGTCACATCATTAAACAGAATCATTACTGTAGTGGTTTCATTGTCAGCATTAAATTTTTAATCATTAACTAATCATTACTTATATAATTAATTTTATATAAAAAAAATAATAGAACATAAAATGAAACATTAATTTAATAAAAATAATAATAATAGAACATAAAATAATGCATTAATTTCACGATCTTTCCCCGTCAAATGGTAGATATTTTTTCCTGATTTCTTCTTTCTGTTTTCCCCGAGTTCACGATATATCCCCTTCAAATGGTTGATATTCATCGCGAGAAATTTCATATCTAGGCTTTTTTTTGTTTTTCTTCTTTAATCCCAAGTATTTTATCAAGTTTCGAGTCTAATTTATCATACCGGTTATCCAAGGCGTTTGAAGATGTTGCCCCTTTCCCTTTGCTATTTCTCTCACGCGGACGAACCGGTTCAACCGGTATATCAATCTCGACATCAATGTCATTTAGATTAAGTTTGGACCATCTATTTGATGCAAACTGAGACGAAGAATATTCACCAGACGATGACGTTTTTGACCGTTTAGACGATTGCCCCATCAACGGGACTTGCGTCCAGTTTGAACATTTTCTCAAAAGCTGCTACGGTTTCTTGGACGTAAACGCATCAGTCGGTTTTATACTCTTGACATGCTTCTAGAAAAACATCGTGGTCACTACTCACTTGCACCACTACGATGGTTGCTATAGTGTTTATTGTAGAAAACGTTAAACTTAGAAACCTTATGACGAAGGTCCCTCCATTTGGATGATATTTTGTCAGGGTTACGGTATTCACCCCGACCCATTGCAATGTGAAATTTCTCACGAACACGTTTCAAAAAATCTTGAGAAGTTTGATTATTCCCTATAACGAATAAATTGTATATACGTTACTAAAAAATTTAAAATAAATTTTAGAGATAAAAATAAATTACATTGATAAAATTTACTAATTCTCGGGTCCTCGGATACGTCGACCCAAGTTTGTACCAAAACTACTTCTTTGTCTACAGTCCATCTTTCATGCCTACATGGGGTTGAATTGGAATTTAATGTTGTTGGTTGTTTTTTATGTGATCTTTTCGTTTTTGTGGTTTGTGTTTCTGAGACGGTTTCAGGAGTGGGTTGTGTTTCGGGTAAGGTTTCGGGAGTGGGTTGTGTGGGTGTGGGGGGGGGGGTTGGTTTTGGTTCCAAAAACCAAATGTGTATTGTGGGTCGGGTATGGTTTTAGAAGTGGGTTGTATGGCTGTGAGAGGGGTTTGGTTGTGGTTCCAAAAACCAAATGTGTATTGAGGGTCGGGTGCTTGAGGATGATAAACGTTGTTGTTAAAATTGGGATTGAAGAGGTTGCTTGGTTCGTTACATTAGTTGTCATTGGTTAGCGAAAAAGGGGTTGTATGGGTTCCATGGATTCATGGTTGGAGGTTGAGAGAAACTTGTATGTTGTTTGAGAGAGATATGTATGTAGTTTGAGAGTAAAATGGTTGTGGTTTTAAGGTTTAATGTATTAAGTATTTATAGATTTTTTATAAAAATAGTCCACCAAATAGTTTTTGAACCGTTGAAGCCCCACCGTGATTAGAATCACCATGCCCACCTCACACCATTGATAACGCCCCAGAGGGACGGTGTACTACGCTCATTCACAGGCCACGTACCCACGCGCTCTGCTCCTAAAGAAAAAAAAGCCCCCATCACACATAGTTTTAGTGTAAGTAAGCACGTAAGACATTAAAGTGATTATCATGCTATATTATGTGATTATTCTCAAACAATTATATAAATTTTTTCAAATGGGTGACAAGGTATGTTCATCCCTTTCCAAAATGGAGATGCAGATCGTTTAAAAGGATGAAGATGGGGATTGAGTAATTAGGTTTTGAAAGGGGGGAGGGAATATGGATTTAAAAACTTTAAAAATGTAGAAAATAAAAAAAGACATAAAAAGACATAAATACCCCTTACTTAAGGTTATAATATGGATGAAGTTAAGTAGTTAAATGAAAATGACAAGAATTTTAAATCACAGGATACAAAAATAAAAGGTTTTCGAATGAAAATGACAAGTCACCAAAACACATGAATAAAAATGGCTATTAACTCCAAAAGAAACTATAGCCATGAAGGTCAAATTAAAAAGAAAACAGTACTGATTTTTATATTATTATTTGATTTAAAATTGAATTATCTTTTGTAAAAGTAGTTTTAAAATAGGGAAAATGACCAAAATGAACATTTGACCAACCTATCTTTTTAAAATGGACATTGACTTTTAGCCTATTAAAACATGGTCATTAAAAACAATAGACGGCTAGGCTTAGCCAGCTAAAATTTTCGTGCCCGAATGGAATTTGTCAGACGCTACACCAATCAGACACTGACACGTGGCATCACGTAATTTTATGTCGGCTATAGCCGTCTATTTAGACGGCTTAGCCGGCGTTTTT
Organism: Smallanthus sonchifolius; assembly: GCA_023525975.1. Lineage (NCBI taxonomy): Eukaryota > Viridiplantae > Streptophyta > Magnoliopsida > Asterales > Asteraceae > Smallanthus > Smallanthus sonchifolius. The sequence continues at coordinate 82,751,223 of CM042032.1, read as the reverse complement.
TTTGGCTTGGCTCGATTGTAGCCGGCTAGGCTCCTTTTACCAGGTTCTGACCCTATATTTTAACCTATTACCGGCTATATACGACTACTTAGCCGTCTTCAGTTTATATATATATATATATATATATATATATATATATATATATATATATATATATATATATATATATATATATAAAGAAGCATTTGGGTAAAGAAAATGCGTTTGAAAATGGAAAACGAGCACAAGATTCTTCCGGAATACTTTATATATATATATATATAGGGGGATGATCAAATAAGAAGTTGTTTTCGGCTAAGAACTCTAAGAAGTGACAAAAACATTAAAAACGATATCAACCGAACTCGGATTGAGCTCATTCCAGCGGGGTTGGAACCGTATCGTCGAACTCTACCATCTTAGCTTTTAGGGTTTAGATCTTAGCGTTGAATTTTAGGATTTTAGCCTTAGGGTTTAGGTTTTTTTTTGGGGGGTGGGGGTTTTTGGGGGTGGGTGGGGTGGGTTTAGGTTTTTCGGGGGGGTGGGGTGGGGGGGTTTAGGTTTTTGGGGGGTGGGGGGTGGTGGTTTTAGGCTTTTCGGGGTGGGGTTAGAGGGGGGGTTTAGGTTTTTGGGGGTGCGGGTGGAGGGGGGTTTGGGTTTTTGGGTCCGGATTAGAGTTCGATGAGACGGTTCCAACGCCGCTTGAATGAGCTCAATCGGAGTTCGTTTGACTCACTTCTTAGCGTTTCTTAGCGAAAAACCACTTCTTAGCGGAACCTTCCCCTATATATATATATATATATATAAAAGGATTCCAACCACCGTCGTTATTTTTATGATTATGTTGAAGACTGGGCTGCTATTAATGAACTCAAAAATGACGACGGTGGTTGGAGTCCTACTTTATATATATATATATATATATATATATATATATATATATATATATATATATATATATATATATAAAGTATTCCGGAGGAGTCTTGGGCTCGTTTTCCATTTTCAAACGCATTTTCTTTACCTAAATGTGAAACACCCTACTTATCTCTTATTTTATCAGAGTATTTTATTGCGAGAACGGTCCGAGTTTGACAAAAACCTTGCCATTAAATGGCTAAGGTAACTTTTTCATTTATAATATCATTGTTTTACAAATTATAATGTAATTACATCATATTACATAGGGATCTCTAACTCCGACTGCTCCGTCCTCAGTAAGCTTCATTCCACGTGCTTCTTTACTACAGTGTTTGGAAAACATTTTTGAATTAGCTTACGCTAAGTAAGTACACTGCATCGTTCATTTTATTATGAACCCTTTAGGTTCCTATTATTGTTCAAGTTTTCCAGGCTCTCGGCGCCCCCGTGACCATCTCCGGACGTACCTCTGGTTCGAGTATTGCTAAGGTTCTTATACTCGTCAGTATAGACCCCTTGCATTTGTCACGAAGACTCATTCAATCCTTAGCCCCGTAGGCTTGGAATCTTTTCCTCCTCAGCCCCGTAGGCTTGGAGTTCCTCTTTCCTCAGCCACGTAGGCTTAGAAATCCTTTACTTTTCTTCTTTATTTATTCAGAGCCACCTTACAGGCAGAGTATCTCATTTCATTTGGGACCTTAAGTATCTTTGACTCATAGCCTCCCAAATGTATCAAGCATTTATTTTCATTTTACGTATATGCTTGATTTATTCCCCAACCAGTCCTTACCATAAAACTTTGTAATGGTTTATCCATGATGCATTAAAAGGGTTTATATATAGGAAGTACCAGCGGCGTATCCACCACCCCTTTAACTCTTCGTGAGTACTCCGTTATTCCATTTTAAGGTTTAGACTCATTCCATCATACTCATTCATATTTGCATATATCATCATGCATGCACGTATTCATCATGCATTTCACGTATTCATATTGATCATGTATTTCTATTCCTTATGAATGGTATACTTTCATCATATATTCATATTCGTCATATATTGTAAGCTGGGGTGATTTTACTTCCAGAGCAGTACCTCTAACAGAGATGTTCCCAGGAAAGAGTGACGGGTCTAGAAGAGATTTATACACCACTCTTTCCTTAGACAGAACATTCCGTTTGTCAGATAACTACATATCGGTTGGATGTTCTCCTGTACGTTCACTATATTTAATTATTATCTATTAGTCTATACCTCTAAACATTCATAATGGTTTCACCACAAAGTACCAAGAGGTTTATATATAGGAAGTACCAGCGGCGTATCCACCACCCCTTGGATACGTCGTGACTACTCCATTATTCTCGTTTAGTGTTTAGACTAATTTGTCATTACCCCGTACCCTCATCATATCACATATCACATAACTCATATCATTTAAGTACGTATTTCACATAATCGTGTCTAGGGCACGGGTCCAATGTACTTACATTATCCCCGGGTAATTCCTAAGTTCGTTCTTCGTTTTAAACGCTTCTTCGAACTCGAACCGCACTCGTAGCGTACCGTACTTGCACTCAAACGCGCCGCAATAGCTCCTTAACCCTTCTTCAGAGAGTGTGTGTATGTATGGTGTTTGTGTGTGATGATTCTCCATTTGAACGGCCTTAAGAATCTATTTATAGGCTGAATTGGGACCCATATCGAACCGACATGTCATGCCAAGTCGGTCCGACTCCGGCTAAAGTCGGTGACACGCGTCAAAACCTCTTTTTTTGCTTCTACAGCACATATCGGACCGACGTGTAATTCATACAAGCACGCAACTTATCTTCAAGAGTTGGTATTGTCCTCTCACTTTGTCCATCAGTTTGAGGGTGATATGTTGTGCTAATCAATAATCTAGTTCCCATCTCTTCATGAAACTTTTTCCAAAAACGTGAAGTGAAACGATTATCTCGATCAGAGACAATCGAGACTGGCACTCCATGTCTGGAAACAATCTCCTTGATGAACAAATCGGCTAACTTTTCTGAAGAGTATGTCTCACGTATTGCTAGAAAATGAGCACTCTTAGTTAGTCAATCTACAACCACCCAAATGGTATCATAACCCCTAGCCGTCTTTGGTAGCTTGGTTATGAAGTCCATAGTGAGATGTTCCCACTTCCATTATGAGATTTCTAATGGTTGTAATCTTCAGTATGGCTAATGATGTTCTGATTTAACTTGTAGGCAAGTTAAGCATTTAGTTACATATTTCATGATATTAAACTTCATTCCGGGCCACCAATAATCCTTGTGCCGTTCTTGGTACATTTTTGTAGTACCCGGATGAATAAAATATCGTGATTTATGAGCTTCATCGAGAATCTTAACTCTAAACTCACCTGATCGTGGTATCCACATACGACCAAATCGAGTCTTGACTTTATACGCTGTAGAAACAAAGACTGATGGCTACAAAATTCTTTAAGTACAAATGCAGCTGATCTCAGAGTTTGCTGCTGACCAACAAACTGCTGCGGACAAGCTTATCTGCTGCGGATACTTGTTCTCCTGCTGAAGAACAAATCTGCTGCAGATAGCCTTATCTGCTGAAGACCAATGTTGCAGCTGATAGGCTTATCAGCAACATCATTCTCATTCTTGCTGCTGATAGCTATGTTCCTTGAAGACAAATCGTTGCAGCTGACTATCCATGCCAAGCGTCACTGAAAACTTTCTGCAAAAGCAACTGACACACTCAAAGCAGAAGGAACCTCAATGGCACAACCAATGAAACTCAGCAATGCTCTTCTCCAGACATGCAAGCAATGATGCATAAAGAAGACGCTTCAATAAAGTTAGCTAGTTTAGCTTTAACGTGTATTATTAGCTTTTGTATAAACGATCAAGGGTCTGTGTTCGATCTGATCCTTAGAATCAAGGGTCTGTCTTGATTCTAAGTTAGTATAAATACTGTGTAAACACTTCATTGTAAGTGTGCTTTTGAATTAGAGTTTTCACTTGTAATCGTTTATTCTCAAAGCTTAATACAACAGTGTTCTGATCAGTATTCTTTCTGTTTACTCGATTGTAATTGTGTAGTTGTTATTGTTTCCTCCAATCTCAACTAAGAACAGAACCATCTTGTAATTTCATGATCCTACAATTGGTATCAGAGATTTGGCTCAGATTAAACAAACTAACACTTGTTTAATCATTTCTGGTTCTATTTTAAACTCTCTCTCTTTCATTAAGTCACCAAGAACAAAAATGGCACAAAGCAATGGTTTTGAAGACATCGGCAGCATCAACCGACCACCAAGATTGGTGTCTGGAGAAGACTACGACATGTGGAAAAATCGCAGGGAAAGTTTTTTCTGCTATCAGGAGTACGGAATGTGGAAATCCATTAGGGATGGACCCTACATTCCCATGGTGGCATCTGCTGACTCTGGAGGACCATCAGTTCCAAAGGATCCCTCCAAGTACTCGGATGAAGATATAAAAAAGATGGAGGTGGACTTCTAGGAGCTATCCAAATGTGCCTTCCAAATGAAGTTTTTCATAACTTTAGAAGTCACAAAACCGCCAAAGAGCTCTGGGAGGCTCTTGAGAAGATGTTTGCTGGCTCAGAAGAAGTCAAAGAAAACAGAAGGGACATCCTGAAGCAGCAGTACGAAAACTTCGTATGGAAGGAAGGTGAGTCCCTAACTGTTTTATATAATAGATTTACTTATCTTGTAGGTGAGCTGCAGTGCTCAAAGGTGAAACTGGAGAATGAGGATATTCTCAAAAAGTTCATCAGGTCTTTACCTAGCTGCTGGACACTCTACACGGTGTCCATTAGAAGAACTGAGAATCTGAAGACTCTCCAAATGATTGAGCTCTTCGGTATGCTGAAGACTTATGAGCTAGAGATGATTCAGGCAAAAGAACAAAGCTCAAGCTACCAAACAGCTTCAACATCCACCACCACCTCTTCTGCTTTTCACTCTGAGTACTCAGGTCCTAGTACTAGCAACTACTATCCTCCCATAGTCACACATCCTCAAACTCCTACCTCTAAAACAAACACATCACCATTTCTTCTTGAAGCTCCTTCTCAATCCTCATCCACTGCTGCTTTTGTTTCTGAAAACTCAAGCAACATGTACTTTATCAAGGAGGATCTTGAGTGCTTCCATCCAGATGATCTAGAAGAAATGGATATACAGCACTCGTATGACATGCTCTCTATAAGAGCAAAAAGGTTCTACTCTAGAACCGAAAGACCCATTCCAAGCAACAGCTCCAACACCAGAGTTGGCTTGGATAAAAGCAAATTGTTACAACTGTAACCAACTGGGTCATTTTGCTAGAGAATGCAAGGCACCTAGGGCAAACCTAGCAGCTCACCAAGCCCAACCAAGACATCAACAGCAACAAGCTACTCCTCCAGCTCAAACTGCAGTTGGAACATCTGATTTGACTGGAGCTTCCAGTATGAAGATCTGCCTACTAACAACCAAGCTCTTATGGCAGACACAACTGAGATACCGCCTCAGGTATATGAACATCTATGTTCCCAAGCCTGTATTGATAAGGTTTTAGGCTACAGAAAGCATAATCAAAACCTAATAGATCAAAATGAAGAGTTTCATCAAATGAAATCTGAATTCAAAAAGGTTGAAGACAGTTACAAAGAAAAAATTAACTGCCTAAAGAAAGAGATTTCATCATTAAAACATGAACAAACCAATCTTGAAACTCATATTGATGATCTTCTTGTCAAATTAAAAGCTACCAGAGCAGAATTAGCAGAGCAGAAAGTTCACATTGACAAATATGAATTTGCATCCAAAAAGCTGCAAAGACTTCTGGATGCTCAAATTCATGATAAGGTAAAAACTGGTGTGGGGTATCATGCTGAACAATATCAAGCCGTTGCACCTCCTGCTGACTACGTTGCCATCCATGAACCAAGCTTCAATCTGGCAAATCTTGATATGGCCAACAGAAATCTTGATCCTTCTAAGGATGAACCATTGGTACAAGAATGCACTACCTCATCAGAGTCTGATTCAACTTACTCAGACTCCACTAAAACAAGTGAAGCTTCATCTCCTCCTGCCCCTCAAGTCACTCTGACTAAAGATGAAGTCCATTTAGCACAAGTACCTGCCATTTCAGTACCAGTTCCTACACCATTCAAACAAATCAAAATTAGCTATCCTCCAGAAGGTAGGAAGCTAAATACTGAAAAGGGCCAGTCCTCATCTTCAGTTCAGCCAAGGAAGGTGTTTGACATATGTCATGCGCCTAGAGAAAGGGTTCCATATGTTCAAAAAACATTGGAAGAAGCTACTTTTGAGCACAACAAAGCTCACCCTTGGGATTTCAAAGACCTTTTCAAAAGAAAGGATTATGTGTATCTTTCAAGGGATAATGCCAGCACCTGCTTCTACTACATTCAGCAGCAAAGAAACCTCAAGCAACATGCTTTTGAGAAGACAAAGAAGAACAAACAGGTAAGAGGTTTTGAAGCTAAGACAACTCAATTCAGAAAATCTCTTTCTCCACTAAGGGAACAATTGTCAAAACCTCAACAATCTTGCATCATCTGTGGAGAATCAGACCACTTTGCTGCAAATTGTAAGTCAAATCCTTTCAATCAGATTCTTCTTCCAACCTCAGTTATACAAAAGCCTATCGGCAAGATGAAGAAGGATAAGCATACATCTGTTTCTAAGCCACCAGCAGCCAAAATAACTGCTGCTGATCGAGTAAAGCCCAAGCAACCAAAAGGAAGGCCTTCAGCAGCAACAAAGTCTGCAGCTGCTCAAGTAAAATCATCAGCAGCAACAAAATCTGTTGCTGATAAGCCAAAATCCTCAGATACAACATCTACTGCTGAAAAGACAAAGAGAGCTGGAAAACCACCAACTCAACAATGGAAGGTAAAGAAACCACCAAGCATCATCATCGGTTCAGTTGAGTGCATCTATCATTTGGTGTAAATATGTCTGTCTTATGTTGTAAATAAAAGTTATAACTCAGCAGCATCCTTTTGGCTGCTGACAGGTCTAATTTTCAGCAGCAAAGAATTTGCCCCTGACCGCTTTAACTTATCAGAAGGAACAAGTTTCCTACATATAGTTTTAAGGATGTCAGCAGCAACATCCTTGCTGCAGATCATTGCATCTATCAGCAGCAATTAAGTCTGCTGCTAACAAACTTAACCTTTCGCAGCAACCAAAGTTGCAGCGGACATGCTTATTCATCCACGACAACCAAGTTTACTGCTGATGGATAAATTTAAGTCCAAATTAACTTTTCCCCGCTGTAAAAGAAATTAACGTCAGTCTTTACCATGACTGTCTTAGTGTATTACAGCTGTAACAATGAAAAGTAAATAAGGTTGTACTATACAAGTCATTTTGCTTTTTCTCTCATCTGCCGTTATAAGACCAAATCAAATTTTCTTTACCACCTCTTCACATTCAATTCAACCCTAACCAACTATCACTTTCACCCTAAGTCCCCACGACATTCAAAGCTCTCCATATTCTCCATACTCTCAAGTCTCCACCATATTCAAACCATATTCAAATCATCCCTCCAGAATCAAACGGCTATGGCAGATATCGACAACCCAGATGACAAGTTTTCCACATACCATAACCTAACAGCATACCTTACCAAAGGAAAGAAATCCGATGGTTTTGGCGATATGATCGATTTCTTATGTCGATCAAAGATCTACTTTGCCCTCACCACCAACACTACCATATATATCCCTCATATGGAGGATTTCTGGAGTACCGCCGTCTACTCAACCGAACAGGGGATTCCCCAAATCAAAGCCAAAGTAGACGGCAAGAATATCACCATCTTGGAAGCTACACTAAGAAAATATCTTAAGCTTCAAGATGAGGGAGCAGCCATCTCATACTCGAAGGACGAATACATGAGGACCTTTGTCTCCATTGGATACATTGGAAATCAAACCGAGTATACGATCGAGAAGGCGCTGATGGGCCCTCCATGGAAGTATCTCTGCCACACTCTTCTACAATGCATATCTCAGAAAAGGAGTGGATGGCATCAGGTGAGCTCTGCACTGGCCTCCGCCTTCCATGGTATGGTCACTAACCAAGGCTTCAACTTTGCATATCTCATTTTTTAGGGTTTGTGATATTACCTTCAAGAGGGTGCAAAGCAGCAATTTTTCATGTACCCAAGATTCATGCAGGAAGTTTTCAATCAAGAACTAAAAGAACTTTCAAAACCTGCAAGAATCTACATCATGTTGGGTCATAAAAATAACATTTTTCAAAGCATGAGGACTATTTCCAAAAAGTTCTCAGTGGTCAACGTTCCATTGTTATCTACAATGCTGAACGTACAAAGTACCCCGGGTGATAGTTTAGCAATCCCAGCTGATACTGATCCCACACCCTCCACCTCACATCCTGAACAACAGTCTGCATCCACCATTCGAACCCCTGTGTATACTACTGAGGATGTACAGGCACAAAAATTACTTACACCTCTTTTGGATGTTATTGTTCAACCGAAACACAGGGCCCCAGTTGCAACAACATATACTAGAAAAAGGGGCAAGAGAACTCCTTCTTCTCTTGCCTCCAAGGCCCAAACCCAACCTAACAACCCTCAATCAGAATCACAACATTCTGGTGAGAAAATCATAAGGGAAAGCCACATTATTAGGGAGACTCCTTCGGATGCCCCTCTATTAGGATCAGGATCACTTCCCGGATCCGTAGAACAGCCCCCTGAGCCCTTCCTTTCTCTTCTGAACTTAAGTGTTGAGGAACCTGATCAAGATGATGTACCTTCTCCAACTACCACTATCTCGGAGGTACTGATTGAACTTGCTTCCAACACACCCAACCCAAGTTCATCTACCCTGAAGGTCCACTCTAGGAGTTATGAAAGAGTGGATGTGGAAGAGGCTGTCACTACTGCTGGTCCATCAAATGACCAGGAGGACAGTGACAACATTGTTAAGACCTCAACCACGGCAACTCATAGTGAGGATGTTTCCTTGTAAACTCCCTTCATTGAGAGGAATCCCAGGTGCCAAGAAACCATGGGGGATGGGGATGAAGAGGCTAGGCCTAAGGCCCCATCTGGGTCCAAGGATTCCACAACTGTGCATGAGGACAGACTGAAACTTCATAACTTGGAATTGACGGCTAGGGTGGCTATGCTAGAGGCTGAAGTGTCCAAACTAAGACACCAAGTCTCTATGCATGAAGCCCATCAATGCCCAACTTTAACCACTCCCTTTCTTGTATCAGTAGGCACCCAAACTGATGCTTATTCGTCCACCGATGCACCCAAAAAGGGGGAGATGGTCCCAATGAAGGATATAAGGTTGAAAGGATAGTCAGAAACATGCAAAAGCTTCAGCAACAAAGACAGTAAGAGAATTTGGTAGCATCAGTCTAGGGGGAGTTGATCGATGTCGAAGGGACCGGTCAAAGATAAAGAAATAGAGTGTCCTAATCACCTTAAACTAGTTAGGGTAAGAAGGGTGTCGAACCACGAAGAGTTTGTGGTCGGTGCTCAACTTCAATTAACAATGCAAATTATGAAGTTACAACGGGTCTTTCTGACCAAACACAATCAATGATTTAAGTGAAAACTTTATAAACTCGACAAACAAATCAAGTACCAAACAAAACGGTTTAAGTTGTAAACAATAATTAAAAGGGTATCACACCCGGGTTTCAAGTTCACAAGTAATTAGGAATTATCACACCAACATTTGAGTTCAAACAATCGAATGGTTATTCAAATCTAATTGACCAAATCTAACCAAGAGCATCAACATTCATACATCATCGGCAAATAGTGTAAGACAATATTCACGAATGAAATCGAGACAAATGTATGCAATATAGAATTAGATTAATCAATAGATTCAACATAAATCAAAGTTCATAGCAATTATCATCTAACGGAGTCAATGGTGCAAGAATTTATCGACTCCTGTGAGTTCATAACCATACTAAACACAAAGATTCAAGTATTTCAAATCAAACGATTACAAGAATTGTTTCTCAAAGCTAGCACATGATAAAACCCTAAAAACTTACAAACAATCCACCCGGGAATGATTACCGGTGGATTAGCCGCTCATGGTTGTGGAATGCATCTTCGATTCTTTAATATTTCGAGTATCAATCTTCACTTGCATGTTAGAATCGTGTTCCTTAGCCTCCTAGAATGACCAAAATCGCCCAAGAACTGTGGTGTAAAAGATGGATCTCGAATTTGGGGAAGAAACCCCAAATAAACCTCAAAATCGGCTGTTTCCCCGAAGTTCCGCGTCTGAAACGTACCCAGCGTAAGCTTACGCTGGGGTGGCGTAGGCTTATGCTGGGGGCATGAAGGCTGCTGTGAAGAAAACACTCAGGCGTAGGCCTACGCTGATGGGGCGTAAGCTTACGCCGGTGGCGTAGGCTTACGCCAGTTGGCGTAGGCTTACGCTGGATCTGTATTTTGCCCCGTTTTCTCCGTGTCTCTTCCGACTCTTTCATCTCTCGTCTAATATCTTCCAAACTCATACTTTAAGCGTCCAACACCTGCACATGCACAGCTACACAAAACGTTTGTATTCCACATATTAATTTGCATAAATATAACATATTGCACCTTTTAATACATGAAACTTTGGCCACTTATCATATCCCCACACTTGAGTTTTGCTTGCCCTCAAGCAAAGTCATTTGCTTTTAAATTCACATTACAAATATTTTAAATAATTGTTTTCACTAAACATAAGTTAAGGTCCAAGGTCATGCAAAATTCATAAAAATTATACTCTCAACAGCTTTACAATCCAACAAACCAACAATGAATTTTTAAACAAAAGAAAATATTGGAACGCGCTTAACTCATATCTAGCTATGGTTTTGCATGCACACACCCCTCACAATCAGTCACTCCACTCGGCTTCATATATGGACTAGCGATGATGTGCTAGTATTTTTCACGCAAAACCAAACAATGAATCACATTATCATAGGCTTGCATATTGATCACATCTCCACCTACTAACACAACTAAAACGCACAAATCAAGAGGTCTTTTAAGGGTTGTAGTGTAGGCTAGGGTTACGGGTATGGATAAGGATTTTTGAAGTGGCTAAAGGTGAGTGGAATTCAACTAATGAAGTTACAAGTCAACTCTTAAACTTTCAAAATTCTACCATGGGTATAAATGACCCATCAACCCTAAAGTTCTTATTTTCTTCAAACTATCAAATGAAACTTGAGTTAAACTGACCCAATAACATCTTTTATTGTAGCTCAACTAATATTCAAAACCTTTGGGCACATGTTGACCCAATACTATTTTTGTATTTCTTTTTCATTCATTTTTTTCAATTTTTTTTATGCAACTGCAACTGCAACAACCTAAGTTAATTGAATTCCAACTCACGGGTTTAAAAAGAAAAGGCTAAAAGGTGAATGGGTTAATGTTGTGGGTTTTGTCAAAAGAAAAGGTATAGGCTCAGAATGGGTATCTAGTGGATATTAACGGGTAAGGGTATAAAAATGGCTAAAAATAAAAAGGTTTCTCCTAATGCCTTTATCATTTTTGCACAATCAATTGGTTCAAGGTTTCAACATGTATTGACAATATGCAAGTTCTAAAATATGAAACAAAGTGGCTAAACACTCAAATAAGAAAATATAAATCAATTTGGCTCAAAGTCGCACAGAAACGGTGGAAAATAGGTTACCGACATGTGCATGCAAACCATCACCTTCAACTTTGTTACTCCCGAATTTAACATTTCCAATTTTTTTTTTAACATTTGTTGGAAAAACTTAATCGAGTAACTTAATGAATTAACCATGACCAAAGACCTCTACCAAACACTTTGTAAAACAATTTTCAAAAAATTTGTATGGTTTGTTTCCAAGATTTTCCACATCCCCACACTTGAACCTTACATTGTCCCAATGTAAATAGTTATGAAATGTAAAAGTGCGGTTAGTGGGTGCAAAAATAACCAATACCCAATAACTCCCAATATCCAACTCAAAGATTCCCATAACCATAAGCACTAACCCAATCACAATCAACCAAGTTTCAAACATAAACACACCAAAACAAACAAAAACAAATTCATTCAATCAAAGCAACATAAATATGAGAAAGAGTACGTGGACCTGATTAGAGGTGATCATAGAGTGCTTGAACCATCACCAAAAATGGACTCGTAAGTCTTCCATGAGTCTTCCCCACACTTGAGTGTTTCTATGGTGACGAAAACTAAAACACACAAAACAAAACAAAGCAAAGACAAAATAAAAGCAATCACAAGCCGGGTTGCCTCCCGGTTAGCGCTAAGTTTATTGTCCTCAGCCCGACATTACCTCCTTATGGAGGTTGAAACACAAAATTGCTTCCACAGCTCCCTCACCACTTCGGTTCTTATCACTCCAACTCCAAGATTCATCTCTCGTAAATTTCACATCACACAAATCTACTTTCTCGTTCGGATGTTGGACATGGTCGGGTGGTTTCTTTTCATCTTTCAACCTCTCAGTTTTCTTCTCGATTGCCTTCGGCTCGTCTTTCACATTAAACCTGTCAAACATAATACCTTTCTTTTTGGTGTCACCCTCATTTGCTTTGGCGCGAGGATGACCCACGTTAGTAGTGACTGCTTTTGAACACTTATTTTCAACCGAATATGTAAATGAATTTGAAAAAATATTAATGTTCAACTTACGCTTCCCAAAGGTCATGTCAACAGTGCCGGTTCGGCAATTGATTTGTGCATTTGCGGTTGCCAAAAAACGGTCTTCCCAAAATCACTCGTGGCTCCTCCTTAGCAAGTGGTGCATAATTAAGCACTAAGAAATCTCCAGGATAGTAGAATTCTCCAATCTTTACAGCCACTCCCACTAATTTCCCCCGAGGACGTGTGCATGTAGCATTTTCTAACACCAACGTGGTGTTGTATTCTTCTAATGGACCAAAATTGTATTGGTCATACACGCTCCCTGGTAGAATACTCACCCCCGCTCCATAATCTAGCAGTGCCAACTTAGTTTTGAATTCCCCAATTTGAATAGGAACTAAGGGTTCTCCACACTTAATTTCCTCCTCTTCTCCTTCTTCACCTTCTTCATTACCATGAGCCACATCAATTGCACTAACATGATGTTGTGGCTTCAATGTGTTGTCAATTGGCAGTTTACCTTCATTTTGTTTTAGCAAAGATATTTCTTCGGCCATTTGCCCCACTTGTCTTTCCAACGCCACAAAAGACTTGTCTCTCATTTCATTCTCCCTTTTTGACTCTTTCATCATCTCCAACAGTGCATCCAGTTTTGAATTAACCGCGTCATCACCCCCCGATGATCCACCTTGTTGTTGATGATCTTGATTGTAATTCCTTGGGGGGTAATTTGTGTTCCGGTTATTGTTATATGAACTCCTTTGGTAACCGCCCGAATTGTAGTTCCCTTGTTGACGAGATTGGTATGACGAAGTACCTTGATTTGAACCTTGGAAATTTGGGTTCAATTGATTTGATGCATCCCCGTGGTGATAGGAGTTTGAGTTTGTATCATATGGTTTCCTATCACCAAAAACTTGGTTCACTTCTTCTTGTCTACCATCTTGCAATGGGCAACTTATGGCCTTGTGTCCCAAATCCCCACAACTCTCACAAACATCAAAACGGGTTTTCACTCCCGCTACTTCCTTTTTCTCTCCTCTTTTCAAATTGGTCAATTCTTTCTCCATAGAGGCTAACCTCTCCTTCGTCTCATAGTCCGGGGCAGATTTTGAAATTGGGTGTTTGGCTCTTCGGCTAGCCGATGCCTCGGATTTTGAACTTTGGCTCATTCTTTCTAAGAAATCCCAATCATCTTCTTCGGGATTAGACAACAATGTCCCATTACTGGTGGACTTCAAGTACTTCCTCTCCTCTTGAGTCAAACCATCAACAAAACACTTTACTAGTTCCCACAACTCAATTTGATGGTGGGGGCATTTCCTCAACAACTCCTTGAAACGGGTAAAAGCTTCATGTAAAGGTTCACCTGTTTGTTGTTGAAAAGTCCGAATCTCAATTCGGGAGTCATCTGTCTTCGCAACCGAGTAATATTCGTCCAAGAAAACTTGTTGCATTTCATCCCATGTGTAGATGCTATTAGCCGGCAATGTGATGAACCATTGCTTTGCTCGATCTTTGAGGGAAAACTGAAAAAGTCGGAGTTTGACCTCATTTTGGTCAAAGTTTTCATCCCCAATTGTGCTACAGATGGCAGCAAACTCGGCTAAATGGGTGTATGGTTCTTCGGTGACCATACCATGAAAATGTGGGAGAACGTTGATGTAATTTGGCCTTGACTTGAATCGCCTCATTCCGGGAATTGGTGGAACAATTGGAGAAACATTCTCCGAAATAGCCGGTCGAAAGCGACCGTTAACTCCACCCATAGGGGCTACCGGTTGTCTTCGGTTTTCATTAATGTAGCCCCCAGTAAATCTCCTCTCTTCTTGTCTAGGGGGATAAACAGGTCTAGCGGGTCTACTCGTTCGCCCCATTGGTTGTCTCGGTCTTTGGTGAACATATTTCACCTCTTCTTCCTCTTCAAATCCTTGCCCCTCATTGTACTCTCCATAGATGCTCCTTTCACCATCCTCATACTCATAATCGCCAAACCCTTCACCATTCCCAACATCTTCATTATCAGCATACCCAAAATATTCACCATCTTCATCCTCCCAACCCTCGTTCTCATTGTTTCCGGGAGGGGTTTGATTTTGTTGTGGTCCCCTTCTTCCTTGGTACGTGGGATTGGTACGGATGTTAACGGGTCGGTTTTGTTGAACTGGACCCGACCCACGGGGTTGGTTGTTATTGATAGGTATAGGTGGGGTTTGGGTTGAGGTTCGGTGAGGTGGAGTTGGTGGGCGGTTAGGGATAGGGCCTCTGTTTGGAGTTGGGCCACGGTTTCTTATGCTAGTCCCAGAATGACTGCTTCGACCATCCATGGATGATGGTTCCGATAAAATGGGTTGTAAATTTTGTTGTTGTTGGGTTCGGTTTTGCCTTGCTATCCTCTCAATTTCCGGTTCAAACACAAGTGGTGAAGTTCTCCCAGATGAGCGGGTACGCATGCACTAATCTGTCACCTGCACACACAAACAAACACCACGCGTAACACAAAAATAGAAGAAGATTAACTAAACAAAACAAGTAACAAATAACAAAAAGTAACGAGTCAATTAAAATAAAACACCAAGCGCACACACTCCCCGGCAGCGGCGCCAAAATTTGATCGGTGTCGAAGGGACCGGTCAAAGATAAAGAAATAGAGTGTCCTAATCACCTTAAACTAGTTAGGGTAAGAAGGGTGTCGAACCACGAAGAGTTTGTGGTCGGTGCTCAACTTCAATTAACAATGCAAATTATGAAGTTACAACGGGTCTTTCTGACCAAACACAATCAATGATTTAAGTGAAAACTTTATAAACTCGACAAACAAATCAAGTACCAAACAAAACGGTTTAAGTTGTAAACAATAATTAAAAGGGTATCACACCCGGGTTTCAAGTTCACAAGTAATTAGGAATTATCACACCAACATTTGAGTTCAAACAATCAAATGGTTATTCAAATCTAATTGACCAAATCCAACCAAGAACATCAACATTCATACATCATCGGTAAATAGTGTAAGACAATATTCACGAATGAAATCGAGACAAATGTATGCAATATAGAATTAGATTAATCAATAGATTCAACATAAATCAAAGTTCATAGCAATTATCATCTAACGGGGTCAATGGTGCAAGAATTTATCGACTCCCGTGAGTTCATAACCATACTAAACACAAAGATTCAAGTATTTCAAATCAAACGATTACAAGAATTGTTTCTCAAAGCTAGCACATGATAAAACCCTAAAAACTTACAAACAATCCACCCGGGAATGATTACTGGTGGATTAGCCGCTCATGGTTGTGGAATGCATCTTTGATTCTTTAATATTTCGAGTATCAATCTTCACTTGCATGTTAGAATCATGTTTCTTAGCCTCCTAGAATGACCAAAATCGCCCAAGAACTGTGGTGTAAAAGATGGATCTCGAATTTGGGGAAGAAACCCCAAATAAACCTCAAAATCGGCTGTTTCCCCGAAGTTCCGCGTCTGAAACGTACCCAGCGTAAGCTTACGCTGGGGTGGCGTAGGCTTACGCTGGGGGCCTGAAGGCTGCTGTGAAGAAAACACTCAGGCGTAGGCCTACGCTGATGGGGCGTAAGCTTACGCCGGTGGCGTAGGCTTACGCCAGTTGGCGCAGGCTTACGCCAGTTGGCGTAGGCTTACGCTGGATCTGTATTTTGCCCCGTTTTCTCCGTGTCTCTTCCGACTCTTTCATCTCTCGTCTAATATCTTCCAAACTCATCTTTAAGCATCCAACACCTGCACATGCACAGCTACACAAAACCTTTGTATTCCACATATTAATTTGCATAAATATAACATATTGCACCTTTTAATACATGAAACTTTGGCCACTTATCAGGAGTTTGTAGAAACAAAGACTGATGGCTACAAAATTCTTTAAGTACAAATGCAGCTGATCTCAGAGTTTGCTGCTGACCAACAAACTGCTGCGGAAAAGCTTATCTGATGCGGATACTTGTTCTCCTGCTGAAGAACAAATCTGCTGTGGATAGCCTTATCTGCTGAAGACCAATGTTGCGACTGATAGGCTTATCAGCAGCATCATTCTCATTCTTGCTACTGATAGCTATGTTCCTTGAAGACAAATCGTTGCAGCTGACTATCCATGCCAAGCGTCACTGACAACTTTCTGTAAAAGCAACTGACACACTCAAAGAAGAAGGAACCTCAATGGCACAACCAATGAAACTCAGCAATGCTCTTCTCCAGACATGCAAGCAATGATGCATAAAGAAGACGCTTCAATAAAGTTAGCTAGTTTAGCTTTAACGTGTATTATTAGATTTTGTATAAACGATCAACGGTCTGTGTTCGATTTGATCCTTAGAATCAAGGGTCTGTCTTGATTCTAAGTTAGTATAAATACTGTGTAAACACTTCATTGTAAGTGTGCTTTTGAATTAGAGTTTTCACTTGTAATCGTTTATTCTCAAAGCTTAATACAACAGTGTTCTTATCAGTATTCTTTCTGTTTACTCGATTGTAATTGTGTAGTTGTTATTGTTTCCGCCAATCTCAACTAAGAACAGAACCATCTTGTAATTTCATGAGTAATTTCACGATCCTACATACGCATTCTCTTCTAGAAACTTCTCCTGACCAGCCATTCTTTCTTTCTTAACATTCTCATCTTTTAATGCTTCGATTTGGCATCTCGAAGCTGGCTTATGAAATCAGGAGTTATCACTAACTTATATGCTTTCACCCGAATAGGATGATGCTCTTCCTTGCGGCTTAGAGCATCGGCTACCACGTTGGCCTTTCCAGGGTGATATAAGATTTCACAATCATAATCCTTGACCAGTTCTAACCATCGTCGTTGCCTCATGTTTAAGTCCTTTTGGTCAAAGAAATATTTAAGACTCTTGTGGTCTGTCTAAATCGTGCACTTCATTTCGTACATGTAATGCCTTTAGCTAATTCAAGATCATGGGTTGGATAGTTTACTTCATGTGTCTTTAGCTGTCGAGAGGCATAGGCTATCACCTTTCCTCTTTGCATCAGAACACATCCTAACCCAAGTTTTGAGGCATCAGAATATACCACAAAATCTTCTACTCCTTCTGGTAACACTAGAACGGGAGTTTGTGTTAGTCTTTCTTTTAATGTCTGGAATGCCTTCTCTTGTGCCGCATTCCATTCGTATTTCGAGTTCTTTCGAGTTAGCTTAGTTAATAGGGTGGCTATCTTAGAGAAGTCATGGATGAACCTTCTATAATAGCCAGCTAATCCCAAGAAACTTCTAACTTCTTATGGATTCTTAGATGGAGACCATTTCATTACGGCCTCTACCTTTGCTGGGTCTACTGAGATACCTTCTGCGTTCACAACATGGCCCAGAAATTGAACTTCTCTCAAGGAGAATACGCATTTCGAGAATTTGGCGTATAGTTTCTCCTTCTGTAAAGTACTAAGTAATTCACGAAGATGTTGCACATGTTCTTCTTCATTCTTTGAATAAATCAAAATGTCATCAATAAAGACAATAATAAATTTGTCTAACATTGGCTGGCATACTCTATTCATGAGGTCCATGAAGAATGTTGGAGCATTAGTTACTCCAAACGGAATCACTACAAATTCATAGTGTCCATAACGAGTTCTGAATGCCGTTTTAGGTACATCTTCTTCTCGTACCTTAACTTGATGATAACCGGATCTTAAGTCAATCTTGGAAAACCAACTTGATCCTTGCAATTGATCAAACAGATCATCAATTCTAGGTATTCTTGATAGTCAACTTGTTCAATTCGCGGTAGTCTATACACATCCTCATACTACCGTCTTTCTTCTTCACAAACAGAATTATTGCACCCCAAGGGGATACACTAGGGTGTATAAATCCCTTATCAAACAATTCTTGTAACTGTGACATCAATTCCTTCATTTCTGTCGGTGCTAATCGGTAGGGGGCTTTAGCTACCGGCTTTAGCCTCTGGAATCAAATCAATTTTGAAATCAATTTCTCTTTCAGGTGGGGCACCTGAAAGATTGTCTGGGAATACTTCTGGGAATTCTTTTACCACTGGAACTTGATCCAGTTCTTTCCCTTTCGTCTTTACATCAGCTACATAGGCTAAGAAGGCTTGATGACCTTGTCTCATGTAGCTACGTATCTTGGCCATCATACACAGCGTGACCTGGTTCCGTCGTTCACCAATGACACTAACTTCCTTTCCTGTGGGCGTCCTGAATCGTATAATCTTCTGATTGCATATAATCGTTGCAGCATGTGAACACAACCGGTCCATTCCAATGATCACGTCGAATTCTTGCATTGGCATCGGAATTAAATCGACGAGATATTTTCCTCATTCTATTAGTAGTCGGCAATCTTGGCATATTTCAGTAACTACGCAGTTTTGATCACTCTCGAATTCAACCTCTAATGCCTTAGCCAACTTACTTCTATTAAAGTTTCTAGCGTGTGCGTACTTTAAAGAAATAAACGATCGACTAGCTCCTGTATCGAATAAAACACAAGCATGTAGGGAATTCAAGAGGAATGTACCTGATACAACGTCAGGAACATCTTTCGCTTCCTCTGTAGTGATTTGAAAAGCCCTACCTCTTGGCTTCGGAGCTTCGATTCTCTTTACCTCATTCTCTACCACTTTCGACCCTTCTCCCATCTGAGATTTTAGCTCAGGACATTCCCTGCTAAAATGTCCTGGTTTATAATAGTTGTAGCACAATCGGGTGCCACTCATGCATTGCAATGCAGTGTGCCCTGTCTTTCCACACTTGTAACAAGTTGTTGACTTGAATCGGCACTTTCCTGGGTGCCTTTTCCCACAAGTCTTACAACTTTGAACACCTTTCCTTGGGGAGGAACCGCCTCCTGGTTTATTGAACTTAAACCTCTTAAGAGGCATATGAGAAGGATAACTCTCTCCTTTCCTTTTCCCGTCTCTCTCTGCTTGTCTCTTGAGCTCAGTCTCGCGTTCTTGAGCCCAATCAATCATCTCCTCCAAGTTCGCACACTTGGATGGATGGATAAACTCTCTAATTTCTGTTTTCAAAACGAGATGGTATCTCGTCATCCACATCTCCGGGTTGTCAACAAAGCCGGACAGAACCTGGCTTTGTCAAAGAAGATCCCTGTGATCTCATCCACAGTCTCTGTTGTCTGACGAAGTTGAAGAAACTCCTCAGTGATTCTTTCGATTGCTGCTTGAGGGCAATAATGTTTTAAGAAGAGATATTTGAACTCTTCCCACCTCATCTCTTTGATTCTCTCTCTACCTTTTTCTCTATGCACTACTCCCCACCAATCATCAGCTCGTTCTTTTAGCTGATTGGTGGCGAAGGTGACTTCATCATCTTTTTCACAGTGGCATGTATCGAATGCTCTTTCTAATGAGGCGACCCACCTCTGACTCTCTAAGGGATTAACCGCTCCCTTAAACTCTAATGGCTTGCATGTCATGAAATCCTTATACGTGCAACGAGTTGATTTCATATCAACTTTTGGATTCCCTCCTTCTCCATTATGAGTAATGTCTTTGTGGCTTTCAAACCAGCTTTCTAATGAGTTCTGTAAATCTGTTTGTAAGATTGGAAAGTTTGCATCGAATGCCTTTCCTATTTCTATTGCGATTTGTTCTCGAATGTTCTCCGGGACTTGTTCAACTTCGTTCTCATCATGATGTGGTGATTCAGCTCTCCTGTGGCTTCCCTCGTCATGTATTTCGTCATTCTGATGTTCAGCCATTTGCTGAAACATGGCATCGCTTAATCTCTTATTTGTTTACCCTAATCATAGTCTAGGGTTTTGTACTATAGGCCTTATCTTATTCAGGCATTCTACGTAAAGCTCATACTCATGTATGCATATATACATTCATTCATGTATCCTTAATCATGCATATTCACATTCGTGGCTTATTATTTGCTGACATAAGTTATCATATGATTTTTGCGATATCATAATGGTCCCATACATTAGCTCCTATACTGGCCAGGTATAAGGCAATGTATGTTACTTATCATGATACTCCCAACTATCACATGGAGCTTATCTTATAAAAAATTCAGCCCATATATACTCACATATCTCTGTTTAAGCACTGGACTTTAACATACCTGCTTCCTTGGACGGCATCGGATTGAATCCCTATTTATGTCATGAGCACTTATTGTTTGAGTTTAAGTACCCCCTTCTGATACTTAAATCCCTCAAACCATGCTCTGATACCAACCTGAAACACCCTACTTATCTCCTATTTTATCAGAGTATTTTATTGCGAAAAACGGTCCCAGTTTGACAAAAACCTTGCCATTAAATGGCTAAGGTAACTTTTTCATTTCTAATATAATTTTTTTTACAAAATATAATGTAATTACATCATATTACATAGGGATCTCTAACTCCGACTGCTCCGTTCTCAGGAAGCCTCATTCCACGTGCTTCTTTCCTGCAGTGTTTGGAAAATATGTTTGAATTAGCTTACGCTAAGTAAGTACACTGCATCGTTCATTTTATTATGAACCTTTTAGGTTCCTATTATTGTTCAAGTTTCCCAGGCTCTCGGCGCCCCCGTGACCATCTCCGGACGTACCTACGGTCACGTCATTCGTATATTTTATGGGTGTGCTAACCCCATCGCAACCATCTTAGGCCGTACCTCCGGTTTGAGTATTTCCAAGGTTCTTATACTCGTCAGTATAGACCCCTTGCATTTGTCACGAAGTCTCATTCATTCCTCAGCCCTGTAGGCTTGGAATCTTTTCCTCCTCATCCCCGTAGGCTTGAAGTTCCTCTTTCCTCAGCCGCGTAGGCTTAGAAATCCTTTACTTTTCTTCTTTATTTATTGAGATCCACCTTACAGGCAGAGTATCTCATTTCATTTGGGACCTTGAGTATATTTGAATCATAGCCTCCCAAATGTATCAAGCATTTATTTTCATTTCACGTATATGCTTGATTTATTCCCCAACCAGTCCTTACCTTAAAACTTTGCAACGGTTGCTCCATGATGCATTAAAAGGGTTTATATATAGGAAATACCGGTGGCGTATCCACCACCCCTTTAACACTTCGTGAGTACTTCGTTATTCCATTTTAAGGTTTAGACTCGTTCCATCATACTCATTCATATTTGCATATATCATCATGCATTCACGTATTCATCATGCATTTCATGTATTCATATTGATCATGTATTCATATTCCTTATGCATGGTATACTTCCATCATATATTCATATTCGTCATATATTGTAAACTGGGTGATTTTCCTTCCAGAGCAGTACCTCCAACAAAGATGTTCCTAGGAAAGAGTGACGGGTCTAGAAGATATTTATACACCACTCTTTCCTTAGACAGAACATTCCGTTTGTCAGATAACTATATACCGGTTGAATGTTCTCATGTACGTTCACTATATTTAATTATTATCTATTAGTCTATACCTCTAAACATTCATAATGGTTTCACCACGAAGTACCAAGAGGTTTATATATAGGAAGTACCAGCGGCGTATCCACCACCCCTTGGATACGTCGTGACTACTCCATTATTCTCGTTTAGTGTTTAGACTAATTTTTCATTACCCCATACCCTCATCATATCACATATCACATATCACATAACTCATATCATTTAAGCACGTATTTCACATAATCGTGTCTAGGGTACGGGTCCAATGTACTTACATTATCCCCGGGTAATTCCTAAGTTCGTTCTTCGTTTTAAACGCTCCGAACTCGAACCGCACTCGTAGCGTACCGTACTCGCACTCAAACGCGCCGCAATAGCTCCTTAACCCTTCTTCAGAGAGTGTGTGTATGTATGGTGTTTGTGTGTGATGATTCTCCATTTGAACGGCCTTAAGAATCTATTTATAGGCTGAATTGGGACCCATGTCGGACCGACATGTCATGCCAAGTCGGTCCGACTTCGGCTGAATTCAGTGACACGCGTTAAAACCACTTCGGCTGACGTGTAAATCATATCGGTCTGACATCCCCATATCGGACCGACGTGTAAATCATATCGGTCCGACATCCCCATTTCGGACCGACGTGTAAAGCATATCGGTCCGACGTGGGTGCTGAGTCATCAAAACACATGTCAAAGCCTCCTGAATTGCTTCAGGAACACATGTCGGACCGTTATGCTTAGGATATCGGTCCGACATACCTCATTTTCATATTCTCCTCGTCAAAACACCTAATTTTCATATATTATGGTTCTCGTAACTCATTTTCTAGCCCGAGATATTCTTATGTGAAGTTTTGGGATATTTCCGAACTAATAGTCTTCCCGTTTCGTACTCGGTTGGGTTCTTAGGCCACGTTTCTCAACCGACACGTGTCCCATCTTATATTTAGGAGTTTTTTGATGTTACAAAATGCTACTTTATATATATAAAAAACTGAAGACGGCTAAGTAGCCGGCTAGTAGGTTAAAATATAGGGTCAGCGTCGGCTAAGACTAGCCAAGCCGGGTAAAAGGAGCCTAGCCGGCTATAATCGAGCCAAGGCGGAAAAAAACCCACTGGCTAAGCCGTCTAAATAGACGGCTATAGCCGACATAAAATTATGTGATGCCACGTGTTAGTTTCTGATTGGTGTAACGTCTGACAAATTACATTCAGGCACGGAAATTTTAGCCGCTAAACCTAGCCGTCTTAGCCGTCTATTGTTCTTGATAACCATGTTTTAGTAGGCTAAAATTCAATATCCATTTTAAAAAAAATAGATTGGTCAAATGTACATTTTGGTAATTTTCCTTTTAAAATAACTAAGATAATCTATTTTAAGTTTAAAACATAGAGGCATTAATTTGTTTTGTCAACTCAGAGGTGCGTATGGGGAAAGTTATTTATTTCCATATAAGTATCTATCATAACCCATCAAGGTTCTGCCTTGATGGTCAGGGGGTTTTTCAAACGGTTTTCCCTTTGTGTAGGTCATGGGTTCGAATCTTACAAGGTGCACTTCATAAAAAATAGAAACACCCTCTGTAGATTCGAATTCCTTGGGAGTTGTATTGGTAGACTGATGTAGAAGACTCCCTGATGAAACGTGCCAGTTGATCTCACGCCGTTAAAAAAAAAAACTATATTTCATAACATTCTGATTAGAAAAAACACGTAATCATACAATATGTCTGTCTCCATCTTCTTATACATATATATAAATCAGTGTTGTCACATGAAAATCAAATAAAACTATTGTTTCTTTATAAATAGATGGCATGGCTTTTTCATCATTTAATCAAACTAGTATTATAACCCATACGTTGCGGCGTTTTAAATTGTGAAAAAATTAACATTTTTCAAACTTTATATAAAAAAAGTAAAACCCTTACATGTTGTGGGTCGTTAAAATGCGAAATAAATTAACGTCTTCAAAACTTTATACAAAAAAGCAAAATCTTTACGTAAACCCACCTGTACTATCAAAAAAATTAACATCAAACTTTTAAAAGTTAAAGCCCATATTTTAAAATAAAAATAAAAATATTAAGAAAACTAAAAAAATTATTATTAAGGAAATAAGAAAAAGAACATTTTCATATGTTTGGAATCTTTGGTTTTGTGTGTAAGTATTAAATGACAATATGTCGTAAGAAAAGATATATATGCAAAACGATTTAACTGAATCTCATCGTGCCACAGGTATAATTTTACTCATATAAACTTAATCCAAGTGTAGGAATAGTGGGTCGTTTTTTTTATTAAAATAATAATAACGATACTCATGTTATACAAGGAAATACACGAGTATAAAACCGTATACAAAATCGAATGAAAAAGATAAATATAAATACAAAATTTATACAAATCTAACGGTAGTCTTCCATGAGTTCGAGTCTTCGGCTGCAATATGAACGAACTATCTTTAGCAGTGGTTGAGGATTCGTGTTCAACACAGTTCCTTTAAACATATTTCACTTGAACCCATGACCTCCAATGTGGAGGTTATGGGTTCGAGTCTCAATTGTTGTAATATGCTTAGGTTTACCGCAGTGGGCTTTCCAGTGGTGGGTTTCCCCTGGAATGGTAGGCGGTCCGGGTTACCAACGCTGTCTGCGTTCGCGGGAGTGGGTGACCTTTTGCCAATGGGTTTACCCGGGTGGCCGGGATTAAAGTATTCGTTGGCTATTAAAAAAAACATATTTCACGCCTCCTCTATGACGAACGCGTCTGTCTCTCAAGATACAACAATCGGAAAAAGTATGTGTACAGCCGAGAATTCATGCGCCCGAGGTATCACCGGGTTAATGGTGTTCTTGAGTTTGTAGAAAAAGATGAAATTGATTAAATGGAGCAAGAACAATTAGAGAGAGCTCATATCTAATGGATCGCTAGACTCTTATCTTTTGGGATTTATAGTATCATGAATTTACATATTTTAGATATTTCAAACATTTTTATGGTCATCCTAAGATGTATGTAATTTATCCTATTTTGATTTTTTTTGTAGTTGTTATAAACATAAAACTATATAAAAATTAGAATAGTAATAAAAAAGAAACGAACGTGGAAATCCCAACATGTATTTGTTAACAAACTAACAGGTATGCCCGATACGCGATGGATAATTACCTGATGAATACTTGACGGGTATTGGGTCAGGTATGAGACACAATTTTACAATCGGGAATGAAAGTGGAATTACCAAGACCCGTCCCGTCCCATTATCATCCCTAATAGCAAATACACACTACATAAGTGAGTCCAACAACCATGTCTAATTCATTGTTATAATGACTATTGATTACACAAGTTTCTTCCCCCGCTACAACAGTGCGTTTAGCCCATTAGAATAGTGTCCAATTTACGTATACTGCTACCAAAACCACGTGTACATATACTGCTACCAAAACCACGTGTACATAAATGAATGAAAATATCCTTCTAGATATGAACACGAGTAGCATCCGGAATATTTCCTTATTTTTTTCATATGAGCCCCTTGATCTAAAAGAAAGGTACAGTACGTTACCTTCATTTAAACGTGAGACTAGTCTATTTGGTAGTGCCACACGCCCCTTACATGGAAGGTCCTAGGTTCAAATCTAGACAATCGAGTAGTTTAGAATTATTGGTGTGAAGTAAAATACGAGTAATATTTGTCGTTTAAAAAAAAAGTTCAATTACATGTGGCTACATCTATTAATATGTGATTGCATTCAATCACATGATCATCTCTTATTACTCTCTTAAATGGCGTACCATTCTTTTTAATTAAATGGTTGAGATTTTTATTTATTTAGTTTTCTAACACATTATAACGATGTTCCAAATTTTTAAATGCATGATTAACTATTTTAATGAGTTTAATACATATGTATACAATAACACATCCTATTTAATAAGTTTAAATGTCAAATAAATGTAAGAATACCAATAATGTTATAAAATGATTATATTTTTTTGACTATTTTAGAATATATTATGAGACGCTTGAATTCTTTTCCGGTTAAGTAATTCTTATTTTTTTAACTACTAGGTTAGAATCTCGTGTATACACGGGTTAAATAAATGTAATTTATATTTAGTAATAAGGATTTACATGTTACATATTTGTGACATATTACATAGTTTTTTATTAAAAAATTAGAAACGTTATATAGTTATTTTTTTTAAAATATTTTATAAAAAGAATGAACGAAATGTTCAATTTATAAATTTGTTTTACGATCAAACCTAACTTTTTTTTAAATAAAAACCATTTTATAAAAAAAGAATTTATATAAATAATGATTATTTAATAGGAGAGAAAAATGGAAAACAAAAAATTATAAAAATAATTAAATCTATACATACTAATAAATCAAGATTTTGAGAGGGACATTTGTCACATTTCTAGGCTTTCACATTCTCATTTTCTCGCATCTCTATCCTATTAATAATCAACTCCACTATTTAAGGCAACTAAATTAATTATTTGTTTCAATTTTTATCTACAAATTTTTAAATTTAAAACTGTGTTTATCATCAATTAAATTGTTGTATCATATTTTTTGTGAATTCTGCAAACTAAAACAATTTTATATTCATATAAGATCCAAATAAAAACTCTTTAATCATGTATTTACATATTCACATTGTTACATTTTGACGTGTGTATGTGTTAACAGATTACATTATATTGTATTCAACCCGTGTAATACACGAGCTTTTAAAGACATAATTTTTTTATTACTAAGTATATAGCATTACATTTATTCAACTAGTGTAATATACGAGATTTTGACCTAGTAAATTTATATATTTAATCGGAGAGAGAGGCATGAAAACACAAGTTAAGAAGGCTTAGAATCATGTCATGTGTCCACTAAGATTTTTATTTATTAGATAATATAGATTTTCTAAAGACACGTAATTTCCAATATCAATGATATATCTGGTTTGAATAAATTAACACAACCATAAAAACAAGTCATGTCTTTCTGTGCTTCTTTTTTTGAACGACACATAATCTACTAATATTAATTAAAAACATCAAACCTGTAAATTACACTATTCAAACTCTCACATGTTGATAAGAAAAATATATCATTTATCACTAGGATATCCTTGTAAGAAACTTTCTACATTTTCTTTAAAATTTTATTTTATTATCACCGAATTACGTATACACATACATGTTCAATGAATATCCCCTTAATGCGGTACGTGTAGAAAGAAAAAAAAAACATATTTGGTCTTCTTTAGAAGGCAGGAATAAATAATTTCCACTTTATGCTCAATTTGCCTTTCAAAAAAAAAAATTTTCCACTTGAAGAATCTCGTGTGGGACCAGAATGCATGATGGAACTCTTCTTGAAATGAAACCATCTACCAAACATACATGTGAATCTTCCCACGTGTCCGGAACAACCCACTGATTAAAAGTACACTGTACACTCTATAATATAATATAATATAAAAAACTCAATTGGATCCAATATTTGGAATCCGTATCCGCCCTATGAACAAGGAGAATTACTAAAATGGTTATTTGATCGGTTAAAGTTATCAAAATGAACATATTTTTTCAGCCTACTAATTTATGGCCATTCAGGCAAAAAGACGGCTAAAGACGGCTCCTAATTCCGTGTCCATCACCTTTTTGTCAGAGTTTTAATCAACCATATCTTGACACGTGACATTTTTTAGCCGGCTAAAGTCCACTAATTAGACGGCTTGGCCGGCGTGTTTTTTTTTTACACGGCTCGATTTTAGTCGGCTATTTGGCTTTCCTTAACCGGCTATTTGAATGTTTATAGCCGGCTATTTTTCTTAAAACAAACACCACAATCATATAATAAGTAGTCAAATACAATCTAAGTTTAATGTATTAAAATAAACACAACAATCATATAAAAAATAGTGTTCAAATACAATATTGTTGTATTTGATATTCTATTTTAGCACTACTTTTTATATGATTGTTGTATTTATTTTAAAACATTAAACTTAGATTGTATTTGACTACTTATTATATGATTGTTGTGTTTATTTTAAGAAAAATAACCGGCTATGAACATTCAAATAGCCGGCTATGAACATTCAAATAGCCGGCTAATGAAAGTCAAATAGCTGGCTAAAATCAAGCCGTGTAAAAAAAACACGCTGACACAGCCGTCTAATTAGTGGACTTTAGCCAGCTAAAAAATCAGTGTCGCCACGTGTCAAGATTTGGTTGGTTAAAACTCTGACAAAAAGGTGGTGTGCACGGAATTAGGAGCCGTCTTTAGCCGTCTTTTTGCCTGAATGACGAGGCTGAAAAAATGTGTCTATTTTGGTAACTTTGACCGGTCATATGACCATTTTGATAATTTTCCCCTATAAATACCACCCTTGAGCCACCATCATCATCACACAAACCTAAATCAAAGCTCGGTGTTTGTGTGTTAGAAAATGGTTGGGTGGGCTATAGCTGTGCACGGCGGTGCCGGTGTCGACCCTAACCTTCCAACCGAACGGCAACAACAGGCCAAACAGCTTCTCACTCGCTGCCTCAATCTCGGTATTTCCGCTCTTCGATCCTCCGCTTCCGCCATAGATGTCGTTGAACTCGTGGTATGAATGATGAAACATTCATCAAATTTTATAGACTTGTTGTTTCCATAGTTTCATGGTTTTTTTTATTTTGATTTGAATTCAGATTAGCTATTGATATGAACAATTGTGTAGGTTCGTGAATTGGAAACGGATCCGATATTCAATTCGGGGCGTGGATCGGCACTGACGGAGAATGGAACGGTTGAGATGGAAGCGAGTATTATGGATGGCAATGGGAGGAGATGTGGGGCGGTTTCTGGGCTCACCACCGTGAAGAACCCCGTGTCCCTCGCTCGCCTTGTCATGGACAAATCTCCACACTCGTATCTCGCCTTTTCTGGTGCTGAAGAATTCGCCAAACAAATGGTAAGCTTCTTATTTCACCCGTCTACTTGTATTTATCAATGGGCATGTGGTCAAGATGTGTACGGAAGTTGTCTATTCCCAAGTATAGAGGATAAAAAAAATGTAGATTTAGAAGTAGGTTTGAGTGTCTCGATAGAGGTCGAATCAGTATAAGGTTTGAACCTAGCTTCTACTGATTTTTTGTCTTTTAATCCCTTAAAGGTCACTTGTTTAGCGTATATATTTTACCGGATCTCAATAGTTAAGACTTAAGAGGGTAGTTGTTCGATACTGTTTACATAATAACATTTGAATAATTTAAAAAAGTTGTAATTTGTGCTTATTGAAGGGTGTGGAAAGAGAAGAGAATGACTATTTCATCACCGAAGACAACTTGGGGATGCTCAAAGTAGCCAAACAAGCCAACTCCATAGTGGTAACTAAGATCAATAACAATTATTTGATTAAATATGTTATGTTTAATCTATGGATATATGTTTTTCTTAACACAAGGACTTTTTTCTTGGTTTGCAACAATAGTTTGATTATAGAATCCCAACCACCGGATACGAGTCATGTGGAGTCGGGGTGGAGAGCCCAATACGCATGAACGGTCTCCCAATCAGCGTCTATGCGCCGGAGACCGTGGGGTGCGTTGTGGTCGATAGCCAAGGGCGTTGTGCGGCCGCAACATCTACTGGAGGGCTGATGAACAAAAGAACTGGTAGGATTGGTGACTCCCCACTAATCGGAGCAGGGACTTACGCGGGTGATGTATGTGGGGTATCGTGCACCGGTGAAGGTGAGGCCATAATCCGGGGAACCCTTGCACGAGAAGTGGCCGCGGTGATGGAGTACAAAGGGTTGGGTTTACAGGAGGCGGTGGATTTTGTGATAAAAGAGAGGCTGGATGAAGGGCAAGCAGGGCTGATAGCAGTGTCTAAAAGTGGTGAGGTGGCTTATGGGTTCAATTGTGTAGGTATGTTTAGAGGGTGCGCCACTGAAGATGGGTTCATGGAGGTTGGTATCTGGGAATGATCATCAAGCACACCAACTCAACCTAGTGTGTGTTAATCTCAATAAGTTGCAGGCTCTCTAGCTTTAGTTTGTATGTGTGCTTTTAGTGTAGTGAATCTTTGTTGGACCTTTTGTTTTTATAAAATTGGCTTATGCTTGACATTGCTTTCTTTCTTTTATGATTGATTTCATCATCTATGTTAATATCTGGTTTCATGCTTGTGTAAATGGGTTTGGTTAGGGGTGTAAACGAGCTAACTTGAGCTAGAGCTCATCTAAACTCGAACTCGGCTCGTTTAAGTTTAAAGAAATCAAGCTTTTAATGAGCTGATCTCGAGTAGTTGACAAGCGGTTCGACTCGTTTACACCCATAGGTTTTGTTACACATTACTTTTTAAAATACTACGAAAATGGATTGATATTGATATTGTAACCCGAATAAAATACCACCAGGTCTCTAAGGGACATCCTGGTGGTAAGGTGCATTGTCTCTATCCAAAAGGTCAAATGTTTAAATCCTGCGAGATGCGTGTGTATGTGGTTTATAGGAGTAGATTAGGAGCTACTAAAAAAAGGAAGAACATGAAATTAATGAGGTAAAACGAGAATTAACCTAGTTATGAGGGTGGTGGGAGTGGTACCGTCCAACCTAAAGTACCGTATCAAATTAGATCAATTAGAAGATGCCACATCACTTAGCCAAACTACCATCACAAAGTACCATTCATGGTGGGAGTGGTACCCTCCAAGTACCATCCAACCCTCATATTTTTTTTAAATTTAAAAACAAATTAATAACCAAATTTAAAAATAAAAAAAATTAATTAATTAAAGAAAAATACATAACAATAAATAAAAAGACAATAAATAAAAACAAGTTAAAAAAAACACCTAAAAATTTAAAAATCACATGGCCAATCATACTTTGCGGCTATTTCACGTTTCCGTTTTAGGATTATTTCCAACATCGTTCCTGTTAGATGGTCGTGCGGATCTGTTAATAGTTTAAATTTCCGGTCCATATGTTCCTCCCGGATAGCCGCTCGTTGCTCTTCCACCAAAGCCCGTATAGTCGTCGTCGTTTTGCTTTCTTGAATCAAGGAATTTATTCATCATATCCTCCCGAACATTCGCGTAGCGTGCAATTTGTTCGGCCAAACTTCCTTTGATTGACGGCGACTCGGACGACTTCTTTGGTTTCCGTGTTGGTCTAGATGGTGTCGCGTCTTCGTTTAGGTCGGGTGCCCAAGAAGTGAAAGGGTCGTCGTTTGAACCCGTGTACTTGCTAGAGTCCGATGACTTTCTTTTATGATCGGATTGAGTAGCAAACTCCTCACCCATCAACGGTTGACGGAGCCATTTAGCATGAACCCGTACAATCTTCCAACATTTGACTTGGATAAAAGCTTGTTTTTGTTTTTTCTGGTAGTCACTTAACGCTTTCTTCATTACGTTCAAATCGTTGGCTCCACTAGCACGTAGACGATCTACAAATTAATACATTAACAACATATGAAGAATAAAAAATATTAACAATAAATAAACGTACAAAAAATACATACCGTTTGAACCCAACATCCGTTGAAGTGACACATACTTGTATTTAAAGAATTCCACTTTGAATTTAGTTGGTGTCTAGTTCGGGTGCTTTCTCCAAGTTGAGAATTGTAATGCTCAAGTATCCGCTCCCAAAAATTCTATCTTTTGTTGATTTCCAATCGTCGGGTCTTCAGAAATATGGCACCAAGCCTTACACAAAGCTTCGGTTTGTTGGGGAATCCACCCTTGACGGGCCGCCCGGTTGGTGAATTTTCCTTTTTTGACGGTTTATTCGTCAAGTTCAACCGCCTCATCTTCTCCTTCTTTGAAAACTTCAACCTCCATCTCCTCTTCTTCAACTTCTTTTTCAACTTCAACTACTTCCTCGTCTTCGATACATGGATATATATATTGTCTTCGATTATGTTCCCAGCTAGGATCCTCGTCAAAATGGTAATCGACACCGTCATCATATATGGGAAGTTGACATTCTTCTTGACGGGTGGGTCTACGGAACGGTCGGTTGTGGTATCGAGGTGCAAAAGGATCAAAAGTTGCTTGATCTTGTAGAGGATATGTGTATTGACCCAGTGTAACTTGCGTAGACATGACCGGTATTTGAGGATACAGAAAAAGTGGGTATGGAGTATACGGTTGTTGGGGAATTTCTTGGCTCGATGATTGTTGACTAGAACATCTCAGTTTGGACACTTTTTTGCTGCTAGAACCGCCTCTCGGTTTAGAAACTTTTTTGGAATCCATTGTATTTTTTATGTAAACTTTTTTGGGTATGTATTTATAGGGGTTAAATTTATTAAATTTATTTATTTTTTAACGGCTATATAGCCGCTCAACGGCTAATTTAAACGTTCCAATTCCAAACTTTCCACGGGTTCCACTACCCTCCCACCATACCCGCCCAACCCTACCCGTTGAAGCCGCATCGCTTGCGACGGTGTACCCGCAACCCGTCATCTTACCCGCCTTCTACCCTCTATCCACTCCCACCACCCTGAGATCGTTGAGTATATTCTAACTAAATGGAAGTATTTAGTATACAATTGCCAATGGCCTTAGGGCACACAGAGTGGTCTCGGGAAAATCTTTGGAGCCGAATGATGAAATCCGGAACATTATTCCAGGTGTGTTGGGATCGAGAAAAAATCCACCGATTTGATGGTCAATCCCCAATGTCTTCACCGATTGATTTTCTTTTTATATTGGCTGTGCTTTTTTATTTTTTTATTTAAAGGTGATCATTGCAAATAGAAAATAGAGGACTAGAGTGTTGGGCTTAAACTCTAGCAAGCCGGCTAGGAGTTGGGCTGACCCATTCACATGGAGGTGTTTGAGTTGGGGTGGTTGGTTGCTTGGAGTGTAAGGCAAGCAATAGTATTAATTAATTAGTGGATAATTATCTAAGTATCCTATATAAATTGTAATATGAAGTTTGTTAGATGATTATTATGTAATTAATTAATAGGAATCCTAGTTATAGTCTAATGAGGATACATTATCTATATATATATACCGTGTAGGGTATCATGGATTGTAATCAAATAGTCTACGTAAACCGAGTCAGGGTTTGCTACTTGTAATCAAGTTTTAGAGAGAGATTTCTTGATATCAATAAACGTTTGAGAGTTAGCCAATTACGTGTGTTTTATCGATTTGGGACTTGAATTGGTATCAGAGCTTGTGTTTGAAGATCTGGGAGGAGACCAGGGCAAATTTCAAGAGAGTTGGGAGTTTAAGAAAGCTGCGATCATAGCCTTCTTATCCCGATCAAAACAGTCCGTGATTCAGGGACTGTCGAGATTGCTCAAACCCTTCGACGATCCAAGAACAAGCAACCAGAGGGCTGATCGAGTTTAGGATCAGCGGTTCGAGACCTAATCCAAGGCGTGACCAAAGGGCTGGATCAACCGGAAGGTAAAGAACCATCAATCTAGTTAATTGATCGAGTAGGATCAATAACAAGAATCGAATCTGGTAAGTAATTCTGAACCTGCAATCATTACTTACGTGCAAACCTTTGACCGATCAAGAATCCGTGTAGTAGTCTCTAGATCAAACCCGTGACAACTCTGGTCACTTGCGTTTGATTCAAACAGCAGATCAAGATCCTGTGACCTGCTACCCACTTACTCTTAGTCGATCAAAGGAAAGAAACTTGTTGTTTCTGTTTGTGTTGACCGAAAAGAGCCAAGCACACACACACGTCAAGAATTTACTGTTGATTTTGGTTGAGAGAAGCGATTTTCTTTGCGTTTTAGAACCTGCATCAAATCTCAGTTCGATTTCCAACCAAAGAGAAGGTTGTGGTGTGCGGCAGTCGCGAGGTGTCTTGGGGCTGTAGTAACCTGTGGCCAACAGTTTAATTCGCAAGTAGTTTTGGGGCTACGGTATTTCAAGCTTGGGAATCAAATTTTTACTAAACTTGGAAGTCAGGGTACGTAACTTGCAGATAAAGTTACACAACATGGAGTCCAAGTTACACATCTCACTTTGTTCAACAAGATCAAGTTGAAAGTCGGAAATCCAGTTTGCCTACAAACGAAGATAAATGAAGATGTTAAGATTAACGTGAGCCGAGACGTAATCTTCAACGATATGAAAGGGTGGAATTGGAATATAACAACAAAAACTGAAATGGAACAATCTACAGCAATCAGCGACCAATTTGCAGTAAACAGCGACCAATCTGCAGCGATCAACAACCAGATTAGTGACGAGAAGAACTCTGATGTCGCAAAAGACAGACCTGCGACCAGATTTGCGACCAGAACTGCTGTCGTCGCTAATACAGATCAGCAAAGTTCAAGGAATACGATCACGAACCCGGATCGCATTCCAACCGCTTTTCAAGGGGGCTGGATCCTAAACTCCAAGTTCCGGTCAAAATGTAATCCACGAGTCAAAGTTAAAGAGACGCGGATATTGCAAGGAATTAAGGACCTTGGAGGTACGAGAGATTAAGGATCTCGGAGGTACGGTGTATTGGAAGACTCACCTAATTCGAGTCGGAAATTAGGGGGGTGAATGTTGGGCTTAATTCCCGACTCTAGCAAGCCGGCTAGGAGTTGGGCCGACCCATTCACATGGAGGTGTTTGAGTTGGGGTGATTGGTTGTTTGGAGTGCAAGGCAAGCAATGGTATTAATTAATTAGTGGATAATTATCTAAGTATCCTATATGAATTGTAATAGGAAGTTTGTTAGATGATTATTATGTAATTAATTAATAGGAATCCTAGTTATAGTCTAACGAGAATACATTAAATATATATATACCGTGTAGGGTATCATGGATTGTAATCAAATAGTCTACGTAAACCGAGTCAGGGTTTGCTATTTGTAATCAAGTTTTAGAGAGAGATTTTTTGATATCAATAAACGTTTGAGAGTTAGCCAATTACGTGTGTTTTATCGATTTGAGACTTGATAGAGACCGATTGATTTTCTTTTTATATTTGCTGTGCTATTTTATTTTTTTATTTAAAGGTGATCATTGCAAATAGAAAATAGAGGACTAGAGAGACAAAAGAAAGATTTTTAATCCCACGTCGCCTTAGTGGAGAAAACTTTGAGTAGGTGGCTATTATAAAATGCCATGTCACAGGGGGTTTCAAGGCGTCGGTCATAAAGGAAAAATGAAAGAGAAAATCAAGTCTTTTACGTTACTCGTGAAATTAAAAAATTTCTTGTCCGGTTAGTGAAGTAAAATGACACTCCATAAAAGTTAACTTCCGTTGGAAATTTGTTGAAAACTAATATTACCGGCTCAGCTAGGCGGCGATAAGTGTTAAAACTTATAACGTAAAAATAATAGAAAAAGTTGAAAAAAACCATACTAAAAAACTAGATTAAAAAATAACAAAAATAAACTAAAAATAGGGATAACAAAAACATGTTAAAAAAACCGGACTAAAACTCCCTTTCCCAGAATCGAACCCGGTGACGGGAGAGGGGGTGTGCTACGTTACCACTGCGCTAGCAAGGCTTTAGTGTTAAGTTCCCCCACCAAAAGTCGTTATAACATAAAAAATCGTTGAAAATACCCAAAGAAAAGTGACCAATCATCACGCGACACATGGTCAAGCCGCCCAAACAAGCGTCAATAGGGAATTAGAACTAATCACTCTTATTAAAATGTAGTTAGTTATAATATCTATAGTGGTATGGTGAGCCTTTCAACAATATTGTAATTAAAAAATAAATTAGATATAGTAATCCATATATACCCATAATCTAGTGGTATGGTATTTGGCCTACAAAAATGATGTGAGTTTAAATTCTTCTATGTGCAACGTTAAGTGGTATTTATGTGTAAAAAAATTATTCTTCAAAAAAAGATGTCGTAATCTATATAAATGTAAAAACACAATAAACTTAACGAGTTAGGATGAGAATTAACTTAATTATGTGCATCGTTGAGTATATTCACTTGATCTACTGGTTCACTTGACCTCTTCATTACCTGTTTACTTAGACTATCCGTAATGCCTCCGTGAGGGCGTGACAAGGCTGACATGGAGGGGGTGAGGGGCGTGGAACACCGCGCCGACCAAGCGTGAGAGGGGGCGTGAGGGGCAATTGTGAGGGAGCGTGAGTGTGTTCACATGCGCGAGGGGGGGAGCAGCTGCAGGTGGGTGAGGTGTCCCAATAAGAGGGAGGTCACGGGGGTGAGGGGCGTGAATGTCAGCGAAGCTAGATCTGAATAGACAAATATGAATCTCAACTCAAAACACCTGAACTATTGAAACGATTTTGATATACAGATAAGAAACAAAATTCTCAGATTATCAATGTGATAATCTGAATATGAAAAAACAAGAACTCAGAAATTACAAATACAGACTCGAATCAGTCGTCAAAAGGACGAACTCACAAACCCTAATTCTGAGACGATGAACAACAAATGTGTGGTGTGAGAAAATGAGAGAGACTGATTTGTTTCTTATCTTTCACCCCTTAAATACAATTGTAGGTCCCCGGGTGTCTCGGATCGTTACGTGCGTGTGTGTGGCTAGTCTAACCGGGTGCGGAATGCCCGTGACTAGGTGGAGAATCAAACAACACAAAGTAAACCGACAACAAACACAAGATACTTTAAACCTCGTTTATTGATAATCACAGCCGGTTACAGTGTGCAAATGAGTGCGTACATAACAACTCCACAAACCAGCTATATATACTAGACATGCTGTTTGCGCACTTGCTAAGTGCGCAGGGCTTTGTTCCTGCGTACTTAGCAAGTACGCAGACAATGTTCTTGCTTACTTGCTAAGTACGCAGGTTATAAAACCTGCGCACTTGTTAAGTGCGCATAACACTTAACAAAGTCAAAACATTGACAAGTACCTACATACGTGTTTACAACTCGATAAACCAATACGTACAGACTCTGACATACAAATAAAAATACAGAAAGACAGATACAAAATCATAGACAACATCCAGAGTGTCTGTCACACAAACGTGCTCCAACAAACTCCCCTTGACAACAGCTCTGGATTGTCTTCGGTCTTCTAACTCTACCAGCTTTAGCTTCCCATCTTCAGCTTGTAGTCAAGGCAAAACTTAACTAACTTGTTGTATCTTGATGCTTGAAGCTTCGTCCATTCGTCCATGTAGATGCAGTACTTGTCATTTAGAGCCGTCAGATCTTTCACATAGAAGTTGATGAAAGCGATTTCATCAAAGACTCTGATCAGTTCCTTAGGCTCCAAGCTTCCACTTACAGACCTCATCTTTCCCATAACCACCGCCTCGCCCCTCTTTGGGTCCACGTACCAGTACCACATGTTACCGAGGATATCCTGAGATAACTTGCTCAGGGGAATTCTGGTTTCACATAGCACTGGGTTGTAGACCAGTTTTCTTAGGCTTC
This sequence comes from Smallanthus sonchifolius, assembly GCA_023525975.1. NCBI lineage: Eukaryota > Viridiplantae > Streptophyta > Magnoliopsida > Asterales > Asteraceae > Smallanthus > Smallanthus sonchifolius. The sequence continues at coordinate 82,713,807 of CM042032.1, read as the reverse complement.
TGTTAGTCACAGGATGTCTTACATTCTTATCCCAGACTCTCTTGGGCATTTGAGGCTTGAACATCTCGAAGGTCCTAGATCTTCCCTCTCTTTGCAGTGCACCCCACAAACCCTTTGCTACTGGATGACAAGTGTCACTAAGCAGCTCACGATTTGCTAAGTTCACCAGGTCGTACTTCAGAAATGAGCTGAACGCCTCACTTGTTGGCTTCAAGTATTGAACCCCATGGAAAACAGCTTCTTGTCGTCGTCGAACTTGACAGACAAGATCATACCTGTTGCTCCATGTTTGTCAGTGATAGATGTCTTTTGCCAAACTAGAGGTTGATCCTTAGTGAACCATCCTTGCGGATATCTGTTCTTCCATGCTTCGGGATCAATAGGTTGGGGATCGGTGGGAGAGGCTTCAGTCGAGGTTGCTGCACCACTAACCTCAGCAACATTGAACCTGTGTTGAAAGCATCTTCAAAGGCTGGAGCCTCAAAAATCTCTCTATCCTCAAGCTCATACACTCCTTCACTGTCACCCTTGGGAAACTCCACCACCACATCTTCATTTTCCACATCCCACTCATCATCAGACTCGATCTCTTCTTCTTCTAGATTACTGAGAGCATCGATCTGTGCTTCCTTGGAATAGTCTGGCTCAATCACTAATATGACCTCATCAGATAGGTCGTATAGCACATCAGCCGCAGACTTTCCTTTCTCACTCCCACCACCAGCACCAGAAGTATCACCTCCACCTTGATGCTGAGTAGACTCCCCCTCAGCCAATGACACATCGAAAATTGGAACAATATCCAAAGCTTGTTGCTCACTTCCACTAGGACCGGCTTTAGGATCCTTGTCTTTGTCATCATCCTTGGTTAGATCAACCGGATGACAAGCCTCATCACCACTAGGCTTTGATGGTTTTTCTTTCTTCTTCTCCATCTCTTTCAATCTCTCCCCCTGAGCAGCAAGCTTCTCGGTCAGTTCGTATACTAACTTGACCATCATATCATGTTCTTTATGCTGCTTGTCAAACCTCACCTCTAAAGAAGTTCTTTGTCCTAGAATCAGCTAATTAGTTTTTATCATAAGTTCATTCCCGGTCAACACATTCTTCAGTCTCTCTTCAGTTCCGGTCCTCTGGCTTTTCAAAACTGTAACTTCATGCACCAAGGAATTTATCTGATCTTGTTGTGTCTCAGATTCTTCCCTCGACTTCCAAACGGTTTCAAGAAGACCAGCGACCTGAGATTCCAGAGTAGCAATCCTGGCATCACGAGGATCTGGATCCCTGGATGAAGAGGCTGCGGCTATATGGGTGGGAAAAGAGAATAGCTCATCCAAGTCAAACCCTTGAGTGAAGTCACCAAATGTATAGGGTGGACCGATGGGTTGAAGGGTGGTTGTAGGAATGGTAGTTGGGATAGTGGTTGGAATGGTGGTTGTTTCAACTTTGGTTGGGGTGATAGTGATCGATTCCGTCTGAATTGGAGTCGTCACCATCACTTGATGGACTGGTTGGATAGGAAGGGATACTATCTTGGGCACCTCCTCCGAGACAGTAGTGGCAGCCACCTCAGCAGTAACACGTGGCTGCCTCCTCCTTCACTGATACAACTGGGTTGAAGTAGGAGTTGAAGTTGATGCCGTGCTCGTAGCCGCAAGGGTTGCATAGTGCTGAGCACGAGCCTCAACTTCTCTCATAACAGTATCAAATGGCATGTCTTCTATTTGCTTAACCCGTCTCTCTCTCCTTTGTCTTTGTACTTCAGTATCAGTATCGGAATTGGGTTCATATTCACTTTCGATACTCTCTTGTCTTTGTCTTTTCGAAGATGACTCGGGAAGGGAAACCTTCGTCAATCTCCTTGGGTGTGATTGGTCCGGTGCATCATCAGAATCAGATGAATCAGATTCAATAGCTTCGTAATCCGACTCTTCATAACCATCTCCTCCTTTTTCTCCATCACCGCCATCACTCGAATCATCACTCTCGGAACCTTCATCTCCTACCTCTTCCTCCTCTACTTGTTCATCAGAATGTTCACTTAGCTCAGGCTCATAATCAGCACTATACCATCTGAAGTCAGCAGGGGCCACATATGCTTCATTAATTAGGTGGCCAAAGAGAGGAGTGTGCTCAGGGGTAGGTACTACACTACCTGGATTTAGAAATTGTGCAAACACTCTCTTGTCCACTCGTTTAACTTGTAGACGTTCTCCAATCTGAGGTAGATTGGGCACAACATCATTGACTAACAGTTGAACAAATCTCGGGTACAATAGGAATCTAAACCTCTCCGCTGCATTTATCTGGTCAGTCATGGACTTGTAGATATACTTGAAAAAGTTATAGCCCTTGTTGAGAGAGAGTCCAACCATTGCAGCTGCCAAGTCATGACCCATGGCATCCTTGCCCGCCTTCCTAGCAGATAGGCACATGATCATGACGTGTGCGAAGTAACGCCACTGATCAAGTACCCACATCTTCTTATATGAGGAGTAGTCCATGGTACCAACATAACCCATTCTTTGTTTCCAGCAGCCATCCACCATATAGTCTGGGTAAGTGACCGGGTCCGTAGCCAAATCCCTAACCTGTAATACTCTCCTGATGGTGTCTTCTGAGATTGCAATATCATGACCTGCTACAGTAGCCCTAATGACATTTGGGATTACTGTACAGTCATGATCAGCCGTGTTCCAGAACTGCTCCAGGTAAGGACGTGAGACAATGGGATCAGCCGATATAGCATAGCTGATCTTGGATTGATTCAGAAAATCAACAATCTGTCTGTACTCTAGTGCAGCACCCTTCCATTCTGGATGAGTGAGAGCAAGTAGATTGAACTCACTGGTAAAAGCTCGAGCCATCACTGCAAGAACACAAAATGAACACAATAAGAACAAATAAACTCATTGGAATGGAACAAATATGAACTGATATAGCTCTTACACACTGAACTGGTTTTCAGACTTAGAAAATGTTCAAGCTGCCCTTTCTTGCGCACTTAGCAAGTACGCAGGTGGTTGTTCTTGCGTACTTAGCAAGTATGAAGGAATTGATACTTGAAAAAATTTCAAATTCCAAAATCCAAAGAATGTGAGTTTAGTGTGTATGATGGTCACCACAAGGTCGAAGAAAATGTTTAGGACCTATGAGACAAAAACCAGCACCAAACTCGAGCTAAGACCCGGTCATTTTGACCTAACCCTTGTCCGACGTAGAACCACGGTGACACAACGGGTCAAAATCAAAATCAAAACAAGTTAAGGATGAAAATGAGTTGCTAGAGCTCCGATTAATGATATTAAACAGGTTTTAGGGCTTAATTTCACTCAAAAACACCCAAAATCGGTTCAAATTTCATCATCTAAACCCAAGGTTCTGAAGTCAAAATATAGGTCCAAAACTCATGATTTTGTGGATGAAATTCTCTGAGATTCTCAACAACTGTTAGTTAGATGATGTTGAAACTAGAAATGGGACGAAAAATCTCTTTGGAAACACACGAATTTTTGAGGAAAATTTGAGTCAGGAGAATAATATAGTGTTAGATCATTTGAATGTGATGAACCGATGAAAGTTTCTAACACCCGTATATATACCTTACACATACATGCCTTGCGCACTTGGTAAGTGCACAGGAATTAACTCGTGCGTACTTGACAAGTACGTATGACTTATGTCTTGCGCACTTGCTAAGTACGCAAGGTTTAACTCTTGCGCACTTAACAAGTACGCAGAGACCAATGTGTTCTCAAATTTCAACTCAAATTATGAAGGTTGTCAAGCCAAATAGTGAACTTGATATGAACGTTCAATCAAGAGGTTTCAAAAGCAATTCAAGGAAGTTAAACACAAATATTTTTGGCTTTTCTTAACTTTTGATAAACTGTACTGAAAATCTTTTTGTCATTTTTGATAATGATTGAACTGTACACTAACTTAAAAATCTTTTTGAGCTTTTCCGAGTAAAGATAATATGCACAAGATTCAGATACGGATATACAGGAATATACTCACAGTCTATTTTTGGTCAAGGTCATGAGCAGAGGATCATATCAGGCTATTATAAGCAAAAATGATACAAAATAAAAATCAAAGAATATGGGATCATGTCATGGATTACTACTTATTCATATGTAATATGCAATATAAGTAAGTTAACTCAAGTTGGCAATATTATAAGATTTGAAACCATAAGCATCTTTGTATCACGTTCTTGTGTGTTAAGGTATTAATTTTAGATATACAACGTGTACCCCACAGTTATGCTACAGAAATTTAAATTGCACTATCTCAAGGCATCTAAGATTTTCCCAAAGATTTCCAAATATCCAGAATGAAGTTACATCATTTAGCATAGAAAAAATCAAGCATAATCCATAAGGATTATCAAGAATCATAAGATTCAAAATCGAGTGATTCATTTGTCTTAGTTTGATAGGTTTTTCTTCTGTGAATATTAGATGATGATTCAGGTTAATAGATATGGAGTCTGTGGATTTGGGTAAGGGGATCAAACTGTTATCTGGATATGGATTCAATGAATCAGATGTGATCCAAGGGGTAGCATATGCTTGACGGTTGCTGTCAAGACATATCTTGGCCCAACTTCCCATTGCATACTTGTGAGTATGAGCAGTGAAGTGAACTGAAAAATTATGCTAAAGACATAACCCGAAACTGGTCTCATAAGAAAATACTTGCCAAAATCTTACATCTTTTATCTGATAATGATCTTTTAGCATTCTTTTACACACACACACATGCAAACATGGGTTCAAACCACATTTGTAGTAGATTGATTTAGTTTCTACACTACTAATGATTCAAAGACGCTTATAGCCTACTCACAATTTAAATCAGTTGCAAATATTCAAATTAAAACTTTCAAGTAAGCATGACGCAATCATTTCCCATATGTGCAGTCTAAGACGTTTAGATCATTTACTGATGTGCTATCATTTCCTCTTATTCTCAAATGACTTTGAAATTTTTCTTGTTTTTCTATTTTGTTTGGATTTTCTGAAAAATGTTAATTAAAGAGAAAACGAACTGTACAGAAAACATTTAAAAGAAATAAATAAAGTTTAACTTCCATGTAATGGTTTGATTTTGAAAAAGTGTTTTCAGTGAGGATTGAACATTCCTATCAAGTTGACCAGATGTGCTAAAGACATAACTCGAAACTGGTCTCACAAGAAAATACTTGCCAAAATCTTACATCTTTTATCTGATAATGATCTTTTAGCATTCTTTTACACACACACACATGCAAACATGGGTTCAAACCACAGTTGTAGTAGATTGATTTAGTTTCCACACTATTAATGATTCAAAGACGCTTATAGCCTACGCATAATTTAAATTAGTTGCAAATATTCAAATTAAAACTTTCAAGTAAGCATGACGCAATCATTTCAAGTAATCATGACGCAATCATTTCCCATATGTGCAGTCTAAGACGTTTAGATCATTTACTGATGTGCTATCATTTCCTCTTATTCTCAAACGACTTTGAAAATTTTCTTGTTTTTCTATTTTGTTTGGATTTTCTGAAAATGTTAATTAAAGAGAAAACGAACTGTACAGAAAACATTTAAAAGAAATAAAGTTTAACTTCCATGTAATGATTTGATTTTGAAAAAGTGTTTTCAGTCAGGATTGAACATTCCTATCAAGTTGACCATATGTTCAAAATGGGTACGATCAAACACCTTGGTGAAAAGGTCAGCAAAGTTGTCATCCGTGTGAACTTTGACAAGTTCAATCAAATGCTTTTTAGCATAGTCACGGATGAAATGATGGCGAATCTCTATATGCTTAGTTTTGGAATGTTTCACCGGGTTATTTGTGATGGACATGGTGACATTGTTGTTAATGAATAACAGAGTTCCAGTGAAGTTCAATCCATAATTTCTCAATTGCTGTCGGATCCACAATATATCTGAGAACAACAACTTGCGGCAGCAATGTACTCTGCTTCACATGTTGAGATAGAAACCGCTGACTACTTCTTACACTGCTAGGAGATCAGTCTGTCTCCTAAGAATTGACATCCACCTGAGGTTGATTTTCTATCGAGGTTACAACCGCCATAATCAGAATCAGTATAGGCTTTGAATTCAAATGACTGCTTCTTGGAGTACCAAAGACCCAATCGGGGTTTCCCTTTCAAGTATCTGAAGATCATCCTTACAGCTATCAGATAAGATTCCTTCGGTTGTGACTGAAACCTCGAGCACAAGCAGACGGCAAATATTATGTCAGGCCTTGAAGCTGTGAGATACATAAGAGATCCGATCATCCCACGGTATAATTTACAATCTACATCCTTTCCGTCTTTATCGGGTTACAAACCGTGATTGACTGGGATCGGTGTGCCATAAGTACTACAATCATTCATTTTGTATTTTGACAAAATGTCCTGCACATACTTAGTTTGATGTAAATAAATGCCATCCTCCCTTTGACTGACTTGCAGACCCAGAAAGAATGACAGTTCACCCATGTTGCTCATTTCAAACTTTGACTTCATCACATTCTCGAAATCTCTACACATCTCTTCATTGGTAGACCCAAAGATAATGTCGTCGACATAAACTTACACAAGTAGAATATCACATCCTGCTTTCCGTATGAAGAGGGTCGAGTTAATTTGTCCACGATCGAAACCATTGGACAATAGATGTTTTGATAAAGTCTCATACCACGCTCTAGGCGCTTGATGAAGACCATAAAGTGCCTTATCTAGCTTGTACACTTTATCGATATTATGCGGATCTTCAAAACCTGGTGGTTGAGTGACATAGACCTCTTCATGAACTTTGCCATACAGGAAAACACTCTTCACATCAAGTTGGTAGACCTTGAAGCCGACAAAGGAGGCATAAGCCAGAAACAGTCGAATGGCCTCAAGTCTAGAAACTGGGGCATACACCTCAGTGTAATCCAGGCCCTCTTGCTGATAAAAACCCTGAACAACTAACCTTGCTTTATTTTTCACCACAACATGCCGATCGTCCGTTTTGCATTTGAACACCCATCTGGTTCCAATCGGATGCATACCCTTCGGAAGGTCAACTAAATCCCACACATGCAACTTTTGGAATTGAGACAGTTCATCTTGCATCGCCTCTATCTAGCAGTTGTCAGCGAGAGCCTCTTTCACATTCTTCGGCTCCAATTGGGAAACGAATGCAGCATGCAAACATGTTTCCATGATACATGTGTCAAGTATCTTAGCATACAAGCTGGTGTTCTCGGTAATTTTTCTGTGATGAGTTTGAACACCGACATCAGGATCACCAATAATGTTGTTAATTGGATGATTCCGGTGCACTCTCGTCTCTGGTACTTGAGGTTCTTGAATAGCTGACTCAGGGTTTGTGCTCAACTCCCCCATATTAAGTGTACCCGAAGATGACTCAATGTTGATTGGATCAACTGGAGCATCATTTTCTACATGACATTAGGATCAACTTGAGCATCGTTTCCTTCTACATGACCTTCATCTCCGTTGTCACTGTCAAGAGTTCCAGATTCAGATGCAACATTGGAATCGGAAGTTTGGATAGGTACCATTGCTCTGGTTGAGAAATTGGAGTCGTCGCCGCCACAACAAAACTCATACAACTTGGCAGCGTCTTCAGCAGATAAACCAGGAAGGTTAAAAGACTTGAACAGAGCATCATAATCAAATCTCTAAGCAGGACCAGTTGGTTCTGGTGGAATGCTGTGTTTACTGCAGTCCACTTTGAACTATTCTTCCACATACCTACTCTCAATATTGTACACTCTCTAGCATGGCGAATTGACAACATATCCTAAGAAGATGTCTTCCATCTCTTTTGCATGAAATTTAGATTTGCGATCTTTATACTGTAACAATAATGAGCAGGGACTACCAAAAGGAACTAGGTAGTCAAGATTTGGAGGTCGATTGTTGATCATCTCATAACAAGTTTTGTTGTGCCTCTTAACCTCCAGAACTCTATTTAATACGTGACAGGCTGTGTTGACTTCTTCCGCCCAGAACGTTACGGGAAGCTTGCCGTTTGCTAGCATTGTCCTTGCAGTCTCAATTAGGGTTTTGTTCTTTCGTTCTGCAACTCCATTCTGTTGTGGTGTATACAGCGCATTGAATTCATGATGAATACCCTTCTTGAGACAGAAAAGCTCCATCATGTTGATTTTGAACTCCGTGTCGTTGTCACTCCTTATTCTTCTAACCTTCAGTTTTCATAAAGTTTCCAGTCTCAAAATCAGATATTGAAGAATTTCAGCAGTCTCATCCTTTGTACCTAAAAAATGCACCCAAGAAAAACGTGAGAAATCATCAGTTACAACTAGACAGTATGACTTACCTCCAATACTCTTGATACTTATGGATCCAAACAAATCCATGTGAAGGAGCTCCAAAGGGGTATCGCTAGAGTTTTGGATCTTGGGTTTGTGAGATTTCCGTTGCTGTTTGCCCTTTTTACAAGGCATACAGTCATCTGCAATGGCAAACCTCAGCTTAGGAATCCTAGTTATCAAACTGTTTCGGACAAGATGATTCATTTTACGATAAGAAATGTGTTCGAGTTTCCAATGCCACAAGATTGAGTCAAGTTCTGTGTCTTTTGTAAGCAAACAAGTAGCAACTGATGAGGTGGTTGTCGCCACGCTCATATCAATCTGATAGGTGTCATTTGTTCTTGGCGATCGCATCAGAATCCACTCAGTAGGAACCTTAAAACCAGGCTTGAGAATCAAGCATTCAGACTTGTCAAACATAACCGAGTACTCCTTGTCGCACATTTGAGAGACACTCAACAGGTTATACTTCAGCTTCTCGCAGTAGTTGACGTTGTCGAAGCTAATACATCCATAGCCGCCTCTGAATGGTTTAACATCTTGAAGCAAAGCCATGTTGCCTGTCATGTGCCGGGAGCATCCACTATCTACATACCAACGATTAGAGATAGTTCCCTTCAGATGTCCCTTCACGAGTCACAAGAAATTAATTAGATTTGGAGACCCAAGCCATGGTGGTCTTGGGTCGTCCGTTTTCTCAAAATAAACTACCTCAATTAATTCACAATCATGACTGTCAAAAATGGGTGAATCCTTTGGAGATTTGGGATCAGGAGATTGAGAAATTTTGGTTTTCTTAGTCCAGGATCTTTTCTTTTGTCTCACTGGAACTTTGGGCTTGCCTTCATTAACCACATGTGAACTAGTAGAAGCTTCACCTGGTTGAAATTCAGCTAGCTTTAGTTCCAGTTTTCTCAACCTTTTGTTCCTTCTTCTCCTCTGTGGCTTAGAAAGTTTCACCACAGACTTCTCACCAGTTTTGTGTACTACCAGAGGTAGATACACTGGATTTACCAACTTGCTTTACCCCTTTAGGAACATATGGTTCAACCACATGTTTTGCTGGTGGCTTAACCATTGGTTTCACCGGTGGCTTCACCATTTTTGTTTTGGTGCTCTTGGGTTGCTTCACTTGTGGTGTCTTAGGAATAATAGCTTGTTGTGGGACAACTGGCCGTTTCCCTTGGTTCTTATCAGGAAAGTTCACCAGAATGTGACCTATCATACCACAGTGAAAGCAAGATTTTCTTTCTTTGTAAATCCTCCTGTAAGGCTCTTGGATTTTGGAAGTAGATGAATCAGCTTGACGAACAATGGGAGTTGTTTGATGAAAATTAACAACATCTTGTGCTTGACCTGATTTGATTTTGGGAGTAAAATGTTTTTCCATGTTTTCATGATGATTCTTACTCAAATGATTAACAAAAGCTTCTTTCTTTACTTGCTTTATGGACTTTAAACCTTCATAAAGCATCATTTTCAGTTTATCATTGGACTCAATTGTATCAGCTTCAGTTAAAATGCAATTGTCACGATTTGTGACAATGTTTTTCTCAATTTTATGTTTATCAATCAACTCTTTTGAGACAACACCCTCGACCTTGGTGTTCTCAAAACCTTCATCAGAGAAGAACTCCTCATCAGAAACTGACTCAGCCTTACTTGAGGAATCATCCTTGTTAGAGGATTCTTCCTTGCTCGAAGAGTCATCCAAGAAAGACAAATCAATGTCCACCGGCCCGTTGACAAACTTGCCGCTTACTGGTGGAGGAATGACATTAGTATCTAACCCTTTGCCACTCACTTTTCTCACTACTGACTCGTAATGTTCCACCACAAAGTGAGAGTTTTTCAACTTCTCAAGTTTGCCACTCAACTGGAGGATTTCATTTTGTAGTTTGGCGATCTCGACATTTCTTTTCTCTAACCCCTTGTATGCAACATCTATGTGAAATTGTTGTTCACTGATTTTAATTGAAAACTCGTGTCTTTCTTTCTTAAGATTTTCAATCGAATCTTTAAACCTTTTTCATTTTCTTTATAACTTAGAGCTGCAATACGTAAGGGTTCGAGTTGATCATGGATACGATCATTCTCTTCCTTCAAGACAAGACATTTGGAACAAGAAACAACAACAAAAGAATTAGAATCTACCTCAGTTTACGAACTGGATGCTTCTCCAATAGCCATGAGAGCAAATGCAGATGTAGATTCTTGTTGGTTAGCAACAGATGCTTCCCTTTCCTCAGCTTCCATCAACTCAACAATCTCTGCCATTAAACCTATTTGAGTTTGTGCAAGTATGGCATCTTCCAGATGAACACCCCAATCAAAGCTCTCATCTTGTTGAACCACTAATGCAATGGACATTCCACCTTGACTCTGATTGCGGTTGTTCTGATTGTTGTACCCTTGGTTGTTTCCCTGGCTTGGTCTAGTGAAACCCAAAGCTGGAGCTTTATCCTTTTGACATTCCCTTGTGAAATGTCCAAAGTTATTACATTTGTAGCACTTAGCTTTGGATTTATCAAATCCAACCTTGGCATTAGAATGCCTACCAATGAACTTCCTACCTGTTCGGTTCAGAAAACGCTTAGCCCTCCTCAAGATCATGGCCATGTTCCATTGAATATTCATATCCTCCATATCATCCGGATCCACCTGATTAAAGTCTTCTTCAATGGTTTCAGGATCTGTTAGCTTCCCACCTATGAAGTTCTTGTAGGCAAGCATGCAGGATGAGAACAGTGCCACATGATCTTCAGCTATCTTGGCAATAGCAGATTGGTTTGCTGAAGGGGTAGAAATAGGGCTTCTTGAGGAATGTTGGTGGTATGAACCAGATCCTGATGCAGCAAAACAAGTATAACCACCACAACCATTAGAATTATCTTCTTCCTGAGGAATCCCAGAGAACAAGGCAATTCCAGAATCCGATGACTTTGCTGTGGAAGACACTCCATAATACATAGAAGGATCTTGAATCTGAGGTCTTCCAGAACTTTCTTTCTTTTTCAGGTTCATGTCGTGTGCTTAAACCTTTCCAATTGCATCATCAATTGTCATCTCATAAAACTTCGGGTTCTCTCTCAATAGTGTGGTATACATGTCAAATTTTGGTGGCAAAGAATCAAGAAACTTCTCCACCAATTCATCATCAGGATACTTGAGTTCATAAGAGTTTAGCTCTGTTTTTAGGTGATAGAATCTAGAAATAAGTTCATCAATAGATTCATTCTCTAAATATCTGAAGCACTCATACTGCTTCCTCAACAGTCTCTCTCTTGCTTTTCTTGACGTCATTGTTTCCCTCGAACCACTTCTGTAAAGACTTCCAAAGATCCTTAGAAGTATCATAACCTCTGAAACTGTGAAATAGATCCCTAGTCAAGGCCATAGTTATAGAGCCATGTGTTGGGATTCAGTGGTGATCAATTTGACTTTTTATCAAAAATGGGTTTTGACAGAGAAATTAATTAATTCAGTTACTTAATAAATAAGCAGCGGAAAATAAAATCAAAACCTATTTAACAGCACTGACAAACCGAACAGGATCTGGTTATGAACACGCATACACTAAAAACAATTAATCTACCAATGAGATAAATTATACCTTACTGGTTAATGATTAACCGGTTGAGACACCAAGGTACAATGAATCGATGCTAGATCACGAACTGAACGCGAGAGAACGGGAAGCCAGAACTTGCATGTGACAATCCGGATTTTTCAGTTAATTCCGTTAACTATTCCGTTAAGTTTCTTATTAAAAACTTAACCCCGTTAACTAAATCTAACCCCAGGGACTGATTCTGTCACAAATCCAACTCAAAACTACAAGGACTAGTTGTGTTAGTATGCTAAATCAAATAAATTGACTTCTCAAAGTCAAAATCAGCAAATTTGAGTTCTGTTGACTTTCTAAAGTCAAACCTAACATTCAATTGATTCGAATTAAACCAGAAACTGAAGTGGCTACTCGAATTCTCGGCTGTTAATCATCGTATTGATGATATCGATCATCAATGAGCCGTTTCTAGGTGTTTTAACTATTCCATAATCACGAATTAACCCCCTAAAACTGTTACCGTCGAACCCGCGACAATGATCATCGAATTCAAGCAAATTCTCTTATTATTCTGCAATCGAATCCACTGCACACCTCATTCACACTCCCCTAAAGCTTTTGCCTACACCAAATACGCCTAAGAAGCAGTCAAGGTCACCGGAATCTAGCCCGCAGGCCGACGACACTCGTTCTAGCCGGAAGCTATCAATCCATCAACCATTCTGGTAATTGTTTACAGTATCAGTCTCGTCTCAATTCATAGATCAAAAGCCCTATCATTATCAGGGCTTAAATTATCGAATTCAACTCAAACCGAAATTCTAGGGTTCATCGTAAACCAGTTTAATCGATGGAGACCCTAGACTTTATTTAAATCCAATTAATATACATGATTAGCTTCGCAATCCTTTGTATATCAAAAGCCCTATGTTTATTTTGGATTCCATTATCGAAATCATCGTGATCCGATACCTAGGGTTCATACGACTTCGGTTTAGTCGAACCCTATCATTGCAATACGGATTTCTAAAATTGAAGACAGTAATAGACTCGTCTTGATTCATACATTAAAAGCCCTATGAAATTCAGAGGCTTTATCATCGAATCGAAACCAGATCGAATCTAGGGTTCTTATGATTTTTTTGATTAATCAAATTCATACCAGTTCCCATTTTTAATGAAATTAAACTACATAATCAGATTCGCAATGTTGGTTTTGTTAAAGCCCTATGATTCTATCAAATTTTAATATCAAAATCGTTTAAATCGAATTCAGGTTTGTATCTAGGGTTTTCGGCTTGTAATTCATGAAATTAATGACCAATTAACTAATGTTTTTACAATTAAACACACACACTGATTCGCAAAATCCCGTCTATCAAAATCCCTCTACTGTTTCGATCGATTAACACCGGAATCGATGGATCAGAGCCGGGTTTCGATCGCGAATGGATTTGGGAAGAAAACCACTTGAACCTGGGTGTTAAAAGCAATGGGTCTCGGGTTTGTTTGCGATAGCCTAGCGGCCGGGACTGGTTAGACCTATGTGCGTGTGTGGGAGAGACCCGGGTTCGAGACCGGGCTCCCACAATTATTTTTAAACATTTTTCTGTTAATATTTAATTAATAAAAATCAAACCCTATAATATTATATTATCATATAAATGTGTTTTAGCACGGGAAACAACCCGTGGGCTCGGGTTTGAATTTTGTAACAAATTGTGTTTTCACTTTAAAAAAAAATATATATATCGTGTTCATATTATTTTTCAAACCGTAATCTCGTATAAAATAATATAATAATATTATTTTCAACCCGTATTCGATGTTAATAAAATAATATATAAATTATATTATTTGCCCAACCTTTGTAAACGACTCAAACGCATTAAAATAATTATTTAATTATTATCCGTTATCAACATTCGACGCGTAACGCGAATTTCCTAAAATCATTACAATAAGATATATATATATAAAACTCCGTCGACAAGTTCGTTTATTTTTAAATCCTTAGAATGCGTTAGGGCATTTTAGTCTTCCGTGTCGTTGTCACAATTCCCATTTTTGTCCCTAATTTATGTGTTTATAATTTTAGGACATTCGTAGGTCTTTTGAGACTTACACTCGTAGTTCCAATTTACTTCTAGTGTGAAACTACCTTCAACGCCAAGCAGGTGAGTTTTCACGGCCCCTTTTTAATGCTTTTAACTTGGGGGAGAAAACATGCTTAAACTGATTTTTAGATTTTGTATTTCATATGCTATCAATGATAAAGCTAAGTGTAACATGCTATCACAGAAAGTCCTCATCTTATTTCGAACCGTTAATATGGATCTTAGCGAGGTAATGTTTAGTAGTACTACTGGGTTTGACAAATCCCACCCGCGTTAGTCGCGCTAACTCGATTGGATATCGAACGGGTGAAATGTTAGCCTATTACATGGCCAGTATTGATAGACCTGGCAGGAGGCAATAAACAAACAGTCAGTTTCGGTTGCGAGCACTTGAGCTAAAACATGAACATAGGTTAGCTACCTATAGATACATATTGAATGATCATAAATCTGGTAAACGCTTACTTAATTATTTGAAACCTGTGAACTCACCAACCTCGTGTTGACACTTTTCTTTACATGTTTTCTCAGGACGCTAAGCTAAGACACAGGTGCACGTTAGGGCATGCATGAGATTCAACTGCTTTGCTTTGTGCCTATTTATGTTTGGTTGAATTATTATATTTGTACTTTGTTTGGTTTGGACGTTGGTTTTGGGCGCGTGTATTTTGCGCATTTACTTTCTTTACGCTTCCGCATTGATACTCTGATTTAAAAGATATTTTTCATTTTGAGTCCCATGTAGAGTCGTTCAAAGTAACTAATGTCTGAGATCCTGGTTAGTCACTTCCCAAAACGGTAAAACTCCGTTAGTTGAAATTTAGGGGTGTGACATTGCAAACGCAGGAGCAATTTTGTGGTCACTGCTTCGGAATTTCCAATGAAGAAATCGATTCCTTCTTGTCTTCCTGTTTAGCGGCTCACGAAAAAGAAAAAAGAAAACAAAGGTTTTCTTCTACTTATTTCTTGCCGACTGAAAAGAATTATATATATAATTTAGATTAAAACCCTAAAAATATAATATAACCCTTTTAAATTACTACCGGGCCTAAAACCCAATAGTTAATGACAAGCCCGAAATCATTTAATTTATTTTAATAAAAGATTAAAACAAATAAATATAAATTATTATTTATAAACCTGTATAAATAATAAATCCCGTGTAACGAACATATATATAAAATATATCGTCTCGCTAACAGTTCGTAATTACCAGTTAAGCGGGTTAAGTGGATTTAATGTTCGTTGCCCAAGGTGTAACTCTTACGGGTCATAGCTCGGTCAGTCGTGTTGTACATCGGGTCGGTCCATAAAATCCAACAATCTCCCACTTGGACGATCCACGATAAATCAACGCAAACAGTCAGCGACGCTCTAGCTGCACATGGCTGTCCCTAACAAGGTATGACGCTTTAAAGTCATTAACCAAATATCTTGGTGTTAGTAACAGCTAACTAAAGCAAGACAATATACTTATGGCAATAGTTGTCATTCATCCTTTCTGTATAAGACATCAATTGAATCAATGAGACATGGATTTAGTTCATTCTCATATAGCGTTCAATTATTATTGTTCTCGATCAAGAATCAAAGTGGTCCAATCAAACACATAGTAAGTTTGGGTAAGGCCTTACACTTCACCAGTTTGAATCAACGAGGGCGCCACGATGCCTATCTGTTACATATAATGAAAGAGTACAGAATCCCTTATTGACTACATACAACTCCCACTGAACTTCAGAACTATTCCTAATCAATGTCTTTATGACTGGAAGTTACGCGTCAGCGTTTAACAGTGATTAAAGAATGGTTCTTGGTAAACGACAGTTCTAGTACGTATCTTAGGTCAGATGATACTAATGAGTATACCAAGAGCAAAACATCTTATGAAAAAGATCCATGAAGATGATTTGATGCGGGTTACATCCAACGTCATTTAAAATGAGGCATGTGAAGTTCGGAGTCAACTCCTTGAGCCGAAGTTCAGAATAGTCTTAATTCAGAGACGTTCCCACGAGTCTGATCGACTACGGATAATTAAGAATACAAGATTCATGGATTAAACGTATTAAAATCGAACACAGTTATAAGAATTCAAAATTGCATTTAAATCAGTAAACCAAAAAGAATTCAAAAGTACAACTGTTTAAATGTTTGCACATTCAAAATACTAAATCAAAACATATCACTAGCAAATCTAAGACCAATAGTATCTCTGTGAAGATCATGCTTGTCCTGAGTCATGGGCTTAGTAAACGGGTCCGCTAGGTTTTGATCTGTGTCTACTTTGCTTATCACGACGTCTCCACGTTCCACAATTTCCCGTATATAGTGGAACTTCCTTTGAATGTGCTTGGCTTTATGATGACATCTGGGCTCTTTGGCTTGAGCTATAGCACCTGTGTTATCACAAAGTATATCGATTGGTTGGCGAATACTTGGAACCACATCGAGGTCAGTAATGAATTTCTTCATCCAAGCAGCTTCCTTAGCAGCATCTGATGCGGCTATATACTCAGATTCGGTGGTTGAATCCGCCACTACACTCTGCTTGGAGTTTTTCCATGAGACAGCTCCTCCATTAAGAGTGAATACGAAACTTGACTGTGAGTGAGAGTCATCTCGGTCAGTTTGAAAGCTAGCATCAGTGTAACACCGTACAATGAGCTCCTCTTTCACTCCTCCAAATATTAAGAACATGTCTTTGGTCCTTCTTAAGTACCTCAGGATGTTCTTGACTGCAGTCCAATGGGTAATGCTAGGACTTTGCTGGAAACGGCTGGTCATGCTTAAAGCATACGAGACGTCAGGTCTAGTGCACAACATAGCATACATGATAGAACCAATCGCTGAGGCATGTGGAATTGCTTCCATTTCCTTAATTTCAATGTCCGTGGAAGGAGATTGCGATTTATTCAACATAGTGCCTTTAGTCATCGGAACACCTCCTTTCTTGGAGTTTTCCATCCTAAAGCGTGTCATCATTTTCTCTATGTAAGTACTCTGACTTAGCCCTAGAAGCCGCTTAGATCTATCCCTGTAGATCTTAATTCCTAGAATGTAAGCAGCTTCTCCAAGATCCTTCATTGCAAAACAAGATCCTAACCATTGTTTGACTTTGTCAAGCACAGGGATGTTGTTTCCAATGATTAGTATATCATCCACATACAAGATGAGAAATGATATAGTGCTCCCACTAGCCTTTTTATAAACACAAGGCTCATCTTCATTCTTGACAAAACCAAATTCTTTGATTTTCTGATCAAAATGAAGATTCCAGCTTCGAGATGCCTGTTTAAGTCCATAAATGGACTTATTCAGTTTGCAGACCCTACTAGGAAACTTTAGATCAAAAAAACCATCAGGCTGAACCATATAGACATCTTCAGAGAGATGTCCATTAAGAAAAGCAGTTTTGACATCCATTTGCCATATCTCGTAATCATGGTACGCGGCTATGGCAAGCAGTATCCTGATCGATTTGATAATAGCAACAGGTGAGAAAGTTTCATCATAGTCAATACCTTGAGTTTGAGTGAAACCCTTTGCAACTAGTCGTGCTTTATAGGTTTGTACATTACCATGCATGTCGGTTTTTCTTTTGAAAATCCATTTGCTCCCTATTTCCCGAGAACCGGGGGTAGCTCAATCAAGTCCCAGACCTGATTATCACGCATAGATTGCATCTCGGCGTTCATGGCTTCAAGCCATTTCTCGGATTCAGGATCTGAGATAGCAGATTTGTAGTTTGTAGGTTCGTCATTTGACTCAGCTACTAACAGGACTTCAGAAGCTTCAAGATGCCATAGGTATCTATTAGGTTCTTTACAAGACCCGCTACTTCTGCGAACGCTTGTGTTTATGTCTGATTCATCAGCAACAACTTCTTGTTGATCAGACGCTCCGACTTCCTCAGCGGTTGTTTGTGTTTCTCGAATTTCTTCAAAATCCATAATATTATTTCCGGTTCCTCGATTTAGAAGATCTTCCTCGAGAAAGCTTCCTTTCCTTTTGATGGAAACAATGTTTGCATCAGGATGATAGAAATAATATCCGCTTTTGTTGTAGTAACCGACGAAAACAACTTTTTCGCCTCTGGGATTGAGCTTGTCATCAGAATCGCTGGTGACATATGCATCACATCCCCATACTCTAAGGTAAGACAAATTAGGTTTAGACCCGTTCCATATCTCATATGGGGTTTTGTCCACCTTCTTAGTCGGTGCCAGATTTACAAGGCGGGCGACGGTCTTAAGAGCATAACTCCAGAAGGAGTGAGGCAAATTAGTTCTACACATCATAGATCGAACCATATTAAGTAGGGTTCGATTTCTCCTCTCGCTCACGCCATTAAGTTGGGGTGTGCCACGAGTAGTGGGCAGAGAAATAATTCCGTGCTCCTTCAGATGATTAAGAAATTCTAAGCTGAGATACTCGCCTCCTTGATTTGATCGAAGTGTCTTAATAGATTTATCGATTTGTTTCTCTACTTCGTTTTGAAACTCTTTGAACTTTTCAAATGTTTCATGCTTGTGTTTCATAAGATAGACATAATATCGACTATAATCGTCAATAAATGAAAAGAAGTATCTTTCATGATTTCTAGACATGGTTCTGAAAGGGCCACACACATCAGTTTGTATAAGGCCTAGCAGATCCTTGGCCCGTTCACCAACATGGGTGAAAGGGTCCTTTGTGAGTTTGCCAGCTAAACAAGACTCGCAATTATGAAATGAGTCCTGTCCGGTAGGTTCAAGAATTCCCTCAGAGTCTTTTAATGCATGCCTTGCATATGTGGCCAAGTAAAAAATGCCATAGAAAAGTATCATTAATTCCAGATTTGATACGTTTAGAAAGATTATATATGTTATTGTTAGTTTGAACGCCAATCTCATAAATACCGTTTTGAGGTTTAGCCTCAAAATAAAATATATCATTTAAGTAGGCAGAAATAGCAATACCATTAAAAACGTACTTAAATCCTTGTTCAAACAATAAAGAAACTGAAATAACGTTTCTAGTTAAACCAGGTGCAAACAAACAATTGTTTAAAACAACCACAAGGCCAGAAGGACATGAGAGATGATATGTTCCAGTTGCAAGAACGGGTACTCTTTTCCCATCACCAACGATGAGCTCTATGTCGCCTTGTTTCAGCTTCCTCTAACTTTTAGGCTTCTGCAAGACATTAATGACGTGGTATCCACATCCAGTATCAAATACCCATGTGTTGCTAGAAACAGTAAAAATTTCAATAACATAAATGAGAATACCTGAAGAGGTGCCCTCACCACTCGCCCTTTGCAGCTTCAACTTGGCTAGATATTCAGGACAGTTACATTTCCAGTACCCCATTTTATTGCATTCAAAGCATTGGCGCTCCTCAGGAGGGGGTGCTTTTGAAGCTTTCTTGTTATTGTTGGTGGCAGGCTTGGCAGCAACATTAACCTTCTTCTTGCCTTTGCTATTATAACCTCTTTTCTTGGGGTTAGGTTTTTTAACACCAGCAGATCTGACCATCAGAACTTGATTTTTCTTTCCTTGGATATTCATCTCGGCCGTTTTAAGCATACCATGTAGCTCGGCCACTGTCTTCTCTAAGCCATTCATGTTGAAATTCATTACGAATTGAGCATAGGAGCTTGGAAGAGAGTTTAAGATGAAATCAGTAGTCATGTCATCCTTCATGGGATATCCAAGTTTGTTCATCTGGTCGATGTACACTTTCATCTTAAGTACTTGAGCACTAACAGGCGTGCCCTCTTGCATCGTGCAACGAATGAGCTGAGACATGGTTTCATAGCGTTCTTGTCTGGCTTGTTTCAAGAACATGCCCTTAAGTTGCTAAATCATGTCAAAGGCACTCAGGTCCTCCATGCTCTTTTAGAGCTCACGGGACATGCAGGCTAGCATATGGCCGGCCACCTCAGTGGCATCATTTCTTTGTTTTTCCCAGGCGTTACGAGCGACAGCCGTGTTACCATCGGGTGTCTCAGGGACTGGTGTATCGAGAACATAAAGCTTCTTGGCCATCTTGAGAACTATTCTCAGATTGCACTGCCACGAGAGAAAGTTGGTGTTATCCAGCTTTTCATTCTCAAGGATAAACTTGAGAGCGAAGGAGTTATTAGTATTATTATTTTCAGTAGACATCTGTCAAGATAAGCAAAGAAAATAAATTAGTATAAAAAAAGTGAAAAATCCTTATTAATTTATGACCCAATTATAGAAATTAGAATAAGGAGTGAGAATCTAGCTAAATCAGTCACTAATGGTAGCTGTGGCATACAACATTAGTAAGTGGGTAACTAGGCTGACAATTAGTGTCAATTGTGGAAAGATGCACAACTCTCGTGTATGAGGCCGCTAAGACAAGACATGTCTATGCATTGATACGTTTAGCCTCATCTATGCTCACTTTTAATCTCTTGACAGCTGGGGCATGTAACAAGAGAGAAAAGTAATAGTCGTCCTAAAACAGATACTTGCGGAAGGGTTGGATTTGTCAACGAAACCCTTGTGTCTTGGAAGGATAAACTACGCATCCGGTGCGGTGCTGTGGCTCTAAAAACCGATGTTTCGTTTTATGCTCCAAGTGTTCCTTATAATAGGATGACATAGACCATTGGTTTTAAATATGAGTTCCAATTTTAGTGTTTACTGAATAGGGTCAAACACAACGAATGATTAAATCATACGTGTGTTGTAAAAGCCAGTTTTACTATTTAAAGTCATGACAAATTTGATGAACCATTTCATCTCTCAGGACACTTAATTTTAAATAACCTATTAAAACTAAGTGTGTCGCGACTTGAATAAACAGTTAAAGTTAATAGTTAAAAACTATTAAGTTATAAGTTTTGAAATTAAATTTAGTTTAAATTGCAAAACTTTAGCGGTTATTTATTTTATAAAAACAAGCCAGTTGTTATTTTTTTTATAAAATTCTACAAGTTATAAAATTAGAACTTGTGGTGACAGATTGTGACATTTTAAAACTCATTTTAAAACGTTTGGTGTTTGGTTGGTTTATTATAAATTTAAGTTATAAAAAATTAAAAGCAACCATAAAGCAAATAAATATGTAAATCTTTTAGGGCCAAGTTTGTTTGATCTTGCTAGAGCCAACCAAACGGGTCACGGGGTCCACGAAATTAAAACAACCACAAGGATGGACTTCCGTGTATCTAGTCGTCTCGGATGACTCCCACTGACTCCATGATTCCTGTTGCGTCTTCAGATTTGTCTTCGGGTTTTTATTACATTACATAAAATAAAAAAACCTATTCTATTATAACTTTGAGCCATCAAAAGTGGGACAAAATTATAAAACCAAAAACTGAATAATAAACACAAACAACTCAAGCACATGGGTCGGGCCAGATTTACATATTAAACACAATCACATACGGGCAATATATTTGGTCAAATAAAATAAAAATCGACCAAATTAATAAATAAAAAATTGCCCCAAAAACAGATCAGATCAGAAACTTCAAGATAGTTAAAGTTTGTGATTAATCTAACCGGTGAAACCATACCGGTTCCGATTTGCGTGTTATAACCTCGCTCTGATACCACTGTTGAGATTCAGTGGTGATCAGTTTGACTTTTTTTTTTTTTTTTTTTTTATCAAAAACGGGGTTTGACAGAGAAATTAATTAATTCAGTTACTTAATAAATACGTAGCGGAAAATAAAATCAAAACCTATTTAATAGCACTGACAAACCGAACAGGATCTGGTTATGAACACGCAAACACGAAAAACAATTAATCTACCAATGAGATAAATTATACCTTACTGATTGATTAACCGGTTGAGACACCAAGGTACAATGAACCGATGCTAGATCACGAACCGAACGCGAGAGAACGGGAAGCCGGAACTATTTTGTGGTCACTGCTTCGGAATTTCCAATGAAGAAATCGATTCCTTCTTGTCTTCCTGTTTAGCGGCTCACGAAAAAGGAAAAAGAAAACAAAAGGTTTTCTTCTACTTATTTCTTGCCGATTGAAAAGAATTATATATATATAATTTAGATTAAAACCCTAAAAATATAATATAACGCTTTTAAATTACTACCGGGCCTAAAACCAAATAGTTAATGACAAGCCCGAAATTATTTAATTTATTTTAATAAAAGATTAAAACAAATAAATATAAATTATTATTTATAAACCTGTATAAATAATAAATCCCGTGTAACGAATATATATATATATATATAATATATCGTCTCGCTAACAGTTCGTAATTACCAGTTAAGCGGGTTAAGTGGATTTAATGTTCGTTGCCCAAGGTGTAACTCTTACGGGTCATAGCTCGGTCAGTCGCGTTGTCCATCGGGTCGGTCCATAAAATCCAACACCATGTGCCTTCTTTTCTCGGTCATAAGCCTTATTCTCTTCTTTATCTAGTTCTTCATCTAGCTTGGAGATAGGTTTGGGAACAGTTTCATCAAGAAACAAATAGGTTGGATGTTTATATCCCTCAAGAATGGGTATCCATAAGGTGGAATCAGTATACAAGATATACTCATCAAAGCGTGCTTTTCGGTTCGAATAATCATTTACATTAAGCAGCTTTGGTGGTTTATGTGGAGTCCCTATCTAGTTGTCATAGTTCAACATACTATTAATGTTCTGGATATTTGACATAGTGATTAAATTGGTCAAAAATCAGAAATTTTGCACAAGTTGCGCACTTGTGAAAACGGTCTTGCGCACTTAAGGTTGATCTTGCGAACTTATCAAGTACGCAGGAACACAGGAGTAAGTACGCAGGCACAAAAGCTAAGTACGCAAAGAATTGGTAGTACGCAGGAACAAAGTCCTTTTTGCCAAAAAAGGTAAGTACGCATATAACTTTTTCAACTGCTCCACCAAATATTTCCGATCGCCGGAAAATGCTCAAATCTTCAAATCTTGAAGTTTTAAACGAATTGATCAAGCCAAAAGGTTAGAAACTTGTTTCTAACAAACCCTTGATGATCAAAACACTAAAACAAACAACAAAAAGGTCGAGTTTTGTAGGATTTTTGCTTCTAAAACAGCGCTAAAGAGCTACCTCTGTTTTATGACAAAAATCGGTCTCCTTTTCGTGTAAAATGATACCACTTGTAGGTCCGCGGGTGTCTCGAATCGTCACGTGCGAGTGTGTGGCTAGTCTAACCGGGTGCAGAATGCCCGTGACTAGGTGGAGAATCATACAACACAAAGTAAACTGACAACAAACACAAGATACTTTAAACTTCGTCTATTGATAATCACAGCCGGTTACAGTGTGCAAATGAGTGCGTACATAACAACTCCACAAACCAGCTATATATACTAGACATGCTGCCTGCGCACTTGCTAAGTGCACAGGGTTCTTACGTACTTGCTAAGTACGCATGTTATAAACCTGCGCACTTGTTAAGTGCGCACAACACTTTACAAAGTCAAAACATTGACAAGTACCTACATACGTGTTTACAATCGATAAACCAATACGTACAGACTCTTACATACAAATACAAATACAGAAAGACAGATACAAAAGCATAGACAACATCCAGAGTGTCTGTCACACAAACGTGCTCCAACAACAACATCGGTTCATATATGGATCACCCATGAACCATCATGCTGACTTGCTAACAACCCTTTAGTAAATAGATCAGAAATTTGATCTTTAGAATTCACAGAAACAGTCTTAAGAACACCGGCAGTAATTTTTTCTCTTAAGAAAAAAATATCAATTTCAAAATGTTTAGTTCTGCCATGGAAAACTGGGTTTGTAGCAATGGAAACAGCTGTAGAATTGTCACAAAACAATTGTACAGGTAGTTTAACAACCACCTTAAGTTCTTTTAGCAAATTTATAAGTCACATTATTTCATAAGTAGTAGCACACATAGCTCTATATTCTGCTTCAGTAGTAGACCCAGACACAGTGGACTGTTTTTTACTTTTCCAAGATACTAAAGAATTTCTCAGGAGATTACAAAAACCAGTTACTGATTTTCTGGTTTCTTTACACTTAGCCCCAACCTATCATGCCATAGACTCACATTATCAGAAGAATTATAACATATTTTAGCAGACTGAGAAACATTACCACAGAAATATAAACCCACAAGTTGACTACCAGTCACTAGGTTGGTCTTTGTCAGTAAGTCCTGAATATAACAATTATTCATCAAAGGATATCTTTAGCTTGCTATCTTTAGAAAGTTTATACACAGAGACAAGATATACACAATAATCAGGAACAACAAAAACATCATAAAGCATTACTTTATCACTTAGTTTAACATTGCCAATTTTAGTAACAGAAGCAGAAGTTCCATTTGGGTGTTTAACCTTAATATCAAACTCAGAAACATCAATTTGATTTATCATTCCACTTTCAGACTTAATCATATGTTAATTTACCCCATAATCAATTACCCAACCAGATTCATTTAAAAATGTACTACCAGTAGAAAAACAAAACATTCGGTTATAAAAACTATTTGAGCAAAAGGGGCCAAAGGACCTACCTGCAAAATTAGAATTTGGCACAACATCACTCGTTTTTTCATCTAATAGACCTAACAATTTTGTTATCTGATCAGTAGTAAAACCATTAACAGTAGAAGACATAGCAGGATCAGATTTATTTCCAACAGAATTATTAGACATATTACTTTTAACAGATTGATTTGCTTTAGTTTTAGAATTAGGAGGATATCCTACTATCTCAAAACATCTCTCAACAATGTGTCCAATTTTATTACAATTAGTGCATTTCAAGTTTGGATTAGGACCTCTATTAAACCTTTTTTTATTATCAACAAACTGATTTGATTTTGAAACAAACCCAACACTTTGATTTTTAACAGAAACATTAGAGCCTCTATAGGACTCTTCCCTAGATATCAGAGAAAAAGCTTCTTTTAAAGTAGGAAGAGGATCTCTAATCAACAAATTTGTACGAACAGGTTGGTACACATTATCAAGACCCATAAGGAATTACATAAGTTTTATTAAGTGATTAAAATCATTAAATTCCTTTGAGGCCTGACATGTACAAGAAGGAAGTTGTAACATCTGATCAAGTTGTTTCAACTTTATATTAAACCTATGATAATATTCAGAGACAGAAGACCGATTCTGAGTTAGTGAATTAATTTTCTGATACAACCTAAATACAACAGATCCATCTATCTTATCATAGGTTTCTTTTAAATCTTTCCATACTTCAGAAGCAAACTTAGAATACACTTGACCCATATACAATTCTTCACACATAGAACTAAGAATCCAAGTAATCACAACTGAATTACATATATCCCATTGTCTAGCAAGTATTTCATTTTCATTAGATCTCACACAAGTACCATCAATAAAACCAAAGTTATTTTTAACTTGTAAGGCACGTTTCATTAAATTTGACCATACAGTATAATTAATTTTCAGTACCTTTTAGTTTTATATTGATGATTGATACACTACTTGTATCACTAGCATGTAAGTACAGAGGATTACTAGCATCTAATTTACTGATTAAAGTGTCACTAACAGCCAATGTATTATCATCAGCCATCTTGAAAGCAAATTTAATTCAAACAGGAAATGAATTTCACTCAGGCACACACACAAAAACAATAGCCCAGGTCAGAGCCAGATTTTCACACCACTTTTAGTGGCAGATCAAGGATTAACCAGGCCTGGATGCAACACACAATATGCAAGGTTCACACAAGTGATGCACACGACTTTACAGAATTACAATACAGAAAAGAAGAATATAAACAACAAATGCAACACAGATAGTCACAAGGTATGTCTCTCCTTGGATATAACCAATATGCTTGTCACACCCCCAAATTCCACTAACGGAGTTTTACCGTTTTGGAAGGTGACAAACCAGGATCTCAGACATCAGTTACTTCAAACGACACTATATGGGACTTAAAATGTAATAACATAAAAGATCAAGGTTCAGAGTAAAAGTTGCGGAAGCGTTAAATAAAGTAAATGCGCAAAACAACGCGCCCAAAACCAAAATACAATAAACATAAAGATTATTCAAAAGTAGTTATTTCAATTGCAGTCCACGACACATGCATGACTTAACGTGATCCTGAGTACCAACCTGAGAAAACATGTAAGGAAAACGGGTTAACACTAAGTTGGTGAGTTCACAGGTTTCAATCGTTTCAAATAAAGCGTTTGCAGTTTATTGTACATTCAATATATATATAAAAAAGGTAGCTAACCAATATTCATGTATACCAATGCGCTTGCAACCGTAGACTGACAGTTTATGTTTGAATGCCTCCCACCAGGTCTATCAACCATGGTGCATGTTTTAGGTCAATATTACACCCGTTCGACCTCTAATCGAGTTAGCGCGACTAACGCGGATGGGGTTTGTCAAACCCAGTAGTACTACTCAACATACCTCACTATTCTTCATATTTAAACGGTTCGATGTGAGGACTTTCATGATAGAGTTTACGCATAGTCATAACAAGCGATAATATATATGAATTACAAAAACCAAAAGTCTGTGAATCATGCTTTCTCCCCCAAGTAAAACAGTAAATGGCCGTGAAAACTCACATGAGCTTGAGTAGTGATTTGGATCACACAAGAGAAAAGTTGGAACCACAAGTGTAAGTCTCAGACGACCTACGTTTGCCCTAAAATTATAAACACATAAATTAGGGACAAGTTGAGATTTGTGACGACACGAAAAGTTAAAATGTTCTAACACATTCTAAGGATTTAAGAGTAGACGAACGTGTCTACGGGATTATATATATATATATATCATAATATAATAAATAAGGGTAAATGCGTTACGTGTCGAACGTTAGTAACGAATAATAAATAAATAAATAGATTCATGCGTTTGAATCGTTTACAAAAATTAGGAAAATAATATAATTTAATATATTATTTTTAGGTTCGTATGATTAATAAATAATCATTTGTGACAAAAATAATAAATATATTATTTTTATTCGAGATAATAAACGCGAGTAAATAATATAACTAATTATATTATTAATGAGTTTCAAACATTGCACATGGTTATAAAACAATACGAAATAATATAAAATATATATTATTTAATAACATGAGTCATGGGTTGAAAATAATATAAACATATTATTTTATACGAAGTTACGGTTTGAAAATAATATAAATATATTATTTTAAAAGTGGGAATAATAATGAAAATAGGTTATAAATCCAAACTCGAGCCTACAGGTTGTTTTTCCGAGTTAAAACACATTAATATACTAATATATTAATATAGGGGTAAATTTTTATATTAAAATAATACTAGAAAAAGCCCCAAAAATAAAATGCAGGAGCCCGGACTCGAACGTGGGTCTCTCCCACACACACACACACAGAGTCTTACCATCACAGCCCGCTAGGGAATCGCAAACAATACCCGGATTAAATGTTTTTATTAAACAAGTCAAGTGTTCATCCATCCCCTATGCATACCCATTCGAATCCAGTCCGAATTCCATCATTTTAGATTACGATATGAATTAGAAGTATAGGGTTCTGTTAATCGGATGATTTCGAGTCTGTGTGCGAAATTAATTATAAAAATATCAAGTTTAGATCGGTTAAACACCCATTAGAAATCCCGTAACCCTAGATTTTGAACTCAGGATCAAATGGATTGAATTCTATGAAATTAATCTATGGAATCATAGGGATTTTGTTAATTAAGACATTGCGAATCTATCTGTATAGTTTAATTTGATTTAAAATGTGTTTAAGATCAAAAACCCCAAATTGAACATGAACAAACCCTAATTCTCAGATTATTATCAATCTGATAATAAAAGGTTTGATTAACAGAGGGATTTTGATCACTAGAGGGTTGCGAAACTGTTGATACGATTTAATTGAATTAACGTTGCGATTAAGATCAAAACCCCCAATTCATTTTATGAACAAACCCTAGATATGGGGTCTTATCCAATTCGATGTTAATAGATTGAATTGCCATAGGGCTTTTGCTTTAGAGATGGAAACAGAACTAATGGAGTAAGAAATTACGAGAATGGATGTCGAATCGATGGGGTTCGAGTAATGTAGGTGCCGACTGTGAACTAATTGGCCTCTGGTGACTTCCGCTGCTTCTCCGATGAATGTGATGTGTGCAAAAGCTTCTCTGGAACTCGTATAGCATGGGCAGGTGTTCAATTCATGAGAATAATATCAGGTTTAAACGAATTTGATATCCATTTCGATCGTGGTAGACGGTTACGAAGTAATTACTCAATAATTGGGTTTAATTCGATTAATGCGTATGATTAAGACTTGATAATGGTCGTTAATGTCCTAAACATGCATAACCGTTTCAATTTCAAACAAAAATCGACTATAGGAATTGAATTTGAATCAACCTGCGAGTTTGACTTCTGAAAGTCAAACAGAATCAAGAAATTGTAAATGACAAGATCAGTCCCTTTAGTTTCATGAATCTGAGTTTAAGAATTGGCAGGAATGGTACTTATAGTTAGGATTGGGGTTAGAACTTGGTTAGTTTGACTTAAAGTCAACATGAAATCAATTATAAGTTAATTACCAGTTTAGTCCCTCAACTTTTGTGTATATAAGTTTGAATAAAGGCAGAATTAGTCCCTAAAGTTTGAACCAGGGTTAGCTAAGTTAACATTTAACTGAATTTAATTAACGAGGTTAAACTAAAAGTTCGGGTTATCACATCATCCCCTAGTTGAAAGAATTTTCATCCTGAAAATTAAAAAAATTAAAAAAATAATTTTCTTTTGAGGTGTCACAATGCTGGTCCTCCTAGCCCAGCCACAATATGCCTAAACAAGTGATGTGTGTTGGACGGTCTATAAAAACTAACTATAAAACCTAACCTTGACACTCTAGCTTTAAATTTATAAATCTAGACTCAACCTAATACTAGACCACACAACCGGCAAGTGTACCGACCAATGTAGCAAAGTCAAATGAAGTCCGGATATCGAACCCACGAGACACCAGCGACAACTCTATATAGACTCTGACTCAACTAAATAAACTGAATTATATTGGGGGGATTTGTGTTGTGAACTATAAGTAATGAACCCCTAACTATCGACACCAAATATAAAGCAAAAGACTTTAGACAACTCACAAATAGGGAAAGCACTACCTAGACTCTGAATCCTATGCATGTATCTTGGAAATCTCTCGGATATGGAAACTATGATGGAACCGGGCTCTTATAATATGACACACTTAGACAACCTAGTGGATCCTGGATCGTTCTCCAGGTGTGACCTAATAGGTAACCCTAAGGGACGTGTGAAACTCACCAGTTAGTCGGATCACCTCTCAGTTAATTCCAACAACACTAAAGTACTCGCTAGACATATTACCTCTCAGTCTCACTATCTTAATACACTTTTCAGTGCAAGGAGTAACTTGAATTCACTTGACTAGACACGGAATAACAATGAATGCTAAGAAACCGTAGGAAACCCTCCCCTCAGAGCAGTCGACCTAGAAACCCTAACACCACAGATTGCCCGAAAACTTCTCACCTCTCAGCTATTGTAGCAGGCAGAATACTTAATCTTAATAAACTCTCAATCAATGTTCCTATGGATACAATCAGTAAACCATAAACCAACCACATGCACACAGCTAGTGACCTAATATGCAACCATACATGAATGACATTCACAAAGCAGCATATGGAACAATCAATAGATCATAAATCAAGATTAAATACGCAATTACATCCAATCAAACAAAACCAAGTTATTTACTTTAACGTTAATCCATCAAAATGAAACCGAAATCCAAAATCAATCCAATTAACAAAACATAATCATCAAAATCTAGGTAGCTATGAAAGTCTAGCCAATCATCATGGTCAATAACATCAAAACAGAAGAATCAAACACATAAATAATGGTATCAATTCTGGAAAAATAGAACAAAGAAAGATAACGAGAACCGGATGACGAAATTGACCCGATCTTCAATCTCCAACTTCAATCCAAGTCTCCGATTGATCCTAGAAGCTTTCTCCCACTTAGAATCACCAAAAAGCTCTGAACTTTACGTCTGGAATCCACCACCAAAGCCTAGAAACGGACTTAAGCTTTTATACCTTAAAAATAGCTAAAATTGCCGACATTGGGGTCTCCCGCGTACCGCGAGGCCCAGGAGTCAAGTCTATCGCGTACCATAAGAGACAAAATAGTCGCGGCTGAATTCACACCCCTCACGTACCGCGAGGGGGAAGGCTCTCATGTCTCGCGTACCGCGAGGGAACCATCTTCACATAAAGTTTTGTTCTTTTCTCCGTTTTGCCTCGTTCGCTCGTGCCTTCACCATTCTTGATCGTTTAAGCTCCAAACTCACCGATTACCTACAAACCATGGCACAAATCAATACTAACTATAAACGACTCAATTCGACTCTAAAACTATACAAAAACGACACGAAATAGGACGGAAATGC
The DNA here is from genome assembly GCA_023525975.1 of Smallanthus sonchifolius. Taxonomy (NCBI): domain Eukaryota; kingdom Viridiplantae; phylum Streptophyta; class Magnoliopsida; order Asterales; family Asteraceae; genus Smallanthus; species Smallanthus sonchifolius. Next base: position 82,683,272 of record CM042032.1, on the reverse strand, counting down.
ATGTGTGCTTTGCAACACATCAACAAGATATATGTGTGACAGAAAAATAAAAGAGTGATATGGAAAAATCTCACCCAGGTGTGCCCAATTTAGGGTACTCCAAAGCTCTAAGAAAAAATTCCAAGCAAACATCCACAAATAACACCAGAAAGCAAACGAACCTAGGGTTTCATAATTTGAACCCTTAAACCAGAAATATACTGTAGAAGATCTTCTTAGTCTGGAAGTATAAACTAGGGTTTCATCTGTTGAAACCCTAAATCAAGAATAACTGCTCATATTCTTGCTCAGTGCTCGGTTGCTGTAAACATTTGGATTTTGGTTTGGCGCTGGATAGGTCATTCTTGGCCTATCTCGTTCGAGCCCTCTTCCTTGATCGATTTCGTGATTTCTTCATCCTTAAGCTCCAAGAAAAAGGAGGTTGTCAGTGGTCTTGTTATGATTACATGGTGGACTATTTGGAGATTCAGAAACAACTCAGTTTTCAGGCCTTCTGTTTGCAGAAAAAGTTTTATTTTTGATGACATTCAAGCCTTTTCTTATTTATGGTTTTCTAATAGGTTTAGTAGTTGGAACATTTCTTGGGTCGATTGGCTTAACAATCCCCTAATTTCTATGTAATTCTTTTTTGGTCTCTTCTAGCTTTTTGCTAGAGGAGCTCTTTTAATAATATCTGTTGTTAAAAAACAACAACAAGTATCTTTATGTTTAAATTCATGGGCATCTTTAATCTTGATTATGCTTTTTACATGTATCATAATATCACAACAATCTTTATTGAGTGCCTGATAAACCTAGTCACGCAAAGCACCCCAATCACGGGTTTACACTATGTCATCGTTGTCAGTCTGATTGTTAACTTCCTAGGGTATTCATTAACTAACTCAAAAGATGGTTCACCTTTAATATAGGGTTACTAAAGAAGATAAAGATAAACACTATGCCTATCTAATAACATCTAAAATCAAATACTAGATCAATCTCTAAATGTTTTGTACATAAAGATAAGCAATGGGTACATAACGAACTTGAAGACGTTGACCATGCATCATGTCTCGTACGAAGTGAAGATCAATCTCTAGATGTTTGGTGCGCTAGTGAAAATTGGATTAGGTGCTAAATAGATGGCACCAAGATTACCACACCACGCGTTGGATGGAGTAGGTAGTATGATCTGAAGCTCATTTAGTAAAGATATGAACCAATGAATCTCTGTTGTAGTATGGACAAGGGCCCAATACTTTGCCTTAGTACTGGATTTGGTGACCGTGTGTTGTTTAAAATATTGTGTCCAAAAAACACAGTACCCGGTGGTAGATCGAGATCATCTAGGCAACCAGCCTAGTCAACGTCCCCAAATGCATGAATAATAGAGTAAGTGGATTTGAGAATAGTGAGACCATGGGTGATGGTCTCCTTAAAGTAGCATAGACGGTGCTTGACTACAACCTAATGACGAATAGTAGGGTGATGAAGAAACCGTGAAACCTTACTGACCTCATAAGAACTCTTTGGGTGAGTCAAGGTAAGATACTAGAGAGCATCAATTGTGCTTCGATATGTCAGTGGGTCCAGGAGAAACTAGGGTAGAGAAGGGTTCATATTGTCTAAGACCAATTCGTTGTAGAAGATCCTGTAAGCACCTATGCTGAGACAGATGCAGAGTATCAACAGTGGCATGTATCCCCATAAAATAACCAAGTTTTGTCACATGCCGAGGTGCTCCCTGTAATAAATAGAAAGGTTTCATATATGCACTACGTAAATCCATATGAACCAAGAGTAGTAGACATCTTGGAGAACCAAGTTCTAGAGGCCTGCTTGAGGCTATATAGTGCCTTCTAGAGAAGGCAAACATACAAAGCCAGTCAGATAAGTCTCTATGTAGAAAGACATTGTTTATGTCTACCTATCTAATATCTCAACAACGAGAGAAGCAACCGATAAAACTAACCGGATAGTGGCAGGCTTTACCACTTGGTTGAAAGTCTCTTTGTAGTCAGTACCCCCGGTCTAATAGAAGCCCTTAGCCATAAGGCGGGCTTTATATCTACTAAAAATACCATTAGGATTACATTTAATCCTTTAAATCCAACGACATCCATCAATGTTTTCCTAAGAAGGTGCAAGCAGCAGACTCCAAGTAAGGTTAGAGTTAAGGGAAACAATATTTTTGTGCATGGTATCCCACCAAATATTCCATTTCTATGCGTGGGGAAAGATGTTGGGCTCGGTGTTTGGGGACTTAGACGAGGCATGAAGTAGGACATGGTCTCAGAAAAGTTTGGGTTGCCGTGTTTGGTCGCTAGATCAAGTAACCATAGGATGAGGATGAAGAGGGGATGGTAGCTAGGGGTGTGCAAAGTCGGTTATGGGTCGGTTTTACCCCTCCACCGCCACCAAAACTGATCTTTTAGTTGATGCAAAATCCATTTTATAACTGTTAACCGATAGCCGGTTAACCATGACTCGGTTAACCGACGGTTATGATTCGGTTTTAGATAAATTCGGTTAATCAAGTTCCAAGGGTATTCGACTTAGTTTTAGCTTGGTTTTGCACGTAATTAAGGATTTTAAGCTTATTATATATGTATATATGCTTAAAAAACCTTACCAAATCACGTATATAATGTATTTTTTCAGTGTATGTACGTATATAACTATATATGCAGGAAAAGTGAAGATGCAAGTGTATATATTTTTATATTTGCTGGAAAAGCGAAGACGGAATACAAGATTGGTTCGGTTTCGGTTAGAGTCGGTTATGGGATGCTCATAACCATACCATAACCGATTTATTAGTTAATCACAAAACCTTACCAATAATTGTAGGTTATATCGGTTTTCAGTGAAATCCGGTGCGGTTATGGTTTGGTTATCGTTTAATGGTCGGTTATGGTTAAGGTTTCCTCACCCCTAATGGTAGCGTAGGTATTATGAAAGTAGATGGTGCTGGAGTGGGGGAGTATTATGTGTGGTGGATGGTATAGTAGTGGTAGGTTATGCTGATGGGGAAGATATCGTAGGCGGGGTGGGTAGAGTGGTCCTGGATTACACATATGTAATGGGGGTGGTATGATTGATGGAGGGGGTAGGACAGTGGTTGGTGGTGAGGTAGTACTATCAGAGGAAGGGATTGAGAAGACGATCTCATGAAAAGTGACCTGTTGAGAGGTGTAAGTGTGCCATGTGTGAGTAGGGGTGTGAAAAAAACCGAAAACTGAATTGTATCCGTATAAAAAAAACCGAACTGAATTCGCAATTCGGTTTGTGGTTAGGTTAATGGTTAGACATATTTTTTTAATTCAATTTATTCGATTTGTTCGGTTAACCGTTTTAACCGATTAAATATAGATAATTAAATGTACATTTATACTTTTAGCCTAATACTTTTAGCTCAAATCTCAATCCCAATAGCTCATTGCTTTATTATTTGTTCTTATTTATTGTAGAGATGAGAAAGACACCGATCGAGTGAAAGACGAGTTGAAAAAACCCAAGATTATTTGTTGTGGCATTGGCTAAGACTAATTAGAAAAAACTCGAGTTTCTTTATTTATGTTTGAACTTTGAATTTTGCATTTATGTTTAAGACTATTTTCCAGTTCGATACTTTTTGTTATGGTTATAAACTCTTGGTTTTAGGATATGTTAAAAATATGTGTTGTTTTCCGGAAGACAAACAAGAAACCGAATAAACCGAATCGAATAAACCAAAACCGAATGGGATTGAATTGGGTTAGATTAGGTTAGGTTAGACACATTTTCAATTGGGTTAGGTTAGGTTTGCGGTTAGACCAAAAAAGTCTCAAAACCGAACCGATGAACACCCCTATGTGTGAGAATCATAACAAAGGTATCTATGATGATTAGGAACATAGCCAAGGAAGATATAAGGAACAGATTTTGAGATAGTTTTTTAGGTCTGGTGTCACCTATGAATGGGTAGAAAAGGCAAACAAAGGTATGAAAGGTGGAGTAAACAGGTTTAGAGTGAAATTGTAGTTCATAGGGAGAGGAGTGATTAAGGTTGCATGAGGATAAACGATTTATTAGAAAAGTTGAGGTGGCATACGCATCGTACCTACATTTGTTTGGTAGACGGGCATGAGATAGGAGGGAATGGGCTATCTCCAAAAGGTGGCGGTTCTTACATTTCACGACCCCTTTTTTTATGTGTAGGGACGATAGATCCTGTAGGTAATGCCCGAATTAAACAGATTTTAACACATGTGACCTTGGGTTAATTCAGGAGCGCCATCACAATGTTGGTGTCTGATGGTGAAGAGTAAGTTTTCAGATAAAATTTTGAAATGACGAAAAGAAGTGAGTGCCTGAAAACGATGTGATCAAGTGAAGTGACTAAAATCATCGCTAAAGGTAATTAAATATCTATAACCTGAACGAGATATAACTTGAGAGGGTCTGTAAATGTCACGGTGGATGATGTGTAAAGGAACAGTGCTACGAGTTAAAGATGTAGAAAAAGGTAATTAGGTAGATTTGGAAAGTCTAGAGGCATTACAATGTTTTGTGAAAGGTATGTTTGAAACATTAAGAAAAGAAAGGTGTGAGATGTAGATGTAGCAATAGAGAGTGATGTAACAGATGTAACAGCAGAAAGCAAATAAAGCCGATGTGATTTTGGTAGCATGCAGCGGAGGGTTTGTTAGGTCAAAGTCTGAATGGACAAACCGGAGTATGAAAAGTTAATAGTTACATGTTGATCAATAACTGAATGAGTGATGGCCAAAAGGTTTTTGGTTAAATTAGAGACAACATCGGCCTTTTTAAGTATAAGAGGGTGATTGGTATGGAAAGCATAAAAGTACCAATACGAGAAATGTCAAGAACCATTACCCATAACCAGGGGCGGACCTATATTAAGCTAAAATTTTGTGTGTGTAGAATACATATAATCTAAACCCGTCAGACACCCATGATTTTTTTGACTCTGACACCCATGAAAGTTGTGATGGGCGATCTCTTGCAGAAGATGGAGTAGTGGGCAATGGCAAATTTGGGGAAGTTATGTTGCAAGTAATGGAGTTTGGAGGTGTATGAGAGAACAGAGAAGAAGAATGAACCGTGTGACTATGTGAGAGAAATGAAAGCAAGTTAAAACCTTTCAGTTTCTTTATTCATTTATTGTTATTACTTTTCATCTTGACAAACTATAGAGTCTCGTTTAACAACTAAGCTAAGCTAAGGCTTTTAGCCAGTTATGGTAATTGAAAAATATATTAAAATGCATACAATACTATTATTATTATTATTTAATTTACCGTATTTTATAATTTTTCTAGCTTTTATATCTAGAAAAAATTAAATTAATTATAATGTTATGTGATTTTTAAACTATTCCGAACAATGGATTGGTAAGACAGTTGGTTTGACGATCGGTGCGGTTTTAAAAACATTATACATGAAATTTTGTATGACCACTTACCATTTTTTTTAAGCTCAGCCCATGTTAAAACTCATTAAACATTTACCCATACCCTCACCCTCCATTCCAAAAAATCGAACAACCTTGAAACACCCTCCCAATTGAGTTCTGTGAAAATTAGCGTTCCCTTTATGATTATTTTGAATGTTAAGAGTTTGATTGATTATAAGAATGTTTATTATTCGATTGCTTCATGTTTAGATTGAATATTTAATAGTTAAAGTTTGAAATTAGTTACTGATTATTTTGATTGTTTCATATAATCATGTTTAGAATTTGGATGATTAGTGATAATGCAAGACGTTTTTGTCGTACTTGGTTTGATGGTTATAAAAATTGGTTAGAGTATAATATAAAAACCATATTGAACATTTTGCTTGTTTGTTATTTATTTAAATATTACTATGAAAATCACAAAGATGCGCATGTTTTTACAGGAGGGTTTAATGCTTAGAATAAAAAATTTTATAGGTATATTTGTCATGTGGGTGATGTTAACAGTGTGCGCATTAAAAAATATTACTCGACCCGAACTGGACCGAAAAATCTTAAATCGAGTTGTAGACATCCGAACACCGAAAATTCCGACACCTATAAAAATATTCCTGGGTCCGCCACCGCCCAATAACTACTTTCTCCGTACCGAGATAAGGATCCGAGTCATGAACCATGCCGATGTTTGATGTCATGTGTATGGTGGGCCGGTGGCTCCCGAGTCAAAAATCCAAACCCGAACCGGTTCAAAACCGAACCGAACCGGTTTGGTCAACAAAAAGTCAAAACCGGTTTGAGTTCAAACCGGACCGGTTTGAGATGGTCCGTTGACCGGGTTTGACCGGTTTAAAAAACGGTTTGAAACCGGTTTGACCGGTTTAAAAAACGGTTTGAAACCAGTTTTTAATCAGTTCGGTTCGGGTTAAACCGGTTTCAAACCGGTTTAAATGTATAGGTTTCAAACCGGTTTTAAACCGGCGGTTTGAACCAGTTTGAAACCAGTTTGGTATAAACCGGTTCACGACCGGTTCGGTTTTCGGTTTGAAACCGGTTTGGTTTTTCAAACCGGTTTTTTTGTGCATCTCTGGGCTCAGCTGCTAATCCGAAGACATTTTGATGCGGGCTGTTGTTGGAATAAACGTGGTCTGTTGGACCCTGTTGGACCGGCACTAAGGAAACTTGGGCTGAAGTGATCTGCTGGGCCCATAGAGCTAATGCCTGTCTAATAACATTTGAATTGTAGTGATTTTATTAATTAACTCAAAAGATGGTTCAACTTTAATATAGGGTTACAAAAGATAAAGATAAACACTATGCTTGTCTAATAACATTTGAAGTCAAATACTAAATAAAAAATAATAAAGGATATATATCAAAATACTCTTGTGTATTAAACGTGGCTAGAGTTAACAATGAATCTAACGTCCATCCATCAAAAGGATGAAAGCTATGACAAATCATTAACGTAAATGATGATTCATGTAATTTTTAAAGTTTAAGAACGAAAATTACATACTAATATAAACCTAAATGACGAAAGTTGTAATTTACTCTAATGATAGTTGTTTTACTTTTTTACTAATAATATTATAAAATAACAGGACATGAATTTTATACATTTTTTTTGGAAAGGCAAATCAAACACCTGGACCACCCCGGGTAACCCGATGGCTAAAGGCAACCCTGCCCCACAAGCGCATACGGCATCGGGTGGCCCAAGCCCTAACTACACCATGACCTCGGGGGAAAACCCGCTAACCTGCCTGCCGAAGGCACGACAGCAAACTAGCGGTAAAACCCGTTCAGCTCAGGGATCGAACTTGGGTTGCCACAAGTCTCCCTTCATTGCCTCAAATGCCACCCCCAAAGTGTTGCATGTGAGGATTGAACCTGGATCTCCTTTGAAGAGCCCAGACTTTCTACCATTACACCGCTTTAAAAATAGCACATGAATTTTATACATAACAATTCCAATTATCAAACGTGTAACTTTTCAGAAAAAAGCCCAAAATATAATCTATTATAGTTACCCAATACACTAATAAGTACGATTAACCATTTTATTAAATTACCCATCAAATAAGTTGTAGTATAGCAGTATTATGGTATGTAGTAAATGTGTATTTTTCTGCTATTTAAAAAAATATGTATTTTTTCAAGTGGATGAGAGTTCAATCTCAAAGTGGACATATGTGTAAATTTATGAGTATGTTAAAAACTATGTGAGTTAGCAGGGCTGGAGCTTGGGATTTAGGGGCCCAAAGCGAGTTAGAAATAGTCGAATTGTTTAAGATGTTTCAAAATATCTGTAGGGTTTATAACTTCACTGTTTGTAATGTGTCAAATAACTTCAATTCCATATAAAGGTCATCTCCATCAATATCAGATCTTTCATAAAACTTAAGTGCATTCAAGAACACGACAACTCAACTTAAGATCTTAATCTTCTAACTCCATCAAACTTATTAGGAAACAAGAAACCAATAGTGTAAATTTGAATACCTAATATTCTAGTTAAGCACAACAACACTACTAATATAAAAAATCTATAGGTTTTAACAAAGAAAAACATACCCCAATAGTTGTAATATCCGTAATAAACTTGCAATTCTCGAGTCCTTATTTCTCCAATATCTATTTCCAACAGAGTGGGAGCAGCAGATATGTAAACAAAATAGCAATCAATATATAAAAATAATATGTCGATAAATATATAAAGATAAACTTGTAGTTCTGCTTGTCTCTCTCGAATACGGAATACCGTGCCCTAGGCACTCCTAAAATTTCGTCTGATTCCCCTCTCGTGAGCCTCCCTTTTAATTCATGGTGATTCCACAATTTTTCTTGTGCGCCATCATTTTTTCTTCTCGTGCGCTCCTTTCTTTTATGGGCTGCCAAAACCAATTTTATCTAAATGGATTAATATACATATATATATATATATAGGGTAAGTATATGGAGAAAACCCATTGAGTTAAGAAAACTATGGAAACTCTCTATTAACGTATGTGGCAGCTAAAAATTGGTGAAAATTTAAACACCTGGACCACCCCGGGTAACCCGATGGCTAAAGACAACCCTGTCCCAGGAGCGCATACGGCATTGGGTGGCCCAAGCCCTAACTACACCATGACCCCGGGGGAAAACCCGCTAACCCGCCTGCCCGAAGACACGACAGCAAACTAGCGGTAAAACCCATTCGGCTCAGGGATCGAACTTGGGTTGCCACAAGTCTCCCTTCATTGTCTCAAATGCCACCCCCAAAGTGTTGCATATGGGGATGGAACCTGGGTCTCCTCCTTTGGAGAGCCCAGACTTTCTACCATTACACCGATTTGAAAATAGCACATGAATTTTATACATAACAATTCCAATTATCAAACGTGTAACTTTTCAGAAAAAAGACCTAGATATAATCTATTATAGTTACCCAATACACTAATAAGTACGATTAACCATTTTATTAAATTACCCATCAAATAAGTTGTAGTTTAGCAGTATTATGGTATGTAGTAAGTGTGTATTTTTCCGTTGTTTAAAAAAATATGTATTTTTTCAAGTGGATGAGAGTTCAATCTCAAAGTGGACATATGTGTAAATTTATGAGTATGTTAAAAACTATGTGAGTTAGCAGGGCTGGAGCTAGGGATTTAGGGGCCTAAAGCGAGCTAGAAATAGTCGAATTGTTTAAGATGTTTCAAAATATCTATAGGGTTTATAACTTCACTGTTTGTAATGTGTCAAATAACTTCAATTCCATATAAAGGTCATCTCCATTAATATCAGATCTTCATGAAACTTAAGTGCATTTAAGAACACGACAACTTAACTTAAGATCTTTATCTTCTAACCCATCAAACTTATTATGAAACAAGAAACCAATAGTGTAAATTTGAATACCTAATATTCTAGTCAAGCACAACAACACTAATAATATAAAAAATCTATAGGTTTTAACAAAGAAAAACATACCCCAATAGTTGCAATATCTGTAATAAACTTGCAATTCTCGAGTCCTCATTTCTCCAATATCTATTTCCAACAGAGTGGGAGCAGCAGATATGTAAACAAAATAGCAATCAATATATAAAAAAAATATGTCGATAAATATATAAAGATAAACTTGCAGTTCTGCTTGTCTCTCTCGAATACGGAATACCATGCCCTAGGCACTCCTAAAATTTCGTCTGATTCCCCTCTCGTGAGCCTCCCTTTTAATTCATGGTGATTCCACAATTTTTCTTGTGCGCCATCATTTTTTCTTCTCGTGCGCTCCTTTCTTTTATGGGCTGCCAAAACCAATTTTATCTAAATGTATTAATACACACACACACACACACACACACACATATATATATATATATATATATATATATATATATATATAGGGTAAGTATATGGAGAAAACCCATTGAGTTAAGAAAACTATGGAAACTTTCTATTAACGTATGTAACAGCTAAAAATTGGTGAAAATTTAAAAAAAAAAAATTTAGATGGATTCTAAATCTAATTTTATAACCTTTGGCAAAAAAAAATAAAAAAAGCGTCGAGCGGTTTTTTATAAAATCGTTGAACTTTTTACGTATGTAAAACGTGAATTTTTTTTATTTTTTCATGTGTTACATATGTTACTGCTGACGTCATGATAACCAATATTTAAAAAAAACGTTAATTTCAGTTATTTTTTCAAGATTTTTTTTTTAAAAAAGTACTCGACGGTTTTTTGTTTTTTGAGTTTTTTGGTGACGAAAATAGTATTATAAAAGGCTAAAAAAAACATAAGTTAAATTGAGTTTTCATTAGTTTTCTTAACTCAAATGAGTTTTCAATTTAACCCTCCCATATATATATATATATTATATATATATATATATTATATATATATATATATATTATATATATATATTATATATATATATATAGTTAGGTTCAAATGAGAACTCAATAATACTTGAGAACTCACGAGAACTTGTCAAAAAATAAATTAAAACCATTTTTTTTTGTTTTCACTATCTTTATTATTAAAATATAACATAAAAAATGATTTATCTCTTCAATTAATTTAGCCCTTCTATATAAATTATCCTTAAAAAAATTTATATACATGTGTAAATGGTAAACACTTACACATGTGTAAGTGGTAAACTTACACAAGTGTATATTTTTTTTTAATATATGAAGTCATGTAAACTTATATATATAAATTCATTTTTTATGTTGTATTTTAATAATAAAAATTGTAAAAATAAAAAAAAATGGTTTTGATTGGATTTTTGACGAGTTCTCGCGAGTTCTCAAAATATTTAGGAGTTCTCAAATGATCCATTCGTTATCCATTCCCAAAATACTTGAGATGAGTAAACCCACGAAACTCATTCGTAACTTGTTTTTTTAGGGTGTTTTTATATAGAATTTCGTCACCAGAAATGCAAAAAAAAAAAAAAAAACGCCAACTAATTATTTTTTTTTTAAATGTTGAAAACTTAAAAAAAAATTTAGCGTTTTTATATATATGTCAGCATGTTACATATGTAACATAGGGATGTTACATACGTAAAACATGTTTAAAAAAAATTTATAAAAAAAATCACTCGGCGTTTTTTTGTTTTTTTTTTATTAAAAGTGATTAAATTAGATATAGAAACTATGCCAAAAATAAAAAAAACAAATGATTTTACCTATTTTTTAAATTGTTACATATGTAACACAGGGTTTCCATATTATCCACCCCTATATATATATAGGGTAAGGTTACTTTCAAAACCCACTCAACATGAGAAAACCTTAAAACTCTAATCCAATGGTTAAATTTTATTCAAACACACGAGATCATGCCATGTGTCAATAAATTTGTTTTATATGAAAAGAGCAAAATAGTCATTTTACTCACACAACAAGTTCAGATTCAATAAGAAGGTGACATGTGTCACCTTCTTATTCACCCCACTTTCTCTTTTTTTTAATAAAAGGATTTCCCCCATGTTTTTAAAACATTAATAATTTTTTTATACTATGTTTTTTTATATAAAAATTATACCATTAAATAGATCACATTTTTATCTTTAATTTGGTTATAATATAATTTTTTTTTACAAACGTCAGTATTTACATCAATGTAGCGAAACATTTTCTATGTAACAAATAATTACATAGGTGTAAACTTTTAGTTACATTCGTTTAATACTATAGTTACATTAGTGTCACGAACAAAATTAATAAAAAACAACATTCGTATGATAAAAAAAAATACAAGTCTGGGTTTACATCAATGTAACGAAAACGGTTTCTATTTAACAAAATAGTTACATTGGTGTAATACGTTAGTTCCATTGGTTTAATACTATATTTACATTAGTATTAAACCATTTTTTTGTAACAAAAACATTTTATATGTAACAAAGTAACATTTACAACACAAAAACTAGTTACATTTACAACACGAACATCGTTTACATAAATGCAAACTACCGGTTATTAAAAAAAATTAGTGAAAAAATATTACAGGGCTAGCGACGGGAGCATCCACTGGAGTATTCAACAAATTTGGACCTCGTCGTCTTTTCTGATGGGGATGGACCTCGTCGTCCCTTGTAGTAGCTTCATCTTTTCTGTAAACGGATATGAGATCAGTTTCAGATAATCAAGCCAATATCACCTAATATCTGACTCGTAAAAAGATTTTATAATTAAAAATACATATTAATATAAAAATATTTCCAATTTAATACCGGTCCCAAACCAATTATCATGCAAATGAGAGAGAAAAAAAAAATGATATATGGTGGTAGTGCCATGGTCAAAGACATGGTTCAGTTCTCAGAGACAAGGAATCCTGAGTGTTTCATCAAATGTTGTACCATATGCTGAAAGAGTTGTACTCAACCCAGATAATTAGCACAGTTGAAATGGTCAACTTGATCTAAAACATGAAGCATTGCAGCTGTAGCCAATACCCATGGCTGATAACCCACAAATCTTGAATCTTGAAACCAAAAAAGAACCAAATATTTGATGTTTGGTAAAAAATGAGTTAAAAAGATTTGAACTTGACTAAATAATTACCTGAGACCAGGAATAGAAAGAGATCTTCACATTTCTTGATGAAACCCCACAGAAATTGAGTCTTTAATCCTAAAAGAAACAAACAAGACCCACTGAGTTCACCTTCAACTCTACAAAGATGAACAGAAACCAGGTCTGCATCTAGAGGAAAGAAACAATCTAAGTGATGCCATTTAGTATTTTCAAACCCGCGATTCGGTGAGTTCTCCTTCCGATTCGGTGTCTCTGGCATCAAAGACGACATCACCACCTCGTCACTGATCGGTGTCGAAGGGACCGGTCAAAGATAAAGAATTAGAGTGTCCTAATCACCTTAAACTAGTTAGGGTAAGAAGGGTGTCGAACCACGAAGAGTTTGTGGTCGGTGCTTAACTTCAATTGACAATACGATTTATGAAGTGACAATGGGTCTTTCTGACCAAACACAAGCAATGATTTAGGTGAAACTTATCAAACTCAACAAACAAGGATTATCAACTAACAATTATGACCAATAGTAATCAAGTACCAAACAAACGATTTAGATTGTAACAATAATTAAAAAGGAATCACACCCGGGTTTCAAGTTCACAAGTAATTAAGGATTATCACACCAACATATGAGTTCAAACAATCAAATGGTTATCCAAATCAAATTAACCAAATCTAACCAAGAACATCAACATTCATACATCATCGGCAAATAGTGTAAAACAATATTCACGAATGAAATCGAGACAAATGTATGCAATATAGAATTAGATTAATCAATAAATTCAACACAAATCAAAGTTCATAGCTATTATCATCTAACGGGGTCAATGGTGCAAGAATTTATCGACTCCCGTGAGTTCATAACCATACTAAACACAAAGATTCAAGTATTTCAAACCAAACGATTACAAGAATTGTTTCTCAAAGCTAGCATATGATAAAAACCGTAAAAACTTACAAACAATCCACCCGGGAATGATTACCGGTGGATTAGCCGCTCATGGTGATGGAAATCATCTTCAATCTTTCGAGTATCAATCTTCAAGTAGATGTTGGAATCGTGTTTCTTAGCCTCCTAGAACTGCCCAAAATCGCCCAAGAACTGCTCTCAAAAAGGTTATTTCGAATTTGGGGAAGAAACCCCCACTTAAACTCTCAAAATCGGCAGTTTCCCGAAAATCCGCTTCAAAATAACGTAACTGACGTAAGCTTACGCTGGGGTGGCGTAGGCTTACGCCGCATCCCTGAAACCTGTTGTGAAAGAATTGGTTAGGCGTAGGCCTACGCTGGGCGGCGTAAGCTTACGCTGGGTGGCGTAGGATTACGCCAGGTGGCGTAGGCTTACGCTGACTCCTGCATATTTGCCCCCGTTTCCTCCGTCTTCCTTCCAACTCTTGCATCTCTCACATAATATCTTCTAAAATCATACATTAAGCTTCCAACACCTGCACATGCATAGCTACACAAAACCTTTGTATTCCCCATATTAATTTGCATAAATATAACATATTGCACCCTTTAATACATGAAACTTTGGTCACTTATCACATCCCCACACTTGAGTTTTGCTTGCCCTCAAGCAAAGTCTTTTGCTTTAAATTCACATTACAAATTTTCAAATAATTGTTTTCACTAAACATAAGTTAAGGACCAAGGTCATGCAAGATTCATAAGAATTATACTCTCAATAGATTTACAACTAAACAAACAATAGATAATTTTTTAAATAAAAGGAAACACTTGAACGAGCTTAACTCATATCCAGTTATGGCTTTGCATGCGCACACCCCTCACAATCAATCACTCCACTCGGCTTCATATGTGGACTAGCGATGACGTGCTAGTATTCACTCGAAACCAAACAATGATCCACATTATCATAGGCTTGCATATTGATCACATCTCCACCTACTAACACAACTAAAAAGCACAAATCAAAAGGTCTTTTAAGGGTTGTAATGTAGGCTAGAGTTACGGGTATGGATAAGGATTTTTAAAGCGGCTAAAGGTGAGTGGAATTCAAATAATGAAACTACAAATCAATCTAAAACTTTCAAATCTCTACTATGGGTATAAATGACCCATCAACACTAAAGTTCTTATTTCTTCAAACTATCAAATGAAACTTGAGTTAAACTGACCCAATAACATCTTTTATTGTAGCTCAAACTAATACTCAAAACCTTTAATGTTGACCCAATACTATTTTTGTATTTCTTTTTTTTTAATTTTTTTTTTCAATTGCAACCGCAACTACAACAATCAAAGTTAATCGAATTCCAACTCACGGGTTTAAAAAGAAAAGGCTAAAAGGTGAATGGGTTAATGTTGTGGGTTTTGTCAAAAGAAAAGGTATAGGCTCAGAATGGACATCTAGTAGATATTAACGGGTAAAGGTATAAAAATGGCTAAAAATAAAAACGGTTTCTCCTAATGCCTTTATCATTTTTGTGCAATCAATTGGTTCAAGGTCTCAACATGTATCAACATTATGCAAGTTCTAAAATGTGAAACAAAGTGGCCAACCACTCAAATAAGAGAATATATATATCAATTTGGCTCAAAATCTCACAAAAACGGTGGAAAATAGGTTACCGACATGTGCATGCAAACTGTCACCTTCAATTTTGTTACTCCCGAATTCAACATTTCCAAAAATTTTTTTTTATCATTTGTTGGAAAGACTTAATCAAGTACTTAGTGAATCAATCATGACCAAAGACCTTCGACAAACACTTTTTGAAACAAGGTTTCATTGATTTCCCGCATCCCCACAGTTGAACCTTACATTGTCCCAATGTAAATAGTTATGAAATATAAAAGTGCGGTTAGTGGGTGCCAAAACACCCAGTACCCAATATCTCTAAATATCAAACTCAAAGATTCCCATAACCATAAAACATCCACCCAACACAATCAACCGAGTTTCAAACAAAAAAAAAACACAAAAATAACCAAAAACAAAATAGTTCAATCAAAACAACATAAATATGAGAAAGAGTACATGAACCTGATTAGAGGCGATCATAGAGTGCCTGAACCACCACCAAAAATGGACTTGTAAGTCTTCCATGAGTCTTCCCCACACTTGAGTGTTGCTATGGTGATGAAACTAAAACACACAACACAAAACAAAACAAAGACAAAATAAAGACAATCACAAGCCCGGTTGCCTCCCGGTTAGCGCTAAGTTTATTGTCCTTAGCCCGACATTACCTCCTTATGGAGGTTGAAACACAAACTTGCTTCTACTAGCTCCCCCACCACCTTGGTTGTTATCACTCCAACTCCAAGTCTCATCTCTTGTAAATTCCACATCAAACAAATCTCCTTTCTCGTTCGGATGTTGGACATGGTCGGGTGGCTTCTTTGCATCTTTCAACCTCTCAGTTTCCTTCTCGATTACCTTTGGCTCGTCTTTCACATTAAACTTGTCAAACATAATACCTTTCTTTTTGGTGTCACCCTCATTTGCCTTGGCACGAGGATGGCACACGTTAGTAGTAACTGATTTTGAAAATTTTTCAACCAAATATGTAAATAAATTTGAAAAAATATTTATGTTCAACTTACGATTCCCAAAGGTCATGTCAACAGTGCCGTTTCGGCAATTGATTTGCGCATTTGCGGTTTCCAAAAACGGTCTTCCCAAAATCACTTGTGGCTCCTCCTCCTTAGCAAGTGGTGCATAATCGAGCACCAAGAAATCTCCCGGATAGTAAAATTCTCCAATCTTCACAGCCAGTCCCACTAATTTCCCCCGAGGACGCGTGCATGTAGCATTTGCTAACACCAACGTGGTGTTGTATTCTTCTAATGGACCAAAATTGTATTTGTCATATACGCTCCCCGGTAAAATGCTCACCCCCGCTCCATAATCTAATAATGCCAAATTAGTTTTAAATTCTCCAATTTGAATAGGAACTAAGGGTTCTCCAAACTCAATTTCCTCCTCTTCTCTTTCTTCACCTTCTTCATTACCATGAGCCACATCAATTGCACTAACAAGATGTTTTGGGTTCAATGTAGTGTCACTCGGCAATTTACCTTTATTTTGCTTGAATTGAGCTATTTATTGTGCCAATTGCCCAACTTGTCTCTCCAACGCCGCGTGAGACTTATCTCTCACTTCATTCTCCCTTTTGGATTCTTTCATCATCTCCAACAGTGCATCCAATTTTGAATTAACCGCATCATCACCCCCCGATGATCCATCTTGTTGTTGATGATCTTGATTGTAATTCCTTTGGGGGTAATTTGTGTTCCGGTTATTGTTATAAGAGCTCCTTTGGTAACCACCCGAATTATAATTGCTTTGTTGACGAGGTTGGTATGACGAAGTACCTTGATTTGAACCTTGGAAATTTGGGTTCAATTAGTTTGACGCATCCCCATATTTGAAGTTAGGATGATTCCTTGAGCTCGGGTGATAGGAGTTTGAGTTTGTATCATATGGTTTCCTATCACCAAAATCTTGGTTCACTTCTTTTTGTCTACCATCTTGCATTGAGCAATTCATCGCTTTATGCCCCAAATCTCCACAATTTTCACAAACATCAAATCGGGTTTTTACTCCCGCTACTTCTTTCTTCTCACTTTTCCTCAGCAATGCTAACTCTCTTTCCATGGATGCCAACCTCTCTTTTGTTTCATAGTCTGGGACGGACTTATAAATTGAGTGTTTGGCTCTTCGGCTAGCCAATGCCTCGGATTTAGAACTTTGGCTCATCCGTTCCAAGACATCCCAATCTTCTTCTTCGGGATTAGATAACAAAGTTCCATTACTTGTGGACTTCAAAAATTTCCTTTCCTCTTGAGTCAAACCATCCACAAAACACTTCACTAGTTCCCCACAACTCGATTTGATGGTGGGGACATTTCCTCAACAACTCTTTGAAGCGTGTAAAGGCTTCATGTAAAGGCTCACCCGTTTGTTGTTGAAAGGTCCGAATCTCAATTCGGGAGTCATCCGTCTTCGCAACCGAATAGTACTCATCCAAGAAGACTTGTTACATTTCATCCCATGTGTGTATGCTATTAGCCGGCAATGTGATGAACCATTGCTTTGCTCGATCCTTGAGGGAAAACTGAAAAAGTTTAAGTTTGACATCGTATTGATCGAAGTTCTCATCTCCAATTGTGCTACAGATGGCGGCAAACTCGGCTAAATGGGTATATGGTTCTTCGGTAACCATGCCATGAAAATGTGGGAGAACGTTGATATAATTTTTCCTTGACTTGAATCGCCTCATTCCGGGAATTGGTGGAACGATTGGAGAAGCATTCTCCGAAATAGCCGGTCGAAAGCGACCATTAACTCCACCCATAGGGGCTACCGATTGTCTTCGGTTTTCATTGTTGTAGCCCCCATTAACTCTCCTCCCTTCTTGTCTAGGAGGATAACCAAATCTCTCAGGTCTACCCATTCGACCCATTGGTTGTCTCGCCCTTTGGTGAACATAATTCACCTCTTCTTCCTCTCCAAAGCCTTGCCCCTCGTTATATTCTCCAAATTGGCTCCTCTCACCATCTTCATACTCGTAATCTCCAAACCCATCACCATTCCCAACATCTTCATTATTATCATACCCAAAGTATTCACCATCGTCATCCTCCCAACCATCGTTCTCATTATCGTTTCATGGTTGAGCTCCAAATACGATTCCAGGAGGGGTTTGATTTTGTTGTGGTCCCCTTCTTCCTTGGTACGCGGGATTGGTACGGATGTTAATGGGTCGGTTTTGTTGAACTGTACCCGACCCACGGGGTTGGTTGTTATTGATAGATATAGATGGGGTTGGGGTTCGGTGAAGTGGAGTTGGTGGGCGGTTAGGGATAGGGCCTCTGTTTGGAGTTGGGCCACGGTTTCTTATGCTAGTTCCAGAATGACTGCTTCGACTATCCATAGATGATGGTTCCGATGAAATGGGTTGTAAATTTTGTTGTTGGGTTCTGTTTTGCTTTGCTATCCTCTCAATTTATGGTTCAAAAACAAGTGGTGAAGTACTTCCGGATGAACGGGTACGCATGCACTAATCTGTCACCTGCACACACACACAAACACCACGCGTAACACAAAAATAGAAGAAGATTAACCAAACAAAACAAGTAACAAATAGTCACACGAGTCAATTAAAATAAAACACCAAGCGCACACACTCCCCGGCAGCGGCACCAAAATTTGATCGGTGTCGAAGGGACCGGTCAAAAATAAAGAATTAGAGTGTCCTAATCACCTTAAACTAGTTAGGGTAAGAAGGGTGTCGAACCACGAAGAGTTTGTGGTCGGTGCTTAACTTCAATTGACAATGCGATTTATGAAGTGACAATGGGTCTTTCTGACCAACCACAAGCAATGATTTAGGTGAAACTTATCAAACTCAACAAACAAGGATTATCAACTAACAATTATGACCAATAGTAATCAAGTACCAAACAAACGATTTAGATTGTAACAATAATTAAAAAGGAATCACACCCGGGTTTCAAGTTCACAAGTAATTAAGGATTATCACACCAACATATGAGTTCAAATAATCAAATGGTTATCCAAATCAAATTAACCAAATCTAACCAAGAACATCAAGATTCATACATCAGCGGCAAATAGTGTAAAACAATATTCACGAATGAAATCGAGACAAATGTATGCCATATATAATTAGATTAATCAATAGATTCTACACAAATCAAAGTTCATAGCTATTATCATCTAACGGGGTCAATGGTGCAAGAATTTATCGACTCCCGTGAGTTCATAACCATACTAAACACAAAGATTCAAGTCTTTCAAACCAAACGATTACAAGAATTGTTTCTCAAAGCTAGCATATGATAAAAACCCTAAAAACTTACAAACAATCCACCCGGGAATGATTACCGATGGATTAGCCGCTCATGGTGATGGAAATCATCTTCAATCTTTCGATCTTTCGAGTATCAATCTTCAAGTAGATGTTGGAATCGTGTTTCTTAGCCTCCTAGAACTGCCCAAAATCGCCCAAGAACTGCTCTCAAAAAGGTTATGTCACACCCCCAATTTCAATTAACGAAGTTTTACCGTTTGGAAGGTGACACACCAGGATCTCAGTCATTAGTTACATCAAACGGCACTATATGGGACTTGAAATGTCAAAACATAAAAGTTCAGAGTTAATGCGGAAGCGTAAACGTTAATATGAAATCAAAAGTAATTACACGCAATAGGTGTCAATCAATGTAAATAAGTAAACTGTTTTAAATGTTTGAAATGGATAATATGACAGTAGGACTCCATGCATGTCCTAAGTGTGCAACCTGTGCCTTAGCGACCTGAGAAACATGTAAGAAAAAGTGTCAACACGAGGTTGGTGAGTTCACATGTTTCAAGTTTGCAATATGAGAGTGTTTGCCAGATTATGTACATTCAATATGCATATCTATAGGTAGCTAGCCTATGTTCATGTTTTACTAAAGCGCTCGCAACCGAAGCAGACTGTGTTTATATGCCTCCTGCCAGGTCTATCAACTCTGGCCAGTGTGAGTAGGCTAACATTTCACCCGTTCGATATCCAATCGAGTTAGCGTGACTAACGCGGGTGGGATTTGTCAAACCCAGTAGTACTACTAAACATTACCTCGCTAAGATCCATATTAACGGTCCGATATAAGATGAGGACTTTCTGTGATAGTGTGTTACGCTTAGCCTCAACAGTGATATCATATAAAGTACCATAATCAAATAGTTGCGTCATGTTTTCTCCCCCAACGGGAAAAACATGTAAAATGATATTTGCTTGCGTACCTGTTTCTCCCCCATGGGGAAAACAAGTAAAAGTATGATAGTTGGTATTCATGTTTGTTTCTTCCTCAACAGGAAAACAAGTAAAATACGTTTGTGTGTAAGCATGTTTCTCCCCCAATAGTAAAACAAGTAAAAAGGGGCCGTGAAACTCACCTGCGTTGCGTAGTAGGTAGTATCACACAAATATGAGATTTGAAATCTCAAGTGTTAGCCTGCACGGTTTACGTATGCCCTAGAATTATAAACACATAAGTTAGGGACATATGGGACTTGTGACGACGACACGGGAGTTTGAACGTCCTAAGGTATTCATAGGATTACTAAGTAGACGAACGTGTCCACGGAGTTAAGGATTTCTATAAGTATCAGAATAACTAAGCTTCGTGTCGAACGTTACGAATAGTAATATTATATATATATATATATATATATATTCGTGTGTTGGTGACATACAGTATGGTGTAGGAAAATAATATATATAACATCATATATTATCTTTAAGTTCGTAGAGTTAATAAAATAAACGTTTGCGTGGAAAAATAATAAATATATTATTTTTATCCAAGATTATAATGTGGGTAAATAATATATATAATCATAATATTTAGTTAGTTTGAAAAGTTACACAAGATTAATAAACGAGGTGAAATAATATAAAATATATATTATTTCATACTAGGAGTCACGAGTTGAAAATAATATAAACAATTTATTTTATTCGAAGTCGCGGTTTGAAAATAATATAAACATATTATTTTAAAAGTGGGTATTTTTAATAAAAAAGGGTTACAACCCAAACCCGAGGGTGGTTTCCCTACCTAAAACACTTTAATATGATATTATAATAATATAACAATTGATTTAAATATTAAAATATCTTTAAAATAAATGTTTAAAAAGAAAACAGGGGAGGAGGGTTCGAACCCGGGTCTCCTCCCCAACTGCCCACAACTCTAACCAACCGATCTGGGCCGTGACTTGCATAAGGATTTGAATCCAAATGCTTTTAATCAGAAGGACAGAGAGCCCATCCCCCCAAAATCGGTCGCGACTATGCCCAGCCCCAAATCCACCTAATCAGGCCGCGATCGACTGAAAAGTTATAAGGGTTTTGCTAATCGGGTGACCATGAATCTGTGGTGGGTTTTAATTTGGAAATCGCTGAGTTTAGGTAAGTTTAATTTATGTTTCAAAAAAACTCGAACCCTAGGTTAAAATTGAAATCGATTTGATCAAATTGGATATTAAAAGGTGTTGGATTCATAGGACTTTTGACAATCGGGGGTTTTCGAATTCAACCCTGTGGTTTAATTTGATTGAAAAAGTGTTTAAGATCGAAACCCCCAAATTGAGATATGAACAAACCCTAGGTTACGGATTGTGATCAATTCAATGTTAATTGACAAAATAAACATCGGGTTTTCGATGAGTGACCGATTACGGAGCTAGACATGCGAATTAATTGGATTAATATCGATTCTAAAATCAAAAGCCCCAAATCTATTTTAGAACGAACCCTAGATTATGGATTGTGTTCAATTCGATGTTAACTGATCGAATTACCATAGGGATTTTATTCTAGGGATTGAAACGAAGCTATTGGTATAGGTAATTACCAGAAACGTTGACGTATAGATGGGGAACGAGTAAACGTCGGTGCCGATTGCAAATGGCTTGGTCCTCAGCGACTTCTGCTGCGTCTCTGACGAGATTGATGCGAGGGATTTCTTCTGATTCGTCCGTATAACGTGCGTGAATGTTCAATTGAGAGATTAACCGAAGAATTGATCGAATTCTGCTGATATGAGGCCATTTTGCCGACGGTTACGATTTAGTACTCATTAATTGGTTTAATTTGACAATGATGTTGATAATTAGAGTCGTAATGATGATCGATAATGACTGTAACGTCTATAACAGTTACGAATTTCAACTATGAATCGATTAAGGATCTTGAATTCGAATTACAAGTTGCAAATTTGACTTTTAAAAGTCAACAAAGCCAGATTGCTCCTGATTTTGACTTTGTAGGTCAACAGATTGGGTTTTGGGACTTGGAAGAACTATTCCTTGCAATTTTATGAGAATTAGAGTTTAGAGTTTGACATAATTAGTCCATGGGGTTGGATTTTGTTAAATAAGTTAAGATTTAACTGGATTTAGTTAACGAGGTTAAGTTTTTAATAGAAAACTTAACGGAATTTTTAACAGAGTTAACTTGAAAAGTCGGATTGTCACAGGTTATTTCGAATTTAGGGAAGAAACCCCCACTTAAACTCTCAAAATCGGTAGTTTCTCGAAAATCCGCTTCAAAATAACGTAACTGGTGTAAGCTTACGCCAGGGTGGCGTAGGCTTACGCTGCATCCCTGAAACCTGCTGTGAAAGAATTAGTTAGGCGTAGGCCTACGCTGGGCGGCGTAAGCTTACGCTGGGTGGCGTAGGATTACGCCAGGTGGCGTAGGCTTTCGCTGGCTCCTGCATTTTTGCCCCGTTTCCTCCGTCTTCCTTCCAACTCTTGCATCTCTCGCATAATATCTTCTAAAATCATACATTAAGCTTCCAACACCTGCACATGCATAGCTACACAAAACCTTTGTATTCCCCATATTAATTTGCATAAATATAACATATTGCACCCTTTAATACATGAAACTTTGGTCACTTATCAGTCACACCCACCAGAATTTTCAGGCGAAGACGAGGAAACCTTCCTTTTGTTCAAAACAATGTTCGTATCCTTCTTGCCGATGGAGAGCTTTCTCTTGGATCTCAGATTTGGGGGTAAATGAATCTCAGATTTAGGGCAACATGATTAGGAGGACAGGGGGTCTATTTTTAAGAGAGAGAAGGGGGTGTACAGGTTAGAGTGAAAAAGGGAATGGGGGTGGATCAACTTTTGAGGAGTTCTTGTCTCACATTTGATAGAAACCAAAAAGACTCTTTTACCCCTGATTTAATATCCACCACTCATTTAATCAGATTTAATATGAACCACACAATCTAATTTACACAAATACATCATCCAATGAAAAAAGGTTTTAGGGTTTTCTCATGAAAAGAGGGTTTTGATAGGATCTCTTCCCTATATATATATATATATATATATATAAATTTAAAAATTTTGGGTCCCCGGGGAGATCTGGGCGGTCGCCCACCCTGCCCATGATCAGCTTGTTTAAAAATAATATTAGTAATTACACTGATAGTCCATGTGGTTTACGGAAAGTAATATGTTTAGGCAATAAAGGTTTAAACTAACATGTTTGAGTTTTATGCTTTCAATTTTATAACGAGTTTATGTATTAAGAGTAACTTCTGTTAATTTTTCCGTTAACTTGGGGTGAAATGACAAAAATACCCTTTTTACTTTAAATCCTTAGTATCCAAATCTGTTACTTTTTGCAAAGGGTATTTTCGTCATTTTACCCAAACTTAACAGAAAACTTAACGGAATATAGCCGTAAAACCCAAACTCGTTACAAAATTGAAAACATAAAATTCAAACATGTTAGTTTAAACCATTCGTACCCAAACTTGTTATTTTTCGCAAACCACAGTAACTATGTAATTAGAGTAAATTATTATTTGAGTCCCTGAGGTTTGCCAGTTTTAACTATTTGAGTCCCTGCATTTTTGTTTAACGCTTTGTGGCCTGACTTATGTTTTTCATAACCATTTGAGTACAGATGACTAACTATGTTAGATTTTCTGTTAAATTTTTCTATAAAGACTGAAATACCATTCAGGGACTCAAATAGTAATTTATTAAATATATATAGGCAAATTGGTTTTTAATAATCCAAATTATGACTCATTGGCTGATAATAATCCAAACTAACAGTTTGGCTGGTGATAATCTCAACTTTCACATTTGTTGCCAATGTCAGTCCCCAGTGGCTATATTATCATATATTTACACTCGATTTACACTTATTTTCGCTCAAAATGACGGTTTTAAATGAAATGGAGAAACATACAAGCGAAATCGAGTGTAAATATATGATATGATGATTATGCTACTTGGACTGACATTGGCAACAAAAGTGAAAGTTGAGATTATCATCAGCCAAACTGTTAGTTTGAATTATTATCAGCCAATGAGTCATAGTTTGGATTATTAAAAACCAATTTGCCACATATATATATATATATAATAATAATAATAATAATAAATTATATGTACACACACACATATACATATATACACACATATAAAACTGGTATTATGTCGGCCACCACCACCGCCGTCCACCACCATCACCAACATCCACCACCACCGTCGCCAGCAACTTTAAACGGTTTCGCCGTCTTCGGCAGCCATCGTAACCCCATCGCTCATCTCCAATCCAACACCACCCAAAACTCATCTCCAATCCAACACCTCCCAAAACCACCATATAAATGGGCAAAATTGAAATAAGACACTGCCCTATTCCAAAACCACCATACAAATGGGCAAAATTGAAATAAGACACTGCCCTATTCCAAAACCGAAAAACTCGATGTCGCATAGATGAGCCCAATTCCAAGCTCCTTCACTCGGAAAACCCAAAACCACCATCTCCTCTAACCACCACCACTACCGTCCTCCTCAAACCACCCCCACTAGGGGTGTTCAATATTTGGTTTCAAACCAATTAAACCGATAACCGAATCAAAACCGAAACCATTTAAAACCAAACCGAATATGTAATTTGGTTTGGTTTAGGTTTCAAGATTTTGAATTGGTTTGAACCGAAAAACCCGAATTGGGTTATACCACTATTTTAATCCATATTTTATAACTAACCCAATTCAAGATTTTAATTCATATTTTAATCCATATCAATAACCAATACCCATATATGTATTATAAATCATTATTTGATGAAGGTATATTTTTGTTTAAATTTTCCTAAAATGTTGGGTTGTTTAAACCAAATAAGTTATGACTAGCCAAAAGAAAAAAAAAGTTTTTATTTTGGCTAATTCGGTTTGTTAGGTTCAAACCGAAAATCAATCCAAATTACAATGTGGTTTTAGGTTCGGATTAGGTTTACTCAAATAAGGTTCGGTTCGGATTGTGGTTTCAACCAAAAAAAATATCAACCCGAATAACCCGCAACCCGACCTGATGAACACCCTTAACCCCCACCACCGTCTGATTAGTGCAAGGGGAAATTAACCCAGCCCCCATGTAAATCATATTTCCTCACCACCGGTACATCGAATTTCATCATGATTTCCTTAAGAACATGTTCTCCAAGATCAATTGGAAAGCACTGACGAAGTCCTCGCACCAATCGGTGCTCGATTCCGATGAGTTCTTGCAGAAATTCCGATGCTCTGTTGCCTGATGTTGAACAATGCTAGAGGAACGATCTGCAAAGAAGGAGAGGGTGGCGTTTTTGGTTGGGG
This sequence comes from Smallanthus sonchifolius, assembly GCA_023525975.1. Classification (NCBI taxonomy): domain Eukaryota; kingdom Viridiplantae; phylum Streptophyta; class Magnoliopsida; order Asterales; family Asteraceae; genus Smallanthus; species Smallanthus sonchifolius. The sequence continues at coordinate 82,657,611 of CM042032.1, read as the reverse complement.
GATGAGCTGCAAAGGCGTTTGGGGTTGGGAGGACGACTAGAGTGGTGGTGGCCGACTGTGGTGATGACTCGAGGGACGACCAAAGTGGTGGTGGCTGGCAGTTGTGGCCGACGATGGTGATGGCTGGGGGACGATGGAGATCTTGAAAATTGTGATGGAGATCTTGGAAATCAAGATTTGTAAATAGATTTGTGGATATATATATATATATACACATATATGGGGAGGTTCAAATAAGAAGTGATATTTCGCTAATAAGCCTAAGAAATGACAAAAACCTTAAGAAACGATATCAAACGAACCCCGATTGATCTCACTCCAGCGGCGTTGGAACCGTCTCGTCGAACTCTATCATCTTAGCTTTTAGGGTTTAGATTTTAGCGTTGAATTTTATGGTTTTAGCCTTAGGGTTTAGCTTTTAGGGTTTAGGTGTTTTTTGGGGGTGGGGGGTTTAGGTTTTTAGGGGGGGAGGGGTGGGGTCGGGGGTTTAGGTTTTAGGGGGATGGGGGTGTGAGTGGTGGTTTTAGGTTTTTCGGGGTGGGGTTGGAGGGGGGGTTTAGGTTTTTGGGGCGGGTTAGAGTTCGATGAGACGGTTCCAACGCCGCTGGAATGAGCTCAATCGGAGTTCGTTTGACCCACTTTTTAGGATTTCTTAGCGAAAAACCACTTTTTATTGGAACCTTCCCGTATATATATATATATATATATATATTATTTTTATTTTTTAAAAGGGTAAAGTGTAAAGATTTGCAAAATTATTTTCAACCATTTGAGTCCCTTAGGGTATTTCAGTCTTTATAAAAAAAATTAACAGAAAATCTAACATAGTTAGTCATCTGGATTCAAATGGTTATGAAAAACAAAGGTCAGGACACAAAGTGTTAAAAAAAAACAAGGACTCAAATAGTTAAAACTAGCAAACCTCACGGACTCAAATCGTAATTTACTCATGTAATTAACTCATGAATGAATTATTTAAATTCGAACACATGATCATTTACATCTTAAGCAATTTAAGGGTTAGGTTATGGTAAAAAGGGTTTTAAAAATAAGAAGGGTAAGAATGATTCTTGACTTGACATGTGTCCTTTTATTGTTTTTAAAGGGAGGGCATAATGGTCATTGTGTAATATGGCAGGTCATTGTGTAATATCAGGTCTGGTCATTGTGTAATGTCAAGTAGTGGTGCACAAAATGGTTTTTTTAACCCGAATCGGTTTAAAACCGAACCGAACCGGTTTGGTCAACAAAAAGTCAAAACCGGTTTGAGTTCAAACCGGACCGGTTTGAGATGGGTCGTTGACCGGGTTTGACCGGTTTAAAACCAATTTTTAAGCTGTTCGGTTCGGGTTAAACCGGTTTAAATGTATAGGTTTCAAACCGGCGGTTTGAACCAGTTTGAAACCGGTTTGGTCTAAACCGGTTCACGACCAGTTCGGGTATCGGTTTGAAACCGGGTTGGGTTTTCAAACCGGTTTTTTATGCATCTTTAATGTCAGGTCTAGTCTGGTCATTTTGTCAAATATTTTTCATCATTGTGCTATATGTATTAATCATTGTGTTTTATGTTTTAGATAATTTCGTGTTATTTTTGTCACTGTTTTTTTATGTATTATATATAAAATAGTGATGGAAAATATTTGACACAATGACCTGACATTAGATATAATGACCTGACATATTTGAACGAATTACACAATAATGAGCAAATTACACAATGAGCTGAAAAACGTAAAACACAATGATGAATACATATAACACAATGATGAAAAATATTTGATAAAATGAGCAAATTACACAATGAGTTGGAAAACGTAAAACACAATGATAAATACATATAACACAATGATGAAAAATATTTGACAAAATGAGCATATTACATAATGAGCAAATTACACAATAATGTCGTTTTTGTATTTAACGACATTATACTCGTTTTTTTGTAATTTTTTTCGTTTTTGTATATAACGACACCATACTCGTTTTAAAGATAAAAAATACTCGTTTTCGTCATTGTGTTTTATGTTTTTAGATAATTTCGTGTTATTTTTTACATTACACAATAACCAGATCTGACATTATTGTGTAATTTGCTCATTGTGTGATTTGCTCATTTTGTCAAATATTTTTCATCATTATGTTATATGTATTCATCGTTGTGTTTTACGTTTTTCAGCTAATTGTGTAATTTGCTCATTTTGATAAATATTTTTCATCATTGTGTTATATATATATATATATATATATATATATATTCATCATTGTGTTTTAATTTTTCCAGCTCATTGTGTAATTTGCTCATTTTGTCAAATATTTTTCATCATTGCGTTTTACGTTTTCCAGCTCATTGTGTAATTTGCTCATTTTGTCAAATATTTTTCATCATTGTGTTATATGTATTACACAATGACCAGACCTGACATTACACAATCACCAGACCTGACATTACACAATGACGAGCAAATTACACAATGAGCTGGAAAACGTAAATTTTTTTTCCGTTTTTGTATATAACGAGACTATACTCGTTTTAAAGATAAAAAACGCTCATTTTTATGGTGTAATTTTTTTAAAAAAATAATGTCGTATGTAAAAGTTATGAACGTTTAAAAAAAGGGGAGGACTTGATAAAAAGTCAACAAAAATGGCAATGACTAAAATACCCTTTCAACAACTTTTTCCCCTACAAATTGATCTCAACCATTAAATCCTTTATACAATTTGATCTAATAGCCCTAAATCTTTCTCATCATTCTTATTTTAAAAACTATTTTTATTTGAACCTAACCCACCAATTTAATACATATAAACCAGGATTCTATTATTAAATATTCCAACGTTTTGGAATACCGAGATATTAAAATACCCTACAAAAACAGATAACATTGGCCTCAACCTCTCCAATTTCTCAACAATAATGCTACCCTTCCTGTGTCTAGTTTTGCATCTAGCCGGAGTCTATGCTTCCACATCCAAAGGGAAAACCATAATCTTACTCGCCGGACAGAGCAACATGTCCGGCCGAGGCGGCGTCCAAAACAACACATGGGACGGCGTTGTTCCTCCTCAATCCCAACCCAATCCGTCCATCCTCCGTCTAACCGCCAACCTCACTTGGGTCGAGGCTCGTGAACCTCTCCACAAGGACATTGATGTCCAAGTAACATGTGGGATAGGTCCTGGAATGGCGTTTGCTAACCGGGTGTTGGAGAAGGATCCGAGCTTGGGTCCATTGGGTTTGGTTCCATGTGCGGTTGGTGGTCCAATGGGGACCAAGATTAGCGAGTGGAGAAGAGGGAGTTTTTTGTACAAGCAGCTTTTGAGGAGGGCTAAGGGGTCTCGGAGGGGCGGTGGTTCGATTCGAGGGGTGTTGTGGTTCCAAGGGGAAAGTGACACGGTGAGTGAGGTGGATGCAAGAAGGTATAAGAGAAGGTTGTTGAATTTGTTTAGCAATCTGCGTGCTGATCTTGGATCTCCTTTGCTACCTATTGTTTATGTAAGGCTTTTTAATCATCTACAACTTCTTACTATACACGACAAAACCACAAGCATGTTATTTTCTGTTTTTGTGAATGTAGTATCCGATGCTTGATGGTTAAATCTACAATGTCTATAGTGTATCTTTAAAATAAATGTTTTCATAACATGACCGTACAACAAACCGATTGGTTCATTTGTTCGACCAGTCTGACCGGTCGAACCTGATTTAAGAACTAGATAACATCATAAACAATAGAAAATATTAAAAGTATTTATATACGTCTAATATAAAACAAAATATGAAAATAATATACGTTTTTATGTGGATTTGCAATTTTAATAAAATATAGACACTTAAATAAATAAAATATGGATCATGGAATATTAAATTAATTAGAAAATGAGAACCTACCGTTGGCCATTTGGTGCAATGGTCCCATAGTGGAGGTCTTAGGTTTGAATCCGGGTCACAGCAAAAAAAGGGTATGTGGCCAGGTCAGGAGGTTTACCCAGTTGGGGGTTCCTCCTGGGGTGGGTTGCCCTGGATATTTTAGGTGTTGCCCCGGGGAAACCCAATTATCCTAAAATATCTAGGTGTTGTCGTTGCAAAAAAAAAATGAGAACCTGAAGAACAAAAGAACGTGTAAAAAAAGTTGAAATCCGGTCCGACCACCTTGTCTGGTTCACCCGCTTCACCGATCCAACCGGTAACCTGCATGTTCGAATGGAAAACGACCCAAATAGGTATAAACAGACCGGTTCCGTGTCCAACCGGTCCGGTTCTGAAAAACACCGGTTAAAATGGTTATGATTCTTAAAAGGGAATGAATATTTTGACTTAAATGTTCAGAGGAAAACTCAAACAAACATAGATATATAGAGTATAATCCCACTCATAACAAAAACTATTCGTAGGGTCTGAAAAGAGTGTAATGAGCGCAAACCTTACCTCTTAAGGGACAGAGATGCTACTCTCATTTAGAGGAAAACTCAAATAAAAAAAAAAGAAAACAAATAAGTGCATCTCATGTTTCATTTAGTCTTCCATAGTAAAACATGTATAGACGTGGGTTGTTGACTTGTTGATGGTCCAGGTGGCTATAACTTCTGGACAAGGACCCTACATGGAAACCGTGAGAAAAGCAGAACTGGGAATAAAGCTTCAAAAAGTTAGGTGTGTGGACGCCAAGGGCTTACCGTTGCTACAAGATAATCTGCACCTTAGCACTCAGGCTCAGGTGCAGCTTGGTCAGATGTTAGCCGATGCCTTCTTCATTCAAAACCATGTGGCCACACCAAGCAACAATACAACAAGCCCCTAGTAGCAAGTGTGAGATCCATCTAAATGCAGTCTTCAAATTAAAGCACAATAGTTAATCTTGTTTCATGAATAAATATGCAAGTGTGTGGATACATGTTACATATATCATGTATGTGATTTGGGTATTCTATATTGTCTTAGGGTATAAATAGTTACAAGAGCTAAAATATTTACCGTTGATCTAATTTACACTACAAGAAATACAAGCAATAGCGGCGACGGTATTAGCGGCGACATGCCAAATGTCGCCGCTATTGCTCAAAATCCGGGTGAAATCCTTTGCAACTCATATGACCGTTGATAACTGACCTGATCCAAGGGCTGATCTTCTACAGGGCATTAGCGGCGACATGTCGCCGCTATTGCTCAAAATCCGGGTGAAATCCTTTGCAACTCATATGACCGTTGATAACTGACCTGATCCAAGGGCTGATCTTCTACAGGGCATTAGCGGCGACATGTCGCCGCTAAAGCACTGAAACACAATGGCGGGCTATTTCCCTCCATCAGACTTCACTTTTTGGCTCATCCCCATTACCCACCTCCGAAAGTTCTCTCCCAATTTTAGACTTCACTTTTTGGCTCGACCACCCGACTCCGGCTCCCGTCTCCGACCACCCGACTCCGGCTCCCGTCTCCGACCACCCGACTCCTGCTCCCGTCTCCGACAACCGGACTCCGGCTCCCATCTCCGACCATCGTTGAGTTTCTTTGGTGAGAAGCATACAACTAACACGGAAGAAAGGGACGACAATGATGATGATCTAAGAACTAGTTTTACGTTTTATGTAGTTTTATTTTTATAAGTTATTGTACCAAACGTTAACGAATGATGATATTAATGTAGTTTTTATATATTTATGTAGTTTATATGTTTTATATGTTTATATGTCTCAAAACTATATATTTACAAGTATTTTGTATTTGAAAAAAAACTGAAAATACTGAAAATATGAAAAAAAAACAGAAAACCGAAATAAAGGCATTAGCGGCGACATGTCGCCGCTAATGCCTAAGGTTATTAGCGGCGACAATTTGGGTATTAGCGACGAAGGATTAGCGGCGACTCAATAGCGGCGACTAAATAGCGGCGACTGTCGTCACTAAAGGTATTAGCGGCGACATTTTGGGGAATTAGCGGCGACAAATGTCGCCGCTATTGAGCCTTTTCCTTGTAGTGTTACTTAGCTCTCGTATGTATACCTTATGTAAATACAGGAGCTAAGTCAAGCGACGGATAGATCCTATGCACAAAAATAGTAGAATACCCCTAGAAGATAAATGATGGGAGGCACCCTATTGATGACTCGACCCAAAAACACTGCCTATAACCTAAAGGTAAAACATTGGCTTGGAAACGTAGGTATAAATAAGCACGTCGCAATGGTATAGTCGAAATTAAAAAAAAATAATGTTGATATGGTAGAAACAAAAAAATAAATAAATTATTTAATACATTTATCATCTCAAATAATTTTAGCATTTCAAAAGGTATTATACGTTATAAATATTAAAACTATATATATAAACAAATATAAAAATACGTTATTTTTATATTTGAATTTATAACTTTAATCAATTATAAACACTTTAAAAAATGATAAAATTATATGTAGGGTGTGGTTATTTGAACACATGAATATATCATTGCCACCTATACGGGTCGTATTGTACCATACGACCCGTATGCTCTATAATTTTTAATTTTTATTTTTTTGAATTATTTAACACGATCTATTATTCCTCGTTATGTGTGTCAATTATTTGACGTGACGTAAGATTTCGTCAAATATTACTATATATACCGTTATATGTTAATTCATTTCATCGTTCAATTCTTCCGTTTACAACGCATCGATGTTCCACTAAGTAAATTAAGATGTCTTCTAACGGGAGAAGTATAAGAAACGAAAGGCGTCAGAACGGGTCATCTTCTTAGGCACACGTCATGTGTGACACCATTCCGGCACCGGTAAATAACCATTATTTCCAAACTAATCAGAATTGGCCTCGAAATGTTGTCGAGTTCTTTTACAACAGAGACACCTCATTTTGTAAGGTCTCTTGTATGGGCGTTACGCCACTTGACGGAGAATTTTGGGTACCATTCTAGAGTTTTGTGAAAACGGTTATATAGGTTCAATTGTAAGTTTGTAAAACATACACACGTATTAATGTATTTCAAATGGGCATAAATCTTATTTTATTTTACACTTGATTCGGGCTTGGACAAATAGATTTACGGCTTGGCGGTTGTATGGAATACGAAGAACAGAGGAGTTGCCTGGCCCTGAACATTGGACGATTCTCCCGTCTCAGTTTTTTGACCTAATATTTAAAGGATCAGTTGATGCCGAAGAATATGGCTGTGATGAGTGAACTATATCCTCCATTGTGGGAGGTTGATAAGGTAAAGTTGTGTTAGTTTAAAAAAAATTTAACCAAAAAATAATTGTTTTTCGGTTTTTGCAAGTACATTACCGATATCCAATGAGGATGAAAACCGGTATCTTTTCCAAATTTGTATGAAGACACTATAAATTCATATATTTTTTGCATATGAATGCCGTCCAAATACTTGCAACAATTCATCGTGATGTTTACCTCAATTGTTGTGCAATTTGAATCTTACTTTATATGATTTCTACAACGCATATCGTATTGGCAACACTTTGGCCAACAAAAAATACTTGAATTACCAATGTTCCGGGAAAGTGTGTGGCCTCATAATGGTTGAGATTCAGAGGTGGTAATTTGTATGTTACTACGTAGGCTAGTTCAAAACAAGTCATTGTCATGACAGGAAGCAAATCTACAAGATGCTTGCCTGAGATATAAACGTTTTATGGCCTATGAATTATATGTTATGCGTACAATGTAATGATTTTGTACTAATTTGTGTAAACTTTTCATCATCTTGTAAACTTATAATAAAGTTTTGTGTTTAATTAAAACTTTCGTGTTTGATGAAATACACATGAAATTGACAAGAATCCAACATGGGTTGAATTGTTTGACCATCTACATTGCAAAAGTTACCATGTAAAATCAAATCAATCCTTATTTTTTCTGGTGGTGTGGTCTACCTTTTTCTGATGTCATCATGCGTTATTATCTTTCCATCTTTTATGAGTTTTCTCTAGATCTTGAAGTAAAACTTTCGTGATTGATGAAAACCTTATATTCGCTGCTTTAATGTTAGTTGATTTTACTAATGGTTGATCATGGTTTTATGAAATACACATTGAATTGACCATAATCCACATTGCAAAAGTTACCCCAAAAAGTCAAATCAATGCTTATTTTTTCTCTAGATCTTGTAGTAAAACCTCCATGTTTAATGAAAACTTTATATTATCTGTTTTAACAATAGTGTAGAGCTGGCAATTTCTAACACGGGCATGTTATCACGACATGACACAGAGTTAAACATTCTGGATTTGAGCTTAATAGGTTTCGTGTCTTAAACATGTCGACACATTTAAGACACCAGTAAAATCGTGTCTTAACAGGTCATAACATGTTTAACCAGTTTAGACACGATAACTAACTTGTTTATATTTTTAAATATTTTCAAAAATATACATGTTAGTATATTGCAAATTTAGTATTTACGGTTGCTTCCAATACAATTATAACCCAAGTCGCTGGCCGATCTTGTCGTGTCTTATCGTGTCGTGTCTAACCTGTTATGTCAGTCCTACAACAGTGGATTTTACCGATAGCCAGTGTTGTAAAAGTCGGCCAACTCGGTCAGAATCGGCCAAATCGGTCGGAATCGGCTAACTCGGTCAGAAACGATCAACTCGGTCAGAATCGAGCAAATTGAACAATCTTGTTTTTATTCAATTTAGTGCAAATTTAATGGAAAATAACGAAAAAAGGAAGACTAAGGGTGTGAAAGTATTATTAGCCAATGATGCAAGCGAGGCTCAAAATTGAATTTTCAGAGATGATGCAGACGAATTTGAGTCCGGAGTACCTTCGGAGGCGGCTAGAAAAGCCATGGGTGACAATGAATCTTTAGAAAATCGAAGAAGTTATAGATTGAAAGAACTTGACGAGAAAGAATTTGTGTCCGGGATGAAGAGGAATTGAATGATGATGTTGAATATGAATAGTATGGGGTTAACATTATTAAACAATACAGAGATACCTTGGAAGACGAGAATTAAATGTTTCATATCTCTAAAATATTTTAGAATGGATATCAATTTTTGAAATAGTTTAGTATGTGAAATTTGAACCTGTATTCTTTTGATTTATTTTGATATTAACGTATTTTGTTATAAATATCATTACACTTATGATATTTTATATATATATAATCTCCCAATAATTAATTTCTTTATAACCATGTTCGAGTACTCCCCGAGTACTCCCCGCCTAGGCCGAGTACTCGCAACTCCCCAGTCGACCGACCTGGGAGCGCCTAACGACTTCTGCAACATTTCCCATAGCTAATCATTACTATATACGATAAACAATCAATCAAACATCAAACAAATCATCAAACATCAACAAATTATCAAACATAAAAAAATAGATATATACATCAAAATCTTCAGTTTGTACATCAAAAGATAAATAAAATAGAACAATGGCAGCGGATGCTGGTCTGGCGGAGGCTCCGTGGGGTCCGTTCGTCCTCCCCTACGATGGCCACCGCCCGCTCCATGTCCCTCATCGTCTCTAACCGCTCCCAATCGATCGTACGGGGAGACGTAATCTCCTTCCACAATAACTTCAAGAGCCGTTTCTTATCATCGGTCCCTTAGGCTGCGTATGTTGGTTCAAAACATGTGCAAATGCAGCTCTAGAAATGCTGCCCAAACCTCGGGCTCCGTATCTTGACGAATATCAGAACGGGTTCGTTTACGTGGCATAATCTGTATACGATTCATTAAATTCAAATTTACGCTACATAATCTATATACGAGCCGTATAGATCTATCAGAATGAGTACGTTTATGCGGCATAATTGAAAAAAAAAATATTTTTCCAAATTTTTTTTTGTTAAAATAAAGGAATACGTCCAGTATGGTACAGTACGACCTATATTCCCCTAGAAGCCATATGACCAGTATGGTACAACATGACCCGTATTCCTCTAGAAGCCCCAAGAGGAATACGACCCGTCACATACGAGACGTATGGTACAATACGACCCGTATAAGGACACGAATAACTGATATCAGTTGTTACAGCTTTTGTCATTTGACTAAGAGGAATACGAGCCATGTAGTACAATATGACCCGTATTATACGTGTCTGTATAACACTTTTGTGTGTATCTATAACACGACCCTTTAAAAATATATAAAATAAAAAAAATTAAAAATTAAATTACATGACAAATAATAAAATTACTATTTGGTTTCTTTATGCAAATTGAAAACGTACTTCTCTCTTTAATTATATTTAATGCAAATATAGCTTTATTTTTTTTCAAGGCTCAAAAACTTTACGTCCATGGGTATGGTTTCATATTTCATACTGTCATATCAGTGTTACATCAGTTTTCATAGATTTTCGTATTTATTTTGGCATTTTCGGGTTACTGTAATTTTTCTAGATTCTATTAAATAAAAAATATTTTAAATCATAGACATGATTACAATACTTGGTTCGTTCTGCTCTAATCATTGTATAATTTGTGGCGTTTAAAAGACTTGGTTGATTAGACCTCATATAAACCGACAAACCGGAAATAGAAAAAGGGGGAAACCAAATAAAGTGGATACATATTTTAAAAAGTAAATCAAAATAGGGATATCTTGGTGGTAAAACGATATACTTCTAGAGGCAACATCAAATGATTTTGGGTTCATATCTTGTAAAGAACAAGTGTGATGATTTTAAAAATAGAGCAGTGAGTGTGTGCTTGCAGGTAAAAAAAACAAAAAAAATTAGAGGTGTTGGTTTTTATGGGGATATGGTTTGTTGTGGTAGCGGTGGGTGGAGGAGGGGGTAGTCGTTGTAAAAAATGACGGATGACCGTGTTCCCATCCCGTCACATCATAAAAATAAAAACAACAGTTTTATTTTAAAAAAACAAATTACATGAGATATCCAACCATCAATGTTTTAATCATTTTGTTTAAAAATGACCTAGTATCCTTCTCTTCTAGTTACACTGAATTTTACCTGTTTATTAAAAAAATTTAATTTTAGTTTCATACACGCAATTACAACAATTGATTTGTTAAAATCTGATTAGACAACTTTCCTTTTTTAGCAATCTATTATTAATTATTTGAACATTTTAGGATACATTTTAAAAGGATGATTCTAACAACACACAGAATATTGCTAATTGGACCCGCCGTAACACTATACGCCCTCGTATAGGGCAATACGAGGGCGTATGGAGTTCAGTCACTGACAACAGAATGGCACGTGTCATTCTCTGTCTGGCGGCTGGTCCAATACGTGGCTTATTCAGCTATACGCATCGTATGAGGCACGGGTTATATTTTTGCTTCAAAAGTTGAAAGATTTGGAGTTTATGAATCCTATACGTGGGGTATTGACCTATACGCCACGTATAGGTATTTTTTATTTAATTATATATTTTTTTTATTTTTTTTATATTTTGTTTATTTTTATTTTAATATATATAATTTTGTTAATATAAGTTTGTTATCTATTTATAAATTTTATATATTTTATATTTTTTAAACATTTATTATATTTTTACAGTATAACGAAACAAAATATTAAACATTACAAACCAAACAAAATATTAAACATTACAATCAAACAAAATATTAAACATTACAAACAAACAAATAAACTAAACATTATATATCGTCGCCTTTTCTCCTCGATCGTCGGGTGACAAGGACGTAACCATTCTCACGTCCTCTCCGGATAGCCCAATCCACCAACTGTTCACGAGACTGAAAATTTTGGTCAGTTTTATACGACCCATTTTGATGGTTTTGTTCTTCGTCTTTGGAGTCGTCGGATTGTTGTGTCGGGTATGAGACTTCACTGCATACGAAGTTGTTAGTTTGTTGTGTCAGGGAAGAGACTTCACCGTATACGTAGTCGTTCGTGGGTTGTGTAAGGTAAGACGGTTCACCGTATACGAACTCGGGATTGCTCAGTGGCTCGTTCAAATCTGGAAGCCTTACCCGTTGATTAGAATAAACGTCGGACGAGACCTCCTCCCAGTTCACCTCTTGAACGCCAGAACTTTGCGGGTTGTTTTCCAGCGACTCGTTAGAATATACCTGAAAACCGTAGTTACCATCCCACCACCAAGACATGTTTATAATTTTTGAGAGATTGTTTGAAATTTTTTTGAACATTACGTTCGAATGAGAATTTTGCATGGTTAAATACACAAAATTTGGGCCCTATACGCATCGTATAGGGCAATACGGTGCGTATAGGATTCGAGTCAAACCTCGTATACGCATCGTATAGTTCAATACGATGCGTATAGCGTACGAGGTACTTTCTGCAACTAGTCAACCATCACATCGCTATACGCATCGTATTGAACTATACGATGCGTATAGCGATGTGATGGTTGACTAGTTGCAGAAAGTATCTCGTACGCTATACGCATCGTATTGAACTATACGATGCGTATAGTGTTGGAATGACTAGGTTGTACGAGGATGTCGGGCATGAGAAATTGTGAAGGGCTATACGCATCGTATTGCCCTATACGATGCGTATATGGCCAAGTCCACATAGCAATTCCCGTGTACCATTAGTAGTCCCCTTTTAAAATCTGGTTAGACAGCTTTCCATTAAGACAACGTACAAAATATATATAACAAAAAGCCTCAAACTCTCCAATTTCTCAACAAACAACAATCATGTTAGCCCTAGGGTGCCTAGTTTTGCATCTGGTCGGTGCCTATGCATCCGCATCCAAATGGAAAAACATAATCTTACTCGCCGGAGAGAGCAACATGTCTGGCCGAGGCGGCGTCCAAAACAACACATGGGACGCCGTTGTTCCTCCTCAATCCCAACCCAATCCATCCTCCGTCTAACCGCCAATCTCACTTGGGTCGAGGCTCGTGAACCTCTCCACAAGGACATTGATGTCCTGGCAACATGTGGGATAGGTCCAGGAATGGCTTTTGCTAACCGCGTGTTGCAGAGAGATCCAGGCTTGGGTCCATTGGGTTTGGTTCCATGCGCAGTTGGTGGTCGAAACGGGACCAAGATTAGTGAGTGGGCAAGAGGGAGTTTCCAGTACAACCAGTTTTTGAGGAGGGCTAGGGTGTCCCGAAGAGATGGTGGTTCGATTGTAGGGGTGATGTGGTATCAAGGGGAAAGTGACACGGTGAGTGAAGTGGATGCAAGAAGGTACAAGAGAAGGCTGTTGAATTTGTTCAACAATCTGCGTGTTGATCTTGGATCACCTTTGCTTCCAATTGTTAATGTAAGGCTTTTTAATACCCTACAACTTCTTATCAATTACCATGCACTAGAAGTTTTACTTCCCACATGTATTTTATCCTAAACAAGTTGAAAATTTAAATATAAATTGACTTTAAGAATCATGTAAATCATTTTAATAGAAATAAACTATTTTTGAAATATGACTGTTTTTATATATATTCTTAATATTTTATACAAACCTGTATTCTTATTTAGTGCATTAAGGATGGTGGGAGTGGTATCCTCCCAACCAAACTACCCTCCTAAATTAGACCAATTAGAAGATGTCACCTCACTTAATCAAACTACCCCTCCAAGTACCCTCCAAGTACCCTCAAACTACCCTCATTCCTAAAGCTTCACTGCACTACCCACACAATTTGAATAGCGGGTATATATACCCGTTAAAGCTTCACTGCACTACCCGCTTAACATCTACCCGCTGCTACCCTTTTTAGTGGGAGTGGTACCCGCCTTACCTGCTATATACCCACAAGGATACCCGCTGGGCACTCCCAGTACCCTAATCATATTTATCAATTATCACACAAACAAGGTGTCTATAAATGTTGTAAATAGGTGTGTAAATGAAGCCGAGTCTCGAGATTGACTTGTTAAAAGCTCGAATGGATTCCAATTTACGCTTGAGCCCGAACTCGAGCTTATATTAGAGTTTATTTAGTAAACGAGCTAGATTGCGAGCATGACTAGGCTCACGAGTCTATTATTTATATAATAATTATTATATATAAAATTATGATAAAAGTAACTAGGTAATATATTATATATAAAAATTATAATTTATGATATAAATATATAAAATAATAAGAATAAAAATAATTTTGTAACACGTTTTAGTTTTAACAGTGTCATCAGTTAAATTTTCCGCTAGGCCATCCGTAGTGGTTTCACACCCCGCCACGTCACTGCCACATCACAGGGTAATCATTGTCCAGAGTCACTAAGATACATAGTGGTTTCACCTCCCACATTAATGAGTGATTTTTTTTTAATTCATTTTGTTAGTTTTTATAAACAATTGATATTTATTTTTTAAAACAATTATTTATTAGTTGAAATGTCGATCCAAACACGTTAAAAAACCACTTACGTGATAAAACATAGTTTTTTTAAAACAATTCTGTTTTCGTTAAAATTTATACCTGGATGTTCAGAAAAATAAAATAAACAAGCCCGTTTATTTCATTTTTTTAAATAATTACCTAGCATTAGTTATTTGAGAAAAATCAAATTAAATCAAATGTAAACAATGAATTACAAAATTTAAAAATATAATTATGTAGTGTTGAGTATGATTGGGTAGCATTAAATGGAAATGTGCCCCTTGCACCGGGAAATCACGCCTCCACGACGTCACACCCTTGCGGCACGGTGTTCACCGGTGTGAATGGCTGAGGTGGATCACGCCCCCCTTTCACGATCCCATTACATATGGTCTTAAATTGTTATACTAAAAACAAAAATAAATAAATAAAGAGTAAATTACAGAAATCGTCCTTTATGTTTATACAATTTTTCACTATATATTCTTTAGGCCAAAAAATGTCAGAGATCATCCTTTACGTTTAAATTTGTTGCGGTTTACGTCCTTTAGCCTAACGGGCGTTAAGTTTTTTAGTTAACTCCAGTCATGTGTCTTGCACATGAGAGTGTTTTGGTCTTTTTACCCACAAATTAAAATTTAAAACCCTAATTTTATGTTTATCCACCACCACAAATTCTCCACATCTGCCAACTTAGACCCACCATCACCACCACCACGGCCGCCGCCACCACCACCCCTACCCTCCAAAATCCATTACGATAGTTACTGTTTTTATTGCTTCACAACTCAATCATTCTAAAAAAAAGTTTCTGAACAATCGAAACCCTTCATGTGGAAACTCCTGGCTTCTTCTTTCTGCTCGGTGAAGGCCTGCAACTGCCACCAAAAAAATAAATAGATATCCTCTTCTATGCTCGGTGAAGGCCTGCAACTGCCACCGCCCTCCACCATCTCCTCATTCGTTCACCCATTGTCGCTCATCATGGCTGATTGAACCCGACACCACCATGGCCGATTGAACCTGTCACCACCACACAGCCCTCAAATTGAAACCCTAAACCCATCATTGCCCCCAATGCCCTTCCGTTCCACCCCACCGGCGCCCCCATTTCCCACTCGTTCCAGCCACACAACCCCCATTATTCTCCAAGCTCAAATTGAAACCCTAAGATCGACGTTAGGGTTCCGTCGGGTTGAACCCAACGGCGGCGGTGGTCGTATTTGTAGTTTCTGGTGGTGGCGGCGGCGGCGGTGGTGGATAAACATAGAACAACAACAAACCCTAATCTGACTTCAATCACAAATTTTAAGCATAGCCTAGATCAACAAACCCACTGCCACTGCCACCGCCACCACCAAATTCCTGTTATCCCCTTCCGAACCATCCATTTTTGCTCAAACAGATCGAGGAGGTGGAGATGACTGTGGCGATGGGGAGGGCAGTGCAGGGGACTCACAGATAAGGTCGTAGAGGGTGGAAGGGGGAGGGTGGAGATGATGGTGTCAGAGATGAGGCGGAGGAGGTGGGGGTAGGAGATGATGAAGATCTGGTGGTGATGATGGTTGGATAGGGTAGATGAAGATCTATGGTTAAAGACTCTTTTGCCCTCACGTGAACTATAAAAGTTAACGCCGTTTGGGGTAAAAGACATGGGGTGCGTTTTAAAAATAAATGATGATACTTGATAATTTTTTTGCTAAAGAACGCAATCTGAAAAAAGGTTATAAATATAAAGGACAATATCTGTAATTTACTCATAAATAAATAAAAACCCAATGAATCCCCCATCCACCCACTCGTTCTTTATTGAAGGCTACCACCAACCACCTCCCTCTCGTCTGCGGTTTCCGGTACAAACTAGCCTATATAAACAACAAAAGGAATAGACAAATCCAACAACTCCAACTGGTTTGACAAACCAAGTCAAAATTGCTCCAACTGGATACCGATTTTAAGCCATGAATACATTAAATTGATACAAGTGAAAAATTCTTGGACACAATATCAACAAATTAAACATTCCCCTCAATCCTCATACCCATACTCATACAGAGAGGTGCGCAAAAGAACCGGAACCGGAACCGATCCGATGGATTATCCGAAACCGGATCCGGCTAGAACCGGTTTTTTTAGAACCGGTCCAGATATTTTGAGAACCGCCGGTTCCGGGTTTTTTGACGGACCGGATAAAAATCGGATATTTTGGAACCGGTTTTTTTCGGACATTTTGGAACCGGTTCCGAACCGGTTCTAGCCGTTGGGGTTAAAAAAAACGGCTATATAGCCGTTTTATGCCCGTTTTTTTTTTTTTTTTTTTTTTTAAGGATTGAAATTTAGTATAAATAGGTATTAGGTGTATAAAAAACCGGTTTGTGCACCTCTACTCATACTCATCTCTCTCTCCTTCTCTTACCTTCCCTCCCTCCCTCCCTCCCTCCCTCTCTCTACGTGAAAGTTGTTTCTTCTTCTTCAATAACTTTTCTGGAACTCAAAGTAACACCTTTGACTTATCCACCACCCCATTATCATCTTCCATTCATTTATCAGTAAATTGAACAATTGACCATCATTAAACAAGATTCAATGGGAAAACTAACTATTAACCATCAATAAAAGAATATGTGCTCTCGTTGTATTACATATGTATGTGGGAAACATGCGTGTGTAGATCTAACAGGGGTCTCCCCTCTGGTGGGCTTGGGAGTTAGTGCTTTCACGGTGAGTCAGGCTGCTCTAAAAGCTGCTTCGAGCAAAGTGACCAAACACGAGAAAGCGTGTCTTGACAACCAACACGTGTTTATACCATTTGCTTTTGACACTTTTGGTTTCCTTACACCAGAGGCCGTGGAGTTACTTAACCGAGTACAGCGGGTCATGCATAGTAATGTTATGACCCCAAGATCTGTAGATGTAGTTTTTAAAAGACTTGGTTTTGCTATTCAAAAAGGGTTGGCGGCGCAACTTGTTGCCCGTTTGCCTTCTATCTCTATGTAATTTCCCTTTAGGAGTTGTGTTTTGATTTTCCCTCTAAATTAGTGATTATGCTTTAATTTTGATGTATGTTGGAAAGGTGTCCATCTCAAATAATTGAGGGTTTAAGTCCCAATGTAGATTTAAGAGTAGGATTATAGAGTTTGTAAGTTAGTCGTTCTAAAAAAAATAAGTAAAAACAAAATGAGAAGATGAATGAATTAAAAAAACAAATTTGAAAATGCATAATCTTGAAAATCAAAATGCAAATTATTCATGTGATTGAACCCCAAAATCACCTAATTAAACCCTATAATAACCTAATTTTTGTTGGCTTTAATTGGTGAATACAAGTTTGAGTGAAAGTTATGAATCAGAATTGTATCTATTAGAAAGTTATTGTTTAGGAGTCAGTTGTAAAGTTGTCAAGTGTCAAGGGTCAAGTATGTAAGTTTGTAAATTATAAACCGTGTATGTCGTAGGGTTGTTCTGTTTGTGAAACGACGCGTCGGTCTATACATCGACTATAAATGTCGATGGCATGTAAACAACAGAAGTCTGGATCGATCAATTGAAATTCGTTGTTTAGGGTTAATCCCATCTTCTTCTTGTTCTTATTTTATTTGTTGATTGAATAGTTGGATTCATGATCTCCTATAAGAGCACCTCCAACGGTGCGTTCGGTTAGCACCGGATGAGCAAGCGGACAGCGAGCCGCGTTGGAGGAGGAGTCCGACTATGCCCGGTTGGTTGTGTTGTCCGGAAATCCGCACTGTGGTGAACGACAATGGTGGGCCCCAATCACACTAAATCAGATTTTTATATATATTGATTTTATTTGTTGATTTTTAATTGTTTTTTAATTATATATTTAAATTGTGTATTTATAAAATCTAATTAATTTTAATTGTATATTTTACATAATTATATATATATATATATTATTTATAAATCATTTAATTTTAAAATATTATTTCTAACGGCTAGTTCAAGAAGGTACGTAACAATGAAGCTTATCATGCGCTTCGAGGCGATTTAGTGGAGCATATATGGTCTACTACGCAATAGTTGGTTTGTGTGATCTTTTTATGTTTTTATTTGTGTTATTTTGATTTTTAGTTTATGTAATTTTTAGTTTATCTAATTTTTTAATTTTCATTTATTTTTAATTTTTTGGAGTATTATATTATTTTAAATAATACGAAATATAAAAAATAAGATTATAATAAATAAGTTTTTTTGGTATATAGAATATAAATATAAAAGTAAATGATGATGTGGAAATATAGAGGTGTTTGAAAATGAATGTATGGTTGAAATAAAAAAGTAAGTTTTTGAAAGATGAGTGGAAATCTGCTCTGGCAGCTGATGTCACGCGTTTGTTTAGTGGATGCCATCCACCATTGTGGGTGAGTCAAGACTCAAAATAAAATCGAGATCATTGATTCAAACCTTCAATCAAGAAGTCTGATTCCTGTATTGAAGAATGGATTCGTTGTTGTTCCAGTCATGAAAGATGAAGACGTTACAGGACTGGTTGAAATCGAAGAACGAAGTTAGAGTGGGTTGCATGTTATCAAGAACATAAACAAATCAGTGATATTTTTTTTCTCTGTTCATCGCAAGAAAAAGAAGGCGTTTAGGATTCCTCATCAACAAAAAAAAACAGAAACAAGAATATGGGATTCTTGTTGTCTGTTCATTGCAAAACCGGAGCCGTGTTGGTTCGAGTAATTTGCGGGCAGAAATCAAACCGTAGTCTAAAACGAATTCGGGAAGGAGATTTGGAGAACGTTTAATACCGTTGGGATGATGGATCGTAGGTTACGCTCCTCAAACGATTGTTCTACTTCTGGGTTACTAGATTCAAGAATCCAGTTATAACGAAACTGATGTGGGTCATGGATAGCATCCTTGTAAATACCAATGTTTCAAGAGCAAGAAAATGATGGCAAGAAAAGGGCAATTTTGGCCTCAATGGTGTTGTTTGTTCTCTGGATCATTGAAGGCAAAAGAAAGCATGATCAATAAGAAAGAATACACGATGAAGCACTCAAGAACAAACCTCAAACAAAGAGTGCAGAATCAACAATTGGTGGGGGGGGAGGGGATTGTTCGCCTTAATTGTTGAATACAAGTTTGAATGAAAGTTATGAGTCTGAATTATATTTATTAGAAAGTTATAGTTTAGGAGTCATTTGTAATGTTGTTAAGTGTCAAGTATGTAAGTGTGTAAATTATAAATCGTATATGTCATAGGGTTGCGTCGTTTGTGAAACGATGCGTTGGTCTATACATCGACTATATATGTCGATGGCATGTAAACAACAGAAGTGTGGATCAGTCAATTGAAATTCGTTGATTAGGGTTAATCACATCTTCTTCTTGTTCTTATTTTATTTTTTGATTGAATGGTTGGATTCATGATCTTCTGGGATCAATAATTTCATGATTTTTTCTCACATTAATCACATGATTGAACCCTAAAATCCAAAAAGTTCAATAAACAATGATCAAACTCACATGAAACGTGACATCAAAGAACACAACAAAACACGTGAGGGGGAAAATTTCAAACTTTAGAAATAGAGCTCTAAACGAGATAATTAAGCACAAGCTCGAGCTCTCCTAAGTTAAACGAGTCAAGCTCGAGCGTAGCACAGCTCGGGCTCGACTAGACTCGTTTACATGGCCGGAAACATTTGGATTTGCTATGGTTATATTGGTTGATGTATATAACTATGTGTTTATTATTATCTTTTAATTACTTGACCCATTAATAATGTATTTTTAAATAAGCTTGGAAATTTATGACAGTTCATTCAAAATAGAGGAAAACTCATATAAAAAGAAGGAGAAAACAAATACGTGCGTGACATGTTTCATTTAGTTTTCTTTAGTAAAACATGTATAAACGTGGGTTGTTGATGGTCCAGGTGGCTATAGCTTCCGGAGATGGACCCTACGTGGAAACCGTGAGAAAAGCACAATTGGGTAAAGCTTCAGAAAGATAGGTGTGTGGATGCCAAGGGCTCGCCATTACAAGATAAGGTGCACCTTAACACCCCGGCTCAGGTGCATCTTGGTCGGATGTTAGCCGATGAATTCCTAATTCAAAATCATGTGGCCACACTAAGCAATAATATATCAAGCCCCTACTAGCTAGTAAATGGGAGATCTATCTAAATGCATTACTCTATTAATATGCAAGTCTGTGGATAGATCATGTATCATGGGTATAACAGTTATAAATAAATAGATAGATCATGTCTCATAAATAAATATTCAAGTCTGTAGATACATATATCATGTATCATGGGTATAATAGTTATAAATGGTAAAATATATTGAGTTGATCTAGGCACAAGAGTATCCTTAGTCCTTACAAAATAAATGATAGGAGGCTCTCTATCGCTGAAAGATCGTATCAGATGATAAACCTTTGGTAAAAATGTCAATAAACTAAAGGGATGACCGAACATGAACTAACAAAATATAAATTAGTTTCTAACATGTTTGGTATGTTTGTGATAAACGAGGTTGGAAGAACGATAGGTGAAATTGACACTGTCACAAAATACGACTAACCGACTAGGTGAGAGAAAGATGACATGATATGTGAAGGAGAAGATTACAAAATCGAGCGGATTCAACAATTGCATCAATAAACAAACAAACGTACCTCATAAAATCTCACACAACAATTTCATTGATGATACCTTATATCACTAGACCAAAACACTACATCATGTTAATTTAGAAGACCCCAAAACTAGGTTATCAATCATCCCAATCGATATCACTATAGATAACTAATCTATTAGATGACTAGAAGAAGGGTAAATGGAAGACTCGTATCAAGTGTATTTAGAGATGAAGAAGAATATTCTTGAAATAATGGAACTTTGGATCATGAGGGTCGTGCTCATTGAGACAATCTAGTTGAAGGACATATCGAATATCTGGATGGATGATGTATAAATGTTAGAACTGAAATGTGATGAATTATAGCAGGCTTGAGTATTTGACAAGTTGAATAGTGATCTCATCATAATTTAAGCTCAGTAATTAGGAGAAACCGTGAGAAACTAGTCACACTTTATATTGAAAAAGTTCCCCAGCAGTGTCAAGCTCATAACAAAAAATCCGCAAGCATGACACAGAATTAAGTACAGAAATGTATTATTGAATTTGAAGGAGAAAACAAATTGATTGTATACACATCGAATGGGTGTGTCTACAACCCCAAACGTCTCGATGCTTCTGTGTTGTTAACCACCATACTTGGGTGTGTCTACTTAGTAATACAATAATAATAACAATACCTTACGTATAATCGAAATTATCTAACATTTCCCCCCCTAATTTTGATTTGTTCCTCCGAGCTCCTTGACTCCAAGTATGCTTCTCATTTTTCCAAACTTTATTCTTGGTAAAGCTTTTGTTAGGATATCTACCTTCTGGAGATCTCCACTTATGTGTTCGACTTGAATTTGTTCATTCTCAATGCAATCACGAAAAAAGTGATATCTTGTATGATGTGCTTGGATCATCCATGAAATATTGGATTCTTCATAAGTAGTATTGTTGACTTATTATCTACTAGTAATGCTACTTTACTTGTCTTCCAACCGGTTAATTCACATGTTGTTGATGTAGCGGCCATAAATTCTGATTCGCATGAGGATAATGCTATTGTTGCTTGCTTGTGACTGGACCAAGTTATTGGTGCATCGTTGAAATAGAATATTGTACCGGTTGTTCCCTTTCCACCATCTGGATCAACTACATAACTGTTTTCATTGTAACCTATTAGATTTTTACTTCCTCCTTTAACATATTCAATTCCATAGATGATAATGCCATTTATATATATCTCAAAAGGTGCTTTACTGCTTGCATGTGTGCAACCTTTGGTTTTTCCATATATCGACTTACAAACCCAACTGCAAAGTTGATATCTGGTCATGAAGTATGAGTGAGGTATAGTAGGCTACCAATTTAACGTCTATATTCTATTGCATTTACTGGTTCACTTTCATTATCTTTGCGTAGTTTTAATCTTGGTTCCATTGGATACTTAGTTGCATTACAACCTTCCAATCTTGCTTCTTTTACTACCTTATGAGCATAAGCAGTTTGTTTTAGATAGATGCGTCCTGTTTCTTGACATACTTCAATTCAAAGTAATATGTCAATAATCCCAACTCATTTCAAATTTACGTTCCATCTCCTTCTTAAATGTAGTGATTTGTTTATCCGAGTTCCTTGTTACGACTATATCATCAACATATACACCAATAATTATCAGTGATTTAGTAGTAGATCTTTTATACACAATTTGTTCTTGTAAGCAATGGATAAACCCTACTCCTTTAAGTGTATTATCAAGTCTTACATTTCATGCTCGTGGTGCTTGTCATAATCCATATAAGGGCTTCCTTTAGTTTATAGACTAATCTTTCCTTTCTTGGCTTTATAAACCCATATGGTTGAGATACATAAACATCTTCCTCTAATTTTCCATGTAGAAATGTTGATTTTATATCAAGATGGTGTATTTTCCATCCCTCTCGTGTTGCTAGGGAAAATAATAGTTGTACTATTTCCGTTCATGTCATGGGAGCAAAACTTCATTAAAATCATTGCCATGTTTTTTACATATCCTTTTGTCACAAGCCGTGCCTTATATTTAGTGATCTCTCCTTTGGCATCCTTGTTTACCCCATTTCAACCCTATTGGTTTTTATTTGCATGTAAACTTGTCAATATCCGAGTATTGTTTTTTTTATCTATTGCAGATATTTCTCTTTCCATTGCCTTTTCCTAGTGAATATATCAAACTGCCTCTTCGTAACTTCTTGGTTCCTCATCATATGCTAATAGCAGATTTTCTTCATTATTTACTAATTCAAGTGGAGTTGTTTTTCTATAAATATCAGCTTCGGAATCCTTGAACCAGTACATGATCATATTCTACTAGCGTGGTTTCATCAAGAATTTGAATTTGTGATGAAGTTTCACCTGATGAATTGTTTGCTTGGGATTCACTACTTACACGGGTATGTACGAATTCTGAAGCTGGTTCTTCTATATAGTTTTGATCTAAGCCGATTCTAATTATTTCATATTCCTCTTGTACAATAAAATTAGTCCAAGCGGGTCCTTTGTTGCTTAGTTTGTCTAGAGATAAGATTCATCGCATGTCTTTGCTTCATCAAATTTCACGTCCCTACTTACACATAGTCAATTTTCTTCCCGATCATCAGGCTTCCTCAATTATCTTCTTACTCCTATCATCAGGCTTCCTCAATTGATGGGTACTTTCATAAGGGGAATACAACCAAATATTTTAAGGTGCTCCAGGTCGTAGTAAGAGTATTTTGGAGTCATCAGTCTCAAGGACTTACAGTTATCATGATTATTTCTTACGTATGTATGGGACTACTAACGCCTAAAAGTAAACTTGTCGTCGGTAATCCGTAACATTGCGGGGAGAATTCCTAGTTTCCATATAATTACATAAGGATTATTTTAGAAACCTTAATTCATAGTTAAAATATTGACTTAGCAACTAAATCTAGAAAAAACTTGTTTGATTAATTAGTTTTTCGGCATATTTAATTTATTAATATCGAATAAAAATGTTGTCTTTAAGTTGATTAAATATTTATTTCAAAACTAAAATGTTAAATCTTTCTTATTGATATCGTAAATAAATATTTTCTAGTTGTTAATAATATGGGGAAGGTTAAGAAAAAACTAACTATGTTACGAAAACTACTAATACACCCTTTTTTTTTTTTTTTTTTTATCAAATCAAGATTAATTAATGGTTGAGGTCAGACATAATTGTAATTATTTAGAAAGTGAAAAGATAGACTTATAAGCTATCAGGGGCATTTTTGGTAGATAATATATTTTTTTGTTTATGGAAACGATTGTAATCATTAACAAGAATTCCTTAAATCTCTCGCTCTTTCTCTCATATCAAATAGGAAGTTCAATGAAAAAATCGTCTCCAAATTTCTGCACTTTTTCCATCCATCTTCTTACACTCGTTTATGTTCCAATTGAATAAAAAAAATCAAGTTCGATATATGTAACGTATCATGTTTATATCAAATGAATTAATTGGTTCAATCCTTTCATCAGTTGAATCAATTATAGTTAACTTAAGTTGCATATATCTAACTTTGTGTTACATATCATGTAATGACATACTTTTTGCTTCTTTTCCACCGAAAACTTCACGCATGTTGGAGAACAGATGAATAATCACATTGATATGTGGAAAACCAATAACATCAAGTATTGATATTAGTTAAGAATATGTAACACTTATGTAACATAAGTTACAGATATGTAACTCGTAACGTTATATACGTGTAACTCAAGTTACATATATGTAACTTGTAGTGTCACATATGTGTAATTTAAGTTACATATATGTAACTAGTAGTGTTACATATGTGTAACTCGTACTTGTTGCTTGTTCCTCACCGTATCCACTATCTGGTAGTTTCTATGAATGAAAGAAAAGTAGCTTCCGAATAATTATTTTGAATCACTTTTTTTATCATTAATAAATTCTAACAATTATCTATTGAGTAATCATGACTTAAGAGTTCCATGTGTAACCATCCACATCTTCTGTATCATCATCTTCAAAATCAAATTGAAGCAAGCTAATTTAGATGTAGGTCTCTGAGGAGTTCTTTAAATGGTGTGAACTTTGAGCTGCTAGTATTTATATTTGTTACTTTGTTCCAAAACATTGTTATGGTTTTCTTACCGGGAAAATTACCAAAATAGACATTTGATCAACCAGTTTTTCTAAAATAGACTTTGACTTTTAGCCTACGAATTCATAGACGTTCTCTCTAAACTGACGGCCAAAGCTGGCTAATTAGCCGACCTAAAATTCAGTGCACAATAGAGTTCTGGTCTAATGAAAACTCGACATGTGGCAAATTTCACGGCTAAAAATAGTCCGCCCGTCTGGGCTATTTAGCCTTAGCCGGCCGTTATAAGGTCTTTAGCCGGGGGTTTCTGCACTTAGCCGGCCGTTATAAGGCCCAGAGCCGTGAGTCTAGGCGCCGACTTAGCCGGCCGTTATAAGGCCCTTAGCCGACGGTTAAGCCACGTGTCGAAATTTCATTGGACCAGAACTCTATTGTGCACTGAATTTTAGGTAGGCTAATTAGCCGGTTTTAGCCGTCGATTTAGAGAGAACGTCTATTAATTCGTAGGCTAAACGTCAAAATCTATTTTGGGAAAACTGATTGGTCAAATGTCTATTTTGGTAATTTTCCCTTTTCTTACCACTTGTGCCCTCCCGCACAAATAGTTCCGCCATGGATTCGGACAGAAAATGAAGATTTCTAACCTGAAACCGCAAACCATTAAAACACTGAAACAAAATATGTCATCTGTAACGAACCAACTTTTGGGTTTATAATATAATATGTTAAACACACTATAAGGGTGTAAATAAATAAAAATGAAAGTTAAGGGTTTGTTGTAAAAGGTGGACTTTCTTAACTTTGGGAAGGAGGAACCAAAATTGAAAGTGTAGGGGCTAGTTGTGTAACTTGAAAAATTCTGCATTTTTAGGAAAAAATGGGGGAGAAATGAACACATTTTAGTGTGTGTTTGTGTGTATTCATGAAAACCAAAGAGGAGAAATAGGAGGATGAGCCAAGAAGCTTAAATCTGGAAGATGGAGGTGAAATATGATGGATTGGATGATGATGATTGAGGCTCAAGCAACCATCAAGTAAGTTCATCTTCTTCATCTATACCTCCATCAATGGAGTTTTGGTGGGTTTTGGGTAGAAAACCCAATTAGTGTGGTGATTTGGGTTTAATGTCGTTTATAAACCTTAATCTAGTATTACTAATGTTGGAGAATCATGTTTTACATGATTTTAACACTTAATTTGATGTTTGAAAAATTAGGGTTCTTGAGGTGAAATTGGGGGTTTTTCGAAATTGAGGTTGTTTGGATGGTAATTGGGGGTTGGTAAGTGTTTGTGGTGTGATTAAACACATAACCAAGTAATAACCCTCAATCAAATTGGTGATTTAATAAATTAGGAGTTTGGGTGAAATTTGGTGGACCCCAAACGAGTCAAAATAGGTGAATGATTATGTAGGGAGGTTAAAACTTGTTTAAGGTGTAATTAATCAAGTTTAGAATGGGTGTAATCTATAAGGCCTAGTGTTGGTGTTAGACCTTAATTGAAAATGGTGAATTGGTGGATTGGAAGTTTGACTATTTTGGGTCAAACGGGTCATTTGGGTTGAAAGGTGATATTCGGGTGTTGGGGGTTTGATTAAGGTCATGTTGATCAAACTAAGCTAGGCTCATGATCTTTAGATCATAAAGGTGTGTTGGGTGTCAATTGGTGATCATTGAATTACTTATTGTAAATGGGTTGTATATGTGATCAAGTAGTAAGGAAGCTAGCTTAGAGGATCAAGCGGGATCATCTTTGGCAAAGGTAAGTGTTTTGCACTTACTTAGTAATGATAGGTGGTGGTAATTGCACATATTTGATTTACATGTTGGTTGTTCAAATATCTATATATGTTTAATTGTATGTTGAAAATTAAGGAGATTGCATATGGTGAAAACATTCAAGGGTGGGTGCGTGGTGTTTGAGGTCTAAGAACCTCGGTTTGTTGTTTGATGAATTAAGTTAATAAACTTATATGGTGTATTGGTGTAAAATTAACGTGTGTGGTAAAAGTCAAACTTGTATGCATAATGTAGTTTGAAATTGGTGTAGTTAACTATGCGGTATATTGTAAAACTAAAATGTAGAATATGATAAGTTGGTGTAGTTAACTATGTGGTATATAATTAAACTAAAAAGTAGAATGTGGTAATTTGGTGTAATTGACTTATGTGGTGTAAAGTCAACCTAGATGTGGTAATTCAGAATAATTGACTTATGTGGTATATAAGTCAAACCATTGTGGAATAATGGTGAATTGGTGTAAATTGACTTAATGTGGTATAAGTCAAACCATTGTGGAATAATGGTGAATTGGTGTAAAATGACTTAATGTGGTATAAGTCAAACCATTGTGGAATAATGATGAAATTTGTGTAAATTGACTTATGTGGTATATAAGTCAAACCATTGTGGAATAATGGTGAAATTGGTGTAAATTGACTTATGTGGTATATAAGTCAAACCATTGTGGAATAATGGTAAAATGTAAGTTGACTTAATGTGGTATAAGTCAAATCATTGTGGAAAAATGGTAAATTAGTATAATAATAGGACTTGTATTATGTCAATACTTGTCTAAATGTCGGTCTTGAAGTCAATTATCCAATGACATAACATAACGAGTGTGGTAAACTCGGGTGGTAAGCTTGTAGTCAAAGATATCAAATAATAATGAATGAGTCTGATTGGATAAGGGGTAAAAACGAGTTGTGGTTCTCGTATGAGGAGTTTAAAACATTCACAAAATGTTGTTGGTTGCTTCTAACGACCGGGGGTCGAGTTGGGAGTGTCGAAAAGGTGGAAAACTAAAATTTGCTGCAGGTGGACATGGCCATGTCTGATTTTGCACATGGCCATGTCAGAAATTTTTGTTCTTCAGGTGGACATGGTTATGTTAGTCTGCACATGGCCATGTCTGGAAATTGTTGTGGGCATCAGGTGCATATGGCTATGTCTGATTTTGCACATGGCCATGTCAGAAATTTTTAGTTCTTCAGGTGGACATTGTTATGTCAGTCTGCACATGGCCATGCCTGGAAATTGTTGTGGGCATTAGGTGCACATGGCCATGTCTGATTTTGCACATGGCCATGTCAGAAATTTTATATCATTACTAATGGTGTTATGCATGGCATTTTGCAGGTAAGAGGGTTTGAAGTCTCGGGTCACGCTTCGTGGTGGAATTGGATTCTCATTCGGTTTGTTGTGTGTTAACGGTTGGAGTTAGAACTCATTGATTGGGATTCATTAAACTTGTTTAAGTCATCTCTTAGATATTGAAACTTGTTGTCGTTTTGAGATGTCGGTCGAACCTTTTAAAACAAGTTATGTCGTCTTTTTGTTGTAAATAACATGTGTTGTTTTGTTGTAAATACAACTTGGTATCAGAGCAATGGTTTGAGGGATTCGAGTGTGCAAGACATTGAACTCAAACTTATTTGCTCTTGATAAGATAGGTGTAATGAGCATCCAACGAAGGCATGACCCGAGACACGGAGCTTAAAAGCGAAAGGTTAGTAATGATAAATGTCGATGGTCGATATATGTGGTGTCCAAGGTGAATTATGTGTACCGAAAGTTGTCTTGGGATTTGTTATATGGAGATGATAAATGCAATTATGCATATTATGTTACCAATCATGCCTGGCCAGTATGATTTGTAAGATAAGATGTGTAAGTGCCTGTATGATAACGACACAACAATGAACATTAGCAAGGATTAGGTGAAAGTGATTATATGTGTATGATGTATTGTATGTATATTGGGTGATTATACGGGGGTGATTATATATACACATAGATGGGAGATAGAGCTTTATAGAGTATGATTATAGGCCTATATGTAGGTAGAACATCTACAAATTTAAATAAAACATAGTCGGGGAATGACTAACGGGGATAAGTGTTAGTAGATGGAAATTGTGTATGGGAGATATCTTAAGGACTCAGGTACGATAGAGTCTACGCGTGTATCACGTCGGGGATGGTGAGGAGCATGGGATTAGTTGAGAGAACTATGAAGCAACATTCTAGTGGAGGATGGCTAGATCTTTCTATCTTGTCGTGTCAATCGTTCTTCAAGTAAGATAGGGATCTTTGAGGCGAGCATTTGGGAGAAACGTATGAAGCCTAAGGAGCGGGAGGAACTGTGACACCCGGACTTTTCAAGTTAACTCCATTAACAAATCCAGTTAAATCCTAACCTAGTTAACCCTATCTTAATCTTTAGGGACTAGTTCTGCCATTATCTAAACTCAAACTGCAAGGACTAATTGTGTGATTAGCCCAAACTCAATTCTAATTGATTTGTTAAGTTAAAAGTCAATATTTAAGTTCCTGTTGACTTTCAAAAAAAAGTCAACTAACCAAGTTCTAACTAAATTCAAACCCCAGGGACTTATCCTGTCATTTTTCTAAACTCAAACTCACTAAAACTGCAGGGACTGATTATGCAATTAACCTAAACTAAATCGGTTGACTTCCCAAAGTCAAAACCAAATGGAATTTGTTCATGTTGACTTCTAAAAATCAAACTTATAACCCTTTGATCCAAATTCGCGAACCATATCAATAATTCGTCCAAACTTGTAACTAAATTACACTTAAGCATCATAAACGGTCATCATTGAGCTATTAAACATTACCATTACGCGCAATTAATCTCATTATTGGCTATTCAAGTCGTAACCGTCGACTATCATCGTGCTCATCAAATTCGACCATTTCAATCATCGTGCTCACAAATTAATCACCTGCACACCTTACTAGAACTCCTCTGAACATGTTACACCATTCAATTTGACCGGAGACACAGCCGTAGACGTCGAAGAGTAACAGTTGGAGCTGCATATGATATTTAGTCGATCTCTACCTTTCTGATATTGTTTCAGGTAATTGGATACATCATTAGTTTCGTTTTCATCTATAGATCATAAGCCCTAACCTTTTGGTGGCTTATAACAACGAATTGGTGATGAATTAATTCTAGGGTTCATCACGAATACGGGTTAATCGAACTACAGTCTAGACGCAACCTCAATTCAATTAACGTGTACTGTCATAATCACAATCATTCACTTGTTAAAAGCCCTATGAATCCAACCGTTTTTATTATCGAATTCAACAGAATTTAATCTAGCTTCAAATCTAGGGTTTTCGGGTTTTCATATGAGGAATTAACGGTTCTACGCTTGATGTTTTCACAATTAAACCCACCAAATGATTCGAAATACATAGTTTAACAAAACCCCTGCACTTTTACGATCAATCGCGACTGAAATCGATGGGTTTGGGACTTGTTTCGGTTCGAACTCGCGTAAAAAGGGGGTGGTCACAACGGGTGAATGATCAAATCCATTTCTGTCCAGAACTTGTTGCGATTGCCCTAGCGGGTGTGATTGGTTAAGACGGTTGGCTCATGGAGAGGAGACCCGGGTTCGATCCTCCTCCCCTGTTACTTTTAAATTGCTATTGTAATTAATATTTTAAATTTAAAAACAAATCCCACTATTATTATAATAATATATTAAAGTGTTTTAGCTCGTGAAACAACCCGTAGACTCGGTTTTGGTTTTATAACCTATTTTTATGATTATTCCCACTTTTAAAAATAATATATTTATATTGTTTTCAAACCATAACTTCGTATAAAATAATATATTTATATTATTTTCAACCCGTGATTAATATTATAAAATAATATATAAGTTATATTATTTCGGCTCGTTTAATTACCTCGTGTAATGTTTTAAAACTAAATAATATAAATTGTTATATTATTTACATTTGTTGTATTCTCGATTAAAAATAATATATTTATTATTTTTCCACGCAAACGTTTATTAATCATTCGAACTTAAAAATAATATATGGCATCTTTATTATTTTCTTAAAACATTTCTGAATGACCCAAACACACAAGTATTATACATATATAATATTATTCATAACGTTCGACACGAAAATTAGTTATTCTAATTCTATTACGAAATCTATTTTCCCATAGACGCGTTCGTCTACCGGTTAATCCTTAGAATGTTTTAAGACGTTCTAATCTTCCGTGTCATCGTCACAAATCCCATATGTCCCTAACTTATGTGTTTATAATTCTAGGGCATACGTAAGCCGTGCAGGCTAACACTTGAGATTTCAAATCTCATACTCGTGTGATACTACCTACTACGCAACGCATGTGAGTTTCACGGCCCCTTTTTACTTGTTTTACTATTGGGGGAGAAACATGCTTACACACATGGTTGTAAAAATCGCTAGGCGCTAGTCGGGCGGTGGGGTTGGGCCTAGGCCTAGGCGGGATTAATCGGATTGGAATTTTTATATGTAATTTTTAGTTTTTTATATATATACACACATTTTTATATGTAATTTTCAAAATTATATATATACACACACACATTTTTTAAAGAAGCTGAAAATTACAAGAACTAAACTGAAAATCGCGGGAAATTTGCCTGAAAGTCGCCGGAATCTCGCCGGAACCTGCTGGAATCTCGCCGGAACCTGCCGGAACCCTACCGGAATATCACCGGAAAAACGGGAAGTGGCCGATTTTTGGCCGACTAGGCCCGATTTTGACCCAATTTTTTCGATTAGCGATTTTTAGTCCGATTTGGCCAAAATTAATCCTCGACCCGCCGCCTAGCGACTAATCGGCGCCTAGGCGCGATTTTTACAACACTGCTTACACACAAACATATTTTACTTGTTTTCCTGTTGAGGAGAAACAAACACGTACACAAACTATCATACTTTTACTTGTTTTCCCCGTGGGGGAGAAATAGGTACGAGACAAACATTATTTTACATGTTTTTCCCGTTGGGGGAGAAAACATGACACAACTATTTTAGATTATTGTAATTCATATGTTATTACTGTTGAGGCTAAGCGTGACACACTATCACAGAAAGTCCTCATCATACATCGAACCTTTAATATGGATCTTAGCGAGGTAATGTTTAGTAGTACTACTGGGTTTGACAAGCCCCACCCGCGTTAGTCGCGCTAACTCGATTGGAGGTCGAACGGGTGAAATGTTAGCCTACTCACATTTGCCAGAGTTGATAGACCTGGCAGGAGGCATATAAACACAAACAGTCAGTTTCGGTTGCGAGCGCTTTAGTAAGACATGAACATAGGCTAGCTACCTATAGATATGCATAGTGAATGTACATAATCTGGTAAACACTCTCTTATTGTAAACTTGAAACCTGTGAAATCACCAACCTCGTGTTGACACTTTTTCTTACATGTTTCTCAGGTCGCTTTGGCATAGGTTGCACACTTAGGACATGCATGAAGTCCTACTGTCATTTCATTCATTTCAAACATGATAAATAGCTTACTTAATTATATTGATTGACGCTTGTTGCGTGTAACTACTTTAAAATTTTATATTAACGTTTACGCTTCCGCATTAACTCTAAGCATTTATGTTATGACTTTTAAGTCCCGTATAGTGTCGTTTGATGTAACTAATGACTGAGATCCTGGTGTGTCACTGATATTGTGCGAAAGCACATGTCTTTATTCCGTTGTTTTAATGTGTTCTAAGTAGTTTTATATTAGTTTTGAGTCAATTTTATGTACATTTGAGTCTTTATCATATTTGTAGGAGTTCGTATGGAATACAAGTGAATACATGAAGAAAACGAGCAAAGGAACCAAGCCCGGAAAAGTCCAAAGATAAAAAGACAATTTTCTGAAATTTTGGTCTCTCGCGGTACGCGAGAGACGAGTGTAATATTTCTCGCGGTACGCGGGAAACTCCAGGAATCCGCCCGACTATTTTGGTCCTCGCGGTACGCGAGGATCCAGTCAACATTCTCTCGCGGTACGCGAGAGGGCCGTTTTCCGCAAAACCCTAATTTTCTAAATTAAAAAGATTTAAACGGCCATTATGAAAAAGTTGGATTCTAAGCCGTTCCAGGGAAGAAAAAGAGGCGATTTTGAGTTTGGAAAAAGATTGAAGCTGAAGATTGAAGCTTTTGGATTCCGGGTTTGTGTAGTTGCATTCTAGGGTTTAAAGATTCAAACTTTATCTTTGATTTTATGTTTTGAACCTATGGATCTTGCTATTTGCTTCTGTGTAGATGTTCTTAGTATGATTCTAGGCTAGATCATTGATCTACCTAGGTCAATATGATGATTATGTGTTAAAGTTTCGATTTTTATTCGGTTTTTGGATTTGAATGTTGGATTTATGATTTAGTAAAGGTTTGAGTTTGTTTATGTGTGATGTTAGTGCATGTTTAATTCTGATTTTGTGGTTGATTATGCTTTTCTGCGTTGATTGTGGTTGTCTGCCAGTTTGATCTTCGTTTCTGGTTCATAGACTTTAGGGTTTGTGAATTAGAGTGGTGTCTAGACGTAGTAGCCATAGAAAACCTAGTTAATTACTGATTAGAAGTGAATGTGTGTCCTAGTTCAATACCCGAGAAGTGAGAATTAATCGTTTAGTCTTCATCATTAGGAATCCGAGTGTCAGCTGTCTGAGAGGAAGTTGGTATTAGATGTCTAGTGATAGTTGCTATCCGAATCATAGTATCCATTCTAGAACTACCCCATGCATTCCTTGAGTGTATGGTAAGCGGTGAGACTGAGAGGTAATCCGTTTATTAGGGTACTTGTCATAGTAGGAAATACCCGAGAGGTGATCCGATCATCTGGTGAGTTAATATCCTTAGGTTGTCTTCTGGTCACATCCCGAGACCGAGAGTGATCGGGAATCCACTAGATATCTTTTAGGTGTTATATCTTTAGAAACCCAGATCCAACCTAGTTCCAAAACCGATAGAAGTTGAGCTTTACACATAGGATTCCGACCTAGGTAGTGACTTCTCCATTCTTGATTTCATCTTTAGTTTACTCTTGATAGCTTGAATTGTTCTTAGTTTATTGCATTCTTAGTTAATCTTTAGTGTAGTAAACCCCCCAATCAATTAATCCTATTAAGTCCTAGTTAGAGTCTAATTTAGTTATTCAGTGTCTTTTGGGTTCGATATCCGGACTTCGTTAGGCTATATTGCATTGATCGGTACACTTGCCGGTTGTGTGGTCTAGTTTTAGGTCGAGTCTAGGTTTTATAAATTTAAAGCTAGAGAGTCTAGATTAGGTTTTATTTGATAGTTTTTTATAGACCGTCTGGACGACATCAAGTTTTTGGCGCCGTTGCCGGGGACACTTGGCAATAGCAATATTAGCTTTGACTAGTTCTTTGTTTGATTTTTGGTTTATTTGAGTCTTTTGTTTTCTTTTGAGTCTTGTGTGCTACTTGTGAGTCTTTATTCTGTTTCCTTCTTAGAGTCTTTCTGTTTATGCCCAATACTCGTTCGCAAGGATCACCATCTTTTGCAGCTTTTCAAGAGCCCGAACGAGAGCTTCACGAGCGCACCCGCGACTTTCGGGAGCGTTTAGAGGAGCTGGTTAAACCAAAGGTACGTCCTACTAGCCCAGTTCCATTTCCTACTATGGGTGACGCTAACCCACCGGCTAGACGTACGGTGCACCAGAGGGCTAGTGAGGGGGTCACGGGCGCGAGATCTTCGATCACACGCCCCACTATACCGAACACCAATTCTTGGCAGATCCCATCACATGTCATGAGTACGATCACTCATGCCACTCAATTCCATGGCCTCGAGGATGAGGATGCACCCGGACATTTGTCCCGCTTCGCGCGGATATGTGATACATTTAATATCACGGGTGTATCTAAGGACGCAATCTACTTGCGTCTCTTTCCATTCTCTCTTTCTGGGCGTGCATCTACTTGGCTCGACACTCTTCCCGACAATTCTATCACCACATGGGAGGATCTCGAAGCCAAGTTCTTCAAGAAATACTTTCCACCTTCCAGGGCCGCTCGCCTTCGGGACCAGATCCATTCGTTTCGGATGGATCCCGACGAGCCTTACCACATGGCCTGGGAGCGGTTCAACGCGCTGTTGAGCCGATGTCCCCAGCACGGTCTCCCCGACTGGGCACTAGTGGAGAAGTTCTATAATGGCCTCACCTTCGAGACGCAGCAAATGTTCAACACAGCTGCAGGAGGCCATATCATGGATAGACTCGAGCCTGAGGAGTGCGAGGATATGTTCGAGAGCTTCGCTCAAGCCGAACAGCAGCACCCACGTTCTGTTAGGGATTCCATCCCTACTGCTAGGTCACACGCCTCTTCTCCTAGAGGTGTGCATCAGGTCACTCCTGATACTAGCGTGGCTGCTGCCCTCGCCTCGATGGCGAATGAGATAAAGGAGCTCAAGCTCAGTGCTTTGAGGTGTCAAGTGTGTAGGGGAGGACACAACACCCGAGATTGCCCTGTTCATAATCAAGAGCACGTGAGCTATGCTGGCAACCAATACCAGAACCGAAATTACAACAATTCTAATACTTTTGGTTCGGGATGGAGATCTGGATTCACTGGTCGTCAGCAACAGTATGGAGTAGAAGAAGGAGCGAGTTCTGGGAGCACTGTTGGGTCACGAAGGATTGAGGAGATGATGGAGACTCAGACACAGTTGCTTGCCCAGCTGGTGCAGAATAACAAGGATGCTCGGCTAAGACTGGATAGCCATGACACTTTGATGAAGAATCAGCAATCGGCGTTCCAGGATTTGCAACGCACGGTAGGAGACATTGCTAGGAGCATACATGATAGACAAGGAAGCCCTTCTACGGGCCCGAACGCTTCAGTGATGGCCGTGTCTATAGAGAGTGTGGAGAGTAAAGTGGTTGAAGAGGTTGACCCCCACTCTAAGGAGCATAATATTCCCTCAGTGGAGGAGGTGAATAAGATTGATTGGGCAGCTCGATTTGCTGAAATCGACGCAAGGATGCTGAAAGAGACCGAGTCGAATGCTGTTTCGACGAGGAGCATGATAGAGAAGGAAGATGAGAGCCCACCGGTAGTAGAAGAAGAAGAGCCGGTGGAGGAGGAAGTAGTAGTTGAGATACCTACCAAGAGGGTAGAGGAGAAGAAGAAGGGGGTGGAGATGAAGTCCCCCGAGATTGACCTGACCCGTATCCCTTATCCAACACGTGTGTTGCCACATAAACATGCTAAGGAATACGGTCACTTCCTTGATATGTTCAAACAACTCAAGGTCAATCTCCCGTTTGTAGAGGTCCTCCAGCATATGCCCAAATATGCCAAGTTCTTAAAAGGCCTTCTTTCCAACAAGAAGAAACTTGAGGAGGTCTCTGGAGTCTCACTTGGTGAGCAATGCTCGGCAGTGGTGCAAAATCATTTGCCAGAAAAGTTGTCTGATTCGGGTCGGTTCACGATCCCTTGCTTGTTGGGCAACCTACCATTACACCACGCGTTGGCCGACCTAGGTGCTAGCATCAATTTGATGCCCTATTCACTGTACAAGCAGCTGGACCTAGGTGAACCACAACCAACGCGCATGAGCATTTCCTTGGCTGACCGCTCAGTCAAGTATCCACGGGGAATAGTGGAAAATCTATTAGTGAAAGTGGGCAATTTTGTTTTCCCCGTGGATTTTGTGATTCTAGATATGGAGGTGGATGACAAGGTCCCACTCATCTTAGGGCGCCCGTTCCTACGGACCGCAAAGGCGATGATTGATGTCTTTGACGGGGAGCTCACACTTCGTGTGGGGGATGAGGTCCTTACATTCAATGCTGTAGAGTCCGGGAAGGATGTTGGCGAGCACAGCCATTCCGTGTGCATGCTCGACTCTTTCATAGACCACCATTGGGACTCCGATCCGATGTTAGAAGTTGGTGAACCCGCCCCGAATATAGAAGAACCATCTGAGTGGGCGTTGGAGTTAGAAAGGTTGTTAGGGGAGCCGGATGATTACGGTGATGATGAGATGCCCGATGATGTACTGAACATAATGGCAGAGTTTGAAGAGGTCATAGGCAAAACCCCAAGTGTGGGGAAGTTGGTGGAGGTTGTTGAGGATCCCGAGGATCCTGGTGAGATTGTGGAGGTCATTCCTTTAGAAGTGCCCATTCCTAAACCCCTACATATCTTCACCACTGTTTGTGCTTTGGGGAGAAAGATCGAGTCACCCCCTAGGTCTAGGCCGCCTCGTAAGAGGACCCGAGAGTTAATTGACTTAGGCAACGTAGATAGAGTGCTAACCCCAAGTGTGGGGATATCGAGGAGTGACAAACTACTTGGTTATTTAATGCGTATTATCTTCGGACCGGGTAGATTTAAGTTGTGGTGGAAGGAGATGAAGGATAGAAATCCATGGTTTGAGAGTAGTAGTTGTTTGCTAGGGCTGTGGAGAACCGGTAGGCCGCGAAGGATGAAGGCGGTACCGGTTAGGATCAAGGAGAAGCCTCCTGATAGGTTTGCTTGAGTCCTGGGCAAGTGCCCGGGATGTAAAGTTTGTGTGCGTTCATTGGTATGAGTCCATGTCTTTTTCTTTGTTTTTCGGTTTGTGTTTTGTTTTTGTCAAGTTTTGCAGGAATCCATGCTTGATTCGGTAAGGAAATTCGTCGGGAATGAAGCCCCAGGTATGGTTACATGTGTTTTTATCCTTGGGACAAGGTTTTAAGGAAGTTGGGTGAAAATTTTTTCTTAAATGACCAAAAATATTCTAAGTATAAAACTTGAAAATTCTTCAAAACTTTCTGTTAACGACACCCTCCCGCGGTACGCGAAGAACGATATGGAAATCTCTCGCGGTACGCGAGAGACAAAAGTCTCGGCCGGCCTAACTTTTTGGCCTTCGCGGTACGCGAAGAATATCCCCTTCGACTTACGCGGTACGCGAGGGACTGCTGGTGTCACCCTATTTCCTTTGTTTCCCATGGTTTCCCGTACCCGTTTCTGTCCCCGTTTTCACTCACCACCACTATTCATCACCTACCTTCGTACCACCACTACCATGAAGCATCACCTTTAACCACCATCATCCATCACATTAATTCACCCACCTACCACCATCCGACCACCATGACCATGGGAAACTAGAAACTGTTTATGACCGATGTTCGACCTTGCTGTGGTATTCATGTCTATGTGTTTGCCACACGTCGAGTTTGTTTTCTCTGCATCTATCTATCTTGAGTCTTTTAGTTTTCTTGAGTCTGTCTAGTCTCTATATTTTATTTGAGTCAGTTTAATGCTGTGGGTTTGTATGAGGTTTATTTTGCAGGTTTTATCATTCTGTCCGTACTCAATCTCCATTCGGGCGGGTTTGATGATTACCATTACTATCTTGTAAAGGCAACCCAACAGCTGATGTGTAACCGCGACCGAAATGCTATACGGTGCACACAAGGAAGAACGAAGCTGCATATTAGATTGCATCTACATTACCAGCTAAGTCGCTTCCTGTTCTTTCTTGTTTTATTTTTGCATTTTCATTTTTAGTTGTGTTTTGCTTCACATTGAGGACAATGTGTCTTTCAAGTGTGGGGATGTGAGTGTCTAGTTTGTTTAGTTTGTGTCTTTAAAAAAAAAAAAAAAAAAAAAAAAAAAAAAAAAAAAAAAAAAAAAAAAAATATTGAAAAATTTGAAAAATGTTCTTGAAAATAATTGCATATATTTGGAAAATGATAGTAGAACTGGATCTATTTATGAGTTTAAAAGATTAAATAATTGAAAACGTGTCTAATTAGTGATGTTTTGGTAGACCCAGCTAACTAGTAGAGCTTAAATATCCTGTTTGTGTTATTTAGGATTAATCACGGAATAAAATCATGATATCTTGTGGGTATTCATCTTAGAGTAATGGTAATACTGAAACTGTCAATATAGGGTGATAGGTACCACGATTAAGTTAAAATTTAAAGGTTTTTGAAATTTTTTATGGCACACCATTCTCTTTTTATGAGAATAAATCCGAGTTTCGGTGGCGCCCGCATTCCATAATCCATGTTATTCCATAATTTATGAGCTATACTGAGTTTTGCTTATGTGTTTCCCTCTGGGATAGCGACTTGGAGGATACACCCCTAAGTAAGATTTATGTGCTTCATTGTTTAGAATCTAGTTTATGTGTTACCCTCCGGGATGGTGACTTGGTTGAAACACCTCTAGACGAAAGTTCTTTTGCTTATTATGCTCATTATCATCCATTCATTCATGATTTCATCTGATTTCTAAAAACCTGTAAATAGTAATTTAACGTGGTAGGGTAAATCTATATGGTTTAATCCGTGCCTAAACATGACCTTGAGACGGGATTAGGTAGAGCTGTAACTTCTAAGTGTGAGTCACATAGATTGATTGATATGTTGTATAAAATGGATTTAGAACACGTAACGGGGGCTTGAAAGTTAGTGCTTGGGTTTAATCGGACAGAAATACTAATTGTTGCTTTTTAACACGTGAGTATGTTTTGAAAATTGAAATTTATGTTTGTTGAGTTAGATGCCAGTTATGATTCCATTTGCAGATTTTTCGAGGACGAAAAAAGGTTAAGTGTGGGGATATTTGATATTGTGCGAAAGCACATGTCTTTATTCCGTTGTTTTAATGTGTTCTAAGTAGTTTTATATTAGTTTTGAGTCAATTTTATGTACATTTGAGTCTTTATCATATTTGTAGGAGTTCGTATGGAATACAAGTGAATACATGAAGAAAACGAGCAAAGGAACCAAGCCCGGAAAAGTCCAAAGATAAAAAGACAATTTTCTGAAATTTTGGTCTCTCGCGGTACGCGAGAGACGAGTGTAATATTTCTCGCGGTACGCGGGAAACTCCAGGAATCCGCCCGACTATTTTGGTCCTCGCGGTACGCGAGGATCCAGTCAACATTCTCTCGCGGTACGCGAGAGGGCCGTTTTCCGCAAAACCCTAATTTTCTAAATTAAAAAGATTTAAACGGCCATTATGAAAAAGTTGGATTCTAAGCCGTTCCAGGGAAGAAAAAGAGGCGATTTTGAGTTTGGAAAAAGATTGAAGCTGAAGATTGAAGCTTTTGGATTCCGGGTTTGTGTAGTTGCATTCTAGGGTTTAAAGATTCAAACTTTATCTTTGATTTTATGTTTTGAACCTATGGATCTTGCTATTTGCTTCTGTGTAGATGTTCTTAGTATGATTCTAGGCTAGATCATTGATCTACCTAGGTCAATATGATGATTATGTGTTAAAGTTTCGATTTTTATTCGGTTTTTGGATTTGAATGTTGGATTTATGATTTAGTAAAGGTTTGAGTTTGTTTATGTGTGATGTTAGTGCATGTTTAATTCTGATTTTGTGGTTGATTATGCTTTTCTGCGTTGATTGTGGTTGTCTGCCAGTTTGATCTTCGTTTCTGGTTCATAGACTTTAGGGTTTGTGAATTAGAGTGGTGTCTAGACGTAGTAGCCATAGAAAACCTAGTTAATTACTGATTAGAAGTGAATGTGTGTCCTAGTTCAATACCCGAGAAGTGAGAATTAATCGTTTAGTCTTCATCATTAGGAATCCGAGTGTCAGCTGTCTGAGAGGAAGTTGGTATTAGATGTCTAGTGATAGTTGCTATCCGAATCATAGTATCCATTCTAGAACTACCCCATGCATTCCTTGAGTGTATGGTAAGCGGTGAGACTGAGAGGTAATCCGTTTATTAGGGTACTTGTCATAGTAGGAAATACCCGAGAGGTGATCCGATCATCTGGTGAGTTAATATCCTTAGGTTGTCTTCTGGTCACATCCCGAGACCGAGAGTGATCGGGAATCCACTAGATATCTTTTAGGTGTTATATCTTTAGAAACCCAGATCCAACCTAGTTCCAAAACCGATAGAAGTTGAGCTTTACACATAGGATTCCGACCTAGGTAGTGACTTCTCCATTCTTGATTTCATCTTTAGTTTACTCTTGATAGCTTGAATTGTTCTTAGTTTATTGCATTCTTAGTTAATCTTTAGTGTAGTAAACCCCCCAATCAATTAATCCTATTAAGTCCTAGTTAGAGTCTAATTTAGTTATTCAGTGTCTTTTGGGTTCGATATCCGGACTTCGTTAGGCTATATTGCATTGATCGGTACACTTGCCGGTTGTGTGGTCTAGTTTTAGGTCGAGTCTAGGTTTTATAAATTTAAAGCTAGAGAGTCTAGATTAGGTTTTATTTGATAGTTTTTTATAGACCGTCTGGACGACATCAGTCACCTTCCAAACGGTAAAACTCCGTTAGTGGAATTTGGGGGTGTGACAGATTGGTATTAGAGCCATTAGTTATAGAGAACTAGGATTTCATACTAAACTATAACTGCACACATGCATTAGTTACACAGTACAGACACTCATACCTGATACACATAACACCCATACGTACATTACAGTGCAGACATATTAACACCATCCATTTCACTCTCTGTTGACGAGGGACACATCATTTGCATTGCATCATCATTCCCAGTGGCGACACTCGGGGAATCACCAGGACAACATCCACTCCCGTCCGAGGGCAGCAAGACGGAGCCTTTAGAGGAGTCACTTACACCACCATCACCTGTCGGGTATGGCGGGCTTTCTCAGGTCCATGTTATGGACGACACTCAGCACTAACGCATATCTCTTTGGGAATTGGGATCGTCGGAGGCGAGTCCCTACTGTACCCGCCAGCAACAATACGTCGAATGAAGGCAGACCGTTTCACGCATTATTGCAGAATCCATTGACACGTAGATGTCATCACTTTCCGGAGCCATGGTCTCGCGTCTTTGGTCGATATTCTGTTGAAGATAGATTGACCACAAGTTGAGAACACATTGCTCACTACATAATCAAACCCTTTCCTGACTCAGCTAGAGGGACGGCTACTTTGCCTCTTCCAGTACCACGTAACCATGAATTAGTTTCATTTCTCGAAGTCGCATTTCATGTACATGTTTGTTCCATGCTCTCATCTGCAATCCGCTGAATTGGACTCCTGTATTGTGATTCAACTCGAGTGGACACTCGGATCAAACCATTCTCGACTACTCATCCCGATATGAATTCTAGTTGATCAACTTATAGTTGATGGCTAAGCTTTTCGATGACTTATCATATCTGACAACACTATGTACTCAACAATATAACCTAAAGGACATTATGACACAGGACAGGAAGAACAAGGGTGAGCATGCAAAGCAAATTATCATTACGGGTGCACACGTAATAGTAATTTGAGGTGCATGTAAGTCCTGGTGAAACCTAGTGTGTGGATAAATGGTCCTACTCTATGATCTACATACTTATATTTCCATTTGACAGTAGAAATTCTCGTGACCCGCTCAACGACTAGTTAGTATCGTTAAAACCTGTTTAACAGTTGATAGACGCGACAATCATGTTGAAGGTATTTACGAACACACTGAACTATCATCCATAGGATCCATCATTTGATTTCACTCATGTAAGAGCCTTAGTGAACTTAAGACTCTCATCCAGACTTGATCAATGAAACCATCTCGATTGAAACTTTAGTAGAACCTCATAGTAAATCCACCGACTCCAACTATGTAAGAGGAATTTGGGAAGTCCTTCCAAAACTAACACGTTATTCCTTACAATCCAACAATAGATTCCATTTGACCTTGTTACCTCATCCGGTGACTAATCCTTGGTCCAATTTGATTCATACCCCAGCATATCCAGTTATTCCAATGACATTGGAAAACGGGTATTTAATCTAACTGACCATCAGTTGAACGCGATTACTTAAACAGATATCATATCCTTTATACTACTAGAATCTATACTTCATGGAAATTTTCTTCCTTGCATGTGAACCTTTTCTCTTAGCCTTTGCGTTGACCGATGCTTACCTTATAAGCGCTGGTCTCACTAGAAGTCTCAGCATGACTTCACAAACTTCATGATGGTACGGTCGTACTCCAACTCTATCAGAATTTAGGTATACCATAGAGATAGCAGACGGTCAGATAATCGAAGCGAGTCACGTTCTTATAGGATGTAAACTCGGATTAGCTAGTCACAAGCTTGACATTGACCCCATGTCAGTCACACTTGGCAGTTTTGACATGATTGTCGGTATGGATTGGTTGTCTAAGAACTAGCCGAAATCATTTATCGTGACAAAATCGTTCGCATTCCTCTCCCGGGTGGAGGAACCCTTCTGTCCAAGGCGAAAGGATTGCTGCTGTCGTAGGCATCGTATCCTTCATGAAAGCACATAAGTGCTTACGTAAAGGGCATACTGCTATTCTGGCTCTTGTCACCGGGCAAACATCCGAAGAAAAAAAAAGATTGATGACATTCCGATCATTCGTAACTTCCCGGAAGTAATTCCTGAATACCTGCCTGGTCTTTCACCTCACCGTCAAATAGAATTCCAAATCGACCTAGCACCCGGAGCAGCTCCGATTGCTCGGGCACCGTACATACTTGTACCTAGTGAGTTACAATAGTTATCTACACAACTGCCAGAGTTGTTAGATAAGAGATTTATCAGACTTAGCTCATCGCCATAGGGAGCTCCGATCTTATTCATCAAGAAGAAAGATGGAACTTCCCGTATGTGCATCGATTACCGTGAGCTGAACAAAGTAACTATCAAGAATCATTATCCTCTACCCCGCATAGATGATCTGTTTAATCAACTCCAAGGATC
Organism: Smallanthus sonchifolius; assembly: GCA_023525975.1. Lineage (NCBI taxonomy): Eukaryota > Viridiplantae > Streptophyta > Magnoliopsida > Asterales > Asteraceae > Smallanthus > Smallanthus sonchifolius. The sequence continues at coordinate 82,614,074 of CM042032.1, read as the reverse complement.
AAGTTTCTATTCCAAAATAGACCTTAAGTCTGGTTACCATAAACTGAGAGTCCGAGACGAGGATATCTCTAAGACTGCCTTTAGAGCTAGGTACGTCAACTATGAGTTCATAGTCATGCCTTTCGGGTTAACCAACGCACCTGCGGTATTCATGGACCTCATGAACCGTGTGTGTAAGCCTTACCTTGACCAATTCGTTATCGTTTTTCATCGACGACATTCTCATTTATTCCAAGAACAAGGAAGAACATGAGGAACATCTATGCCTAATTTTGGAATTATTTAAGCGAGAACAACTGTATGCTAAGTTTTCCAAGTGTGAATTCTGGATTCAGGAAGTTCTTTTTCTAGGACATGTGGTTAACGAGAAAGGAATACATGTCGACCCATCAAAGATAGAAGCCATCAAGAATTGGGCAGCACCGACGACTCCGACTGAGGTGCGACAATTTCTGGGATTGGCTGGATATTACCGTCGATTCATCGAAGGATTTTCAAAAATTGCTCAACCTCTCACTGCTTTAACTCAAAAGGATAAAGCCTATAATTGGGGCAATAACCAAGAGTCAGCATTCCAACATCTTAAACAGAAACTCTGCAGTGCACCTATTCTAGCTCTTCCGGAAGGAACCAATGATTTTGTAGTGTATTGTGATGCATCTATTCAAGGTCTGGGTTGTGTCTTAATGCAACGCGAAAAGGTGATCGCATACGCTTTACGTCAACTAAAAGTTCATGAGAAAAACTACACCACTCATGACTTAGAGTTGGGAGCCGTAGTCTTCGCACTTAAGATATGGAGACATTACCTATACGGTACCAAATGCATCATCTATACCGATCACAAGAGTCTTCAGCATATCTTCGAACAAAAAGAGTTGAACATGCGACAGCGTCGTTGGGTCAAACTCTTAAACGATTATGACTGTGCAATCCGGTATCACCCGGGTAAAGCTAACGTTGTAGCTGATGCCCTGAGTCGAAAGGAAACGAAACCCAAACGAGTTCGAGCATTACAGCTTACTATTCACCCTGAATTACCTGACAAAATCCGCAATGCTCAACTCGAAGCCCTAAAAGAAGAAAATCTACCGCTAGAAATGTGACAATCCGGACTTTTCCAGTTAACTCCGTTAACAAAATCCAGTTAAAGTTAACTTAATTAACTTCATCACAAACTCTAGGGATTATTTCTGCCTATATTCAAACCCAAATACATGGAAACCACAGGGATTAACTCGGTAATTAACCCAAAGTTGATTTGGTTGACTTTGCAAGTCAAGATTTCATGATTTAGCTCCTGTTTGACTTTTTAGAAGTCAAATCGTATGTTCTTAAGACTAATCCGCGAATCATAACCAATTTCTGTTGAAATTCGTAACTGAAATAAACCTTAATAACAATTACATCCATCATTGAGCTTTTAATCCTCGTTATTATATCAAATTAAACCCAATTATGGGTAATAAATCTATAACCGTCGACTCTATGTCTTACTCAATCGAATTCGACTGTAATTAGTTACCAAATGGCAAACCAACACACTGCACACCTAAATCGAGTCTCTCTGAAACCTCTGTACTGATCAAGTTGATCGGATTCATAGCAAAAGTCACCGGAAATCGAACCAGTCATCGTTGGACCTGTTTTAGTCGACCTCCACCGTCCCGACATCAATTCAGGTAATTAGATACATCATCAGCTTCGTTTTCACCTCTTAAATGAAAGCCCTAACTCAATTAGGGCTTACATTATCAATTCGATCGAAATCTGTAACCTAGGGTTCATCTCTGACCGATTTAATCGAACCCTAGTCTAGACCCAATCAAAATACAATTAACCTATACAGTCAGATTCGCAATACCATTTTCATTGAAAGCCCTCTGTCAATTCGATGTTTTATTATACAAACTGTTGTAACCCGTAATCTAGGGTTCTTATGAAACCATATTGTCAAATTCAACTCTAAACCGTATTTAAATCAAATTCAATCACATCATTAGACTCGTAATCGTCTGTAGAGTGAAAGCCCTATGAAATATCGGGCTTCCATTATCGAATTGATGTTGATCCAGTAATTAGGGTTCATCCTGAAAACGATTTGGGGTTTTCAATCTTAAACTCAAAAGAAATAAAATTAAACCACATCATTAGATTCGCGATGTCGTTTTTCTTAAAAGCCCTATGATCCTATCAAATTTTATTATCGGAATATCTCAAATCGATTCAGTATTCATAATCTAGGGTTACGGCCTTTAGTTCTGAAATTTAACAAACTTAAACATGAAGATTTCGAAATTAAACTTAACCACAGGACCGCCTCAAACCGATTATCAAAACCCCTCTACTGTTTCGATCGATTACCACCGGAATCAATGGATCAGGGCCGGGTTTCGATCGCGAGTTGGCTTGGGAGGAAAACCACTTGAGCCGAGATGTTAAAAGAATTCAACCCGGGTATCAGTCGCGATACCCTAGCGGGCGGGACTGGTTAATGACTTGTGCGTGTGTGGGAGAGACCCGGGTTCGAGGCCGGGCTCCCACATCTATTTTTTTTTAAGCAGTTTATGATATATTAAATTAATAAAAATTAAACTTTATAATATTATATTACTATGTTAATGTGTTTTAACCCGGGAAACAGCCCGTAGGCTCGGGTTTGAATTATTAACATATTTTTATAAATTATACCCACTTTTATAAATAATATATTGTTATTATTACCAAGTAAAAATAATATGTTTATATTATTTTTAAGCCATAAAGTCGTATAAAATAATACGTTTATATTATTTTCAAACTGTGACCCGTATTATTAAATAATATATATTTATATTATTTTGAATCATTTTATAACATCGTGTATCGATTGAGACTAAATAATAATATAATTAGTTATATTATTTACTCGTATATATATATATATATATATATATATATATATATATATATTTATCTTCTCAATTTTCATGAATGACAAAACATCTTATTTTATTTATTATTATTTCTGTCATTCGTCGCGTAAAGTAATCCCTAACTCCGTGGACACTTTCGTCCACTCTTGAATATTAGAACGGTTCTTTAAGACGCTTCTTTCCATGTCACTATAACAATTCCCATTATCATTCCTAATTTATGTGTTTATAATTTTAGGACATTCGTAGGTCTTTTGAGACTTACACTCATGGTTCCAACTTACCTCTAGGGTAAAACTACCTTCAACGCAAAGCAGGTGAGTTTTCACGGCCCCTTTTACTGTTTTAACTTGGGGGAGAAAACATGACTAAACGATTTTTGGATTTTTAATTCGTATGTTATCAATGTTAAATGCTAAGCGTAACACACTATCACAGAAAGTCCTCAACTAATATCGGACCGTTAATATGGATCTTAGCGAGGCAATATTTAGTAGTACTACTGGGTTTGACAAATCCCACCCGCGTTAGTCGCGCTAACTCGATTAGATATCGAACGGGTGAAATGTTAGCCTACTCACACCGCCAGTGTTGATAGACCTGGCAGGAGGCAATAAACAAACAGTCAGCTTCGGTTACGAGCGCTTGAGCTGAACATGAACATAGGTTAGCTACCTATAGATACGTACTAAATGAACATAAATCCGGTAAACGCTTATTTACTTATAATGAAACCTGTGGACTCACCAACCTCGTGTTGACATATTTTTACATGTTTTCTCAGGTCGCTAAGCTAAGACACAGGTGCACGTTAGGGCATGCATGGGATTCAACTGCTTGATTTTGAATTAATTATGCTTACTTGAATTATCCTATTGTACTTGTTTTGATGGGACGTTTGGAGTTTTTTTGGACTTTGGTTTTGGGCGCGTGTATTTTGCGCATTTACTTTCTTTACGCTTCCGCATTGATACTCTGATTTAAATGATATTTTCATATTGAGTCCCATGTAGAGTCGTTCAAAGTAACTAATGTCTGAGATCCTGGTTCGTCACTTCTCAAACGGTAAAACTCCGTTAGTTGAAATTGGGGGTGTGACAGGAAAGTACACGTGGTATGGAAGCACAAATAGAAGTCAAATCTGACGGTATTCGCTACTTTGTCGAGCGAATATGGGTTCCGGTATTCGGAAACCTAAGGGAACTAGTTATGGATGAGTCTCATAAATCTCGTTACTTGATACATCCAGGTTCCGACAAAATGTACCATGATCTAAAGGTGCTATATTGGTGGCCAAAGATGAAGGCCGATATAGCCACCTATGTTAGTAAGTGTCTGACTTGCGCGAAGGTCAAAGTTGAATATAAAAAACCATCCGATCTTCTGCAACAACCAGAAATTCCCATGTGGAAATGGGAACAAATATCCATGGACTTCATCACCAAATTACCACGAACTCCTACCGGATGTGATACCATTTGGGTAATCGTAGATCGTTTAACTAAGTCCACTCACTTCTTAGCAATCAAGGAAACCGTCAAAATGGATAAGCTTACTCGTATTTACTTGAAAGAAGTAGTTTCTCGGCACGGTGTGCCAATCTCTATAATTTCGGATCGAGACGCCCGATTCACCTCTCGATTTTAATAATCATTGCAGAAAGCTGTAGGTACACGTTTAGACATGAGTACGGCATATCATCCGCAAATCGATGGTCAAACGGAACGTACCATCCAAACCTTAGAGGACATGATGCGAGCTTGTGTGATCGATTTCGGTAACACTTGGGAGTCTCACTTACCTTTAGTGGAGTTCTCCTACAACAACAGTTATCACACTAGCATCAAGGCCGCACCATTCGAGGCATTGTATGGACGTAAATGCCGATATCCTATAAGTTAGACAGAAGTTGGGGATAGCCAACTTACAGGTCCCGAACTTGTATTCGAAATCTCTGAAAAGGTCGTTCAAATTCGAAACCGTATGGCGACAGCTCGTGATCCTCAAAAGAGCTACGCCGACAAGCGTCGTGAACCCTTAGAGTTCCAAGTAGGCGACATGGTCTTACTTAAAGTCTCACCTTGGAAAGGCGTAATTCCCTTCGAGAAGCGAGGCAAGTTGAATCCTCGTTATGTTGGACCATTCAAGATAGTGAAGAGAATTGGCCCAGTAGCGTATCAACTGGACCTACCCGAAGGACTTAGTGGTGTACACAACGTCTCTCACATCTCAAACTTGAAGGAATGTCTGGCAGACGAGTCACTCGCGGTTCCTCTTGAGGAGCTGCACATCGATGAACAACTGTGGTTTGTTGAAGAACCGATAGAAATCATGGACAAGGAAATCAAAACACTGAAACGTATTAAAATCCATATTGTTAGAGTTCATTGCACAAGTATCCTCTTCTGTTCAAGCAATCCATGTCAAACTCTTAAGGTACTATTCTAATTTTCATCGATGAACAACTGTGGTTTGTTGAATAACCGATAGAAATCATGGATAGGGAATTCAAAACACTGAAACGTATTAAAATCCCTATTGTTAGAGTTCATTGCACAAGTATCCTCATCTGTTCAAGCAATCCATGTCAAACTCTTAAGGTACTATTCTAATTTTCGGGACGAAAATTATTTCAACTAAGGGATGATGTGACACCCTAGAAATTTTTTTTTATTATTTTAATTTTTGGGACGAAAATTCTTTCAACAGGGGGATGATGTGACACCCAGACTTTTCAAGTTAACTCCATTAACAAATCCAGTTAAATCCTAACCTAGTTAACCCTATCTCAATCTTTAGGGACTAGTTCTGCCATTATCTAAACTCAAACTGCAAGGACTAATTGTGTGATTAGCCCAAACTCAATTCTAATTGATTTGTTAAGTTAAAAGTCAATATTTAAGTTCCTGTTGACTTTCAAAAAAAAAGTCAACTAACCAAGTTCTAACTATATTCAAACCCCAGGGACTTATCCTATCATTTTTCTAAACTCAAACTCACTTAAACTGCAGGGACTGATTATGCAATTAACCTAAACTAAATCGGTTGACTTCACAAAGTCAAAACCAAATGGAATTTGTTCCTGTTGACTTCTAAAAATCAAACTTATAACCCTTTTATCCAAATTCGCGAACCATATCAATAATTCGTCCAAACTTGTAACTAAATTACACTTTAGCAACATAAACGTTCATCATTGAGCTATTAAACATACCATTACGCGCAATTAATCTCATTATTGGCTATTCAAGTCGTAACCGTCGACTATCATCGTGCTCATCAAATTCGACCATTTCAATCATCGAGCTCACAAATTAATCACCTGCACACCTTACTAGAACTCCTCTGAACCTGTTACACCATTCAATTTGACCGGAGACACAGCCGTAGACGTCGGAGAGTAACAGTTGGAGCCGCATCTGATATTTAGTCGATCTCTACCTTTCTGATATCGTTTCAGGTAATTGGATACACCATTAATTTCGTTTTCATCTATAGATCATAAGCCCTAACCTTTTGGTGGCTTATAACAATGAATTGGTGATGAATTAATTCTAGGGTTCATCACGAATACGGGTTAATCGAACTACAGTCTAGACGCAACCTCAATTCAATTAACTTGTACTGTCAGAATCACAATCATTCACTTGTTAAAAGCCCTATGAATCCAACCGTTTTTATTATCGAATTCAACAGAATTTAATCTAGCTTCAAATCTAGGGTTTTCGGGTTTTCATATGAGGAATTAACGGTTCTACGCTTGATGTTTTCACAATTAAACCCACCAAATGATTCGAAATACATAGTTTAACAAAACCCCTGCACTTTTACGATCAATCGCGACTGAAATCGATGGGTTTGGGACTTGTTTCGGTTCGAACTCGCGTAAAAAGGGGGTGGTCACAACGGGTGAATGATCAAATCCATTTCTGTCCAGAACTTGTTGCGATTGCCCTAGCGGGTGGGATTGGTTAAGACGGTTGGCTCATGGGGAGGAGACCCGGGTTCGATCCTCCTCCCCTGTTACTTTTTAAATTGCTATTGTAATTAATATTTTAAATTTAAAAACAAATCCCACTATTATTATAATAATATATTAAAGTGTTTTAGCTCGTGAAACAACCCGTAGACTCGGTTTTGGTTTTATAACCTATTTTTATTATTATTCTCACTTTTAAAAATAATATATTTATATTGTTTTCAAACCATAACTTCGTATAAAATAATATATTTATATTATTTCCAACCCGTGATTAATATTATAAAATAATATATAAGTTATATTATTTCGGCTCGTTTAATTACCTCTTGTAATGTTTTAAAACTAAATAATATAAATTGTTATATTATTTACATTTGTTATATTCTCGATTAAAAATAATATAATATTTATTTTTTCACGCAAACGTTTATTAATCTTTCGAACTTAAAAATAATATATGGTATATATATTATTTTCTTAAAACATTTCTGAATGACCCAAACACATAAGTATTATACATATTTAATATTATTCGTAACGTTCGACACGAAAATTAGTTATTCTAATTCTATTACGAAATCTATTTTCCCGTAGACGCGTTCGTCTACCAGTTAATCCTTAGAATGTTTTAAGACGTTCTAATCTTCCGTGTCATCGTCAAAAATCTCATATGTCCCTAACTTATGTGTTTATAATTCTAGGGAATACGTAAGCCGTGCAGGCTAACACTTGAGATTTCAAATCTCATACTCGTGTGATACTACCTACAACGCAACGCAGGTGAGTTTCACGGACCATTTTTACTTGTTTTACTATTGGGAGAGAAACATGCTTACACACAAACATATTTTACTTGTTTTCCTGTTGAGGAGAAACAAACACGTACACAAACTATCATACTTTTACTTGTTTTTCCCGTGGGGGAGAAATCGGTACGCAGACAAACATTATTTTACATGTTTTTCCTGTTGAGGGAGAAAACATGACACAACTATTTTAGATTATTGTAATTCATATGTTATTACTGTTGAGGCTAAGCGTGACACACTATCACAGAAAGTCCTCATCATACATCGAACCGTTAATATGGATCTTAGCGAGGTAATGTTTAGTAGTACTACTGGGTTTGACAAGCCCCACCCGCGTTAGTCGCGCTAACTCGATTGGAGGTCGAACGGGTGAAATGTTAGCCTACTCATATTTACCAGAGTTGATAGACCTGGCAGGAGGCATATAAACACAAACAGTCAGCTTCGGTTGCGAGCGCTTTAGTAAGACATGAACATAGGCTAGCTACCTATAGATATGCATAGTGAATGTACATAATCTGGCAAACACTCTCTTATTGTAAACTTGAAACATGTGAACTCACCAACCTCGTGTTGACACTTTTTCTTACATGTCTCTCAGGTCGCTTTGGCACAGGTTGCACACTTAGGACATGCATGAAGTCCTACTGTCATTTCATTCATTTCAAACATGATAAATAGTTTACTTAATTATATTGATTGACGTTTGTTGCGTGTAACTACTTTTAAATTTTATATTAACGTTTACGCTTCCGCATTAACTCTGAGCATTTATGTTATGACTTTTAAGTCCCATATAGTGTCTTTTGATGTAACTAATGACTGAGATCCTGGTGTGTCACCTTCCAAATGGTAAAACTCCGTTAGTGGAATTTGGGGGTGTGACAGGAACAACTTTGGCGAATTAAGGAGGAAGAAAACCTTGTTTCTACAAGGGGTTCATGGCGTGCGAACCAAAGGAGTTAATTCGTGGGAGTTTATTCATTGATTAATCAACGATACATCACTATTATGGTATTAGCTTGAAGCAATCCATTGTGATGGGCGGATTGAGTGCTACTCGCGGAGAGTCGACTCCAACTTATGGTGGAGAATAGGTTGGGAGTTCTTCGTAGGGTTAAAGGCTTAAAGACGTGAAGGCAATGCATCGGCGTGAACTCAAAAGGCGTTCTTGAAATGTTCTATCCATAAGTTGTAGTGGATCGTGTAGCTGGAGAGGTCCTTCATGTGTGGCAAACCGGTGAATCAATTAATAAGGTTATGGGCATGTCATATGACTAAGAGCAGTTTTGCAAAAAAAAATGTTGGAGTATCGGAGGGAATGAAGATAGATCGGTTTTCTCGATGCTATCGGTTGACTTGTGAGAGTGGATTCTCCTGTGTGGTGAGCAACTCTGGTGGAGTTGATTATTAAATGTTGCAAGGGGAGGTTGAACTTAGCATACGAGTGGAGTGTAAGGAGGATTTGAGAGGTGGCTTTATGAAAGCCAAACATTCTAGCTGAGCTAGAAACTCTTTTGGGGAAGGCAATGTTGATATTGTCGTATGTGTGGGGAGTAAAATAAATGGGACTGATGGGACACACTACGATACAGTGTTTTAGTCCTATTAACTTGTGCTACAATCGTTATAAATCGGGATACATTTGGAATGAATGTCCCGAGTAAAAGCACAAGGGCAGTAAGGGGGAGAAAACAGAAATTTCCGAGGCCTAAAAGTTGGACATTCCTAACCATTAAGGACGAGAATGAAGTCCTTTGGTTGTCATGTCGGGTGATCAACTTTGGGGGTATTAATAGTTGATGTGTTAATTGGAGGTTGTTGATGAAACAATCACGTGGATTGAGTCCGACGATTGTAAAAGAGGTGTTCGGTGACTTAGTAGCCATAACAATGTCATGGGGTGATCAAGGAGAAACATATTTATTTGTTCTCATCTAGAGATAGTGAATCACGAGGCGTACGGTATGGTGTAAACATGGCATATGCCATTGACATCAACCGGGGGTACAATGGAATACTTAGTGTTCGAGTTGTGATGGTGTTCAATAAGAGCTATTTTGCTCGAGTGCTTCATCTTGAAGTACCCCAACCTTTCTGTGGAAAGGAAGGATAAAAGATTGTGCGTGTGCACTAATTGTCGGGGGTAGAATAAGGTGACCTAGGGTCCCACCGTTCGTGGACTTATTTGATCGTGTGTATAAATCGTTAATTGTTCATGGGTGGTCGCTTAATCGTCGATAGTCATTTCATTCTTCGAAACAAGTTGTTTACGCTCAATGTCGTCATGAGCTTCTGGAAAATTCCTAAAAAGGAGAGGCCTTTCTCTGGAATTGTTGAGTGTGCCATTTTGGCTATGGGGGAAATTCAATTTTTGGAAGAGGTGGTGAATTCTGAAGGCATCCATGTTGACCCGTTAAAGATTGAAATGGTCGAGAGGCAATTGGTGTTTGAAGTATTCGAACTTCATAATTGGTGTTTGAAGTCTCCGAACTTCACAATTGGTGTTTGAAGTCTTCGAACTTCACAAACGGTGCTTGAAGTCTCCGAGCTTCACAAATTGGTGTTTGAAGTCCTTGAACTTCACAATTGGTGTTTGGGTCGCAGTTAGGGATGTTGCCTTTCAGAATTGTGAAAGAGGATTGAGTAAGGTAGTCGTTGTATCCTTACTTGGAGAGACTGTATGCTTTTTCGTTTATCTTCGTGCCTCGTGTATTTGGACTCGGTAATGTCCTTATGCAGCGAGGAAGGATTATAGAGTATTCTATTAGACGGTTGTGGGTTTATTGTAGATAGGAAAGGACCAGAAGAGAGAATCGGTGACTTTATACGCACGTGAATATTAGGTGGTTGAGTTGAAGTCTCGAACTTCAAGGGAGTGTTATATGCAGGTGATAGGATCTTCGAATCCCAATGGTATGACATACTTGAGACTTTGTATCTCTAGTGGTCGGAGAACTAAAATTCAAGGAAGGGTGTGACACGGCGTGGTGTGACCCTACCTTTTGGTCGGATTAAGACGTCGGTTCCACTCGTCGGTTTGGAGAAAATAGGGTGATTAATTGTCGTTGGTTAGGAGATGGTGTCTTCTTAACTACCACTGAGTATTCATATGCAATTGTTTGAATTACTAAATGGTGAACGGTGTCGAAAACTGTTTGGTTGGGTGATATTGATTACCGGGAACTTAGAATGGATGGTGTGATTCAAGACTTGGTATAATAGATCTTGTAAGTGAGCGTGATTAAAAATTCACTCAAGATTAACAGGAAACCTTCGGTGGGTTTAGGGAGGAGGTGTGTTGAAATTCAAGTGGGAAGCTTGGCGTTATAAAAGTTTCCCTTGAAAGGGGGTGTTTCGGGTATGAAAACGTGGGAGGCTAAGTCCCTGTTTTGTTGGAACGTTCAACTTTATGTTAGATTAGTAAGTGGCTTTCCGTTTAGAGTTACCTGAGGGAATCGAGTAAACTCTATAATACATTTCGTGTGGCGCATTCACGGAATTTTTTTTTTGGCGGGAGAAGATGTTGTTGCTTCTCATGGTGTTAATGATGTTGTCGTTTTGAATCAAGTAGAAGAACGAGTAACTATCTTTGATAGTGGGGTGAATTAACTGTGCAATAAGAGATTAACCACGTGTTAGTCCTTGAAAGCACAACGAGGGGAAATTTAAACTTGGGGAAACTAAAAAGAAAGAATGTTGATTTCTACCTTAAGCTTATTATGTGGTGACGAGTTTCGGGGACGAAACCCAAAGTTAGGGGGAATGATTTGTAACGAACCAACTTTCGGGTTTATAATATAATATGTTAAACATATTATAAGGGTGTAAATGAATAAAAATGAAAGTTGAGGGTTTGTTGCAAAAGGTGGACTTTCTTAACTTTGGGAAGGAGGAGCCAAAACTGAAAGTGCAGGGGCTAGTTGTGTAACTTGCAAAATTCTGCATTTTTAGGAAAAAATGGGGGAGAAATGAACACAATTTAATGTGTGTTTGTGTGTGTTCATGAAAACCAAAGAGGAGAAATGGGAGGATGAGCCAAGAAGCTTAAATCCGGAAGATGGAGGTGAAATATGATGGATTTGATGATGATTGAGGCTCAAGCAACCATCAAGTAAGTTCATCTTCTTCATCTATACCTCCATCAATGGAGTTTTGGTGGGTTTTGGGTAGAAAACCCAATTAGTGTGGTGATTGGGTTTAATGTCGTTTATAAACCTTAATCTAGTATTACTAATGTTGGAGAATCATGTTTTACATGATTTTAACACCTAAATTGATGTTTGAAAAATTAGGGTTCTTGAGGTGAAATTGGGGGTTGTCGAAATTGAGGTTGTTTGGATGGTAATTGAGGGTTGGTAAGTGTTTGTGGTGTGATTAAACACATAACCAAGTAATAACCCTCAATCAATTTGGTGATTTAATAAATTGGGAGTTTGGGTGATATTTGGTGGAACCCAAACGGGTTAAAATGGGTGAATGATTGTGCAGGGAGGTTAAAACTTGTTTAAGGTGTAATTAATCAAGTTTAGAATGGGTGTAATCCATAAGGTCTAGGATTGGTGTTAGACCATAAGTGAAAATGGTGAATTGGTGGATTGGAAGTTTGACTATTTTGGGTCAAACGGGTCATTTGGGTTGAAAGGTGATATTCGGGTGTTGAGGGTTTGATTAAGGTCATGTTAATCAAACTAAGCTAGGGTCTTGATCTTTAGATCATAAAGGTGTGTTGGGTGTCAATTGGTGATCATTGGATTAGTAATTGTAAATGGGTTGTATATGTGATCAAGTAGTAAGGAAGCTAGCTTAGAGGATCAAGCGGGATCATCTTTGGCAAAGGTAAGTTTTTTGCACTTACTTAGTAATGATAGGTGGTGTTAATTGCACATATTTGATTTACATGTTGGTTGTTCAATATCTATATGTGTTTAATTGTATGTTGAAAATTAAGGAGATTGCATATGGTGAAAACATGCAAGGGTGGGTGCGTGGTGTTTGAGGTCTAAGAACTTCGGTTTGTTGTTTGATGAATTAAGTTAATAAACTTATATGTTGTATTGGTGTAAAATTGATTTGTGTGGTAAAATTCAAATTTGTATGCATAATGCAGTTTGAAATTGGTGTAGTTGACTATGTGGTATATAGTCAAACTAAAATGTAGAATAAGAAAAATTGGTGTAGTTAACTATGTGGTATATAATTAAACTAAAAAAGTAGAATGTGGTAATTTGGTGTAATTGACTTATGTGGTGTAAATTCAACCTAGATGTGGTAATTCGGAGTAAATGACTTATGTGGTATATAAGTCAAACCATCGTGGAATAATGGTGAATTGGTGTAAATTGACTTAATGTGGTATAAGTCAAACCATTGTGGAATAATGGTGAAATTGGTGTAAATTGACTTATGTGGTATATAAGTCAAACCATTTTGGAATAATGGTGAAATTGGTGTAAATTGACTTATGTGTAATATAAGTCAAACTATTGTGGAATAATGGTGAAATGTTGTAAATTGACTTAATGTGGTATACGTAAAATCATTGTGGAATAATGGTGAATTAGTATAATAATAGGACTTGTATGATGTCAATACTTGTCTAAATGTCGGTCTTGAAGTCAATTACCCAATGGCATAACTTAACGAGTGTGGTAAACTCGGGTGGTAAGCTTGTAGTCAAAGATACCAAATAATAACGAATGAGTCTGATTGGATAAGAGGTAAAAACGATTTGTGGTTCTCGTATGAGGAGTTTAAAACATTCACAAAATGTTGTTGATTGATTGTAACGACCGGGGGTCGAGTTGGGAGGGTCAAAAAGGTGGAAAACTAAAATTTGTTGTAGGTGGACATGACCATGTCTGATTTTGCACATGGTCATGTCAGAAATTTTTAGTTCTTCAGGTGGACATGGTTATGTCAGTCTGCACATGGCCATGTCTGGAAATTGTTGTGGGCATCAGGTGCACATGGCCATGTCTGATTTTGCACATGGCCATGTCAGAAATTATTAGTTCTTCAGGTGGACATGGTTATGTAGTCTACACATAGCCATGTCTGGAAATTGTTGTGGGCATCAGGTGCACATGGCCATGTCAGAAATTTTATATCATTACTAATGGTGTTATGCATGGCGTTTTGCAGGTAAAGTTCAGGTTTGAAGTCTCGGGTCACGCTTCGTGGTGGAATTGGATTCTCATTCAGTTTGTTGTGTGTTAACGGTTGGAGTTAGAACTTATTGATTGGGATTCATTAAACTTGTTTGAGTCATCTCTTAGATATTGAAACTTGTTGTCGTTTTGAGATGTCGGTCGAACGTTTTAAAACAAGTTATGTCGTCTTTTTGTTATAAATAACATGTGTTATTTTGTCAAGGGCGTTTATGGGACATAAATTCCGCGTGCGTTGAAAGTTAAAATTGGTTGAAATTTTTTGGTGTTACATCATCATCCTCACGAAGTCTCTCCATCATACATGCACTCTTCTTCGGGTGATGCATCGATGGTTGCGGTAGGAGCGGTGGTGCATCAATGGTTATCTTAGATCTGAAAAGGGACTAATGCATCGATGAGTTTTAGTGATGAAGCCAAGTTGGAGAAGAAGATGGTGACGATCAATTGTGATGGGGGATGGTGATCATGATTACAGAAAAAGATGAAAGAAAGAAAGTACTTAAATTTAAAAAGATACAACTACCTAAAATAATAAGGTGTAAGTTTACTCAAATACCCTTTTGAGAATTAAAATAAATAATTAATTTATAAATTATCTTATTGGCTGAAAGCGATTTTGCAGTTTTTGTAAAACTATATAGTTTTCTCATGAATCATACTCTAATAATAATATGTAACAACTATTTTCTTATAATTAAATGGATTTTAATTTTCTTATTAAGGTAGCGTTTGGTATGCAGGAATGAGAGGTGGAATGGAATGGACGATTACGAGGGAATGAAAAAAATGGTGTTTGGTTGACGATGGAATGGAATCACCCATTTCACAAGAAATGTCATTCGCTCTAAATCCCTCAAATTCATTTCATCCACCCCCCTTGTTTTTTTTTTCATTCCATCCCCTCTTTCACTCTTCATCACCACTACACCCTCCTACCACCACCACCACCACCCACCACCACCTCCCACCACCTCCTCCACCACCCATCACCACCGCCGCCGCCGCCTCCACCACCCACCGTCATCTCTCGCCGCCACCCATAACCACACCACCGCCACCCACCGCCACCACCCATCTCCCACCATCGCCGCCACCGCCGCCACCACCCACCGCCACCGTCGCCACCACCCACCGCCACCTCCCACCACCACCACCACCGTCACCACCACCCACCGTCACCTCCCACCACCACCAATGTCGCCTCCTTCACCACCCATCACCACCACCTCCTACCACAGCCACCGCCACCCCCCACCCACAACCACCCACCACCGCCACCCCCACCCACAACCACCCACCACCGCCGCCATCACCCTCCGTCACCCACCACCACCCACCACCGCCACCCCCACCGCCACTGAACACCGATTTTTTTCCTTCGTCTTTTCTAGTCTACCAAACAACATAAAGTATTGATTTATTTCATTCCCTCATGGTAACCAAACAAGACAATAGTATGGAATGGTCCATTTCATTTCTTTGTCCATTCCATTACCTCGTTCATTCCATTCACTCGTCCATTCCATTCACTCGTCCATTCCATTCACTCGTCCATTCCATTCACTCGTCCATTCCATTCACTCGTCCATTCCATTCACTCGTCCATTTCATTACCTCATACCAAACATACCATAAGTATACGATTTCTTTAAAAAGATCACTCGTATAAAGTTCCTTTTATTTGTCAAGTTCTTAATTTAAAACCTTTTACTAATTATTACTAGATATTACCAATAAATAATTTTTTTTATAATTGAAAAGGCTTTAGATAATGTGATTATTAATTAGAAATATCAAGAGGACCATTCATTATTTCGTGTTGGACTAGGATTCAAATTAAACAATCAAATCTTGGTTTCAATCAAAAGATTAATCTTCTTCTTTCTCCAAATTTCCTCTTTTAATTTTTTTTCTCTCCAAAGTTGTTAATTTGATGGCCAGTTATTATGGTCTTAAGCTAACCATGTTATTTCTATTCATCATCACATACGAATACTGGTCCGGTCTACCTGACTTCACCAATACTTCAGCTGGTTCAACCCATCTTATCAAAGATATGTTTTCATACTCGCCGGACAAAGCAACATGGCCGGAAGAAGCGGGGTGATCGACGGAGACTGGGACGGAATAATCCCGCCGGTGATCAAGGCTAGTCCTGGCAGGATTCTACGGTTAGGTGGTGATCTGAGATGGGTAGATGCACAAGAACCACTTCATGCTGATATTGATGTGAACAAGACTTGTGGGGTTGGGCCAGGGATGGCGTTTGCGAACGCGGTGTTGAGAGGTGATCCGCGGCGGTTTCGGGTGGTGGGGTTGGTGCCGTGTGCCATTGGAGGGAGTGGGATTGGAGACTGGTCCCGTGGGGGTAGGCTTTATGAAGGTTTGACAAGGCGGGCGGTGGTAGGTGGCGGAGAGATTAGGGCGGTGCTGTGGTTTCAAGGGGAGAGAGATACGTTGAATATAAGTGATGCTGAATTGTATAAAGAGAGATTGCATAAACTGTTTATTGATTTAAGAACTGATTTGAAGTCTCCCTTGTAATCCAGGTATTTTTTTAGAAATTATGTTCTTCAAATTGAAGTCAGTTTGAGTTAGATTGGTTCTTGATCGTTGGTTTAGTCGGTCAACGTGATGGGTCACTTGTTTAAAACCGGATTAAATTAGTCAACGGTTTAAAACTAGGATTTCAAGCGTTCTTGATAATGTAAATTTTAAGTTTTTACCACAAATAATCTATACTACTATATAATTGGGATTGAGAGGATGTGAATGTAATTTTCTAAAAAATTAAAGACACTAGTACATTTTTTGTTGCATGGTGTACACATTGGCAATGCCATATAAATGTACAATTATCTTTTAACCCCTCTCCATAATTAAACCCTACTAATTACTATTTTATCCATAGACTTAAATGTTAGATATACTCTTTTATGATACATACAAAAGTAAATTACATATCAGAGGGAAGGATACAAAAGTAAATTACATATTAGAGGGATACACTTTAAGACGTCTATCTCCTCTGGTCAAAGCCACATTCAATTAGTTGTTTGCTTTCTTCAATTCCGCCGGACAACCCTTACCGCTCCTCTGTCCGTGTGGCCATCGGTTTCTTCTCCACGACGATTGAACTGGCCTTCGTCCATTGAATGTGATCATCAATTTCCGTCGGTTTCTTTTCTCTCCTCAAAACGCACCGCCAATGATTTCAATCCACAAACCCACCTGCTCTCTTCGCCTCTTGATTATTCCCCTCAGTTCGGCATGGCGATGGATGATACTACATACGATTTGTCTCTTCATCGATCTCTCCCCTGAAGCTACGATGGCAATGGACGACGCTAAGTCAAGCAGGTAAGTCTTAGAAGAAGCATAATCTTCTCTTCGTGAGAGTGGTTTTCTTAATTATGAGAATATAGGTTTTGCAGACGACGAGTTGAAGAAATGGATATATTTGAAGATTAGGTTAAGAAATCATCCAACAAAATGGTCTACTTAGCTTTGTGGTTGGTATTTGGTATGTGTTTATTCAATTAGTAAAAACTTTTATTTTACCTTTGGTTTATATGGGCACAAAATTGTGTTAATTTCATGTTAATGTGGGCCATCTTTTAGAACGTACTTAGGGTTTGGTTTGGTTTGGTTGTGGCAGTTGACTATGAGTGAAGACAAAGAACAGTTAAAGGAGCTTTTTAGGGAAACGCTTAATGAGTGTGGTTGGAAAGATGAAATGAAGTCTCTTACTATCACTCTTTCTGTTTATATAAATTGTTGAAAAGTATTGGGTATTTGGGATGCAATTGTAAGTGTTTGGTTAGAAGCAAATTGCTTATGAGTATCTGCTTATTTGAAATTGCTTATGAGTTTTTGCTCAGATTCATGATTATGCACTGCACATATCATCAGATAACTAGAAACATATTATGTTTATCCAAAATACAATCCAACACCTGTTAACCCATTAGCCTTGTTATTTTTCCTTTCTCTGTGGAAGAGCAATGTAAAACTTCAATTACATTAGAGGTGCAAGTTGGGCAGATCGATGGGATGGGTAACGTGTGAAAATGGGTTTGGGTTAAAACGGGGATTTTTTAGAACATAATTTAGGAGGTTGTCTGCATATAAAGGTTTACCACTTTCGCAACTTTTAATCCACTTAAACTTTTTTTATTTGACCGCTTTAGCTAAAATACAACTCAAATCGACCCATTGGTCAAAATTAGAAGGTATTACAAAATTAGAAGGTATTATATCCATCTTTTACTAAATTTTCATTTGCTAAATTTAATCATATTTACGGTCTTTTAGGTTTTTGAAAGAACAGACTTCCCTGAAATGAAGATTCATTTTTTGGTGTCACTTATAAGGATATTGATTAGTAATTTTATTACTTAATATTTTTTAGTGGTTTGATTAATAAGTCACATCATTGTTTTGAATATAAAACTATTAATTATCTCAATTATAGCTATGATTTATGTTAATTTAATCAAAATTGGATGCAAATGATGCAATCTATTCGTCTGATTTTAGATTCATTTTTGTTTCTGCAGATGCGCTCACAACTACCAAAGTTTGATTAAAATTTTAAGATAACGAATTAATCAATTAAATAATTGTTTTGAACTTAAAACTGTTAATTTTTTGAATTTCTTTAATGGTTTATGTTAATTTGATTGAAATTGGATGCAAATGATGCATTTTTTTTTGTTAATGGTTTCTTTTGTTTCTGCAGATCCGCTCACAAGTACCAAAGTTTGGGGATCAGGTAATTAACTTTATGTGAATTTATGGCAACTGCATTAATGCTTGGTGATAATGGAGCTTGACAAAATGAATGTAAGAGATCAGGTAATGAACTCTTTCACTTTTGAAACTTAAGTATTACTACTTTTTGATTCTGCACATGAAATATGACTCAATGACTCTATGATAAGTCTAAACCATTGAAGGTAATAATACTAAAAACTTGAGTCTATTATCATTTTTACAAATTGGATGTGTTCATAGATTTGTAAATTTTGCTCTACAATATCGCTATTATTCCTCCAACCATACTTTTAACATTTGACCTGGAAGCATAAACTCCACACATGCATGACCCGATGCTTGATTTTTGTGGTGGCTACCTGAAATTTCTCAGTTGTGATGTGGATCAAAGGAAATTCGACGGTGATACCCCATATAACATAGGTTGCGGTTCCACCATGGAGCACATATTCAAGCCATTTCTCACTATGTATAGATTTTAGCCAGTGGTCGCAATATCGAGTTAGAAAGTCTTGCGGATTTAATACACTTTTATGACCACCACCCTGTTCGACCCTTTTGTAATGCAGAATGACATGACTTCATTGCACCTTTCTGTCTGGCATTCACTTAGAGCTGAGGATATTTCAACTGTTAAGACATTACTAGGGCATAATTGATGTCGCTCGGACGGTCTATAAAAATAACTATATAAAACCTAACCTAGACTCTCTAGCTTTAAATTTATAAATCTAGACTCAATCTAATACTAGACCACACAACCGGCAAGTGTACCGATCAATGTAGTAAAGCCTAATGAAGTCCGGATATCGAACCCACGAGACACTAGCAATAACCCTACCTAGACTCTGACTCAACTAACTAAACTGAAATATATTGGGGGATTTTGTGTTGTAACTTAATGTAAACTTTCTAACTAACGACACTCAACTATCAAGCAGAACTCTTTAAACGAATTCAAGAATAGGGAAGGCACTACCTAGGTTAAGAATCTTACTTGCAAAGTATAACTTCTATCGGTTCTGAAAACTATGATGGATCTGGGTTTCTAATGAAACAACTCTAGATAACCTAATGGATTCCTGATCACTCTCGGTCTCGGGATGTCACCAACTCAGCTACCTAAAGCGTATTAAACTCACCAGATAATTGGATCACTTCTCAGGTATTTCCAACTATGACAAGTACCCTAATAAACGGATTACCTCTCAGTCTCACCGTCTACCATACACTCAAGGAATGCACGGGGTAATCTCAAGCTAACTACTACGATTCGGATAGCTAAATTCACTAGACACCTAACACTAACGTCCTCTCAGACTGTTAATACTCGGATTCCTAATGACGAAGACTAAACGACTAATTCTCACCTCTCGGGTATTGAACTAGGAC
The DNA here is from genome assembly GCA_023525975.1 of Smallanthus sonchifolius. Classification (NCBI taxonomy): domain Eukaryota; kingdom Viridiplantae; phylum Streptophyta; class Magnoliopsida; order Asterales; family Asteraceae; genus Smallanthus; species Smallanthus sonchifolius. The sequence continues at coordinate 82,594,027 of CM042032.1, read as the reverse complement.
ACACATTCACTTCTAATCAGTAATCACTTATGAATTCCTATGGCTACTACGTCTAGAAACCACTCACAATCACAAACCCTAAGATCTATGACCACAAAACGAAGATCAAACTGGCAGACAACCACAATCAACGCAGGAAATCACAAACAACCACAAGATCAGCAGTAAATATATACTAACATCATACATAATCAACCAAAGATCTTTACTAAATCATAAACCCATCAATTGAATCCAAAAACCAATAAAAATCATAACTTTAACATGCAATCATCTTAAACCTAGGCAGTATGCAAAATCTAGCCAACAAACATGTTCAAAACAACCAAAACAAAAGTAATAAACATAGTCATAGGTTCAATTAAACAAAGTAAAGATAAAAGAAGAAGAATCATAAACCGAACGATCACGAATAACCAATTCGGGTTCCAAAACTCCAACTCCTTGCTCCACTAGCCTTCTTCTTCCTCAAAATCGCCAAAAGGTTCTAACTTGACGGCTGGAATCGACCTTTTTTTTCAATAACAGCCGACATCATCAATAAAAACCTAAAAATCCAATTTTTCCGGATTTACGACTCTCTCGCGTACCGCGAGAGAATTTGGGCCAGCCCCTCGCGTACCGCGAGAGCCAATTTAGTCGGGCGCGCTTTTGAAGATCTTCGCGTACCGCGAGACTTCTCCACTCCTCTCTCGCGTACCGCGAGAGACATAAAATCTAGAAAATTGTCTTCTAGAGCTTGGACTTTTTCGGGCTTGGTTCCTTTGTTCGTTTTCTTCATGTATTCACTTGTATTCCATACGAACTCCTACAAATATGATAAAGACTCAATTGTACATAAAAACGACTCAAAACAAATATAAAACTAACTAAAAACACATTAAAACAACGGAATAAAGACATGTGCTTTCGCACAATATCAAATATCCCCACACTTAACCTTTTTTCGTCCTCGAAAAATATGCAAATGGAATCATAACTGGCATCTAACTCAACAAACATAAATTTCAATTTTCAAAACATACTCACGTGTTAAAAAGCAACAATTAGTATTTCTGTCCGATTAAACCCAAGCACTAACTTTCAAGCCCCCGTTACGTGTTCTAAATCCATTTTATACAACATATCAATCAATCTATGTGACTCACACTTAGAAGTTACAGCTCTACCTAATCCCGTCTCAAGGTCATGTTTAGGCACGGATTAAACCATATAGATTTACCCTACCACGTTAAACTACTATTTACAGGTTTTTAGAAATCAGATGAAATCATGAATGAATGGATGATAATGAGCATAATAAGCAAAAGAACTTTCGTCTAGAGGTGTTTCAACCAAGTCACCATCCCAGAGGGTAACACATAGACTACATTCTATCAATGAAGCACATAAATCTTACTTAGGGGTGTATCCTCCAAGTCGCTATCCCAGAGGGAAACACATAAGCAAAACTCAGTATAGCTCATAAATTATGGAATAATGGATGCAGGCGCCACCAAACTCGGATTTATTTTCATAAAAAGAGAGTGGTGTGCCATGAAAATTTCAAAAACCTCTAAATTTTAACTTAATCGTGGTACCTATCACCCTATATTGACAGTTTCAGTATTACCATTACTCTAAGATGAATACCCACAAGATATCATGATTTTATTCCGTGATTAATCCTAAATAACACAAACAGGATATTTAAGCTCTACTAGTTAGCTGGGTCTACCAAAACATCACTAATTAGACACGTTTTCAATTATTTAATCTTTTAAACTCATAAATAGATCCAGTTCTACTATCATTTTCCAAGTATTTGCAATTATTTTCAAGAACATTTTTCAAATTTTTCAATTTTTTTTTTTTTTTTTTTTTTTTTTTTTTTTAAAGACACAAACTAAACAAACTAGACACTCACATCCCCACACTTGAAAGACACATTGTCCTCAATGTGAAGCAAAACACAACTAAAAATGAAAATGCAAAAATAAAAACAAAACAGAACAGGAAGCGACTTAGCTGGTAATGTAGATGCAATCTAGTATGCAGCTTCGTTCTTCCTTGTGTGCACCGTATAGCATTTCCTTCGCGGCTTGCACATCTCACTGACGGGTTGCCTTTACAAGATAAATAAGATGATAATCAATCCCGCCCGAATGGAGATTGAGTACGGGCGAAATGATAAAACCTGCAAAATAAACCGCAAACATACCCGCAGCATCAAAGTGACTCAAAATAAAAATAAAATAAAAGACTCGACTGACTCACTAAGAAATAAAAGACTCAAGATAGATAGATTGCAGAGAAAACATACTCGATAGGTGGCAAACACATAGACATGAAAGCCACATTACGTAGATCATCGGTCATGAACGGTTTCTAGATCTCCCGTTGTAATGATGGTCGGTGAATGATGATGTGTGAATTAATGTGATGGATGATGGTGGTTAAAGGTGATGCTTCATGGTAGTGGTGGTATGAAGGTAGGTGATGAATAGTGGTGGTGAGTGAAAACGGGGACGGAAACGGGTAAGGGAAACCATGGGAACAAATGAAAAAGTTTTGGTCAAGACCCCCTCGCGTACCGCGAGAGACATGTGGCTGGCTCCTCGCGTACCGCGAGGAACAAAAGACTGAGCCGGCCACTCTTTTTGTCTCTAGCGTACCGCGAAATATTGCATCCAAACTCCTCGCGTACCGCGAGGAGGCATCCTTCACAGAAAGATTCGAACTTTTTTCACTTTTTATACTTAGAAAAATTTTTGATCATTTAAAATCTTGTTTCACCCAAACTCACTAAAAACCGTCCCAATCATAAAAACGAATGTAAACATACCTGGAACTTCATTCCCGATGATTCTCCTCACCGAATCAAGCATGAATTACTGCAAAACTCGACACAAACAAAACACACTACCGAAAAAAAAAAAAAAAAAAAAAAGGAAAAGACACGGACTCACACTAACGAATGCACACAAACTCTACATCCCGGGCACTTGCCCGAGATTCAAGCAAGCCTACCTATCAGGAGGCTTCTCCTTTATGCCGCCCCCATCCGGCCCGTTTAGTATGATTGGTCTACCACCTTTTTTACAAACATGGGTGGCAGACCTTAAGAACAATTTTGAAAATTCAAACGGGTCGGGCCACCAATACTTAAACTTACCTGGACCAAACTTGATACGTGGCATGTAATGTGGTGCATGATCATCTCCAGTATACTCCTTCCTACGATCCGTGTATGACCATCCCAGGACCTTCATAACATGCCGGTCCATACGTCTTCTCGCCCTGTCCCGTGGTCTTGATGATCTAGGTGGCGATCCACCATCTTCTTCCTCCACGGGCTCTTGCCTTTCTCTACCTTGGGTGAAAAGCTTAAGGTCCGACACCAGCTCGGTTCGTGGTTCGTTGATAACCTCTTGCACTTTCACCTCTTCTTCTATCCCCACACTTGGCTCTTGATATAATAGATCTTCAAGAAGTTTTAGATCGCCAAGTGGGTCATATTCTCCATCTTCTTCAAAAGTTGGCAAACCCACCAACTCGTCACCAAACTCTTCTTCCCATGACGCCTCATCAACAATCTTAACTAAAAGCTCATCCTCACTATTATCATCAGTCTCGAACAACCCGGCTAATCCCTCTTCAAAGCATTCATCTTCAATCGGGGTTTTAGGGATTTCAATATTCTCTTCATCATCAATCATATCTTCATCATCGCTCCAAAAGCTATCATTGTCACTCTCATCCCAAGAGAATTCATAGACACCCGGCCGAATTTGCTTAAGACCCTGCAGGTCCGAGGGTGGGACTACTACGCCCATTTTTGTCCTCGGTTCCGGAGGTTCCTCTTCCTGTTGTAGCTTGATACTTTCTAGCTCATCCATGAGCCTCCCATTTTCTTCTAGAAAGTGTAATTGTTCGGCTCTAGTTATCAGGTGCCATTGATTGTTCATGATATCTTGCACCTTCCTCTGCTCCTCCTTGATTATATCTTCATTCCTTATTTCCTGCACCAACTCATTCTCACAAGACAAGTGTAAAGTATCATAATGAACTGTGTTATCTTGTGTAGAAGTTGACACACCAACATCAGTAATATAATCAGGGTCAGAATATATACCTGGAGGTGGGACTTGTGCTTCACCTTCTGTCACTGTGCTTTGCACGTCGTCCATTGTATTCCCCAGTATTAACTCCCCTGATGCAGTTTCGATCCCAATCTCATTCCCATCTTGATCGTAAACCACACGATCTATATTTGTAGGCCGGTGTGATCCAATGCGAGCTAATATTGCTTGGATATCCCTCTCGTACTGCTCGTTTGCCTCTTTGCACCAGGCATTCAACTCCTCTCGAGTTCTGTATTCCGCCTGTGGCTGTACCTGCGGATAAGCATACTCATAGTAGTTTGCAGATTCCCCCGATGAATATGGGCAACGACAAGTAAAATGGGGTCCTCCACAGATTTCACACATAATGAAAAAATTAATAAAAATTAAATAAAAAAAAATTTAATTAAGCAGACTCAAGATACAAGCTAGACACACTAAAAACAAAGACTCACTAAAGGACACACAAACTAGACTCAACAAAATAGAAAAGACTCAAAACACAAAAGACCAAATAATCAGATAAGTTCAATCAAAGTTAGATACGCTATCGCCTAAGTGTCCCCGGCAACGGCGCCAAAAACTTGATGTCGCTCGGACGGTCTATAAAAATAACTATATAAAACCTAACCTAGACTCTCTAGCTTTAAATTTATAAATCTAGACTCAATCTAATACTAGACCACACAACCGGCAAGTGTACCGATCAATGTAGTAAAGCCTAATGAAGTCCGGATATCGAACCCACGAGACACTAGCAATAACCCTACCTAGACTCTGACTCAACTAACTAAACTGAAATATATTGGGGGATTTTGTGTTGTAACTTAATGTAAACTTTCTAACTAACGACACTCAACTATCAAGCAGAACTCTTTAAACGAATTCAAGAATAGGGAAGGCACTACCTAGGTTAAGAATCTTACTTGCAAAGTATAACTTCTATCGGTTCTGAAAACTATGATGGATCTGGGTTTCTAATGAAACAACTCTAGATAACCTAATGGATTCCTGATCACTCTCGGTCTCGGGATGTCACCAACTCAGCTACCTAAAGCGTATTAAACTCACCAGATAATTGGATCACTTCTCAGGTATTTCCAACTATGACAAGTACCCTAATAAACGGATTACCTCTCAGTCTCACCGTCTACCATACACTCAAGGAATGCACGGGGTAATCTCAAGCTAACTACTACGATTCGGATAGCTAAATTCACTAGACACCTAACACTAACGTCCTCTCAGACTGTTAATACTCGGATTCCTAATGACGAAGACTAAACGACTAATTCTCACCTCTCGGGTATTGAACTAGGACACACATTCACTTCTAATCAGTAATCACTTATGAATTCCTATGGCTACTACGTCTAGAAACCACTCACAATCACAAACCCTAAGATCTATGACCACAAAACGAAGATCAAACTGGCAGACAACCACAATCAACGCAGGAAATCACAAACAACCACAAGATCAGCAGTAAATATATACTAACATCATACATAATCAACCAAAGATCTTTACTAAATCATAAACCCATCAATTGAATCCAAAAACCAATAAAAATCATAACTTTAACATGCAATCATCTTAAACCTAGGCAGTATGCAAAATCTAGCCAACAAACATGTTCAAAACAACCAAAACAGAAGTAATAAACATAGTCATAGGTTTAATTAAACAAAGTAAAGATAAAAGAAGAAGAATCATAAACCGAACGATCACGAATAACCAATTCGGGTTCCAAAACTCCAACTCCTTGCTCCACTAGCCTTCTTCTTCCTCAAAATCGCCAAAAGGTTCTAACTTGACGGCTGGAATCGACCTTTTTTTTCAATAACAGCCGACATCATCAATAAAAACCTAAAAATCCAATTTTTCCGGATTTACGACTCTCTCGCGTACCGCGAGAGAATTTGGGCCAGCCCCTCGCGTACCGCGAGAGCCAATTTAGTCGGGCGCGCTTTTGAAGATCTTCGCGTACCGCGAGACTTCTCCACTCCTCTCTCGCGTACCGCGAGAGACATAAAATCTAGAAAATTGTCTTCTAGAGCTTGGACTTTTTCGGGCTTGGTTCCTTTGTTCGTTTTCTTCATGTATTCACTTGTATTCCATACGAACTCCTACAAATATGATAAAGACTCAATTGTACATAAAAACGACTCAAAACAAATATAAAACTAACTAAAAACACATTAAAACAACGGAATAAAGACATGTGCTTTCGCACAATATCAATAATGCTGACTGTAGTGCCAAAGATAAGGTATTTAGTCATGTTTTCTATTAATTTTCTTGTAATGTCAATGGATTTTGGATTGTTACCTGGTATGATTATAAATTTTATTGCTTTTGCAGGAAGGCATGACTCCATTGGATCATCTTTCACAAGGACCAAAACATGAGAAATTACAGGCTCTTCTCACTTTGTATCTTGAAGAACTGAGAAAACGTCAGGCCATTGAAGCATGCAGTGAAACAAAAGCCAAAATTGATGAACTTGAAAAAGAGTTATCAAAATTAGTGGGCCTAAATGAGCTTAAATTACAGCTGAGGAAATAGACCAAAGGGGTGCTGTTGGATGAGAGGCGTAGGGCCATTGGTTTAAGAGTTGGGCCCCGCAGACCGCCTCGTATGGCTTTCCTGGGCAATCCAGGAACATGTAATTAACTAATTACTAATTACAGCCCTTTGCTTTTTTTGGTTTGAAATATGAAAACATAATCATTTGTTGCATAACGTTCGTTCTCAAGAAACAAAATATTGAATTGTTTTGTCGTCAACCGTTTTAGTGTAGGTCATAATTGATAATGTGAGGCTGGAAGATGAGCGGGTTGGGTGCAGGGGCAAAACGGGTCCCGGTTGAAATTAGTCTTTTTTGGTGTGGGTCAGAACGACCCGATCAGGTTGACCCCCAAGCACTTTGCTTGTCCATTTTATACAGTTTTTTTACAGATAATTATAATTACAAAAACAATATTATTACTTTAAAATGACTTAAGGCGACTTCCAACCCGTTTAATGCAAGTGGCCCATTTGACCATTTTGAGATAAAGCATGACCCAATTTGATCCATTCAGAGGTAAATGGGTCAAAATGTCACTTTTATTGGTAATGATGATAAATATTTATGTCATTGAGAAACAAAACCAAAATCTTGATTAAATTATCTACCTTTTACACCTATGTATCATGCAATTTCATCATTTTCTCTTGGATAATATGTACTTCTTTTAAGCTATTTATCTAATTAGCTGCATATTGGTGTATTTGTAGGTAAAACTATGGTTGCTCGGATTCTTGGAAAATTACTTTTCATGGTTGGGATTTTACCAACCGATAAAGTTACTGAGGTACAAAGAACATATTTAGTTGGAGAATTTGTTGGTCACACAGGACCAAAAACTAGGATAGTGGCATGTAGCTCTTATTTTAATTACTATATTCTTTACTTTATCAGAACCGTCCGTAAAAAGACCAAAGTACCCATGAGAAAAAAAAATTAAACGATTTCAAGTTTCAACACCTGAATGCAGATAAAATAAGCCGAAGGGGGGATATTATTTGTAGATGAAGCATACCGATTAATACCAATGCAAAAATCAGATGATAAAGATTATAGTTTAGAAGCCCTTGAAGAAATAATGTCGGTTATGGATAATGGTAAGATAGTAGTTATATTTGCACACTATAGTGAACCAATGAAGCGCTTGATTACTTCTAAGTTCTAATGAGGGTTTCTGTAGACGCGTGACAAAGTTCCTCACTTTTGATGACTTTATAACTGAAGAATTAGCCAAGATTCTTCATTTGAAAATGAATAATCAAACAGAGGGTAGTTTATTATACGGGTTTAAGTTGGATCCTTCGTACAATTAAAAATGTGCAGAATTTAATAGAGACATAAACCACTGACAAACAGAGAAAAGAGATGAATGATGGATTGATAGATCCATTGTTCGTTAACGGCCGAGAGAATCTTGATCTGAGGTTATTGATGACCCAAACACCGATGATTACTACTTGGGTATCAAGGGGCCACTACTTATTTTTCTTCTTGGATTAATTTTCTTTACTTTTCACTGATTACAATTTTTTTTAAATCTACAGTTCTAGAATATGTTGAAGGAAACTTTGAAGGTGCGGGACCGCTAGGTGGCTTGTAGCAAAATCTTTACAGGAGATATTTGTGTGATATAGTTTTCCGGGTTGATATATCTCCATTCTTATGTAAATATAAGACTTATCTATCAACTATAATATTTCGTGTTATTATCCTCTTAATTGGTTTCTTTATGTTTTAATGATATGTCATTTTGTACATCTACTTCTGTTTTATTAAAGAATAAATTTAGTAAAGTTGTTTTGTTTCTAAAAGGAGCCTTCTTTTTATTCATCAACATTCCATACAAAGAGATGTGATGTGGGGTAGTGATCTAAATGTTTGAACCTTGAATTAAATGATTTAGAAAGATTATCAATAACTTCTTCGTATCCGTAATCTTGGGAAGAATCACCAAATTGTAAACTAAATGAAAACGAGTACCGCGTTATAAATTGTCGCCGCCGCCGTCGCATCGCGCGTGTTTTCGGAGATGGGGATCCATTGATATGCTTGATTGTCTTCGCCGTCGCGCATCGCATGGGTTTCCCACTAGTTAAAGAAAATATCTATTTCACGTGTACTAGGTGAGCCACTTGTTTTTTAATAGCACGAGGGGCACATAGCGGATGAAGGTTCCACAAGTTAGGTGGGTTTCTTGTACTTAATTTTTTATGACACTTTAGCTTAGGAAAAGTCAAATGAATTTAATTTGCACATGTAGAAATGTATAATTTAGAATGATATATATATATATAATGCACTATACATTATATAATCAGTTTTAATTTTAAGTATAGAACAACCGGTAGGAGAGAAAAAGTTAAAGCAGTGTGTATAAGTGTTAATGTGATTCTGTATTAAACATGAAGGTTATGTAATCGTATAACTGTATACTGTATCTGTTTTTCACGTTTCTCTATTTAAAATTGGTTCTGAATGTCCTTATACATATATATATATATATAGGGTTCAATTAATGTACAAATTGATTTTGTCGCGAGGTGTACAAAATAATATTCAGGATATTTTAGGACAAGGGTATATGCATTTATTAAATTACAAGTGGTTTTGATGCACTCTTATAATCGTACAATGTGTTCAATGTGTGAAGACATGTTGACAACTTGGACGTATCGTTGTAGGCAACTTAGACGCACCGTTGTAACTAGTTTAGACGCCCCGTTATAAATCAACATCTTTTAAGGAAAAATGTAGTCTAAAAAAAATTATATATGTGTGTGTGTGTGTGTTTATTATAACCTATCTTGGAATTAGTTGTATAATGGGACATACTTTTTTTTATAACCAGGGGAACCCGTTTACACGGTAAACCCCTGGGCCCCGGGCCTTGACCAATACCCTACTAACTTGTAACATCCCGGAAATCCCGAAGTTAAGAGTTAAAGTTATTATGTGACTCAGGTCTCTTTTAAATGACGTGATTACTAAGGATTGTCACGTAAAACTTGATATTTACACAAATTAGAAAACTCGGTTAGCCATTTGACGCACAATTTGGGATCAGAACGATTGAGATGGAAACCGAGGGACCCGGAAGTAAACCTTGGGGGATTTAAATAAGAGTTTTAAGGAAAACCCTAGGTCATTCGGCCTAGGGGGACTCGCGACGGCAGGGACGAGAGAGGAAAAGGGAGACACCGGGAACGGGAGGCCGACAACGGTGGTTTGGAGCAAGGGACTTCACGTTGAGCCAATGTAATCCTCTCTTACGTTTGTATATGTGTTTGGTTTGTGTTTTTGGTTCGGAAAACCAGTTAGGGTTAGAGATATGTGGTCACGGCCGGCTGTGGTGGACCGGTGGTAGTCACGGGTGAAGACGTGAAGCACGCGACGAACTCGATGACGTGCGTGGGCATGAGACGGCGTGAAGGTGATGATCGACAAGGAGGAGCCGTGATGGTGGTTACCCGTTACGGTTAGAGCTCGACGACATATGAGGGTGATGGTGGAATGAGGCCATTAATAGCATGAGCAGAGAAGACATGCGGTGTAAGGCCCCGAACCCGGGAGGCCTCGTTCGTTGGATTTACTCATTCACAAACAGTTCTTAAACATGAATGTCAAATAACGCAGCGGAAAATTTCATTTAAACATAACTTAATCGTTGTTCATATATGCGGAAGCGTAAACATTGATTAAAACATATTTACATCATAACTAAACATAACGGGATGCCAGACTTCAAAAGCAGTCGGGTAACTCTTCATCTCTAGCCAAGCATCACCGTCCATCCTCATAACCTGCCTTAACCTGAATGTGCACACTAAAAAGGTCAGCTACGCTGGTGAGTTCTAGCATTTCATAAAAACTTTAACATCAACATTTGCCAAAAAGATATCATTCATTCATTTAGTAAAACCTTTCACAAAAGCATGCAATAATAACATCTTTAAAAAAAGGGTTTCATACCCATATCATCATCAACATCATAATCATAAACACCGTTAAACGGATCGTTCATTAAAACTTTTAACATTCATTTAAGTCATACATTATTATCTAAATTCTGTATCGTTACGCGTCTTTGTGTCCCCGAAGGGACCCTTGATGTTGTGGGCAACCGTTACGTATCGCCGTCATTGCCACAACCATTCAATTCGTGGGGTCAACCGTTACGTATCGCCGTCATTGCCCAACACACATCTTTCCTTTGGAAATTAACCGTTACGTATCGCCGTCATTAATTTCCCATTACCATTCACTTAGGATGATCGTCATCACCCGAGTAACCGTCGTTTACCAGTTGTACAACATCAAAACCATCGACAGGCCACCAAGACACTGCCATGTTGTTCTTATGGTAACTATGGCTCGCTGTCCATAATCTACCACAAGGCTGGGAATCACATTCCCAGACTTCGTTCGTCAATTCCATTCATTCGACAGATTAGATTTGTAATGACTTCTTTAAACCTTTACCTCTTTCCCTTTTCATTAAACATTTCCTCATTTAGACCGTTCATAAACATTCGTAAACCTTTTTGGCAAAAACACTTCATAACCTTTCCTTTCGTAAACATCGTTTCGTTAAAACATCATTTCGTTAAAACATCGTTTCGTTAAAACATCATTTCGTTAAAACATCGTTTCGTAAGTATGCACACCAGCCCAAAACATTTAACAAAACATTTAAAAGAGGGCTCTAGAACTCACCTGATACGCTAATATGGGTTGTCCTAAACGAAGGTCCAACAACGTCACTTCCGATCTGAATTGATTAGTTAAATACACATCAGACCAATCCCGACTCTAACGGTTTAACCATTCTAACATACTGACTTCACTTAATCAGTTCTGATGTCTGCGCACTTAGCAAGTGCGCAGACCCTGCTTCCTGCGCACTTAGCAAGTGCGCACACTCTGCTGCCTGCGCACTTAGCAAGTGCGCAGACCCCTCTTCCTGCGCACTTAGCAAGTGCGCAGGTCCCTCCTCCTGCGCACTTAGCAAGTGCGCAGGACCTGCTCCGTGCGCACTTAGCAAGTGCGCACGACCTGTTCTTCGCGAAAAACCCTAACTTTCGCATTCGGGTCTGATCATGTCAAGATCCCGAACCTGTTGCATTCAAAACGTTCGTTTTCCATTAAGGAACTCAAATCCATGATTATCTTTCAGTTTCATCCATTCAAACCTTACCTTTTCACCCAAAACCCGAAAAACCCAAAAACGAACTAAAACTCAGATTTAGGTCGGATCGTTACCTGAATCGAGTTTCTGATCCGGAGGTTCTTCTCATGAGTTATGGAGTAACGCTTTGCTGAAGTCTCGGGTCGATCCGCCAACTTTCTCTCTCTACGGTTTCTCTCTCTAAAAGTTGTAAATGAGAGAAAAGGGGTGGCATAGGCTATTTATAGCCGGCTGACCCATCCGACCCGACCCGCCATGCCTCGTTCGTTTATTCCGTTATTATAACTGTCGTTTTATTTTTGGGATGTTACAAGTCTACCCCCCTTACAATAGGTTTCGTCCCCGAAACCTATCGTAAGTCAAATAGATGAGGGTACGACTCCTTCATTTCCTTCTCCGTTTCCCAAGTGGCTTCCGATCCCTTTCGATGCTTCCATTGGACTTTAACCAATTGGATAACTTTATTACGTAACTGTTTCTCCTTCCGATCAAGGATGGCCACGGGTTCTTCGATGTAATTAAGGCTGTTGTCGACCTCTATGTCCATAAGTGGTACATGAGCCGATTCATCCGCCAAACACTTTCGCAAGTGTGATACATGGAAAGTAGGATGAATCCCACTTAACTCATCAGGCAACTCCAACCGATAAGCGACTTCCCCAACCTGTGCCATTATCTTGAATGGTCCGACAAACCTCGGACTTAACTTTCCACTCTTTCTGAATCGTATGATTCTCTTCCATGGTGACACTTTCAGCATTACTCTGTCACCAATATCAAACTCAATAGGCCTTCGTCGTTTATCCGCATAGGATTTCTGACGATCTTGTGCGGCCTTCATTCGCGCTTTGATCTGATCAAACCTTTCCGACGTCTCTCTTACGACTTCGCGACTTCCTAATTCCTTCTGTCCGATCTCACCCCAACAAACCGGGGTCCTACATCTTCTCCCATACAACATTTCGTAAGGCGGCATGCCTATCGTCGTGTGATGACTATTGTTGTAGGAGAATTCAGCTAACGGCAGATGGCTGTCCCAACTGCCACCGAAGTCGATAATACAAGCACAGAGCATATCCTCCAATGTCTGAATGGTCCTTTCGGACTGACCATCCATTTGCGGGTGGTATGCTGTGCTGATATTAAGCCTTGTGCCCATCGCCTCATGAAATCTTTTCCAGAACCTCGATGTGAATCGTGTGTCCCGGTCAGATACGATCGTCAAAGGCATCCCATGCCGTGCTACTACTTCGTTGATAAACACTTCTGCTAACCTTTCCGACGAGAACGTCTCGCGAATAGGTAGGAAATGAGCACTCTTCGTTAAACGGTCCACAATTACCCAAATGGTGTCATGACCTTTAGCTGTGCGGGGTAGCTTGGTTATGAAGTCCATGGTAATGTGTTCCCACTTCCATTCTGGTATATCAAGTGGTTGGATCTTTCCGTACGGCTTCTGGTGTTCAGCCTTTACTTGCGAGCATACTTCGTTACATCACATTTCATTCCAGGCCACCAGTAGTCCTTCTTCAGGTCTTGGTACATTTTGTTGGTACCGGGATGGATAGAGTAACGAGACTTATGAGCCTCATCCAAGATTTTGGTTCTAAGTTCGCCACCCATAGGTATCCATACCCGTCCATAACGTGTTCTAACACCAAGGGTGTTATATTCCAACTTGTCTTGTTGGCCAACCATTCTTTCCTTCTTTATGTTTTCCTCCTTAAGTGCCTCATCTTGAGCCTTTTCAATTTCTCTCATCACGTCCGATGTTACCACCAACTGGCAAGCTTTCACTCTAATAGGAGTAGGCACATCCTTTCGGCTTAGAGCGTCAGCCACCACGTTTGCCTTTCCAGGATGGTATATGATTTCACAGTCATAATCTTTTAGGAGTTCTAACCATCGTCTCTGCCTCATATTAAGCTCTCTTTGTTCGAAGAAGTACTTCAAACTTTTGTGGTCTGAGTAAATAGTAAACTTCACCCCGTAAAGGTAGTGCCTCCATATTTTCAATACAAATACGGCAGCAGTAAGTTCCAAATCATGAGTCAGATAATTGACTTCGTGAACTTTCAACTGCCGCGACGTATATGCAATCACTCTCCCGTTGACAGATTCTTGTGTAGTCTTGACTATACCTCTCTCGTTCTTGACAGACGTTATCTTTTTCAACATCGTACATCCTTAGTCGGTCTTTCACATCTAACCGTTAGGGTTCTTATATCGTCATTCTATGTGAAATGTCTTATCAAACTCGGAGTCGTCCACAAAAGACTCCATGGCCATAATTTCAACTCCTCGTTAAGGTTATCTACCTTTCCATCTGGACGGTTACTATCGATCGTCTCTCGACTATTTGGATCATTGTGTATACCTCATAAGCTGTCCATGGTGCATTCGTCCTTGAAGGACCACACCATGTCGTTCTCGAATGAATCATATTATCCCGTTCCCGAATGATTCCTACTATCAAGTTTCCGAAGGTACCGTACCATCTCATTCCCGAAGGAACCACATCGTCTTGTTCCCTAAGGAACCGTATGCTTCATTCCAGAAGGAACCGTATCGCTTCATTCCCGTAGGAACCGTATCGCTTCGTTCCCGTAGGAACCGTATCGCTTCGTTCCCGTAGGAACCGTATCGCTTCGTTCCCGTAGGAACCGTACCGCCTCGTTCCCGTAGGAACCGTATCAGGTATTCCCCAAACATATGAGGTATCCCTTATCACACTCAACTTGTCGGGAAGGTATTCATTCAGATGGCACACTAGTCACTCGAACTTTTCATTCATATCTTCATACACAATCTCCTTCTAGTCTTTTTTTCGAACGTACTTGTCAGGTTTTACGTTTCACATCGTTGGTTCATTGAACACCATTCTTCCTACATATCACTGGATGGTCTTAGGGATTGGCATCCCATCTGACCGACAATATATATTCTCTAGCTACTCGTTTCCGTTAGCCTTTTCTGCACGCATTTCTTCTAAAGTCACATTCGTTGGTCTTACTATGGATAAATGACACGTACGGTGACACTTGTACTTTCATTTCCTTTCTAGTTTCAGTGGGTCCCTCAACGGCTTTCCAATTCTAGCAACACTCGCAGTTATTGATTAGACTTAGACATAGTAGAGCGTTCTCTAAGTCGCCTTGAATTTCTTCTTAGTGCCCATGCCTTGCTTCACATTGTTAGTCAAAACTTGTGCTTCACATTCATTCTAGACAAACAATCCTTGGGTCGGATCTGGTTTGGTTTGGTTTAGTCTGCACGCCCTAATTAACATCGCGGTTCCCGTCTCTTGTTGTTGTTGGTATATCTATTTTCTCTTTTAGCAGATACTCTTATTAGTTGTCTTGGACTGTCTTCTACATGGAAAGATGCCATTTGTGTATTCGTGCACTCATATATTCTTTGGACATACACTTGTGTGGTTATTTCTTTCATGCTCATGCATACTTCAACAGTAGACCGATTCTTATTCATCATAACGTGTTTGTGCTAAGCGTAGCCCACCCTAGCTCCTTGGCATCCTTCATACGTATGCTCGTCTAACTTGGGTAAATCGAAGTTTCATTCCTCCTCATCTTGTCTGTGGCTCGTACTTGTTGACATCATTCACCTCTGTAAGGTATACCATTTCTAACATCGTTACTATTACTAACGATGTTCATCAATCTCTTTAAATCGCTACTCGGGTGACTAACATCTCGTAGTCATGGTTGAGTAATTGGATCAACTCTGATACGTAAGCATTAATCAACACCATAAAATTCGCTATCATGCACGTGCACCTGTAAATTCACAATTTCGCGGATCCAAACGAAATTACCAATTTACCTTACTCGAGCATTCTAGTTCCTCTTATAACACTTCCTAATACTCGCGTCTCTTCAAAGTTGAGATTTTGTCTCGGTATTCTCCTCGACACCTCTTACCACTTTCGCGCTAAGTCAACACAACGGAGGACATCTCGCATCACACTCGTACGGTCTCATGCACACTACCTTCCGGTTCCGCAAGAACTCTTGCCCTTTTACTATAAACTTGGTGGGCGGGAATCCTACCGTGTCATCCGGTACGACCCTCACCACGCCTTCCGCCTATTCTACCCTCCATTTCGTACTAAAAGACAAGGAATCCGATGTCATCACGCTAGTTAACAAATAAAATTCAATAAGTACTGTAAGATGTTAATATACACTGGCCATCTGCAATTAACCATTACACTACCTTTCGATTTCTATTTGACCACCTTTGTGATTCCATCAGAACACAAGTCCTTTCCTAACCCTTTCTAAGGCATACTACATACACATACTCTACTTTTCATACCTGATGCTGTGGCTCGAGTTACCCGTACTGGCATCCGCTTTCGGTCCCATTCAAAGTTTAAGTTCAGACACTGGGAGTGTCCGAATCTCTCAAACTATTGCTCTAATACCAACTTGTAAGACCCCAAACCCGGGAGGCCTCGTTCGTTGGATTTACTCATTCACAAACAGTTCTTAAACATGAATGTCAAATAACGCAGCGGAAAATTTCATTTAAACATAACTTAATCGTTGTTCATATATGCGGAAGCGTAAACATTGATTAAAACATATTTACATCATAACTAAACATAACGGGATGCCAGACTTCAAAAGCAGTCGGGTAACTCTTCATCTCTAGCCAAGCATCACCGTCCATCCTCATAACCTGCCTTAACCTGAATGTGCACACTAAAAAGGTCAGCTACGCTGGTGAGTTCTAGCATTTCATAAAAACTTTAACATCAACATTTGCCAAAAAGATATCATTCATTCATTTAGTAAAACCTTTCACAAAAGCATGCAATAATAACATCTTTAAAAAAAGGGTTTCGTACCCATATAATCATCAACATCATAATCATAAACACCGTTAAGCGGATCGTTCATTAAAACTTTTAACATTCATTTAAGTCATACATTATTATCTAAATTCTGTATCGTTACGCGTCTTTGTGTCCCCGAAGGGACCCTTGATGTTGTGGGCAACCGTTACGTATCGCCGTCATTGCCACAACCATTCAATTCGTGGGGTCAACCGTTACGTATCGCCGTCATTGCCCAACACGCATCTTTCCTTTGGAAATTAACCGTTACGTATCGCCGTCATTAATTTCCCATTACCATTCACTTAGGATGATCGTCATCACCCGAGTAACCGTCGTTTACCAGTTGTACAACATCAAAACCATCGACAGGCCACCAAGACACTGCCATGTTGTTCTTATGGTAACTATGGCTCGCTGTCCATAATCTACCACAAGGCTGGGAATCACATTCCCAGACTTCGTTCGTCAATTCCATTCATTCGACAGATTAGATTTGTAATGACTTCTTTAAACCTTTACCTCTTTCCCTTTTCATTAAACATTTCCTCATTTAGACCGTTCATAAACATTCGTAAACCTTTTTGGCAAAAACACTTCATAACCTTTCCTTTCGTAAACATCGTTTCGTTAAAACATCATTTCGTTAAAACATCGTTTCGTTAAAACATCATTTCGTTAAAACATCGTTTCGTAAGTATGCACACCAGCCCAAAACATTTAACAAAACATTTAAAAGAGGGCTCTAGAACTCACCTGATACGCTAATATGGGTTGTCCTAAACGAAGGTCCAACAACGTCACTTCCGATCTGAATTGATTAGTTAAATACACATCAGACCAATCCCGACTCTAACGGTTTAACCATTCTAACATACTGACTTCACTTAATCAGTTCTGATGTCTGCGCACTTAGCAAGTGCGCAGACCCTGCTTCCTGCGCACTTAGCAAGTGCGCACACTCTGCTGCCTGCGCACTTAGCAAGTGCGCAGACCCCTCTTCCTGCGCACTTAGCAAGTGCGCAGGTCCCTCCTCCTGCGCACTTAGCAAGTGCGCAGGACCTGCTCCGTGCGCACTTAGCAAGTGCGCACGACCTGTTCTTCGCGAAAAACCCTAACTTTCGCATTCGGGTCTGATCATGTCAAGATCCCGAACCTGTTGCATTCAAAACGTTCGTTTTCCATTAAGGAACTCAAATCCATGATTATCTTTCAGTTTCATCCATTCAAACCTTACCTTTTCACCCAAAACCCGAAAAACCCAAAAACGAACTAAAACTCAGATTTAGGTCGGATCGTTACCTGAATCGAGTTTCTGATCCGGAGGTTCTTCTCACGAGTTATGGAGTAACGCTTTGCTGAAGTCTCAGGTCGATCCGCCAACTTTCTCTCTCTACGGTTTCTCTCTCTAAAAGTTACAAATGAGAGAAAAGGGGTGGCATAGGCTATTTATAGCCAGCTGACCCATCCGACCCGACCCGCCATGCCTCGTTCGTTTATTCCGTAATTATAACTGTCGTTTTATTTTTGGGATGTTACAGGCGGGTGCTGGTGCTCGCTGTGGCAGCATGGGTGTTGAGTGTAGGGCGACAACGGCCTACAGATGGTGCCCGGAGGACGATGTGGATGCTCTGGTGGAACACCGTGGGGGTGAACGGGGTAGAACGAGGACGGGTTACACCCGAGGTGCATGGTTGCTCGAGTTGGGTGTCAAGCCGATGATTGGAAGGGGTGGTTCACGGTGGGGAAGGAGCTAAATCGAATACGGGTTTAGACGAAGATATGGTTGGACCCGACAACGAGGATGAGGACGATGTGAGTGATCAGTGGCGCGGTGGTGCACAGCGAGGGAAACCGGTACGACTTCGACTAGAGTTGTACGTTTTCATGGCTTGCATGCACGTAGGGAGACCCGGTTCGAGTACACGCGTCTCGTGAAATTAGGGTTTTGCATGGCGTCGTTTACATGCATGCATGGATCCCGGTTCGGGTATTCGGGTTCCAAATGAGTCAAGGACGACCTGATTCTTGTGAACTTGTGAAAGTAGGGTTTCGTGGTAGATAATGACGAGCTGACGAGGCGGTGTTGGGGTTTATATTTTATGCGTTATCTGACGTATGTGTAGAATGTATTCCGATCATGTGATCGTACGTTTGACATGTTCGGGATTTAAGCGAGTGGACGGGATGCAGAGCAAGGATTGGGATTCAGCGTAACCTGTGAGTTTCTAATCCCCTCTTTTAAACATTTTACTGTTTTGGGGCTATCGTACATACTCACATGTTTTATTAAACGAACGTATTATGAGTTATGAATTAACTTGAAGTTTTTTATGATACCTTTATGTAATAATGAAGCTAAGGGTCATTATGGGATCCCTAGGATGAGTGAACAAGAGTGTGATGCTTTGTGTGTGTCATCTTATGAGTTTGTCGAGGTGAGTCAGGAATTTAGTTAAAACTTGTGATGGTTATATAACGAGAGTTAGCATGGGAACCCGTACGTGGTTCATTAACGAGTTAAGTAGGTGCTAGTATGCTGTCATGCGTCGTGTGCTTGATGTTGTGTGTATTGTGTCGTTGTCCTCGTGACACGACGGGTATCGTGTTTGCATGATTCTATGTGGTGTCCATAGTATGTATGGGCTAGAAGTCGGTATGGTGTTTGTGTGTCGTATAACTTCCTATTCGGAAAGAGTTGGTTAATGTGTCTAGACGTTATGAGGGTACGTCTAAGTAAGTGTTGGTCTACACACGTAAGTGATCCGAAAATGGTGGTGAGTCGTAGTACATGTCCAGGTAGTGTCATGTGTATATATGTGTTGCTTTGTGTGCTTGCATTGTTGTCCGTTTATACGGCTAATAGTGATGTGGAGGACGGTTAGTGTGATCAAGCATAGTATTTCTATCTTGACGATTTTCTCGACGTTGATACATCGAGGTGATGCAAAGATTTTTGACGTCTTTCTAGGCGACCAGTGAGGTGCTCTTATGAGATGCCTATGCTTATATCTCGGGAATTCGGAGCACGAAGCCAATGGGCGGAGCTGTGAGAGTAGATTATGAAAGCGTTTACGTGGACGCTTGACCAGAAAAGCTTACGCTGAGATCAAGGTGATGACGCTGAAGATTTCAGCACGGAGTTAACAAGGTGACGAAGGACCTTCATGGAACACGTTCCAGACGAATGATTTAGCCTATGCGAGGAAAAAGAGGAGCAATGATGTTTTCCCTGAACGAGACAACGGATAGCTGAGGCTTGTGAGCAGACGGACTTCATGTTCGTACATTATAAATGAGATGCGGTCGGTGATCGCATGGTAATGAAGTAAAGAGACACTATGGTAAAGGAATTTTGTGGAGACCATTTTAGCTTTGTACAAGCTCCTGGAGATCATCAGAGGAGGGCAGAAGTAATATCCTTCTGGGTAAGCAGTGGGCTTGAGTTTGAAAACTCATCGCAGGATGGTGATCAAGGTGTGAGGCGAGAAGCATGACGACTTCAGTAGGGAAGAACGAAAAATGTCCTTATACATGAGAGGCAAGAATCCATATGGGGAGATGGCCGTTAGAGTAACGAGATCACCAGGATTATACAGAGAATGATGGCAAAGGTGCTTGTGAGTAAAATAGGAAAATGGGATAAACGAGCAGGTAGTTGATGGTGCTGTGCCGTCTGAGTAATAATTGGAAGGCAAGTAACGCGGGAATGCATAGGTGAAACCTACTAGCTAAGTAATGAAAGCAGGTAGTGTCAAGGTGAATGTTTGACACCGAATGAATTTGGTGCACAATTGAAGACAGAAGGATATGTCGGGATGGTTTGTGCCGACACAGGATTCGAGGACGAATCCTCTCTTAAGGGGGATAGACTTGTAACATCCCGAAAATCCCTAAGTTAAGAGTTAAAGTTATTATGTGACTCAGGTCTCTTTTAAATGACGTGATTACTAAGGATTGTCATGTAAAACTTGATATTTACACAAATTAGAAAACTCGGTTAGCCATTTGACGCACAATTTGGGATCGGAACGAATGAGATGGAAACCGAGGGACCCGGATGTAAACCTTGGGGGATTTAAATAAGAGTTTTAAGGAAAACCGTAGGCCATTCGACCTAGGGGGACTCGCGACGGCAGGGACGAGAGAGGAAAAGGGAGACGCCGGGAACGGGAGGCCGGCAGTGGTGGTTTGGAGCAAGGGACTTCACGTTGAGCCAATGTAATCCTCTCTTACGTTTGTATATGTGTTTGGTTTGTGTTTTTGGTTCGAAAAACCCATTTAGGGTTTGAGATATGTGGTCACGGCCGGCTGTGGTGGACCGGTGGTGGTTACGGGTGAAGATATAAAGCATGCGACGAACTCGGTGACGTGCGTGGGCATGAGACGGCGTGAAGGTGATGATCGACAAGGAGGAGCCGTGACGGTGGTTACCCGTTATGGTTAAAGCTCGACGGCAGATGTAACATCCATGATTTTCCGACTGGATTTTTTTATTATTTATTTTACTTTATACAATAATGACACTCTATTCAAACCCATACTTGTCCAACGCAATATGTCACCTTGATTATTATATTAACGAATATCAATTCGAAGTTTCAACCTTACATATATATATTATTTTCTATCACGAATATGGCTTATAGGTGTATATCTATACATATATAATTTATATACTTTGTTAAATTATAAATCTTTGAGTAGGCTACACTTTATATATATATCATAGGTACATATACACGTACATATTTTGCCACAATAAACATGTCCAAAAAAATTTATAAAACCTTGAGCTCAAATTTTGTAGCCACATCTTTTATATATATATGCATTTATTTATTTATAAATAAATATGTAATTATATATACTTGATTATATTAAATAAACCATTTTTGTAAATTTATGAAAATGAAATCCACCCTTTATATGTGATAACAATCAAACAAATAATAATCTTTATAAAAGTTATAAAACATATATTCTTTTTATATAAACAAATAAAATGAGTAAAAAGGAATTGAAATTAAAACAAATAAAATGAGTTTGAACCCCTCCATAACAATTTAACCCCCCATATAACTTTGAGCCCCTTTGCGAACCCCCCATTTGGTCCCTTGAACTCTGAATCTTCCCTAAAACCGATTTTGACTTTCAAAATCATGTCTAAAGCTTTGAATCATCCATAATTCCGAATCCTAAAACGTTCAAATCAATTCCTAAACCGTTTCAAATTCAGTTATGATCAATTAAAGGGGTTGAAATCCGTATTGATTGAGGAATTACGAGCTATCATTACTAAATAATGACACTTTCGTTTTTTTTCTCAAACCCATGAATCAAGTCCAAAGGCCACTAACTTCGTACGTTTTAGCGGCTGTCGCACACGAATTAATCACACATTTGTTACATCTATATGCAATTCCAATCAACAACACGCTCAGAATCCATTTTCCCCTCCCCGTTTCCTCCCACAGTCGCGACTTCTAGATGTAGCCAAGAATCCATTTTTCCTAAACTAATCAACTCGGTTTTCACGTATTTCGTTTACCCTGCTAGTGGTTAAAACACTTCAGCCCCAAACCAAAGGTCTCAGGTTCGAGACCTGCTACCTACGTTTTTTTTCCTGTGATTTTGTTTAAGCACATTCAAGCACCCCCCCCCCTCCCCTCCCCTATACACACACCAATATATATTTACATAATACACACACATATTTAAATATTTACAAACTATTGTATTATCACCATTAAATCCATTCTTTTTATAAAAATTTTAAGGGTTTTATAAATAATATTTATATATATATATATATATATATATATATTTATAACTACGGCTAATTTTATGGATTTTCCTAAACATATAACGAATAGTATATGAACATTTTTGTTTATACGCGTGTACTATTCTGACAAACATTGTTATTTTAACATAAACCCTACTATTCATATCTATATCTTTTAAAACTATAGAAATATTGAAGTTATAACGTAGTGACTTTTACTAAACAAACGAAGTTACATATATATATATATATATATATATATTGTTTAAACCGTTATAATGACATGATCCGTATTTAATATTAAAATTAGTACATTAAGGTCATAACTACTTTAATTATATTATTACTACCTTCGCATAATTTATTTATATATTTGTTCAAATAATACTTTTATAAATACTATAATGTACCAACATGATGATTATTTTAAACTAATCGTCTTGTCGAGACCTCAATTATATTGATTTTGCAAATAAATATTATAAAACAATATTTCACCTAATTCCATCTATATATTATCACTTTAGTTATTGTTAAGACTCGTATCCTTCTTTCGTTCGTTCGTCCCAAAACCCTAAGGTCCCAACCATCCCATTCTTAACTCCTTTATTTAATTCCATATTAAACATGTACAAATCATTGATACACGTATTTCATTAAACATAGGTTAACCTTGTGGTTAGCTAGAACACTTGTGGAACAACCTCATACTTGTGTAAATCTTCGAGCTACTCATTGCAAGGTGAGTTTACATAGCCCCTTTTTCATTTTTACACTTTTGGGGTGAAACATGTCTACAATTACATTACTTACACAATTCAGTACCCTTGTTCTTATGTAAATGTCTTTATGCTTTATGTCTTAAACTGTTTGGTGACCAAAACGTGTGTTCATGTTAGTACAATCATTAACTTGCGCGGCAGGTCTAAGGTAGTACCTTTTATGATCATTTATATGGGAAACCGATACATTACATAACACGAACCTTGGCGGGTTAGTGTATACATTTGGTACTTCACGCAGTCCGGGGGACTGTGCATACATATTTACATGGTTTGATTGTACGCTTGAAACCTTGTATGTTTTCACATTTATGCTCTAGACACGCTTTGAACATATTGAATTGTAAACTCTACTTAACTTTGTTTTGTATCAAAACCTATGTTACTCACCAACTACTTGTAGTTGACATTTACTCACATGTTTCAGGTGCACCAGTTTGAGGACACTACATAGTCACATAGGACTATGGGTCTAGTTAAATTTAATCCAAATTATTGTTTATGATATGTTTCTTTTGTTCAATGTCTATCTTACTTCCTTGTAATAAATACTTAATATGATGGAATGAATATTGAAATGTATTAAATAGTTGATCATGTGCTTTTGAACAACCGCGTTAGCCCCGGCGTATAATCCGTCGCTGGCCGGGGTGTGACAGCAGATCGAATACGGGTTTAGACGAGGATAGGGTTGGACCCGACAAAGAGGATGAGGACGATGGGAGTGATCAGTGGCGCGATGGTGCACGGCGAGGGAAACCGGTACGACTTCGACTAGAGTTGTACGTTTGCATGGCTTGCATGCACGTAGGGAGACCCAGTTCGAGTACACACGTCTCGTGATATTAGGGTTTTGCATGGCGTCATTTACATGCATGAATGGAACCCGGTTCGGGTATTCGGGTTCCAAATGAGTCAAGGACGACCCGATTCTTGTGAACTTGTGAAAGTAGGGTTTCGTGGTAGAGAATGACGGGCTGACGAGGGGGTGTTGTGGCTGGGTAGTCATCATAGATATAGTCACCGTATGGTAGATGATATAGTCACCATGTGGTGGCTTGGTAGTCATCATAGATGACGATTGTGTCGCTGTGTTTAGCGGCGGGGCCCTGTAACAAGGGTATAGCGGAGCTTATGACGATTATCCCGATGGGGATAACCCTGACGAGGGTGTAGTGACGAGATATGTGTTTGTGTGTAAATATATATATATATATATGTTAAATTGCATGCAAGTGTTGAGTTATATTAATTGTGTATGAGATGATATTGATGTGATAAATAGATGGAATCAATGTGGTGTGTCAAGTTAAATTGACCGTTGTGTCGGGCTGAGTACAATGGGTACAACTGTTGAGTCAGTTGGTTTATGAGAGTCCTGGTTAGGACTAGTAAGTCGGTGTCTAGAGGTTGGATGAGTTAACCAATGTATGGTTATTATATATGGTAAATTGTGAGTTTTCAGAGTAGTAAGCTCGATCCATGTCGGAGAGACTTACTGGGTTTAAATGATGGGTAGAGTCTGGGGTGGTGAATCCTTTGGGGATATTATAAAGTAACGAGGGTTATTTATATGATGAAAATCTGTAAAACTATTTTATAAACACTAGAGGGTCTTGAGTGGAGACAAAACAATAAATGAGACGAGTTGGCTTTTGTTTAAATTAAACTATTATAACTCACTCAGCGTAGCTGACTTTGTATTTACGTTAGATTGTTTGGCAGGTTAGTCTGCTAGACGATTTTATCTTGGCTTGGGAACGGGACTACTCGGGTTGGTGCGCATGCATTCGTCAGGTAATGTTATGAAAGTTAACGAGTTTAAAGATATCATTGTTTTGGGAATGACTTTCGTTGTTTACTTAAATGAAAGTTAGACGTTTTTAATGAGTTTACCTAGTGATGATGACCAACTATAAGGTGTCTGGTTTGGGGCCTTGCATAACCGGTCAGAACATGTAAAGTGCGGCCTATAGGGTAGGAGGCCTTGTGGAGAGACTAGAATCCAAGACCTCATGCATGTGGGGCATGTTGGGAATTTCCTAGTCACCCGCGGTTAGATAGGCATGGGGTGGCTAAGGAGGCCTAGAGTGCAAGGCAATTTATAATATTTAATTAATGGTAGATAATTATCAAGAGTCCTAAATGGATTATGTTAGGATTAGTTAGAGATAATTATTATGTAATTAATTAAATAGAATCCTATTAGTAGTCTAACGTGATAGGTTAGCTATATATACCATGTAGGGTATCATGGATTGTAATCAAGTTTTAAAAAGAGATTTCTTGATATTAATAAACGTTTGGGAGTTAGCTAATAATGTGTGTTTTACCGACCCGGGACTTGAATTGGTATCAGAGCTGTTTAAGCTCTTGACCACCTATTTCGCGATTGGCGGTCTTGTACAATCAGTTGTGTTAATTGTGATTGACAAACTTGAGGAGGCCATCGACGGTAATGGGCGAATTCACGGCAGGCGCAACCGGAGGAGACTGTTTAGCGATCAGGTGTGATTGTTCCTTGCGCTCGGAGGTGTTTGATCGGATGTACAGTCGTGCAGCCGGCGGTGGTGTAGTTCGGTTGTGGTCTTTGCAATCGGAGCTGTTCAGACGTTGCGATCGAAGCTGTGGCTTTCTTTGTTTCCTGTGAGCCACGTGAAGGTGTTTTGGTTTTGTTTGCTGTTCTCACACCAAGAAAACAAAGGAACCAAAAAGTCAAAACTATTGTTTATTTGACCAATCAGATTTCTCTTGGTCGGCAGTCACGTGAAGGAGACAAACATCAGTTTTTTCTTCTTGGGTTTAGGTTAAAAAGAATTTTTTTTGAGATGATCGTGATCAAAGGATCGTACTCCGATCGTGTTTGTAATTCCAGTGGTAAATAACAATTACTACAGTCACCTGCTTTCATAATCCCAGTCGTGATCTGAAGAACCAGAATCACCTCCATCTGTCGAGGAAGAAGCTGCAAAGTCGGAAACCCCGATCACATACCGAAGAAAGAAAGACTTGGCAGATACGCAACCAGTTACCAAGACTCCAAACCCATTAGTGTTTCAATGCCCTATGTTAACCATGACGAACTATACAACATGGACTATTCGCATGGGGTAATCTTCACCGAACATGGTGTATGGGACACCATCGAATCCGGATCAACCGACGTCAAGAAGAACAACACCGCGATGGCCGTTTTGTTTCAAGCGATTCCTGAAAACCTTCTTTTTCAAGTCGGCAACTTTAAGACGGTTAAGGAGATGTGGGATGCGATAAAGACCCGACATCTTGGAGCCGATCGGGTAAGAGAAGCAAGACTTCAAACCTTGATGACCGAATTTGAAGGTTTGAAGATGAAAGAACCTGAAACAATTGATGACTTCGCCTCCAAGTTATCCGGGATCTCTTCTAAATCCATGGCACTTGGATAAGCTATCGAAGAAAAGAAGCTTGTGAAGAAGTTTCTTTCGGGTCTTCCGAGACGACGGTATATTCAGATTGTGGCGTCAATAGAACAATCTTTGGATCTCAAAACAATCGGTTTTGAAGACATTGTAGGGCGATTAAAAGCCTATGAAGAAAGAATTAAAGTAGAAGAAGATGATCATCCTGGAGATCAAAGTAAGTTGTTATTCCACAAATCTGAATTTTCTACTAACAATCGAAACATTGATTCGAACAAGGAACATGGCAGAGGTTCGTATGCATCTCGAGGTCGAGGTCGTAGTCGAGATAATGGCCAAGGCCAAGTTCGACGGGAATCCTCAGAAAACTGTGAAGATCATAAGCAAAAGGGGAAGATGCAAGACTATTCCAAAATTCAGTGTTATAGATGTGACAAGTTTGGTTACTTCATCTCAAACTGTCCCGAACGAATCCAAAAGCAACAAGAATCAAATATGGCTAAAACGAATGAAGATGAAACAAATGGTGTAGATGCATCGTTTTTTTATGATGGAGTGTGTTCAAGAAACTGTGTATCTTAATGAAGAAAAGGTGACACCGAAGAGGTTTGAAGCTGATGCAAAAGAGAAAGATGATGGGTACCAAGACAATGGGACAAGTAATCACATGACGGGAAACCGAGCCTACTTTGCGGAACTCAATGAAGGTATAACCGGTAAAGTCAAGTCTGGGGATGGTTCATGTGTAATGATCAAAGGAAAAGGATCTATTTTGTTTGAAGGGAAGAGTGGAGAACAAAAGCTCCTAACCGATATCTGCTTCATACTGGATCTTCAAAGCAACGTAATAAGTCTTGGACAAGCAACCGAATCCGGTTGTGATGTACGAATGAGAGAAGATTATTTGACAATGCATGATAAAAGTGGAAGATTGCTAATGAAGGTCATGAGAAACAAAAACCGTCTCTACAAGATCAAGTTGAAAGTTGAACACGTCTCCAGAGAAGAACAAAGAGCGGATGTTTTGACTAATGCGTTCGCAAGAACAAAGTTTAAGGAGATGAGGACGTTACTTGGTGTACAAGAATTGCCCTATACGACTCAGAAATTCGGGGGGTGATTGTTGGGAATTTCCTAGTCAACCCCGGCGAGATGGGCATGGGGTGGCTAAGGAGGCTTGGAGTGTAAGGCAAGCTACAATATTTAATTAATGGTGGATAATTATCAAAAGTCCTAAATGGATTATGTTAGGATTTATGTAATTAATTAAATAGAATCCTATTACGTGAAAGTTTAGCTATATATATATATATACCGTGTATGGTATCATGGGCTGTAATCAAGTTTTAAAGAGAGACTTCTTGATATTAATAAACGTTTAGGAGTTACCAATAACGTGTGTTTTACCTTCGGAACTTGAGGGCATACCACTCCACAAGGTTATAATGGGACATACTTGTACAAAAAGAAATTTGGAATTCTTGTATTTTCTGTACCTGTTTGGAACCAAAGGGTGTATATATTCTCTTTAGTGAATATTTTTGCTTAAATTTATAGGTTGCTTTGGCCTCTGGTGAAGGGCCCTATATAGAAATGGTAAGAAAAGCTCAACATGGAAACATCCTTCCAAATGTAATGACAGTGGATGCAAAGGGACTCCTACTACAACCTGATGGGCTTCACCTCAGCACCAGTGCCCAAGTTCAGGTTGGGAAGATGTTGGCTCATGCTATGCTTCAAGCCTTCGATCCAATTGATTTAGGGGATAGTTAGTCCTTGTGAATATCGTTATCGTATACATGTTGATGGGTGCATATTCTTTTTCTTGTTCTCTTTGAAATTTAACAGTTGATCATATATGGTTGAGTGAATACGGAAAACCATACTTCTTGTGAATATAGTACTCAAAACTGTTACTTTGCCCACATCATAAGGACCATCTGTGTAATAAACTCGGCAAATTATAATATATAATTGACCATTGTTCAAGAGAATTGTTTGACTATCAACAAATGTTTCTAGTTACATTACAACGAGGTCTAGAAACTCATTTTAAAATGAGTAAATTAATAATAGAAAACAGAAATATCGAAGCTAACATTAGAACATGAATATATACTTCTATCATACTCCAGAAAAATTGGAAAAAAAAATAGTGATTAACATAATCTTTTAATTGTGTTGGGACGAAAGTCAGTGGAAAATGAGTTCAATTGTGAAAATTTCATAAATTGCTTATTTTGGCCTAAAATTGACCCGAATGTCAAATTTGTGAAATTAATTATTGATGGAAATGGTTAACCTCTGCATTAAAAACTTTAAAATGTCTTTATTATTTAAGTTCAACATAAGGTTGTTCTACAAATTGCTAAAAGTCAATTTCGTGTTAAATTGTTGCCCAGAATCACGATGAAAAATTAATTGAACAAAAATATAAACACCGAATGATAACCATGAACGTAACATCAATACAGATTTGTTCGTTTGGGTTTTATAACCCTAATTGGGAAACGACGTACCGCTTTAGCCCTAAACAGTTTCTATGTTTAACTAATACACATTAATTCCTTGACTTTAATTACAAACTTTACATAACTGACTCTAAATACAATCTTTAACTAATTCCTCTCCACTAATTTATTAATCCATACCTTTATTTTCCTTTAGGTTTAGCATCTTCATTCCTTCCTTTATCTTTATCACACTAGTGCAAAAAAGTTCTTTCAAAGCAGTCAAAATTTTTATTTAAACCGCTACAAATAATACTTGTTTCACTCTAAATTGACTGAACCACTGTAAATAATGCACATTTGCATCTTTTACACTGGTTTAGAATAAAAGATTTATTTAATAAGACCTTTTATAGTGGTTTTAGTGAACCGTATTTAATCCCTTCTTTAGAGCAGTTTAGAAAAAAAATGATTTATTTAATAAGATCTTTTACAGCAGTTTTAGTGAACTACTGTATTTAATCACTTTTTTACAACGGTTTAGAAAAAAAAAGATTTATTTAATAAGATCTTTTATAGTGGTATTTAATCTATTTTTAACAATGGTTCAGAAAAAAAAGTATTATTTAATCACATGTTTTACAGCAGATCATTAAGAACCGCCGTATTTAATCTCTTTTTTAGAGCGGTCCAAATGAAATTTTCAAGCATTGTGATCCATCACTTCCACTGAAAACATTTCTATCTATCGATTAAAACTAAATCAATATATCACATCGGTATGAACTTTATCAGTCGGATCTCAATTTATCCTTTTAACACCCGTGAATATTTCATTTCTTTGACCGCACAAAATTCAAAATTCACAATTCGTTCATCAACCCTTTTATAAACCCTACCACACAATCACAGATCAATTATTTATTCAATCAAAATTTGAAACCCTAATTTGACGATGTCCAGGATAACAACCACGGAATCACGAAGTCAGCGATCAGGAGGCTGGCGAGGAGAGGTGGAGTGAAGAGGATCAATGATATGATCTATGAAGAGACACGAGGTGTTTTGAAGGTCTTTCTGGAGAATGTTATTCGATGGGATGAAAAGGAAATGTTTTAATGTTAATTTTGATATAAAAAAAACTAACTGTTTTATGTTATTTGTTTATGTGTTATGGTTTTGGATTTTAATTATTCAGTTAGTATTTACATCACAAGTAAAAATTGAAGACACGGTTTTGATCCGGTTTGAAAACTGTTTGAAAGACCAATTTTTGTATTTGGTTTATTATTTACAGCGGTCAGTTTTGTTTGGTTTATTTTTTACAGCAGTTATTAATAAAATGACCGTTGTATATGGTTTATTACTTACAACAGTTAGTTTTACTTTTTAAAGTTGTTTTCGAACCACTTTAAAAAATATGGATATCTTTTACAGCACATACATTTAAAACGGTTCATTAACCGCTTTATTAAATTAAAATGCCCGTTTTTTTTGTATTAGTGTAACGTGCGTGTTGTTGAAGATGCTTGATTTATAACTTCGGCTTTCTGCCCCTCCTTTATTTGATTTCTTGATCCAAATTCACAGTGTTTGAATTAAATTTAGGCTTTCTTCCTTGTTATAGGTGTTATCTTCCTTAACCTTATATTTATGAGTTATAGCACGAATCTTGTCTTGAACATGAAGACTCTTTCATGTCTTCATACTTTTCTTAAATATCATCATCTTGTTCACCACCTTCTTCCACTTGTGTCATACTATCTTCTTGATCTTTCACTAGTCCGTCTCCAGGAGGTAATTCACCGATTGCTTCTAGTTTCCTCTTCTTGTAACTTGGTTTAATA
This sequence comes from Smallanthus sonchifolius, assembly GCA_023525975.1. NCBI lineage: Eukaryota > Viridiplantae > Streptophyta > Magnoliopsida > Asterales > Asteraceae > Smallanthus > Smallanthus sonchifolius. The sequence continues at coordinate 82,563,038 of CM042032.1, read as the reverse complement.
TCTTGACATTGTTGCTATCTGATGATAATACATCATTGGATGACATCTTTCCATATCTTTTGTATCCTTTTTGTACTTGAACACATACACTAAACTGTTCATCTTCTTGGTGCTTTTGATCTGTAAAAACACCATGTGTTTTTTTTCTTATTTGTGTTCTTTCTAAATTCAACTTCTTTATTTCTATGTTTTCAATATCTCTCAAACACTTTATATTTACCGTTTCTCTTTCTATCTTATCTGTAGATAATTTCTCTTGTTCATGTATATGCCTTTCAAACTCTATTTCCCTATTTCTCAACTTGATCTCAAGTTCTTGTTTCTTTATTTCAAGGTTATGAAACATATGAGATTCTTCTTTTTTAAACATCTCTAATAGTGTAAACTTCTTGTGTTCCTTATCTATTGCAAACCTTTCCTTGACTCCCGTATATTCTGGATCTTCGTGATTGAACTACTTAGATAATGAGAACCAATAATTATTGGATTCAGTTTCCTTCTCACTTAAGGAACTCTCCTTATATTCATCTTTATCTCTGGTTACTACCATTAAGAGCATCGACTCCTCGTCTTCTTGCACCAAGTTTAACTCCTGTTGTGCTTGTTCTTTCTTAGGGCAGTCTCTCGCAAAATGTCCAAACTTATGGCAGTTGTAACACTTTACTTATCTAATATCTCTTTTGAGTCGATTTTGATCTCTAGGGTATCTCTTTCTCCTATTATAACCATCTTCTTTGTTTCTGAAGTTTTCATGTGAAAGATTTTCTTCTATTCCCTTTCGTCTAAATATGCTACTACCTCGTCCTCATGATTGATTGAATCTCCCTCATCCATGATTTTCAACGTGTTATCCAATATCGAAGTTATTGTCATGACTAGTGAACAACAATTTCTCTTGATTATCCACCGGGCCTTCTTTCTTTAGATTGGTCCTCTACTTAAGGACCTTCAACCTTCCAATCGTCTCATCTAGAGTTATCGTTTCTAGATCATTGAATTATTCAATGGTTGCAACAATTTGAATGAACCTATCTGGCACAGAACTTAGGATTTTCCATACTAGATTTGGTTGATCAAATGTTGATTCTAGTCCACTTGCCCTAGAGACAATACTATTTAACCTAGAGGTGAATGAATCGATATTGTCTTCCTCTTCATTTTCAACATCTCAAATTATATCTTGCGTGTTTGTAGACGTGCCTTTTGTACTTGATCCACACCAACATGCCTCGTCTTTAGTGCATCCCAAATCTCCTTTCTACTTTTGCAACTTGTAATATCATATCTTCTGGCTGCAGTGCTTGAAATAGGTACGCAGTAGTGGTTTTGTCCTTCTTGACATCTACTTGCGTATTAGCACTTGGTTCTATCATTTCCCATAATTTGTTTGCTTCGAGTATTGTTTTGATACGGATAGCCCACACGGTATAGTTTGTGGACTTTAAAACGGGACATTGGAAATGGGAAACAAAACCTACTTTCTTATGTATTAAAATCTCTTTATTATTATTAGTTCTTGATGACGATTTCTCAGACATCATATTTTATGTTCTCTTCTAAAACAAACTAACATGAATAATCTAACTATTTTCTTCTTAAACCAAATGTGATTCCAAAGTTCAATACTAACTTTCTATCTGGAATCAAAACTTAATTCTAAACCTAATCACTTGTAGGTAAAGGTATAGAAACTTAAAAACAAATTCCACATTAAAGTAGAACGTAATACCTAGAATTTTTGAATCTTTCGCGCGTGATAACGAAAAGAATTTATGACTTTTCTTGATCTCAAAGACATCTTACCGTGATCCTCCACACGATAACGAAAAGATTTAGTATGCATGATTCAAATTCAACCTCCACACGATATCGTCTTCTGACTTTTCTTAAACAAGCAGAAGTCAAGCTCTTTTAAATTAAACAAGTGGAGCGCGAGCTCTCTTAAATTAAACGAGTCGAGTTCGAGTGTAGACGAGTTAAAAAGATTACTTGCAACTAAATCTACAAAATACTTATGTAATTTTTTATTTTGGATGCATAACTAGTTAATAGTAAACACAAATGTTATGTATTGATTAGTATTTGTTTTAAATTTTAAATTTTATTTATCTTCTACTTATATGTAAATAAACATTTTCTAACTCTTTAATAGGTAAACCAATAATATCTTACAACGTTTTGTTATTAAATGGATTAATTTTAATTTTCTTATTAGATATACGATTTCTTTACTAAGCTTACATGTATAATTATAAACTATAAGTTCCTTTTATTTGTTAAGTTCTTAATTTATTTTTTAACTAACTATTACTTGATATTACCCGCAAATTATTTTTCATTAGTTGAAAATGCTTTAGATAATATGATTATTAGAAATATCTCTTGTATATTTACTTTTTAGATAAGGGGACCATTCATTATTCCGCCTTGGACTTGAATTCCGGTAAAATGCCAACCAAACAATCAAATCTTGGCTTCAATCACAAGACAAAAGTTGCTTTTGGAGATATCATACATCTAAAACATATAATAATCTTCTTCTTTCTCCAAATTTCCTCTCTTTAAATTTTGATTTTTCTCCAAGTTTTTTTAATTTTATGGCCAATAATGGCCTTAAGCTAACCATATTTTTTATATTCATCATCACATACGAATATTGGTCCACTCATGTGAAGGTACAAGACTATAATTCTGTTGGTTCAACCCATCTTATCAAAGATGTTTTCATACTCGCCGGACAAAGCAACATGGCCGGAAGGGGCGGGGTGATCGACGGAGACTGGGACGGAATAATCCCGCCGGAGATCAAGGCCAATCCTGGCAGGATCCTACGGTTAGGTGGTGATCTGAGATGGGTAGATGCACAAGAACCACTTCATGCTGATATTGATGTGAACAAGACTTGTGGGGTTGGGCCAGGGATGGCGTTTGCGAATGCGGTGTTGAGAGGTGATCCGCGGCGGTTTCGGGTGGTGGGGTTGGTGCCGTGTGCCATTGGAGGGAGTGGGATTGTAGAGTGGTCCCGTGGGGGTAGGCTTTATGAAGGTTTGACAAGGCGGGCGGCTGCTGCGGTGGAAGGTGGCGGAGAGATTAGGGCGGTGCTGTGGTTTCAAGGGGAGAGAGATACGTTGAACATAAGTGATGCTGAATTGTATAAAGAGAGATTGCGGAAACTGTTTATTGATTTAAGAACTGATTTGAAGTCTCCCTTGCTTCCAGTAATCCAGGTACTTAATTAATCTCTATTTTTTGCAAATTGTATTGTTTGATTCATAAAATTAGTTTGAATTCCGATCAGAATGATTTGATTTTGAAGATAGTGAGATCGATAAACAGGTTAGATTGGTTCTTGGTCGTTGGTTTAGTCGGTCAACGCATCGGGTCCAGGGTTAGTTGAACTTGATTAAACTAGCCAACGGTTTTTAAAACAAGGATTTTAAAATTTTGCATAAATTTGTAACTTTAACCGCAAATAATTAAAGAAAATTCATTTCACATGTGCTACTGCTAGCTACGGCACTTGTTTTTTACTAGCACGAGGCGCACGCAGCGGATGAAGATTCCTCGAGTTAGGTGGGCTTCTTGTTTAATCACACAAAGGAAAAGTCAAATCAATTTAATTTGCTCATCTAGAAATGTATAAATTAGAATAAATGCTTCTCTTCGAAAAAATAGACTTTTATCTCTGAGGATAAGAACCATCACCAAATGGTCTAATAGTATGGTGTTTGTCCCCTCATAAAAGTTGTGTGAGTTCAAATCCTTGCAATGACAATGTTATGTGGTATTTATAGGTATAAAAAATTATTGTTCATAAGAAAAGATAAGAACTCATTTAGTTCTAGAAACTCACTATTCACCGATCTCTCCAAACTAGGCTCTCGGTAACTATTTCAAACCGTAAAGAGCCTTTTTCAATTTGCACACGTGGTTTGGACGTAGTGTCAATCAGATGTAGTTGGAGAGAGAAACACATGTGCGGATGCATCCGTGAAATTACAAGTGGTTTTTATACATACCCTTGTAATAGTTTGCATACACCATTATAAGTTCGTTGATACGTAAGACCAGAACAACTTGGGTGAATCATTCTAATTGTTAATTGTAAATAACTAATACTTTAGGCTCATTTGCATTAGTCCATTCAGTCTGAACCATGGGCCTCTCTTTAGGGCTTCTACCTCTATAAATAGTGAACTCCTCTCACTTGTATACATTACCAGTTTACATGGTATCAGAGCAACGGCTCTAGATCCGATATCCAATTTCCATCCTGTCACTGGTTCTGCTCCAGACCTGAAGTTCCAACTTCCATCACACTCGTTCTCGTCTTCGGTTAGTGGTCAGTATCTTGTCCATCTCGTATCCGTTGTTATCTTGTAACTCTTTTTTTTTTCAAGACTGTTTCGTGTCACCACAACCACCATCGTTCCCGGTTAGCAAACCCTGAAAGTCCGCCATTGATCAACTGTCCGACTCACCGTCATGCTCAACGCCTTGCCGCCTGTTTCTCATATCTGGCCATTTTCCTGCAAATGACACTACACCACCGGTACCACTACAATCCCAGGAAATTCCGATTAACCCTGTACCACTCGTTGCTCCGTCGCCGCCACCTGGGTCTGCTGGAATCTATCGTCGGTCACTCTTTTCACATGTTTTTTGTCCCCGGAACACCTGAGGTATTGTTTACCATGCTTTGTTACTGTTTATTATCAAAATTTGTTACTCTTTGTCAAAAAGTGTTGTCTACAACCCGATTTTATTGTTTTTCACCTGGAAATTAACATTCACATAAATCCCGTTCCATTTGTACTTCGGTTCTGTTTGTGACCCCTGTTCCGGTTTAATATTGTTATCTTTCGATGGGGGACGACGGGAAGACTAAAGTTATTTTGTGTATCCCTGTGAAACTCGACTCCAATAATTGGAGTCTATTTGTTCAGAAAGGTCTTGCAAGTTTAGAGAAAGAAGATCATCCGACTTAGCAACCCCTGAACCGATTACGAGCGAACGACATATTGATGATAGCGGGATCCAAATGGCTCTGTAAAATGCTATGGAGCCGTAGATCCTCACTATTACTCAAAATTTCCCTACTGTGAAAGGAATGTGGGATCACCTGTCTTCATCTTTCTCAAAGAAGGAATCTTTATCTCATGCGTATTCTGTAGTCTAGGTCTACACCAGAGCTGAACTAGGTGATTATACATTCACCGATTATTTCACCCTCTTTTCAAAGCTTCAAGATGAATTATGTGCTCTTTTCCCCCTAACTGTTGATTTAAAGATCCAGGAAGAGCTTAACACCAAAATGGATGTCATGATGTTCATTGTCGGCCTATTACCAAAGTATGCTAGTGCTCGACCATTGTTGATGAGTAACTCTGCTGCTATTTCCTCTGTAGCATCCACATATCGCCTCTTGCGAGAAATGTATGGTTCGGCTGCACCCCCTATTGACATATCTGCAATGCATACATCTACTGGTAGAGGTACATGCCAAGGATCTCATATGACACGGAGAAAGGGTATTGGGCGCGGTGGTGGCATCACTTATCACTATTACAAAGAGCCTGGACGCACACAGTACAATTGCCTGAACTGTCGTGCTGGCTCCTAACCACCTCCCCATCCTAAGGCACGAATGGTCACTTCTGACGAGTCTCCTACCCAAACTACTGATCCTGCTCCTACCTACACATTTAGCGAAGAAGATTTTAATCTCCTCATGTAGATGTTTACTTTTCAACCAACCCCTCCTAGTGCTCGAGCCAAGTCAGCCAATTCAGGTACATTCTATAACCATGACTCATCCTTTGCGGTTGATTCTGGAGCTACTCATCACATGACTGCAAATCAAGGTATATTGTCTAACCTTCATAATACATCTCACCCACCAGTTCGACTTACTGGTGGATCTTCGTGCCTAGTTCGTGGTATTGGATCCATTAATAATTCAAAAAAAAATGAAACTTTCCTCTATACTGCTAGTTCCCAAGTTCCCTGATAACCTTTTGTTAAGTAAGTCAGCTCACTAAACAAAATAATTGTTCTACAACCTTTTATCCTACCCACTATTTCTTTTAGAAAATAGGAACAAACCGACTGATTGGCATCGGTGTTGAATCAGGAGGACTCTACCATCTGTCCTTATAGTTACGCCGAACAACAAATATATGTGATTCTAGAATTAGGGAGGCTCACTTTCGGCTAGGCTATCCCTCTACAGCAGTTCTGAGGCAAATGAAAACGGATTTTCTAGCTTCATTGAGAGTCATGTCAGCTTGGCAAACACACCAAACGTCCTTATCCTCTAAAAGTATCTAGTAGAGTATTTGTTTGAGCTTTTACATTCTGATGTTTGGGGTCATTCCCCTATTAAAACCTCTTTAGGTTTTGAGTATTTTGTTACCTTTATTGATGATTATTCTCATGCTACTTAAGTTTATTTGTTAAAGTCATGTAGTGAAATCAATTCAATCTTTCGTTAATTCCATTCGTATGTCCAAAATCAGTTTAACCCACCAATCAAAACTCTCCGTTCTAATAATACGAAAGAGTATTTATCCACTGATTTTTCTACATATCTCAAAACACATGATATAATTCACGAGACATCTTGTGCGTATACATCTCAACCATTATGTGTGTATACATCTCAACCATTTGGGCTATCATACATGGGATCTTGAGACACTTCCACCTGGCAAGCATGTTGTGAGTTGTCGATGGGGTCTTCAGTATTAAACTCAACCCTGATGGCTCTATGCATCTCCTGAAAGCCCGATTGATTGCCAATGGTTATTCTCAAGCCTTTAGGATTGGTTATGATGAAACGTTCTCTCGGTTGCTAAAATGTCGTCTGTACGCATTGTATTGCTCTTTCAGCCATTCATCATTGTCCGCGCCACCATCTTGATGTCAAGAACGCCATTCTTAATGGTGTCCTTGAGGATGAGGTGTATATGAAGCAGCCACCTAGGTTCATTGTCAAGGAGGAGGCCTCGAAAGTATGCAGACGACAAGTATATTGTTCTCCACAAGGAATTCTTCTCTCTCAACGAAAGTATGTCTTTGATATGTTGACCGAGTATGGCTTACTGGGTTGCAAGCCAGTTGACACTTCTATGCTTCCCCTTGATATGTTGACCGAGTATTGCCACCTTATCAGGGATCATGTGGTGGGCACTCAGGCTGATCCTCTATCCATCTAGCAGGTTCATGTTATAAGACAAAATTTCAACAAGCACATATCTTCACGAAACCACTCCGAAAGACACACATAGACTTTATATGTAGCAAGATGGGCATGATTAATATCTATACTTCAACTTGAGTAAGAATGTTAATTGTAAATAACTGTTAATTTAGGCCCATTTTTATTAGTCCATTCAGTCTGGCCCATAGGCTTCTCTTTAGGGTTTCCACCTATGTAAATAGAGGAGTCTCCTCATTTGTAAAGACACATTTTCAGTATATACAATACCAATTTACACTAATGTTAGAAAAACAATATTGTAACCGGTTTAGACATACTATTATAACTATTTTAGACGCACAGTTTTAATTGGATAACTTAGACACATCGTTTGTAATTATTTTAGACAAACGTATATAATAAACAAGGTAACAAGATTTTCTAAAAAAAAGATTTTTTTTAATAGAACAATATTATATGGTATAATTTTGTTTTAAATGAGAAAATTATATTAAAGTTATTTGAGTTTTAAAATTTTAATTAAACTAGATTTAAACAAGAAAAGTCTATAGGAGGTTGATTCTTTTTTTACTCTTTCCATCATTTTGAACTTCCTATTAACCATTGAAATAGTGTCATCAACGGTGCACCGAAATTTCCTTTTGTATTTGGTCCGTACACTCTCTCTCTCTCTCTGAGTGTAAACCTATCTTGGAAGTACTTGTATAATGGGACATACTTGTACAAAAAGAATCTTGGAATTCTAGTATTTTCTGTACATGTTTGGAACCAAAGTGTATATATATATATATATAGGGGCATGTTCTTTTGAGAAACAACCATATGTTGAGAACCGAAAGAACCGCACAAAACGTGTACATATTGCTTTAGTGAAAAAAGTAAAATTCAACAACAATGTTTTATTTATCTCTTCTCACTCTTAGTTTGAGTTTATCTCCTCTCTCCTGAATTTTTTCAAGACAAGTATAAAAATATGCATATATGCATTCATTTGTGCATATAGTGTGAGTGCATATATGCATTTAAAAAAACGACCATAAATTCGAGGTTTTTTAAAACCAAACCTTAAACATATTGAAATGTACATGAATTCTAGTCAATTTATATTATAAATAGAGGAATAGTTAATGCGGTTCTCACGGTTCTTAACATATTGTTGGTTCTCAAAAGAACATACCCCTATATATATATATACAGTGGCGGATTTAGCCTTAGGGCAGGGGTAGCTGTCGGTACCCCTTAACTTTCGACGCGAAGTGGATTTTTTTTTCTTTTTTATCGTTTTATGTTTCCCGATACCCCTGAACGAAATTTTAGATACCCCTAAAATTTTCTTACAAATCCCAACACAAACTTAAAATTTTATTAAAATCATAAAACTTTATAAAAACCCGAGAAATTTTAATAAAAACAGTACTTAACTAATTAAACTTTACATTTGGGCTTTAATTAAACATTTGAGTTTTAATTTAAAACCCAAATGTTTAAATAAAAGATTTTAATTATAGCCCAAAAGCCCAATACCCAAATTCTTGATCCAAATACCCAATCCATATCCATCTACACCTTCCATCGGCCTAAATTTTGAGTCGCTGAAGTCGTCGAACGATGAAGGCGAGAAGCAGACGCTGAGAGACGCACCACAGGGGCCATCTATAGGGTCGCACACCACCACCATCCGTCGCACACCACCACCATCCGTTGCACACCGTTATTCCCGTCAATTCCTCAATCCACATTAAGGTATTCTACTAATTTTGATTTAGGGTTTATATGCAATTTTTGATTTAGGGTTTCTATGTGCAATTGGGTGAAATTTGACTTTAGAATAGAGTTTAGTTGTTATAACAACTTGTTATTGTGTATTTGATATTTTGATTATAGGGAAGATAAAGCCACCTATTGCTAGTTATCACTCTAATCAAGTAGATGAAGTACGAAAAAAAAATTTTGTTTCATTTACTTGAATGTACGGAAAAAAAATTTGTTTCATTTACTTGAATGTATGAAAAAAAAAATTTTGTTTCATTTACTTCAATACAAAAAAAAATTTGGTTTCGTTTACTTGAATATACGGAAAAAAAAATTTGGATTGATACCCCTGGATTTTTTTCCTAGATCCGCCACTGTGTGTGTATATATATATATATATGTATATATATATATATATGTATATATATATATATATTCTTTTTAGTTACATGTTTTTGGTTAAAAATGCAGGTTGCTTTGGCCTCTGGTGAAGGACCCTATTTAGAAATGGTAAGAAAAGCTCAAAATGGAATCAACCTTCCAAATGTAAAAACAGTGGATGCAAAGGCACTCCTACTACAACCAGATGGGCTTCACCTCAGCACCAGTGCCCAAGTTCAGGTTGGGAAGATGTTGGCTCACGCTATGCTTAAATCCAATTTCGCTAGATAGCATGAGGGGTCAAGGCGATAGGTGGCCCTTGTGCATATCGTTATAGTTACACACATGATCGTATATGGTAGAGTGAATATTGAAAATCATACTCCTTGCATTATGTAAACCGTAAGATATAATTGGACATTGTTCAAGAGAAATGATTGACCATCAACAAATGTTTATAATCGGGGATGTTTGCCCACGTGTTACAATAGGTTCCAAAAACACATATATCTATACCTAATAAATAATTAAATAGTTGTGTCACATGTCATGATTCTTTCAAAATTATATTTTCAGCTTATTTTTCTCAACTATTTAATCTCTTTTATCAATATTTCATTTATTCAATTATGTAATATTTTTTCTCAATAAATTAATTTTTTTTATTAAAATTTCGAATATTTCCTTTATTAAAATTTATTTTCTCAATTATTTTCTTTATTTTTCGCTTATTACTAATTATTTAATATTTTATTTATTCAACACGCCTAATATACGGGTTTCTAACCTAGTTAAGATAATAAACAATGAATGTAAACGGAAATATCGAAGCTTAACATTAGGCTATTGCATGTGGTTTTCATTCTTAACTCCCCACTTGTAAGGCCCCAAATCCAAGAGCACTCACGCGTTAGATTTACTCATAAACAAACAGTTCTGAAACTTGAATATCAATAACGCAGCGAAACTTTCATTTAAACATAACGTAAACATGTCTAGCATTGTAAAAACATAAACATTGTCTTAACATAACCGTAAACATAAATCAAAACATAACGGGATGCCGGTCTTCATGATTAGTCGGGTAACCCTTCTCGCTTGCCAAGCATCCACGTCCAACATCCATACATGTACTTAATTTGAATGTGCATACTAAAAGTTAGCTACTTCCTATAGTAGAGGTCTTGGGTTCAACTCTCACCTAGAGCAATTATTTGGGTTGAGCCAGGGGGTTTTCCCAGTTGTGGGTTTCCTCCTGGGCTGGAGGTTCGATCCAGATTGGTGGGGTAGTTGAGCCCGATTTAGATAACATCTATCTCCCAAGATGATCCTGATGTCTGCTTTCTAAAAAAACCTAGTGTACCGAAATCAATATTTTTTTAGCAAAAAATGAGAGGCATATGCCCCCTCTGGCCCCTAATAAGTTCCACCCATGTTAGCCCACAATTTGGATTGTTCATTTTTTAGCCGAAACCACCATTTTAACATACGAGAGAGATTGGCGGCATATGACGAGATTTTTGGGTCGAAATATGGTAGAAGATTACCCAATAATGGATTCACCACAATAAACACTTGCAGATTTTCAAACTAAGCTTAATTCACTAATTCCACCCTTCAACTTCTAGATTTCAATTGGGTTCTCCTTTGGTCGCACCTTGATGTTTCTGTATTTTTTCCCATGTGAACCGTCTTCAAGGCTTTCAAGGGGCTTATCTCGGGATTAGAGTTTGACATAATTACACTTTCCAATATCCATATATTCAATTATAAATACAACATTTAGAAATGTTGGCCCGGAACAAGCGTTTTAATTGGTTCATGTAGGGGTGTTCATCGAGTCGAATAAGTTGAATTTCGAGTTATTCGAATCGGGTTATTCGAATTCGCCTGATATTCAAATGAACGGATTCGAATAAATTTATTCGAATTCGAGTTTCGACTTATTCGAATAAGGAAAAAAAAACAAATATTACAAAAAACTAAATCAGTATTTTACTAAAACTTTTAACAATCTAACACACACATAATTGCAAAATCAACATAAAGAGTCTTACAACTGTCGAGTTCTATGTTAAGGCGTATGAATGTCAGATTTTGAATGAGTTGAATACTTTAATCGATCGATGGATGATGAGTGATAGGGAATTAGGGATTATGCTTTTCTTTTTTTGATTTGGCCCCTAATAAAACAAGCCAAAAACAATTAAACAAGTTACAAACTCAATGATTATATAAAAAAAATATAAATATATATATATATAAATATATATATATATATAGGGAATGGTTTAAATACTAACCAACTTTTTATGTGATAACCGTGCTAACCACTATAAAACAATCACATAATTTATAAATTATTATTTCTTTTAATTGTTAAAATAGTATTTAAGTATCTTGAATAAATATTTTGAACGTAAATACGGAAATGATAAGTCTTACGTATACGTACCAAATAATGTTACATATACGTGACACATAGTGTTTACATATATGTAACATTAACATATTGATAATTGTTACATATATGTACCACTATTTTGATAGTGGTTATCACATAAATATTGGTTAGCGTTTGAACCTCACCCTATATATATATATATATGTGTGTGTGTGTGTGTGTGTATGTTATTCGAATAGGTTCGACTTATTTATTCGAATCGAATAATTATTCGAATTATTATTCGATTAGAATAACCTGAAATTCAATACAATTTGTTAATGCAACTCTTCTAACAAAAGTTGCCATTTTTCAATACAATTTGTTGCTTTTCAAGAAAAAGATGTATTTGATCTTTTAATACATCATTTATGTTGAAGAAAGTTGCATTATAATTAAAAGCAACTCATGTTAGTAACGTTGTTTCTAAAATGTCGTATTAGGCTCATTTTAGTAGAGTCTCATGTAACGTGTAGCCCCTTTTGATTTTGATGTTTTCACTTCACTTCACTTAGGTTGATTCATTTATTCCTGATATGTTTCAACTTCCAATATATAAGAATTGCAATGGACTCATTGCATGCGTAATTCAATCAACCACAATGTCGTGGCACATGTGCCACTTTATCAAATAGGGATTTCCCGAAAATGTTTTTTTGGTAACTTTAAGTGGCATGCTACACTTCCAAATAATCCATAATCATTTTCTTTTCAATTATCTATTCTTGTCGTTAACCCATCGGAAAACTTTTGGTAATTCCGTTGAAGATGCTTAATTTTCTAGAAACTGTGTGTAGAGTATACCCTTGCTTTGGACCTGTACCAACAGTTTGGGCCCAAATCATAAAGGCTCGTGAAAACCCTAGCCCATATGATCTCTATATAAGGGATACTTCACCTACAAGGTAGAGGTGGGCATTATAACCGGATCTGGATCCGATCCGGTGGATTATCCGGAATCGGATAATATGGGAACCAGATTTTTTGGGACTGGACCGGATTTTTTTGGAACCGCCGGATCTGGGACCGGATATATGGTTTTTCAAGAGACCGGATCCGAACCGGATAAAATCAGACAAATTTGGAACCGAACAAAAATCGGACACAAAAAATCCGGATAAAAGGTTCCAATAGGTTACAAATCTCATACCCCAAAACCGGATCCGATCCGGAACCGGTTCCACTGGATCCAGTCCTTGACCACCATTGACTTATCCGATCCGGTTCAAAAAATCCGATTTATGCATCTCTACTACAAGGTAAAGATCATCTTCCTCCTCCTATACTTCCCTAACACATCTCATATTCATACTCTATATTTTTATATTCACGTCAATGGTTGACTGCGACAATGACTTGAGCGTCAACTCCAATCTCTGACCCCTTCTAACGGGTTAATGGTTTTGCAGATCTGGATTAAGACGGAGAAGACGAAGTGTGACTGATCCATCTCCATAGCTGTTGTGACGAGCCTAATCTCCATCACACCGGATCCATGTAGAAACAGTGTGTACGATGGGGTCGTAATGGTTATAGGAAATTTGTTTAGTACTAAGAGCACTAATATCTTTCGAAGTATTGTATGAGGGTTATGTGGCATTGCATGTATATATTCCACCATGCACAACATACGATGATGCGGCAATTAGTAGGAAATTGAGGTCCATGGGACTATGTGTGGGTAGTGGGCACCCTCCATAGTCCACCCCATTTCTTTAAAATAAAACTTTTTAAAAGTTTTTTCTTTAGCATTTAAAGTGAAGTTTTTTATTTATTTTAAAACATAATTTATTAACTTTATAAACTTTTGTTTCTTTAATTTATAGATTAACATAATATTTGAAAATTTAAGTTAAATAACTTTTTATATCGATGTAATCATGTATTCTGATAGTAGCTGGATTTGGGATGGCTAATCTCCCAAAGAAAATAGAGGAAACTAAAGACAACTTTGCAATAATTTTCTAGACTTTTTCATTCTTACCAAAAGTAAACTTGAAAGTGGCTATAAATAGCCTTACAAATAAGATAACTACCCCCTAATTAAAAGATTACCCACTAAGCCACTAATCTACTAATTAACCTAATATTCACTAATAATTAAGGAAATAACTAACATGAAACAATTGAAAGTAATTATGCAGTAAACAATCGTGGGAAGTAAAATAATTGCAATAAAGAAACATGATGCATGGGTTACGTGTGGTACGTATCAATTCCTCGCCCCTTCAAAACGTCCTTGTCCTCAAGGACGGAATGATTGCTCCACGGTGGTCGCCATTCAACTCGTCCAATGGCATTTGGTGCGGTAGCAACAGTGCGCCACGGTGGCCGCCACTCGCGTCTCGCTGCGGTATATGCGATCTGGGTCTTGGCAGCAAGGTTTGGCTTCATGGAAGCAAGAGATGTTGGAGTTCTTGACGTCGGAACCGTGTAAGAAGCCGTGAGGGAAAACATGGGTAGCAATTTTTAAGAACCCATGTAGGGCATCAAGTGTTTGCAGATGCAACAAAAGTTGGAGGTGATGGTGGCGATGTGCTTTTCTTTTTTATGGCGACCAAGTTCACAGTCTTTGGTACGGATGTGTTCGCCGTCTTTTGTCCACCTGTAATTGGGATGGGAACAAAGGGTTCGGGCTCTAGTGTGGATGTTGGGGCTGGTTGAGGCAGGATGGTTATTGGCGTCGGTATTAGGGATGTTGCGGGTTGTGAAGTTTGTGGAGGTGGTGAGAGTGGCGGTGTCGTGTTTCCGGTCAGGGAACGTCGTTGGGTTTCAATTTGGGCGGTAATTTTATCGAGGTCGACTTTGATTTCGGCTTTTTGATCGACGGAGAGGGAGGCAAATCGACGGCGGAAGTTGACGGCGATTTGGGCAGCATTGGCTTTGACAAATTGCAAGAGTTGTTCAGACTTAGCGAGCGTCTCTTCAATTGTCGGGCTATTTGTGCGGGGAGGAGAGGACGAAAATGAAAGCACCATTGATAGTACCTGGATTCGAGATGGCTAATCTCCCAAAGAAAATAAAGGAAACTAAAGACAACTTTGCAACAATTTTCTAGACTTTTTCATTCTTACCGAAAGTAAACTTGAAAGTGGCTATAAATAGCCTTACAAATAAGATAACTACCCCCTAATTAAAAGATTACCCACTAAGCCTCTAATCTACTAATTAACCTAACATTCACTAATAATTAAGGAAATAACTAACATGAAACAATTGAAAGTAATTATGAAGTAAACAATCGTGGGAAGTAAAATAAGATTGCTATAAAGAAACATGATGCATGGGTTACGTGGGGTACGTATCATATTCCTAGTATAAATATTTATGGAACCTGAATATTTAAAAAATAATAAGTGAAAAGCATAATAATAAAAGATGATGTTGACTTATTCCACCATTAAATCTACAAAATTGTATTCTAACATTGTAAAGATTAGCACTAAATTATAATAATATTCCTTTAAAGGTTAATCAATGGCTAACACCTTGTTCTTCCACTGTAGGACCCGAACCCGACCTCATCACACCCCTATGAGTTTCAATACTATTGGAGAACATTTGCTTAGGTCCACCAAGACTTGGGCTTGAAGTATGGATCTCATGAACCATTTCATTTGTCCTAAAACCATGTCCCTTTCCTCCTGCGCTAGGTCCGGAGTTTTTCATATCCCGAAGAGATTCAGCATTGCGCGATTCATGTCCCTTACCTCCAGAACTTGGACCCGAGTTCTTGATGTTCCCAAGAGATGTAACCGTGGGAAAGTCATGTCCCTTACCTCCGGAACTTGGACCCGAGTTCTTGATGTTCCCAAGAGATGTAACCGTGGGAAAGTCATGTCCCTTACCTCCGGAACTTGGACCCGAGTTCTTGATGTTCCCAAGAGATGTAACCGTGGGAAAGTCATGTCCCTTACCTCCGGAACTTGGACCAGAGCTTTTGATCTCCCCAAGCGATTCACGATTTGCAACCTTGATGTAGCGAATACGCTCGGCATCAACTATTGATCTACTCGCTACGTTAAAGCTTAATGAGTTGAGAAGTAGAAAAACAAAAGCCAAGAAAGTGAGCATTCTAGCCATATGTGTAACCCTTGATAATCAAACTTAGCAGATGCAGTTTTTTCTGTGCCAATGATGGAACTTGAGAGAAGAAAAAATGAGTTTGTGTTGTAGAATTGGCATGAAGGTGGAGGTGGTATATATACATATGCATGCATGCAATGATTGACCATACCCAAGAATAAAAGAAAAAATATATTTATAATTGGGACACGTGGATGAATCAGGTGTAGGCATCTGCTAATTAAAGTCACCAACCTTGAGCTTGAATTCATATTCAACTGTTTGACACTTTGAAAAGTCATTGACGAGGTCTTAGTGGTTTTGTTTCCAAAAGAGGACAAAAAGTTAAGCATTAAAGCAATGTTGTCTTTTGCTTACTACTTCGATGACATATCAACATGATAAGCCATTTGCTGTGATCCACTAGACCCGTACGAACGTCGTTGCTTACATAATCTTTCTAAAGTTGTTTGCAATTTTCACCGCTCGAAATTAGTCTGATTTCCGATGACATTTTTTTTTGTCAGAAACGGGTTGTTCCGACCAATTTCTAACAAACTTTTTTTATCGGAAATTTTCGTGCTGGTTTCTACTAGTGTTGCACTTTTATATGTATTATCCGATCACGTTGGTTTAAGTATCAATATTTGAATTATTAAAAGGGTAACTTTGTATAATAGTAACCAAGTTTCAAAAGTGTTTCAATTAGTTCACTCAATACGCATTTTACACGGTATACATCCTCGGGTATACTATGGTAAGTGACCTAATTGGAACACTTTTGAAACTTGGTTACTATTGTGTGATGTTTTCCCTTATTAAAAATATAGAGTTTAGTAATATATATGTTGGGTAGATTAGTTATACGATGATTAATTTGTTGGTTATATTTTGTTTGTATAACTACTATTAAGTATGTAGTTAGTTGTAATTTTACAACTTGTCATCTATAAACACATTTCACAAGTTACTTTGTTTCCTTCTTTACTTTACTTTGTCTATCTAAATTAGAACTCTTATATATTAATAACTAGCTTAGAACATGTTAACCACAAAAACTTTCCAAAATGTACATTGACTTTTCGTCCTTATAAAAATAAACACGTCCAATCACATAACGCCACGTACACCTTAACTTGGTGACCCGTCAGACTTGGAGCCATCTAAGCAATCATTGGAAAATTCTCGGGGATTGGACGCCGGCTATAAGGTAGCCGTGAATGGTATTGTGGAAATAAGGGATTGGGCGAAAATACGGTAGCGGCTAAGTAGCAGCTAGTAAATGATTAGGAGGAATTTTAAGATTTGCCGCCGGAGCTGGAGTTATCTGACCCGGTTGTTCCCTCCTTTCCACTTAATGTACCTCCACCTAGTTTTGCTACGTCTCAACCACCCGCCGCACAGATACTGTTGGGTTAATCTTGATGGTTCAGGTTCAATAAACGTGTCACGGGTCATGGTTCATGGGTCATATTAATTTGGTCCTTTGTGCACGTTTTAAATAATGGAAGAATTGGTCTAGGTTGACCAGGTTATGAGGAAGACCAGAAAAATAGGAGCTGAAACATGGAGTTTGCGGGACACGTTTGAAAGGAGAACGTAGCAAATTCTTTGCTGATTTTAGGGGAATGTGGACTTAGTTAATTTGCATGTGAAGTTTACGTGGTATTATAAATAGGAGTTGTATTGGATCATTTAAAAAGTACCCCTTTGTTTATTTGAATACAGTGACTTTGAGTGTGTGTTTTCTTTAGTGTGTTTGTGTGTGTAATCTTGGGCCTGAACCAACATTTGGTATAAGAGCGGAGGTTGAAGAGAGCGGGTTTGAGAGTCGTGTTTAGAGAGGGGAGCAGTCCCTGTAAACTGCAGGGCTGAACAGAAGAGCAACGTTTTATATATGGCGGTGATTTCCGTTGAAAGCAGCAGAAAGGAGTCCGATGATTTCATGTGAGGAAATCACAAGAAAGTGAAAGAATTCGCAGGAAGAGACGCAGTAAAGACCGAAGAAACAGACCGACGTCGAAGAAGAAGAACCGGCGAAAGACCACTGCCGGAAAGTGAATTCCGGTGGGAGATAGAGAAGACCGACAAAGCTGCAAAGGACGGGCGGCTTGAAAAATTGTAGACCGAAGACCGAAAGTGGTGACCGGAGACCAAAGGCTCACCTAAGGAAGAAAGATTGAACGAGACCGAGACCGAATGATACTACCATGAATGGGGGTTTGCCTGAGAAAGAAAAGGTGGTTCTGTGTGAACCGAAGGAGACCGAAAGAATAGTTAACCTTCGTGATTAAGAGCTGCAAATCTGTGTGACAGATGAAACGAAGCCATCACGTTTCTGTGTGAAGCGACAAAGATCTGTGTGGTTGAGTTTGAAGATTGACCTGTAGAACAACCATTCACATAAAAATAAAACATAACTTTTATTACAATATAATAGGATTACAATACAATGACAAAATTACAGAAAGAAACTAAAAAGAAAAAAAGGAAACTGACAATGAATACATATTACACAAACAGAACAAAAATAAAAATATTGAAACAAAAGGAAACTAAAAACCGGGTAGAGGCTGAGGATTTCTGTTAAACAGAGGTCCCTTAAAACAGATTTCGGGCCACCCAGGTGAACCCGTCTGTCTCCCAGGGTACAACAGCCGAAGCAGGAAGTACTGCCGGAATTAGCCTAGCACCCGATACTATACCTGAAACAAGAGCGCGAAGCTTGGAGAAAGCCGGAAATTCTTCTGGAGCAGAGTCTGTGTGCATATGCAATTTGTTTGCAGTATCAAACCTGGAATCCAAGCCTAGTTTATATAGGCTAGAGAGTTAATTCGCAACTAATGCAATCATTAACTCTAGGAGTTAAGTTTGCAACTAATGCAGTCATAACTCTGGGAGTTAAGAATTCGAATAGTCTCTTGCAACCGGAAAGGCTTGAACCAGACCCGAACCCGCGAGCCATCAGTCAAAAATACTAAGGCGGCTCTCAAGCTGCTCGCGGCGATGCGAGCGTGCGAAGTGCCAAGTGCGCCATCAAAACGCCACATTACGCACATCGCTCCTCGGTCTCGTCGCGTCGGGTGCTTTGCACCCTTGCTATTGCCACTGTGTGTCTTGGTATACAAGAATACTCTTGTGTGAACCTTCACACTTATAAACCAAGCAATAGTTTCTCATTCCTCCGATGTGGGACAGGCTCAATTCCCAAGACATGTTCAATTCCCAATGTCTCAACATTTATACACACAACTTCGAGCATCGATATCTCATTCATCTTAGCTCTATTTTGGACATGTTTTGGTTCGTCGTGATCCTCTCACGTAATAGAATACGAACGTAATAAATAATAATTATATTTGTAACAAATAAGTCCAAAAATTTCCAACAATCCCCCACATGAATAGAGATCGATCCATACACTCAGGTGTCAAGATATAGTGTCAGCGGTTGAATATTGCAGGATAGGTAGGTGTTCCCTTTGAACCTTCCTTTGTGAAGTATACTTAGTCTCCTAGCAGTTAGTAGACTCGGTGTCCTTGAACTAAACCTCTTTTTATGTAGACGGTATCACACTTCACACAATACTCTTCCACGTCTGGCTAACCCCTCATTGTCGTGTCCGTTATGGTCATGGAACACTAGCCTGGTTCTGCGAGAGCTCTAAGAATTGCGCCCCCCACAATTCAATTTGAAGCGACCCCACTTCTCTCTCACATAGGTGATCTCACATAAATCATTAAAGGCGTATGCCTAACCTTCTTTGATATCACTAACTTGTTATAGAAATAGGACTAGGAAGTATGCAACTCCCTTTGAATGTTGGGTTACTCCCCACAGTGACCTCAGTTTGTACAGTTAGGTTGTCCTATTAAGCCTAGATCATGGGATCTCCACTCTTCTAGGATAGGTTTTCCTTTGCACTAACTTATTCCAAGGGCTTTAGTCCCATTCCTCTCGACGACTTATGTACTATCTCTTTGCTTAAGCCTTTTGTAAGCGGATCCGCAATGTTATCCTTTGACTTCACATAGTCAATAGAGATAACTCCCGTTGAGAGAAGTTGTCGTATTGTATTATGCCTCCTTCGAATGTGCCTTGATTTGCCATTATACATTGCACTTTGAGCTCTTCCAATTGCTGATTGGCAATCACAATGTATGCAAATGGCTGTCAACGGCTTTGGCCATCTTGGTATGTATTCCAAGAATTGGCGTAACCATTCCGCCTCTTCTCTAGCTTTATCCAAGGCGATAAAATCAGATTCCATCGTGGATCTAGCTATGAGAGTTTGCTTGGAAGACTTCCAAGCTATAGCAGCTCCTCCAAGGGTGAACACATAACCACTCGTGGATTTGGAATCTTTCATATCGTATATCCAGTTAGCATCACTGTATCCTTCCACAACAGCTGGATCTTGGCCATAATGCAGTCCATAATTCCTTGTGTATCTCAAATACCTTAGCAGTCTAGTCATGCTTTTCCAATGCTCAGAACTAGGATTACTAGTATATCTACTTAGCCTGCTAACAGCGTATGCTAAATCTGGTCGAGTACATGACATGAGATACATGAGACTGCCAATGATCCTTGAATACTCCAACTGAGCAACGCCCTCACCTCTATTCTTAGACAGGTGTTGGGTAGTATCAATCGGAGTTTGAGCCACACTTTTGTCCTCCGCATTGAACTTCTCAAGGATCTTGTCCACATAGTGGGATTGATTTAACACAAGACCGTTTTGGGTTCTAGTGATCTTCACTCCTAGAATCACATCAGCTAGACCCATGTCTTTCATGTCAAATCTTGCTTTCAACATGTCTTTAGTAGATCTGATCATCTTATCATCACTCCCAACAATAAGCATATCATCTACATAAAGGCATAGAATCACATAGCCTTTAGATGTATCTTTCACATAGACACACTTGTCACACTCATTTATTTTGAAACCACTGTTAAGCATAGCTTGGTCAAACTTTTGGTGCCATTGTTTTGGTGCTTGCTTCAAACCATACAACGACTTAACAAGTTTACACACCTTGCCCTCTTGACCAGGTGCAGAGAAACCCTCAGGTTGCTCCATGTAAATCTCTTCATCTAACTCCCCATTTAGAAATGCAGTTTTTACATCCATTTGATGTATTTCAAGATTTCTCATTGCTGCAATTGCAATCACCAACCTTATGGAAGTTATTCGAGTCACGGGTGAGTATGTATCAAAATAGTCTAGACCTTCCTTTTGTCTATACCCTTTGATCACCAACATTACCTTGTATTTGTCAATGGAGCCATCAGCTTTCATCTTCCTTTTAAATATCCAACGATATCCAAGTGGTTTATTTCCTGGTGGAAGATCTACTAGCTCCCAAGTGTGATTCTGTAAAATAGAATAAATTTCATTTTTGATGGCTTCTTTCCATTGTGGTCCTTCTGAAGAGGAGACCGCCTCTCGATAGGTCTGGGGCTCACCCTCAACCATATAAGTAAGAAAATCAGGCCCAAAAGATTTCTCAATCCTTTGCCTTTTGCTTCTTCTTGGCTCAACCTCTTCTGCCTCTGATTCTTCTTGTGTTTCATGTTGGACAATCTCGTCAACCGGTGTTGATGAACTTGCATGCGTCTTTTCCAAACATGGAAACACATCTTCAAAGAATGATGCATTCCTTGACTCCATTATAGTGATCTTGTGTATTTCTGGATTCTTTGAATCATGTACCAGAAAACGATATGCACTACTATGATGGGCATAACCTATGAACACACAGTCCACAGTTTTGGGTCCTATTTTTTGAACCTTTAGTGGTGGCACCACCACTTTGGCTAGGCACCCCCACACTTTCAAGTATTTATAGGATGGTTTCCTCCGTGTCCACAACTCATATAGTGTTACATCCTTTTTCTTGAAAGGTATCTTGTTCAAAAGATAATTAGCTGACAGAACGGCTTCCCCCCACATGTCTGGGGTTAACCCAGAACTTAATAACAAGGCATTCATCATTTCTTTTAAGGTACGGTTCTTTCGTTCCGAAATGACATTTGATTGTGGAGAATATGGTGGGGTTATCTCATGTCTTATGCCACTTTGTGCACATAAGTTTGCAAATGGTGAAACATATTCACCTCCTCTATCGCTTCTCACAACCTTGATTTTCTTATTAAGTTGGTTCTCCACTTCATTTTTATATAAAATGAATTTGTCTATTGCTTCATCCTTACTTTTAAGTAAATATACATAGCAATATCTAGTACTATCATCAATGAAAGTGATAAAGTACTTATTTCCTCCTCTTATGGGAATTGATTTAAAATCACAAACATCTGTGTGAATCATATCAAGGGGTTCGGTTATTCTTTCAACCGATCTAAATGACGATCTTGTTTGTTTGGCTTCGACGCAAGTTTTACATTTTAACTTTGAATCAATGGAAGAGGATGGTATGCAATCTAATTTAATTAAACGACGAATCGAATCAAAATTTACATGACCAAGACGACCATGCCACACATTAGAAGACTCAATCAAGTAAGCAGAAGTAGAAGCATTCTTATTCATGTTCTTTTTTATAGCCATTACATTGAGTTTAAACATACCATTATGGGCATAGCCCTTTCCAACAAACATACCACGTTTAGTTAAAACAAACTTATCACTTTCTATAACCATACGAAAACCGAACTTGTTAAGCAACCATCCCGACACAAGACTCTTGCGCAAGTCGGGAACATAAAGCACGTTGCTTAAAGTGAGCACTTTTCCCCAAGTCCACTTCAAGATCACATCACCTTCACCCTTGATATCTGCTGTAGCCGCATTTCCCATGTACAGCTTCTCTTCTCCCACAACCTCCTTAAAAGTATTAAAGAGGGTCTTGTCGGGGCAAACATGTCGAGTGGCCCCGGTGTCAATCCACCACCCTTTTGGGGGGTTAGACACAATGTTGACCTCTTCCATCATGGCGGACAGATCCGAGATCATAGCAACAAGAGGCCCGCCATCATCAATCATATGAGCCCTCTCCTGTTTAGGTTGTTTACATTGGTCAGCACGGTGACCCGATTCACCACAATTGTAGCATTTGCCTTTAAAAGAAGCCACCTTCTTTTTCACACCACCCTTCCTTGGTCCAAGGTCCACAAACTTGCCTTTGCCCTTGCCATTAGGCTTGTTGTTTTTGTACCCTTTATTCCCCCTTGAAAATTGACCATGTTCCACAAGATTGGCTTTTGCAGAACCTTCCACTTGGGTTCCCTTTAGAGCCAACCTATTGTCTTCTTCAATTCGAAGACGAACCACAAGGTCCTCAACAGTCATTTCCTTTCGCTTATGCTTAAGGTAATTCTTGAAGTCAACCCAACTAGGGGGTAATTTCTCAATCATGGCAGCCACTTGAAATGTCTCACTAAGAGTCATTCCCTCGAAGAGAATATCCCCAAATATTATTTGTAATTCTTGAACTTGGTTAATTACAGTTTTAGTGTCAACCATTTTATAGTCCAAAAACTTAGCCACTACAAATTTCTTAGTCCCGGCATCTTCAGTTTTATACTTGCGTTCCAATGAATCCCACAAGTCTTTGGCTGTTGTTATCTTGCAATATACATTGTACAATGCATCTTGAAGGCCATTCAACACATAGTTGCGGCACAGGTACTCAGAGTGCTTCCATGCATCTAATGCAGTGACAGCTTGAGCATCAGCACCCTCAGCAAGTTGAGGGGGAGACTCAGTCAAAAACCTTGCAAGGTTTAGAGTGGTCAAGTAAAAGAGCATCTTTTGTTGCCACCTTTTGAAGTTCAAACCAGAAAACTTTTCTGGTTTTTCAGCATGATTGGCAACGGTCTGGGCTGCTTGGGTACCAACTAATGGTCCCATGGAAGTAAACCCCAGAACAGTGGATGAGGCTGCTGCAATTGTGAAAACCAAGAGCAGAAACAGTTAGATTACAGAATATATTGGTTTACAAAAAACCAGAAAACCAAATTATTGGTTTACAGAAAACCAAAAAAAAACAAACTTTACAAATAAGTTTGCAAACACTGATTGTAATCCGAAATTTTATTTTTTTTTAAACAGTGAACGGTTGATGTTTTAAAAATCTGTTTTAAGCTTATAGAACAACCATTCACATAAAAATAAAACATAACTTTTATTACAATATAATAGGATTACAATACAATGACAAAATTACAGAAAGAAACTAAAAAGAAAAAAGGAAACTGACAATGAATACATATTACACAAACAGAACAAAAATAAAAATACTGAAACAAAAGGAAACTAAAAACCGGGTAGAGGCTGAGGATTTCTGTTAAACAGAGGTCCCTTAAAACAGATTTCGGGCCACCCAGGTGAACCCGTCTGTCTCCCAGGGTACAACAGCCGAAGCAGGAAGTACTGCCGGAATTAGCCTAGCACCCGATACTATACCTGAAACAAGAGCGCGAAGCTTGGAGAAAGCCGGAAATTCTTCTGGAGCAGAGTCTGTGTGCATATGCAATTTGTTTGCAGTATCAAACCTGGAATCCAAGCCTAGTTTATATAGGCTAGAGAGTTAATTCGCAACTAATGCAATCATTAACTCTAGGAGTTAAGTTTGCAACTAATGCAGTCATAACTCTGGGAGTTAAGAATTCGAATAGTCTCTTGCAACTGGAAAGGCTTGAACCAGACCCGAACCCACGAGCCATCAGTCAAAAATACTAAGGCGGCTCGCGGCGATGCGAGCGTGCGAAGTGCGCCATCAAAACGCCACATTACGCACATCGCTCCTCGGTCTCGTGTCCGGTCCCGGGCCCGGGCGCGTCAGGTGCTTTGCACCCTTGCTATTGCCACTGTGTGTGTCTTGGTATACAAGAATACTCTTGTGTGAACCTTCACACTTATAAGCCAAGCAATAGTTTCTCATTCCTCCGATGTGGGACAGGCTCAATTCCCAAGACATGTTCAATTCCCAATGTCTCAACATTTATACACACAACTTCGAGCATCGATATCTCATTCATCTTAGCTCTATTTTGGACATGATTTGGTTCGTCGTGATCCTCTCACGTAATAGAATACGAACGTAATAAATAATAATTATATTTGTAACAAATAAGTCCAAAAACTGCGTGAGTCGAAAGAACAACTGTGTGCTGATCAAAGTTCTGTGTGATATTGATCAAGAGAAGGAAAAAGTAAAAGGGTAATGTTTGTTGTACTGTACAACTAATTGATGCATGAAGAAGCATGCGAGTTTGTGAAACTTGAAGCAAGTAACATATAAAGATCAGCAAGTTTAGCAAGAAGAAAGATTCCGGATAGCAAGTAACGGAAGCAAAAGCAAGAGTCGAGTTGGAACTTTGTGAACCGATCAAGCAAGAGACAAGAAACGAGCAAGGAACTTGCGTGGTTCGGTGAAGGAGCAAGAAGCGAGAACCGAGATCAAGATTAAGGGGGCGAATATTGGGTTAATCTTGATGGTTCAGGTTCAATAAACATGTCACGGGTCATGGTTCATGGGTCATATTGATTTGGTCCTTTGTGCACGTTTTAAATAATGGAAGAATTGGTCTTGGTTGACCAGGTTATGAGGAAGACCAGAAAAATAGGAGCTGAAACATGGAGTTTGCGGGACATTTTGATAGGAGAACGTAGCAAATT
The DNA here is from genome assembly GCA_023525975.1 of Smallanthus sonchifolius. Taxonomy (NCBI): domain Eukaryota; kingdom Viridiplantae; phylum Streptophyta; class Magnoliopsida; order Asterales; family Asteraceae; genus Smallanthus; species Smallanthus sonchifolius. The sequence continues at coordinate 82,537,529 of CM042032.1, read as the reverse complement.
CTTTGCTGATTTTAGGGGAATGTGGACTTAGTTAATTTGCATGTGAAGTTTACGTGGTATTATAAATAGGAGTTGTATTAGATCATTTAAAAAGTACCCCTTTGTTTATTTGAATACAGTGACTTTGAGTGTGTGTTTTCTTTATTGTGTTTGTGTGTGTAATCTTGGGCCTGAACCAACAGATACCTGTATCTTCAGCTCATGCTGAAGCACCTCTTGTTGGTCATCTCATGACTTCTATGCACAATATCACATAGAGTTGTCCAAGTAATCCGTGACGTGTAACTTAATTACTCGAATTAGCTTGAAAAAAACCAAATCAAATTCATCTCGAGCCAAACTGGCTCGTTTAATTTTCAAGGCAATACGAATTGGTTGTTGACTAGCTCCTGTAAACAAGTCTATATTAAATTAGCCTAAATATAATATATTTAGCCTATGTAACTTTCAAAAGCCCAAAAACTTTCTGATGTGGTTCCTATCTCTGTGACTGGTTCTCCATGTCCATTTCTCAATGATTAACTTTCCAAGTTCCTGTAGTTTGCCCTTGTTCCATATTCTCCTGGCTTCCCAGCATCCCAGACACCCACTTTTGCCGTCGCATGCCACTAGCTAATCGTTTCTAATTTCAACCTTGGCAGCTAAAGGTATAATAAAGTCACATATAACCTAGGTATGATCGCAAAGTTACTCTTGGTATAATCAATTGTGTATGTCCTACAGCAAGGCAACGCGACAACCTTTTTGTACAACGATGGTGTTTGTCCTACATCGAGGCGGTAAGACACCCGGCTACCCTAGTGACGATGACATAACGATGCTATGAAAACCCTTTCTTCGGGTTTTTATTATTTTATGTAGTATTAAAGACTTAGGAGTCATGCCTTCTTATTTTCTCTCCTGCCTATCGATCCCTTTCTGCCACTTTTGCTACCAGATCTTAGTGGGTCGTTGTTGAGGGGTAGGTCATCCGGCTCGGGCCTTGGAGTCGTATGGACCGATTCTAGACTTTCCCGAGCTTCAAATAGAACTGCAACATGGAGGAATTGGAGTGTTAGAAAGGGTCCCGTCTCAGGGACCATCATCAGACACTCAAGTACGGTATACAAAAATATATCATAATATGTGACAACATATGTATATATAAAGAGTAGAGAGAGAGAACAAGTAGCAGAGGGCTAAAACCCTAAAATAAAAACGTAAAATTTAAATCTTAAAAACTAAACCATAAAAGCTAATATGGTAGAGTTCGACGAGACAATTCCAACGCCGCTGAAATGAGCTCAATCCGAGTTCGTTTGATATCGTTTCTTAAGGTTTTTGTCATTTCTATTTCTTAGCAAAAAAACTACTTATTATTTGAACCTCCCCATATATATATATATATATATATATATATATATATATATATATATATATATAGGGGATGATTCCCTTAAAAAGTGTAATTTGGCTAAGAAGCCTAAGAATCAATCTCATCCATTCAATTGGATGATCAAGGTGTAGGAAAAATAAGAGGTGGAGGGGCATTCTTGGAAAACCCACAATTGTTGATTTTTTTCAACTTCCCCCACTTTTTTTAAACGTTCATAACTTTTTCATAAGACATTATTTTTTTAAAAAAATTACACCATAAAATCGAGCGTTTTTTATCTTTAATTTGAGTATGGTATTGCTATATTTATTTTGTAAAAACAAAATCGACACTTAATGAAATTGTGCTACTTTACATAAATGTGCTGGTTTCTAGTAAAACAGCACAATTAATTGTGCTGTATTGTAAAACAGCACAATTAACTGTGATGCTTTATCATAAAACAACACCAAACATAACAATTAATTGTGCTGTTTTACTATAAAACAACACAGTTAATTGTGTAACTTGCTCTTCTTAGCTAACCAAGCACAAATAAAACCAGCACAACAAAACTAGTATATCAAACCAGCAGAAAACAATATTTTAATGCATAATTTTTTTGTTGCCTACCACTGAACCGTTTTGTTGGTATATTTTTAAAAAATGCTACTAAATTAGGCACATAATAATTGACTAAAAGTAGCACAAATTAAAGAAACCAGCACATTTACGTAAATTGTGTTGTTTTACTAGAAACCAGCAAATTTTTAATGTGCTAAATTATGCTGTTTTACCATAAACCAGCACATTTACGTAAAGTATCACAATTTCATTAATTGTCAATTTTGTTTTTACAAAAAAATATAGCAATACTATACTCAAATTAAAGATAAAAAACGCTCGATTTTATGGTGTAATTTTTTAAAAAAAATAATGTCTTATGAAAAAGTTATGAACGTTTAAAAAAAGTGAGGGAAGTTAAGAAATGTCAACAAAAGTGACTATTACTTAACTAACATTCCACCCCTTATTTTTACTACACTTAAATCTCAACTTTTGATCATCCAATTGAATGGATGAGATTGCTTCTTAGGCTTATTAGCCAAATTGCACTTTTTATTTGAACTTTCATATATATATATATATATATATATATATATATATATATATATATATATGGGCATGTTCTTTTGAGAACCAACTATATGTTGAGAACCGAAAGAAACGCACAAAACGTGTACATATCGCTTTAGTGAAAAAAGTAAAATTCAGCAACAATGTTTTATTTATCTCTTCCCACTCTTAGTTTGAGTTTATCTCCTCTCTCCTGAATTTTTTTAAGAAAAGTATAAAAATATGCATATATGCATTCATTTGTGCATATAGTGTGAGTGCATATATGCATTTAAAAAAACGACTATAAATTCGAGATCTTTTAAAACCAAACCTTAAACATATTGAAATGTACATGAATTCTAGTCAATTTATATTATAAATAGAGGAAGAGTTAATGCGGTTCTCACGGTTCTTAACATATTATTGGTTCTCAAAAGAACATATCCCTATATATATATATATATATATATATATATATATATATATATATATATATATATATATATATATATATATATATATATATATATATATATAATCGATTAGGTTTTATTTGTTTTTTTCTTGTCTTGTCGTCGCATTTGTAGCTCCTGTCACCAGAGGCACGAGCGACGCGTTCGTGCCTCTTCTCGTCGTCGTTATGGCCTTAGATTTGTTGCCGCCTTTTACCGCCACATAGTTTTCTTATGGTTTACGTTTTTATGTTTTTTTTTTACTTTTTTCGAGATTTTATGTTCTTGTACTAACATATTCATTGTTTTTAGCTCTAGTTTGAGCGTATTAGAGAGAATATATTAATTAGGTTTAATTGTAATATGATTTGATTAAAATTCTTTTATGATTATTCTTATTATACTTTTATAAATAGTTAATTAATAATACATAATAATTAACAACCCTATTACCACAAATGTTACTCCTCTAAAAGGTATAATGATCTCTTTTCAATCTACATTAACTCGCCAAAGATCAATGAAGTAAACAAACCACAAATTTGGCCTAGCACTTTGCAGAAAAAAAAGATCAGTGGTACTAAAAAATGCACGAATACGACGTTCTATTTCTATAATGATAATAATCGTATATATTATTAAATTTACCACCTTTAAAACATGCAGTTCTTATATTCCTAGAAATCCAAGATAAGAAAAGTAATATTCTAGATTTGAATCGAGTCGAATAATATGCCAAACGACAGGGTTATACCATTATTCCCTTCTTATTCCTTGTGGGGACACTAAATTTTTATTTTGTGTTTTAAAAATAGACACACTAAATTCACCCTCTTCGAAATCGGATTATGTAATCCCGGTTATTTTCGAGATAATTGCTACCAGTCTAGTTGAAACACTCAAAGAGGATTTTGGGCTAGTTTGTATGAATTTTGTAAAGTTGTCATCAACATTTATGGGCCAAAATATTTACACAAACCAATCGGGGGCGACATTCAACAATTGTATAATTGGCATGGATCGGTGTCTCATCCTACATAACATGATCCAAGAGTATGAAGACAAAGGGATTTGTGAGTTAACGAATACGAGTTTGAAGTGGCAATCGGATTAGAAGAGTTTATGCATGTATTTTTTTTATTTTAGAATTTATTAAAAGAAAATTTATAAAATGTAATTAAAAAATAAACATGACCTGGCAGTAAAAACAGTGTAGAAATGTGAAACCACGTCCCCCAAATATGAAAAATCAGTGAAAACTGATGTGACATTATGGGTAAATATGGAATGTGAAACCATACCTTGGCAGCCAAAATATAATCAAGTCACATATAACCAACGTATAATTGCATATTTGAAGCCACTCTTGGTATAATTAACGGTGTATGTCCTACGACGTGGCAACGACAACTATTTTATATAAAGATGGTGTTTGTCCTATAGCGATAGAAGTAAGACACCCTGCTACTCGAGCGACAATGATATGACGAGGTTGTCACAACCCCTTCATTCGAGGTTTTCATTATTTGATGTGGTATCAGAGCCTTAGGATTCATGTCTTCTTATTTTCTCTCCCTCGTATCCCTTTCCGACACTTTTTATGTCAGATCTTGGTTGGTCGTCGGCACTCTTCCCTATCATTCCCCTTGTGTGACGACCTTCTTTTTCTTATTTTCCTCATTGTCTTGCCCCGTGGACGGATGAGACACACACAAACATACATACACGTATATTAGGTTTTATTTATATTTTTTTGTCGTGTCGACGTGTCGTCATAATCGTAGCTCTTGTCACCAAAGGCACAAGCGGCGTTGTCGTACCTCTTCTCGCCGCCCCTATGGCCTTAGATCCGTCGTCACCTTTTGCGTCCATAGAGTTTTCTTGTTTACGTTTTTATGGGTTTTTTTCCTTTTTCTCAAGATTTATTTTCTTATACCAACTTATTCATTATTTTTCGTTCCTGAGGATCTGTTTTCATACTGCTCCAATTGCGAGAAAGTATTAAAGAAAATATGTTAGTCAGGTTTAACTATAATATGATTTGATTAAATTTCCTTTATAATTATTCTTATTTTACCTCTATAAATAATTGAAAAATAATCACAATACGTTACATGATTTTTGTTATTCAATACAACCCAATACGACGATACCACACATCGTTACTCCTTTAAAAGGTATAATGATCTCTTTTCAATCTACATTGGCTCCACATATCCTTATTCCTAGAGTACGGTTCACGGTTCTAAGATTTTCCCTTAAACAGGTACGGGTCTACCCATATGTGTCAGGTCTGACCCGTATGCACAGCCCTATTGCCTCAAGCCAAAGATCAATGAAGTATACAAACCACAAATTTGGCTTTAGCAGAAAAAAAAATCAGTGGTACAAAAAAATACACGAATACGATGTTCTATTTCTATAATGATGATAGTCATATATATTATTAAACTTACCACCTTTAAAACATGCCGTTCTTATATTCCTAGAAATCCAAGATAAAAAAGTAATATTCTAGATTTGAATCGAGCCGAATAATATGCCAAACAACAGGGTTATACCATTATTCCCTTCTTGTTCCTTGTTCCATCTAAATCTTTCATTCACACATAATGCAAACAACACACAGGACAAATTCCTCTTCCACCCCACCACTACCCCTACCCCTACCCCTACCCCCACTATTTCCGTTTCATTTGTTTTTTATGTAGAAACTATTTTTACAAGTGGCGTGTGTTGGAATACGACAATAATACTATATAAAAAAATATTAAAATTTAGAGTTAATTAGACAGATACTCCTTATGGTTTACGAAAAGTAACAGGTTTTGTGACTAACAGTTTAAAGTATCAGGTTTGGGTTTTAAGTTTTATGCTTTCAATTTTGTAACAAGCTTAGGTATTAAGACTAACTTAGTAACTTCCATTAATTTTTCTTTTAAGTTTGGGTAAAAAGACAGAAATATCATTTACGAAAAGTAGCAGATTTTGGTACTAGGGGTTTAAAATAAAAGAGTATTTTAGTCGTTTCTTCCCAAGTTAACGGGAAATTGACGAAAATTAGCATTAATACACAAACTCGCTATAAAATTAAAAACATAAAACATAAACCTGTTACTTTAAACTCGTATTACGCAAATATTTTCCGTAATTAACTCTAAAATTTATAACAATATTATGTCAAATCAGATATTTTTATTTTCTGAATTTGCTTTGGGGTCAGGGTGTTCCACAAAAGGACAAATCCAACTGCTTTACTCTGCACTCGACCATTGTCTTCATCTGTTTGTACTTCTGCTCACTCTCTGCTTCTCAGACCTCCACTCACTGACCGTCGATGACTTTAGTGTTGCTTACAAGTTACACCTCTATTATCCTCGTATCCAAACATCAACAAATTCATTTGCAAAATATTACCAAATTCTTACATTTGATTCGTTTCAAAACGTCATCGTTAATTCGTTGTGAAATTGATCATGAGAAACTTGATTCAGATGCTAAATTCAATCAATTGTGTCCAGATATACAAATACTTGATTGATAAAAAAAGAAACTGAAGATACATTAATTATAACGATTAGTTGTTCATAGTTAGGATAGCGTAGACCAGATCTAGTTTCCGTACTACAGAAGATTACAAACAAACATCAAATTCAGTAAAGGTAATCAAAATTCCAAACGGAAAATTAAAGTAATCGCATTCGATTTCATTTTCGGTTATTGAAATTCATCTTCTCATAGTAACGAATCGAGAGAAGAGATAGAGAGAGTTGAACCTCATCTTTTCCCCAACGAGTTTTCGCGGCGGAGGTGGCAGTAGGCTTCGACGGAACAATCGTACGCGGCGGTGGTAGACACGGCCACGCCGACGTGGAAGCCGCGGCAGCGACGGTTGAAGATGAGGATGATGTGGCGGTGGAGGTAGAAGGCTTAGATAAAGGCCACAAGTACTGAGAATGGAGTCGCCGGAAGCCACCGAGTGCGAGGACCACCGAACGAAGCTGGTTGTTACCGCATCCGATATTCGCCCAGTGTTTCGTGCAGATCAGCTCCCATAACCGCTCGTCCTGAACCGTCCGATGCCACTGTTTGTTCACGCATCCCGCCGCGCCTAACGTCCGCGCGTCCACGTGTTTCAGAATTTCATACAGCAAATTCTCATCCAACAGAACAGCCACCGGCGAATCCTCCGTAACCGCCTCTGTTTCCGGTACCAGATCTAGCCGGATCTTCTTCTTTTTCATCTCGCCGGAATCAACCGCCAGATCGCCACCGCCGTAGACCCGATCTTCGGTAAGAGAAATTGATCTCTTCATAGATACAAACCACAAAGCGAATTGTGCAGAACTGCAGATGAATTTTCTTCTTATGCTTTCTCTCTCTTTATCTCGATTCACGGATTCAGAGAGGAAAGTAGGAGGGTTTGAGGGGTATGGGCATCATCCACCTGCTTTAGATGCGTTGGGAAGACGACAAGTTAAGAAATGAATGCAGTTTGGGAAATTACTATTGTGTCCTTTTTTTTGTATTTAATTGCTAGAAGGTCAATAGCCCACTGTCAGCCGTTTGGAAACGTGTATTGCATTATCCGTTGGATTCAATTGTAATACTTACCCTTTTCAATTTTCAAACAACACTTGTATTTTTTTATATAAAAAGTACTTTGTGAAGGAACCAAGTAATATCTGATGTACTCTCATAGAATGTATGTCTTATTCAATGGATAATAACCGGCTATATATAGCCTACAAGACTCTAACGTAAACAAGGAAAACTTCAACAAACGTGCACCTCAAAAGGTGGAGCTAACTAGCAACAGACTAGACTTATTCAAATAACAAAGACTCAATTAAAACGTGGTCAACATGACCCAGATGACCATTAACTTCACTTCATATTGTGACACCCAGTATTCCAGGTCAATATCTATATTTCGTAATTTCACGTTCATAAATTATAATTCCTGGGTTATTATTTTGACATAGTTTTGTCATGGAGGCTAGCAAATGAACAAATATTATACTTTAGTAATTTTTAGAATTACTAGGAAGTAAACGGTTATAACCCGCAAGGAACGTCGTTGGTGATTAACAAAATCTTTATTCCAAGTAAAGTCTAGTAATACGCTGGTTATAAAAACATAAATATTGGTGACAAGGTTATTAAAAATGAACACAAAGAATATTAGTTCATGATGACGAGTTATTATTACGTGGGTACATATGTATTATAATTAAACACTAACTATGACGGGTTAAATTAGTGGATTATTGAAAAATAGTCAAGGTATGAAATATATAGAGTTTTAATTATAAAAGTTCATACATCGGATGTTAGATCACGGGAGCGCCTACCGGGTATACCCTGTCCAAAAATAGCTCAACTAAATAACTATATTAAGATCGCAAGTGGGAACAAGCCATGAACTTTACCCAAATCCTACCTCTCGGTCGTGAACCATTGCTCAGACACAACTAGCCACCAAATTAGACTTTTTAACCCAACATAAGTCATGCCTTGTGTCATAAAGCCATACCTCATTAAGAGTTAGACAACTAATGATTAAAGATTATCCATTAAAAATCTTAAGGGATAAGGAATACAGGTTGAAAAAGTTTCTTTCATACAAACACTCCCATCTGTATATATATATACGGTATATACACATACCAACATATCTATTCAAACTCAAGGAACACAAGCTAGAGAGAGAGTTAAGTAGAGATTGAAGATACAAGTGAGTTTTGAAGATTCAAAAGCCGGTTCTTGTAGATATCAAACCGTTCTCACCTTCTAACCGTAAAACTTCACCTAGCTTGTCTAGTGGTAAGAACTCGACTCAAATCTTTCCATTCGTCTTTATATTTCCGGTTAAAAATATGTTGTTCACCATAAAAAGTAAAGAAATCTAAAGAATAATAAAGCTTAAGTAAGTTTAGGAACTATGTTTTACATAAACATGCATATATGGGTCGAAAATAACGAAAATATATGTTTGTTAAGTTGTTATGATCATTATGTCAAGTTATTGACAATTCACATAATGATAAGATTCAAGGGAAGAAAAACCAAAATAAAAGTAGGTATGTAATTATGTTGACAGAAAATATACATGCATATGTTTGTGTATGTTTATGTGTTTAAAGTGTAAGAATACATAAGAGAAACTGAAAATATATAAAGACATACACATGTAAAGGTCGAGATATATATATATATATACATGTTTGACTCGGTTAAGGATTGGAAATAATCGAATATATGGTTACATATATAAAAGTTTAAGCTGGTATATATACTTACGGATGCATTCTCAATGATTGAATGTTTTGGAAATAAGTTAGATTAAGTGAAAGTCTAACTAATATTTGATGAAAGAGTAAAATATATGTAGGCATATATGTATGGAACATATATAAATATATATGTAATTAAGTTAGAAACTCGGAACGAGTAAAGAAACGACTAAATAAATGAAATCATGTATGTTTAGAACATGTTGATAACAGGGAACGTAGACAAGAAAAATGAACTATAAAGACGTTTGGATTAAGGATAAATAATCATATGTTATCAAGAAACTTGTTTAGATATATGTTGGAATATGATTACATTTGTGTGCATTAGTTGATTTAAATAAATGCATGATGGACGCAAACGCGTTAATAAATGTCGTTCGGAACGAGTAAATTATATGAGTACGTGCTAACATGGATTTTGTGCGCGTAGGACGAGTCACATGCTTAAAGCATATTTGAACGACATTTGTGGTTTTATATAATTATTGATACGATATAATTATAAGGTGATACGTGGAATATAATATAAATATATTATAAAATGTTGCAAAAATAATATTTATTTTTGACAAACGTATCAAGTCACCAATATGGAAATATATTATTTTCTAGAAAAATAAGTAAAGCGTCTAGACTGGAATAATAATCACCAACGGGTCGACACGTTAAAACACAGTATTATTAAAAGACGCACTTAACGGGATTCGTTAAGGCGGGTGAACAACATATGCTTAAGACGGTTAGTCTTAACATATAAAGTATCCTTGTGTAATTAGGGTACGGATAAGCGGAGTTTACGATCAATCAAGTATTTGCTAGCATTCATACTTACGAGGTGAGTTTCACTATTCCCCTTTTTCTGGTTTTAGAAAGGTTTTGGGGTGGAAACATACTTGTAATGATTTTCGTATATTAATGAATGAACAATGATCAGACCGTATGTGTGCATTGAGGGAACAATATAGCGCTTAAGTCCCCGGATTAACACACTTTGTAACCATTAGCTATGGACTTAGCCTAGGATTCTATGAATAGTACTATTGGGGGTGACGCCCCCGGTCATGGTTAGTCGCGCTAGCCAGGGGTCCACATGGCCAAATGACCGCATATTGTCTTATTCTCGTGGTTTAGCGAGGGAGGGGCATTCAATTGTCATGGTTTGGTTACGGTCTCGTGCATTACATATTATTTGTATTCCTTGCAAGTTTACAAATTGGGTCAATTGGTCAGGAAATGTTCAATTCATTGGTTATATATATGTACTATTTGATCGGAAACTTATTCATTTAAACGTTTGTAAACGTTGGAACTACAAGAATATTTGATCAAAACCTGTGAACTCACCAACCTCGTGTTGACAGTTTTAAGTATGTTTTCAGGAAATTGAACGTGGCCATCAGGTTAGCAATGTAGGATACATGCATACACGTGGATACGGCTTTTTGGGAGGATTTCTCTTGTATAACTCATGGTCTTGAGTCATATTTGCGAAATCTTAAACTTTTGTAAACTCAAGTTGATATTTTGTGATGTAAATATTTTAAACTCGATTATGTATCCAATTACATGTATGTGTTTGCGATAATCATATGCTTTGGAAACCAGTGAACGTCGTGCCTCGCGTTTCCGCCCTGGCATGGTGCGACAGAGCTTGGTATCAGAGCCATTGATTATAGTGAACTAGGAGTCTAAAACTGAACCTAGTCTATAATTTAAATGACTCATTAAAACGTTTTCATTGCATAAGCATTGTATAACCATTAGTCATGTCATATGGATATTGTAGTCACATCATGTCGTCGTACGATGGTCACATCCCCACTTCTGACTCGGAGGATGAGTCGTCAGAGCACCGATCACCTGCTAGGGAGGAGACTCCCACCACACACCCCCGGTATCGGGTTCAGACCCGCAGCTCCACACCAGCTGACGTCGCTCTTGGAAAGCCACCTATCTGCTACCGTAAGAAGAGCGGAGGACCGATCATGGTCAAGAGTGCCCGGAAGAGGACACGACTGCCCCGCAAGAGGACCCTGGCTGCACGTGACCCCAAGGACCAAGAGACCGAAGAGGAGCCGTCCAGAAAGCGACCTTGCTACCACCCTACCACCAATGGGATGTCCCGTACCCTTGCACGCTGGAGAGAGATGGAGGGCATCCCTTCGACATTTGAGCTCGGGGAGTCATCAAACTCCCAATCGCAGCTGCCCCACGCTGGGGAGGACGTACAGCTCACAGTTCCTACCTTAGTAGCCCGTGTACACACACACGAGGAGCGTCTTGATGACCTCCTAGATGACATTCGGGCACATGATGATGCATCTACTCGGCTGCAGCAAGGGCTCGGATCCCGAGTAGAGACACTAGAGGACGCCACCAGAGACCTGCAGGGTACTACTGATCACCTGGAGATGAGGGCTGATATGGACTGGCTGTTGACTACCACGGTACGAGACAGTGTGGAGGCCCTGGAGGAGAGGACTGTGGCAGCAGAGTTTGTAGCTAGAGCTAGTGTTGTCATGGCTGGACTTGCCATGATGATTGGGTTGTACTCTCACTTCTTTCGTTAGACCTATTACGGGCGGGTTGTGCCCGTAACACGTTATGTAGTTCAAAACTTTAGTACTGATGTGGTCATGTGAACCCATCTCTTTTGTATCCTTGTCTTTTGGGAACAATGTACTGTGTATGTTTTAACTATGTATGTGTAATATATGTTGTGATGATGGTTATCTACGTTTGATGTTGTTGTATCCTTATGTCATGTGATATCATTATTATTATATAATGTTGTTTCTTTTTAAATCTTATGTTAGAAAGAACACAATGGCGCCTAAGAGAAGGATGCCGCGTGACACTACCGGTGACAACAACGAGACTATATCCCCAAACATGGAGCAACTCATCTCACAACGGGTAGCTGCCGCCCTGGAACAGTATGAGGCCAATCGAAATAGTGGCGGAGGGAATGGCAGTGGTACCGGCGGAGGAGGTGCAGGAGGCAGTGGCACAGCCGGAGGTTCTGGAGGTAATAGAATAAATAATCACAGCCGTGACTCATAGTCATGATCCAAATTAATGACGTCATTAAATAAGTGACTTGTGATCCTACAGATGCTTCAAATAGAAAGTGCACCTATAAGGCCTTCCTATCCTGCAACCCTCGCAACTTTAATGGCACCGAGGGTGCAGTAGGCCTGATGAGGTGGATAGAAAAGATGGAATCGGTGATTGATATCAGTGAGTGCACAGCTGATTGTATGGTGAAGTATTCTACTTGCACGCTCACCGATAAAGCTTTAACCTGGTGGAATTCACAAGTAAAGACTTTGGGAAGGCAGGCAGCATATGAGTTGTCTTGGGAAGATCTGAAAAACATGATGATCGAGGAATACTGTCCTCGAAACGAGTTGCAAAAGATTGAGACAGAGATGTGGAATCTACAAATGGTAGGAGATGATGTGGCTGGGTACACCGATCGTTTCAATGAGTTGGCAATCCTAGTACCTCACATGGTCACGCCAGAACACAAGCGTGTGGAAAGATATTTGTGGGGCCTTGCGCCTCAAATTCGCAGCATGGTAACTTCATCTAACCCAATGGATGCCAAGAGTGCTATAACTTTAGCATTCAAGTTAAGAGATGATGCTGTGCGAAATGGACTGTTTGGAAAGAAGGAGACTGAGGAAAGTAAAACTGGGGAGAAAAGGAAGTGGATGGGAAATTCAAGTAGCAAGTCTGGGAAACAAGGGTTTAGGAAACAGGAAACGGTAAAAGCCTTTGCGGTCAACACCGTAGAAAGGAAGGAGTATGAAAGGGGCCTACCGAGATGTAAAAAGTGCGGATATCATCATACTGGTGGGTGCATCAAGTGTGGAAAGTGTGACAAATTTGGTCACACCACACAGAGTTGTCGAACTAACACCAACAGCACGGGTAGAGCCAAACCAGGATGTTTCAAGTGTGGTGATCTAGGGCACTTCAAGAAAGATTGTCCCAAGTGGAGGAACCAGAACAACGCTCAGGCACCGGGAAGGGCTTTTGTGATGGGTGCAAGGGACGCACGCCAGGACCCGAATATCGTCACTGGTACGTTCCCGATCAATAATCAATATGCCTCTGTACTTTTTGATTCGGGTGCTGATATGAGCTTTATGTCGAATGATTTTAAATCTTTACTCGGTATTAAGGCCAGCAAACTAGAACAAGGTTATACAATTGAATTAGCAAATGGAAAATTAATAGAAACCGGAGAGGTCATTAAGGGCTGTACTTTATGTCTAGAAAACCATACATTTAGTATAGACCTTCTACCTGTCGATCTGGGAAGTTTTGACATTGTTATTGGCATGGATTGGTTATCAAAGAATCATGCCGAGATCGTTTGCTTCGAAAAGATTGTACGTGTCCCACTACCAAGCGGAGAAATTCTTTCAATTCAAGGCGAAAGGTGTAGAACGATACTGAAAATGATAAACTGCATGAAAGCTCATAAGTATCTACGCAAGGGTTATTGCGCATTCCTGGCTCATATCGTCGAAAAGAAACTTGAGGAACGTCGACTTGAAGACATACCGATCGTTAGGGATTACCCCAAAATATTTCCCGAAGACTTGCCTGGTATACCGCCACAAAGACAAGTCGAGTTCCGGATCGACCTGGTACCAGGAGCCGCACCAGTTGCACGATCGCCGTATCGTCTAGCACCTTCCGAGATGCAGGAACTGTCAAGCCAACTACAAGAGTTACTTGACAAAGGTTTTATAAGACCGAGTTTCTCACCCTGGGGAGCTCCGGTCCTGTTTGTAAAGAAAAAGGATGGAACCTTTAGAATGTGTATTGACTACCGAGAGTTGAACAAACTGACAATTAAAAACCGGTATCCGCTTCCTCGAATAGACGATTTATTCGATCAACTTCAAGGTTCCAACTTCTACTCTAAGATTGATCTACGATCAGGGTACCATCAACTGAGAGTCCAGGAGGAAGATGTACCAAAGACGGCTTTTAGAACTCGCTATGGACATTACGAGTTTCTGGTTATGCCGTTTGGCTTGACTAATGCACCGGCAGTTTTCATGGATCTCATGAACCGCGTGTGCAAGCCATACTTAGATAAATTCGTGATTGTGTTTATCGATGACATATTGATATATTCACGAACTAAGGAGGAACATGAACATCATCTAAAATTAATCTTGGAACTGCTCAGAAATGAGAAGCTATATGCAAAATTCTCTAAGTGTGAGTTTTGGATCCGAGAGGTACAATTTCTTGGACATGTCATCAATAAAAAGGGAATCCACGTGGATCCGTCCAAGATTAAAGCTATCAAAAACTGGGAAGCACCAAGAACGCCGACTGAGGTGCGTCAATTTCTGGGTTTGGCAGGCTACTACAGGCGATTCATCGAGAATTTTTCAAAAATAGCCCTGCCTTTGACAACGTTAACCCAGAAGGATAAAAAGTTCGATTGGACTGATAAACAAGAATCAGCTTTTCAATTGCTGAAACAAAAGCTTTGCAGTGCACCAATCCTATCCCTTCCTGAGGGAACCGACAATTTTGTCGTGTACTGCGACGCATCACACCAAGGTCTGGGATGTGTACTAATGCAGAGAGAAAAAGTCATAGCATATGCATCCAGACAGTTGAAAGTCCATGAGAAAAATTATACGACTCACGATTTAGAATTGGGTGCTGTCGTGTTTGCACTCAAGATTTGGAGACATTACTTATATGGTACAAAATGTACTATCTTTACGGATCATAAGAGTCTCCAGCACATCTTTAATCAGAAGGAACTTAACATGAGGCAGCGCCGTTGGGTGGAGCTACTGAATGATTACGACTGTGATATCAAGTATCACCCTGGAAAGGCGAATGTCGTAGCAGATGCCTTGAGTCGTAAGGAACGAGTTAAAACTCTTCGTGTTCGTGCCCTAGGATTGACAATTCATACGAGTCTCACGATTCAAATCCGGATGGCACAGCAAGAGGCAATCAAAGAAGAGAACATTGAGAAAGAAGCTTTACGAGGAATGATCAGACAGTTAGAGCCAAAATCAGACGATACTTTATACTTTGCAAACAGAATTTGGGTGCCATGTTTTGGTAAATTACGGGAGTTAGTCATGGACGAAGCACACAAGTCCAGGTACTCCATTCACCCAGGTTCGGATAAAATGTATAAGGATCTGAAGGAACTCTATTGGTGGCCAAACATGAAAGGAGAAATTGCTATTTATGTTGGCAAGTGTCTGACGTGTTCGAAAGTAAAGGCAGAACATCAGAAACCGTCGGGATTGTTACAACAACCCGAGATACCTCAATGGAAATGGGAACAGATTTCTATGGATTTCATTACAAAGTTACCCAAGACGTCGAGCGGGTATGACACCATATGGGTAATCGTCGATCGTTTGACGAAATCAGCTCATTTCCTGCCCATCAAAGAGACGGATAAAACCGAGAAACTTGCAAGGCTTTATATCAAGGAAATTGTGGCTAGGCATGGAGTGCCAATTTCTATTATCTCTGATAGAGACAGCAGATTCGTGTCTAGAATCTGGAGATCATTACAAGAAGCTATGGGCACACGTCTTGACATGAGCACGGCATATCACCCACAAACAGATGGTCAGAGTGAAAGGACAATTCAAACTTTAGAGGATATGCTCCGTGCGTGTGCAATTGATTTCGAAGGTAACTGGGATACTCACTTACCGCTAGCTGAGTTTTCATACAATAACAGTTACCACACCAGCATCAAAGCCGCTCCGTTTGAGGCTTTGTATGGTCGAAAGTGTCGCTCACCGCTATGTTGGGCGGAGGTTGGTGACCAGCATTTAACTGGTCCTGAGGTTATTCAGGAAACCACTGACAAAATTTTTAAAATCAAGGATCGTCTGAAGGCCGCCCGTGACAGACAAAAGAGTTACGCGGATAACAGACGCAGACCATTAGAATTCCAAGTTGGGGACCGGGTCATGTTGAAGGTCTCACCTTGGAAGGGAGTTGCAAGATTTGGCAACCGTGGCAAGCTTAACCCTAGGTACGTTGGACCATTTGAAATCTTGGCTAGGGTTGGCCCGGTAGCATATAAGCTCAAGTTGCCACAGGAACTAAGCAATGTACATGATACGTTTCATGTGTCCAATCTCAAGAAGTGCTTATCAGACGAGACATTAATTATACCGCCTGATGAGATTCACATGGATGACAAACTGCACTTCGTTGAGGAACCCATTGAAGTTACAGATTGGAAGGTTCAGAAAACAAGGCGTAGCCGTGTTAAATTGGTTAAGGTACGTTGGAATTCAAAACGTGGCCCCGAGTATACGTGGGAACGAGAAGATCAAATGAAAGCCAAGTACCCATCCTTGTTCACTAACACTCCAAGTCAATAGGGCAACAACTGAATTTCGGGACGAAATTCTCTTTAACATGGGGAGAATGTGACACCCAGTATTCCAGGTCAATATCTATATTTCGTAATTTCACGTTCATAAATTATAATTCCTGGGTTATTATTTTGACATAGTTTTGTCATGGAGGCTAGCAAATGAACAAATATTATACTTTAGTAATTTTTAGAATTACTAGGAAGTAAACGGTTATAACCCGCAAGGAACGTCGTTGGTGATTAACAAAATCTTTATTCCAAGTAAAGTCTAGTAATACGCTGGTTATAAAAACATAAATATTGGTGACAAGGTTATTAAAAATGAACACAAAGAATATTAGTTCATGGTGACGAGTTATTATTACGTGGGTACATATGTATTATAATTAAACACTAACTATGACGGGTTAAATTAGTGGATTATTGAAAAATAGTCAAGGTATGAAATATATAGAGTTTTAATTATAAAAGTTCATACATCGGGTGTTAGATCACGGGAGCGCCTACCGGGTATACCCTGTCCAAAAATAGCTCAACTAAATAACTATATTAAGATCGCAAGTGGGAACAAGCCATGAACTTTACCCAAATCCTACCTCTCGGTCGTGAACCATTGCTCAGACACAACTAGCCACCAAATTAGACTTTTTAACCCAACATAAGTCATGCCTTGTGTCATAAAGCCATACCTCATTAAGAGTTAGACAACTAATGATTAAAGATTATCCATTAAAAATCTTAAGGGATAAGGAATACAGGTTGAAAAAGTTTCTTTCATACAAACACTCCCATCTGTATATATATATATACGGTATATACACATACCAACATATCTATTCAAACTCAAGGAACACAAGCTAGAGAGAGAGTTAAGTAGAGATTGAAGATACAAGTGAGTTTTGAAGATTCAAAAGCCGGTTCTTGTAGATATCAAACCGTTCTCACCTTCTAACCGTAAAACTTCACCTAGCTTGTCTAGTGGTAAGAACTCGACTCAAATCTTTCCATTCGTCTTTATATTTCCGGTTAAAAATATGTTGTTCACCATAAAAAGTAAAGAAATCTAAAGAATAATAAAGCTTAAGTAAGTTTAGGAACTATGTTTTACATAAACATGCATATATGGGTCGAAAATAACGAAAATATATGTTTGTTAAGTTGTTATGATCATTATGTCAAGTTATTGACAATTCACATAATGATAAGATTCAAGGGAAGAAAAACCAAAATAAAAGTAGGTATGTAATTATGTTGACAGAAAATATACATGCATATGTTTGTGTATGTTTATGTGTTTAAAGTGTAAGAATACATAAGAGAAACTGAAAATATATAAAGACATACACATGTAAAGGTCGAGATATATATATATATATACATGTTTGACTCGGTTAAGGATTGGAAATAATCGAATATATGGTTACATATATAAAAGTTTAAGCTGGTATATATACTTACGGATGCATTCTCAATGATTGAATGTTTTGGAAATAAGTTAGATTAAGTGAAAGTCTAACTAATATTTGATGAAAGAGTAAAATATATGTAGGCATATATGTATGGAACATATATAAATATATATGTAATTAAGTTAGAAACTCGGAACGAGTAAAGAAACGACTAAATAAATGAAATCATGTATGTTTAGAACATGTTGATAACAGGGAACGTAGACAAGAAAAATGAACTATAAAGACGTTTGGATTAAGGATAAATAATCATATGTTATCAAGAAACTTGTTTAGATATATGTTGGAATATGATTACATTTGTGTGCATTAGTTGATTTAAATAAATGCATGATGGACGCAAACGCGTTAATAAATGTCGTTCGGAACGAGTAAATTATATGAGTACGTGCTAACATGGATTTTGTGCGCGTAGGACGAGTCACATGCTTAAAGCATATTTGAACGACATTTGTGGTTTTATATAATTATTGATACGATATAATTATAAGGTGATACGTGGAATATAATATAAATATATTATAAGATGTTGCAAAAATAATATTTATTTTTGACAAACGTATCAAGTCACCAATATGGAAATATATTATTTTCTAGAAAAATAAGTAAAGCGTCTAGACTGGAATAATAATCACCAACGGGTCGACACGTTAAAACACAGTATTATTAAAAGACGCACTTAACGGGATTCGTTAAGGCGGGTGAACAACATATGCTTAAGACGGTTAGTCTTAACATATAAAGTATCCTTGTGTAATTAGGGTACGGATAAGCGGAGTTTACGATCAATCAAGTATTTGCTAGCATTCATACTTACGAGGTGAGTTTCACTATTCCCCTTTTTCTGGTTTTAGAAAGGTTTTGGGGTGGAAACATACTTGTAATGATTTTCGTATATTAATGAATGAACAATGATCAGACCGTATGTGTGCATTGAGGGAACAATATAGCGCTTAAGTCCCCGGATTAACACACTTTGTAACCATTAGCTATGGACTTAGCCTAGGATTCTATGAATAGTACTATTGGGGGTGACGCCCCCGGTCATGGTTAGTCGCGCTAGCCAGGGGTCCACATGGCCAAATGACCGCATATTGTCTTATTCTCGTGGTTTAGCGAGGGAGGGGCATTCAATTGTCATGGTTTGGTTACGGTCTCGTGCATTACATATTATTTGTATTCCTTGCAAGTTTACAAATTGGGTCAATTGGTCAGGAAATGTTCAATTCATTGGTTATATATATGTACTATTTGATCGGAAACTTATTCATTTAAACGTTTGTAAACGTTGGAACTACAAGAATATTTGATCAAAACCTGTGAACTCACCAACCTCGTGTTGACAGTTTTAAGTATGTTTTCAGGAAATTGAACGTGGCCATCAGGTTAGCAATGTAGGATACATGCATACACGTGGATACGGCTTTTTGGGAGGATTTCTCTTGTATAACTCATGGTCTTGAGTCATATTTGCGAAATCTTAAACTTTTGTAAACTCAAGTTGATATTTTGTGATGTAAATATTTTAAACTCGATTATGTATCCAATTACATGTATGTGTTTGCGATAATCATATGCTTTGGAAACCAGTGAACGTCGTGCCTCGCGTTTCCGCCCTGGCATGGTGCGACAGAGCTTGGTATCAGAGCCATTGATTATAGTGAACTAGGAGTCTAAAACTGAACCTAGTCTATAATTTAAATGACTCATTAAAACGTTTTCATTGCATAAGCATTGTATAACCATTAGTCATGTCATATGGATATTGTAGTCACATCATGTCGTCGTACGATGGTCACATCCCCACTTCTGACTCGGAGGATGAGTCGTCAGAGCACCGATCACCTGCTAGGGAGGAGACTCCCACCACACACCCCCGGTATCGGGTTCAGACCCGCAGCTCCACACCAGCTGACGTCGCTCTTGGAAAGCCACCTATCTGCTACCGTAAGAAGAGCGGAGGACCGATCATGGTCAAGAGTGCCCGGAAGAGGACACGACTGCCCCGCAAGAGGACCCTGGCTGCACGTGACCCCAAGGACCAAGAGACCGAAGAGGAGCCGTCCAGAAAGCGACCTTGCTACCACCCTACCACCAATGGGATGTCCCGTACCCTTGCACGCTGGAGAGAGATGGAGGGCATCCCTTCGACATTTGAGCTCGGGGAGTCATCAAACTCCCAATCGCAGCTGCCCCACGCTGGGGAGGACGTACAGCTCACAGTTCCTACCTTAGTAGCCCGTGTACACACACACGAGGAGCGTCTTGATGACCTCCTAGATGACATTCGGGCACATGATGATGCATCTACTCGGCTGCAGCAAGGGCTCGGATCCCGAGTAGAGACACTAGAGGACGCCACCAGAGACCTGCAGGGTACTACTGATCACCTGGAGATGAGGGCTGATATGGACTGGCTGTTGACTACCACGGTACGAGACAGTGTGGAGGCCCTGGAGGAGAGGACTGTGGCAGCAGAGTTTGTAGCTAGAGCTAGTGTTGTCATGGCTGGACTTGCCATGATGATTGGGTTGTACTCTCACTTCTTTCGTTAGACCTATTACGGGCGGGTTGTGCCCGTAACACGTTATGTAGTTCAAAACTTTAGTACTGATGTGGTCATGTGAACCCATCTCTTTTGTATCCTTGTCTTTTGGGAACAATGTACTGTGTATGTTTTAACTATGTATGTGTAATATATGTTGTGATGATGGTTATCTACGTTTGATGTTGTTGTATCCTTATGTCATGTGATATCATTATTATTATATAATGTTGTTTCTTTTTAAATCTTATGTTAGAAAGAACACAATGGCGCCTAAGAGAAGGATGCCGCGTGACACTACCGGTGACAACAACGAGACTATATCCCCAAACATGGAGCAACTCATCTCACAACGGGTAGCTGCCGCCCTGGAACAGTATGAGGCCAATCGAAATAGTGGCGGAGGGAATGGCAGTGGTACCGGCGGAGGAGGTGCAGGAGGCAGTGGCACAGCCGGAGGTTCTGGAGGTAATAGAATAAATAATCACAGCCGTGACTCATAGTCATGATCCAAATTAATGACGTCATTAAATAAGTGACTTGTGATCCTACAGATGCTTCAAATAGAAAGTGCACCTATAAGGCCTTCCTATCCTGCAACCCTCGCAACTTTAATGGCACCGAGGGTGCAGTAGGCCTGATGAGGTGGATAGAAAAGATGGAATCGGTGATTGATATCAGTGAGTGCACAGCTGATTGTATGGTGAAGTATTCTACTTGCACGCTCACCGATAAAGCTTTAACCTGGTGGAATTCACAAGTAAAGACTTTGGGAAGGCATGCAGCATATGAGTTGTCTTGGGAAGATCTGAAAAACATGATGATCGAGGAATACTGTCCTCGAAACGAGTTGCAAAAGATTGAGACAGAGATGTGGAATCTACAAATGGTAGGAGATGATGTGGCTGGGTACACCGATCGTTTCAATGAGTTGGCAATCCTAGTACCTCACATGGTCACGCCAGAACACAAGCGTGTGGAAAGATATTTGTGGGGCCTTGCGCCTCAAATTCGCAGCATGGTAACTTCATCTAACCCAATGGATGCCAAGAGTGCTATAACTTTAGCATTCAAGTTAAGAGATGATGCTGTGCGAAATGGACTGTTTGGAAAGAAGGAGACTGAGGAAAGTAAAACTGGGGAGAAAAGGAAGTGGATGGGAAATTCAAGTAGCAAGTCTGGGAAACAAGGGTTTAGGAAACAGGAAACGGTAAAAGCCTTTGCGGTCAACACCGTAGAAAGGAAGGAGTATGAAAGGGGCCTACCGAGATGTAAAAAGTGCGGATATCATCATACTGGTGGGTGCATCAAGTGTGGAAAGTGTGACAAATTTGGTCACACCACACAGAGTTGTCGAACTAACACCAACAGCACGGGTAGAGCCAAACCAGGATGTTTCAAGTGTGGTGATCTAGGGCACTTCAAGAAAGATTGTCCCAAGTGGAGGAACCAGAACAACGCTCAGGCACCGGGAAGGGCTTTTGTGATGGGTGCAAGGGACGCACGCCAGGACCCGAATATCGTCACTGGTACGTTCCCGATCAATAATCAATATGCCTCTGTACTTTTTGATTCGGGTGCTGATATGAGCTTTATGTCGAATGATTTTAAATCTTTACTCGGTATTAAGGCCAGCAAAGTAGAACAAGGTTATACAATTGAATTAGCAAATGGAAAATTAATAGAAACCGGAGAGGTCATTAAGGGCTGTACTTTATGTCTAGAAAACCATACATTTAGTATAGACCTTCTACCTGTCGATCTGGGAAGTTTTGACATTGTTATTGGCATGGATTGGTTATCAAAGAATCATGCCGAGATCGTTTGCTTCGAAAAGATTGTACGTGTCCCACTACCAAGCGGAGAAATTCTTTCAATTCAAGGCGAAAGGTGTAGAACGATACTGAAAATGATAAACTGCATGAAAGCTCATAAGTATCTACGCAAGGGTTATTGCGCATTCCTGGCTCATATCGTCGAAAAGAAACTTGAGGAACGTCGACTTGAAGACATACCGATCGTTAGGGATTACCCCAAAATATTTCCCGAAGACTTGCCTGGTATACCGCCACAAAGACAAGTCGAGTTCCGGATCGACCTGGTACCAGGAGCCGCACCAGTTGCACGATCGCCGTATCGTCTAGCACCTTCCGAGATGCAGGAACTGTCAAGCCAACTACAAGAGTTACTTGACAAAGGTTTTATAAGACCGAGTTTCTCACCCTGGGGAGCTCCGGTCCTGTTTGTAAAGAAAAAGGATGGAACCTTTAGAATGTGTATTGACTACCGAGAGTTGAACAAACTGACAATTAAAAACCGGTATCCGCTTCCTCGAATAGACGATTTATTCGATCAACTTCAAGGTTCCAGCTTCTACTCTAAGATTGATCTACGATCAGGGTACCATCAACTGAGAGTCCAGGAGGAAGATGTACCAAAGACGGCTTTTAGAACTCGCTATGGACATTACGAGTTTCTGGTTATGCCGTTTGGCTTGACTAATGCACCGGCAGTTTTCATGGATCTCATGAACCGCGTGTGCAAGCCATACTTAGATAAATTCGTGATTGTGTTTATCGATGACATATTGATATATTCACGAACTAAGGAGGAACATGAACATCATCTAAAATTAATCTTGGAACTGCTCAGAAATGAGAAGCTATATGCAAAATTCTCTAAGTGTGAGTTTTGGATCCGAGAGGTACAATTTCTTGGACATGTCATCAATAAAAAGGGAATCCACGTGGATCCGTCCAAGATTAAAGCTATCAAAAACTGGGAAGCACCAAGAACGCCGACTGAGGTGCGTCAATTTCTGGGTTTGGCAGGCTACTACAGGCGATTCATCGAGAATTTTTCAAAAATAGCCCTGCCTTTGACAACGTTAACCCAGAAGGATAAAAAGTTCGATTGGACTGATAAACAAGAATCAGCTTTTCAATTGCTGAAACAAAAGCTTTGCAGTGCACCAATCCTATCCCTTCCTGAGGGAACCGACAATTTTGTCGTGTACTGCGACGCATCACACCAAGGTCTGGGATGTGTACTAATGCAGAGAGAAAAAGTCATAGCATATGCATCCAGACAGTTGAAAGTCCATGAGAAAAATTATACGACTCACGATTTAGAATTGGGTGCTGTCGTGTTTGCACTCAAGATTTGGAGACATTACTTATATGGTACAAAATGTACTATCTTTACGGATCATAAGAGTCTCCAGCACATCTTTAATCAGAAGGAACTTAACATGAGGCAGCGCCGTTGGGTGGAGCTACTGAATGATTACGACTGTGATATCAAGTATCACCCTGGAAAGGCGAATGTCGTAGCAGACGCCTTGAGTCGTAAGGAACGAGTTAAAACTCTTCGTGTTCGTGCCCTAGGATTGACAATTCATACGAGTCTCACGATTCAAATCCGGATGGCACAGCAAGAGGCAATCAAAGAAGAGAACATTGAGAAAGAAGCTTTACGAGGAATGATCAGACAGTTAGAGCCAAAATCAGACAATACTTTATACTTTGCAAACAGAATTTGGGTGCCATGTTTTGGTAAATTACGGGAGTTAGTCATG
The DNA here is from genome assembly GCA_023525975.1 of Smallanthus sonchifolius. NCBI lineage: Eukaryota > Viridiplantae > Streptophyta > Magnoliopsida > Asterales > Asteraceae > Smallanthus > Smallanthus sonchifolius. The sequence goes on along the minus strand of CM042032.1, from coordinate 82,513,309 downwards.
GACGAAGCACACAAGTCCAGGTACTCCATTCACCCAGGTTCGGATAAAATGTATAAGGATCTGAAGGAACTCTATTGGTGGCCAAACATGAAAGGAGAAATTGCTATTTATGTTGGCAAGTGTCTGACGTGTTCGAAAGTAAAGGCAGAACATCAGAAACCGTCGGGATTGTTACAACAACCCGAGATACCTCAATGGAAATGGGAACAGATTTCTATGGATTTCATTACAAAGTTACCCAAGACGTCGAGCGGGTATGACACCATATGGGTAATCGTCGATCGTTTGACGAAATCAGCTCATTTCCTGCCCATCAAAGAGACGGATAAAACCGAGAAACTTGCAAGGCTTTATATCAAGGAAATTGTGGCTAGGCATGGAGTGCCAATTTCTATTATCTCTGATAGAGACAGCAGATTCGTGTCTAGAATCTGGAGATCATTACAAGAAGCTATGGGCACACGTCTTGACATGAGCACGGCATATCACCCACAAACAGATGGTCAGAGTGAAAGGACAATTCAAACTTTAGAGGATATGCTCCGTGCGTGTGCAATTGATTTCGAAGGTAACTGGGATACTCACTTACCGCTAGCTGAGTTTTCATACAATAACAGTTACCACACCAGCATCAAAGCCGCTCCGTTTGAGGCTTTGTATGGTCGAAAGTGTCGCTCACCGCTATGTTGGGCGGAGGTTGGTGACCAGCATTTAACTGGTCCTGAGGTTATTCAGGAAACCACTGACAAAATTTTTAAAATCAAGGATCGTCTGAAGGCCGCCCGTGACAGACAAAAGAGTTACGCGGATAACAGACGCAGACCATTAGAATTCCAAGTTGGGGACCGGGTCATGTTGAAGGTCTCACCTTGGAAGGGAGTTGCAAGATTTGGCAACCGTGGCAAGCTTAACCCTAGGTACGTTGGACCATTTGAAATCTTGGCTAGGGTTGGCCCGGTAGCATATAAGCTCAAGTTGCCACAGGAACTAAGCAATGTACATGATACGTTTCATGTGTCCAATCTCAAGAAGTGCTTATCAGACGAGACATTAATTATACCGCCTGATGAGATTCACATGGATGACAAACTGCACTTCGTTGAGGAACCCATTGAAGTTACAGATTGGAAGGTTCAGAAAACAAGGCGTAGCCGTGTTAAATTGGTTAAGGTACGTTGGAATTCAAAACGTGGCCCCGAGTATACGTGGGAACGAGAAGATCAAATGAAAGCCAAGTACCCATCCTTGTTCACTAACACTCCAAGTCAATAGGGCAACAACTGAATTTCGGGACGAAATTCTCTTTAACATGGGGAGAATGTGACACCCAGTATTCCAGGTCAATATCTATATTTCGTAATTTCACGTTCATAAATTATAATTCCTAGGTTATTATTTTGACATAGTTTTGTCATGGAGGCTAGCAAATGAACAAATATTATACTTTAGTAATTTTTAGAATTACTAGGAAGTAAACGGTTATAACCCGCAAGGAACGTCGTTGGTGATTAACAAAATCTTTATTCCAAGTAAAGTCTAGTAATACGCTGGTTATAAAAACATAAATATTGGTGACAAGGTTATTAAAAATGAACACAAAGAATATTAGTTCATGGTGACGAGTTATTATTACGTGGGTACATATGTATTATAATTAAACACTAACTATGACGGGTTAAATTAGTGGATTATTGAAAAATAGTCAAGGTATGAAATATATAGAGTTTTAATTATAAAAGTTCATACATCGGGTGTTAGATCACGGGAGCGCCTACCGGGTATACCCTGTCCAAAAATAGCTCAACTAAATAACTATATTAAGATCGCAAGTGGGAACAAGCCATGAACTTTACCCAAATCCTACCTCTCGGTCGTGAACCATTGCTCAGACACAACTAGCCACCAAATTAGACTTTTTAACCCAACATAAGTCATGCCTTGTGTCATAAAGCCATACCTCATTAAGAGTTAGACAACTAATGATTAAAGATTATCCATTAAAAATCTTAAGGGATAAGGAATACAGGTTGAAAAAGTTTCTTTCATACAAACACTCCCATCTGTATATATATATATACGGTATATACACATACCAACATATCTATTCAAACTCAAGGAACACAAGCTAGAGAGAGAGTTAAGTAGAGATTGAAGATACAAGTGAGTTTTGAAGATTCAAAAGCCGGTTCTTGTAGATATCAAACCGTTCTCACCTTCTAACCGTAAAACTTCACCTAGCTTGTCTAGTGGTAAGAACTCGACTCAAATCTTTCCATTCGTCTTTATATTTCCGGTTAAAAATATGTTGTTCACCATAAAAAGTAAAGAAATCTAAAGAATAATAAAGCTTAAGTAAGTTTAGGAACTATGTTTTACATAAACATGCATATATGGGTCGAAAATAACGAAAATATATGTTTGTTAAGTTGTTATGATCATTATGTCAAGTTATTGACAATTCACATAATGATAAGATTCAAGGGAAGAAAAACCAAAATAAAAGTAGGTATGTAATTATGTTGACAGAAAATATACATGCATATGTTTGTGTATGTTTATGTGTTTAAAGTGTAAGAATACATAAGAGAAACTGAAAATATATAAAGACATACACATGTAAAGGTCGAGATATATATATATATATACATGTTTGACTCGGTTAAGGATTGGAAATAATCGAATATATGGTTACATATATAAAAGTTTAAGCTGGTATATATACTTACGGATGCATTCTCAATGATTGAATGTTTTGGAAATAAGTTAGATTAAGTGAAAGTCTAACTAATATTTGATGAAAGAGTAAAATATATGTAGGCATATATGTATGGAACATATATAAATATATATGTAATTAAGTTAGAAACTCGGAACGAGTAAAGAAACGACTAAATAAATGAAATCATGTATGTTTAGAACATGTTGATAACAGGGAACGTAGACAAGAAAAATGAACTATAAAGACGTTTGGATTAAGGATAAATAATCATATGTTATCAAGAAACTTGTTTAGATATATGTTGGAATATGATTACATTTGTGTGCATTAGTTGATTTAAATAAATGCATGATGGACGCAAACGCGTTAATAAATGTCGTTCGGAACGAGTAAATTATATGAGTACGTGCTAACATGGATTTTGTGCGCGTAGGACGAGTCACATGCTTAAAGCATATTTGAACGACATTTGTGGTTTTATATAATTATTGATACGATATAATTATAAGGTGATACGTGGAATATAATATAAATATATTATAAGATGTTGCAAAAATAATATTTATTTTTGACAAACGTATCAAGTCACCAATATGGAAATATATTACTTTCTAGAAAAATAAGTAAAGCGTCTAGACTGGAATAATAATCACCAACGGGTCGACACGTTAAAACACAGTATTATTAAAAGACACACTTAACGGGATTCGTTAAGGCGGGTGAACAACATATGCTTAAGACGGTTAGTCTTAACATATAAAGTATCCTTGTGTAATTAGGGTACGGATAAGCGGAGTTTACGATCAATCAAGTATTTGCTAGCATTCATACTTACGAGGTGAGTTTCACTATTCCCCTTTTTCTGGTTTTAGAAAGGTTTTGGGGTGGAAACATACTTGTAATGATTTTCGTATATTAATGAATGAACAATGATCAGACCGTATGTGTGCATTGAGGGAACAATATAGCGCTTAAGTCCCCGGATTAACACACTTTGTAACCATTAGCTATGGACTTAGCCTAGGATTCTATGAATAGTACTATTGGGGGTGACGCCCCCGGTCATGGTTAGTCGCGCTAGCCAGGGGTCCACATGGCCAAATGACCGCATATTGTCTTATTCTCGTGGTTTAGCGAGGGAGGGGCATTCAATTGTCATGGTTTGGTTACGGTCTCGTGCATTACATATTATTTGTATTCCTTGCAAGTTTACAAATTGGGTCAATTGGTCAGGAAATGTTCAATTCATTGGTTATATATATGTACTATTTGATCGGAAACTTATTCATTTAAACGTTTGTAAACGTTGGAACTACAAGAATATTTGATCAAAACCTGTGAACTCACCAACCTCGTGTTGACAGTTTTAAGTATGTTTTCAGGAAATTGAACGTGGCCATCAGGTTAGCAATGTAGGATACATGCATACACGTGGATACGGCTTTTTGGGAGGATTTCTCTTGTATAACTCATGGTCTTGAGTCATATTTGCGAAATCTTAAACTTTTGTAAACTCAAGTTGATATTTTGTGATGTAAATATTTTAAACTCGATTATGTATCCAATTACATGTATGTGTTTGCGATAATCATATGCTTTGGAAACCAGTGAACGTCGTGCCTCGCGTTTCCGCCCTGGCATGGTGCGACACATATCCTCCCCTAAACTGAACTGTGTTCACAGTCAGTTTATCTCCATGATCCCAAGTGCTTCTCGTAGCTTGCTAAAGACATCCAACTTGACAGGCTTTGTAGTTATATCAGCAACTTGATCCTCAGTCTTGCAGAACTTTAACTTCAGCTTCTCTTGATTAACCAAGTCTCTTAAATAGTGGAACCTTACATCAATGTGCTTGGTGCGCCTGTGCATCACCGGATTAGTTGATAACTTGATTGTAGAAGTGTTGTCACATAGTACCTCAGTAGCTCCATTTTGTTTTTCACCCAGGTCTTCCAGCAACCCATTTAACCATACACAATGGCAAGCACATGTGGTTGCTGCTACATATTCAGCTTCTGTAGATGAGAGCGTGACTATTTCTTGCTTTCGAGAACTCCAACAGATTGCAGCATTGCTGAATAGACACACATACCCTGAAGTACATCTCCTATCTTCTGTATCCCTTGCATAATCACTATCAGTATAGACCTTTAGCTTCATATCAGACCTTTTTGCATAAAAAAGCCCAAACGAGTGTGTTCCCCTTAGGTACCTAAGTACCCTTTTAGCTGCCTGCAAATGCTCCATTTTTGGCATAGCCATGAATCTTGACAGCAAGCACACCACATAAATTAAGTCAGGACGTGTAACAGTGATGTACATTAGACTTCCAATCAACCTTTTGTACTGCGTGGAATCTACATCCTCCCCTACTCCTGTCTTAGTCAAAATAGTACCTGGAACAATAGGATTAGCAACAGGCTTGCTTTCCCACATACCAAACCTCTCAAGTATCTCCTTGGTATACTTCCTTTGGTACAAGCTAATACCCAACTCTGTCTGATGTACCTCAACACCTAGGAAGTACCTCATCACTCCTAAATCTGTCATTTCAAATTCTTGTTGCATGGATTTTTTAAAGCTTTCACAGAAAACAGTATTGTTTCCTGCATATAATAAATCATCCACATAGAGGCTAACCACAAGAATATTATTCCACACCTTTTTCACAAATAAAGTGTGATCAAACCTGCTTTGTTTGAACCCTTCCCTCTTGAAGAAACTTTCTATTCGATTGAACCAGGCTCTTGGAGCTTGTTTCAAACCATACAAAGCTCGTTTCAGTTTATACACCATTTCTTCCTTTCCCTTTTTAGTGAACCCTTGAGGTTGCTCCACATACACAGTTTCTTTAAGCTCTCCATTTAAAAAGGCACTCTTAACATCTAATTGATACACCTTCCAATTTCTTTGGGCTGAAATTGCTAACACAGTCCGAATAGTATCCCATCTAGCCACCGGTGCAAACACCTCTTCATAATTAATCCCCTTTTGTTGTGAGTAACCCTTTACTACCAACCGTGCCTTAAATTTATCCACATGACCCTCTTCATTCAACTTTGTTTTGTAAACCCACTTGACTCCAATTGGTTTTACATCTGCAGGTACACTTGTTAACTCCCAAGTGTGGTTTCTTTCTATAGCATCAATCTCTTCCTCCATAGCCTTCACCCATTTTGTTTCTTGACTTGCTTCTTCAAAAGTCACCGGATCTCCTGAAGTACTATACATGGCAAAACCAACTACCTCATCGTCATCTGATAACCCTTCTCCACTAGCATAATCATGCATCCAGGTTGGTTCTTTTCGGACTCTAGACGAAGATTCAGTTTGTGATGCATTAGGTGCAGTAGGTGCAGCAGGAGCTTGAGACACAGGTACTTGAGACTCAACATTTTCTTGAGTGGTCAGATCTGCATGTATATTGTTTTGTGCCTCACCTTGAGTTTGTGAAACTGCATTTCCTTCCCCTTCTGCCATGCCTTCCACTTCTGTCACACCACCGCCATTGATTTCTTCTATAGCAAGTTCTTCAACATGTGGCAAAGACTCCCCTTCTACTATTAATTCTTCAGCTTTTTCATTCTCTGTTTCCCAATCCCACTGTTTTTCTTCTTCAAACACTACATCCCGACTGATGACAATTTTCCTTTTAATTGGGTCATACAATCTATAAGCTTTCGATTCAATACTAACACCAAGTAGCACACACTTGTGACTACGTGCATCCAATTTCGTTCGAACCTGAGAGGGTATATGTGCATGTGCTATGCAACCAAATATACGAAAATACTCCACATTTGGCTTAATTCCCGACCACATTTCTTCTGGAACTTTATCATCCAGTGCTCTAGTTACACACCGATTTAAAACATGGCAAGCCCAAACTGTTGCTTCTGACCAGAAGTGTTTGGGTACGTTGCGCTCCACCAACATGCAACGCACCATGTTTAGAAGGGTTCTGTTGCGCCGCTCAGCCACCCCATTTTGTTGTGGGGTGTAAGCAGCTGTCAGTTGTCGCTTGATCCCATTCAGCTCACAGTAAGAATTAAATTCTTGAGAGATAAACTCTCCCCCCCGGTCACTTCTCAAAGTTTTAATTTTTGTACCAGCCTCATTTTCAACTAAAGCTTTAAAATGTTTAAATTTTTCAAAACTTTCTCCTTTATTTTCCACCAAATAGACCCATGTTTTCCGTGTGAAATCATCAATAAATACTAGCACATACCTTTTTTCACTTTGTGAACTTGGAGAGATTGGTCCACATAAGTCTGTGTGCACTAGTTCAAGCTTTGCCATTGATCTCCAATTCGCCTTCTTTGGGATTATTTCTCTGCTTTGCTTCCCGACATTACATGTTTCACACACCACAGTCTTTCCACACACCTGTGGTAAACCTTTCACCATATTGTTGTACTGCATCGTCCTAATCGCTTTGTGATTTACGTGTGCAAATCTTTTATGCCAAAGATGAGTATCATTCTCTTCACTCACCTTCAAACACTTCGTTGAAGACGGTTTTGAATTCCCATGCACCATAAACATTCGATTTTTAGTCATCCTAGATCGCATGATCAACCCTCTCTTCTTATGGTGAACATTACATTCCCCATTTTCAATAACCACTTTGACCTCCTTGTCTTGAAGTTGACCCACACTAAGCAAGTTTGACGTTAATTGAGGCACAAAATAAACATTTGTGAAAACTTGAACAATCCCTTCTATCTCAAAACGGACATCACCTATACCCTTAACATCAAGTCGCAGTCCATTTCCAAGTTTCACAGTATGTTTAATATTTTCATCTAAACATGTGAACCAACTTCTCATTCCAGTCATGTGATTAGAACATGCGGAATCAAGAAACCAGTAGCCCATATGTTCTATAGCTTCTTCTTCCACATGAGCCATAAGCACTAGTTCTTCATTTTCATCAAACTCAGCATAGTTGGCCCCTTTCTCCCACTGTGGACATTCAAATTGAAAATGTCCCAGTTGTTTACACTTGTAGCATTCAATAGAGGATTTGTCGAAACTGCCACGTCCACGACCTCTACCACGACCTCTTCCTCTTCCATAAGTACTTCTCCCTCGTCCCCGAACAGAACCATAGTCATCGATCTTCAAGGCATGCTCATCACCATCCCTACGCTGCAACTTCTGCTCATGCACAAGAAGGGAGCTTTGTAGTTCATCAACGGACAACGTATCTATGTCTTTCGATTCCTCAATCGAGCAGACTACAAAATTGAAATTTATTGTTAGCGTACGAAGGATCTTCTCTACTATTTTTATGTCAGGCATTTCTTCACCACTGTTCCTCATCTCGTTAGCAGTGGTTAACACTCGGCCGAAATACTCTGTGACTGTTTCGCCATTTTTCATCTCTAGGGTTTCGAACACCCTCCTGAGCCGCTGCAGTTGTGCTTTCTTCACTCGTGCGTTCCCTTGGTACTTCACCTTCATGGCATCCCATAGTTGCTTGGCCGTCTCCTTTTGGGTAATTGTCTTGAGAATATTCTTATCGATTGAATAGAACAGGTAGTTCCGAGTTTTCAGATCGATAAGCTTCATCTCATCCAATTCCTTCCGTCTTGCTGCCGAAACTTGATCTCCTGCTGGTGGCTCAACGTAGCCTACTTCAATGGCAGACCAGAACTCTTTTGACCGAAGCAAATTCTCCATGACCAAACTCCAGTGGTCATAATCACCATCAAACTTGGGAATAATGAAACCATGCGACGAGTTGCCTTCTGTCATCGTACTTCACTGCTTGGTGTTGTGGATCACTCAACCTGTCTCTGATACCACTTGAAGGAACCAAGTAATATCTGATGTACTCTCATAGAATGTATGTCTTATTCAATGGATAATAACCGGCTATATATAGCCTACAAGACTCTAACGTAAACAAGGAAAACTTCAACAAACGTGCACCTCAAAAGGTGGAGCTAACTAGCAACAGACTAGACTTATTCAAATAACAAAGACTCAATTAAAACGTGGTCAACATGACCCAGATGACCATTAACTTCACTTCACTTTGAACTAAGTTTTTAAAAGATAAGTCTATGTGTAACGTTCTTGTGATCGGATGGTGTGGGTTGACGTGGTGACGTGAGAGGCGTGGAACACACGACGCCCCTCCGTGAGAGAGGGCGTGGGGCGGGTCTGTGACGGTGGTCACGTCGTGGGAGGGGCTCTTTCTGCGTTTGTCTCTGTGGCCCTATCAAATGAGAAGGTGAGGGCATGGGACATTGCCCCACTACATATAGCCTAAGTGGTTGGATTTAAGATCAAATGATCACATTTTTAGAAGAAAAAAAAACGCTTTTAGGCTTAGTTGGTAAAAATCTCATCGTTTGAATAAGATGAGTGTTGCATTTTAATACGTGTTATCATCTGATTGGTTGTTCGGTCATGATATTTTTAATATTTTACGTTAAAACCATGCAAATGTAACGGTGTCATTTGTGAATTGTGATAATATGGTCATGTGACGGTTTTTATTGGGTTCAATGTAACTGTTTGTAACCACAAAATGGCTTTACTTTTAAAAAGTTAGTCAAATTACTATTTAATATTTTAAGTAAAAAGATTATGCTAAGTTACCATTTCACAAATTAAAATAAAACTTGGTTAACATAAAAAATTCAATCGAGGAAGGAAATTATTAAAATTTGAAAATAAAAGGAACAATTTTTATTGTTATTAGGAGTGAAAATTATTTTCTCATAAATCTAGCATTGAAAATTGAAATTACAAAAACCTAAAGCTATTGATAGGGTCTAAGAAAAATATGATATATGCAAACCATATCTCTATCCTGAAAAATACAGAAAAAAGACATTCATCTTCACAAACCATAACAAGTATAATAGAACCATAAAATTCTGTATAAAAAAGTTAAATATCAAACAATAAAAGTCTATAATAATAAATTATTAGTCTAGCTATCATATAAAAAAGTTAAACATCAAACAATAAAAGTCTATAATAATAAATTATTAGTTTAGCTATCAATTTAACAGAAAAAAAGGCGAAATAGTATGAAAATTGAAATTACATAGAAAGATAATCAGATATTTTAATTTGGTTTTTATATTTATCTAAATTTGAAAATTTCAAAATAAAATTTCTTCCATATGTGGCAAGAAAACAAACAATAAAAGATGAACGAATATCCTTTTCACGTATGTTAAAAGGAGAAAATCCAAAAGTTTATTTGTTCCAGAAAATCCAAAAGATGAACAAAAAGAAAATAAAACTGTAAAGTTTTTCCACAAGTTATAAAACAGATTAAAAGTCAATTAAAATACAACTACTTCTGTTAAACTTTTTAAATTATTTTATTAAAAAAACTTAAATATAAAGGTTTTTATCTGTTGCTATGATTTATGACTAAATTAAATCTATAATTTGCCGTATAAATATAAACTTTACAGAACTGAAGGAGCAAAAATAAATCAATTTTATAGGATAAAAATATTACTTTTATAGTGCATCTACTTTACAAGGGAAAAAATGAAAGTGTGAAATGAACGGTAAGTAAAAGATGATATGATTAATGACATGATTGATTTGTTCATAATCTTGCGTAAGCAACAAACCATTAGACTTTGTCTTTTATCTTTAATAATAATGCAACCGTTGTTAGAGGGGAGGGTGTGGCCACCGGGACGGTACCAAAATGCTTAGGTGGTTGTCCACTTATTCCCGGCACCCAAAAAAGAACACCGCCTCACCTTTTGAATGAGTGGCACAGTAGAGGGGTTTTGGTGAGTATGGTACCCAAGGGCGGACTTAAGTGAAGCGGGGGTGTAACGGTAGGTAAAAAAAAACTGGGGTGAACCCTCTAAAATATTATAGGGTGAACCCCCTTCGAAATTTTCCTGGATCCGCCACTGATGGTACCGATGAATGAGGGGATCGAGGAGTGAGTGAGGCTTGTATTTTGTGCAAAAAATCTTGTACATGTCTTGAATGAGTGTGGTCACTCATGCAACACCACCCCACCTTCTTGAATAAAATGATCCATATAGTTAAGATACTTAAGTTGATGGAAATTAAAATCTAAAATGGAAAATATGAAAAATAATTTTGGTTAAAATGATTTATGTGACAGTTAGGTGAAAGAGAGGAGAAAAATAGGAAGTGTGTGGTGTGTGCGTGTCCGCGTTTCATCCAGAAAGTCGGATGGTACCAAACGACTTTTGTGAGAGGAGAGAGACAACGGAGAAAGTAGAGAGATGTGGCCCATGCGGATATCCACAACACTGTGATACTCACAACACTGTGATACTCTAATAGTAGGTGATCGCATCCTTTTCACACGTACTTAATAAAAAAAATTAATCTCCATCCACTCTAGCAACCATCAGTGCAAAGTTTCTTGTGACCAAATCCGTAATTTCTCAAAATTAGTGATCAAATCCGTAATTTGGACAAACACATGGACCATAATTAACTCTTTTTATTACTATCACCTTCAACCTCGCCAGATTGCATTTCTAACATGTGAGACAGCTACTCAGCAGTAGAGTCCACAACAGAATCAGAAATGTTTTAATCTGTAGCATCCCGAAGTTTACGATAAAGAATAAACGACGGTCGTCGGGAAAATAAATAAAGAAAGAATAAAGGAATAGCGGGATCGAGGAGAAACAGGCTTTGGGCGAAAAGGGGTGCAAGGAAAGGGGGAAGGGGGGGTTAAAAGTCATCTTCTCCATCTTCCTCACTTCACCACCTTCACCCACAACCTAGAGAGAGAAAACTTCAAGAATCCACACTCGAGACCTTCGTGTTGCTCCCGATCATTGCTGGAACATCCCGAGGGACCGGAGAAGAAGGAATCAAACAAAAACATGTAACAAGTCGACCTCAGATCCGATTTCTGTATTGAATAAGTGGGTTTAGGGTTTATATGGGTTTTAAATCAAAGATGAGATTTTTACGACGGAATTGGACTAGAAAGCATGTATTTAGCTTCATGGAAGCTAAATACAAGTTTTAGACGTAAAAAGATTGGAACTTGGATCAAAAACGGAGTATTTGATCAAGAACAGATAAATCGTCTGAAATCTCCATGAATGGTCCAAAAACTCGGATATGTCCGAAAAGTATTTCGGAACACCATAGATTTCGGACAGGACTTTTTGATCGAAAAGTATCTCAGACAGAACATTTCGGACGAAAAGTATTTTGGACAGATGTTTTCGAACAAAACAGTTCTCGGACAAAAGTTTTCGATCGAAAAAGCCATTAATAGAAAATAGTTCTAACACTAGAGTTTTCGGTCGAAATAGATTTCGGACATAGGAGTTTTCGGATGAGATATGTAGGTTATAACCTTATTCCATTCATAACTCTTGAAACAGATATATTAACACTCTACCTAGCTTGAAGCTTCAGTGCTAAGTGAGATAGACACGGTAGAAGTCAGGTGAGTTCTTATTGCCCTTTTTTTCCTAAACGGTTTTGGGCTGACATGCATATTGTTAAAAAGATAGTTTTCAAAGTTAAAGAATATTTTATAAGAATTTAATATTTTTATAAAATGAAAGATAAAAAGTTAAAGAGTATAGTATTATCTTTTAAACAAGTTTTTGAAAGATAACAATGAGTTAAAGTAAAGAACGATAAAGGAGATGTACCTCGGTACAGCTCGACAGTGACAGTGACAGTGACAGTGACAGTGACAGATACCATGTTATATGCTTATGTGTTAACATGTGATATTTGTCTATTTGAAAGTTATGTGATTATATTTCTATTTTGTGTAATAGTGTAATTGCATTGCATAGTAGAAAGACCTACAGGCATGCTAAAGTAGAAGTCTTACACTTCGGTGTGAGCAATGCTAAAGGAGTCTTACACTTAGGTGTAAGCAATGCTAAAGGAGTCTTATACTTCGGTGTAAGCAATGCTAAAGGAGTCTTACACTTCGGTGTAAGCGAGAAAGTCCTACCCTGTGGTGTGGGCAATGCTAAAGGAGTCTTGCACTGACGTGCAAGCGAGAAAGAAAAGTCCCACCCTGAGGTGTGGGCAACGCTAAAGTAAAAGTCTTACCCTGAGGTGTAAGCGACAAAGGGATCTGGTCCTCGAACCATGATCCATACGTGATAGTTAAAGTATGATAAAGTCACTTGTACTGTACAAGTGAAACGATATACAGACAGAGTACAGGAGGACACCCTAACGGGTTTCCTCAAAGCTAAAGTTTTAATAACAGACAGAGCGTAACAGTTTTATAATTGTAACGTTGTAAAGTTTTAAAGTAAAGTTAAAGTGTTTTCAAAGAAAGAGAAAGTAAAGCTTGTTTTATTTTTATAAAACTAGCTACCAAAAAGAAAGTTTTACAGTTTAAAATAAAGATAGAACTCACCAACGTTAACTGACTTTTAGTAAGCATGACAGGTAGGAAGGGCAAAGCGAAAGAAAAGTAAGAGAGTCGTGAGGGCCGGATAGCATAGGTATCGGGCTGCAGCATTGAAGACTGGCATTTCCAATCCTGATAGTTCATGTTATAGACAATGATTTATACTGTCGTTGGTTGAATGTTTTAATTAAAGACTTTCGCTATAATAGATTCTGATTTCCGGTTTAAAAACTATGTTTGTTATGTTTTGTGCTAACTATGAGATGTACCCGTTTGGGGCGTTTCATAATCAACTTCTCTCGACCATATATTGGTCATTATAACTCCAAATCATGTGTTTTCTGAGTCTAAAACTAACTTTGAAGAGTCAAGGTTCCAGAAAATCAAACCTCATAATTTTTCAATGTGTTTTGAACATTCAACTAATTAAAATAAAATCAAAGGTCTAATCTGATTTCTTAACAGAATAATCATACTGACTTTGCGAGACCATATCTCCTAATCTACGGATCCAAATTTGTTCTACGTTTTTTTAAATTAAAGATATTGGAATCCTCTTTAAAACCATATAATAGTGGCACCCTAATTCGTTGTATAACTCTCTAAATGAACAAAACAAAGCGGTAAGGTCAATTATGTACCTCTGATCTTGTGTCCCATTTTTGGCAATTATCCATTGGCTAAATTAAATAGTTTTCTAAATAAGAATTGTTTTACACTTGTCCAAATCTGAATTTCCACCTTCTTGTCTAAAACCTTAACTTTTGATAGTATTTATAATATTTATGACTTATTAAACTATTTTAATACATCAAACTAACCATTTCTTATATTTTGACCGCATATTAACTTCATCTCCCGTTCGTTCTTCCAAACCCTAAAACACCTAATCATTCATCGTCCCAATTCGAGAATCTTTCTCTTATTAATTTCATTGCTTACTTTAGGGCACTTACGTTAAAGGTTGCATACTTTTGGTCAAATCATTAATCACCAAGGCGAGTTCTCATACCCCATTTTTCCTCTTTATGTTTTGGGGTGAAAACATGTCGTACATTATATTCAATAAACATTTTTCAGACAATTCAATATAACAATATTTTCTATATATTTTATAAGATTAAACAGCAAATACATGATTGCTTATTCATATTCGTAATGTCCCTCTCGTTAATTCATACACAACCATTAACTTTGCTAAGCCAACGGTAGTATGACAATGGATCCATAGGTGTGACATACCCATCCACCACCCGGTAAAGGGTGATGGATGATCGAAATCCGACATTCATGATTTGGTGGACTCCAAATCCATTAGAGGGCATTTAGTCACTAGGGTTGGTTGTGTACTTCATGTATTGTGTTTAATGTAATGTATATTTAAATCTTGTTTCATGAATTGTATCCTACATCTTATATCGTATAATCATGTATCGTATAACATAACCGGTATTTCTTATATTTTATTAAAACCTATGATTACTCACCAACTTTTTAGTTGACCCTTATTTTTACATGTTTTCAGGAAACGACAAGTAAGATTTAGAGATGAAGATCATGTCACCATAGGACACATGAGGCCTTAGAGACAAACGAAATAAAATCTATCTAGTTGTTTGTAAATTTCAATTCCAACTATGTAACGAAATATTATATTTTAATAATAATATTTTAGTATTTCTTTATGCCATGTGTTCTCGTATTCAATTTCTTCGCGCTCCCGTAATTTCGCCTTTGGCGGGGGTGTGACACCTGACCTGTTCCTCGTATGCTTTCAGTCGTCCCACAACGTCTTTAAACATGATAGTCTTGAGATCTAAGACTTGTTCAATCGAGGCCACAATGTGACACCCGGAAAATTCAGGTTAATATCTGATATGTCCTAAATTATACATGTTTTGTATGCATAATAATCCCCATACTATGGTATTAATCAAACAAAAGCATTGCAATTGATACTTAAAACGTTAATATTTCACACTTGCAGGTTATTCGGTGCTCCAAGATAAACAAAGCAAAAACCAGCTTAAAACATGAAGAAATCAAACTTTTGGAGGACCAAACCCGAGCATTGACCCCCAAGAAGTCAAACCAGGTCAACACAAGTCAACCAGCAGCTAAAATATGAGCCTGGGGAGCAGCCAGGGGCTTGCACGGCCGTGCATCCCTTTGCACGGTCGTGCATTGCCGATCTGGCCTCCCCAGACTCCGGTACACTGTCCTTTGTACCCTGTTTGATTCTCGAAGTGCATTGCTCATTTTGAGGCCTATAAATAGATGGCTTGAGTTCTTCATTGAATCATCCCTTACACACCCCAAGAACACACCAGAGAGAGCTTATTTCGTAGTTAGAGTGTAGTAGTAGTGAGTATAGGAGCTTTTCCTCCTTGTTCCGCAATAGGGGAGCCTACGAAACTCAGCGTTACGCTAGTTAGTATGGCCATTCGTGGCTAGACTCTTTGTATTGCTACGGTGAAGATGAAGTTTGGTGCATGTTAATGTTTAACGTATTAATCCAAGTGATGTGTTTATGTCTTTAACTATTCGTCCTTAAAACCACCATTTTGGTGGATTTTTATTATTGTCTAAATCCGTCTTTATATTTATGAGTGTTCTAGATTTTTAAAGTGTAAAACCTTTTTAATCAAACTTCTCTTGAAGCTTGTACGTCTTTATACAAGTAGAGATTGATAAGCTAAGGCTTGTTTAACACTATTAAGGTCGTACGTCTTTATACAAACTTATTATGCGACCAAGAATTGGTGAACTCATGTTAGGAACGGTACGTCTTTATACTTGGTCCCATTGTTTCACCGCCTCTCGGTGAGCAAAATATAACCACCTATTTAACTCTAATACAAAGCATTTTACGTTCGATGTATTAAACCAACCCGGAGATGACCATTCGAATGGTTGAGGATAATTGTTGTCCTTAGCGGGAGGCACTACCACTTGTTAAAGCTTTTAAATTTGCAAATCAAATGTCGTGAGGACGAAGCTCTAGCGATGATCCGGGTCACACATTTATAGTAGTAATATCACTGGATTAGTCAACTTAACATTATCACGTACCAAGCGGATTCGAGACCCAAAGCAATACTATTCGTAACCTGATCATTTCCGACATATTTACTTTCCTGTTATTTACTATTCTGTTCGTTACATTTCTGTTACACACTTCACACACGTTTTTACTTTTCTGTTATTTACTTTATCGTCATTTACTTTTCTGTCATTTACTTTTCTTCTCCACAAGCACACAAAATCCACTCACTAATTAAACCGGCTAAACATTAACAAAAGTTGAGTATTGGAATTCGACAGTGTCCGTTGGTTAGATACTTGGTTCTTACCTAAACTATATTACGCTGCGATAGGTACACTTGTCTATTGTGTGTGTTTTAAGTTAAAGTAATTATCATTTTATAAATTTAAAACCTGATCTCGTGAAACCATCCTAAAAATATATTTACCTACATTTTTTATTTAAAACACAACGCATCAATATCCATACCTGACTATTATCTGAATTCACATGATTACACTTGCATCATACTTAATTATAGAGTAATTAAGTACATATTTCATATATCAAATCCATTCGTTTCAATTCATGCATCGGTAATCGGATGGATTATCGGGTCACACACGCGTCCTGTCACACGAATGTTGGTGAATATTAGAAATAATATTTAGACATATATTTTTTGTGTATAAATTACATGTAATACTATGATTTATTTTTTCATACTTAGATTAATTTTTCCAGAATTTATTGAGCAACTTTTATTTTAACGCTTTGTAAACGGATACACGATATGTGCCAACAATTCTAAATGAGATTTTATAAAAATAACATGTCTTATACATTGGGCCAAAAAAAATTCAGCTTTTCTTTATTTATTAAACTTAAAGGAGCTCAATCCTTTGTAAAAAGCCTTAATGATGTAAAAAGCTCAAAACCCATTTACTTAATCCCACTCTTAACCCCTTAACTCACTTTTACACAACCCTAAACCTAAAACACTCTCTCCCCTCCCTCCTAAACAATTCGGCCGCCACCCCCTTGTAGCCACCACCCACTTCCAAGTTTTGTTCTACTCATTTCAAGCATTCTAAGCTTAATCCAAGGTGATTTCAAGAGGATTAGTGGTGAATCAAGCTAGTGCAAGACCATATCAACATCATATCTCGGTTTTGTAAGCATCTATACCATCTTTTCTTCATTATTTCGGCCATATGGTGAAACCCACCTATCCAAACGAATTTCTATGTTACAAGTGTTATAATTCATGTTTTAATCAAAGAGTTTTCATAATAAAAGGTTGTTGACACATATTGGTACATATGGATGTTTGAAATGCTTGTTTATATGATATTTTGCTCGTTTCTATTTATAGAAACTTTATTTGTTAAGATGTTGTAGAAATGAGCATATGATTTGTTTGAAAGCTTGAATGGTTCATGTATGAGTAGAATAAGTAGGAAGCGTGAATTTTTTTGTTGAAATGTTTGGTTTACACTACCTCATGGTCGTTTCTATAAATAGAAACTTTGTTGTTTTGCATTTTGAGTTATTGGGTTATAATGGATAATAGCATGCTAAAATGGTTTTATAACATCTATTAACATGATATTTAGGGTTATTTGAAGTTACACATGTGTAGGAGGTCGTTTAGACCACTTTCCTAAAAAGAAAACTTTAATTGAACATATTTTGTATGTGTATGCTATAAATGTTCTAAATAGGTTAAATAACATTGTTATCATATGTTTAGATGATTATTAAAAGAATATGTGACTTAAAGTGTTGCTATGACCCATTTGGGAAGACCTTGCTAATAAAGGAAACTTTATTGGTTTAGAACCTTCATTTTTGCTTTAAATGGAAAGTGTATGTGTAGAACCATGTTAATAGCATATTATTAGTATAATTTCATGTATAGTTTGTTTGTTTGTTTGAGCTATGACACCTAAAGGGTACCAAAACCCTAATTATCCAAAAAGGGAAACTTTGTCATGTTATGAATTATAGTACCAAAATGTCATGATATGTTGTTTGTTCAAATGGGTTGAAATGGTATTATTAGATTACTAGTACAATAGCATGATTTATGTGGATTATTTGTTAACATGTATGGAATATGTTCTAAGGACGTACAAATGCTATGTTAGTTAGTATATGTGCAATTACTTAAGACTATGTGTTACCATCTATGTTATGAACATATGCAACTATGTTACTTAGTATGTGTTACTTACTTATGCAATTACTTAAGACTGTGTGTTACCATCTATGTTATGAACATATGCAACTATGTTACTTAGTATGTGTTACTTACTTATGCAAGTACTTAAGACTATGTGTTACCATCTATGTTATGAACATATGCAACTATGTTACTTAGTATGTGTTACTTACTTATGCAATTACTTGAAACATGTGTGTTATGCCATAAGGTGTTACTTATGTGTTACATGCACATGCTTTCACCATATGTCACCAACGGGTCGTCGTGTCACACTTGGTCAACATTGGTCAACATTAGTCAAACCTTGGTCAAACTTGGTCAAACCTTTTCAAAACGTCAATGTCACCATTCAACATTGAGTCGTTTGGATGAATATGGTTACATAAACCGCGTTTACCTTTCATAGACCTTATAGCCTTAATATTTATAGGGCTCGGATAGGTCGGTTGTCTGAACTTGCTAGGATTCTTGTATTTGCTTTTCATACTTCATTCACCTCATTTCCAGGTGAGTTTTCACGACCCCATTTTACTTACTTTTCTATTTGGGGAGATACATGCTAAATCATTTTCCTTCTTAGTCGTATGACGTTACTTTGATTTCGCTTTAATATATATAAGTGGGTGCATTTCCCGCACATAAAGTCCTCTCATAGTCGAACCGTCAATTATTTCACAAAGCGAGGTGATTCATGAATAGTACTATTGGGTTTAACAACCCCCACCCGAGTTAGTCACGCTAACTCTGACTGGGAGTCAAACGGGTGCATAATTGACCTAATCCATTGCGTGTTGGGCACGTAAGAGGCAAAATGCTAGTTTCTGCATTCCTTTGTTGAGCTTCGGTTTCGGTGTTGCTTATATAATTAATGTTTATTGTCTGATCTCAGGTCGCTAAACATTCATGCATGGACTAGGGTTGCACTTCAGGAGTCTCATTTCATGTTTTTATTAGGAGCTTAGGTTTATGGGAACCTAAAGATTTATGCTTCTGTATTTTGATATTATTACTGTTGCTTCCGCACCTTACTTTCCGCATTTTCAAACTTTGTATTACTTATTTATTTTTGTATGATGTTCAAATGAAAAGTCTTTTCGAAAACCATTTAGAGGTCGTTCGAAATAACCAAGACCGATGATCCTTGATAGTCACAATCCGCGGGTAAACCGCTGTGGAATTTCAGGGTGTGACACACAATCTGAATGTACTTGCTCCGGGGTATGCTTTTGAGAAACTTCTTCACTAACTTTGATTCCTCAATCACCTCCCCCAAAGTCGCCACCTTTGATGCCGAACCCGAGAGCTTCGCCACGAACTCGTCTATAGTCTTTGTTTCCTTCATCCTCAGTCCATCAAACTCGGCCATGAGCGTTTGCAATCTTGCCTCTTTAACCCTATCGGCCCCCGGATTACACATTTTGATCGCGTCCCAAAATGCCTTGGCCATCTCTAGGTTACCCACTTGCAAGATCCTAGTCTCCGGGATCGATTGAAACAACAACGCAATAGCCACGTTCTTGTCGGCTTCAACCGTACCTGGATCTATGGTGTCCCAAACCTTGTGCACGTTCATGATCACCTTCATCCGCATAGTTCATATCATATAGTTAGTAGGGTTAAGCATGGGACATTGGAACACCGTCGTGATCCCACTCCCACCACTTATCTTCGGAGTTTCTTTAACACCCATGCTTTTCGGTTTCCTTTGATACGTAGCCGGTGTAGATGGGTTTTGATCCATTATCGTCAAACCCTAGCCGCGATATCACTTATCGCAACTAAAAACACCACTGATTAAAAATAATACTACTAATATTAATTAAAACACAAAATATCTTCTGTTTGAAAAAAACCCAAAGCTAGTATTTAAAAAACAAAGCAGATCGACAAACGGCTGTTACCTCCGATCGCAAGCCCACCGTTCAAAATTACACTTCAATCGCAACTGATCTCCGATCGATTCTGCCTTCCTGATTGCGTCTGATCGTCGTCGGCTTTCAAACTGTTGTCATGCTTCTAATCCTGCCAATCAAAAACCCCAGCCGTTTGCAACCAGTACCTCTGATCACCACATTTCGATCCGCAAAAAGCTAGTGGGTAAAAGCTTAACCTTGCTCTGGTACCATTTCAATTAGTGAATTCGATATCAAAAACAAAAACACATTAGTTTGGCTAGCTCTCAAACAACTCTTCATTATAATAAAAAAAATATAACTCAAAAAACCAATTATAATAACACTCTAACTCATGAGTTGGACCCGTTTCTTAGACCAGACAACAATTGAACCAAGAGTTATTACATATTTACATACATAATGCAGACAATTTTTGTTACTCTTTTTTAGAAAATCAACTTCCGCATCTTTTCAAAATACTTCTCAAATTGTATTAATCAAACGAATTCAACTGGTTTAATTTATGAAAATGTTAAACCAATGTTAAGACTAGTTATCATCAAATTAACTTTTCAATAGCACACAACAAAAGGGTACTTTGACCTATCCTTAGGATTGATTTATAAAGGTAACTTGATAAGTAATACGCGAATAGAAATGTTCACTAGAGAAGAAAAGTAGAGCGTTTTAACAATCATCTATCAACATGATCAGCTTAAAATAATTCGTTTACCGATTCCATCATGATACTTTAAAACCATAGCTCTTTTTAGTGGTGAAATCAACAATCACATTTACATCACCAAACAAGTGAAATCAACCCATACTAACAAAACAACCAAAGACCTAACTTTTATCCACAATCGCATATCTAAAAGAACAATGTTAGTCGATACTTCTAGCTTGTGTTAGGAAAGTTAATGGCAAGCCATCAGCTAATCAAGCTGCTCGTGATGATCAGACCATTATGCGAGACCCCAACTGAGCCAAACCAGTCAAAAGAACCAGCAGCAAAGCTCTGATGTAACTTGTAACGTCATGCTTTGAAGATTCATAGGCATTATGTTAAATGTATTCTCCACACCTATTGTAAGCCCAAAATAACAACTCCTATTGTTTTAGATCATCAAAGAATGAGGCTGGTATTGTTGATGGAGATGACAATTTCGACACACATTTGAACTGTAGTAGAGAAATTTAAAAAAAATGTCATCGGATGAGAAAAGAAGGAAAAAAAACCATGTTACTAGTCATGAGAGGGTAACACATACCTTATGTTGCTTGTATTTTTCTCTAACTGCCACCAAATTGCCTGCGCGTCTACTCAATTGAAGATCATGTAAAATTTGAACACATTCTTTCAAGTCAGATGACTTGTATCCAGAGAGTTTCTCCAGAGACAAATTCTGTAACAGGGTTAAATATTAATGTTAAAATTAAAAATTTTGACCATATTTTGATATGAAAAAGGATGAGTTCAGTTGGCGCATGCTTACCCATGGATGTGACCGTCGTTTGAGAGTGAATCTTGAAAGAAAAATAACCGATGCAGCAACCATAGAAGGCAAAAACTTGAGGCAGCCGTATTCTAACAAGCTTAACTCAGCCAAATAATAACTCAAAAACTCCAGCTTCAAATTGGGTGTCTGTAATTTGCAAAGGATACATAAATTAGCAATTAAACATACAGATTACCAATTACCAAATCAATCATGAAAGAAGATACAGAAAATGAGATGGAGCTTACTTCATAATCCTCTTGAGCAACCGCAGTTAATCTTCTGTGAAAATGAACAAGTTAAAAGGGCAACATCGGTTAGTTAATGAGCACGCAATCATGCATTATAACAGTTACATTCTTAGTCGTTTTCCATCATACCTAAGGAATGACTTCACAGTAGGATTTCCCATTTCAAACTTGAGAGCTTTGAGCACATCAGCTTCCATTTTCACAACTTCTTGTTTCGTGTAAGTATTATCAGTGATGTAGCAGAAATCTTCAGTATTTGGAGGGCTAATTTCTTCGTACTTTCTGTTTACCAAAAATGCATACGGGTCATATTCAAGAATCAAACATCAACCACCTAAAGAACGGATCAAATATTACTTACGCAGCAATGAGCATTGAAGAAACACCTAGAAGTTGAAGCCTCTGTCTGTTAAGAACACTTGTCGATAAGAATCTATCGACGTAGGAGATGGTCAGATACAAAGTTTCTGAAAGAAGCTTATACTCTTCAGCAACTTCAACCAACCAATCAACCAACACACCCCTCATATTTACAATAACATCTTTCTGCACTTTCTCAATGTATTGTGGCATTGGTCTTCTCTTTGCCTCCATCTAAATTCACAAATAAAATACAAAACTTCATTATTTTTCCAAAAAAATGGATGAATCAATTTCTTCAGTTGATTATACATACTATACTTTGAACAATCTTCCATCTGAAAATTTGATGAAACAAAATTAATTTGTTTATCTGAAAATGGAAGATCTAATTTAAATCTCTATGTAGAAAAAAATTAATTTTTTTTTCTAATTACAAACAAAACCAGTTCTATCTTTATACTATGTTTGCAATTCTAGACCATGGATGAGCTTGGTACCGTACCAATACCGAAAACACCGAAATCAAAATGGAGTAAAAACAAATACCAAATATTGTACCAAAATTGTCGGTTCGGTACAGGTTTTTTGACACTTTACCGCTTTGGTGTTTATTTTACTTAAAAAAAATTCAAAACAACCCAAAATCGTATCAGCGATACATTCGTAATCATGTAACCATAATACCAAAACATTCAAAATGCCTCAAAAATTGTACCAAAACGTTCGGTACTCGGTTTTTTTC
Organism: Smallanthus sonchifolius; assembly: GCA_023525975.1. Lineage (NCBI taxonomy): Eukaryota > Viridiplantae > Streptophyta > Magnoliopsida > Asterales > Asteraceae > Smallanthus > Smallanthus sonchifolius. The sequence goes on along the minus strand of CM042032.1, from coordinate 82,490,210 downwards.
CGGGATTTCTCGGTTTTTAACGGTACCGAAATACTAGTTATATCCGTTTCTCCCTATTCTATACTAAACAAACAATTGTTCAACACAAAGCTGTAGTAGGAAGCTAGAAACCCTAAAATTGGCAATGGAGTTAAAAATCAGGAAAAAAGGGGGGAAATACGACAAACCTCCATGTTATGAAGATACTCGTGAATATCCGCAACGTAAGCTTCACACATCTGAGGATCACTAATTTTCTCCACAAACAGTTCCGTCGTTTTTACGGCGGACTTCTTCACCTTTTTCTGTTTACATTTCGTATTCGGAATCTCATTTCCCGTCGTCTGGCTCCGAGACGACGCAGCATTGTTCGAGATCTCCCCCAAAACCACTCTATTTTTCTTAGATGGGTGCAACTGAGAGTCGATTGCTTCCAGAGCCCTCTTCTTCGCCATTCGTGTAACTCTCTTATTCTCCTGGTCAGCCATTGAATTTATGTTTTATCAGATAAGGAAAACGGAGGTGGTGAAATGTGTGAGAAAAAGTGTGTTTAAAGGAAGAAAGATGCCGCCATTTGTGATACGTTTCAAAAATTCAATTTTGGGAAAAATGGCAGGGGCGAGAGTCTCGAGTGTTTTTTAATTTTTAGTTGAAATTTTCAAGGTATAATTGAGCGCCTTAAAATAATTCATTCGAGTTTAATCTACTTGATTTTTTAGTTTCTTGAATAATTTTTAGACTAAATTATTGTTTGAGTCCCTGACGTTTGACCATTTTAACTATTTGAGTCCCTTATATTTAAATATGTCTCTTTTAACTCTGAAGTTTCATTTTTGACTCCATTTGAGTCCAATTGTCTAACGTCGTTAGATTTTACAGTTAACTCTTTTATGAAATAACCAAAATACCCTCAGGACTCAAATAGTTAAAAAAACATCATATATTCTAGCCTCTCTTCTTCTTCTTCTCCCCACCACCATCAAATGCGCTTAAGAAACTGATGCAATCATATGTTCAAAATTCATTTCAACTGTTAAATTAACACCACCCCATCCCACCCGCGCCCCTTCTCCTTCAACAGACCAAAATCTGGACCATAATGGTTTTAACATCCAACATTGGTACAAAACAGATTCAATGTAACCCAAACATCAAAATCAGATTCAATCGAAGATGGTACAAAACGAACTCCTCCAGTAAGATCAGGTCGACCTAGCGCTCAAAGTCTTTTCAGCCACCAGATCTGAAGACTGGTACAAAACGGACTTGAATCTGTAAGCGAATCTGGTGTCGGAGATAGCTAGTAGAGGCAGGGATAAGCCGGGGGTATGTGACCATGAGCTCACTTGTAAGACCCCAAACCGGGCACCCTATAGTTGGTTCTCATAACGGGTTATTCCCTTGAAAATACTCATCTTAAATATACTAAACTACAGCGGAAGTCTTTTAAAAACATTAATTACTATTTAATGTCAATAAGTTACCTCACGAATGCTTGCACACCAACCCGAGTAGCATCACTCCAAAGCCAAGGTACATCAACGCAACGCTTACCTGCAAAACAATCTATCACACACACAAAGTCAGCTACGATGAGTGAGTTCTAATAGTTTAGTTTAATTAAAAGCCAAGTCGTCTCAAAAGTTATTTGAACTTTACTCAGGACCCACGGTCCTTATAAAATAGGTCCACAATTCATTAACAAATAGATAACCCATGTTATCACCTGATATCCCATAATAGCTCATTACCCATGACTCATCCCATAATAATAATAATCCCTCAGTCTCATCGATATATGTCAAACTTACTACACTAATTTCTCATGCCCAAGTACACGCACTAACTCGACACTTGGTTAACACAACAAATCCATAAACATCAACTTACTCAGCCTTGACCAAGGCCCTTACAAATCAACTGACATAACAGTTATAAACACTACATCACAATCCTGACGCAACGGTCAATCTAACTCTACTCACCGCATTAATACTATCTCATGCACAATAAATATAACTCAACGCTTGTATGCAATTTAACCCAAATATATAAGCACACAAACACATACCTCATTACTGCACCCTCGTCAGGGCGTTCGACACACCCCGAGCTCATCACTGTCCTGTTGGACATCGTCACCTTTGGTGACCTCCCAAAGGACTTAGTCCTCCACAATCCCGTTTGCCATGTCATAATGACAACAATGCAAACATAATACCCGCCGTGTCGCAAGGACAACGACACAATGCGCACGTATAATCACGTAACATTAAACTCTATGTACACGACTCATTAACTACACCTGCACTTCACACATAGCACTAGGGAAAGGTATCCTACACATATTCATAAGCGTTTAGCTTATATACCGACCCACGCCGACTAACTCATAACACAATACACTGCTAATATAGCAACACCATACAAATACTATATCTCACTGCCATCGCGCAACCCCTAGGCCGAATGGCCTAGGGTTTCTCCTAATCTTCCTTTTAAATGTTACAATGTTACATCCGGGTCCTTGCGTCTCTATCTTTGCGCGTTTTGAGTCTCAATTGTTCCATCTACGGCTAGCCGAGCCCCCCGTTTTTCCATAATTCCAGTTATTACTTGAAAACCTTGCAAATCGGGTCCCTTTATCTCTACGAATAGAGTTTTATGTGAAACTCTCGCCTACTTTCTTGTTTACCAAAGATACGGGTCGCCCTTTGGCCCGAATCATAATTTGCTAGATTTTCGGGATGTTACAAGTCTACCCCCTTAAAAGAGGATTAGTCCTCGAATCCTGCGTCAGCAAAAATCGACACAACTGGCCCTTCTATTCCATCTGGAGCATCCAAAGTCATTTGATGCCATTCATTCACTTCCACATTTCATTCTGGTTCTCGGGCACAATTGTCTTTGTCCCTTGTATAATCTAAATGATCACGTTATCCCGACAGTCACCTCTTCAAGTGGGCTCCATACCTTTCACGGATGGATAAATTCGTCTCCCTTCCCGTAGTGAAGTCGTCAAACTTCTCACCCCGTACCATGATCGCCCTCATGCGATGATTTCTCAACTCAAGCCCACCGTCCTACCCATAAGGGTATTACTTTTGCTTCTCTCTAATGGTCTCTAGGAGCTTGAGTAAAGCTACACTGGTTTCCACATAATTCCTCTACTATGGTATCTCTTTACTTCAATACCACGCATTTAACATACCCCTCAGGTTACACATGCACCCAACACTAGGGTCATCTTTACCGGCTCTCGATGTTTCTCAAGGCTCATATGCCTTTTTCGTGTCTGTTTCAATCGTCTAAACACTTGCTTTCCTTAAATGCTCCACAGGAGCCCATATTAAGCTAGTCTTGGCATTACCAGCGTAGACATATTCTTCTTAGTCACTTACGTGCAATCTTGCACGTGTCCCTCCTGAGTTTCACCTTTCTCTATGTTGCTCTACCATTACCATGCGATCCCCGACCGCATCTTATTTTTCATGTACAAACATGAAGTCCGCCTGTTCACCAGCCTCATTTATTCGTCGTCTCGCCCAGGGAAAAACATCCCTTCTCTTCTGGTGTCTCATCTTGACTGAATTATTCATATAGAACGTGTCCCATGAAGGTCCTTCGTCACCTTGTTAACTCCGTGCTGAAATCTTCGGTGTCATTACCTTGATCTCATCACAAACATTTCCGGTCAAGCGTCCACGTAAACGCCTTCATCATCTATTCTCAAAGCTCGGCTCATTGGCTTCGTGCTCTGAATTCCCGAGATATAAGCATTTGCATCTCATAAGAGCACCTCACCGATTGTCTAGAAAGACGTCAAAACTCCTCACATCACCTTGATGTATCAACGTCGAGAAAATCGCCAAAATAGGAATACTATACCTGAGCACACCGACCACCCTTCCTATGCATGACTAAGCGCGTACTACAAGGACACACACCGACACACATAACTACAGAACACACAATGTTCTACACATGTACTAGTAACTCAACCTTCTAACTCGTACAAAGTGCACATACACGACTTGCTAGAATCTGGGTAAATCTACGCGCATACAATATGACCTCGTCATTTATAGACACACAAGTATATCATGTTGTCTGGCCCAAAGGCACCAGCAAACACGATCTCTCGCCTGACTGCCACTAGACACAATAAATTGTTGACAAAAGTCAACACCATATCAAGCTTTCACTTGATCTCCCGCCTGACTAATGCCAGACACAATATCAAGCTTATGCTTGATCTATCGCCATGACTATTAAGTACATGACACAAATAATTCATACTCATAAGCAACTCAATTAACGACATACAAGTTTATTCGCAAAACACTTTCATGTCCTTAAGCACCACATCATTTACCTCACGAAGATCTATGCCTTAAGATGTAAAGACATTAAATATTATAGTAAGGCTAAACACACTCCCTTAAAATTCATATATCACCTAAGCATAACACATAGGTGACACTATCTTATGACCGTAGACACACACAATTAATCAAAACACAGGTCTACACGGGTCTATTCATATAGTCTAATCAACCAAGTCATAGCATCACATCAAAGATTACGTTTAGTATGAACTAACGTTGTTCAAAAGGTAATCACATAATCATAGTTAATTAACATTGCACCATCAATAGCAAGTTATCACACATGCAACTATCATTAACTGTGTTTTAAACCATCACGTGGTAAGATTCACTGTCAAGGTTAAAATCAAGCAATTTAAAAACCAAGAACAAATATTTCACCACAAAAGTGCCTGACAACCATTACTCAATATGCTCTAGTCCTCTCGTGGTAACCACCACTATTCTAGTCATTGAACAAGTCGAAGTTATCCCCCACTTGCTCCTCGTCCTCGGATTCCTCCAACCATCCATTTCCTGATTCTGCGTAGTGTCTCGAGGGCTTACTCCTGACTGCAAATGCATTTCTTCCTCTCCTGTAAAGGAACTACTGAGCCCGCCCCTCATAGTTGCCCTGGTAGTATTGGGGGCATTTAGGGCCGGAAGCGCCAAGATCACCTCCTGTGCTGATAGCTCCTGCTCGTACTCAGCCGCCGATGGAACCACCGTCAATGGTACAGGTGCTAAGAATCATCTCCCTCCAAAGATAACTGTACGAACGGCAACCAAACGTCTAGCCCGCCGCTCTATCAACCTCCTGATAAGGGCTCCTCGCCTAACCCATCTAGTCTGAATCGTCATGGCCATCAATGCCGGCACAAGATAGAACATTGGAGTGATTACTATGGGTGTCAAATTCAGAACATAAGAGTAATCATAGACTGCCAAATTACGGTGATCAAATGCAATTTGGTGGTCCATATTACTGCTCGGATTTTAAACCTTCCCCATCATATTCACACTATCTTTCTATCTTTCACACACCCCGGATGCACATGCATCCTACATAACTCACATAGCACCACACAATAATCTAGTAAATCATCAAATTTATCACAATTTCATACCATCCAAGGTTACACACAAAATCACTAAATCACATCAACACATCAAACTATCACACATAACTAACACTACTTCATGTTACTCAACTCACTCTATAGTCTCATTCAATCACGCCCTACAACTTCAAGTAGTTCTGTATAATACTACAACATATAACATACCTCATGATCCCACCCGGAACCATAAGTCACTTACTTACACCAATCACTTTACCTAGTGTAACACTATACAAATGGTAAATAATAATTACTGCTCAACTCGAAAAACATACCTCTTGGCTTGCTGTTACTCGTGGTGGCATTCGTTTCACCCTCGTCCCATTTTTAGTTTATGTTAAGGCATTTTATTTGTTTAAAAACACCAATTTTCTCTTAAACCACAACTCTGATACTAACTTGTAAGGCCCCAAATCGACACCCTACAGTTGGTTCTCATAACGGGTTATTCCCTTGAAAATACTCATCTTAAATATACTAAACTACAGCGGAAGTCTTTTAAAAACATTAATTACTATTTAATGTCAATAAGTTACCTCACGAATGCTTGCACACCAACCCGAGTAGCACCGCTCCAAAGCCAAGGTACATCAACGCAACGCTTACCTGCAAAACAATCTATCGCACACACAAAGTCAGCTACGATGAGTGAGTTCTAATAGTTTAGTTTAATTAAAAGCCAAGTCGTCTCAAAAGTTATTTGAACTTTACTCAGGACCCACGGTCCTTATAAAATAGGTCCACAATTCATTAACAAATAGATAACCCATGTTATCACCTGATATCCCATAATAGCTCATTACCCATGACTCATCCCATAATAATAATAATCCCTCAGTCTCATCGATATATGTCAAACTTACTACACTAATTTCTCATGCCCAAGTACACGTACTAACTCGACACTTGGTTAACACAACAAATCCATAAACATCAACTTACTCAGCCTTAACCAAGGCCCTTATAAATCAACTGACATAACAGTTATAAACACTACATCATAATCCTGACACAACGGTCAATCTAACTCTACTCACCGCATTAATACTATCTCATGCACAATAAATATAACTCAACACTTGTATGCAATTTAACACAATTATATAAGCACACAAACACATACCTCATTACTGCACCCTCTTCAAGGTAACCCTCATCAGGGCGTTCGACTCACCCCGAGCTCATCACTGTCCTGTTGGACATCGTCACCTTTGGTGACCTCCCGAAGGACTTAGTCATCCACAATCCCGTTTTTCATGTCATAATGACAACAATGCAAACACAATACCTACCGTGTCACAAGGACAACGACACAATGCTCACAACACATGTATAATCATGTAACATTAAACTCTATGTACACGACTCATTAACTGCACATGCACTTCACACATAGCACTAGGACAAGGTATCCTACACATAATCATAAGCATTTAGCTTATATACCGACCCACCCCGACTAACTCATAACACAATACACTACTAATATAGCAACACACATACAAATACTATATCTCATTATTGAAGCACAAAATACGTACATGCACCCCCCCGTGGCATCTCCTAGTCATACCCGTACGACCTATAAATACAATCCCGACTCATCCCTATTAGGTCACCATACGACCCCCGACCATATACCCACCTTTAAGCCTAGATCACATGATCTCATAAACACCCCTGTAGACCCTCCGACTCATTACTGAATGTTTTAGTTCATAAACACCTCGGGTTGACACCCAAAACTCTTAACATATTTAATACGTTAAACATCCCTGGTAAGTATGTACGAAGCCCCAAAAACAGTAAAACGTTTAAAAGAGGGGGATTGGAAACTCACGAGTTATACTACGTCCAAATCCTAGCTCTACACCACGCGGGATCGCTCAATCCGAACCTGTCAAACGTATGATCACCCGATCAGGACACGTTTATAACGTATGTTAGATAACGTATAACAATATAATAAAACCCCGACACTTGTCCCGTATGCTTGTCAATCTAAATCCAGGAAACCATAGTCCCACACGCATGCACGTACGAGTGCCATGCAGGCCTTTAACCATTCTCATCTCGTAAACCCTGACTCGTGCCGGATCGTCCCCGACTCGTTTAGAAATCCTTAAACTCGAACGGAGTTCTCATGCATGCACGTATATGCACATACATACACATGCAAAACCTTAAGTCTTGCCATGCAAACAACTTATCCTCCCGGGTCACCCGCACACGAGCCGAGCTCCCCCATGCATGCTCCAACTCGTCATGCAAACCCTACGTTCATAAAACGCTATTCGGGTGTAACCCGACTCCGTGCTCTCCCTCGTTCAACGCCGTGAACCACCACCATCGTCTTCCTCGTCGCCTAACCACCCTAGCCGAGCCCACGGCCTTGCGCCACCGCAGCACCGTCGCCGCTACTCGTCACCGCAGCAGCCCCCGTCTTCCCCTCCGTTCTCTGCCATTGGTCGCTGTAAAACATCACCACCGTAGCCACCTCCTTATCGAAACCCATAATCCGTTACCCCCATTCTTTCCCTTATAGTCTGACAAACCTCAACCCTAACGGGTCACTACCACGCCCTTCACTAGCCGGCCGTCACCATCACGCACCACCCCCGTGCCGTCGCTTGTTACCACCGTGTCCACCCCCACAGTCAGTCTCCCTCTCCCCTAACTTCTACCGTTAACCGTGACCACCCATCTCAAACCTTAATCGGTTTCTAACTAAAAAAGATAATGAAAACACGTCAAAAGTATAAACGAGAGTTACCTTTGGCTACGCGTGAAGTTCTCCGTTCGAAACCGCCGTGAGAACACTTCTTCCGGTCGCCTTTCTCTTTCCCGTTCGCTCTCCCTACCGTCGCGCAACCCCTGAGGCCGAATGGCCTAGGGTTTCTCCTAATCTTCCTTTTAAATGTTACAATGTTACATCCGAGTCCTTGCGTCTCTATCTTTGCGTGTTTTGAGTCTCAACTGTTCCATCTACGGCTAGCCGAGTCCCCCGTTTTTCCATAATTCCAGTTATTACTTGAAAACCTTGCTGACTGGGTCCCTTTATCTCTACGAATAGAGTTTTATGTGAAATTTGTGCCTACTTTCTCGTTTACCAAATATACGGGTTGCCCTTTAGCCCAAATCATAATTTGCTAGATTTTCGGGATGTTACATCACTCGGTTAAAAATTTTGACCACCACCACATCGGTCCTTACAGCTACAGCCCGTCACCACCACCGTCTTCTTCGTCGATCTTTGGTGATATCTATCCACAAGAACCGCCGTCGTCACCATCGGTCCTTCATGGTGTCATCGCTACGAACCACCACCATTGCCGACAGAATCGTCGGATAGGGATGGATGAGAAGGAAGAATAAGGGTTTTGGTTGCTGGGTCGCCGGAGCGGGCTACCGCCGCTGGGAGGGGTCGTCGGAGATGGCGTGACCATCTCCTCTAATTCCTGAATTTCTTTCTCTCTCTCTCTTATACACACACAGACATGTGTATGTGGTTTGTGGGTTTGTGTGTGTTTCCAAGATCAAGGACAAGATATTAGTTGTTTCTTAACAATTTGAGTCCCTGAGGGTATTTTGGTCATTTCATAAAAAAGTTAACAGTTAAATCTAACGATGTTAGGCATTTGGACTCAAACAGAAGCAAAAATGAAACCTCAGGGTTAAAACAGACGGATTTAAACATAAGGGACTCAAATAGTTAACATGGTCAAACGTCAGGGACTCAAACAGTAATTTACTCTAGTTTTTATCAAACAAACTGGCTAATTATATTTTTTTATAAATGATTTTGCTAAAACGTTTACACCTTTTTTATTATTTTTTTATATAACCTATGGTTTTAGTCATCTTTAACGTTTTCCTTACCTCAACACCATCGTTGTCCACCGTTGAGTATGTGTAGAGGAATTTCAAGATAACCGATGATGATCTGAGAGTCATATTAGATACTTTCAGATCAAAAACAATTTGGTGGTTCCCCAAATTCTTTGATCGGATAAAACTCAGAGTATTTGAGACAAGAATCAAGTGTGAAATTTTGAGAAGAGTTTTTGTGAACCATAATGAAACATCGTATGACCAAACGAGATTTCAAATTCGAATTTCAAATTCGAATTTCGAATTTTAATTAAACAAAACCATATAACTGCCAAAGGCAGTTATCATCTTAATTTCAAATTCGAATTTCGAATTTTAATTAAACCAAACCAGCTCAATCCCAACCAGGGGCTCTGCCCCTTGAACCCCGCTTCCGGGGGCGCTGCCCCCGGACCCTCGTTACTTAGGCGCTTCGCCCCTAAGTATTAATTAGGTAATTAAATAAATTCAAACAAGTGTGCACTCCGCACCTCCTAACTTGTTTGGTATTTAATATGATTAATTTGGTCAACTAGTTAATCCAATTACACTAAAATAGCCAACAACGTGTGCTTTAGTAACCATTGGTACCCTTGACAACCATCACCATCATCATACCCTCCACCCCCTCTCTAACCACACTATTTCTATAAGATGTTGTGTTTTTAGTGTCATCAACGTCATTTGGTGTAATTTGACTCACTTAAGATCAAATGAGAAATTAGAATATACACATTGTTCCAGGTTAGGAGGTGTATAATACATATTTGATCAAGACTTTTATAATTTCTGATGATAATACACTTGTTGTACAAATAGGGTCCATGGGCATCGCCCCAGTTAGCGGGGTTCCAGGGGGTGGTAGTTCCTGGCAGGTCCAAAGGGCAACGCCCCAGGCTACGGAATCATAAAGTTGCTACTGAAAATTGCTACGGAATCACAAAGTTGAGAAATTTGGTAAAATTTGATATTCAATATCAATTGTGGTCTTCAGTATCAAAATGAAGGTTCGTATCAAATTTGGCATTCGTGCAAATTTGGTCGTCTGTATCAAATTTGGTGTATTATACCAAATTTGGTTATCTTTATCAAATTTGGTCTTCGGTACCAAATTTGGTCGTCCGTATCAAATTTGGTCGTCCACACCATTTTTGTCTTCCGTACCAACTAAAGCAGTAATTGTAAAACTGTCAACGTTTGACGGTTATGGTAGTTATTTCTATCAACATACATGTCGTTTCGTGAAAAGGTTGTGATGTTTCGTTGCATGTGTTAACCCCTGTATAAAGAAATCATTTTGTCTGATTTCAAATACACACTGAATTTTATACATTCGAATTTCACAAAAAAGAACATGTCGTTCTTTGAAAAACTTTATGCTTTATCCGATTATTAATTTCGTATTAGATGAAATATACTTTAATCTGAAAGTAAATTACGTGATTTAAAAATAATTCTATTCAACACCAAATCTAAAAACACTGCATAAGTTGTTGATTTTTGTTAGTTGCATATTTAGGCACGTTTTATAACCCATTTTCACTCAGTTTTACCCACATATCATGCATTTATCATACGTATATTAGATCATTTTGTGCTTGGTAGAGCGTAGTCTACTTTGGATTGTTTTTTATGTTTTTATAGGTATGAAATTATTGCTAAGGATCACAAGGGAGTTTGTAAAGCATTGAAGGGATCATGGAAGATTAAAGTTTGACTTTTGGAGATCGAGGAAATTTTTGACAGAATATTAAAACGGCCGTTTCAGGTTTATATAGAAAATTTACACGGTCTTGTGAAGCTGCTGAAAGAAAAAAATATTATAATATTGAAATATTATATTATCTATTAATATAATATATATGAAACCTACCGGACGGTTTTCAAAAAGGGAGGAGTTATCACAATTTTGTTTTCTTCCTGGGAGGTTTACGGCAGAAACGAGAAAGCAACATTGAAGCAAATTTGGAATTTTCAATTAGAAGACAATAGTTAGTCTTTATATTTCGTAAGTTTTATTTATATTCTTATTTGTTTAGATTCAATTTTAATTTCGACACTAGAGTTTATTTTTATGATTTGATTCGAGTCTTATGTGAAACGATTATGTGATCCGTTTATTCGAATGGTTTGTTTGAGTGATTCTTGATCTTAAACCCGGATCTAACCCGGTATATATTAGATTGTTAATAAACTTGATCAACTTATTAATTTTTCTAATAAAGTTCTTCACTTTTTAAAACCCTAATCGGATTTTAATTCTTGATTCAAGGAACAAATAATATTTTGTGTCTGTCTATGAACCCAAAATCATTATAGAGTCATTCAATCTAATCGAGCATTCCGAACAGCGTGATTGTTTGATTATAATCGATACTTCTTTCAGTGCAACCCGCAAGCTAAGATCCGAACGGCGTGAACTTAGAGTAGCGGGTTGGCTCTAATCAACGAACTGCGCTTGGTTAAACATTAGACGGAGTTGATATCCGAACGACGCGATGTCTAGTATCGATACAAACCGTTTAAATTAAATGATCATTGCACCATAATTGTTAATGATCGTAAGCCGAGTCAAATCAAAGAAATTACCTTTGTGTTGGAATTATTTTTAAAATATTTGAATTCAACCTGCCATTTTATTAACGTTTTTAGTATCAATTTTTCATAATCAAAACCCCCCTCCCAAATCATTTGAGTTTAACAACTGGATCTATTTTCAAACGTTTTTTTTGTATAATTAAGTTAATCCGTATCACTGAGGACACGAACCTTGCTTCCATTCATACTATTCTTCGTGTGTCAAGTAGGTTTACTACACAATTTATTTGGTGGATTCGACACCCATCAATTTGATACTGTAAATATTAAATATTAAAGTATTATTCAATAAGATAATTACAAGAATAGCTGAAAGCTGACATCATGATAGGGGTGAATAAACCTTAACCATTAACCGAAATTTACCGATAACCGAACCGTCACTGAACCGATTTAACTGATACCCCTAATTAACCTACGGTTATTATTAAGGTTCTCTAATTAACCGAAGTTAACCGAACCGAAAAAAATTAAGATATGCTTTTAAAAAAATCTATACTTAAAATATACATGTTCAAGGAATCAAACTCTTTATATACGTAAAAAAACATACACGAAGGCTGTTGACTCAATATAATTAGTTTTAAAACGTTTAAGAAAGATCATTATATAAAATGTGACTCATTTTATGCATGTGTATGTTTTTTGTATTTTTATTATATTTATAAAAACGAGTGTATCTGAGACAATTATGGCCTAATATGTTAGAAGTAAACATTAATTATGATCGCTATAAATATCGATTATTTTTTTTTGAAGGCGAACATTGGATGTTGTGGCGTCGCACCCTCCGTCACATGGAGAGCCTCGTCCAACTCCGACCAATATGTTGTCTTAACCGGGCCCACTTGGTGTCAGAGTTTGAGAGCTTTCAAGGAAAAACCCCACCCAATACGGCCCCTTCCGGGCTTGAGGGAGAGCCGAGGCTCGAACCCTGGATCAGCTTGGGTAAAACCCTGGTGCATCAGCCTAAGAGCTAGGCCTCATTTGCGAAGTCGCGGAAATTAATGATGGTGGCAGGGATCGAACCCGGGTCCCTTGGGACTTCGGGCCTTACCTCAACCACTACACCACAACCTCCTTGACAAATATATCTTAAGAGTGAAAAGTAATATGAGAACTATGGATGATTATAAGATTCAGTGATTGTTTTGAAGCAACTTGCCCGATATGAACGTTTATCAAAAGTGAATATGAAAACACCTAAACCATATTTAATCCATGTGTGAAGATGCATTCTCATTTGATGTAGGTTTGTTTAGTTCAAATTTTAGTTCCATTTATATTTCCCGTTTAATGTCACCGATTCTTTTTTCATGTTCATTTAGTTAAAATTTTATCATTGGGGTTGTTGGTCCAATGACAGAGGCAAAGCCTCAAGGAGCACCTAATGTTTGGAGGTCACGGGTTCAAGTCCCACTAGTGACAGGATTAAAAAGGAAATTTGCCGTTCTAAAAAAAATTTAGTTAATTTTTTTTTTAAACCTGTCTTGGTTAAGGAAATTAACCGAAACCGAACCATAACCATAACCGATTGACCGAAACCGAAGTTCGGTTATGGTTATGATTAAGGAAATCCTATAACCGAAGCTGACGGTTATGGTTATTGTTAAAGGTAAAAACCGAACTGAACAGCCATTTGCACACCCCTATCAGGCAAGTTGATGTGCTTGTTTGTGAGGTGGCATGAGTTTAAATTTGATCACGTTCTAAATTAATATAATTTAGTCCAAATAGGTAATACAATCCGGAATTCTTAACATGGCTATCTTCCGAAAAGTGATTAAAAGGAACACAATCAAACAATATCACAAGCAATATTATGTGTCAAGCATACAATATACATGTTGTTGGTAATTTACAATCTAAAATAGGAGGGACCTAGGTGGAAGTCTGGACTCACTAGACCTGTGGAGTTTCATTAAGTATAGTTAATGGGTTTATGAAGTGTATTAGGGTTTAATATTTTCTTGTTGACCAAGTTTGGATTTTCTATAGAAACATAACCATGTTTATGGTTATTGTATGAGTGATTATTGTAACTAAGTTTTGAGTCATTTTTTTGTTATAATAATAGGAGAGTTCAACTTAGTTGAGTGTGTTTTGTGCAGGGCCGTCTCTAAGATTTCGGGTGCCCGGTGCGACTTTAAAAATGGGCCCCTAAAAATCTAAAATATAAAGTTATATATATGAAAAAAACCCAGTAATACGATATAAATTGTAATAGCAATAAACAAAACAAAGTTAATGTAGCAAAATAATATATATTACATAATTAAACGAATCGTGATTCTTTGAAGCAAAGTTATTGATTAACTCTTCACAATCCACACTCTCTAGGTAATAATTTTCAATAGCTATCATTGCCAATCCATTAAGTCGTTCTTAGGACATTGTGGACCGTAACTAGGGTTATAACTAAAAGAATAACTTAGTTGGGCTATAACTAAAATCTAATTTGTTTAATTGGCCTATAACTAAAAGAATAACATAGTTGGGTTTAATTGGTTTTAATGGGCTAAAGTGTTTTAATTGGGCTAAAACAAAAAAAAATGGTTTAGATAGGCTAAAGTGGTTAAAATGTAATTGAGTTTTTATAATTAATACGTATTTCTTAAAAAAGAATTATATATATAATTTTTTTTGGGCCCCCCGATAAACCGGGCCCGGTGCAGTCGCCCACATAGCCCCCTACCAAAGTCGGCCCTGATGCCACGTGTCGTCTCTATATTCATTCTCATCATTTTTTTCCGCGTCTCTCTTTTATTAAATACACCTCTATCTTTTAATAATAATATATTTTTAAATAAAATTTAATTATACTAATAAAATACATTTATTTTAAATTATTCCTTATTTTAAGAAAATTTGAAATTTAATTATGTAACTTTTATTTTCAATCAAATAGTAAATGAAAGTCAAATTACATTAAATAGTAATTAACGTACTTTCGAAACCCAGTTATATGTTAATTTTTACATATTTTAAATTTTGTTTTATATCCTTAGTATATATATATATAAAGATTTAAGAATTTTATTTTTCACCATATGTAAACACGGGTTCTAAGCTAGTGCAACATATAAGAAAGTCCCTCCACAAGTTAGTTGCTGATGACTTTAGGTTGTTGGTATTTCATTAAACTTCAAAAGAGGCAGATTATGTGGTGGTCGGAAACCCCCGAGACATGTGGGAATGTGGAAAATGGTATAGTAATTTATTCAATGATGAACATACATAATCAATATTCAACTTTGTATTTATTCGGAAAGTAAATATATATACACATAAATATATATATATATATATATATATATATATATATATATATATCATGCACCAAATGAATTTGTTATGGATGAGGAGCTGGTCGTGGAGTTAGCGGACTCCTACATGGACTAGCTAGACAGGGGGAAACAAGACAGAAATAACCCAAACTTGAAACAAACATAAATTACAGCGGTTTGGCCCATAACCAATTGACGGAAAGATGTAGCAAACAACTTACATCTGTAGCAAACAATTTATTTATACCTCTACCTCGAAAAATAAAAGTAATCAACAGATAATACTTGTACAAAATTTCTAGAAAACAAGCCTGGTTTCTTTGATCCACTGGTTCTGATCAAACATGTCTCGTTGTTGAAAGTCAAAACCTGCCTTGCTAATGATAGTCAATACCGCCTTCTACTAATGACAATCAATCCCGCTTCTCCGTTGTTTGACAATCAAACATGCTTCTCCGCTCTAGATCTAGATCAATCCCGCTTCGCTATTGACAATCAATCCCACCTTTTGGCTAATGATAATCAAACCCTCCTTACTGCTAATGATGATCAAACCCGCTTTACTGCTAATGATCTTAATTCCCTGATCAAATTCCTAAACCGTTGTTCTCCTTCTCTTAACAATCAAATTCCCCTTTGTTTTGTATTTCCCCTTTTCTAAAGCCTTTTGTCCCCTTGATAGAAAAACCATACAAAACAACAATCTAATATTTTTCTACTTCCTTATCTAATCAATTTTTATCCAAATCTAGCATTTCTAACCGATTTTCATGTAGTAAAGAAAAGAAATACTTATCTGGATCGATGATTCCTTCTTGAATAGCCTGTTCTTGATTCAATCTAAACACCCTTTCTTGATTTCCTTGACAATTTGTGACTTATGCTTCTGATGTTCAGACCTAATACACCCTTCGATCAACTGGAAAAGTCCAATCAAAAAATTAAATAAACCCTTCTTGATTTGCCGCTTTTGATTTTGATTTCCGCTTCTTATGATCGATGTAAACAAATTTCCCTTTTGGATTTAATTGAAATTGTCGCATGCTTCTGTTCTTGATTGAATTCTGATGACCGACTGTTTTGATATCAACCAAATCGCAATCTATACTTGATCTTGATCGGCCTTCCTTCCCTTGGTCGATTAATTGAAGCACCGCTCTTGGTAATTCAAGAACGGAAGTTCTTGATTTGAACGCCCTATTCTTGATCGGCTCTTCTTCAGGATGCTTCCCCTTTGGTCAATTGATAAACAATACCGCTCTGATACCACTGTTGATAAATCAAAGATACGAATTGAAAGTACAAGATGAATACAAATTGATTTGTTTATAAACATTTGTTCCACTGTGTTCATGCGTATATAAATGCATACAACCGGTTCCTTCTAATCGACGTACCGATTAGAAAAGCATCAAGTTTAGTTTATATTTTTTTAATAAAATCAACCACTTGGGAACGATAGGGTTTAGCTCTGTAAACAAGTTCCAATTGTACTATAAGCAAAAGTGACGGAAATTTCAGTCCTAAAAAGTATTGGTCGCAAATTCGGTAGCTAATTTGTGACAAAAAAGTCCGGTCGCTATATTTAGTCGCAAAAATCAGTTGGGACTACGGTTTAAGCTACCGCCGAAACCAGTCACGAAAGATCATTTTTGTAGGGTTTATGACTCTTAAGGCTGGTGGCAACCAATAAGCTAAAGAAATGAGGGTCGTTGAGCAATTCTAATAACCAAAACAAATAGTATGAACCTTTCTAACTCTTTAGCATCATGCAAATTGTTCTTACTACCAAACTAACCTTAGCCCGAGTCACGCCCATTGCACCGCACCAATAATGCATCTAGTCTTCTTTAATTCCAACAAAGAACCAAAACTCAAAACTGTACATATACAACATCAGTACAACGAAACTACACAAATTAGATTCCTTTAATCCTAGTTAAGGTTTTCTGTCACTAGAAAGTGTCTTTTTCAAAGTCTTTAATTAACAAGTTAATTTAGCAATAATTATTAAGTGTTTATAAATCATGGGAAGAAAAGGTTTTGTTTTCTGGTGTTTATGTTTCTTTGTTACTGTTTGGTGGGGGCTTGATTTTCATGTAGCTGTTGGAGCAGCTAGATTGGGGAGCTTGTGGAGTAACCAGACCCACGGGTTGGAGACAGGACATGAAGATAAAAACACCACCGTGGCTGTTTATGGCAGGTCTAGAAATGGTGGTGGAGGCGGCGCTGGCGGAAGGGTTGGGTATGGTGTTGGCCCTCGGAGGGGATACGGGTCGAGAAACAGGGGTGGGTATGGCAATGGAGGGAGAGGTGGAAGGAGAGGCAGAGGCGGCAGTGGATCTAGTCCTCCTGGTGGTAATGTGGGCGGAGGTGGTGATTCTGCTGGCGGTAATACCGGTGGTGGTGATTCTGGTGGTGGTAATGTGGGCGGAAGTGGTGGTAATGTGGGCGGCGGTGGTGGTGGTGGTGGTGGTTCTGGTGATGATGAAGTGGGTGGGGGTGGAGGTGGAGGTGGTGGTGGTGGTTCTGGTGGTGAGAATGTGGGTCGAGGTGGTGGTTCTGCTGATGATAGTATGGGTGGAGGCGGTGTTCGTGGTGGTGGGTCAAACCTGGGGAGGGGAATTAGTGTAGGCAAAGGTGGATTTGGTTCTCGATATGGTGGTGGTTTTGGGTCAGGGCGTGGCAACTGGGGTGGATATGGTTCGAGAGGAGGTTTTGCGGGTGGTAGTGGATTCGGGTCTAGGACGGGTTCAGGGTCGGGTTATGGAAACCTTGGCGGTTCAGGTGGCGGTTTCAGTGGAAGCAATGGTGGTGGAAATGGGTATGGAGGAGGAGGTCCTCATAACACCGGAGATGAGAATTAAAATGAAAGAATGAGTTAGAATAAGCATGGTTTTTCTCCACTAATATATTATGTACTCGAATTTAATTAAGTAGCTCATGTACTAGTAAGCAATTAAGCCTTTTAATGGAATTTAACTTGTCCAAAACTTCACTCATGTTGGATTATGTGTTCGTCTTTTGAACTCAAACTATTCTTCTTCTTTCAACTTTCATGTCAAATGTTAGTATCATTTCTCATCATCCTCTTCATCATTTGTTGCCTTGTCTTCATGAATTTCTATCATGCTAACATCTTTCGTCACCTCCATCATTATGACTTCAACCTCTATATATTGATGTGGTACATAATCATTATAAGGTTCATCAATTTTGACCATGGAGTTATTATCAAAATGTACATATTTCTCGTCAAGCTAGAAGTTGTCATAATGGATTCATCATAAGAGGTCAATAGTTACGACTAGTACTACCAATGTCCCTCTTACGAGTATGTCAAGAAACACCATAGTAATCACCCTCGTGATTTTTGTGGGCATTTTCGCAATATACGATCATGACATATAGTTCTTCAAGGACCGTCTAGAGTTTGTTGGCCCTGGTAGAAAGATCCTCAAATGCACACCACAAACAATCAACCCCACGATCTCCACCATAAGAACATGGAAGCTGATTTACTCCAACGCAAATGTGCCATCATGATACTAACGGACTCTGGTACCAACTAACACAAGATGGAAGAGAAAAGGCTAGATACGTTCTAGAAAATGTTTGATAAACATCTGAGCTGGAAGAAAATTCACAAAAAAGTATATATAAAGGAAAATAAGATATTGTTGAATGTCAAAACTAATACATCAAACTCTATTTTATATGAAATTTATAAATTTATCATATATTGTCAAATTTCAAGGTTAAGGAAGTGAATAATCAAAATTAAGGAAGTAAATAAATAACAAGTCAATCGCATGAATTGGTGACAACTCGTGATTTGCTTATTAAATAAAAATCTTCAAAATCAAGTTAAGATTTATCGGAGTTTTTTTTTTCACGGGACTTTCACTCTTCCACTCATGCGCGTATGAATTCGTAAACAGGGTTGTTTGTCCCTCGTTATATGATAAAGTAATCCCGATTCGTAAAGGAAACCGAGGGGTGGCTAGTATGATTTCATTGAGAGGAAAAGGAGGAGATCAACACTATCTTTTAATATTTTAAAAGTTTGTTAGTTAGAGTTATGTTTCCTAGTTTGAGTATGTTTAGTATTGGTTTATTATTGAATGTAATTTTTTCTTTTATCAATTATTAATAAAAGAGTCTTGGATTGTCATCCATACAATTGGTGTTATTCTAATTGGTTCCAACAATTGGTATTAGCTGATCTACGATCTCTGTAAGTTCAAGAAGAAGCACGTGGGGTGTATAACCACAGCCGGTCGATCAAGACTGTCCAGGGTTACAAGGTGTGTAATCCGACGAGGAGTTTGATCAAAACTTGAACAACAAGGAAACCTGATAAAAGACGAACATGGATGACGGAGAAGGGGCACACCACCACCACCGGACGGAGTAGCAAGGGAAACCAGTGCAACCTCCTTGCAGTGCCCAAAACTCATGAAGACTAACTATAACACATGGGTCGTCATCATGGAATCAATACTTGACGCCCAGTGGTTATAGGAAGTGGTCGATCCAGTGACCGGAGATGTTACAGATGAAAGAAAGAACAAGCTAGCGAGGGCGATCATCTACCAAGCCCTACCGGAGAACGTGCTCATGCAAGTACCAAGAAGCCGGAGTGCTTGAGACATATAGGAATCGCTGCGAGTAAGATTTGGAGCCGATAGAGTTCAACAAGCTCGCTTACAATCACTGAAGCCAGAACTCGATCAACTGAAGATGGGAGAGAAAGAAAATGTGGAAGAATTTGTCGGAAAAATAACGGAGTTCGGAACACAATTTAACAGTCTTGGTAGTACTTTGGAAGAAGAAGATCTTGTGAAAATCTCCTTGATAGCGTCCCCGATCGGTTCATAGCCATTGTGGCAATGATAGAACAATGGGCCGATTTCACTACAATGACTTTTGAAGATTGTATAGCAAGATTGAAAGCCTTCGAAGAATGGATAAAAGGGAAAGAAACATCGGCCGAGATGGGAAAACTCCTTTATTCTAATACTGAGAATCAAGGGAGACGTGATATTGATCATGACATGAAATCTTATGGCCGGGGTAGAGGACCTGCACACTGTAACATCTCGAAAATCTACAAGTTATTAGTTCGAGTCAGTGGGCGACCTGATTCCTTATTTAAATGCAATAATGAGCAGGGTCGATTTCACAGGGTGGGTTTAACTACCGTATTAGAACGGTTAGTCGTCTAAAGAGAGTCCGAGATCGAAGCGCACGAGATAGACTTAGGAGGGACCCGTATGTAAGTTGTGATGATTTATAAACCACCTAAACATAAACCTTAGGGTCATGGTGGACCTAGGCCTGTGACGGCTGAGAAACCAAGAGAGAGAGAGAGAGCTTGTCAGAGGAGGAAGGATGGGTGCGACGGTGGGTTTACGACGGTGAGACCCAAGAAACGATCAGGTAAGATCCATTCTCATCTCGTTATTCTTTTTGTTTTTGTTTTTTTGGCATGTAGGGTTTTTAGTTCTTGAGCATGGTAGTAGCCGACGAAGGGGGAGTCACGGCAGAGGCATGGAGGCAGTAAGGGTGGCGCTAGCCGATTAAGGTTGGCACAACGGACAAGGACGACAGGAGCATGTAGTGGCGCTGTGGTGGCGCAAGGCAGAGGCAGCCAGGGTGTATGCGGTGGTGAGCAGATTTATTAGACCCGGCAAGGAAGACGAAGACGTTGGCGGTATGCTTGGTAGTTCATGATGGTGGAGCACGGTGGGGAACGGGTGGCCGAATAGGTCACGTCTGGACACGGTGTCAGCGGTGCAGGGGACGCACGACGGCGTGTAAGGGTGCGTGGACGAGCCGGGCGTGAACGAGACAGTTAGGGTTTGGATGGCGATGAAACGTGCATGCATGCATAAAACCGGTTCGGGTATTCGGTTTCTAAACAGGTCAAGGATGATCCGGTTTATGTAAACCCATGAGGCTAGGATTTAGTGGAAAAGAAGAACGAGCTGGCGAGACGACATGGGAGTTTATATTTTATACACTATTCAACGTATGTTTAGAATGTGTCCTGATCTTGTGATTCGAGCGCGGGCAGACGAGTTGCAGAGCAAGGACTGAGGCTAGCTTAACCAGTGAGTTTCTAATCCCCTTTTTAAATGTTTTACTGTTTTGGGGCTATCGTACATACACGCATGTTTTACTAAACGAACGTAATATGAGTTATGAGTTAAACTTGAAGTGTTTTATGAGATCGTATGTAATAATGAAGCTAAGGGTCGTTATGGGGTCCTTAGGGTGGGTGAACAAGAGTGGTGATGATCTGTGAGTCGGGAATTTAGTTAAACCTGTGATGGTTATATAAGGTGAGCTAGCAGGGGAACCCGTACGTGGTTCATTAACGAGTCAAATAAATGCTAGTATGTTGTTAAGCGTCATGTGTTTGATGTTGTGTGTATCATGTCATTGTTCTCGTGACACGGCGGGTATCGTGCTTGCGTGGGTCTATGGGATGCCCATAGTATATACGAGTTAGAACTCAGTATGGTGTTTGTGTGTCGTATAATTAATTATTTGGAAAGAGTTGGGTAATGTGTCTAGACGTTAAAAAGGATACGTCTAAAGTATGTGTTGGTTTACACACGTAAGGGATCCGTGAAAGGGTGGTGAGTCATAATACATGTCCAGGTAGTGTTATGTGTTATATGTGTTGCTTTATGTGTAACATTTCTGATTTTCATCATGTAATCGTTTGATTTCAATAAACAAACACATTTCAGTTTCGATTCATGTACAAACAAACTACGATGCAGTTACATATACAAACTATTCTATTACAATAACAAATTAAACAAAAACACCATTATCTCACAAGCCCCGAGGACCAAAACTGACAAAACTCAAAAACTACAAAACTAGGCAAGCACGGTCGCGCCTAGGACTAGGCACGGTCGCGCCTGCAGACCTAAGCACGGTCGCGCTGATGAACCCACTTGACTCTGCAGAAGTCAAACCATACCATACCCTCTGAATTCGCGAAATTTAAAATAGAGAAAAGCCGGTTTTCACGCGTCAGACCTTACTCGACTGAATTCAACCAGCAACACGCCTAAATTGTCCTCCAATTTGCACATTTGTTTAATCCCATACCCACCACAACCAAGTCTCGCGAATTAAACAATTGAGAGCAAGTTGCAGGCTTCCTACACCCTCATATACACCCACTCAATCTCTCAGAACTCTCACTCGACGCTCACAACACCTCTGTCGCCCGATTGATCGTCAAGAAACGAAGCCGCTCGACCCGTAGCCGACCGCATTCGATTGCCCACTTTCAGCAAGTAAGTAACACGTCTTCAGCTTTGTATCTACCTCTACTACGAAAGCCCTATATCAATTCGTAGTAGAAACACTCAAATCGATCCGATTTTGAACCAAAAAGCCGAAACATAAATTTTACTCGAACTACACTCTAGACAAGATATAAATACAATTAAACTATGTAGAAACATTCGTAATCATCCACTAAGTGAAAGCCCTAAGAATCCAGAAGCTATTAATATAAGAATCGATCGAATTGTGTCTGAAAAAGGCCCGACACGGTCGCGCTCATCCCTGAGCGCGGTCGTGCCTGACCAAGCACAATCGTGCCCCAGGTGTGGCCCGGTTGTGCTTACCGAGCAAACAAGTCTTGACAAAAAACAAACACTAGACGCGGTCGTGTCAGATACAAGCACGGTCGTGCTCTTTGACCAGAATCAATTATTTTTCTGTTTTAAAGTCTATTTAACATATTTTAGCTAAAAAATTTCAAAATGTAATTATAAAAATTATTTTATAAAATCCCAAGACCCGGGAATCATTTATAAACCAAATCCTTGATTTAGAGATTTAAAACGATTAATTCCCGATAGTTTGAAACCGATGAAATCGTGAGTTTATAAAACCATTTATACAAATATATATTTTGACTTAAACAAATATTATTTATTTAAATTTATATTTAAATAAATATAAATATATATCAGTTATTTAAATTTACATTTTAAAGAATATATATATATCACTACTATTTAAAATGTACTAAATAGATAAATAAAATTATTTATTTATTTATTTCAAACAAACCCTAAACATACAAATCCATATTTCGACATAAAAATAACACAAACAATGACACGCGTTATACATTTATCCAATAGGTCAAACGTAGCGACCTACAACACGCTTGGTATTTTTGTTGATCTGTGCAAACTACACGCTCCAACACAAGTGAGTTACATAGCCCCTCTTTTACTCTATTTACAAACTTTTGGGGTGGAACATGCGTTCTATTTACTATGTTTACAAACTACACAATATACAATTCCACCCTACAATCATGTGTTACAATTTTGAGCTTTGTGCTTGAGTACTAGGTGTGTAGACCAACACGCAGTTTGCTATTCACGTGCAATCATTAACTATTTTATAGCCTACAGTAAACACTGATAGATCTATTGAGTCTGACATACCCACCCAGGTAGGGTGACTGTTACTGCCAACACGCGTTTGTTTTGCATGCTAGTTACAAAGGTTTGATTGTACTACCAGGTCACACGATGGTATCTCTCCATAAATGCCTTAATTGCCATGTTTGTATGAATTGTATGCACACGACACTATATTCTATTACATGACACGAAAACCTATGTATTCTCACCAACTTTTTAGTTGACTTTGTTTTTAACCATGTTTCAGGTGACAATGTTTGAAGTATTACAAGCTGCTACATATAGGATTTGGACCTAGCAATTAATCTAAACTATTTGTATTTTGTAATCGCTACATTTGGTTTTTGTATGGTATGAACTTGCTATGTGTAATGAAAATGAATGTTTAAATTATTCAAACTTTAGCAACCATGAGCTATGAACAGTCTGCACAGCTTCACGCCCCGACGTTTTTCGCCGTCGGTTGGGGTGTGACAGATTGGTATCAGAGCCTTGGTTATAGGGAATTAGGTTATTAGACACCATTGACCTAGACTATAACTTTAGGACACCCAACAATGTCATGCTACATGTTTTATGTGATACGTGCTATTTGCTATATGTCACATGCTTTATGTGTTAGTTATTTGATACTTAAAATGTTTAGACTACATGACTTAATAAGCATACGTAAATAATAAATTAAATAAATCGTATCCATACCCGTATCCTAAGCCGCGTATCCTCCTTAACTGCTTCTATGTCATCATCGCCATAACTTGTGGAAAAACTCATACTCGTAGACACTAGTCTATCAAAAATATTTTTATATACCCGTTAAGGTTTTAGACTCTGTTAATTATTAAAGGACATGTGCAATCTGGAAGAGTGACACCTGTATTCTGGGTTTTCTGTCTAGGAAAGCATTTCATATAAATCCCAATCAACCGAGGGATCCGTATGCTTTCCTGGGAATTCCCGGGATGAGTGTTTACCTATAGGCTAAAGCACGTCTCCTTGAAAATTATATAAGTCTAATTAACCTTAATATGTCATTGTGTTCAAGTAGAAATGTGATTACTTGAAAACAATCCGAACTATGAAATAAATATGTTATTTTTCCTCCTATCCTAAATTTCAACGGATTTTTATAAATTCTCACAACACTTTTGTATCATTCTCTTTTTATAGAATGCCTCCTCGTCGTAACATCAACCGCAACAACACCGACAACGCCAACGATAGCACCAACACCAATACCAGCAATGCCAACAACAATAATACCGACCTTGCTGCTCTCCTCACTCAGCTAGTAACTCAACTAACTCAAGCCAATAACAACAACAATGGAAACGCCAGTGGTAGTGCTAATACTGGTGGTGGCGGTGGTGCCAACCCGCCACATTGTACCTTCAAGCATTTCAACTCTTGTAATCCCCTGAAATTTTATGGTACCGAAGGAGCCACGGGACTCCTTCAATGGTTCGAAAATATTGAGGGCACCTTCCTCAATAGTGACTGTTCGGACAATCTGCGTGTTCGCCATGCCACTAGTGTCTTCCAAAAACGGGCACTAACCTGGTGGAATGGGGAGAAGAGAACAAGGGGAGTAGAAGTAGCAATGGCTCTGCCATGGGATAAGCTGAAAAGGATCATGATCGAGGAATTCTGTCCTCGAAATGAGATGAAGAAACTGGAAGCGGAATTTTGGGATCTTACCCAAGATAGCGGTGAAAGCTTGGCGTACACCAACCGTTTTCACGAACTGAGCATGCTGGTACCTCACATGGTTACACCTTTGTCTAGGTGTATTGAAAAATATATCGGTGGCCTACCGAGACAAATCCAGGACACTGTTCTGGGAAGAAATCCTGCAAACCTAGAAGATGCTATTCGTCTAGCTGCCACACTGACCGATAATCACGTTAAAGCAGGTACTCTTACCAAAAAGGGGGCCAAGAAAGTTTCTGACACCACAACTCCTCCTACTCATGTCAAAGAAGTTCAAAACGAACAGTATCGAAACACCAGGAAGAGAAAGGCGAAAAATTTTGCAGTAGTCACTCCGGCCGCCCCAATTAATCAAGTTGCACCCTTGGCTCAAAATCCAGCCAAGAAAGCTTATGGAGGTACCTACCCACTCTGCAACAACTGCAACTATCATCACCCACAAACTATCCCATGTCGCATTTGCAATCATTGTGGGAAACTTGGCCATACGACCAATATCTGCCGACAAAAGGCACTTACTACTCAAGCCAACCCGGTTAATTAACCCGGAGCTAATCAAGTGGTTCCAATCAATGCAAATGGACGGGCTTGCTTTGAATGTGGCAACCCGAACCACTTCCGAAACCAATGTCCAAAACTCATGAACAATAATCAGGGCGGAGCTCGTGGACGTGCTTTCAACATCAACGCCAATGAAGCTCAAGCCAACGATCATGTGGTCAACGGTACGTTTCTTGTAAATAAACAATTTGCATCTATACTATTTGATACCGGGGCCGATAAGAGTTTTGTGTCACTTAACTTTGAACCTTCACTTGCAAAAACACGATCCAAACTCGAGAAAACCTTCACCGTTGAAGTAGCGGATGGAAACTCCATCACTATTGACTCCATCATTCATGACTGCTCACTAGAACTCAATGGTCACACGTTTCCAGTCAACCTTATACCAATGCCGTTGGGAAGCTTTGACGTCATCATCGGCATGGATTGGTTATCTAAAAACCATGCCGAGGTCATGTGCTTTGAAAAGTACATCCGAGTACCTCTTCCACCGGGAGACATATTGAAAGTCTTTGGCGAGAAACCTTGCAAAGGACTCAAACTGATGTCATGCATAACTGCCCAGAAATACATTCGAAAGAAGTGCATGGTTTTCCTAGCTCATGTGATTCAAAAAGAAGACAAGGAGAGAAGAATAGAAGATATTCCCGTCATTCGGGAGTTTCCCGAAGTCTTTCCCGACGACTTACCCGGTCTTCCACCTGTTCGGGAAGTAAAGTTTCGAATCGATCTTATACCCGGAGCAAACCCTGTGACTAAAGCTCCATACCGGCTTGCACCTTCCGAATTGCAAGAACTTGCAAGTCAACTTCAAGAACTCGCTGACAAAGGTTTCATACGGCCAAGTCATTCACCGTGGGGTGCACCGGTCTTGTTTGTTAAAAAGAAGGATGGTTCATTCCGCATGTGTATTGACTATCGAGAGCTCAACAAGCTTACAATAAAAAACCGCTACCCGTTACCTAGGATTGACGACCTCTTCGATCAACTCCAAGGTTCTACTTGTTTCTCGAAGATTGATCTTCGATCTGGTTATCACCAACTGCGTGTCCGAGAAGAAGATATTCCAAAGACCGCCTTCCGAACAAGATATGGTCATTACGAGTTCACGGTTATGCCTTTTGGGTTGACCAATGCACCTGCTGTCTTTATGGATCTCATGAACCGCATGTGCAAACCATACCTTGACAAATTCGTGATCGTTTTCATCGATGACATCTTGATCTATTCCAAGACTGAGGAAGAACATGAACAGCACCTTAGACTGATTTTGGATCTCCTGAGAACCGAACAATTATACGCCAAGTTATCCAAATGTGAATTTTGGCTAAAGGAGGTTCAATTTTTGGGTCATGTTGTTAATAAAAAGGGAATACATGTCGACCCTGCCAAGATCGAAGCTGTCAAGAATTGGAGTGCTCCTCAAACCCCTACCGAGGTTCGTTCGTTCCTTGGTTTAGCGGGTTATTACCGAAGATTCATTTCCAATTTCTCCAAGATTGCTGTTCCCCTCACCGCCTTGACACATAAAGGTAAACCTTATGAATGGGGGCCGAAACAAGAAGAAGCTTTCCAAACTCTTAAACAGAAGTTATGTGATGCTCCTATTCTGACTCTTCCCGAAGGAAACGATGACCTAGTCGTCTACTGTGATGCCTCTAACCTAGGCCTTGGTTGTGTTCTCATGCAACGAGGCAAGGTAATCGCTTATGCATCAAGGCAACTCAAGATCCATGAAAAGAACTATACGACGCACGATCTGGAGCTAGGTGCAGTCATATTTGCCTTGAAGATTTGGAGACATTATCTATATGGCACGAAATGTGTGGTATTTACTGACCACAAAAGCCTCCAACACATCTTCAATCAAAAAGAACTCAACATGAGGCAACGACGTTGGGTTGAACTCCTCAATGATTACGATTGCGAGATTCGTTATCATCCCGGCAAGGCTAATGTTGTAGCCGATGCGCTGAGCCGTAAAGAACGCGTCATGCTCCAAAGTGTCAAGATTCATTCCGACATTCAAACCCATATTCTAGAAGCTCAACACGTCTCGATTACCGGGGGCAATATGTATGAGGAAATGTCGTGCGGTGCTGAGTTCCAACTAGAGACTAAAAACAATGGTTTGCTTTATTTCTTGGATCGTATTTGGGTTCCCAATCGCAATGATCTCCGGGAATTCCTCATGACTGAAGCACACAAGTCTCGGTATTCTATTCATCCCGGTGCGGATAAAATGTATCACAATCTTCGACCACAATATTGGTGGCCTGGTATGAAGAAAGACATTGCACTCTATGTTGCAAAATGTCTAACCTGCTCTAAAGTCAAGGCCGAACATCAACGTCCTTCCGGTTTACTTGAACAACCGGAAATCCCCGTGTGGAAATGGGAAAATCTAGCCATGGACTTCATTACTAAACTCCCCCGTACTTCAAACGGCTATGATAGCATTTGGGTAATCATTGACCGTCTCACAAAGTCCCCACACTTCCTGCCCATCCGTGAAGACTATCGGGTTGAGAAATTGGCCCGAATCTATATTAACGAAATTGTGAGTCGACACGGTATACCTTTGAACATAATCTCCGACAGAGATGCTCGTTTCACTTCCAGATTTTGGCAATCTCTGCAAAAGGCACTTGGCACACGATTGGATTTAAGCACAGCCTACCATCCCCAAACTGATGGTCAGACAGAACGAACAATCCAAACCCTCGAAGACATGCTGAGAGCCTGTGTCATAGACTTTGGTGGCAATTGGGATTCACACTTGTCACTTATTGAATTCTCCTACAATAACAGCTACCACACCAGCATCAACATGGCTCCATTCGAAGCTCTTTATGGTCGCAAATGCCGTTCTCCTATCTGTTGGAACGAGATTGGTGAAGCACAAATCACCGGTCCCGAGTTAATTCAGGAAACATCCGACAAAATCCTTCAAATCCGTGACAACATCCGAGTAGCGAGAAGTCGACAAAAGAGCTATGCCGACAAGCGACGAAAACCCTTGGAATTCCAAGTGGGTGACCTTGTGCTTCTCAAAGTATCCCCTTGGAAGGGTGTGATCTGCTTTGGAAAGAAAGGCAAGCTAGCACCTCGTTACGTAGGCCCGTTCAAGATCCTTGAAAGAATCGGGAAAGTGGCTTACAAACTTGAGCTACCTCCAGCACTCAACAATGTTCATCCAACCTTCCACGTGTCCAACCTGAAGAAATGTCTTGCTGATGAGAAACTCCACATACCTCTTGAAGACGTGTGCATTGATGAAACGATGCATTTCGTCGAGAAACCAGTGGAAATCATGGATCGTGAAATCAAGCAACTCAAGCGCAGCCGCATCCCTATAGTCAAAGTCCGTTGGTATTCAAAACGCGGTCCTGAGTTTACTTGGGAACGTGAAGACCAAATGAAACTCAAGTATCCTCACCTATTCACCAATTCTGCAACCTCAACTAGTTGAATTTCGGGACGAAATCCCCTCAACAAGGGGAGACTGTAACATTTCTGATTTTCATCATGTAATCGTTTGATTTCAATAAACAAACACATTTCAGTTTCGATTCATGTACAAACAAACTACGATGCAGTTACATATACAAACTATTCTATTACAATAACAAATTAAACAAAAACACCATTATCTCACAAGCCCCGAGGACCAAAACTGACAAAACTCAAAAACTACAAAACTAGGCAAGCACGGTCGCGCCTAGGACTAGGCACGGTCGCGCCTGCAGACCTAAGCACGGTCGCGCCTAAAGTAGGCACGGTCGCGCTGATGAACCCACTTGACTCTGCAGAAGTCAAACCATACCATACCCTCTGAATTCGCGAAATTTAAAATAGAGAAAAGCCGGTTTTCACGCGTCAGACCTTACTCGACTGAATTCAACCAGCAACACGCCTAAATTGTCCTCCAATTTGCACATTTGTTTAATCCCATACCCACCACAACCAAGTCTCGCGAATTAAACAATTGAGAGCAAGTTGCAGGCTTCCTACACCCTCATATACACCCACTCAATCTCTTAGAACTCTCACTCGACGCTCACAACACCTCTGTCGTCCGATTGATCGTCAAGAAACGAAGCCGTTCGACCCGTAGCCGACCGCATTCGATTGCCCACTTTCAGCAAGTAAGTAACACGTCTTCAGCTTTGTATCTACCTCTACTACGAAAGCCCTATATCAATTCGTAGTAGAAACACTCAAATCGATCCGATTTTGAACCAAAAAGCCGAAACATAAATTTTACTCGAACTACACTCTAGACAAGATATAAATACAATTAAACTATGTAGAAACATTCGTAATCATCCACTAAGTGAAAGCCCTAAGAATCCAGAAGCTATTAATATAAGAATCGATCGAATTGTGTCTGAAAAAGGCCCGACACGGTCGCGCTCATCCCTGAGCGCGGTCGTGCCTGACCAAGCACAATCGTGCCCCAGGTGTGGCCCGGTCGTGCTTACCGAGCAAACAAGTCTTGACAAAAAACAAACACTAGACGCGGTCGTGTCAGATACAAGCACGGTCGTGCTCCTTGACCAGAATCAATTATTTTTCTGTTTTAAAGTCTATTTAACATATTTTAGCTAAAAAATTTCAAAATGTAATTATAAAAATTATTTTATAAAATCCCAAGACCCGGGAATCATTTATAAACCAAATCCTTGATTTAGAGATTTAAAACGATTAATTCCCGATAGTTCGAAACCGATGAAATCGTGAGTTTATAAAACCATTTATACAAATATATATTTTGACTTAAACAATTATTATTTATTTAAATTTATATTTAAATAAATATAAATATATATCAGTTATTTAAATTTACATTTTAAAGAATATATATATATATCACTACTATTTAAAATGTACTAAATAGATAAATAAAATTATTTATTTATTTATTTCAAACAAACCCTAAACATACAAATCCATATTTCGACATAAAAATAACACAAACAATGACACGCGTTATACATTTATCCAATAGGTCAAACGTAGCGACCTACAACACGCTTGGTATTTTTGTTGATCTGTGCAAACTACACGCTCCAACACAAGTGAGTTACATAGCCCCTCTTTTACTCTATTTACAAACTTTTGGGGTGGAACATGCGTTCTATTTACTATGTTTACAAACTACACAATATACAATTCCACCCTACAATCATGTGTTACAATTTTGAGCTTTGTGCTTGAGTACTAGGTGTGTAGACCAACACGCAGTTTGCTATTCACGTGCAATCATTAACTATTTTATAGCCTACAGTAAACAGTGATAGATCTATTGAGTCTGACAAACCCACCCAGGTAGGGTGACTGTTACTGCCAACACGCGTTTGTTTTGCATGCTAGTTACAAAGGTTTGATTGTACTACCAGGTCACACGATGGTATCTCTCCATAAATGCCTTAATTGTCATGTTTGTATGAATTGTATGCACACGACACTATATTCTATTACATGACACGAAAACCTATGTATTCTCACCAACTTTTTAGTTGACTTTGTTTTTAACCATGTTTCAGGTGACAATGTTTGAAGTATTACAAGCTGCTACATATAGGATTTGGACCTAGCAATTAATCTAAACTATTTGTATTTTGTAATCGCTACATTTGGTTTTTGTATGGTATGAACTTGCTATGTGTAATGAAAATGAATGTTTAAATTATTCAAACTTTAGCAACCATGAGCTATGAACAGTCTGCACAGCTTCACGCCCCGACGTTTTCCGCCGTCGGTTGGGGTGTGACATTATGTGCTTGCATTGTTGTCCATGTGTTGGGTCAACAGTGGTGTGGAGGACGGAGTCCTTCGGGATCATCATTATACGTGTGCTCTAGCAGTCACCGTATGGTAGATGATATAGTCACCGTATGGGTGGCTGGGTAGTCATCGTAGATGATGAGTGTGTCGTTATTTTTAGTGACGGGGCCCTGTAACAAGGGTGGAGTTGAGCTTATGAAGAGTATCCCGACGGGGATAACCCTGACGAGGATGCAACGATAAGGTATATGTTTGTGTGCATATATACGTGTTAAATTGCATGCAAGTGATGAGTTATAATAATTGTGTATGAGATGATATTGATGTGGTGAGTAGATGATATTAATGTGGTGTGTAGAGTCAGATTGACCGTTGTGACGGGATGAGGACATTGTGTTACAACTGTTGTGTCAGTTGGTTTATGAGAATCCTGGTTAGGACTGGTAAGTCGGTGTCTAGAGGTTGGATGGATTAACCAGTGTATGGTTAATATATATGGTAAATTGTGAGTTATCATGATAGTAAGTTCGTTCTATGTTAGAGAGACTTACTGAGTTAAATGGTGGGTAGAGTCTGGGGTGGTGAAGCCTTTGGGATATTATAAAATAATGTGAGTTATTTATATGATGAAAATCTATAAACTGTTTTCTATTGACCAAAGGGTCTTGAGTGGAGATAAACAATAAATGAGATGAGTTGGCTTTTGTTAATTTAAACTAACCCTTTCCCAAAAACCGATCGATCAGCCCTTCCCCTAATCGACTAACCCTTTCTCGATTTGTCCAATCGATCAGCAACAACAATCCTTGAATAGAATATCGGCGGCGGCGATTCTAAGGTTGAACCCTAATCGTAGTGGTGACGGCGGCCCAAGGGTGGAAACCCTAATTTGCGGCGGTGACGGCAGCTTGGATTTCTAACGACAGAGAAGACATCGACTTAAGGGTTTCCAGAAAACCCTAATCGGGAACGTGTTGTGTGATTAAATCTTCTGATTCACAATCTTAAACACCCTCCAAAGAACTGAGAGCCTAAGCTCTGATACCACTTGTTAGGGAATACACGCAGTGGAACACAATCACACACACACAAAAGCAATAAAGAACACAAACACGAGAATTATAGCAGTTCGGTCGGTAGACCTACATCCACTTTGCAACTAGGGATCTTATTATATTTCAGTGCCCACCTTTTACAATTACATAGACACGACTTAAATAGAGAACAATTAGGTTAAATGACTTAGGGAACAAGAAACCCGAATAGTAGGCCCACTTAGAAACTAAGCCGACCCTACTAGCCAACTTAACCCTAATTGGCCTAAAGGCCTTCGAACCCAACAATATCCCACTCGAAGGCCTTGCGATAAACACCAAGTGCGCCAACGAGTACATAACAGTCCATGACTTCAGTAAACGGTAATCGGTAATCAACTGGAATAGAAGTCTTCAGGTCCAGCTCTCAATGAACAAACCAACTCCAATCCACACATCCCAATTTCACCTAGTTTCAGTCGGCCCAAACACATCAGTAACCTGATGGGCCCGTTGAAACCCGAATAGTAGGCCTACTTAGAAACTAAGTCGGCCCTACTAGCCAACTTAACCCTAATTGGCCTAAAGGCCTTCGAACCCAACAATGAGGATGGAATTAGCAACCCTGAAAGCCCACGTTGAGAGACCAGGAGTAAGGCATGGAAGATACAAAGATGGAGAAACATCCAGTCATTGTAATCACAACTACCGACCGTACAACAAAATTAATTTTCCTATTTTCAGTGATGGGGATCCTAGAGGTTGGATACTCAAAGCAGAGAAATATTTTCATTACTATAACATCCCTGATGAGGAGAAGGTGGATGTCGCCTCAATGTACCTAAAAGGGGACGCGCTGGACCTTTTTTCATGGCTGGTAACAAACCAAGATATTGACATTTGAGAAGATTTGGTTCGCGCCTTTCAGAAGAACTTCGGACCTACCGAATTTCAGAATCCAGATGAGTATCTTTGCGGTATCAGGAAGACAGGAACTACGCAAGAGTATCGCCAGGATTTTGCAAAAAGATCCTCTCGGGTGTCCAATTGGCCTGCTCACTGCTTGTTGGGGGTTTTCTTACATGGCCTTATGGAAGAGCTTAAAGCAGATCATAGACTCCATAAACCAAGGTCAGTTTACAAAGCTATGAGTATTGCTTTGGAGTTCGAGTCAAAGACAACCCACAACCGGAAGGAAACGAAGTCACAAGCAACTGAAACCACCAAGCCTTCTCTTCCTACCACCACGTCAGCTGTGATGCAAACCTCAGCCCCACCTCTTCGCATCTCAAAAACAGAGAAACATGCCAGGTACATCAAGGGGGAGTGCTTTAGGTATGGTGAAAAATATGGACCAGGTCACAGGTGCAAAACGGGCACCTTCAAACTGCTTGAATACGCTGAGGAGAACATAACTGAGGTGGCTATCACAGAACAGGAGCCACTAGCTGAGTTGGCTGAGATTAGCCTACAATCTACATGCTCTTTTTGGTCAGCCAAACCCGACAACTATGAAGCTTCAGGGTGTTTTAGGCAATACAGAAATTCTGATCTTGGTAGATAGCGGATCCACACACAACTTTATCTCGGATAGGCTGGTTCGCGAGCTAAAACTCATTACCCAGTTATCCTGCCTTTCGGGGTCTAAATAGGAAATGGTGACGTTATTCGATGCAATCAGGTTTGCAAAGAAGTCTCATTGCACATTTCTGACCTCCAGGTGTCCCAATATTTCTACCCTTTCGCTTTAGGGGGAGCCGATGCAGTACTTGGTATTCAATGGTTGACCACACCTGACACGGTTCAGGCAAATTAGAAAAAAAAAAGTCTAAGATTCACCATCAATGGTAAAGATTACACACAGTAAGGGTTGTCATCAGACCTTCATTAGTCAGCTGCCTTAAATCATATCACTATTGTACCACTTGAGGAGCACACCCCAGATCGAAAGACTCATTTTACCACTATCCGACTTGAGGACAAGTCGTTTGTCCTGGTGGGAAGTATTGATATACACCCGGATTGAATCCTGAGTCGGACCTGAACTGGGTCTGGGTCAGACCTGAAATGAGCACCAACTTTTTGACCCAATTTCATTCTTGGCACCAAATTTTGCTAAGACCCAGTCAATTAGGGGCAGTTTGGGAAGTGGAAGGTGTGGGGCATCTGTTTAGGATCAGAAACTGTTTTTTAGTTACTTTAAGTGCTTTCAATTCTGCACTGTTTTCTAGTCAGTCTAGTATTTTGATTCGGTATTATCTTTGTATTTGGAGACTACCCATTCTCGAAATTGGGCACTATCTGTACTTAGTTTCTGTTTAATCCAAGCATCCGACTTTAGTTCCTATCATGTTCCGTGGTTAAATTTTGGTAGGGGTTAGTTCTTAGTTCTCACTAGGACACCAAATATTGATAAAATTGAGCTGAGTGTATGCCTGTATGGACACTAGAGTCGGTGAATTGATATTCTACTGATGGAGTAGCATATTGCTTTTATTTGCTTGATACTGTTAGGAATCAGGGTCGGTAACGCAACAGAAAACCACGCACGCACACAGACGATAGCAGAAAAAGTAGAGACACGAGAGTTATAGTCATGGCCTACGTCCACTTTGCAACTAGGGTTTATTCTTTATTAGGTGCTCAAAGATTACAATTACATCATAGATATTTATAAGATAAATAACTTGGAGAATAAGAAAACATATTTTAGGCAACAAGCCTAAAATAACACATTAAGGTTAGGGCCGGCTAAAAGCCTCCACAAACCCAACAGATACTAGCATAGGTGCATGCTAGAGAATTGGCCTAATGCATTCTAGTACTAAGCCCCTTATAGAACTAGAGAAAAGTTTAACTGTAGGGAATGTGAACGTTTGCAAGAACATCTAAGCTTTGCTTATGTTATTTCTGGCATAGTAGTCAAAGTCACAAGGTGCAAAGGGCTCGCATGTCGCTTAGGCAGAAGGGGCGAGATAAAGGGTATGCCAGAAACCAAAAAAATGCGTAGTGTTAGGAAAAATACAAAAATGATATGCATTAGCATACAAAATGTAAAAGTTAATACCATTCCACAAATACAAAGATTAAGCAAAAGAAAAAAAGTTGATGTATTACTATATGAGGCAAGAATGTAAGATTAGTGACATTAGTCCACTCGATTTATGCCTTTCATCCCACACTTTGAATCCCCTGTTGTCCAGAGGGAGTGAGGGACTGAATGACGACTGCAAGAGGGGTGGTAAGATGAGAGCAGGGGTAAGGATGGAGTAACAGTAAGCAAGAGAGGTAGGCTGCTGCTTAGGGGTCCAACAGTTAAAACGAAAAAATACCTTCTGGAATTCCAGACGCCCCCTGAGCCTGAGCGGAGGCGCGCGCCTCGATTGCGTCTTTAGAAGAACGCACTCTGTGTCTACCTGAGGCGCAGTGACGTCGTCTTGCCTGAGCGCCTCTGTCCCCTTTGTACTTATGACTACAGATTTCTGGAGTTCTGAAATTTGCATTGTAGTTGTGGTAGTAATTCACGATCTGTCTACTTATCTGCTTTGTAGGTTGATAGACTGTATGATTCTTTCCTGCTTCCATTGGCCTGGGTGGGTGAATTTGTTCATATGGTCTATTTATTATGATGATAGATAAATGTAGAAATATTTGTACTGCTATGCTGGTTAATTTAAGGGAGATGTGCCTTTTTTAATAATCCTGGCATCTAGCTATTTTTAGTGGCGGACATGTTAAGCAACATGTTCAGTGTTAATTGCAAAGATTGGTGTATACCTGCAAAAAAGTGGCTTGATATGGTTTTGCCATATGATTTCAAATAAATTTACTGCACTCTAATCCTTGGTTCACACATGCTGATAATTGATATCTCTTTGATTGGAATTAGTATTAACAATTAAGTTAGCAGCCTAGGTTTTGTGTAGTGTTTTCTATTTTACACTTTTGTTGTGTATTATTAAATGTGGGTTACAACTTACATGTTGGCTCTACATAAGTGTTAAGGTCCTTA
The DNA here is from genome assembly GCA_023525975.1 of Smallanthus sonchifolius. Taxonomy (NCBI): domain Eukaryota; kingdom Viridiplantae; phylum Streptophyta; class Magnoliopsida; order Asterales; family Asteraceae; genus Smallanthus; species Smallanthus sonchifolius. Next base: position 82,453,404 of record CM042032.1, on the reverse strand, counting down.
GGGAGGTGGGAGTGGTACCCTCCCACTTCAAAGTATCCTTCCAAACCTACCAATCACAAGATGTCACTTCATTTTAACAAACTACCCTCTTAGGTGGGAGTGGTACCCTCCAACCCTCTTATTTAAAAAAAAATTAAAACAAATCAAATTAATAAACTAAAACTTTAATTAATTAATTAAAAATAGATAATAAATTAAAAGACAATAAATAAAAATACATAACAATAAATAAAAAGATAATACAAAAAAGTAATTATTAAATAAAAATTCATCTAGTCTTCGTCTTCGTCCAAATCCGGGGTGTTTCTCGCAATATGTTCAACGAGATCAAATCGAAGACTAATATGTGTAGCTACATCGTGCAACTCCGAAAGGACGTTATCGTCAATAACTGGTTCGACTGGAGGGTCCCGTATGTAGACAGGGGATATTGCGTTCCCGTCATCCTTTAAGATCATATTGTGCAATATCATGCATGTATATACCTCGTTCATAATCTTCACCAATTTTAAATGCCGGTTTGGTCGACGAATTATACCCCATTTCCCTTTTAACACACCGAAAGCTCTCTCGACATCTTTTCTTGCCGACTCTTGCACCTTCTTGAATGCCTTTTCTTTACGGATTGTTAGATATGGGAAAGATTTAACAAACGTAGACCAAGTAGGATATATCCCATCCGTAAGATAGTATCCACATTTGTATAGTCGACCATTAACTACAAATGGACACTTAGGTGCGGTTCCAAGCTCCTCGTTGGTAAAAAGTGGCGATTGTTGGAGAACATTTATGTCGTTGTTAGAGCCGGGTGTACCACAAAACGCATGCCAAAACTTCAAATCATTTGAAGCCACCGCTTCTAACATGATCGTCGGGTATTGGTGATCGCCTCTCATATATTGTCTACGCAAACTTGTCAGACAATTTCGCCAAACAAAATGTGTACAATCGATGCTACCGACCATGCCCGGAATACCATGTTTTACTTCATGCGCATTGTACAAAAGTGCAATGTCGTGGCTTGTCGGTCTGCGTAAGAACTCTTTGCCGTATATATGAATTATGGCATTACAAAAATACTCTAGACATTCACTTGAGGTTCTCCTAGCCATACTTAAATAGTCGTCGAATTCGTCGGGAGGATTACCGGTTGCGAGTTGTTTAATCGCCGATGTGCATTTTTGTAGCGCCGTGAAACTCTTCTTGTTCCTAGCGTCTTCACCCTCTTGAAAATATTCAAACGTAGCCTCTACGTCGCCAACTATTTTTAAAAATAACCTTTTTGACATCCGAAATCTATCTCGAAACGTCGCTTCCCCGTGTGTTGGGTTTTCATCGAAATAATATCTTTTTAGAATCTGCAGAGCCTGTTCACGATCACGGCGTACATACGTCCTTGATGATGTAGTTGTGTCTTCCTCTTTGGCTTGGGCAGCAATATCACATAGAAATAATTTTTTTTAAACGGCTATATAGCCGTTCAACGGCTATAATTATCTTCATTTCAACGGCTTCAACCCACCACTCAGCGGCTTCTTATACCCACTAACCCAACCCGCCAAACCCGCTATGGTTGCGGCGGTGTACCCGCGAACCCGCCACCAACCCGCCTTCAAACCCGCTACCACTCCCACCTCCCTTAGGTGGATGTTTTTGTTCTGTCTTTTTTAATAAACTATACTTTTATCTTTGAATTAGGATTACTAAATCATATGTGCTGTTGACTTGTAGATTAGAGCTACCTCTTATTCCATATAAGCTGGTTTAATTAGTTTTATTGTCAATGTTGGACCCTCACACCCTGAAGTGTAAATGAACTATAATTTATTTTAAAATGATGGAATTGTGACTTGATTTGCATTGGATGCTTGTTACCCGTGTAAAATGGTTGAAAATTGTGTCAGTAGGTAGCCAGTCGGATGGGAATGATGGTTGTTAATGAATTTTGGGGTCCTCTCCGTATTTCTACACATTTGTGTATATAAATATATGTATTAATGTTGGTGTATATCTTCAGTTTCAAGCTTGTTTTATACTTCAGCAAAAATATTCTGATTTCAACTGTATTCTATTGGCCTCACAAACACTTAATTAGCTTCATTTGCAATCGCTACAACAAGTAGGTCACTTTAAGTTTATCATGTGTACCTTGATGTGTGGTGCTTTCATGTGTACACAGTTGGTGAAAAATGGTGAAACACCTGATACAAGCTTAGTAGGACACTTACTACACAGTTTATTTAGTTATGCACCTTGAAGTGCTTTTTTGATTTATATACATTGTTTGCCTAATGCTACAATCTATTTCAGAAAAGTCTATACAATTCATGGGTGATTACGTCAAAAATACAACAGTCGGTCATATCCAAACAAATTGAGGTACAACAGCTGAGGCAGAAGTTGAAGTTGTACACTGTGCTCAAGAATCAGGCAAGAATGTGAATTATCAAACTATTACTTCGTTTTTCTTGTCGTTTATTTCATCACTTCTCGTTTTCATATCATGATTATGTTGGTCAGCCATCTGTACGAGTTTCTTCTCATTTTCCACAGAGGATCTCTTCTTGCATATTCTAGATATAAATGAGAATACATAAGAGATACGTGCTCATAATTTATGTTGCATACCTGATATATTTTGTATAAGCAACTTGAGTGTTTTTACATAAGAGATACATGCTCATAATTTATGAGAATACATAAGAGATACGTGCTCATAATTTATGAGAATACATAAGAGATACGTGCTCATAATTTATGAGATTACATAAGAGATACGTGCTCATAATTTATGTTGCATACCTGATATATTTTGTATAAGCAACTTGAGTGTTTATATTTACCTTTTTGTGCTTCAGTCTTGTGATTCACTGATTTTATTTACTTATAAAATGCAGATACCATATTTGAAGGTGTGGGATCAAGTTGAGAGGGATCACATTGTCTCTTTGTCTGAAACTATTGTGTCTTTGGAGTCTAGCACTCTGCGTCTTCCACTTGTTGATGGCGCAAAGGTATTATATGTTTTGTGAATTTATGCGTATAAAGTAATATAAAAATCTCTGAGGTTTCATGCTGTGGCTTCAAGTGCCATAAAAATATTGATAACTTATATTACTTTTACAGGCAAATCTCCAAAGTTTAAAAGATGCTATCCGTTCAGCGGCTGATGTGACGCAGGCGTTGGCATCCGTAATACGCTCTATAGTTATAAAGGTATGTTGAGATTCTTTGAAGTTTGAACCCCTTTCTTCTTTCTTGCCATTGTGAAACTCTGGCTACCTTAATTATTGATTACTTGATAGCACATCAGATTTTATCTACATGTTATAGTAGAACCAACTCTTGTGTTATGTACCATTAGAACCTTGCTTACATGTGGCAGTAGAGCCAGCCCGTATGGCAAACTACAGAACATGACCAACAATTGATTCACATTAAACAATACCAAGTAATCAAGTGAATAATGCTACTTGAAACTTGTAGCTGAGAGTTTCATTCAGTGCTAAATATACTTCCAGGATAGATGTACATTTGTGAAGTAAGTTATCAATGATTAATGAATGAAATTATTTAGATAAGATCTTGAAATCAGGGAGTGAATGTATCTGACATTGTTGAGTAGACTGGAATTAGAGCCTGTAGATATCGACTTCATTGATGTGAGACTGAGAATGATAAACATTAATCTACCTCGAGTGATCCATAACTTTCTCATGGAAGGCCTAGCAGCGGGGTTAAATCAAATATTAATTTTCTATTCTAGTTGTAGGTCTTATTCACTTGATTAGTGGTGTTCACGGTTGGTTCAGCCGGTTTCGACGAAAATTCCGAGTCGACCTGCTAATTACGGCTGACTAAAATTCAGACAAGTGCCATTACCCTTGGTTTTAAAAAAGCACACTTGAGGCGCACTAGGCGATTAGGAAAACTCCTCAGGGTTTTTGAGGCGGCGCCTCATGCACATCTGGGTCAAAATTGTTCAAATTTGGGGCGTGAAGGAGGGTGATATGTAAAAACAACCAAAGGGATAAAGAGATAATGAATGATTTACTTGATGAAAAGGTTGATATGTAAAAGAGACGAGACAAATGGAACTTTAGTTGTACATAAAGCTTATTTAGTTATTTGGTTGTACATAGAGCAACGTCTTGCGTACGTGAAGCTCTCACCTCGGCTTTTGGGACCTAAACGCCCCAGAGCGCCCTTGGTTATAAAAATCGCGAGTTAAGCGCGTGTACTCGCAACTCGACATAGGGCGACAGATTATGCGAGTCTTGTTACACCACTCGAGCCTTGTACAAGACTCGTGCGAGTTGGGCGATTTTAGAGGAATCAGGAATCGAAGGCACATGTCGATTTTTGTACAAAAGCCTTAATGGACTAGTTTCTTGTTCGGTTCGGTTGGTTTTTGCTACTTACGGTGATATATAATGGTGTTTTAGATGTTTATATTAATGTGTTTTAGGTGTTATAAGTGCTTTATATATAATTTATAGATTTATTTTAAACATGTGCGCTTCACATACGAAAATCGGTCTGCTTTTGCGCTTTGCGTTTCGGATTTAGACCTTGTGGCTTCGGTTCGCTTCTCGCTTTTTACAACCAAGAGAGCGTCTCGCTCTTTCAAAACCAAGCCCCTACCGTCTTTTTAACAATTCAGTATGATTATACATGTATGTATTTTAAAACCAAATTATTTTAACAGGCGGAGTATGTGAACACATTGGCATCGGAAGTTGCAAACACAGCACGAAATGAACGTTGCATGATTGATCGGTGCAAGGAACTGTTGTCCATACTGACACACATGGAGGTAAGCATCAACATTCATTTCTTTCCATAGATGTTTTCACATAAGAAATAATGAAGTTATTCAATGAGTTGGTTTTTGTCGTCGTCGTCTTATTATTTTTATTTTTATTGTTATTATATTTATTATTATTGTTATTATTCTTATAATTATTGCGAGTTATTAAGAAGAATTGTACTGACATGAAGTTGAATGAAACCAGGTGCAGGACTGCAGCCTGAGGACACACATACTACAGCTGGAACGCCAACCACCATAACAGAACTGTAAAGTTGATTTCCCTCTCTGACTGCTTACTGAAAAACTGCTAACATCGCCATCAACGGTTGTTCTTGTTAGTGTAGTTTTGCGGAAGTTCCTGTATATGCGTAGAGTAGGAGATAGTAAGGTGGTTTTTATTTCACCTTCCATTTACATATAAGCGGTTTCTTGTTTTACTCTTGTAAAAGTGTCCATTCATTCCATCCCGCTGCTTACACACGTATACGAATACAGATACGAGTGATGTATGTATACATTAAGTTGGCATATTACCTACCATACTGGAGTAAAGAAATCATCTTCATCTTCATCTTCTCTCTTTTTATAGATACGAGGAGACGTTCGTTTCAAAACCAACAGTACAAAAAATATAATTACAAGTAGAGGGAAAAGGTGGTTATATTAATGGAAACATATTTTAGAGTTTCTTGATCAAAACTTTTTATTTAATCATAGCTTACATCAAAGTTTGTATTTATGTTGAAATGGACATTGATATTTTAACAACAAAAACTAGGGTATAACTTCAACTAATGAAATAATACAATTAACAATCTTGAATGTACATTTGCCTATTGATATACATGTTTGGAAAATTATTCAAAATATTATTTTTATATATAATTGGTAGTTTGTTTGTATGTTTAGTTTTTTCACATATGTGGATGAAAATTTGAAAGAGTTCATAAAAATATACTTAATAAGTTGTTTCCCTTGGGTTTTACTTTCACTCCTACTCACGTGCAAGAGCATGCAAAATTGGGTTTAAATAACTTACTTGCTACTTATTTGTAAAACATGGCTTTTGTTTGAGCTTAAATTAATGGGCTTGAGCATGATCATTTTACTCAATATATAACTTAATATGTTCTAATTAATATACACATGAATTGGATTGAATTAAATTACTATAATAATGTAAATAAAATTTTAAAAAAATTGTTAGATACCATTATTTAATTAATTTGTTAAGAATGGTGTAATTTACACCGTGTAAACATGTTTTCATGTAATGTTTGTAAAATTTTCATAAAATTTTTAAACGTGTTTGTGATGACGTGTGTCCTAGATTGAAAGCAAATAAAAAATTAATATCATTCCATTGATTTGGTTTTGTTGCCCCTTGACAGGGTTCATCCATATATTAGACAAACTTTAGGACTCTCGGTGATTGGATTTCGTCTTGTTGAAAATGATTCAATTTTATTTTTAAAACTACCAATTTGTCCACTAGATGTTAAACCAAGTTAAAATCCATTTATACATAAATATGAAAATTAATTTATTATTTAAAAATGGCTAAACAACCATACACTAATAAATTTCTTAATATGATGATGGTCCTTTGAAGTGTTGGTTACGTCGGCTGAAATAACAAGTTGGTAGGTGGCTGGCTTCACATGCTTTGTTTACATTATGTTTGTTGGTAGATATGGAAAACATGTTTCTTACTCCATTAAAATAACTATCCACGATCGATCACCTCTTTCATCGTTTCATATATATAAAATAAAAAGGGTGAGAATCCTATAAAAACTCAGAAGGAATTTGGACCTAATTTAATCTAACACTAAAAAAAACAAAACAAACAAACTTAGTGCATCCCACAAAAAAATTAGAGTTTAGGGAAGGTGAAATGAGAGCAGGCCTTACCTCTATCCCAAAGGATAGTGAGACTGCTCTCAGATAGGATAATCAACACTTAGCAATGACTAAAAACTAAAATGAATCGCGTGGCTACATGAACTAAACTAACTTATTCTACGACGAGGCAAAATGAGAAAAGTCATAATTATTGATTTTTATTTAGTTTTATCATTTTTAAACGCATATAACTTTTATATATGTCATTGTTTTTTTTAAGTTACATAATAAAATCAAACATTATAGTATTGCTATATTTAAAAAAAAATAAAGCGTTTTAAAATAAGTGCATTTAAGGTGTCATGATTTTTTAACGGTGCATTTTGCTTCAGCACCCACTTGATACACGGTGCGTTTACCCAATATAACGATGCTTCAGGTTAATGTGACTTCGCTACCTAGATTTTTATGTTTTTGTTGAACGCTCCTACCCCTTAACCGTTGGTAAAATGATGCATCCTGATTGGTTCTCACGCTTCTTAGGAATTTAAGACTTTTATTATAACCGGCTCACATATAAAACACACACACACATATATAAGAAAAAGATTAAATGTGAACCAACTTTAAATATGTAAACCAAAAAATCAAATTCTCGCCACATATATATTATAGTTAATTGTATTTTTGACTTTTGAAGAATAGATTAAAATAAGATGAAAATAAATATGTGGTCAGAATTTGGTTTTTTAATTTGCGAGTACACATTGTATCATCTTGGAAACTTAATTAGTATATTATTATATTAAACCACCATATTTTTTACATTATTAATTATTGTAATTAGTAAGTTTAGACTTTAATTAAGTGAGATATGTATAGTTAATTAGCTAGGAATATTAACTATAAATTCAAATTTATAATTATAATATAATTTTTCAACCATAAATAATATGGTTTACCAACCCTATTTACTACCTCCACTAAGCGAATCATGTATCCAATAATGGGTAGTTTAGAAGAAAATTAATGGCAAGTGGGGAAAATATCATCTGTCTTTTAAGAGTTGACAAGCACCCTTCCTTTAGACGCGTTTATGACCGACTGACTTTGTTCTAATGACTCTTGGCGACTCATGTAGGCCACTCGATCGGTTGGCTGGTTTCATGATGCACAAATTAACACTCACTCTCATGACTTTTCTTCACCGTTTCACATCCCCTTTTATCTATAATCTTCATCTTCATAATGCAATATGTCATATATATATATATATATATATATATATATATATATATATATATATATATATATATATATATATATATATATATAGGGTAAGGTTCAAATGATAACCCCATTTTATAAGATAACCATGATAACCAATTCTTAGCCATTGATCTTGTTTGATGAACGATTGTTATACTTTAGTGACAAATTCGTAAATATCTAAATTAAAATTGATTTATATTAATTGCAAAAGGGTACAATATTAAATTACTTTGCATATAATTTAATTAGTTTCCTACTATTTCTCACACTCTCTCTCCTATCTTTCTCTCTCTTATGAAAAAAAATTAATTAGTTAAATTACATAATATAACTTGAAAATTGATAATACATTAATATGTCATCGATAAAAATAACATAAATTATTATAAATTATTTTTGAATCGGTAACCTGTTGATACATATATGTACAATCAAATCTGAATAATGAATTAGTATAATGTAGTGCACTGTACCAAATAAGCATGTACAACCATTAATCATTTTATAAAGAAAAATCAATTACTTTGCATATCATTGATCAATCGCTCGTGAGTTACATATATGCGATGTTACGTATAGGTAACACTATGTGTTACGTATATGTAACATTATGAGTTACATATACGTAACGCGTCTCCTTCCCTAAAAAAACACGTGCATCCCCTTACAATCGAATCATATAATTTAATAGACAAATTGACGATTCTAATTTTAAACTAAAAGTACAAATACTACTATTCAAACATCATAAGCATAAATTTTAACACCAAGAAAATTGTATTCAAACATTTCACTACGTGTTACGTATACGTAACAGTACGTGTTACGTATACGTAACAGTACGAGTTACGTATACGTAACAGTACGAGTTACGTATATGTATTGCGGCAAAACTGAGTAGGTGCATAAAAGTGCAAAGCTTTTCAAGATTTAGTAAAATTGAAAAAGACCCAAACCATTTCCTAAAAGATACCTGACAACCACTATATGAAATCAAACCTAAATATGAAAAAATAAAAAATAAATCTTGTAATACTCCATTTAAAATAAATCTTGTAATCAATATATGTAGTTACAAGGAAAGCACCCACAATTACATCATACTCGCTTGGTCCACCCAAAGATATAGGATCAGTGATGCCCCATCATTTCCCATTTTTCTGAACATTAAAGCCTTGGCTACCCATATCTGCATAAAATTTAAATATTTCTAAAAAAAAATAGAACTGATTCATGTTTAACTAGATAGAAAAGTAATCCCTGACAATAAAATCTTCTCTCACTGAAATCACTTCATCTTGGCCTCAGTGAATAGAACATGACGATTGACGCGCATATCATACTTTCTAAATTAAGAAAAAAAATTAGCACCATAAATCAATCTTGTAATACTCCATTGTGGAAACCGGAACAACTCACAAGATATCGGACGGAGGCGGCAGTGTCTTGAAGCAAGAACCAGCGGTTGCGGCGCCCTTTGTTTAGACCTGAATAGCGGCTGTAACCGGTGAACGACACGAAATAGGGTGTAGCGGAAGACTTAACCTATGCCGGCGAGAGAGAAATCGGAAAAAAAAATCTGATTAATAGTAGAATAACAAGATCGCTAGCGATGGCTAGAGGCTTGATAGGGGCTGTCGTTGAATATGTTAGAGTTTTGAAATTGATGGATGTATTAATTAGGTTTGAGAGGAGATAATAATGATAAATACCTAAAATAGTGAGATTGTATTATACTAAAAAGCTCTTTACATTAATTATAAATTAAATACATTCTAAAAGTTCTGATTGATTAATACTAGTTATCACCTAAAAAATTGGTTAGCATTTGAACTCAATATATAGTTATCACTTTTTTAAAATGTGTGTTTCAAGATTTTTTTACTTTGCAAGAGGTTGGTATTTTTTAGATATTTTTTTTGCAGAAACGGGTCGTATGGGAGCCCTTAATCACCTTAGGGGTTGTTTTTAATTTAGTGTTACAAAAGAGGTTGTTGTCATTTGAATTGGCGACATGTTTCAAATTTATAGGTGTGTCTTTGACTTCTCCCTGCAAACCTGCAAACACTTGTGACTTGATTTAACGAATGAAAAAGTTGTAGCCAATTCAAATGACGATAGCTTTTTGAGTAAGTGACATGGCTTGAAGGGGTGTTGATATATTGAAATTTAGTTTATTGAGTGAGTGACATGGCCATGAAGGGATGTTAACATGTAGAAGTTGTGCCAATTCAATTGATGACAACTAACCTCCTACCTGACAACTATGTTTCATTCAATGACACACCTATAGATTTGAAACTTGTCGCCGATTCAAATGGCGGCAACCCATTTTGTAATACTAAATTAAAAACAGCCCCTAAGGTGATCAAGGGCTCCTATTTCTACCAAAAAAAAATCCAATTTCTTAAAATTCGTACTTACATCCATCCAAAGTCTCCACTTATAACATTGGTTTGAAAAATCTTACAAATACTCTTTTTGGTCTACTTCTTAATTTTACAAGAATTCAAACCATTTTAGGAAACCTAAATTTGAAAGGTTGAACACAAATTATAATTATAAGATTTATTGATATAACTTGTTAGAGTGATGTAAATTCCTAAACCTCAACCCTATTATTCAGTGAATAACAAGCAAGGAGAATGACAAATAATTCTAACAAAACTAGCAGTACAAAACTTCTAACCTATTTTGTAACACTTTGGAACAAACCAACTATTTAACTATATATGCAAATTATTTGCTATTCTATTATCTTTATATATTTTACATCTAGTCTATAACACTTTGGAACAAACCAACTAATTCAACAAAATTAGGATTACAAAACTTCTAATATAGTCTTACACGTTTTATATAAAAGTTAAGGTATTTTTATAAACTTCAATTTGTTTCATATTTTGTAAAATTTAACTCGTTTTATAAAAAAAAATACTTTTGATTTCATAATACATGTTTAGTGATCACTATTTATTCAAGTGAATTCCCATCTTGATCCTCTTCTTCTACTCAAAGCTAGTTTCACTCGGACTCGTCATTTGTATCTTACTATTACTATATTGTTAGGCGATTTAAATATGTTCATGTAAATATTAGTATTCCCTAACATCAAATAAAATTTATAACTTGAATTTAACACAAGTTATATGATGGGTATTACTAGGTAAACGGCTAATACCTTGACTAATAAGCTAGTCTTCAAACAAAACCAAGGTTTGAGCCCAGTCCAAGCCACCAGCCACGACACAAAGCTATGATTAATAAACCATGACTCAACAAGATAAGACTTAAAGGGAATTACCCGGTCATCAAATGATACAATGGACTGAGCCGCGGCACAAGCCCAGCCGCGACAAGAGCTAGTCCGGGCCACCCCCATCTGTTACTTCGGCACAAGCCGAGTCACGACCATGGGCAACCAGTCATGGCCAAGAACAAACATACACGGTAGGCCTGTCACGACAATCTTGTCACGACTAAGCCATATCTCGTCAAGACAAGCACGGATGGTAGTCTCATCCTCCCCAATACCCCAGTCATAGCTCAGGGCTTGGACACAACACCGGCCGCGTCAGCCTTCAAAAGAACATCCCAAACTCGTTAAGGCCCTACAAAACTCGAACATAATGAAACACACTAGGAAATATTGGCATAACACTTAGAAAAATACTAGAGGCAAACACTAAAAGTAAACGACAAGTAATATACACGGAAAGGTTCCCATTGGCCACCAGATAATATAGCCAGACAAGTAACAAGACAAAACGGTAAGAAGCCAAAGTCCGTACTCGGATCCCTGACCAGTAAGTCAGGGTATTAGAGACAAAAGGTCAACTATAAAGACAAATTGTACCAACTAAGCCTGAACCTCAACAGACATTCAGGCAAGGACATGAATAATATCCCAGAGATACAAGTCAATTATGAAGACAAATGGTACTAGTAAAGCCTGGACCTCTTAAACACAAAAGAAGGTATTATGGTTAAAATAAGCATAATCAGGTGTGGGTCATTGGGAACAGGTTATTTGGAATAGGGCCTCAACCTAGATACCCCACCCATGAGAAGCCTTATAAATAGCCCCCTGAATCTCGAAGGTAAGGCAAGCACAAAACATTCTCTCTTACTCTTACTCACTACTTAACTTCACCATAGTTCCTTTCGCTTTCCTATCATCTGACAATACTTATTCTCACATCGGAGGGTGGTCACAGGAAGAAATCCCTTCTATCCATGGCGAGACTCACGGTGTTTACCTGTCTTGCAGATCCATCTCCAAGCCTAAGTTTCACAACAAGCAGCTGAAGACTCTTCCAGTCCAAGCTTTGTCCTCCATCCTGCACTGTTTCAGGACTTAAACCTCTAGGTGATAAGTTTTGTAGCAACATTATACAATAATATTCGTGGAGGATATAGGAACACTATTCACATTTGAGGGTAAAAAAGTTGAACTTGCATGTTATTAACCTAGTAATAATATAGTTCAACTTTTTTTTAACAAAGACAAGACCTGAGGGGAAGGTATTTAAACTCGCCAGTCAAGTTATCAAACAACGTGCCACGTCACCACCAACTTTGCCACATTGGAAGTGCTGGTTTGTTGGCTTAATCGGGTTTTTTCACATGTGAAAGATGGAAACTTGGAGGGCAAGTTTGGTTATTTTCAAATGAGTTAGAAAGTTTGCTGTAGATCTATGAATTATTCTTATTTTTTTAGTCTAATTACAACAGAATTGGTCATTAGTTCGTTAGAGTTATATATGTTTAATAATTGCTTAGTATTTATCCAAATGAGTCAATATAATTATAGGATTAGTTTTGGGTTATCTTTTATTAAGTATTAGAGTTTATTTAGGATTGGTTTGTTGGGTATTTAAGTTGGGTCATGGCTGTTCCCAAAAAAAAAAAAAATTGGGTCATTGAATGTAATAATACATGCCGAATATGCAGCTTTATTAATAAGATATCGAATATGCAACTTTATTAATAAGAAAAAGTATCGATCAAGTTGCTTGATCAAATCGATTGTCACATGTTTTTCTTTATGTACGTGAGTTTTTTTGCTAGGATTTTAGGCCTGTGCCATCAATTGGTATCAGAGCTAAGGTCAATTAAGAGGCTGTGACAAAATAAAAGAGGGGGGTCGCAAAAAGCAGTAAGCGGCAGAAGCAGTAAGAGACGGTAGCAGGAAAGGTCTCGACTGAAACTTGGGTTCGAGGACTTCTTAGCCAAAAATCAATTGCGGGGGGCGGTTTTTCACAGCATGAAACAAGGCAACATAATTGGTGCAGAAGAAACGATATCAGGGGGGCTGAAGAAGATCGTTTAGCATCCAAGGAAGACAGTATAGTAGGGGCTCGTCGTGTTGGTCAGATCGATCAGGGAGGTTCTTTGGTATAATCCAGTCAAAGTTATATGTTTTTTTGTTGTTTACAAAGATAAGATGGGTGATCAAGGAGTGACAACTATACCGGTTCGAGAGACGGGCTCTATGAACTATTAATGTGCTGTTCTAACATATTCAAACTATCCGGTGTGGGCGGTAAAGGCTAGAACGATCATGGATGCACAAGGTTTTGAAAGGTCACCGATTACCTTTATTGAAGCCATTCGTTGACTATATATTTTAGAAAAAAATGAAATCCAAAGAATGTTAATCAAATTAAAAAAAAAAACATAGAAATTTAATTAAATAACTTGATACAAATCCAAATTCACATAACTTAATCTTTCTAACAAAGTATTAACTTATTGTAATTGATACGGGATCCAAGAATTAGTAGATTCTTGCATGGACCGAATAAACAAAAGCAAACGAGGCGGAAGAATAAGTTTCTCCCTGCTCAATGCTCCAATCATCTAACTAAAAGTGAGCTTGTTGCGAAGCCGAAACTACCTTGATTTGGTCAAGGCAATTACAGGCAACCAAAGTAGGAAATGATGGCTGAATTTAATTTAGGATAAATTTATGTTTTTATTTAATAATTGATTTTAGGATAAGTTATAGAATTAGATTTATTTTGAATTAGGGTTTTATTATCTTTCCATGCATATTGAAGAGGTATGTTAAGAAGAAAAAATATTTTGGTGAAATACAATTTTCTCATTCATCAATCATTAACATATATACAAAGATAAGCATGATTCTAGGAATTGAAAATTAATTACAATAATTACACAAATACACATTCTATAAATGGATCTCGGTGAGAAAGATAATTCAAATTATTTTGAATGTCAATTCAAATTATTTTGAATGTTCACGTGGTTTCTTTAATATGCTCTCTCAAGATGGACGATCTTGTTGTAATTCCAATCTTGGAAATGAGATGATGAAAACGAGTCCGTGGTAGAGGTTTGGTGAGAGCATCGGCTAGTTGATCGTCCCCAGCAATGTGTGTTACTCTTATTGAACAGTCATGTACCTTTTCCCTTACGAAATGGAAGTCAAGGGCTAGGTGCTTCATGCGAGAGTGAAAAACCGGGTTTGAAGAATATTGTGTTGCACTTAGGTTGTCACAAAATATGGTTGGAATTATTGATGGTGTGAAACCAAGTTCTTGTAATATGGATTTGATACAAATTATTTCTATTGTAACTGAGGCTACGACACAAAATTCGGCTTCGGTTGATGAGCGGGCAAGTGTGCTTTGTCGTTTGGAGCTCCATGCAATGGGGTTTGAACCGAGGTAGACAATGTAACCGGTGGTACTTCGGTATTTATCTTTGTCACATGCCCAGTCGGCATCGGTGAAGCCATGAAGATGTAACGGTGATTTGCTTTGTATCAAGAGACTTTTGTGTCACACCTCCAAGTTTCACTAACGGAGTTTTACCGTTTTGGAAGGTGACAAACCAGGATCTCAGACATCAGTTACTTCAAACGACACTATATGGGACTTGAAATATAATAACATAAAAGATCAAGGTTCAGAGTGTATATGCGGAAGCGTTATACGAAAGTAAATGCGCTAAACAACGCGCCCAAGTCCAATTACAAACAAAACATAAATATTATTCAATAGATAATTATTTCAGTTGAAGTCCCAGACACATGCATGACTTAACGTGATCCTGAGTGCCAACCTGAGAAAACATGTAAGAAAATGAGTCAACACTAGGTTGGTGAGTTCACAGGTTTCAATCATTTAAAGTAAAGCGTTTACGGATTATGTACATTCAATATATATATATGTCAATAGGTTTCATGCCTATATTCATGTTTTGCTAAAGCGCTCGCAACCGAAACTGACAGTGTGTTTGTTTGTTTGCCTCCAGCCAGGTCTATCAACTCTGACTAATGTGTTAAGGTCAATATAACACCCGTTCGACCTCCAATCGAGTTAGCGCGACTAACGCGGGTGCGGTTTGTCAAACCCAGTAGTACTATCAAAATTACCTCGTTCATACCATATTAACGGTCCGATGTGTGTGAGGACTTTTTATGATAGTGTGTTACGCTTAGCCTCAACAGTGATATCATGTGAATTACAATAACCCAAAAAGGGTTGTGCATGTTTTTTCCCCCCAAATAAAAACAGTAAAAGGGGCCGTGAAACTCACCTGAGCTTGAGTAGAGATTTGAATCACACAAGAGAAAAGTTGGAACCACGAGTGTAAACTTACGTATGCCCTAAAATTATAAACACATAAATTAGGGACAAGTTGGGATTTGTGACAACGACACGGAAGATTGGACGCCCTAACGCATTCTAGGGATTTAAGAGTAGACGAACGTGTCTACGGAATTATATATATATATATATATATATATATATATATATATCATAATAATTAAGGTAAATGCGTTACGTGTTGAATGTTAATAACGAATAATAAATAAATAAATAAATAAGTTCGTACGTTCGAGTCGTTTACAAAAGTTAGGAAAATAATATAATTTAATATATTATTTTAGATTCGTAAGATTAATAATTAATCATTGGCAAAAATAATAATTATGTTATTTTTATTCGAGCAAATAACGTACGTAAATAATATAACAACTTATATTATTAAATAGTTTAAAAATCACACGAGATATTTAAACAAAGTGAAATAATATAAATATATATTATTTAAAAATAGGAGTCACGAGTTAAAAATAATATTAACATATTATTTCATACGAAGTCGGGGTTGAAAATAATATAATTATATTATTTCAAAAGTGGAATTATTACCAATTATAAGTTATAAAATCAAACCCGAGCCTACAGGTTGTTTTCCGGGTTAAAACACTTTAGTATAATATTATATTAATATAACAATTTATTTGGTAATTGAAATAATAATAAAAATCGGTTTTAAAAATAAATATGGGTGGAGGGACTCGAACCCGGGTCTCTCCCCCAATAGCACACCCACTTAACCAGTCCCGCCCGCTAGGGTTTCGCAAATAAACCCGAGATAAAAATAGTTTTAACAATACGATTTTTGTGATACCTCCTCCCCATGCAAGCCGCGATCGATCTTCACCCAAAATCCCATTGATTTCGACTCTGGCTTGATTCGATTATGCAGGGGTTTTGTTAATCGGGTCATTGAGAATGTTTGTGTGTGTTTAATTTCAGAATCAACAAGTTTCAAATCGTTAAGTCACGTTTTAAGAATCGAACCCTAGAATATAAACTCAGAATCAAATCGATTAAATTGGATGATAAATCTTAACGAAAACATGGGGCTTTTACTATACTGATCATTGCGAATCTATCTATACACTTTAATTTCATTGAGATTAAGATTAAGGTTAAAACCCCCAAATCGAATTATGAAGAACCCTAGTTTCTGGATTTTTATAAATTCGATGTTAAAAGATCAAATTAGCATAGGGATTTTAATAAACAAGGAGTTCGAACATGACTGTGTGATTTAATTTGATTGAGGTTGTGCTTAGGATCAAAAGCCCCAAAACGTTTTATAAACGAACCCTAGATTCGGGTTTGTGTTTAATTCGATGATGTAAGCCAGAATAGAGATATGGCTTACGATCTAGACACTAAAACAAACGTGATAACGTAAGAAATTACCAGAATGCGATTCGAATTGATGGAGATCGAGTAAAATAGGTCCGACGGTGACGTGATCGTTCTCCGGCAACACCTGCTGCGACTCCGGCCAAACTTGTGTGTGTAAAAGCTTCTCTGAGACTTGTACAACGTGTGCAGGGGTTCAATTGTGAGGAAAATAGACGAATTGATGTGCATTTGACAGTAGTTGAAGAAGGTATCGACGGTTATGAGTTGAATACTCATAATTGAGTTTAATTCGGTTAAAGTCGGTGTTTAACACCTCAATGATGATCGAAACTGTTAGAGTCGCTTGTATCAATTACAAGTTTAAACTAAATTCGGTTACAAAATGCGAATTTAGATTAAAGGTACCCGGTTTGACTTTCTAAAGTCAAACATACTTATTATTCATCCGATTTTGACTTTGGAAGTCAATGAATTAAGTTTTGAGGTGTGGCAGATGTAGTCCCTGAAGTTTTAGGTGTATACGGTTTAGAGAATGGTAGAATTAGCCCCTGAGGTTAGATATTTAACTGGATTTAGTTAACGGGGTTAAGTTTCAGTTAGGGTATTTAACGAGGATTGTTAATTGAGTTAACCTGAAAAGTCCGAGTTGTCACATCATCCCCTAGTTAAAGGAATTTTTGTCCCGAAAATTAAATAAATATAAAAAAAAAATTATGGATGTCACATCATCCCCTAGTTAAAAGAATTTTCGTCCCGAAAATTAAAATAGTACTTTAAGAATTTGACGTGGAGTGCTTGAATAGATTAGGATACTTGCGCATCATCTGATCATCGCGTTCCCACGTGAATTCCGGTCCGTGTTTCGAGTTCCAACGAACTCTGACAATAAGGATTTTACTGCGTTTCAGCGTTTTGATTTCCCTATCCATGATTTCCACCGGTTCTTCAATGAACCGCAGTTGTTCATCGATGTGTAGTTCCTCAAGAGGAACCGCGAGTGTTTCGTCTGCTAGACATTTCTTCAAGTTCGTGACATGAAAGACATCGTGTATACCACTAAGTCCTTCAGGTAGGTCCAGCTGATACACTACTGGGCCAAGTCTCTTCACTATCTTGATCGTTCCAACATAACGAGAATTCAGTTTACCTCGTTTCCTGAAGCGAATTACACCCTTCCAAGGTGAGACTTTGAATAGAAACATGTCGCCTATTTGAAACTCTAACGGTTCACGACGCTTATCGGCATAGCCCTTTTGACGATCACGAACTGCCGCCATACGGTTTCGGATTTGAACGATCTTTTCAGAGGTTTCGAATACAAGTTCGGGACTTGTAAGTTGGCTATCCCCAACTCCAGTCCAACAGATAGGGGATCGGCATTTTCGTCCATACAATGCTTCGAATGGTGCCGCCTTGATAATAGTGTGATAACCATTAATGTAGGAGGACTCCACTAGAGGTAAGTGAGACTATTATTTGTGTCTTCATGAAGGATATGATGCCCATAACAGCACCACTCCTTTCGCCTTGGACGGAGAGGGTTTCTCCATTAGGAAGAGGAAGGCGAACGATTTTCTCTCGACAGATAATCTCAGCTTGGTTCTTAGATAATCAGTCCATTCCGACAATCACGTCGAAACTACCGAGTGTGACCGGCATGAGATCGAAGTCAAATTTGTGACTAGTCAGTTCGAGTTTACAACCCTTAAGATCATGGGTTGCTTCTATTGTTTGTCCGTTGGTTATTTCTATGGTGTATCTGTCTTCTAACAGGGTTGGGGTTTTTCTTAGTAGGTTTTTCTTAGTAGGTTGCTAAGTTTATTAGTCATGGAATTCCTATCAGCATCAGTGTCAAATAGTACAGAAGCAAAATAGTTGTTTAGAAGGAACTTACCGGTACCCACGTTGTGGTCATAACGAGCTTTTCCGGATCCTAGCACAAAGGCTCGCCCCTTTGCACCATTCCCTGTATTATTGCCCTGGTTGTTATTATTGCTTTGGTGGTTGTTGTTGTCGATGTCACCCTTATTTAATTGTGGACAATCCTTCCGGAAGTGTCCCTCTTCTCCACATTCAAAACAACCTTTGGTAAAACCCGGTTGTTGGAAGGGCTGCTTGGCTTGTAATTCCCCTCTACAGTCTTTGGTAGCATGGCCCATCTTGCCACACCGCTGGCAACGGTTTTTGTCACAAGAACCGAGGTGGTGGTAATTACATTTGTTACACCTGGGGTGTCTCCCAATATAACCACTTTGATGCTGACTCGAAGAGGTCGACTGGTTGAAGTTCTTCGTAGGTTCAAACCTACGATATTGTTGTTGCTGTGGCTGATTTGACTGAAATCCCATGTTGTTATTGCTACTGTCAAACTTCCTCTTGTTGTTGTCAGTAGACTTGGATGCTGACTTCCTGGGATGTAGTGTCCCTTGGGTAACGGCTTGGTCCGTCAGTTTGTGAGCAAGACGGATGGCTTGTTGAACGGTAGTGGGGCTGGATGAAGTAACCATGCTCTGGATTTGTGGTACTAATCCACTGATGAACATTTCTATCCGCTTGTAGGGTGGTGTGACCATGTGAGGACACATCCCCGCTAGCTCATGCGAGCGAGTGGTGTAGAGTTCTATTTCAGAACCCTCCATTTTCAGATTCCAGAATTCTCCCTCGAGTTTCTGAGTCTCATCCCTAGGACAGTACTCTTCCTTCATCATGTTCTTGAAATCTCCCCATGGTGATGCATTGGCCATGTCCAGACCTAGCATCTGGACCTGTGCATTCCACCATGTGAGGGCAGGACCCTCTAGAGTTCCCGATGCAAATTTGACTCGGTCGGCCACAGGGCAGTTACACATGGAGAACACAGATTCAATCTTTTCAAACCATCGGAGTAATCCGACAGCTCCCTCAGCTCCACTGAATGTGCGGGGTTTGCAGTCCATAAATGTCTTGAAGGTACAGACATGCTGATTGTTCTGTGGATTGTTCGCTTGCCCTAGATTAGAAAGAGTAGGTTGGGTTTAGGAAAGAGTGGAATAAATGTGTACAGTTGGTTGTCTAGGGTTAACGGTTAACAGGTTTACCTGCAATATGTGCTGCTAAGGCTTCAGCAACACTGTCATTAATTAAGGCAGCCAGTTCGGCCGGTGTCAGGTTTATATTTCCACGACCACTGTTGCGACCGCCACGTCCACGTCCGGCCATGATTCTTCATATTCACAAACACAAGAAATGAGTAAATATATCGCATATTAACATCATTCAAGTGTAAGCAAACAGAAAGAGATGAGTAAAGACATGCATGTTTATGATTATAGTACAAGGTTAACTTAAATCATAAGGCCATAGAATAAATAGCTCAACGCAAACAGATCACTAAGATTTTATTGGAATGGGAACATCCTTACCCATTTAGGCTTTTATTTAAAACATAAAGAAATGACAAAATAAGATAAAATAAAATAGAATGGAATATCAAGCTCCACTGCCGGCGGATGAGATGACTGACTCAGCATCCTCCTCCTCTACTTCCCCGGGCTCATCCTCAGGCTCAAAATCGGGTACTTCAGCTGGCTCTAGAGCTGCTACAAGTTGTATCTCTAACTCTCCAATTCTTTCCTGAGATTCTACTTCAGCCTCCTCGAGTACATTCACTCTAGCCTGTAATGCCCTTACCTCGTCCACTAATGCATTATGTAAGCGGTCAGTGCCTGCCAGTTCTGCTACTAGCAGATCTATCCTATGATCCGTTTGTTTCTCTCCTCTTAACAGACCTGTGATCGCTCCTGCTGCGTCTCCCATATTTCGGATCTCTCGATCCATAGTTGCTACAAATGCTGCAAAGGCTTGCTCCAAGTGGCATGGTAGTAATGGTAAACGTGGTCCTGATGATGATGAAGCTCCAAAGTACGGTGATGGAACTCGTTCCTGTCTAACCCATTTGCTCAGTAAACCGGGGGTACCAATCCCAGTCACTCCCATTCCGGATATGCATGGGCTCTCCATACACAATAGAGTTATCAACGGGTTCAAGCCTACGCCTCTTGGGCTCCGGTGATGCAATGGAAAGAATGTCATGTTCCTGATTGGTAGGTGGTGTAGACATAATTCCTGAAACATAAGGAGTAAGTGTCTATGCCAAGTAACTAATGTGTGTGGCTATAGTCTAGAATGCAGTCCTAGTTCTCTATAACCAATGGCTCTGATACCAATCTGTCACACCCCCAAATTCCACTAACGGAGTTTTACCGTTTTAGAAGGTGACAAACCAGGATCTCAGACATCAGTTACTTCAAACGACACTATATGGGACTTGAAATATAATAACATAAAAGATCAAGGTTCAGAGTGTATATGCGGAAGCGTTATACGAAAGTAAATGCGTAAAACAACGCGACCAAGTCCAATTACAAACAAAACATAAATATTATTCAATAGATAATTATTTCAATTGAAGTGCCAGACACATGCATGACTTAACGTGATCCTGAGTGCCAACCTGAGAAAACATGTAAGAAAATGAGTCAACACTAGGTTGGTGAGTTCACAGGTTTCAATCATTTAAAGTAAAGCGTTTACGGATTATGTACATTCAATATATATATGTCAATAGGTTGCATGCCTATATTCATGTTATGCTAAAGCGCTCGTAACCGAAACTGACAGTGTGTTTGTTTGTTTGCCTCCAGCTAGGTCTATCAACTCTGACTAATGTGTTAAGGTCAATATAACACCCGTTCGACCTTCAATCGAGTTAGCGCGACTAACGCGGGTGGGGTTTGTCAAACCCAGTATTACTACCAAAATTACCTCGTTCATACCATATTAACGGTCCGATGTGTGTGAGGACTTTTCATGATAGTGTGTTACGCTTAGCCTCAACAGTGATATCATATGAATTACAATAACCCAAAAAGAGTTGTGACATGTTTTCTCCCCCAAATAAAAACAGTAAAAGGGGCCGTGAAACTCACCTGAGCTTGAGTAGAGATTTGAATCACACAAGAGAAAAGTTGGAACCACGAGTGTAAACTTACGTATGCCCTAAAATTATAAACACATAAATTAGGGACAAGTTGGGATTTGTGACGACGACACGGAAGATTGGACGCCCTAACGCATTCTAGGGATTTAAGAGTAGACGAACGTGTCTACGGAATTATATATATATATACATATATATCATAATAATTAAGGTAAATGCGTTACGTGTTGAACGTTAATAACGAATAATAAATAAATAAATAAGTTCGTACGTTCGAGTCGCTTACAAAAGTTAGAAAAATAATATAATTTAATATATTATTTTAGATTCGTAAGATTAATAATTAATCATTGGCAAAAATAATAATTATGTTATTTTTATTCGAGCAAATAACGTACGTAAATAATATAACAACTTATATTATTAAATAGTTTAAAACATCACATGAGATATTTAAACAAAGTGAAATAATATAAATATATATTATTTAAAAATAGGAGTCACAAGTTAAAAATAACATTAACATATTATTTCATACGAAGTCGGGGTTGAAAATAATATAATTATATTATTTCAAAAGTGGAATTATTAACAATTATAAGTTATAAAATCAAATCCGAGCCTACGTATTGTTTTTCGGGTTAAAACACTTTAATATAATATTATATTAATATAACAATTTATTTGGTAATTAAAATAATAATAAAAATCGGTTTTAAAAATAAATGTGGGTGGAGAGACTCGAACCCGGGTCTCTCCCCCAATAGCACACCCACTTAACCAGTCCCGCCCGCTAGGGTTTCGCAAATAAACCTGAGATAAAAATAGTTTTAACAATACGATTTCTGTGATACCTCCCCCCCATGCAAGCCGCGATCGATCTTCACCCAAATCCCATTGATTTCGACTCTGGCTTGATTCGATTATGCAGGGGTTTTGTTAATCGGGTCATTGAGAATGTTTGTGTGTGTTTAATTTCAGAATCAACAAGTTTCGAATCGTTAAGTCACGTTTTAAGAATCGAACCCTAGAATATAAACTCATAATCAAATCGATTATATTGGATGATAAATCTTAACGAAAACATGGGGCTTTTACTATACTGATCATTGCGAATCTATCTATACACTTTAATTTCATTGGGATTAAGATTAAGGTTAAAACCCCCAAATCGAATTATGAAGAACCCTAGTTTCTGGATTTTTATAAATTCGATGTTAAAAGATCAAATTAGCATAGAGATTTTAATAAACAAGGAGTTCAAACATGACTGTGTGATTTAATTTGATTGAGGTTGAGCTTAGGATCAAAAGCCCCAAAACGTTTTATAAACGAATCCTAGATTCGGGTTTGTGTTTAATTCGATGATGTAACCAGAATAGAGATATGGCTTACGATCTAGACACTAAAACAAACGTGATAACGTAAGCAATTACCAGAATGCGATTCGATTGATGGAGATCGAGTAAAATAGGTCCGACGGTGACGTGATCGTTCTCCGGCAACACCTGCTGCGACTCCGGCCAAACTTGTGTGTGTAAAAGCTTCTCCGAGACTCGTACAACGTGTACAGGGGTTCAATTGCGAGGAAAATAGACGAATTGATGTGCATTTGACAGTAGTTGATGAAGGTATCGACGGTTATGAGTTGAATACTCATAATTGAGTTTAATTCGATTAAAGCTGGTGTTTAACACCTCAATGATGATCGAAACTGTTAGAGTGTCTTGTATCAATTACAAGTTTAAACTAAATTCGGTTACAAAATGCGAATTTAGATTAAAGGTACCTAGTTTGACTTTCTAAAGTCAAACATACTTAATATTCATCCGATTTTGACTTTGGAAGTCAATGAATTAAGTTTTGAGATGTGGCAGATGTAGTCCCTGAAGTTTTTGGTATATACGGTTTAGAGAATGGTAGAATTAGCCCCTGAGGTTAGATATTTAACTGGATTTAGTTAACGGGGTTAAGTTTCAGTTAGGGTATTTAACGAGGATTGTTAACTGAGTTAACCTGAAAAGTCCTAGTTGTCACATTTTGTGAATCGAACCTTGCAAGTACCTCAGTAGCCGTTTAAGAGCATTCCAGTGAGTTGAAGTTGGTTTGTGCCTGAATTGTGAAAGCTTGTTGACGGTGAAAGCGACGTCGGGTCGAGTTAGAGATAGATATTGCAGGGCACCAACTATTTCTCTATAATCAGTGGGTGTGGAGAGCGGAGTTCCTCCATGTAACATGATGGGCTCGGAGCACGTAATAGGTGTGGAAGTCGGTTTACACTCACTCATATTGGCACGGTTAAGGACATCATTTATATACTTGGATTGGGATAGAAGAAGACCATGAGGGTGAGGTAGAACTTCAATGCCAAGGAAGTAAGATAGGTCTCCGAGATCTTTTAGAGAAAATTTAGCAGAGAGATTAGAGATAAAGTCATTGATGGTTTGTGTAGAAGGACCGATGACAATAATGTCATCTACATAGACAAGGATGAAGATGGGGGATGGACCGTGAGTTTGGATAAACAATGAGGGATATGTTACAGTGGGTTTGAAACTTTGAGAAATAAGATAGGTTTGGAGTTCTTCATACCATGCGCGAGAAGCTTGGCGTAGGCCATAAATGGCCTCATTGAGCTTGCATACGTGGGATGGGAAAGAAGGGTCGACAAAACCAGGAGGTTGTGTCATGTATACGTCTTCGGTTAGGGTGCCTTGGAGAAAGGCGTTGTTAGCATCAAGTTGACGAAGGTTCCAATTGTGTGAGACGGCAAGGGAAAGAAGGAGACAGAGAGTGGCGGGTTTGAAAACGGGACTAAAGGTTTCGGCAAAATCGATCTCCGCCCGTTGATGAAATCCTTTGGCAACTAGTCTCGCTTTGAGATGTTCGATTGTGCCATCCGGATTATATTTAGTTCGGAAGACCCACTTACTTCCAACAAGGTTTAAGGCGGACGTGGGAGGGACGAGATTCCACGTTTGATTGTTTTGCAAGGCTTCAAATTCTTGATTCGTGGCTTTACGCCATAAAGGATGTTTTAAAGCTTGTGTGATTTTTGATGGTTCATTTATGGGGCCACTTGTGGCGGTATATAGTTGAAACTCATCATTATGGTATCAGGAATTTGGTTTACGAGTTCGAGCAGCTATAGTGGGTAACGTGGGTTGGGCAGGAATGATGGGTGAATTTGTTTGGGTGACGGGAGATGTGGGTGGTATTATGGGAGAAGGAGATGATTGGTTAAAATGGGAGTGGATGTTGGTGGTGGTTTGAGATGTATTGGTTTGGACAGTAGGTGATGGGGAAGTGTTAGATGGATTTGGGGTGGTGTGAGTATCAATTTGGTCAGAAGGTGACGAGGAAATATTAGATGGGGTTGAGGTGGTTATGTGATTAAGGTTGGCAGAAGGTGATGGTAAAGGGGTTGAGAGGTAGTTGTAGTAGTGTTGGTATCATGAGGTGCGGAAGGTGTTGGGGTTGGGATGGTGGTGGTGGAGAGAATGGGAATAGTTATGGATGACCACGTGGTGGAGTCGGGGTATAAGATGTTTGTATTATTTGAGATATTGCCATAAGGAAATTCATTTTCGACAAACTCAACATGTCTAGAGGTGTAGAGTTTATGTGTGAGAGGGTCAAGTGCATAATAAGCACTTTGGGACGGTGAATAACCAACGAAAATACATGGTTTTGATTTTGGATGGAGTTTGTGTGGAGAGTTGGCATGAAGCCAAGGGTAACAAAGGCATCCAAAACTTCTTAATTTAGTGTAGTTTGGATGTTTGTTAAATAAACTATAGTATGGGGAATCGTTTTGGAGAGTTGGAGTGGGAAGACGATTTACGAGGTAGGCGGTTGTGGTAAGGGCGAACGGCCAATAATGAAGGGGTAATTTGGCATGTGATAGAAGTGAAAGACCGGTTTTGACTAGGTGACGATGTCTACGTTCGGCGTAGCCGTTGTGTTCGGGTGTGTTCGGGGGGAGGTGAGATGAGATACTCCTCTTGATTGGAGGTAAGATGTGAGTTTTACATATTCTCCTCCATTGTCCGAGAAAAGTTGTTTGATGGTGGTTTGAAAATAATTTTCAACTAGATTTTGGAATCGAGTGAAGGTATTTAAAGAATCTGATTTGTTTTTAAGTGGGTAAAGCCATATATATTTAGTATAGTGGTTGACAAAAACGATGTAATATTTAAATCCATCAAAAGAGGTAATTGGTGAGGACCATACATCGGAAAATATTAAGTCTAGAGGTGCTTTAGAAGATAATGTAGATTGATAAAATGGTAATTTATGGCTCTTGTGTATATGACAAGAGTTACAATTATTATTGAAATTGGAAATGCAAGAAATAAAACTTGATAAAGTTTGCAAGACTTTATTGTTTGGGTGGCCCAAGCGGTGATGCCAATACTTGGACGTAGTCTTTTGTAGGGAGAATGTGGTGGGATGATGCAATGAGCGTGAAGATTGGATCTCATATATCCCGTTTGTTGTCGTCCCTTTGAGAAGGGGGAGCTTGGAACTTCGATCCTTGATGACAAAAACGAAATCATAAAATTTGATTAGAAATTATTGTCACGAGATAAGCGGGAGATTGAAATAATGTTTCGAGATAGAGATGGAACACAAAGCACATGTTTTAAGAATAATGGTGTGTTTTGTGTGTGGATTACGAGTGAACCAATATGAGTTATGGTAAGTGACGAACCATCACCGATTATGAGCTCCACGGTACCGTCGTATGGTGAATGTAGGGACAGTGCATTGAGGTCATTTGTCACATGGTGTGACGCGCCGCTATCAAGTAGCCAATTGGTTTGTGTTGGATTGTTTTGAATTCCCATCATAAGCACATGTGGTGATGTTTTTGAAACCTGCACATTACGAGTAAAGGGCGGTATAACCGCATTAGGGAACATCTTTTTGAATGAATTACAATTTGCAATGGTGTGCCCCTTAGTGTGACACCACCGGCAACGACCAAGGAATGATAGACTTCCATTTGAAGGGACTATGTTTGGCGGATTAAGCAGCAAGGGTGGCTGTGATTGGCGGTCGGACCATTTTTTGTTGTTGGAGCGACTATGGGCCATGAACACAGAGGCAGGTTAGTGCGAGCCAGAGGTGTTGGTGGTTTGGGCAAGGGCTAGCTCTTGATTGATGAATTTTTCATGCAACTCGTTGAAGGATATGGGTGTATCCCTAGCATGAACGGCATCGATGGTGGACTTGTAAGCCTCTTGATCCAACCCGTTTAGGATGATATCGGTGAGGTCTTTAAGGGTCGGTTTTCTTTCCCAGTATGGATAGTTCATCGAAAACTGTTTTCACTGTTTGTAGGTAATCGGAGATACACTGAGTGGGGGTTTTGGAGCATTGTTTTAAACGGTACTGGAGCTGCTTGATATGCCCTCTGGATGGTGATGCGTATGTTGTTGCTAAGATTTTCCATGCTTCGAGTGAAGTTGCTGCATTAGTCACTATCGGTACAATCTGTGGTGACAAACTTCCGACCAAAGCTCCGAATACGAGACGGTCTTGGCGAAACCAATTGGAGTAATCTTTGTGAGGGGTTAACGTACTGCCTGCTGTTGTGGTTGGTTGCGGGGGAGGATGTGTTCCATCAATGAACTTGTATAAGTCCAAGCCGTGTAAGAGTGCTTCAACTTGGGTTTTCCATCCAAGATAATTCATGGATGTTGGTTTGAGTGAAGCTGGAAATGAAACAATTGTGAGGTTATTCATAGTGTTGACAGTGAGTGGTTGGTTGGGGGCATTGGTGTTGGTTTCAGCCATGTGGGGAAGGTGGCAGTTGGGTTGAGAATTTTGACAGGAAGTGTACGGCTGAGTTAGAGGAGCTTGAAGGAGGCTATGGCAGAAATTTGCACTATGGTTCAGATGAGCCTTTCAAGCTCTAATACCATTAAGAAGAAAAGGATATGTTGGTGAAATACAATTTTCTCATTCATCAATCATTAACATATATACAGAGATAAGCATGATTCTAGGAATTGAAAATTAATTACAATAATTACATAAATACACATTCTATAAATGGATCTCGGTGGGAAAGATAATTCGAATTATTTTGAATGTCAATTCAAATTATTTTGAATGTTCACGTGGTTTCCTTAATAGTATGAACCCATTCTATTTTACAATCTTTTACATCTTTTATTCGTCCTGAACAAGTTAATCTTTTGGGTTTCATCACGTGAGGATTATTCTCTCACGTGAGGATTATTCTCGCACTAGTACAAAATCGATCTTTTAAGGCGGTGAAAAAGTAGTTTTGAAGCGGTTTTGTGACCGCTTTAAAAAATATCACTCCAAAAAATCAAAAAACGGCTATAAAAACCCCACGTGGAACCGCTTCATAAAATCAAACCACTTCAAAAAACACTTATTTTAAAAAATATATATCACTATAAATCCAGAATTTTGTTATAAAAAACATATATATCAAGAATTTCGTTACAAAACTTTAATAAAAGACACCTACACATACAAAAATTCCACATAATTTAAAACTACACACATATCATCCGATCATACTGTAACACCTCGAAAATTCCTAAGGAAACAAGGACTAAACTTGCTAAAATTTCAAAGTTGAGGGGCTAACAGGAGAATAGTTCAAAGTACAAGGATTAAAAGTGAAAATTATGAGAATTTGGACGGTAACGGTCCGCTACATAGGGAGGAAGGCTTTAATCCTGATACGCCACGTGTTTCGAAGAATGACCCATGTGAATCGGTGGCGGACCGTCACCATAACCCTAACGGTCCGCCAAGCCACAGGTGTCCTTAACGGAACGCTAAGAAGGAGAACGGTCCACTACTTAGGCGCGAAGGAAATATTGCGGCTGGGGGCGGTAGCGGACCACCACTACCCTATTTAGCGGTCCACTACGAGTCCACATGAGTAGGGGTGTTCAAAGTCGGATATCCGAAATTTTCGGATAGTGGATTTCACTATCCGAATCCGAAATTTGGATATCCGAATTTTCGGATATCCGAAAATTCAGATACGGATTCAGATAGTGAAATGGATATCCGAAAATATAAAAACAATAAAAATATATATAAAAATAATATTTTTAAATTACAAAAACAATTAAAAACCTTAAAAAACATTAGAAAATATACATATAAAAATATATAAATATAATATATCGGGTTTTGATTCAAATTTTCTTATTTTTAAATAATAAAAACAATTAAAAATATATATAAATATAATATTTCGGATATCCGAACTATCCGAAATATCCGAAAATCACTATCCGAATCCGAAAATTCGGATATCCGAAATTTCGGATATCCAAATTTTCGGATAATTCGGATTCGGATTTTCGGATAATTCGGGTTCGGTTTCGGATTCGAATTTTTTTAACACCCCTACACATGAGGCCTATTAGTTGAACCCATGAGTTCAGTCGAATTCATCAGTCCCACACACCAAAACACCATACTAAACACACAGATACTTACTGATCAACCATTTTCTGAAGTTCGGTCTGCTTTCGAAAGTCCGGTTTCTCGCAAATCTTCTTCAAATTGTCGTAGATAGTTCTGAGCTAAGAATTGGGTAATTACCATTAACCTAGGATTGTATAATTAATTACTAATGTCATTATAAATTTAGGGCTTTGTCCGAGGTGTTTATGGTATTTCAGATATGATAAGCAGAAGTGCTACTGAGGTAAGTTCTTAAACAGTGATGTATAAAACAACTATGGCCCTGTTATACTTCACTTTTGGCATGGTTGATTTATGAAAACATTTTGGGTATCTTGAAACGATTGTACTCCATGATTGTATGTATATAACACATTCTAATCGCTTATTGTGTTTCATATGACCCGTGGAACGACATGTTGGACAGGACCCATGGAACGGTATTTAGTTATATATATATATATATATATATATATATATATATATATATATATATATGAATTTGATTACTCATAGTTGTTTATGAGAGGGGGGCACCCCATAACCGTGTTCAAGATGCCTTGGTGGGTCATTTTATGAAATGATTTGTTTATGGACTCACCAACGTTATGTTGACACATATTCTTTAAAATGTTTTTGAGCACATCATAAGTAGTCAATAGAGAAGGCATTCCCACTACAAGAAAATATACCTTTAATGACACGCATTGCGTGTCATAAAAGGGGGTAGATGACACTTGAAAACGTGTCAAGGATAGCCCTGTCAAGAATGAAGATGACACGCATTTTGTGTATCATCTTTTTATGACACGCATTTATGACACGCCTTTACGACACGCATTTATGACATGCTTTTACGACACGCTATGCGTGTCAAGGATAGCCCTGTCAAAAATGAAGATTACACGCATTTTGTGTGACATCTATTTATGACGCGCATTTTTTGTCATAAATGTGTGTCATGATTAAAGCTGTTTAAAAAAAATATTTTTTTATAGAATTACTAATTTTCAGTTTTACACATTAATATCATAAAATAGTAATAAACATTTCATAATAGAAAATAAAATACACATGACAAAACAATCTATTTCATAAAATAAACAACCATTTAAAAGTAACAAAAGTCGATTACGAATTCAACGTAATGTATTACAAAGTTTCATCGAAAAATAAAGTTTGATACAAAAGTCGATCATTCTTCACGAACCCCATCAATATTAACATCGGTGTATTCATCTTTCCTTCCCCCAACCTAAGAAAAAATTTGTAAACAAATAATTATCAAAGATACATACATATATATAATACTATTTAGCAAACCAACAAATCCAATTCAAACAAAAGTTAAAAAAATGCAGGTACACCTTCTAATACATGATGTACAACTTGTAAAGCAGGTAAAGACAGCACCTCAGTTCCGACGATCAGAGGACTGAAATCAGATTTAACATTTTTTGAGAGGAAAGCTCCATTTAAAGAAGTTTCCTTGAGCGAAGAATTCAGCTTCCCTGTTTCACATTACATATTTGTGTTAAAAGTTTTACAAGTGTAGACCAAACTGCAAATTATATTTACAGCTGTTTCCGAACTTTAATGCAAATGTTTGGCAAGTGTAAGCTGGACAACGACCTATGTCTGTTGACCATTTGCAGTTTGAAAACAAAATGTTATAACCGACTTCCAAAACTGTAAGCTTGATTTTTTTTATGTGTCCACTGATTACAAAACTACTTTAACAAGTTAAAGATTTTAAAATACAGTAGAACACATGTCCTACTATTTAATAAAATCACATCACCTTGTTCTCATAACATTTACTCATAAATGATAAAAAATAGTCGGACATACCTCTTTTCAAGATCTGCGCCATCTTTTTCATCGACATCCTTCCCTTCAACATCATCATCACTCTCATTATTCGCATCAAGAAAATACATCTGTATAGTTTTCTAACATTAAGTTCCACTTGACAGGTGTACCTAGTGAAAGTTAAAGATACCCACATCTTCCTCATCAATAACTTCCCCATCAACAGTTAATGGAACAGGTGTTGGGCGCAATTCTTTTGTATAAACTTTATGCATTTCATCTGCAATAGCATGAGCTAACGAATCATGCAGAAAGGCGAAAAACAAGAATTAGTAAAGAAACAAAAAGAGTGAATAATTTAGGTATGTAGACGTATAATTAAGTAATATATAACCATGAGACCTGATGACTTTCAAAGTTTTAGAAACAATTTTATTTTGATTATTTTATATCATAAAAAGCTATAACTTTTAATAGGGTACCATAATAACATAATTTTATTTTCAATTTTTGAAATTTTCATTAAATTACCTTCATAGCAATAAGCAGAAGAAGCATAATTAATATAATGATAATAACAAACATGCAAAAAGTAATAAACAGTCATAATTTAAATTATGTTTAGGGTGAATACTTGGGTGGCCTGTGTATACATTATCCTTCACTAAAAATGTTTATTTGCATAATTCAGATGTAAACATATTTAGGGTGAGTTGTACCTGCGGTCAAGGTACCGAGGTTGGATACCGCTGCCTTGGCATGCAGTGCAAGTCAAAGCACCAGCACCGTCACAATTTATGCATCTTGAAACTTCTTTTTCTCCACCTCCAAGCTCAACTGTTACATTACCACTTCCTGTGCAAAATATGCATGATTCTGTAAAAATAAATACAGAAAAATTTGAGATCTATCCAAATTAGAATAACATAAAACATGTGCAAGAAGAAAAAAATCATTTGAGATCATAGTTTTGCTTTTACTGGCTTTTTAATGATTATTTGGAAATTTGGATTTACAATTCATTATTTATAAATATAATTTGTGAACATCATAGTCTTCACTCTTCAATAAAGAATGTGAGATTCATTGACCTTAATTTTGTAAACATAGTCCGCTAGTATAGGGGTGACTTCATTGATATCAATTGTGAATCATAAATTCTCAAATTCATTCCATGGAAATCAAGTCCTCAACCACCCAAACACTTGCAAGTTTATACTTAAACACCAGTAACATCCATAATGCAGTTTTAATCCTAAAACTTCCCTGCAGCTTTATTAAGAGAGCGGTCTGTCTTCTTAGTGTTAATTTTAAAATCGGCATCTTTAATTTTTCAACTATCAGCACTTTAAATTAGTGATACGATGTAAGGTGGTTTTCCAGGACCCCCCCTACTACTTACTAGAAAACCTCTCTTTATCAGTTTATCTTTTTGTATATATGAAATGAGTTAACAATTAATAACATCTAACAGAAATATAAAGCTGATAAAACATACTATAGCCTGCAGTATTGATCAATAATAATTAAAGGAAAGTAGTTAGTACTCTGATGATGAGGATGACTTCCCTTGACTTCCATTGTTTTCCCCTGAGCCTAAAACCGAAAATGAGGAATTTTCAGAAGCCTAGCATCATTGAATCAACATTATGTTCATTAATCAGTACCTTCTTGCTCCATAGAGCTGCTAGCACTGCTAGCAGGATCTGATAACCCATGAAGCTAACCTTGAAGTCAAGAGTTAACATTAGCAATATACTAAAATTCAGATTTTAAAATTCAAATTAGCATGCTAGCAACAGTAAGATCTTCAAGTAAGTAATTTCATCTTAAAATTTCACTAAAATAGCATTCAATTCAATCAATGTGACACATTCAACATTAACAAACTAGTAAAATTTAAATTTCAAATTAACATGCTAGCAACAGTAAGATCTTCAAGCAAGTAATATCATCTTCAAATTTCACTAAAACAGCATTCAATTCAATAGATGAAACAAATTCAATACGGGTGGCACTCTTGACCCATCTTTCAAAAAATGGGTTCATTTGGGCAAAAATAAATTGAATATAGGTCAATTTGGGTGACCTCAAATTAGTCAACGGGTTAATTTGGGTCACCTTAAATTAGTCAACGGGTCAATTTGGGTCACCTCAAATATTCAATAGGTTAATTTGGGTCACCTTAAATAAGTCAACGGGTCAAAATGATCAAGTATTATAAAATTTTGTTAACTTAAAAGTAGTGCATATGGGTCCCCCAACTTTGCCACCCCACCCCCTGGCCCACCCGCCCTTGCCCACCGTCACCCCCCCACCCCATCCACCCTCGCCCGCCTCTACCACCGCCCGCCCGGTGGTGACACCATAGCTATCCGTCCCTTTGTTCATGCTCTCCATAACCCAGTCACTGATGGCCTTCACTCCAGCCCTAGCCGCTTCAGACAGCTCCACCGGACCCGAACCCGCCCAGTTTTCCAGGCCTAACATTCAGCATTAGCAAACTAGTAAAATTCAAATTGCAAATTAACATGCTAGCAACAGTAAGATCTTCAAGTAAGTAATTTCATCTTAAAATTTCACTAAAACAACATTCAATTCAATCAATGTGACACATTCAACATCAGTAAACTAGTAAAATTCAAATTACAAATTAACATGCTAGCAACAGTAAGATCTTCAAGTAAGTTATTTCATCTTAAAATTTCACTAAAATAGCATTCAATTCAATCAATGTGACACATTCAAACATGAAAATTGTTCTACACTCCTAAAAATTTGTAACGATTACAATATTAGAATAATATATCAGACTGTAAACAATCATTAAAACACCGTTTAAGATTGAACAAAACAGTAAAGTGTAACATATTTGAACTTGAAGAAGTATACATACAGATTATAGCAATAAAGGAACTTCGAGGCTTGTTTAACAGGGAGCTTAGCCACTCCATCAGCATACTGAATGTACACGTAGTCAATTGGCGTCGTGGAACCTTTCGGAATGCTAGGTCTATTTGACATAAAACCACCTATTCCAACCTTCTTATGAATAACATAATCACCTTTTTATGAGTATCTAGACTAAAAATTGGCACATATATGGTTAAAAGTTTAATACCAACATTTCATGTACCAGGCATACAAAACGAACAAATACATATTTTGTGTGTAAATCAAAACATCAAATCCTAACTTTTAGAACTTGCAGAGGAAGAGACAGTATTGCATACCATGAGAGGATCAGAGCCATAAGTTCATCTGGAGCCTGTGAACAGAAGGAACAACAAATAATAACAATAAAAAACAACTTAATAGAAGGAAACGGAAATAATATCAAATTCTAACTTTGAGTTGGTTCTTTCAAACAAAACTGAACCCTAATTTCAAAGTGGATGGATTGAAACATGAAACCCCAAATTAAAACTCATATACTAATAAGGATCGACACAAAATAGATTGGATTCAAGACTCAATTCAGCAGCAAATAACACAAATTAGATTGAATACAAAACCCCAAATTAAAACTCACATACCCCTAATTAGATTGAATAACACGATGTCTAGCTTCTGCCAGAGTGGTGTCGCAAAGGAAACACTCTGTTGTCCACTTCCTCCAAACAAACTAGTCTCCACCAATTCTTCACGCATCTGAATCTCAAATCCGTCGATTCTCCGATTCGCCGACTTCCCTCCCCCACATCCCTTGCGATTGAACACGTACGGAGAAGGCGAGACGGATCCGGACAAAGAGTAATCCAAAATCAGAGTAGGTTGAGGAGTGGTCCAGAGAGCAGTAGATAGCTTCGATCGAAAGAGAGATGAGAGAAATTTTGGAATGAGCAATTTTTTGGAGGAAGGGTTTTAGAGCGGCGATCTGGAAATTTTTAGGAGGGAGATTTTGGATGAAATTTGTAAAGAGGGAAAAACATAAACGACAACGAAAGATGACACACATACACTCTAAAGTGCATCCCGTGTTCTTTTTTTACTTTGTACGACAATGGAACGATGACATACACACTTTGTGTCATCGTTCGCGTGTCATTAAAGCTCCTTTTTCTAGTAGTGTCCAGGACTAGAAACAGAAGATGAAAAGAACCTGATGAAGGCATGTCAGGAGACTATAAGTCCTGAATGTTCCTTGTTTGGAACGATGATGAAATATTTTGTAATGTTTGGACAGTTTGTAAAACAATGTTTATTATGAAATAAAGAGAAGGTTTTAGTTTCCGTTGTGTGTTCTGTACCATGCGTCACCACTAACCAGTACCTGCGACTGGGGTGTGACACATACATATGAACAATTACCTACACTAAGCTCTCAAACTTCTACACAACATTGATTAACATATATATGCAATGCACAACATTCACCAAACCACAGATCTAAACATTCGATATAATTTTAAAACTACACACAAATTACTCAATCATACATATGCTGATATGCACAACAATTACCTACATTAATCTCAAAACTTTCCACTCGTTCTTACTATAAATTAATATTTGGGTTCAAACAATATTACCATTTCCTTTGGTAAATTATAAATAAACTTACATTGAGATATCATTAAATTACATTCTTCGGCTAATAGCTACAAAAAAGCAAATTGTTATGATGATTCCAAAAAATTAAGTCAAAAACCAAAATCCCTCATTCGATCCAACATACTTTTAATCCTAACCTTCTTAAAAGTTTTTTTATGTTTCTTTTAACAATCGAACTCACAATGTATCTAGACATTTTTAAAAAAAAAATATGTACTTGGATATGAGTTTGATACATGGTGCTTACGTAACTCACCAATGACTAATGAGCACAGGATAAAACTTGAGGATTTTGGCCGCAATCGCTCCTTTGATTTCCCTACAAACCCTAGAACTTCTTCAAAATTATAAAATAGAAACCGCCTAAAAAAATAGAAGTATGCCCTATTTACAACGAAACCCCTCCACTTTTATTTTATTTATTTATACCACTATAATATTATTCCATATATTATATGGTAGACTCGAAATTTGGTTCGTTACATAGAACTGCAACCGTATGAGATTAAGATTGTACGTCGTGCACTGCATATACTTTAGTGCCTCCTAGTTTTTGAGATTGTGTGGAATCGATGGGGGAAGAAGTTGAAGATATTCTTTGGTTTGATTTAGGAGGAGAAGTTTTAGGGGGAAATGTGGAATCTGTGTGGTGATTAAAATATTTGAAGTTTTAGGGGGAAATTTTAAATATTTGATTAAAATTTAAAAGTGGTTTATGGTATAAAATTGTGTTTGAGAACCACCAGCCGCAGATAAGGTTCACATTGCTTTTATTCCGGATGAGTTCTAGGTAGAATATATCATGATTTATCACGTGACCGATAGATTTGGTACCGGCACCCACTTTTCCATAAATTCGGTACCGATACCATCTAGTGATAAAAAATTTGTAACGAGTATTCGTACCGTACCGATAAATTCATCCAATTTTCCATAAATTCGGTACTGGTACGATACCGATCTCATCCCTAATTCGAAGGATGATCAAACAAATGACAATTATAATTTGTGTAAAGGCTCTTAACAGGTTATGTTAATAATGTGTGTAATCTGAACATGTAGATATATTTTGAATAGTTTTATGTATATTCGGTTCGGTTTGATTCGATTCGGTTAATTCGGTAATGTCACACACCAAAACCAAAATAGGACCATAATTTTCAGTTACGGCTTAACCGAACCATCGGTTAAGTCGTTTAATTCGATTATGGTTCAATAAATTCGTACCCTTCGAATAATGCCGGGTGGCTACAACAAATTTATTATTATCCGCAAATTCATTTAAAGAAAAATAATAAATTCAACGTCAACTCAAACTACCAAAGACTATTATACAAAGAATTGAACAACTCCACTCAATTTTCTAAGTAACAAAATTGCTAAATCCAACACCCAAAATCGGTGTATAGTAATCTAATCATCTATAGACTTCGCCGGAGGGAAAAGCCGGGATCTTTTAGCTGGGTGAGGGCTCTCCGCCTCATCTTCGCCGGAGAAAATATTTTCCGGCAAGGCCGGAAGGTTTAAGTCAAACCCACGTTGACCGTGATTGCTGACGTGGCCTCCGCCAACTGTACCATCATAATGACACCTTTTATGTCCACCCAACGCTTGTCCGGTCGGAAAACACCTGTGACAGATGGAACACTCGTGGCTCTTCCCGCCACCACCGGCTGAGTTCGTTGTAACCGCCGACGACTGTTCCACGTCACCTCCACCAGAATTATTAATATTCTTCCTGTGACTAGCTTTGTGGCCACCAAGAGCCTGGTATGATCCAAAAGACTTGTCACACACGCTACACTTGTAAACAAGCTTCGAATCAACAACCGTAACCGAATCACGACTGGTGCAGCGAGCTGGTTGTGTGGTGGAATCGGAAGCACGAGCACCGCCGCGGGCGAGAAGCATGAGGCAGAGAGCGAGGTATTCTTCTTCGGTTGGCGGGTGATCAATACGCGGTCGTTTGGAGCGTTTTCCCTTGGTCCATGACTCCGAATAGCGGAGATGGTTGAAGGAGTCTTGGCGGAACAAAGGTGTGTGTGGTGTGGTTGGAGAGTTCAAGGCTTCGAGCGCCATTAAAGAATTATATGAATGGAGCTGAAGAAAAAATGAAGGTGGATGTGAATTGTGAAGTGGATGAAAGGGTGTGTATATAAGGAGAGAAGGGGGGGGGGGGGGGGGTAGGGGTAGGGGTACGAGGGAAGTTGCGTGAAGAGTGTGAGGAAAGTAGGGGAGTTTGAGTGACAAGTGGTGGAAGTGAAGTCGGTTATGAGCCTTTGCGTGTTGAAGTCACTTGTGTAGGAAGTGAAGTCGGTTATGAACCATATCATATTAATATTATTATTATTATTAATACTAATTAACAACTAAGTCTTTGTTTCTAAATAAGATTACAAGTGGACACGTTCTTTTCGGATAATATGTTTAGAATTGTGAGAACTCTATAATGCATGTGTATATAGTGTATTGAAGGCAATCAAAGTTGTGGGAGAGAAAAAGTATGGCGATTAGGTAACCGTCTTATATGTGTCATATTCAAAGCACCATGTACAATTAAGTGTATTATACAGATCACAACACAATCAGTTTTTAGTAAAGAACTGTGAAGAACACGTAAGTATTTATACGTGATGTATTGAAGATATTTACAATGTGTATAAATGTTTATAATGTTCTTACAGTTCCCTACTTAAAATGATTTTGATTTTGTATTCAACATTGTGATATATGACTTTTTAAAAATTATATATTTATGTATTTCGGTTAATGATGTATATAAACAATTGCAATTTGTAGGCGGCAAGTGTTAGGAATAGGGGCATCAAGTTGCACGTTTTTCATATGTTTAATACCACTTATGTTGCATGCGTTAGGCCTTGATCCTTTTTACATCTTTCTTCTTTATTAGTTGTTATACTAGCAATTATAATACTAGATTTTAGATTTGAGTGTAAACGAGAGTATTAAAGTAAAATAACATTATATTTATAATTATATATGGTTTGAAAGCATTAATCATATATGAAATCGTAACTATCCTTTTATACCAAACAATATTATCAGTTTTACTCACTGAAATCAAGTTTTTTTTATTTCTTAGTGGAGACTTCTTGATTATCACTCATCCTGATATTTTATTCATCCAATAACGTTTAATTGTGAAATTCTCATTTCTCTCACATATAAAGCATTTAAACGATGTTGGTGGTACATGAGGTTGGACTTTATGACCCTACATCTCACATTTTATGTTTATGATCGATGTGGAATTGTCTAAGGTGTTATAATACCCTTACTAGTCAATAGGGGTGAATTAGAAGATGTTTATATTGGAAACTATACATAATTTTCATCACTATTTACATGATTGAATTTACAACAAATAACAAACTATGCCCAGTAAGATCCTACAATTAACAAAGCTATATGTAGAGTCTGAGAAGTATGAGATATAGACAAACCATGCCCCTATCCAAATGACAAAAAGGCTGTTTCCAGAGAGACTCTCTCCAAAAACCCTGTCTGAACAAGAAAAGTATGGTTACAGGTATATTGTAACCATAGAGTCATGCACATAAGATCCAAAAGACAAACAAATAAAAGAGTCTAGAGTAAACGACCAAAAACGGTAAATAAAAAGGAGTCGTAATGAATAAAATTACATGATTGAATATAATTTTCATAAAATTTTGGTTGCAAAAGTAAACCATGAAAACGAGTCGTGATGAATATAATTATACCATTAAGATATGATGATAAGATGAAAGAGAATATATGCACATTATATTCAAAACATAGTTGTAACATAATTTAGCATACATGTATTTACCATTAGAAAACATCCAAATCAAGTAACACCAAGGAAATGAAATACATCTATTTTTTACAAATTGGCAAGTCACGATAATCTAATTTCCTTTCATTAAAACATATATATCTTTTAAAAACTTCTACAACTATTGCTATGTTACAATAACATAACTTAATAAACATATATTCTTTTAAAACATATATTCTTTTAAAATATATATCTCCTTTCATTGAATATAATTTATATATAAATTTACAAAATTTACTTACCCTTAATTTATAATGTCGGGAAGTTTCATATACCTCCCTCACATTTCTACATTTTTTAAATAATACTCTTAACTTTCTAAATTTTCAAATATACCCCTCAAGTTTATAAAATTTCATGTTTACCTCTGGAAAAAATTTTCAACTTGATCACTCAAATTTTTAAACTCTCAAGTTTATCCGTCAAATTTCGTTTTTTTTTCTTTTACTTTTTTTATATCCGTTTGTAAAAATTACTTTTTATATTTTTATTTTGTTTTTACTTTGTTACTAACTTCTTTAACGAATTTTTCGTTTCAATGTTAACTTCTATTCGCGTCTCAATTTATCTAATATCCGATCTACATAACCGAGTCACGCTAATTTCATACGTTTATTTTATGTACTTAGCCATGTTAATGTCATGCGCGCAATACGCGTAACGAAGTTCGCAAGCCCATCGGATCGCACTGGCTTGATTTCTAGTTAGGGTGGTGAGAGTGGTGGGAGTGGTGCTCGGGTAGAGCTAGGCTTGGCGGGTACACCGCCGCATGCATAGCGGCTACATGCGGGTAGAGTAGCTCGGGTATGGTGAGTGGGTTTCCATAGCCGCTGAAACAATTGAAATTGTACTGTTGAACGGCTCTTTTTATAGCCGTTGCAAAAAAACCCCTATAAATACATAACCAATTATCCTACTCAATACACAAAAAAATACATTTTTTCTCTTTATTCTTTAAATAAATTTAACCCCTATAAATACATAACCAATTATCCTACTTAATTAATTAAATAAATTTTTAGTTTTTAAATTTGGTTTAATTTGTTTTAATTTAAAAAAAATAAAAAAATGAGATTTGTTGAAGGGTACTTGGATGTTACCACTCCCATCATGTAGGATAGTTTGGAATGATAGTGTATCTAAATGAGGTGGCATATTCTTATTGGTGAGTTTGAGATGATACTTTTGAGTTTTTGAGTAAAAGGGTACCACTCCTACCACCCTTACCATTAAATATAAAGAATTTTTGTTATCTGTAATTTGAATTCACAATGTAAACTCGCACGCACTCTAAAAGAAAGAAATAAATGAATAAAATATCAAAAGATAAAGAGGAGAATAAGCCAAAATGGATCTGAAGAGTATAGGTCAACCATAAAGAAGTTCGAGAAAAACGATTAAAGAACAATAGGAAATAACGGTTGGGTATGGGCATACGGCTTTAAATGATCAAAGATATTTATTGAGGTCGTTACAAGTTTTGGTAACAACATTTATTGTGATTCTATTAAAAGTTAAGTTTTTTTTTAACATCAAATTTTATTTACTCTATTTTATACAAATAATTCTAAACTATTTAATTGTCCAGGTTTAAATCTGTAACCTATTTTCTAAAAGGCATGTGCCTCTATCAAGTGGACTAGCCTCATATTAGCTATATTTTTTATTCTTTTAACTTCTTTGAGTGATCGGATTCATATTTTTTGAGTTTACATAATTTAACAGATATAGAACGAATATAAAATAATAAGGTTAAATAATAATGCTTCATTGCTAAACAACCAAGTAACTTAAATGATCAACTTTAGAACACGCTTCAGTTCACATACAAAAAAAAGATATTGAAATCCCAAATCTACAAGGTTTTGGCTAACCATATTTAAACCAAAAGTCCAAAAGTCAACATGAATTATAATAAGTCAATAATGCGTGGAAGTAGTACAATAGAACAATGGGTTTTACACTCATAAAAGTCGATTCTTAAAATGTGAACGATAGTACCTCACGGGTGGTAGAAGCAAGTTTGTGATGCATAAGTATTGATGTCGAAGATAAAAGAAAGAGTATAAACAAACAAACAAGCATATCTAGTAAATTCTCACTTAAAGAGTAGGGTCTAATGAGGATGAAAAGGACAAATCTTACATCTATCCCATATGTTATAAAGGCTGCACCTGGAAAGACCCCCAGCTCGGAAAACATACAAAACCACTAAGCAATAAACAAGTAACAAAAATTCAATATGAAAAGCAGATATAAGAACAAAACATAGAAGTTTGTACCGTAAGCAGAGTAAAAGGAGAGCAAATACAATAATTTCTAAATCTAATGGGAAGTATATAGAAAATAAACAAGAATTACATGGAACAAGAAACAGGTACCCATATCAGGTACAGGCACAAAAAGGCATACAAAATTGTGTTATAACCATATAGAAAGACCACTGTGACATACAATCCCTAAGGCTAATGCATATAAGACTAAATGAATCGTAAGAGTTAAGACTACGGGGCCCCTTAGTGCACTAGCATAGAAGCCAGGAATCCTTACCAAAGGCCAAGCCTATACACACCCCTAGAAATCCCTAACCTTTATACTACGTCTCCACAAACTCTTATCACTAATCATGTCCTCTGAGAGGTGCAAGTCTATCAAATCCTGTCGAATCTTCTCATCCCAAGTCAGTTTTGGTCTGCCTCTGCTCCCCTTCCCCTAATAGTGAGTGTCTCCACTCTCCTTACCGGTGCCGTCATCTGTCTCCTTCGCACATGGCCGAACCATCTCAATCTCCCATCCCCTTATTTTATCCGAGATACGTGCTACCCCTAATCTATCCCTAAAAACCTCATTTCATATCCTGTCTAACCTTGTGTGCCCACACATCCACCTCAGCATCCTCATCTCCGATTTCTCCAACTTACACGCTTGAGCCTTCTTGATTGACCAGCAATCGATTCCGTACAGCATAGCCGGTCACACTACCACCCTATAGAATTTCCCTTTTAATTTCTCTAGAAACCTTTTGTCGCACAAAACGCCTGTGGCCGCTTTCCACTTGCACCACCCAGCCTGAACGTGGTGGGCTATATCGTAGTCAATGTCACCGTCACTCTGGACGAACGAGCCTAAATACTTAAACTTAGTTGTTTGCGCTACCACTTGGCCTCCAATAGTCAACCGGGTGTCCTCTTCATTGTTTGTTCCACTGAAGTTACAAAAGAGATACTTGGTTTTAGAACAACTGATGTGTAAGCCTTTGCGCTCTAAGGCTGCTCGCCACTCCTCTAGCCGCACGTTCAGTTCCTGCTAATTTTCCGATACTAGCACAATATCATCTGCGAAAAGCATGCACCATGGTATAGCCTCCTGAATCGACTTCAACAACTCATCCAGGACAATCGCAAAAAGAAACAGACTCAAAGCAGATCCTTAGTGGATCCCACCTCCACGGGGAAGGGGTCTGTCTCCCCCACTGTCGTCCTGACAGTCGTCTCAGCACCACCATACATATCCTAATTAACTCTATACACTTCCAAGGAATGTCCCTACTCTTCAAGCTATCCAAATCACTTGATGTGGCACACTATCGTAGGCCTTTTCGAGGTCGAAGAAAACCATATACAACTCCCACTTCTTTTCCCTATATTTCTCCATCAGCCTCCTCAGAATGTGTATCGCCTTCGTTGTCGACCGCCCCGGCATAAATCCAAATTGGTTCACCGTAACCTGGGTTTTACGTCTCAATCTTGCCTCGATCACTTTTTCCCATAACTTCATAGTATGACTCAGTATCTTTACCCCGTTACCACAACATTGGGCGTCTCCTTTGTTCTTGTAGAGCGATACTAAAACACTACGCCTCCATTGATCCGGCATCTTACCTGTTCTAAGTATAGTGTTGAACAAAACTGTCAACCACCTAACTCCTATGGGAATGTTGTCCGGGACTACCGCTTTCGCCCGTCCCATCTTTCTAAGGGCTTTACCCACCTCATCTGCGTTGATATTTCGGCAGTAACACATATTCCATTCCGCTAGACAAAACTGTCAACCACCTAACTCCTTCAGCCGCTAGACATATCCACACCTCGATGGGAATGTTGTCCGGGCCAACCGCTTTCGCCCGTCCCATCTTCCTAAGGGCTTTACCTACCTCATCTGCGGTGATATTTCGGCAATAGAACATATTCCATTCCCGTCCTACGTTGGTGGAGTTTTGGCATTCTTCTTGAAAATTCCTACCGCCGTTGAAAAGATCGTGGAAATAGGTTTGCCATATGTCGTTGATGTCCTTCTCCTTTACCAAAACACGTCCATCCTCACTCTTTATGAACTTCACTACTCCTAAATCTTGTCTTCTCCGCTCCCTAGCCTTTGCAATCTTGAACATGTCGTTCTCCCCTTCTTTAGTTTATAAGCGTTTATACATCTCGGCGTATGCAATATTCTTTGCTTCAGACACCGCCTTCTTTGCCTCTCTCGTCGCCTCCTTGTACCCCTCATTCAGGCTCGCTCTCTCCTCTTCTTCACTGCATACCACAAACTCCCTAAAACGCTCTTGTTTTGCCCGTACCTTGCCTTGCACGTCGTCATTCCACCACCATGACTCCTTATGCCCGCAAACCTTTCCCGTTGTGGTCCCAAGGGTGTCCTTCGCTGCTTGTGTCACTTTGTTTGCCATAGCCTCCCATATCCGGTTTGGGTCTCCGCACAGTCCATCATCTCCCCCCGCCAGGACCTTATCTTTGAAGACCGTTAACTTTTCACCCTTCAAATAACCCCATCTAATCCTAGGTCTAATTTTCCTCTTCGCCTCGACCAGCTTCCTACTCATGGCAATATATGTCACCAACAAACGATGCTTAGCCACCACCGTCTCCCCTGGGATTACCTTGCAGTTCATCCACCTGCTACGATCAACTCGCCGCATCAAAAAGGTAATCAATTTGTGTGTCCCTCCCTCCGCTGCTAAACGTGATCAAATGCAAGTCCCTCTTCTTAAAGAACGAGTTTAAGATACCTAAGTCATAGGCCCCCACAAAGTCTAGGATATCTCAGCCACTCTCGTTTTGGGTTCCATAACCGAAACCCCCGTGCACTGTTGGGAAGCCACCGATCTCCTTTCCAATGTGGCTATTAAAATATCCTTGTATGCAAATCCTCTCCTCCCTCTGTATAGCCCTCACAACCTCATCTAGACGATCCCAAAAATCTCTCTTTTCCTGATCCCCTAAGCCCACTTGAGGGGCATAGACACTAATCACAACCACCACTTCCTCCCCGAGAACTAAACTTAACAACCTTAT
This sequence comes from Smallanthus sonchifolius, assembly GCA_023525975.1. Taxonomy (NCBI): domain Eukaryota; kingdom Viridiplantae; phylum Streptophyta; class Magnoliopsida; order Asterales; family Asteraceae; genus Smallanthus; species Smallanthus sonchifolius. Next base: position 82,408,535 of record CM042032.1, on the reverse strand, counting down.
CCTATCGTTGTATCTTCTGACCTCCACCACATTATCCTGCAAATCTCTAGAAACCAAAAAACCTACTCCATTCTTAGTCCCGTCGGACCCCGGATACCATAACTTATAGCCGTTGTACTCCCTGCATTTATTCCCCTTCCACCTAGTCTCCTGAAGGCATGCCACCTGAACCCTATGTTTACTAAACACATCCACCAACTCCAATAACTTACCATTAATTAAGGGTTCAACATTCCAAGATGCTAACCGCAATACCCCTATTTTTTCCCCTACCAGCACCTCTCGTCACAGGGCACAATCTCAAGGTAACATTGTCAATCCTCCCATCTATGGTAAAAGGTCTACACCAAGTAAAACTACCTGACAAGAAGAAACAAACAAAACGAACCACACACAAAACGTAAAACAGAATGACACGGTCAACAAAACGAACCCATCTTTCTAAGGGCTTTACCCACCTCATCTGCGTTGATATTTCGGCAGTAACACATATTCCATTCCGCTAGACAAAACTGTCAACCATCTAACTCCTTCAGCCGCTAGACATATCCACACCTCGATGGGAATGTTGTCCGGGCCAACCGCTTTCGCCTGTCCCATCTTCCTAAGGGCTTTACCTACCTCATCTGCGGTGATATTTCGGCAATAGAACATATTCCATTCCCGTCCTACGTTGGTGGAGTTTTGGCATTCTTCTTGAAAATTCCTACCGCCGTTGAAAAGATCGTGGAAATAGGTTTGCCATATGTCGTTGATGTCCTTCTCCTTTACCAAAACACGTCCATCCTCACTCTTTATGAACTTCACTACTCCTAAATCTTGTCTTCTCCGCTCCCTAGCCTTTGTAATCTTGAACATGTCGTTCTCCCCTTCTTTAGTTTATAAGCGTTTATACATATCGGCGTATGCAATATTCTTTGCTTCAGACACCGCCTTCTTTGCCTCTCTCGTCGCCTCCTTGTACCCCTCATTCAGGCTCGCTCTCTCCTCTTCTTCACCGCATCTCACAAACTCCCTAAATCGCTCTTGTTTTGCCCGTACCTTGCCTTGCACGTCGTCATTCCACAACAATGACTCGTTATGCCCGCAAACCTTTCCCGTTGTGGTCCCAAGGGTGTCCTTCGCTGCTTGTGTCACTTTGTTTGCCATAGCCTCCCATATCCGGTTTGGGTCTCCGCACAGTCCATCATCTCCCCCCGCCAGGACCTTATCTTTGAAGACCGTTAACTTTTCACCCTTCAAATAACCCCATCTAATCCTAGGTCTAATTTTCCTCTTCGCCTCGACCAGCTTCCTACTCATGGCAATATATGTCACCAACAAACGATGCTAAGCCACCACCGTCTCCCCTGGGATTACCTTGCAGTTCATCCACCTGCTACGATCACCTCGCCGCATCAAAAGGTAATCAATTTGTGTGTCCCTCCCTCCGCTGCTAAACGTGATCAAATGCAAGTCCCTCTTCTTAAAGAACGAGTTTAAGATACCTAAGTCATAGGCCCCCACAAAGTCTAGGATATCTCAGCCACTCTCGTTTTGGGTTCCATAACCGAAACCCCCGTGCACTGTTGGGAAGCCACCGGTCTCCTTTCCAATGCGGCCATTAAAATATCCTCGTATGCAAATCCTCTCCTCCCTCTGTATAGCCATCACAACCTCATCTAGACGATCCCAAAAATCTCTCTTTTCCTGATCCCCTAAGCCCACTTGAGGGGCATAGACACTAATCAAAACCACCACTTCCTCCCCGAGAACTAAACTTAACAACCTTATCCTATCGTTGTATCTTCTGACCTCCACCACATTATCCTGCAAATCTCTAGCAACCAAAAAACCTACTCCATTCTTAGTCCCGTCAGACCCCGGATACCATAACTTATAGCCGTTGTACTCCCTGCATTTATTCCCCTTCCACCTAGTATCCTGAAGGCATGCCACCTGAACCCTATGTTTACTAAGCACATCCACCAACTCCAATAACTTACCATTAATTAAGGGTTCCAACATTCCAAGATGCTAACCGCAATACCCCTATTTTTTCCCCTATCAGCACCTCTCGTCACAGGGCGCAATCTCAAGGCAACATTGTTAATCCTCCCATCTATGGTAAAAGGTCTACACCAAGTAAAACTACCTGACAAGAAGAAACAAACAAAACGAACCACACACAAAACGTAAAACAGAGTGACACAGTCAACAAAATAGTATCCAACGACAATAATTAATCAAGCACGATGGGCAAGAAGTAGCATACTATAATACAGTCCCCACTGCGCAACCAGTAACACACAATACAATGCTTAATAAGGAGCACACAGTAACAATGCTTAATAAGGAGCACAGAATGATAAACCAAGTAATCGAGCACATAAGCGAACGTTACAATTGACACCCAAATAAGCAAGTAGGTTAAAGAAGATACCACCACCAGTAAAAAGTAGTAGTTAAATAAGCTAGGTTAGGAAAGAACGACCTGCTTGTAGGGTTTAACGGGAACGATACTTATAATGCTATCCTGTTGTCATTGTCAGAAAACACTTACACCCGGCACCTTGGCTCAAATGGGTCAGAATACTCTATCAGATGCTGGAAGACTCGTCCCGAGGGTGCTTCTGGATAGCTGGTTAGACAAACTACTTTTAAGAACAACCCGACACCTTGGGCTAATATAATACGATTAAAATCGGTAATATAAACAGAAAATCTATTACTACTACCACATATGGGCTAATATAATACGATTAAAATCGGTAATATAACCCGAAAATCAACCTACTATATTTCAGGGAGTACCCTTAAGTAACATAACCCGATTTTCGAATAAAACCAAGCTTTATTTATCTTCATAAAACCTGATTGTAGGACCCTTAAGTAACATAACCCGGTTTTCTAGGTGAAACCAGACATTATTCATCTTCATAGAACCCGATTTTCATAAGGAACCGGACACTATTGTGCTTAAGATTACTTGAATTTTAAATGACCCGATTATATTTGATTTTTTAATTATTTTAAAAGATTTATTTCCTCAACTGACAAGTTTCTATGTTATTCTTCAAAATAAAGTTGTTATTCACTTAAAGTTAAAGGAATAACGTTTACCACATCAAGATTTTTTACGACCACATACAAAAGTTGTAATCACTGATGAAAAAGGACTCATCAACGGTGTTTTGTGGCCACGGTGGTTTGGAGTCACATTAATCGTTGGTGCCGGGTTTCCCCTATTTTCGCGTTCTCGGTTAGAGATCTTTTGGAGCTCCATGTTACTTGTGGTTTTGGAGATCAAGCTAGGGATGCTTTCCATGGGATAATTATGGTAGCTTGTTGGTGCTTATGGTTAGCTAGAACCGAGAAGAGGTTCAACAATAAGACGATCTTTATTAAGGATATCCTCCTCAATATTAAATCCCTCGGGTTTCTTTGGTTTTCTAATAGATCCAAGCATACGACCTTGAGTTGGGATGATTGGTGTAAATTTTCTTTCATGTAATTGTTGTTGTGTTTTGTCTTTGGTTTCCGCCCGTGTTTTGTTGGTTGGTTCGTGAATAAAGTTTGCCTTTCAAAAAAAAAACTCGCATCCCCCTCATTCATAAACCTATCTTTTAGTGACTAAGAGAGGTGGGAGTGGTACCCTCTCAACCAAAGTACCCTCTCAAATTACACCAATAAGGAAATGCCACCTCAATTAGTCAAAGTACCCTCCTAAAGTACCCTATAAGGTGGGAGTGGTACCCGCTGGCCTCTACCTGTTGACCATACCCGCTGGCCAAAGTACCCTCCATTTCAAACGGCTAGTTCCAACATTTGACGGGTTTCAATACCCGCTGACCATAACCGCTGGCCTCTACCCGTTGAACCCCCCAAGGTTGCGGCGGTGTACCCGCCAACCCGCCCCCTACCCGTTGCTTACCCGCTGTCCACTCCTAGTGGCCTAATGAATACCATTTTTGATATTAGAGAATAAGGGCATTGGAAACTACAAACGGTTAGAAAAGATCATGATGATGTTAGGAATGAGATCATTTATCATATAGGTCACTAGAACACAAAACAAGTCAAACAAAGAACATAAATTAGTATTACAAGAACAAATCAGTGTATATAAATCCAGTTTCAAACAGGTCAAACCCGATTCTTTCCCGGTCAAACTCAGTTTCGACAAGAACCGGTTTTGACCATCTTTGACCCAAACCAGAACTGATTTCAACCTGAACCGGTTTAGCCCAGAACCCGATTTGTGCAACTCTACATGGAGATTCTATTATATTATTTTCAACTTTTGTTTTACTTTACTTATAAACATGGTTTAAAAAAACGGTCGAGGCGTACGCCTCGAGGCGAAGCGGTAGAAAAACGAGTCTGAGGCGACGCCTCACAAGGTATTTTTGTACGTACGCCTCACAAGGGCTGAGGCGGTCGAGGCGGGCTGAGGCGGGGCTGAGGCGGTGAAGCAGTAGAAATGGAAAAAAATGACTTTTGACTGGACTTTTGACCCATTTGAGCTGTGTATACCGTTTTATTAACGAAATACACAACTCAAATGGGTCAAAAGTCCATAATTAGCGTCTGGTTCTCCTTAATTTGACCTATTTTCTCATTCTTCTCCTTAATTTGACCTAATTTCTCATTCTTTTCCCACACATCACACCTAGGAAAGGTTTGGAAGGGGTTGATGTAGTCAACAAACAAGATACAAACATTGTTTGATGTTTAGTATTTTATTTTTTGTAAGATATATAATTTTTATATTTAATTTTTAATTCCGCCTCGGGCTTACGCCTCGAGGCTTACGCCTCGTGAGGCGAAGGGAAAACGCCTCGAGGCGCGATTCCGTTCTTTTAAACTTTGCTTATAAACCAGGTTCTCCGTGTTTGTCCAGCGGCGAATTAGATATTAGAACATGCTTTCTTTTAAAATGAAGTTATATGTGGAGCAAAGAAAAAAGAATCTCAAATAAACTGTATGATGCTAAAGCTGAAATTAAAAAAAAAACATGGTAGTTTATATACAATCTAATTAATGTCACACTGACCGTTAACTTATGCGAGTACATAGTATCGAGTTGGTTTAGTCATGCAATATCCTCTACATGCAAGTTTTAGAACATTAACTTGCAACAAAATGGTACCTGGAGTCCACATAGCTCTCAACATCCCACAAGAAGGAACCAAATGTAACAGCCTCCAACACAAGTCGTCTCAGCCCACCAAAGCTGATCTTAATAAGCTCATCTTTAGACGAATCAACCCTTCCTTCATGTGTGATCACAATCTCGGGTCTACCAAACAAAGCTTCCGTGTGTTTCTCAATGATACTAACTGCTTCTTTAGATCTAATTGTAGCGTATCGTTGAAGTGATTCAGCATCAAATGACATCACGTAGTTCCTCAACCGAGACGATTTCAAAGCCGGCCCTGAGTTGGGGAGTTCTGCCCATGAAGTGACTTCAGGGTGAGTTTGTGGGACCCGTTCATCTCCTGAGGCATGCTGTTGAATGTTACTGTTTTCTTTGTCCAGACCTTCCGGAAGGATCTTTGTGGTTTTCTCAAGCTGGAACCGTTGGTCGACTCGCTTGAGGAAGTAACCGTACATCACAGAAGCTGCATATACCTGCCCGACTCTGAGTTTGCTGATTTGAGCGACAGACGTCGAGTCGCCTACGCGGTTTCCGAGTATTAGAGCCAGGTGATTTTGAATCATTTCTAGAGCTTCTGGGGAATGGAGGAGCTCCAGCTTGTCATCTTCGGTGGGCCACGTCGAAGGCGAGGGTGTTACAGATGGGATTAAGGAAACATTTGCATCCATGAATTTCTGCACCACCAACGCGTATAAGATCTCTTCAAGAACCTTCTTCCTTTCATTAGCTTTCACCTCAGCTATCCTCCTACAAAAAAGGTCATATTTTACCATAAACAATGTTCATTAGATATCTTTACCTTCCTGCATTAGTTTTACAAGAATTATTTAACCAATGCCAACAAATCACCAGTCATTCACTCACCTGTACAAGACAAGGTCAGTGCTTGCAGCAGAAGATTCTTCATTTTGTTTCTCAGAATCACGATCAGTTTGAAGCTGTTCAAGCTGCTGTTCAACTGCTGCTGGTAGCAGATGTGGGTGGCTAATTAGGATCTGGGAAAGGAACTGCCCGATTGGAGATTCGAGTTGAAGTGGAGCGATTGGGGCAGTAGGTCCAGTAGAATCAAAAGAAGATGAGGCTCTGATTGCACATCTCTTCTTTTGATTTTGAAACGATACACTTCTGAGTCCTACTCTGGGGTGAGAAAATGAAGGGAATCCCTGCTGAGCCAACCATCAAAGGAAAAGGTTAGATTTTAGAATGCTTAACTCAGGAAAATGCATGTAAACAACACAGTTGGAAAAATGGAAACGAGAGTTGATATCTTAACCACGGTTTTCCTTAGTTTATCATTTCAAACTGCCCCTTGTACAACTAAAGTAAAAAAAAGTCAAAAAGATGGCACTTATAGTCTTGTACACTTTAAATATCCGAGTCCTAATTAATGCAACTTCAATTAGTAAACAAAACACATCTCCTAAGACCATGTAGGCATGTAGCAGAGCTGAAGATTCGATCTCAATCACCTAAATATCTGCTTGCTACATTTCTTTTCAACCATCAAGACCAGTATCAGTTTTTTCCTCCTTTAAGCAAATGCTTCAATATCATGCCACTATGTTAGTTGACATATCCAACAGGGAAGAAAACTCCAAAATATTCAGTAATTAGTATTCAGTGATGTTGGTTGAAATAATAAAGATTTTAGTTAATCAGATTAAATAGATGATTAGGAGATTAAAAAAAGTATTTAAATTTTATTTTAATATAGTGATAGTAGTTGTTAAGAGTATGTTCCCATGGCAGCCTAAAAGTATCATTCCTGACTTCTCGTCTATCACTCGTTCTTTCTCTTCTCACCTACTCCATTGAATTTCTGATTGCAGCTGTGAATCGACGCCATAAAGTCCGAAAATCGATATCTTACATGGTTTGTTGAGAAAAGAACATAACTTGTTTGAGAATCTATAAAGGGGGTTCTACGTATAAACACAATCTATATATCAGCTACTGACCAAAAACAGACTTTTGAAACACTAAAAGATTACATAAAATTCATAAATACAATTCAAATTATTGAAGGTGTAATCAGCTGTTCATTTCTAACATTCATAAATTACGATTCAACCAGTGGCTGAACTTGAACAATTAAATTGGGTGGGGGGGGGGGCAAAATACTACACACAAAAAAACCAAAATTTTTAGTGGATTTGTGGAACAAATTTGGCTTTTGGTATGGAGTAGGAGAGGCCCAAACACTATAATCAATACTTCTGAGCAAAAAGTGGGGAAAAAAACCATTTTTTTTTGGATTTGTGGAACAAATTTGGGCTTTTGATCTGGATTAGGAGCGACCCAAACAGTATAACTAATATGAAATAAACGTAGTGACTCGAAATCAATACTTTTGAGCAAAAAAATAGGGGGGCCTGGCCCCCTCTGGCCCCTATTAAGTTCCTCCCCTGGATTCAACTTAACCTCATGTCATGCAGCTTCATATATACACAACAACTATATTCAGGCTGAAATGAAACTTGCTATTAGCTGAGTTTCATATACAGCAGGCAATAATTGACCAGGTTAAGGTCTCCATGATTCGAACACTTAATAAACGTAAAGAATTTAATCTAAACCCCTAATTTACAATTCACCAAACATATTTTGTTCAGCAACCACCATAATTCTCATCGATTTCATCTACGAATTAATACATTTCAGATAATCACTTCTAAATAAAAAAATAGATTATAATTTGATTATAATTTGGCATGGATGTAGTATCGGCATACTCAAACAAACCCACAAATACCTAAATATCGCATGATAGAAAAATCATCAAACAGATCCATTAAAATCACATAAATTTCAATTTCTCTTGAAGCATATGAATATACCTTATTCAAAACAGTAGCAAACGCGATAGATCCGTTGCCGGAGCGTCGAAAATCGGTTCGATTCGATGGTCTGATGCAAGCAGCGAAAGAAGATCGAAGAGCAGTAGCTGTTTCCATCTCCGATCGAACAATCAGAAACCCTAGATACTCAAATTTGCTCTAACGACTGCGAATTTGTAAGTCTTGGGGAGATTGAGAGGGAAGTAGGTAGCGACAAACCAACAGGATATCGATAAACGAGATGATGAATTACCAGCAGCAGGAGACTATTATTTTTAGTGCTCACATGTGTAGATGTATTTTCAGTAGTTGCCATCCGTGCCCCTTAACTATCACACAATTACATATCACGCTCAGTTTTTTAAGTAATTAGATTATTGCTTGAATAGTCAAAACATTTGTTTAAAATACATTAGAATTCTACACATGACAGATAAAATGTCTATAATTAGATTTATATTAATTATTTAAAAATATATTTTTTTAATATCATAATTTAAGAGGAGGGAGTGGTGAAAAAAACATGCTAAGGATAAACCAGAAAGTGACACATGTTCTCCTGGATTTTTATTTACTAGTATAAAGATTTGATTTGATAGTGTGTAGAAATGTTAAATCTACACACAATTGCAAAATTAAATGTGTATGTTACATTTTTTGTCAAAAAAAAGTTATAACAGAGAAACCAAAAAAGAGAGCAAAACGACTTTGTTTTTTATCTCACCAAATAGATCTATCCTAAGATAGAAGAAGATCATGTGTTCATTTGATTCCAGCCTTTGCAAATTAATCTTTTTTATACAAAGTTAATTGCTATAAATAATATAAGTAAAACCTTGAATAAATTACATATTTTCTTCCTAGCTATTTAAAAACTTACGTGTTTAGTAAATTTATTTATTTTTTTATTCAAAATCAACCATTTCACTTGTGTTTGACCTCTAAGACTAATAATGTCAATGAACTTTAAGAAATCTTATTTAAGTGAAATAGGTTGACACAATTAGTCTTAGGAACAAAAACTTAACAAATAGTAACATACTTTGGACCAAAAAGCAAATAATGTTCTCAATAAGCTAGATTACAATATGGATGAATTATTCAAGGACTAAAGTGTAATTAGCACAAAAGATGAAACCCATCAATGGTCAAATAAGAACCATTACATTCACAAATCAATTTAGCACACCGTTAAAATAGAGAAATTGATCATCAAAATCATCAATATAGACAATAATTTTCAAAACCATCGGTTAAAGCGGCTAAATCCTAGCCGGCTTTAGTTGACAGTTAAAAAAGCCTTGCAAAATGAAAAAGCGTGGGCTAAGCCGGCGAAAAGTGCGGGCTAAGCCGGTGACCATTACACGTGTCTTGATTTGATTGGTTGTTTTCAAGATTTTTAACCGCCGGCTATTTTCAACTGTCTTAGCCGATGGTTTAAAAGTCAAACGTCTATTTTGATGATTTTTGTGGTAAACTTATCTATTTTGGTGATTTTCCCATTTCTTTATCCATGTGTAACATTTGATAATTGATGTTTAACTAGATGGTTATATCCGCGATCCGCGACGGGTGTCGTGTTCATTATCGTCGAAAACCATAAAATCGAATACTGATATGGGTTCCGATAATATCAATACCAACAATGATGTTGGTCGCTCATAATATGTTCGAATCGTCACGGTACCACAACGGTAACGACACTCGCTACACACAACGATACGAAAAAACTCCATTTTGAATACAACTCTGTTTTAAAAAAAAATTATATTGGAACATTGGAAGAAAAAAAATCAAAACAGCCGCACACTCTGCATTATGGAAAAAAATTAACGAACGAAAGTTATTAAAGGAAAACGAAATTAATAGAAAATGAAACGGACTAAAAGCGTATATTATATATAGTATAAGGGTTGAAAATGAAAATATTAAAAAAAAAAATTAAGTGTTAGTTGTTGAATGGATGAGTCACTATTCAAATTTAAAAAAAAAACATGTATTGCTTGCTTGTACTATGTGCTGTTAGACTTGTACATTTATGAATAGTTGATTTTTGTAAGAGGAGGGTTTTGGTAATTAATAGCGAAGCAATTGTTTAAATTATAAAACTGAAGTTTAACGTTATGTAAATGCGAACTAAACAAAAAGTTGTAAAAATATATACAGGTTTTAAAATAAAAACTAGAATTAATTACACGGATGGTCCCTGTGATTTGGCCAAATTATAGATTTCGTCCCTAGGATTGAAAAATTACGAGTTTGGTCTAACATAGTTTGATTTTGTTACACTGACGGTCCCTAACATGGATGGAGGTTAACTTTCTCTGTTAAGTGGCAGTGAAAAAACCAAAATACCCGTTACATTAAATAAATATAAATAAAAATAATAAATGATAAAATTAAATATTAAATTACGTGGGCCACCCCAATTTTGCTTCATCTTTCCCCACCCCAACAAACCACCGGCCACTTCAGGCCACCATCTCCGGCCATCTCCAACAAACCGGACTTCCGGTCATCTCTGACGAACCAAACACCACCATTAGAACCTGAAAGTTTCCTGTCCTCTCTGCCAGAAAAAAAAAATTCTTCTCTCTACCACAGGTCTTTCCGGCTGCCTCCTTTAGGACCCAAAAAATTCCGGCAACAACTCAAACCCAAATTATCATCTATTGCTCGTATCGGCTATCATCTAATGGAATCATCTCTTTCATCTATCCCCTTCAAATTTCGCATTCCACAACTACGCAGACCCAAATTCCATCTCACTGTTCAAATCCATTTCCAAATCCCTCTGCACTGCATCACGAAATGACGCCACCATACACACCACCAATCGCCGTCGTATCCCACCAACTCTTCGCAAAGACAACACAAAAAGAAAACCCACCACCAGATATAGATTTAATAACGGTGAAGCTGATGTGGGTGCATTGTTATATAACCACATGAAAGAGCTGGGATTGATTCCAAATGGGGAAATTTTTTAAAGGTCGAATAGATTCCGGTACCTAGGATGTTATCTCAGTTAGCACACCCAATACCATAATCATGGCAGTAGCAGATGGAGGGAAAGATTTATGGGGGTTGTTAACGGTGGTTGGTCGGCGGAAGAAGTTCGATCGATTGAAGCTTTAATGGGTGTTAACAATTGCTAAGTGAAGAAGAAGAACAACAACAAGTGGCGGTGGTTGGAGACGATTTTCATACGTGGTGAGCTCTCAGATGGCGGTGGTTGGAGGCGGCTTTGGCAGTGGTGGCCGACGGTTTACCTACCGGCGAAAATTGACGTCGTCACCTCGGGAAAAGGGGTTGGGGATTAAAAGCTTTTAAGGACTCTTAAATTAGGGTTTAATATATGAAGAAGAGGAGAGGGGCGGCAGAGGTGGAGGTGGAGGGAGGAAGGGGTGGTGGTGGTGGAGTCGGAGGTGGAGGGAGGAGGGACGATTGAAGAAGATGGTGGGGGAGAAGATGATGGTGGTGGGTGGGCCCACATTAATTTAATATAGATTTGATTTTTTTAGTATGGTGGGACCCACATTATATTACTGATTTTATTATTATTATTTTATCCATTTTAAGCTTAAGGGCATTTTGATCTTTTCACAACCATTTAATTGAAAAACTTAACCTCCATTCATATCAGGAACCATGGGTGTAACAAAATGAAAATATCTTAGACCAAACTTGTAATTTTTCAAACCTAGGGACGAAATCCATAATTTAGCCAAACCATATCCATCCGTGTAATTAATTATAAAAACTAATCATATTTGATAAAGTTAAAATTATTTATAAATAGGGCTGTAAACGAGCCAGGCTTAGCTCGAGCTCGAAATTAAACGAGTCAGTTCAGCTCGATCTTTTTTTCGAGCTGAAAATTTGAGCTCGAGCTCGGCTCGTAAAAAGCTCGAGCCAGCTCGTGGCTCGTCGAGCTAGCTCGTTTTTTTTTTTACATAATAATATATATATAAACAACAACAAAAATATTTTATTCTCGGTTTGAAGTTGATTGTCTTCAAAAAACTAAATACATGGAAGGGACAATATATAAAATAAAAAAAATATATAGATAACCCAAAACTTACAAAGTAGAGAGTAAATACAATTATAGATAAAGTAAAATTTTAATCCAAAACTCAGAGTTCTTGAAAACAAATTAACTTAAAAAATCAAAACATTATATTTCAAATATAACACATATATAACATATATATATATATATATATATTAGTTATTTAGACGAGCCAAGCCCGAGCCGAGCCAACCCTAGCTCGAGCTTGGCTCGATTACAATTCGAGCCAGCTCGGCTCGGTTCGTTTACAACCGAGTTTTTTTCGAGTCAAGCTTTTTTCGAGCGAGCCGCGAGAATTTTGAATAGCCCTATTTATAAATATTTGAGATGAAAAATGATGTGTCAATTCTATGTATGCAAAAAAAAAAAAAAAAGGGAAATATCTTAAGAAGAATGGCTGCATAACTTGGTGACGCGTCCAAGTTTGAACGAGACGCTTGGATGTGTGGCTCTTGTTGCCTCTCCTTTTGAGGTCAGTGTTTGCTTCACCATCTTGTCTGTTTATTTGAAACCAAATTCACATTTATTGCACATATCTCGTATATCCATCGTTTGTTTAGCAATAAAAATATTTAACTTATTTTTATCCAATTTTAATAATATTTTTACTATAAAATAAATATAACTATAGCCAAATATATTAAAAGAATTAATTGCACGGATGTAAGACCATAATACGGTTTTGTTCTTAAACTTTCATTAATTACACATTTAGTGTAACAGTTTGTTTAAACATAAAATGATTGGTTCTTGAAGTTGATGGCCGTTAAGTTTTCTATTATGTATGTGAAATAACCAAAATACAACTTAATATACGATAAAAAAATGTAAACCTAAAAATAAAAAATATATATAATTATAAACTAAAAAGGTGCTACACATAGTAAGCTTAACGGTCATCCACCCAATCCTCCCACCCGCCCACCCACTAACTAGTCCGTTTTCTATAATTCGTCTCCCCTTATTCGTTTTTCGGCCATCTTCAATACCCATCTCTAGCGACATCTAAACTCCACAACAGCTCCAAATTGGCCCCGATTGAGAACATAGAAACCTCTACCACCCATTTTCACCTCACGTGATTCGGTGATTCGCTTATCCTCATATAATATTGGATGTGTGTAGATTGATATGGCTTATCTTTCCATTCTCGTACCGTCATGATCTCGATCTTCTCAGCACATTGAATCTGAAAATAAGCGATTAACCAAATCAAATCGAAAATAAGCAAGAAAACATACCGAAATAATCGAAAAATGTTCATTTATGGTTTTTTTCTATAACCGGATTTTATGGTTCAGTTATGATTATATGTGTATAAACAATTGGAATAATCAAATTGATCCGCCATTAAAACCAATCTTTATATTTCTTTATTTTTTTTATAAATAATATATTATATAAGGAAAACTTGTGTTAAAGACTCTTATACATAATATGTTAGTTGTCCCTTGCTTCTTTATAAATTATCATGCTTGTGTGATAGGAATATCAGAGTGGGTAACGGATAAAAATCTGAATTCAAATAGAAACGGATAGGCTATGGGTACTCGAGATATAGAAACACCACTCGAATAGATCCGATGAGCAATCTAAACCCGAGGACAAGCTACAGACACACCACTTGAGATCGGTTTTAGGGTCCAGAGGTGACCTCTCAAATATGCTAATTTTGAGATAGCAGTGGAATAGTTTTCATCATCGGGAAGAAAACCAATGTTAAACAAAAGTCTCGTAATTTCTCTCTCTGATTCATTCCTTTTGCCACATTTCGATTACATAGAGGAAAATAAAACTAACTAGCCCACATTCCTAGTCTTTAGGGAATTAAAAAAATAACAAGTGCTACCCACTAACAATAACGAAATAAAACATGGGACCACGTAAATAAAGAAACACTTGCAAATAAATAAATAAAAAAATATAAAAAAAGGAAATGCTAGTCATGAAGAACGTGGGGTTTGCATGGGTCTTGCTTTAGCCACTGTTGCAGGAATCCAACCCAACCCAGTTGACCCATGTTATCGTTGGGACGGCTCCGTGTGCTGCTGAACCGGAAACAGGTGACCCGACGAAAAACGTTTTCAAATTCAACGGCTAGTGCATTCGAATTTCTAGCTGTGGGTCTATCATTGTGTGCTTGTTTTTTTTATATTTGATTTTTACTAACCAAAATAGGCTTCAATTGGCCAGAATCGATTGTTAACCGGATTAACTGAACCACTTTTCCTTGTAATCGAAATAACCAAACTGTCTATAACCAAATCCGATCAATTATAATAACTAAACATCGATTATAGGATCATTATGGCCCATAGCCGGAAATTAACAAACCATGCTCACCCTATATGAGATTTGATTAATTACTTAACTTATTTTTGTGATTTACATTATGTTTCTGCAGTTGTAGTCTCAATCAACGAATGGCTACTGATACCCTGTACGAGCTTCAAGCAATCGAGTGTGAACTAGATCTTTGCGCGCTTGAACATAGACAGATATTATGACCGACTTTATGAGATTGATCTTTAAATTAAGACCGATAAGTGATTTTGATATTAACAATACAATGCAACCTATGTTGACTCGACATTACATATTTCAATGTTCTTCTTGACGTAATTCTATTTTCTGTAATTTTGGTAATAGGTTTAGAATATTTGATAGATTCGAGTTTAATTGCTCTTAGTGTAGCAAAAGCACATCAAACGAAGAGTTTGTGACTCGTTTACTCGATCTTGATTTTAGTTATGTATATAGCAAAAGCACATCTTTGTTATAAAATATTTTCACTATTAATAAAAGATAATATAAATTACACCAAAAAATAAATGTTGTTCTACATTAGATCCTTGTTTACTGTTTTCATAGCTACCCTCGTTATAAATTGAATTTGAAGATGTTTAATCATGATTTGAAAATTGTAATAACCGGTAATTTACACATAATTATTTAAATATAATTATACAAAAATTATGCATATTAGACTAATTTTAATTAATTAGGTCTAATCCGATCCAGTAGAGTCCAACCTACACACAATTACACAGGAAATATTAGAAATTTTAATACCCGACTCATTCCCGCAACAAACGGAAATAACGACACGCGGGTATTTTACCGAACAAGTAACGAGCGGGTATCACACACAACACTACACCCTACCCCCCCCCCCCCCCCCTCCTTCCTCCCTTCTCTGTTAGGACAAAACAACAACACTAAATGAAAGAAGAAAAAAAAGAAAAAGATATATATACACTTAGCATGCACAATTCACCTAAACGCACATGTCAAATAGAAATGCATGAAATCCAGGAACAAGAAAAGACCTCACAAAACCCATACCTCTTCCACCCATGCGAGCCGTCGAACACCCCTATGGATAAGATTGTGTGCTTCCTTTGTTCCCATCAAGGAGACAAGGTGTCTCTACTCCAACATAGAAACCATGGGTCCTTATCCAAAATATTGAGTATAAATACATGGATCCTTGTAGCTTCAAAGCACCACAACACACATTTCGTTCTTCTCTTCTGAAGATACACTAGCCGAATGTGACATTTTGGTTAGTTGATCTATAGGATGATTGGATTGATAAAGTAGGGATGAGCTCCAGATAGGGACACCGGCCATGCAAAACGAACAACGCCGTTAGCCTCGTTACAGGGAAGGGGTTTTCCCTGTAACCACCCTCCGATGTGAGAGTAAGTAATTGTTCTCTGAGAGGGATGTAGTAAGGGGAATGAATTCAAGATACCTGTTTCTGAGGGCTCGGCCCTGTATTTATAACCGAAGGATGATGACATGGCGGGTGTGTGATTGGGTGCACGTCGCCATTAGGAATATCCTTGTGGTCCTCCAGGTGACAACCGTTAATGGTGTCGGCCTTGTCTTCTTTGGTAGGACCACTTGTGTGCATCAGAATTGTCTCCCTGCCTCTGACATTCCTGGAATGGAAGCGTGGTCCCCCCTACCGTATGCTTAGGAGCCTTTGTTTTTATGCGAGGTACTGTTGGTTTGTCTTTATGCGGGGGAGGAGCCTTGTGGAGGAAGTCTCCTCCCTCTGCGCGAGTCTATGGCGCGTCTTTTTGTTCCGCGAGGAGCCTACGTCATCAAGTCCCCCCAATCCATAGCTGTGCGCGTCTTGGCTAAGCGTGTTGCTTTGGACTTTTGCACGTGCTTAATTTATGGGGAATCTTTTCGGGGGGTGACGTTTTTTTCTTGATTGATGTGATGGTTGACCTTTTCTAATGGCGTAGGTGTCAGTCTGATGAGTGCTTTTTAGACTGTGTTGGGCGTCACCGTTTTTTGCTGGCCTCTGCCGACTGCAAGCCTGGGAGGTCCCACATGTTTGCACGTTTTTTGAGGTTCACAGACTTTGCATTAAATGCGCATCCTATAAAAAGGGGGTTAGGGTTTCTTTTTTCACGCATCTCCTTCCGTTTCCTCCTTTGTCTCCCTTTCTTCCCATCTCGTTTTTCCTAATTCTTTTGCCATGGCATCAAAATATAAGGGCAAAATTAAGAGTATAGGAGAGGCATCCCTTATCGAGACGACTGCCATTAAATGGAGTCGGGGTGAATTTGATAAACTTTGTGACATGCTCTCTTTTGACCAGGAACGGGGGTTGGAGTTTCCTTCGTCTGGGATGACGGCGATTGATCCTCCTGATGGGAAGATTTCTTTTTACGCTGCCTTTTTTATCTATTGTAATCTTCTTCTTCCCATAACTCAGTTCATTGCCCAGTTGTTAACCTTTTATCAATTTCATATCTCCCAGATGCATCCGATGGGGATATGTAGGTCCACCCATTTTGAGTTTAGTTGCCGAGCCCTAGGGGTGGAACCTACCTGTGGCCGTTTTAATGTTTTTAACAAGATGGTTCTTCGTGACAGTTGGTTCTCCTTTGTTGGACGCGGGGGTAAAGTGAAGAGTCATATAACCAAGGCCCCTTCTAGTTTTCATGAATGGAAAGAGATGTTCTTCTATGTGAAGCGAGATGTCATCCCATTGGTGATGAATGTTCGTTCTGCTACTAATTCATTTATTGAACCTCGCTAGAGCCTTTTGAGGGTCAGGATTGGCATACTGCGTTGACGGCGAATCCTGCTGAGATTAAAACCTTGCGCGAGAGCGTCCTTGTAGCGGTTGGGATGAGTCGTGTTTGGAAGTTTCCTGATAGGGTTCCTCATTATGCCATTGGTGATAGAGGTACTTGTGCGCGTGCATGTTATGTATTGCCAGTGCTTCCTTTGTTTTTATCTGCTTTTCCTCTCTGCTTATTAATATATATATATATATATATATATATATATATTTTTGGTTTAGTAGTGGATAGCGTTTATGGGATCCTTTTTAATCAACCCGATGGTCGGATGGCGTGGACGGAGTTGGCTCCTGGTGAACCTTCTATTTTGGAGAGGTGGAAAGATAACTTTCTTTATCCGCGGAGTATGGACAGTGATTCCTCTCATCCAGATACCTCAGGTTTGGTTTTTGTTATTAATCCTAGGTATCTGAATTCTATTTCCTCCGTTGGAGAGGCATTTGTAATGCTCTCTAGTGATGAGTCCTCAGGCTCTTCTGATGATGTACCTCTGGTCCATCGGCGTGTGCGCCGCGCAGGTCAAGGTTTGGTTGGTGCCGGTTCCCCAAAGGGTGATGTAGGTGGCGAAGGTAGTGGTTCCGACAAGCGCAGGAGGTTGGTTCTTAAGCATAAATCTCCCGCCTCTGATGATAAACTGATGCGCTCTCCTCGCGCCAAGAAAGCTAAGCTGTCCGATTCTTTGAAAAGGGCAGAGGAGGCTGTGCTTGGTAACTTTATTCCTCTATGTTGCGTATTTGCTTTGTTTTTGTTGATTTCTTATTTTTTCTTTTCAGCATGTTTGGCGCGACGACAACCTGTTGTAGATTTATCTGCCTCTCCCCCACGCGCAGATGAGCCTATTCATTCTGAGCCTACGGATGTTCCCAAACCTGATGTTGTGTCCGCCCGTCCAGTTGAGCCTGTGAAAGTTGTCCCGGCGGACCCTGCTAAGGTTATCGCGGCGGACCCTGCCAAGGCTATTTCTTCCGCTGATCCTCCCAAGAATGTTTCTTCAACTGATGCTCCGCCAATAACGCAAGTGCATGCTCCGAATTGGGCGTGATGCAGATTTACCGCTTGGAGGGGCCCTCTATCTGTCGCAGTTTTCTGTTACAGGGTCCACCTCCTGCTGGTCGATTATTTTAGAGGCATCGTCCCCATTC
Organism: Smallanthus sonchifolius; assembly: GCA_023525975.1. Taxonomy (NCBI): domain Eukaryota; kingdom Viridiplantae; phylum Streptophyta; class Magnoliopsida; order Asterales; family Asteraceae; genus Smallanthus; species Smallanthus sonchifolius. The sequence continues at coordinate 82,390,233 of CM042032.1, read as the reverse complement.
CCAGTTGAGGGACCAAGTGGTGACCAATGTGGTGGGGTGTAGAACCAAAGACTGATGGCTACAAAATTCTCTAAGTACAAATGCTGCTGATCTCAGAGTTTACTGCTGACCAACAAACTGCTGCGGACAAGCTTATCTGCTGCAGATAGTTGTTCTCCTGCTGAAGAACAAATCTGTTGCGGATAGCCTTATCTGCTGAAGACCAAAGTTACTGCGGATAGGCTTCTCAGCAGCATCAACACTTGATGCTGCTGATAGGCAAATCATCAGCAGCTTTGGATGGTTACATCTTGCTGCTGATCAACATCTTTGTTGCTGACAGCCTTGTGCCTTAAAGACAAATCGTTGCAGCTGACTATCCATACCAAGCGTCACTGACAACTTTCTGTAAAAGCAACTGACACACTCAAAGCAGAAGGAACCTCAATGGCACAACCAATGACGGACAACAATGCTCTTCTCCAAGCATGCAAGTAATGATGCATAAAGAAGATGCTTCAATAAAGTTAACTAGATATAGACAAAACGTGTAATAGTTAGCTAGATACAACAGATCAACGGTCTGTGTTAGATCTGATCCTTAGAATCAAGGGGCTGTCTTGATTCTAAGTTAGTATAAATACTGTGTAAACACTTCATTGTATGTGTGCTTTTTATGCTTTCTGATAGAGTTTCACTTGTAATCGTTTACTTGCAAAAGCTTAATACAACAGTGTTCTTATTAGTATTCTTTCTGTCTGTTCGATTACATTTGTGTAGTTGTTATTGTTTCCGCCAATTTCAACTAAGAACAGAACCATCTTGTAATTTCACGATCCTACAAGTGGTATCAGAGCTTTGGCTCAGATTAAACAAACTCACACTTGTTTAATCACTTCTGGTTCTATTTTAAACTCTCTCTTTCATCAAGTCACCAAAAACAAAGATGGCACAAAGCAATGGATTTGAAGACAACATAAGAGATATCCTCAAGCAGCAATATGAGAACTTTGTCTGGAGGGAAGGTGAGTCACTAACAGTTTTGTATAACAGGTACACGTACCTGGTGGGAGAACTACAGTGCTCCAAAGTAAAGCTAGAGAATGAAGATATTCTCAAGAAGTTTATCAGATCTCTCCCAAGATGCTGGACACTATATACAGTGTCTATTAGAAGAACTGAGAATCTGAAGACTCTCCAAATGACTGAGCTCTTCGGTATGCTGAAAACCTATGAGCTAGAGATGATTCAGGCAAAAGAACGAAGCTCAAGCTATCAAAATGCCTCAACATCCACCACCACCTCTGCACTTCACTCTGACCACTCAAGTCCTAGATCAAGATCAGCTATCCTCCAGATGGAAGAAAGATAAACATTGAAAAGGGACAGACATCAGGACCCACAAACCCCAAGCCTCAGTCAAAGACGATCACAAAGAGGAAGGTATTTGATATATGTCATAAGCCTGAAATAAAAGTTCCATATGTTCAAAAGACCCTAGAAGAAGCCACTTTTGAACATAACAAAGCTCATCCATGGAACTTCAAGGATTTGTTCCAAAGAAAGGACTATGTCTACCTTTCAAAAGACAAACTGGCAAGATCATGCTTTGTGTGTGGCAGATATAACCACACTGCCAGCACCTGCTTTCATTACCTGGAATACCAAAGAAATTCAAAGCAACATGCCTTTGAAAAGACTAACAAAAACAAGAAGGTAAGAAGCTACGAAGTTAAAGCAACTAAGTTCAGGGAGTCTCTATCTCCCCCAAAAGTGAAGCTGCGTAAATCTCAACAAACTTGCATCATTTGTGGTGAATCAGACCACTTTGCTGCAAATTGTAAGTTTAATCCTTTCAATCAAATTCTTCTTCCACCCCAAATTATACAAAAGCTCATTAGTAAGGTGAAGAAGGATAGGCATAAGTCTGGTCTTAAACCATCAGCAGCCAACAAAACTGCTGCTGATCGAGTCAAGCCCAAGCAACCAAAAGGAAAGCCTTCAGCAGCAAAGTCTGGAGCTGCTCAAGTAAAACCATCAGTAGCAACAAGATCTGCTTCTGATCAGTCAAAGCCCTCAGATGCAGCTTCCGCTGCTGAAAAGGCAAAGAGAGCTGGAAAACCACCAACTCAACAATGGAAGGCAAAAAACCACCAAGCATCATCATTGGTTCAGTTGAATGCGTCTATCCTTTGCTGTAATTGTGTCTGTTCCTTGTTGTAAATAAAAGTTATAAAGTCAAGAAGGATGAGGAAGAAAGATTGGAGAAGAAAGGCTCCAAGAAAAGGGTAAACATTCAAGAAGAAGAAAGGAAATCAAAGAAACCCAACACTTCCTCAATCCAACAACCTTCCACTCTCCTTCATAGACCTCCCTCCTCTCCTCCCTCAAAGTCCAAAACCACACTCCCAGCTCCTACTCATCAACAACCTCCCAAAAAGAAAAATAAACCCACTTCCAAACCTGAAGACTCAAGAGAAATAATCAGATGGTAATACAGCCCTGAAGACCAATGGTTAGAAGTGTTCAGGGGGAGGACAGAAGCTAAAAGATCAATCTATACTTCTGTTGATGAGGTACTACAACTTCCAGATTCTGATCTAAGAAAAATGATGGAGCTAGGTGAATCCTCTGAACCTGAGAATGAAGGTGGGAGACATCTTTTGCTGGCCATCAGACATTACTTCAACCCCAGCAAAGATGAAATCATTGATGCCAAACCTCTTCAATCCCACACTCCATTCACCAGCTGGTCCTACAATGCTGAGAAGAATGAATTCACTCTAATAGATGTTAAAGGACAGAAGATGAGGTGTTCAAGCAAAGCTATCTTTAAAATGGCAAGCAAAGACATCAAGACTCTATCTGAGCTTCTTCTTAACAATCCCAACATGGACCAGAGAGGATATGAGGTTGAAAGAATAGTCAGTAATATGCAAAAGCTTCAGCAACAAAGGCAGTAAGAGAATTTTGGTAGCATCAGTCTAGGGGGAGTTTGTAGAACCAAAGACTGATGGCTACAAAATTCTCTAAGTACAAATGCTGCTGATCTCAGAGTTTGCTGCTGACCAACAAACTGCTGCGGACAAGCTTATCTGCTGCAGATAGTTGTTCTCCTGCTGAAGAACAAATCTGCTGCGGATAGCCTTATCTGCTGAAGACCAAAGTTACTGCGGATAGGCTTCTCAGCAGCATCAACACTTGATGCTGCTGACAGGCAAATCATCAGCAGCTCTGGATGGTTACATCTTGCTGCTGATCAACATCTTTGTTGCTGACAGCCTTGTGCCTTGAAGACAAATCATTGCAGCTGACTATCCATATCAAGCGTCACTGACAACTTTCTGTAAAATCAACTGACACACTCAAAGCAGAAGGAACCTCAATGGCACAGCCAATGACGGACAGCAATGCTCTTCTCCAAGCATGCAAGTAATGATGCATAAAGAAGATGCTTCAATAAAGTTAACTAGATATAGACAAAACGTGTAATAGTTAACTAGATACAACAGATCAACGGTCTGTGTTAGATCTGATCCTTAGAATCAAGGGGCTGTCTTGATTCTAAGTTAGTATAAATATTGTGTAAACACTTCATTGTAAGTGTGCTTTTTGTGCTTTCTGATAGAGTTTCACTTGTAATCGTTTACTTGCAAAAGCTTAATACAACAGTGTTCTTATTAGTATTCTTTCTGTCTGTTCGATTACATTTGTGTAGTTGTTATTGTTTCCCCCAATTTCAACTAAGAACAGAACCATCTTGTAATTTCACGATTCTACATGGGGTCGCTATCCTCTGTTTCTGAAATGGTGCGCGACTGAGAGGTTTTATGCAGTGAGAAGCGAGAGTTTGATCTTTCCAAATGCGAGTTTGAGCAGATGAAGCAGGAGTTGGAGAATAATCATGCTGGAGTGGAGCGTGTGAAGAAGCTTGAGTGGGAGCTTTCTACTGCTCGCGAGGAAGTTGTGCGCGCGCGGGAGCTTCATTAGAAAGCTGCTGCGGATTGGAAGGTGGCTTGTGACCAGGCTAACCTGAAGATTGCCAAGGCTGTGGATTTTGGTAAGCTGGCCACCGCCCGTGCACATACTTTGGAGGTTGAAAACAAGGGTCTCCTGGAAAGGCTGGCACTGATGGATACCGAGATTGTTTCTCGTGATGGCGAGATCACCCGTTTGTAGACCCAACTGAAAGAGGTGTCTAGTGCTAAGGACAGTGAGGCAGCGCACCGTGTTGTGTTGGAGGATGAGGTTCGGGCTATGCTTGCTGAAGATGATGAGGAGCCTGGTCCCTCCAAGCGAGAGGAGGAGGTGGTTGACTATGGTGATAGTGGTGACGATGAGAAGCCTGCAGGTGGGGATGCTGATGGTGATTCAAAAGCATAATTTCCGGCTTGTGCCCCGTGTATGGCCTTTTGTGCCTTGTAATAGACTATCGTTTTTATCATTTGGACATGTTTAACTGTTGTGTTGGCTTGAATATGTACGTGTATGTTTGTTTTCCTGATTTTTCTTCTTTCCATTGTACTTTGCTCATGTTTGATTTGTTGCTTATGGCGAGCCGTCTTCTCGTCTTGTAATTTGTGTTATTGCCAAAGCGTGAATGGCAAGCCATCTTGCGTCTCAAGGCTTTTCTGATTATTGCTTGCGCGAGGATGGCGAACCATCTCGCGCCTTTAAGGCTTTTCTGATTATTGCCTGCGCGAGGATGGCAAGCCGTCCCGCGTCCTAAGGCTTTTCTGATTATTGCTTACGTGAGGATGCGTGAGGATGGTGAGCCATCCCGCGTCCTAAGGATTTTATAATTATTGCATGCGCGAGGATGGCGAGCCGTCCCGCGTCCTAAGGCTTTTATGACTATTGCATGCGCGAGGATGGCGAGCCGTCCCGCGTCCTAAGGCTTTTCTGATTATTTCCTGCGCGAGGATGGTGAGCCATCCCGCGTCCTAAGGCTTTTATAATTATTGCCTGCGCGAGGATGGCAAGCCATCCCACGTCCTAAGGCTTTTCTGATTGTTGCCTGCGCGAGGATAGCAAGCCATCCCACGTCCTAAGGCTTTTCTGATTATTGCCTGCGCGAGGATGGCAAGCCATCCGACGTCCTAAGGCTTTTATGATTATTTCCTGCGCGAGGTGGCAAGCCATCTCGCGTCTGTAAGGCTTTTCTGATTATTGCATGCGCTATTTTTTGACAAGTACTCATTGGCATAAATAAATGGCCATAGGCCTTGATTTACAACTGGGTGTCGAGGGTTACATATAACATTTCCTTAGCTGTGCTACGTTCTAAGACCTTGGGATGAGCGTTCCATCAAGTTTCCTTAATTCGTATGCACCCTTACCTAGCACCGCGGCTATTTGGTATGGGCCTTCCCAGTTCGGGGAGAGTTTTCCTGGGTGTTCTGCTTCGCTGGCCTCGTTGTCGCGGAGTACGTATTCACCCACATTAAACTTGCAAATTTTTACCCGCGCACCCTTACCTAGCACCGCGGCTATTTGGTATTGGCCTTCCCAGTTCGGGGAGAGTTTTCCTGGGTGTTCTGCTTCGCTGGCCTCGTTGTCGCGGAGTACGTATTCACCCACATTAAACTTGCAAATTTTTACCCGCGCGTTGTAGTATTTTTCCAGCTTCTTTTTATATCTGGCCTCTTTTAAGGCTGCTTCTTCGCGTCTTTCATCCAGCAAGTCTAGGTTGATGCGTATTTCCTGATCATTGTCACATTTGCTAGCCATTAAAACCCGCGCGGATGGGACTCCAATTTCCGCGGGTATTACTGCTTTAGAGCCGTAAGTGAGACTGATTGGTGTCTCGCCGTTGCTTGTTTTTAGGCTTGTGTGGTGTGCCCATAGCACATGCGGTAGCTCGTCCACCCATGAGTGTCCCCATTGGTCAAGGCCTGCCTTTATACCTTCTACCAGAGATCGATTTGCGCGCTCCACTTGACCATTGCCCTGTGGGTGATGTACTGATGTGAAGATTTGCTTTATTCCTAGTTCCGCGCACCATTCTTGTAATTTTTTGTCCGCGAATTGTGTTCCATTGTCGCTTACCAGGTGCATTGGTAGTCCGAAACGACATATGACGTTTTCCCATAAGAACTTTTTTACCTGGGCGACCGTGATGGTTGTCAGTGGTTTTGCCTCTACCCATTTTGTGAAGTAGTCTATGGATACTATCAGGAATTTGACCCGCCTGGGGGCCTCTAGGAAGGGGCCAAGAATATCAGTTGCCCATTTCTGGAAGGGCCATGTTGTGGTTACCGGAATTAGGTTGTTTTTTGGACGAATAGTGCGTGGCACGTAACGCTGGCATGCCTGACATTTACGTAACTCTTTGATAGCGTCCATGTGCATGACGGGCCAGTAATAACCTGTGCTCATGATTTTTTCCACTATCATTCGTGGTCCCGCGTGCATGCCACAGATGCCTTCGTGGATTTCCCTTACTATATAATTTGAATCTTCGGCGTCCACGCATCGGAGGAGAGGTCCCAGGTATGATCGTCGGTATAGGACGCCTTCTTGCAGCTGGTAATGCAATGCTTTGTGCTGCAGTTTCCTTGCTTGTGGTTTCTCTTCCGGTAAGATTCCTGTACTGAGGTAGTTCAGGATAGGAGTCGTCCATGACCTTGCTCCTGTTTGGATCACATTTACTTGTTTGCGCAGGACTGAAGGTGTGGTTAGGACTTCTACTCGCACCTCTTTTTCCAGGTGGCTGAAACTTGTTGATGCCAATTTACTTAGTGCATCGGCTTGTTTGTTCTCGCTCCGCTTGATGTGGCCGACCGTGCACGAATCAAACTGGCGTACCAAGTTTTTTACTTGTTCTAGGTATAAGATCATTGCTGGTTCTTTGACGTCGTAGGTTCCGTTTACTTGACCTGATACGAGTAAGGATTCTACCCGGGCTTCAATGTTTTTGGCTCCCATTTTCTTTGCGATGCGGAGACCTGCCAGCAGGGCTTCGTATTCCGCCTCATTGTTTGTGCTTTTGAATTCTAGGCGGATTACGTAAGTGAATTAGTTTCCTTCTAGGCTGAGAAGGCGCAGGCCTGCTCCACATCCTTCCTCGTTTGATGCGTCATTAGTGAATAGAGACCGGATTTCCTTTACGCCTTGTGCCTGTTGCTCCTCTTCCTCCTCGCGTGCGCATTCTGTTGCCTTTTCCTTTGGAATCTCGGAGACAAAGTCTGCTAGTATTTGTCCTTTAATTGATGGTATTAGTTTGTAGGTTAGTTTATGCGCCCCTAGCTCGATGGCCCACTGTGCTAGCCTTCCCGATAGCTCAGGTTTTCCCATGACGTTTTGCAGTTTATGGTTTGTCAATACTGTCACTTGGTGTGCCTGGAAGTATCTTTTCAATCTCTGGGATGCGTGTACCAGCGCGAGCACTAGATTTTCTAGTGTTGAGTAGCGTGTCTCTAGGCCGGTTAAGACTCTGCTGACGTAATAAACGGGGGTTTGCACCCCCTTTATTTCTACCAGTAGCACGGCGCCCACTGCCCTTTCGGATGCGGACAGGTATAGGATCAGGGCTTCTCCTGATATTGGTGCGGTTAAGGTGGGAAGGGTCATCATGTTGTCTTTCATTTCTTGAAATGCGGATTCTGCTTCTTCTGTCCACCGGAATTGGCTTTTCTTAAAGCAATTTTTTAGTGTCGCGATGAATGGTAGCGCTTTGGCAGCATGATTAGCCGGGAATCTATTGATTGCTACTAGGCGCCCATTCAATGTTTGGACCTCTTTGAGGGACGCTTGGGATGGCATTCGCGCGATTGCTAGGAAGTTGTCTGGGTTGGGCCTGAAGCCCTCCTTTGTGACCATTACTACTAGGAACTTGCCTTCTTCCATACCAAAGGAGCATTTGAATGGGTTGAGCTTCATGTTCATGCTGCGCAGTCTTTCCAATGTTTCCTCTATATCTTTGAGCACTATTTCTTCTTCATTACTTTTGATTACTAGGTCATCCACATATACCTCTAAGTTTCTTCCAATTTGGCGCGCGAAGGCTTTATCCATCAGTCTTTGGTAGGTTGTGCCAGTGTTCTTTAATCTGAAAGGCATTTTTGTATAGTAGAAAATACCTATGTCAGTTCGGAAGGCTGTTTTATCCTCATCTTTGACGGCCATTTGGATCTGATGGTATCCCTTATACGCGTCCAAAAAACACTTTACCTGAATCGGGCTAGGGAATCTACCTTGAGATCAATCTCTAGAAGCGGGTAACAATCTTTCGGACATGCCTTGTTCAGATCTTTGTAATCAATGCACATGCGCAAGCTTCCATCTGGTTTCTTTACCATTAATGGGTTGTCCACCCACGTCTGGTATCTTACTTCCCGTATTATTCCGCCTTTAACGACTCTTTGACTTGCTTCTCGAGGTCCTTGCTTCTCTCCGCCCCCATATTTATGCGCTTTTGGGCTATTGGCTCTATGGCTCTGTAAGTTTGTAAATGGTGCTCCGCCATTGATCTAGGTACTCCCTGTATATCTGATGGCTGCCAGGCGAATACGTCTGCGTATTTAACGAGCGACTGTTTTAAGTGTTCCCGCGTGCTGTGAGAGATTGTTGCACCTATGGTTATGGGTTACTCTGGGAAGGTAGGATTCAAGATCCATTTCTCTGGTATTGATGTTTCTGATGGTTTTAGGGCTTTTGCTGGCCTAAATCCTTCGGTTGTAGTGCACTCTCTGTCGGCCCATATGATTGCTACACCGGTGAGGGTCGGGAATCCGATTGCTCCATGCGTGTTGGAGGGTATTGCGTTAAAGGCTGCCAGCGCCTCTCTTCCCAAGATCACATTGTGTTTCGAGTTTACCGGGAGGACTAGGAAGTCTATTATTTTTGTTCTTAACATGAAATGATATTTGCCCGATGGGGTGTACTATCTCGTTGGAGAAGCCTGATATGGGTGCGTCGACTGGTGTTAAACTCTTTTGATCATCCGCGTCTAACTGGCAGAAACATTGCTCGTACATGATGTCTGTGGAGCTTCCGCCATCGATGAATACACACTTGGAATGGTAATGTCCCATTAATGCTTTTATTACTAGTGGTCTTCTTTGCGTTGGGCCTCCTTTGATTCGCGGAAGGATTACTTGTTGCTCTTTCCATGACTCTGTTTACTCCACCGATCTTTTGAGTGACGTACAGTAGTTTCGTATGCCCCCTGTATCATGCATAAGTATTGGACTTTTTTATTTAGGGGCCGTCTTCCGGTTTTTGTTCCGTCGCGTGAGCTCTGTTCTTTAAGTCTTTTAGCAGGTGGGCCAGTTTGCCGGTTTTGACTGTTGCTTCGATCTGCCTTCGCAATTGTATGCAGTCGTCGGTGTCATGGCCGATATCTTTGTGGAATTCACAGAACGTTTTTGGATTCTTGGAGGATTTGGGGTTTAATTGCTTCGGTTGTACGATGTCTATGGCTTCGGTTAGCAATACTAGGGATGGGGATTTTGATAATGCCCATGAATTGCCCCTATCGCGTGCTTGTTGCCCGTCTCGCGGATGCAGGCGTATTGCTTCGTTGTATTGCCTTTCGTTGGGCATGGAGCTTCATGGTTGGATCCTAGACCATATTCCTTGGTCTCTTGACCTTTTCTCGCTTGCTCTTACAGACACATGTCCAGTGTCCTTGTGTTCTTTCTTTTCTGTTACGCGCTGGTCGGATAGTGCGTTTTCCGTTCGCACGAATATTTTTGCGGCAGTCATGATCTCGCTCCAGGTTTTTGGCATGCCATCTCTTCCTGTGAGACAGCGGATCAACTCTTCGCTCCGCGCTCCTTGAATAAACCCTACTTTCATTAGATCTTCACTGACTCCGCCAATTTGTAGTGTTTCCTTGTTGTAACGGGTAATGAAATCCTCTAGGGATTTGTTGTCTCGCCGTCGTATGTACATTATATCTCCAGCGTCCTTGGTGTGTCGGCGTTATTGGCTGAAGTGCTGTGAGAATTTGCTTATTAAATCTTTGAGGTTATCAATTTCTCCTACTGGAAGGCTGTCAAACCATGCGCGGGCCGCGCCCGTTAGGGTTTGTGCAAACATGTGACACCAGACTGGTAGTGTCCATCCTTCTACACTGCCTGCTGTGTAGAATCCGTTCAGATGGTCATCGGGGTCGCCTGAACCATCGTATATTTCTATAGTTGATGGCATCTTTGTTTTCGTCGGAAATTCTGCCTAAGCTATCCTTGGAGTGAATTTGGATTTTTCCGCAAATGCTTCTGGCCTGTACGGTTTGGTTAGGTCATCCTCCGCGGATCTGTTGTACCTTGGGCCTAGCGGATCTCCCGGGTGATGTGCTACCGTTTCGCCACGCGATCGAGCGTCCGCCTGTGATGCCGATGCGTGCACTGGAGTTTCCATGAAGTATAGGCTGGTTCTTACTTCTGCGAGCCTGACCTCGCGCGCCCAGTTTTCGTACGCATGTCACAAGATTTGTTGTTGTTCCATGTACCACCTCTCTGGTGATAGTCCCACCGCGGGTATGAACGCGGGTGTTTCGGTTTGTCCTGAAGTACTTGGTGTCCTGTGGGTGAAGGAGGGGGTGGTTGAAGCCTGTGAAGTGTTCATGTTTTGGATTTCTAGCTGTATTCTTTGGTTAAAGGGTCCCAAGTTTGCTCTAAGCATATGGGTTTGTGATTGGTTTGGTGGGAATGGTTGTGAAATGGGTTGTGTTGTTGCTTCAGTGAAAACTGGTGAGTTTGGTTCAGATGTTGGACTTATATCTAGGTATCCCAAACCTGACGTAGTTACCCTGATTATGGGCACTGGTTGTGGGGATGGTGGAACTGAGCTCATTAGAATGCTTGTTCTAGTCGATACAAATGGCGCCAATGAAGATACACTAGCCGAATGTGACATTTTGGTTAGTTGATCTACAAGATGATTGGATTGATAAAGTAGGGATGAGCTCCAGATGGGGACACCGGTCCTGCAAAACAAACAACGACGTTAGTCTCGTTACAGGGTAGGGGTTTTCCCTGTAACCACCCTCCAACGTGAGAGTAAGTAATTGTTCTCTGAGAGGGATGTAGTAAGGGGAATGAATTCAAGATACATGTTTCTGAGGGCTCGGCCCTGTATTTATAGCCGAAGGATGATGACATGGCGGGTGTGTGATTGGGTGCACGTCGCCATCAGGAATATCCTTGTGGTCCTCTAGGTGACAACCGTTAATGGTGTCGGCCTTGTCTTCTTTGGTAGGACCACTTGTGTGCATGAGAATTGTCTCCCTGCCTCTAACATTCCTGGAATGGCAGCATGGTCCCCCCTACCGTACGCTCCGGAGCCTTTGTTTTTAGGTGAGGTACTGTTGGTTTGTCTTTATGCGGGGGAGGAGCCTTGTGGAGGAAGTCTCCTCCCTCTGCGCGAGCCTATGGCGCACGTCTGTTGGTTCCACGAGGAGCCTACGTCATCCTCACCATCGTCACCCACCACCTTGCATTCCTTCCCCCTCAACCGATCACCCCTTCACCCCTTACCCTTCCCATCCCACGATAGCAACAAGCAACAACACCCTCACTTTCTCCTTCTCTCAGCAAAGAACCCACCCGACCCCTCCTTGTTCTCCTTCAGCCTTCATTAACAGCAGCGACAAGCACCACCAACACCCCCGTGAGCTCTTCCCTTCCCTCCCTTGCTCTCTCGGCTTCACAAGAAACCACATACCACCATCGATCACCATTACAGCCCCTGTTCCAGCACTCCCCAGCCCCGTTCTAGCCCTCCTCAGCCCCGACAGCCTCATCTTAGTCCCTGACGATCACCAGGATACACCGCTTTCACCACCCTAGCCCTCCGCCACCTTTACGGGATTCTTTCGGGACGAAAATCGATTCTTTCGGGTCACCGTTTCTTACCTACGATCACTGGGTTACGTATACGGGAAACTCACGGAACGTTTCAGGAGCTTACGGAGTAATACGAGACGTTACAGGAAGAAACCGGACCACGCGTAGTCACCGTCACCCTCTCCCGACTGTTTACGTAAGGTTTCGGTTCGTTTATTTTATCGTTATTATAGTTGGTGATAAATTAGGATTAAACCGGGATTATAAATTAAATAACGAGTATAAAATATAGGTTAAAAACCCTAATTTTTACTATAATAAAATAAATAATCGATTTATTTTATAAAAACACATTTTTAATTTAATTATTAATATCTACGAATAATTCAATATGAAAAGCGAAGATTTTTATGAAATCACATTTATAAAAATACCTTCATACGACAATTAATTAATAATCATAATAGTATATATATATAAGTGGGTAGATTAACATATCTACCTATTTTCATAAATATGTATATATATAATAAATAATTAGTATATATACACATAGACAAAAAGGAGTTTTTATAATAAAATAATATGTATAACATATTAATCAAGAGTTTATTTTAATAAATAAATATATATTACATATATTTATCGGAAGAATAAATTCAAACAAAGTTTCGGACAAACGAATACTGAGTCTCAATATTTATTACAGAATTTAATAAATATAATAAACTTGAATGACAAGTCGTATCACCAACGGCGATCGGGTCGGACCCTTGTAGACTATTACAAGACAAGGGTCGAGACCTCAGGGTATTGGTCAGGCCACACTTAAACAATCTCATAGGACCTAAGGTGTCTTAAATGAATTAGGGCACGGATAGGTCAGACGTCTGTCGGACTTACTGCACATCTCATATCTCATCACCTTGGTAGATAAGGTGAGTCTCACGGCCCCATTTTACTATGATTTAAATGATTTTAAACATACAGGGGAGAATACGTAGCTCATATTTGGATACGAGTACACAAACTGATTGTTACATGGGTTTCTTACTGTCATACGAAGTCCCTTAGAATACTATAACCGTTAGCTAGTTTAGACGTGAAACGCATGAATAGATCTATTTGGGTTGACACCCCCACCCGTGGTTAGTCGCGCTAACCTTGATTGGAGGTCAAAACGGGTGCATACTGTCCATACTCATACTCACAATGTTTCATGACAGAACATTGGGCGGGGTTCACACTAGTACTCAGTCAAATGATGGGTACATCATACATAAACGTCAAGTGTCGGTTATAGTAGCTCATGGTAACGATGCTCATACATAAGTATTGTTTGATCAACAATGCTGAACTCATACTGAAATCTCGTAGTCCAAAAGAATCATATCTTACGTCAAGTGTCGGTTTTAGCATGTATTTCTCAGGTAACTAATCAAGGAAGGAAAGACATACATGCACGTAGGATCACCTTTTGAAGTTTTCTGGTTATAACCTAGGGCATCTAGGTCATAGCTAACAAACTTGTTATTTAAAATCGTCTACTTGGCAAAGAACGGTATTTTTGGCATGTATTGTCTTGAAACAATTTATCATTTCATGTAATGACTTAAACCTTTGATAATGAATGCATTTAGATGTCGCTTGTTGTAATCAAATGCTATGATTAATCACCGACTCCGTCGCACCCCGTGTTTCCGCCCTAGGCGGGGTGTGACAAAAATTCTCGGTCTAAATCAAACACCAAATAAAACCAATTTAAATTCCCTCAAACCAAACCGTACACCAATTCGGTTTGGTTTGATTTTTTTTACACAAATCAAATTTTAACTTAAATCGGTTTGTTAGTCTGTCTAATCTTTTAGTGTTTGTTAATAATACAAGACATATATGGGGCGGTAGTTCAAATATTTTATAAGAAACTAATAAATTGTATAGCTCAAATATTTTAAGCCTAAATATCTAATAATCAATCAATCATTAGTTAACAAAAAAGTTTATTCTAAAAAATTAAAGTCCAATTAGTAAAACTGAAAAAATCAAAATCAAATCAAACCCATTCTAAAAACCAAAAACCATAAATACCAAATCCAAACGATTTTCAAAAATAAAAAACCGAACTTTCGGTTTTAAGTTCGATTTTACCCTAAAACCAATCTAAATCGACCGATACACACCTCTATCAATCAAGTCCAATTTGCCCTCATACTCCTGTTGATTGAGACAAACCCTAGTCATGATGAATACACTTAAAATTACCTACTCCAATGTCGTCATATACAGTGGCAATTTCGTCATTCCACTAAAACCGCCTGCCCCTTCCTTTCCATCCACTTGCCAAAAAAACCGAATCACCTCCGCCTCAACGCCACCAGGAAGAACCGGTGCCGCCATTTTCACACTGCCGTCCATACCGATCTGCGGCTCTACTGCTTCTCTCACATGGCGGCTCCTACTTCCGATGGCCACCGAGAAGACGATCGCATCTCCCGAATTACTTCCGCCATTCGCGTCATTGCAGACTTCCCTAAACCAGGTACGCAACCTAACACTTACGACTGTGTGTGTTTAAGAGAGATCATCTGATTTTGCATATGTTAGGTTTAGATTACGATTCAGTTCTGTTAATTGAGGTTTCTGTGTGTGTAGGGATTTTGTTTCAGGATATAACGACGTTGCTGCTTGATCCGATGGCGTTTAAGGACACGATCGATCTGTTCGTCGAGAGGTATAAAGATAAAGACATCTCGGTTGTTGCTGGTAAGATCTGTTCAGATTTTGCTTTAGATTCAAGCTTACCTGCTTTTAATTTGAAGTTGATATCTTAAGAATGATATTTAGTTTATTTACACTGTTTTCCTTCTCTGTTGTGAAATAAATTCAGAAACTGTTAAAGCATTTTATTGTGTGAGAGGGCATATAGATAGTCATTTATAACATATGAATATTGGTTGAATATAGTTTTAACAAATGCAGGTGTTGAAGCAAGAGGCTTCATATTCGGTCCTCCGATTGCGTTGGCCATTGGTGCAAAATTTGTCCCTATGAGGAAGCCAAATAAGTTACCTGGTACATTTTGTCTCTCATTCTTTGTCACTTTATATGTGAACTTCAAGTCTTTATTTCATGGCAAATTGGATTTTAATAATTTAAACTATAACCTATTGGACGATAATAATCCATACTGGCAATTTGACTAATGACACTTCTAACTTTCACTTTCGTTGCCAAGGACAATCACGTTTGCATAATCATCATAGATTTGCGTTTGATTTCCACTCGATTTTGCTCACAAGGATGATTGTGAGCGAAATGGGGAAACACACTTTCCTTGTAAGCAAAGTCAAGTGTATATAGAGTGTAAATCTATGATGATTATGCAAGTGAGATTGCCCTTGATTTGGTCAAATTGTTAGTATGGATTAGTATCGGCCAATGGTCGTAGTTTGGATTATTAAAATCCAATTTGCCTTATTTCTTTATCTATATCCTAGTCATCAATGTGTGTTTACCTGTACCAATTGGACGCGAATAGGATAACCTTGTGACATTGCTTCATTATAATTTTTCTGGGGTTTCTGGATAACTTAGCATTTTACATCTCAATATACCTAAGCCACATCTAAATGTTCTCAAGTGTAACCAAGTTTCTCAAGTGTTTCATTTAAATACCTCAATGTTTTTTTGTCCTTTTAAAGTCACTCAACTTTCACTAAGTGTTCTAATCTTATGTAATATTTTTATAAATGTTTATTTTTTTTTAAATTGAATGAGTCAAATGAAATATATATGAATATTAGTTACCAATAAGTGAAATTTTTATTCAATTAACTTAAAATAGGAGGTAATAGTGAAGAAAAAAAAGTTCATTAAATAATAAACAAGTTTCAAAATTGTTATATTTAAGTTGAATTAGAAAAAAATTATTGCTAAATAGTGAACAAGATTCATATATGTTTCATATATCTCATTCAATATTAAAAAATTTAAGCATTTATAAAAATATTACATATGATTGGAACACCTACTGAAAGTTGAGTGACTTTAGAGGGACAAAAAAACTTTGAGGTATTTAAATGGAACACTTGATAAACTTGGTTACTATTGTGTAAAGTTATTCCCTTAATAAAATATCTATCTTTTGTAATATGCACATCTAGACATAAAAGTAAGGTTTTTATAAGGTCATATGATGTGCTGATCATTTGTTGTTACCTCAGGAGCTGTTATATCACAAGAGTATTCCTTGGAGTACGGCACAGATAAAATCGAGATGCACATTGGAGCTGTACAAGAAGGAGAACGCGCTCTTGTAATAGATGATCTAATTGCAACTGGAGGAACCTTGTGTGCTGCAATCAGTTTACTTGGTAATATTTCTGTGTTAATCCTCCTCTTCTCCCCCAAAACATTATTATTAATTTATTATTGTTATTATATTTAAGTTTCATCCTTTTCATTTCAGAGCGGGTTGGAGTCAATGTAGTCGAGTGTGCTTGCGTTATTGAATTGCCTGATCTGAAGGTATAGCCTTTTATTAACTTAAACAGTAGATCACCAACATTTTAATAATATCTATTCTCATGCTTGTGCTGTGTGTGTGTGTTTGGGGGGGTGGGGTGGGGGGGGGGGGGTTAGCATCTATTTTCTGACAATGAAATGGCCATCAACTTGCTATTAATTTATATCATCTTCCTGGTTTTAGGGTCGGGAGCGATTAGGAGACAAGCCGCTGTTTGTGCTGGTGAGTTGAATTTGATCTTCTTTGTTTCCTGAAAGCATTAATTGCTACTGCTGGTTCAAGAAATGGATTTTTATGCAACCAGTACTCACATTTGTACTCTTATGATTTAAAATTTGATCAATGAGTGTTATTGGCTTCTTGAAACTTAAATAAAATGTATTCCTAGTCTCATATCCGATTGTAAAATCGTATCTCTATTGGGTGCATGGTATCGTGATCTTTGATTTTATGTCGTTAAATTGTTGGTATTACCACCTCAAGCTTGATCCCAAACTCATCCTAAAAACCAACTTGAAGTATGAAAATACTTGAATAATAATTCTTACAATTTCAAATCGTTAATAATTTTAAGTTTCTAACTATTTTAGAGTGACATTACTTTTTTAATATACTATAATATAATGGAAATGATGTCATGATTTGTATTTATATTCATGGACCACTCTAACGGTTCTCTATGGTGTCTCGAACTGGTAATCCGGTTCGGGAGAATGAGCAACTCCACAAGAATGAGTGATCTACAAACCCATAAATACCGTCAGTCTCGTCACACTGGGAGAGGCCAATAATTTATGAATCCAAACCTGTAACCAAATTGGTTGGAATTAGGTCGGGCTAAACATATCCCTTGGGGTAGCAGCTAGCCACAACTAAACTTCTTCATTTCCTTGTTATTTGACATCAATAGCATTCCTTTATTTATAGAAAAAACATTTGGAAGTTCAAAGATTTTAGAGTATTACACTTTTCAAATCAACACATATCTTACCGAATGAGCAAAAAGAATACATAGTAGAGTTCATGCTCAAGCAGAGTTCAAATCAAAGATAGTTTGATAAGAAAAATTTTATATCATTGATCTTTTATTATTTTAGGTTTGTATAATTTAAAAATGTAATTAACTTCCTATTTAGAAAACATACAAAACGATTAAAATCAGAAAAAAAAAAAGTCAAACTCACTAAACCAAAAAAATGGTTGAATTTAATATGAGCTCAACTTTCGGCTCCGATGGAAGATTCAAGCCCAAGTTTATGCTGACTCGACTCGATGAACAACCCTACAAATGGCAAATGTACTTAGGGGAAGGTTCCACTAAAAAGTGGTTTTTCGCTAACAAACGCTAAGAAATGGTCAAACGAACTCCGATTGAGCTCATTCCAGCGGCGTTAGAACCGTCTCATCAAACCCTAACCCACCCCCAAAAACCTAAACCCCCCTCCACCTGCACCCCCAAAAACCTAAACCCTATCCAACCCCACCCCGAAAAGCCTAAAACCACCACCCCACCCCCAACAACCTAACCCCCCACCCACCCCCCCCCCCCCCAAAAAAAAAAAAAACCTAAACCCCCCACCCTCAATAAAAACCTAAACCGATGATCCTTCCGGAGGCCTATAATTTATGGATCCAAACCCGTAACCAAATGGATTGGAGTTAGGTCGGGATAAACATCACATCCGACAGTGCGACTCTCCAAACCGTCTCCGAATACGAGGGACCGATGAGATAATTGTAGGTGACGGTAAAGGTCTTCTCATTACTCACACCGGTCACACCAATATTCACACCTCACATCGTCCTTTATCACTTCCAAATGTTTTATATGTTCCTAATCTTCGTAAAAATCAAATATCCGTTGCTAAACTTTGTCGTATTAACGATGTTTCTGTTGAACTCTTCCCGTTTCATTTTCTTGTTAAGGATCTTCACACGGGGCGCCACTAACGAGGGTGACATCTACTCTACCACCATTCGTGCTCTTCCTCAACTTCGTCACACTACCAAACTCTCCTTGCTCGATCGGCATCACAAACTTGGGCAGCCTTCCACTCGTGTTTTTAAATCCTTAATTTCAACGCTTGGTTTTAAGTTTGATGTTATGTCTAAACCTTCCCTTCATTGTGAATCATGTTCTATTAATAAAAGTCACAAACAACCGTTTTGTTGAAATTCGTTTAATGCATCAGAACCATTGCAACTTGTATACTCTAATGTATGGGTACAGATTAAAAAACCAGTTGATGGTTTCTCTTATTATATGATTTTTGTTGATTACTATTCGAAGTATTTAATTACAAAGAAATTTGACATTGCCCACATTTTTCCGCAATTAAAGCGGTTGGTTGAAAAATATTTTCAAATCCCTCTCATTTCTCTATTCACCGACAATGGTGGCGAGTACCAAGGGCTCATACCTTTACTCCAAACTTTGGGCATTTCCCACCTCACCACTTCCCCACTCACACCTGAATAAAATGACGTAGCTGAGAGGCGTCATCAGCATATTGTTGAGACCGGTTTGTCGTTGCTTCACTATGCACGACTTCCACTAACCTTCTGGTCTCATGTTTTTCAAACCACAGTTTATCTCATTAATCGGCTACCTACTCCCATCCTTGATTCACAAAGCATATACCATCTCATGTATGGCCGTGCTCATACCTATGCCAAACTCAAACCCTTTGGTTGCATGTGTTATCGATGGCTTTGTCCGTATTCAACTTCTAAACTTCAACCCCATTCCTCCCGTTGCCTTTTCCTTGGCCCTCCTCTAAATCAGCCTACAAATGCTATAATCTTACATCCCATAAACTTTTTCACGCCCTTCTGTGAATGGTTGAAAGATTCAATGCGTATTATTCAGAAAATGGGAAAACATATATACACAAGGAAACCCTAACTAATAGAGCTATTCTAGGAAGGGATAATTACAACTAATATACTTTAAATAAATACAATAAATGAATATAAAAGGGACAACTAATATAATCGGCTAATAGGCCCCCACAGTTTGAGCGGTAGAGGATCGAACACACATACTGGACTTGAAGCGGTGGAACAGTTGCTTTGGAAGGCCTTTGGTGAAGATGTCGGCATACTGATAGTCCGACGGGATGTGTAGAACTCAGATGTCCCCTAAGCGAACTTTTTCTCGAACAAAATGGATGTCGATTTCGACATGTTTAGTTCGTTGGTGTTGAACCGGGTTTTCCGAAAAGTATACGGCTGAGACATTGTCGCAGAAAATGATGGTGGCTTCGCGAAGAGGAAGATGTAATTCAAGTAAGAGATTGCGTAGCCAACTTGTCTCAGCGGTTGCATTGGCAACACCCTGTATTCTGCTTCTGCACTTGACCGAGAGATGGTGTGTTTTCGCTTTGAAGAACATGAGACCAGATTGTCCCCAATAAATACACAGAATCCCGAAGTGGAGCGCCTCGAATCTGGGCAACCCCCCCCCCCCAATCCGCATAAGAGTAAGCAGTGAGTTTGGTAGATTTGGAGGGTTTAATATGGAGTCTGTGGTTCAGTGTGCCCATGAGGTAACGTAGTATACGTTTAAGAAACTGAAAATGTGGTTCCCTCGGGGCGTGCATGAATAAACATACCTGTTGGATGACATATGCAATATCAGGGCGGGTGAAGGTTAAGTACTTTAGTGCGCCAGCTAGACTACGGTAGATAGTGCCGTCAAGTAAAGGTGCACCTGTTTCGGCGCTAAGTTTGGAATCGGTATCTGTGGGTGTGGCACAAGGCTTGTAGTTGACCATGTTGGCCCGAGCTAGAATGTCGGCTGCATAGGACTCTTGAGAGAGGAAAAGACCTCCCTGTGCTTGGTGACTTGGATCCCTAGGAAATGATGAAGATTCCCGAGATCTGTCATGGCAAACTCATGTGACAAAGATGTGATAATGTCATGTAAAAAGCTGTCGTCGGAGGCGGTTAAGATTATGTCATCGACATATAAGAGCAAATATGCCATTCGGTTTCCCTTTCGATACACAAAAAGGGATGAGTCTCTGGTTGTGCTGCGGAAGCCACATTTAGTAATGAACGTGGCAAAGAGGTGGTACGATGCACGAGGCGCCTGTTTAAGGCCATAAAGAGATTTCTTTAGGCGACAAACGTGTGATGGTTGCTGCTTATCTACGAAACCTAGAGGCTGGAACATGTAAACGGTTTCATTAAGATCCCCGTGGAGAAACGCATTTTTAACATCCAATTGGTGAATAGGCCAAGTACGGGAGACGACAAGACTAAGAACTGTCCGTATGGTGGTTGGTTTAACCACGGGACTGAATGTGTCAAAACAGTCAATGCCAAGTTGTTGAGATTTACCGTTTACAACTAATCGAGCTTTGTAACGTTGCAAAGTGCCATTTGCATGATATTTGTGGCGGTAAAGCCACATGCAACGAATAATGTGCGCATCGGTTGGCCGAGGGACCAACTCCCATGTGTTATTATCTATTAAAGCCTGGTATTCGTCAGTCATGGATTTGTGCCAATTTGGATTGGATATGGGACTTGGGGAGGGGTGAGATGCGGTTACATGTGGTAGTGTGTAGGTTAAAAGGGACGGCAGCAACCTTACTTCTAGTGGCCATCGGATGACAGGAAGGGGGTGGCTGGTTTGGGTTAGAGGTTTTTGGAGCAGGTGGGGGGAGAGGGGCAGGTGGGGGAGGAGGGGCGTTAGGGGCTGCCGAGGATGGGGCAGTGGGTTTTGGGCGGCGGGAATAGGTTTGAAGGGGAGGTGAGGTAAGGTGTGATGGTGTGTTCGTGGGTAAGGTGTAGCTAGGCTGTGGAGCGGTTGGGGAAGTTACCTGGGGCGGGTGGGAAGGTGTGGGTTGGAAGGAGTGGGGTTGGGTGAATAAGGTGGGAGAGGGATCAGAGTCAAGGAATGAATAGTTGTGGGTTTGGTTGGGCTTGGAATAGGGAAAAACAGTTTCGGCAAAGGTCACGTGTCGGGATAGAATAACCTTTCCGGTGGCTAGATCAAGACATCGATAGCCCCGATAATTTTCTGGGTACCCGAGAAAAATGCATAAGGAGGAACGTAGGGCAAGTTTGTGAGGGCGGGCTGCGGATTGGTTTGGGTAACAAGCACAACCGAATACTCGGAGGTGATCGTAAGTTGGGTTGCGAAGGTATAGGGCAGCGGTGGGAGTGCTATAGTTTAATAATTTTGTGGGAAGGATGTTGTGGAGGTAGGCAGACGTGTGAAGAGCTTCAACCCAATATGTGGGAGGGAGAGAAGCATGAGTTAAGAGAGAGAGCATGAGTTCATTAAGTATGCGAATAATGCACTCGACTTTCTCGTTTTGTTGGGAAGTGTGAGGACACGAAATGCGGAATTTTAACGCATTGGTGGTGGCAAGATTTTTGAATTGATGGTTATCAAATTCACCCCCATGTCACATTGAAAGGATTTAATTTGTTGATTGAATTGGGTTTTAATGTAGGTGTAAAAATTGGAAAATTTGGTAACGGTTTCAGATTTGAATTTTAGTGGGAAAATCCACGTAAAGTGATTATAATCGTCTGATAAAACCTTGTAATACTTATACCCAGATTTACATAGAATGGATGATGTCCACAAGTCACAATGTATGATGTCAAACGAAAATAAAGTGGAAGAATTAGATAACGAAAACGGTAAACGTTTATTCTTAGCTAATTGACATGAATTGCAAACAAAAGATCGACTAGTCTTATTACAAGAAATAAATTTGCGGGAAACAAGAAAATCCACGACGGGAGACCCTGGGTGGCCAAGTCGATCATGCCAAAAATTAGGAGAGCTTGCAGCAAGAAAAGATAAGGCGGAAGCGTGAGCAGGATCAGTGAACGGGTAAAGGTGACTGTCACTGTTGTGGCGGGTCAAAATCGTCCCAGTCTTGAAATCCTTCACAGAAAAACCAAATGGATCAAATTCCACAGAAACAAAGTTATCAATGGCTAGTTTCTTAAAAGAGATAAGGTTTTTGATTATGTGAGGTGTGTATACAACATCTTTTAGGCGAAGATTGGTTGTGAAAAGGGTAGGTTGGTGGTCCCTGATCCAAGAATAGGCACAGATTGTCCATTTTCAACTAATATAGATTTAATAGTATTAACAGTAGAGGAGTTGGAACACATACCTGGATCAGAACTGAGGTGATGAGATGCACCCTTATCCATGTATCACTGGGTGTCACCGGGTTCCAAGGACATAGCCTGGAATGCTTCACCAAGTTCTGTGGGCTCCAAGGGGTTAACATCAGTGAGATGTGCTTGAGGTGGGTTGCTATTGGGCCTATTGGACTGATGTCGTGAGCTGTTGTTGGGCCTTGAGGCCTGCTGTGATGAGTTTGGCCGAGAGGCCTGCTGCCAAGGAGTGGCCCACCCTGATTGAGTAGGGTATAGACATGGGAGTGGAGAGGCCCACCAAGGAGGCCAGTAAGGTTGTTGTCCAAACGGAGGACCAACCCAAGAATGTTGTTGGTCCCGAGAGAAGTTCTGCCTAGATTGTTGAGAGCAACGTTGCTGGCGATTTGCAGAAAAAACGACGATAGCTGTTGTCTCGGCCAGGTCTGCCTCCCCCGCTATAGTTGTTGTCTCGGCGAGGGGGTTGTGGTTCATTTGTAACGGCTGCTACAATGGCTGGAAAGTGATAGCTGTCCCGGGCAGATTGTCGTTGTTCCTCAAGTTGTAACATATTATAAGTTGTCTCCCATGTTGGTAGACTTTGATTGAGGTATGAGGCAACAATATCATATTCCGGGGGCAACCCCCGTACAAGTTGGAGCACCAACCGGTTCTCATTTACCAGGCTTTCAACGTCAGACAGTTGATTTGCCAGATCTTTCAACTTCTGGCAATAGGATTCCAGGTTAGGCATGGCTTTTAGTGTCAAATTGGTAAAGGCATGCTCTAGGGCTGCAGCCCTGGAGCCTTTATTGTTGAGGTAAATATTCTTTATTTTGGTCCAAGCTTCCAGTGTAGTGGATTTATCCTTGAGAACACGAACGAGGAGGTCATCCAAAATGGTTCCGTAGATCCACTGAAGGACGATTGTGTCAATTTCCATCCAGAATTCGTGAAGGGGATCATCTTTGGCTGGCAGCATAGTCCCATCTATGTGGTCAAGGACTTTATACCCGCGGGCGTGTAACTAGAAGAGTTTCACCCAAGACGAGTATGACACCTTCGTTCCATCCAAAACACGAACTTTTTTTTGGATGTTTGTCACGGTGTACACAGGATGGAGATTTACTGCTGGATGTGTGTTGGATGCATCGGAGGAGGAAGTATCTTCTCCGTCGACCATGGTAAACGATCAGAGAAGGATCAGGGTGGGGGCGGCGGCTACGAATTTTGAATTGGGGTATAGAGCCAGGATGCTCTGATACCATGTGAATGGTTGAAAGATTCAATGTGTATTATTCAGAAAATGGGAAAACATATATACACAAGGAAACCCTAACTAATAGAGCTATTCTAGGAAGGGATAATTACAGCTAATATACTTTAAATAAATACAATAAATGAATATAAAAGGGACAGCTAATATAATCGGCTAATACCTTCATGTTTAATTCATAGAGGACCAATTTCCTTACCATAAAAAATTTGACTCTCCTTTTTTACCTATGATTAACACATTTGTACTTCACCCAGCTGACCTAGCTCAAACACCCTCTCCTCCCTGCCTAATATCCCTACACCTACCACCACTTTATCTAATTCATCCTTCGCCCCCTCCCCCACCAACATCCTCCTCCAATCCCCAAACCACTTCCTTAACCCCTCCCCCTTCATCCTCAAAGTAGTCCTCCACACCACCACCTATCGCTTCCAACCTTTCTCTCATCACCTACTTTTGTCGTCCCAAGCCAACCGGTGCACACCAATCTGATCCCACAAAAACCCATTGGTTACAAGTGGATTTATCGCATTAAACGCAAACCCGATGGCTCGATTGTTAAATACAAAGCACGTCTCGTTGCAAAAGGATTCCTTCAAGAATATGGCAAGGACTATTGTCACCAAACCAATCACCATCCAAACGGTTCTCTCAATTGTGCTCTTAAAAAACTGGCCTTTTCGCCAACTTGATGCAAATAATGCTTTTCTTCGTGTCACTCTCCACGAGGATATGTTTATGGTCCAGCCATCAGGGTATGTTGATGCGTGTTGTTTATAAGTAAATATTAATATAATAATATACTAATATTCAGAGATATTGGTTTCACGAGATCAGGTTTTAAATTTATAAAATGATAATTACTTTAACTTATAACACACACAATAGGCAAGTGTACCTATCACAGCGTAATATAGTTTAGGTAAGAACCAAGTATCGAACCAATGGACACGGTCGAGTTTCAATACTCAACTTTTGTTATCGTTTAGCCGGATTAATTAGTGAGTGGGTTTTGTGTGCGTGTGAAGCAAAATAGTAAATGACAGAAAAATAAATGACGGTAAAGTAAATAGCATAAAAGTAAAAATGTGCGTGAAATGTGTAACATAAATGTAACGAACATAATAGTAAATAGCAGGAAAGTAAATATCTTGGAAATGATCAGGTCACGAAGAGTATTGCTTTGGGCTTCGAATCCGCTTGGTACGTGATAATGTTAAGTTGACTGATCCAGTGATATGACTACTACAAACTTGTGACCTGGGTCACCGCTAGAGCCTCGTACTCACGATATTTGATTCACGAATTAAAATCTTTAAATTAAAATAGTAGTGCCTCCCGTTAAGGACAACAGTTACCCTCAACCCTTTGAATGGTCATCTCCGGGTTGGTTTGAGACATCGAATGTAAATGCTTTGTATTAAGGTTAAATATGTGATTATATTTTGTTCACCGGGAGGCGGTATAACAATGGTACCGAGTATAAAGACGTACCGTTCCCAACATGAGTGCACTAATTCTTGGTCGCATAATAAGTTCGTATAAAGATGTACGACCTTAATAATGTTGACCAAGCCTTGACTTATCAATCTCTGCTTGTATAAAGACGTACAAGTTTCAAAAAAAGTTTGATTAAAAAGGTTTTACAATCTTATGCTTTAAAATCAAGAACACTCACAAATATAAAGACGGATTTAGACAATAATAAAAGCCCACAAAATGGTGGTTTTAAGGGCGAATAATTAAAGACATGAACATATCACTTAGATTAATACGTCAAACATTAGTATGCACCAAACTTCAGCTTCACCCAAGCAATACAAGGAGTTTAGCCACGAATGACCATACTAGCTTGCGTAACGCTGAGTTTCGTAGGCTCCCCTATTGTGTAACAAGGAGGAAGAGCCCCTCTACTCTCTACTCTAAACTACGAAATAAGCTCTATCTAGTGTGTTCTTGAGGTATGGATGGGTGTGTGGAATGAAGAACCCAAGCCTTCTATTTATAGGCCTCAAAATGAGCAATGCACGGTCATGCATTGGATTGCATGAGCGTGCAAACACCTCGGGAATCAAACAGTGTACAAAGGACAGTGTACCAGAGCCTTGGGAAGCAAGACTAGCAATGCATGACCGTGCAAGGCATTGCACGACAACGTCTGTCTGCTCCCCAGGCTTGTCTTTTAGCTGCTTGTTGACCTGGTTTGACTTCTTGGGGGTCAATGCTCGGGTTTGGTCCTCCAAAAGCTTGATTTCTTAATGTTTTAAGCTGGTTTTTGCTCTGTTTATCTTGGGGCATCGAATAACCTGCAATTGTAAATTATAAACGCTTTAAGTATCATTTGCAAGATTATTAGTCAATTAGTACCATAATATGGGGATTATTATGCATGCAAAACATGTATAATTTAGGGCATATCATATGTTCACCCGTAATTTCCCAATCATGTCTATAAATTGCGTAAATCTCTCTATGGGCTTAAACAAGCCCACGTGCTTGGTACAGTGAGCCAACTAACTTTCTTCTCAAGTTATGTTTTCGTAAGTCTCTAGCTGATCCATCTCTCTTCATCTATTAACATGATTACGTCACATCTTACTTTATAGTGTATTTCGACGACATTGTCCTTACTGGTAATGACAACACATTTTTAAACCACTTTGTGGCAACTCTGTCGGCTCGTTATCAATAAACTCTCTCAATTCATGCACTCTCCTTCCCAACTCCATTGGCAAGCATTAAAACGGGTCCTACACTACCTCAAAGGTACTATTCACTTTGGGTTATTCCTAAATCGTCGATCCTCTCTTGATCTTATGGCTTTCTCAGATTTTGATTGGGGTGGAGTTTCAAACGGTGGCCAATCAATTATAGCTTACATATTATACCTCAGCTCCAACATTATTTATTGGTGTTCATCGCGCCATAAATCGTTCTCACGCTCTTCAATAGAAGAGTACAAAACCTAGCAAATGCCGCTGATGAAGTTGCATGGGTGCAAAACTTGCTCACAAAACTTGATATTCCCACATATTGTAATAGCATCGATGCTACATACCTTTGTGCCAATCGGGTCTACCACTTCCGAATGAAACACGTAGCTTTGGACCAGTGTTGTAAAAATTCGCGCCTAGGCGTCGATTAATCACTAAGGAGGAATTTTGACCTAGTCGGTCCAAAAATTGCTTGGCGGTCCAAATTGGGTCTAGTCGGGCTAGGCGGTCCAAATCGGGTCTAGTCGGCCCACTTTTTTGGGTTTTTTTTTTGATGATTTTTAGCCCAAATCAGGGCAAATACTTAATCGGGGCTTTTTTTATGATGTTTTGAACTATTTAATCTTTGAATTTTGAAGTATTTAATTGTTTATGTTTGAAGTATTTATGTGTATATAACTATATATATATATATATATATATATAAAAGTTTGAAAAATTACATATAAAAATTACATATAAAAATTCCAATCCGATTAATCCCGTCTACGCCTAGGCCCTACCCCAACGCCCGCCTAACGCCTAACGATTTTTACAACACTGCTTTGGACCACCACTTTGTTAGAGAAAAAGTAGCGGACACTACAAGCGCGCCATATACATTCCTTTGATCAACTTGCAGACATACTCACAAAACCATTAGGCCGTGCACCATTTTTGAAAATCAGATCCAAGATTGAAGTCTTTGATGGATCCTCCATCTTGCGTGGGCGTATTACGGCTATATAAAATACCAATAATATTATTGTATTTATTATTGTAAATTACGTAGATAAATTACCTAGTCAATTATCTGTTGTAACTTCCCTAGTTTTAATCATCTGCACTCCTATTTATCCTTGTATTCAAATCAATCGAATGTAATTCAAACTCGCGAAACTCTGTACCATTATATACTCATGCACATCCGCCGCGTGCACTCGTCTGATGTGACCTTCTTGTCAAGCCTAGGCGCTTTTTAGAACACAGTTTATAATATATGTAATTTTTTACAATATAATTTATTTAAAATGTCGGATTCAGCTGTAATGGTTAACCAACCAACATTTTTTATGATATGAAACATGCCTAAAATACTATGGTCTAGAAATAATACAATTTTTTTAAACACAAAAAATGGTATAAGATGTTATTAACATATGAATATACTTTGAAACAATTTCTAGCCAAGTTTATCGAGCCCGAGATTGTTACCAGTCTAGATTTATAGTTATCATGGGAACATATTGTCGGACAATTACAAATGAAAAAATGAACGAACTTTAGCATTCAAAATGCTTACCTTTAAGTTTTCCAGTTGTGCAAGTGTTCTATCTGGACCCAACAGGGATCATCTTCACGGCAGCAGCAATAGGCATGCCAAGAAAGCCAATGGTGACACATGCAAACCACTGGGAGAGAGTGAGAGGACTTGTGTTTGCAAAAGTACCCAAGAATTCAATGATAATGATTTGGAAGATGACCGTGCATGTTAAAACACACATAAACACATAGTTTTTAAGAATTCCTTTAAACACGTCGATTTTCTCCATCTCTCTCGAGCTTATCTCATTGAACACCTGCAATTCAAACAACGCAAATTAAACAAAGATAAACCATAATGGTATTGTATATTGACTGTGTGTATGCTAGTGTTACATAGGTGTTGATATTACAGATAGATAATAGATACCTTCTAGACGGACTATGATAATTACAGTTAAATGCATAACTAGTTAATAAATACGAACCCAGAAGACTATTTTCTGTTTCGAGAAAATAAACGGATGTATTATTGTTAACTTGCCTGACAAAAGACGAAGGAGTTGAAGATAAGTGTGTTGAGAACCAAATCAGCATCTGAGTTGTCAAGGTGAAAGACGGTTTTTCCTTGGGTCTGAAGGTACCATATTACCACAAATTGATATATAGATTGTCCCATTATATTCCTCCACATAACATTTGTTATAAAGTTGCCTTTTCTTCCGACGGGTGTTCGCTCCATTAGTTCATCCGTAGGTGGTTCAGTGGCTAATGCAAGTGCTCCCAGTGTGTCCATAATCATGTTGACCCATAGTAGCTGAACAGCAGTCAGAGGAGCACTTCCTGCAAACATAAAAGTAAATTAAAAAAATTAAATTAACACGGACCGTAAAGGATCATTGTATGGTTAGTTGATTACCTGTGAGGCAGGCAGAAGAAAAGTTAACGATTAGGGCAACGACATTCACTGTCAGCTGAAACTGAACAAATTTCTGAGTGTTGACATATACCGAACGACCTCACTTGGCAACAGTCACGATTGTGGAGAAATTATCGTCTAGAATGATGACATCAGCGCTCTCTTTGGCTACCTGAATAATTCAAAAGAAAATAATTATATTATTATAATGATGAATAATTTTTCATCTGGATGGAAGAGTCTAGAAGAACTAAAAGATTACCTCTGTCCCTGCAATTCCCATAGCAAGACCAATATCTGCTTCATGAAGTGCTGGAGCATCATTTGTACCATCTCCTGTCACAGCAACAACCTCGTCAAATGTAGTTCTTAAGTGTTTCACAAGTGTATGCTTATCCATTGGAGAAGATCTTGCCATCACCTTGTAGAATTTAAATAAATAAATACTTTAAAGAAAGAAAAGGTGCAAAGGGTGTAAAGGAGCACAGAAGAACCTGAATTTTTGGAATAATTTTAAACAACTCCTCCTCGGTCTTTTCACGGAAGTCTGGACCTTCAATGGCTATTCCATCATCTGTTAATATCCCACATTCTCTAGCAATTGCCTTTGCTGTGTTTATGTTATCACCTGTAACCATACGCACAGTAATACCAGCGGACCTGCAGATTGCAACAGACTCCTTCACCCCTGGGCGGACAGGATCCTTAATACCCACAATCCCAATTAAAGTATACCCCTCAAATGGGATCAGATCTTTAGAGTTGAATTCATTTCCCAATTCTTTATAGCAAAGGCAAAGAGTTCTTAGAGCTTCATTGGCTAATAGTACAATAACATCTTTTAAATGATTGTTTAATTCTTCATCAAGAGGAACAACCTCACCAGTTCTATTCAAGACCTTGTCACATGCACCTAATATTATTTCAGAAGCACCCTTACAGTGGGTCCTGAAACATCCTCCCTCGAGTTCTAGAACAACCGCCATACGTTTTTTCTCAGAATTAAATGGCTCGACTTTGACCAGCTTTGATGCTTTAGTCTTTGCTTGTTTTTCTTTGAGCATAAGACCAAATTCCAAAAGAGCTGTTTCAGTTGGTGTACCAAGAATTTCAGTAGTGTTCTTCTCAGTTTTAACCACTTCTCCACCCGTATTATTAAAAATTGATTCAACAAACATTCCAATAACAGAATCAGGAATGGTAGAATAGAAAGTTGAGGCTGATTTCACTTCCCTGATTTCTCCACAAATCCAAGCTTTTACAAGTGTCATGTGGTTTGTAGTTAGGGTGCCAGTTTTATCATGGCAAATATTAGTTGCAGATCCCATGGTTTCACAAGCTGCCAGATGGCGAACAAGAGCCCGATCATTCATCATCTTTTTCATGGCAAATGCAAGACTTAGTGTCACGGCTAATGGTAGTCCCTCGGGCACTGCAACAACTACAATTGTAACTGCAATCAGGGGCGGACCTATGGCTAGGGGAGGGGTAGCTTCTACTACCCCTCAACTTTTTACGCGTAGTGGAAATTTTTTTTTTTAACGGTTTTATGTATCCCGTTACCCCTAAGACAAAAATTATGTTACCCCTGAGAAAAAAATATGTTACCCCTCCTCAAACCTTTTAAAAAAGTTTAACACTTAATAAAATTACGTTACCCGTCGTCAAACTTATTAAAAAAACCCACTACTTAAAAAATTTCGGAGTGGGCTCAAATTTTCAGAGTGGCCTCAAATTTTCGGGAGTGGGCTTTTGAACTTATTAATTGTGTGGGAGTGGCCCATTCTTGAGTGAGGGACGACGACGGGAGGGAACGGGAGAAGGAAACAAAATCGAAGACAGCAGCTTTCATCCTCTCCTTCGCTCGCCCACTGCTCCGTCGCGGACCGCCACGCTGCCACCGTCGGATCCGCCCTTGGTCTCGGCACTGCCCCCTGCTGCCCCCTCTCTCAGCTCCGATCTCGGCCACTGCTGTTGCCCCCTATCTAGTCTCGGCTCCGATCTAAGAAAGGTAAATTTCAAATTATAAAATTTGTTTTTGATTTTGATTTTGTTTGTTTGTTATAAAATTAGGGGATTTGATTTTGTTTTGTTTGTTATAAAATTAGGGTTTTGATTGATTTTGTTGTTATAAAATTAGGGATTTGTTTGTTATAAAATTAGGGGATTTGATTTTGGTTTGTTTGTTATAAAATTAGGGTTTTGATTTTGTTGTTATAAAATTAGGGGAATCGTTTCAATGAGGTATCAACAACATTGATAGAAAATATGCCGGGTTTAAATCCTTGTGATTGGTTTTCTAAGTTTGACATATCTAAGATTGTGGCGTTTTCTGAGATGTATCCGGATGATTTTAATGTGATTGATAGAGAGTGTCTTTTGGGTGAGCTTAAGGTCTTTTATCATTGCATAAAGGAAGATGATAGATTTGCAAAATTGGATGGAATATGTGACCTTGCTCGTCTAATGGTGGAAACCGGCAAAGATCGTTATTATTCTTTGGTTTATCGGGTATTGAAGCTAGCGTTGGTTCTACCAGTGGCAACCGCAACCGCTGAAAGATGTTTTTCTAAATTGAAGCTTATCAAGACGGATTTACGCAATAGAATGGGAGACGAGTATTTGAACAATGCTTTAGTTTGTGCGATCGAAAGAGAAATATTTGACAAAGTAACGGATGACGATGTAATGATTCGATTTCAAGCTTTCAAAAACCGGAGAGGAGAGATCTAACATATTAGGTACTCGTTTTACTTCGTTTATTATCGTGTTTTTATTTGTGTTCATTAACATGAATGTACAGTAAAAAAAAATTTTTGCTACCCCTGAACTAATTTTCTAGATCCGCCACTGACTGCAATAGCAAAGTATTCAAGCATCGCAAGGGCATCATCTCCAGACCAAATCCAGTGGGAGCCTTCCTGCATCTTGCGTATAAACAGTCCTTGCACCAGAACTGCAAAGGTGATAACAGCAAAGAAAAGTCCAATTTTCCCTATAATTGTTGCTACTCCATTCAGTTTAACCTGTAACGGGGTCTCATCATCTCCACCTTCACTAAGAGTTGCCATTAATTTACCCCATTGAGTTCTCATTCCAACAGTAGTAACAACCATCTTACATGAACCGTTTTGAACTTTAGTTCCAGATAATAAAAAGGGATTCTCAGCAGTTACAGTTTTGGGATCACTTTCTCCGGTTAGACTTGATTCGTTTATCGGTAAGGAAAAACCAGAAACGAATAGTCCATCGGCAGGTACCTGATCACCAACAGCAAGATGAACAATATCACCAACAAGGAGCTCGTATATTGAGATCTTTTGTCTGCAGTCATTTCTAGTAACTTGAATGGTAATTTTCTTTTTCTCTTTATCCAAATCTTTTCGAGTATATGATTCAGGTATATGGCTCGGGTAAATGGGTATGTGATTTCGGGTAATCGGATCGGGTATCACCTAATCCCATACTAATCCCATACCCGGTCCCATTGTGACAACCGTGGTTTTTCAAGTCCTTACCGTTTCTCGACTTTTTATATGTTTATATTTTTAAATATTATGGTTTTATATATTTTAAGTGTTTCTATGAACTCTAGGAACATTGCCTTAGACGAACACTAAGGTCCGAACTAGAAAACCCGGTTAAGTGCATACACTACGTATACTGCGAACGCATTAAATAAACGGTAAAATTTAATTTCTCAAAATTAATTTTTTATATTTAAATTTGGTTGAGAAACATGTTTTATAATATTTATATGTGCTAACTTTTGTGATTCTTGATTAAACTAACGATCACAGGTGGTTCATCCGGTAAATATTATTTACCCGGTATAACTTTTTAAATTTTAGTGTTTGTGTTTTAAAAATTGTCAAAATTCATTATTTTGAATAGTATATTTTTATGTTTGGATAAAAATATTTGTTAAAGTGTTTAGGGGTGTAATTTTTATAAAAAGTGGGTATATTTTTATAAATTTTCTCTTTAAAAATGCTAGAACTCATCCTCCACTATAAATACCCAACCCCCACCCCATTTACCTCTTCCTTCTCCCTTCTCATTTTCGTAAACCACCACCACCATACCTAAACACACCCAATTTTCTCCATCTCTCAAGAACACCTTCATCTACTCTTGATTCTTGATTTTTAGTATGTTATGAGCATCATCCTAGTGATTTAAAGGTATTTCATCATGTTTTATAACTTTGATTTTTCTGTTTTGATGTTGCATGCATTATCCAAGAACACACACTCACTTTAATCTTCAAAATTTGATGTTCTAAAGTGTTTTAAAGCTTGGATCTTTCATTTTTAACAAGGATTCATGGTTGATTTTCATTTTTAAAACATCCATGATGAGTTTGATGGGTCAAATCTTTCAAAAATATTGATGAACAAATGCAAGAACACATGGTGTTCATATTTATGTTCTTCATGGATTAAAGTGGATTTTTGAGTTTTTGTCTTGGAATGGAACCACATTGTGATTGTAGGTTGATATATCAAGAAATCACAGGAGATTAACATCCAACAACACCATCCAAGGTTGAATTTGAGGTAAAATTGAATCAAATCTTGTTTGTTAGTTTGAGTGATCAAGAACATTCATGTTCTTAATGGGTTTTTATAAATTGTTGATTTAGCACCCAAAATTATTTTTAAATTGTAGAATATGTTTTAAAATGAAGATCTAAAAAGTTTGGTAACCAAACTCTTTATGAATTATTTATTTAAAATTCATACAAGTTTAATACATAGAAATTAGGAAAACTACATCTGAGTATTGGAAAAATCTGGAATTTGGACAGTGGTTAATACATTATAAATGAAGACTCCTGTCCAAATTCTGTGAAAATTGGAGTTGTTTAAATAGATGTTTAGTATTTATAAAATTTAAACAAATGATTTGGGGATATTATACTTCTGGACAACTTCTGGACTTAAAACTTGGAATGAGATCTCATATGGACCTAAAACTAATCTTACAAAAATTTGGTAAAGTTTTGATAAGTTTAACTATTTTTCCCGATTTTTTTAAATTTTTATAATATTATATTCATAATAAATAATCTGAATATTGGAAAAACATGAAAATTGGTCAGAAATTTTGATTTATGTATATGATCAATGGTTATAAATTTCAAATAGTAAATTTATGTCTAAGTATGATTTTGGAATTATGGTCCATTAAAATTTTATAAAAAGTTACTAATTATGGAAATTTTTATATAAAATTAATTTTATAAAAGTTTTAGGGGATTTTGGACAGAAGCATGGTCACATTAAAAACATAATTTTGGACTTTTAAATTGGGTGCTAATATCACACTAAAACCCTAATTTCGGACGAATCGGATTTTCAAACCATAAACCAGGCATTACGCGCGTAACCGCGTTTTTGATCAAACGAAACCGTGACTTGAGATTTTATCATATATGATTTTATAACTTCTGATGTTCTTTATTAAAATCTAAAACTTAAGGTTTTAATGTCACAAATTTATATAAAAGCCGATTTTACAATTTCTAACAGTTCGTACGCGTATGCACGGGTTTTGGGTATGCAACCGACTGCATAGCCACTTTTGTTTTATTGACTTATTCACACACGTTAGGTGTCCTAAATGCCTGTTTCGTGTCTACTTGGTCAGTAGGACTCGGTTAGGACATCATATTTGCGGTTTCTTCGGTTAATCGTACTTTTTGCATTACCGTGCTCAAGTGAGTTTCGTGGCCGCACTTTTCAATTTTTACTGTTTTATGGGGGAAAAGTTGTTTCACTCTACACGTTGTTACTTGGGATTAGGGTTACCTGGGTTTACTTATGGAAGTATTAAGTCCCCATTTTAACGTAATCAATTAGCTTGGACAGCCGATGGGAATTATGTATAGTACTATTTCGATTGACACCCCCGCCCAGGGTTGGTCGCGCCAACCACATTTGTAGTTTTATTTGAGCGCATAATTAGCCATAGTAGGTGTTCACATTCGACACCTGGATACAAGGGCAACAACTAGTCTGACGGTTTTGATCGTGGCTCAGGTGTACTTAATCATCTGCGGATGGTTACTATTACATTTTGAAATTTATTTACTTGCTTTTTTTCCAAGACCCAAAATCTGCATACTCATCAACTATTTTTATAGTTGACCCGTTTTCGAAACATGCTTTTCAGGTAAACAGTTATGGGGATCACGAGCTTTAAACAACTTGCTTTCGGGAAGAATTATTATTGTGTACCTTTGGTTGTAGTCAGGCATTTTAGACACTTTGTATTGATTCAGAATTTTCATGTATTCGTACTTTCGTTAAAAGCATGTAGTATGGTTCAATGTAATGCTCAACTTTCCTTTTAGTTTCTCTTGTGCTTGTGTTCAATGCGATATACCGGTCCCACTCCGTATTTTCCGCCTTCGGTGGGGTGTGACAGACTTGGTATCAGA
This sequence comes from Smallanthus sonchifolius, assembly GCA_023525975.1. NCBI lineage: Eukaryota > Viridiplantae > Streptophyta > Magnoliopsida > Asterales > Asteraceae > Smallanthus > Smallanthus sonchifolius. Next base: position 82,354,927 of record CM042032.1, on the reverse strand, counting down.
GTACTGGTTATAGAGAAATAGGTTTACCCAAGACTAGACCTAGACTATAACTCTAAGTTTATTACATTGAACCGTAGGAATTTTATTTGCATTGCATACTATCTCTTGCTTATCTACGACACATTGTTTCGTCATATATATCTCGTCGTCATCACAACACTACGCGTACTCTTTGATGATTCCGGTTACGTTTGCGGTAATCTATATCCGCCTCTATCTGTCTTGGTGTTACAACGGATTGTACATGTACCTACACCACACCTGCATCTACTTCAGCCGTGGAATCGGCTTCCTTGTTTGACATCTATTGTTTTCATTAGGTGCGGTATATACTTCTTTTCGTAAATTGCTGGATTGGACGGCTAGGACTTCGACATGAGTTATAGCATACATAACTGCCCGATCAGAAGGGAACATGAGGTGGAAAAGCAGGACTAAGATGGCGAGAACTCTATGGGTCATAAGACCCATTAACTTTTCTTTGTAGGATCATTGGATCCACGTATACGTACAATTTGTAGGATGTTTTGTTCATTACTGATTTGAGGGTCTCTGCCCTATTATTAGTGCCTAATTTCCACCATACTCTTTTCTTTAGAATAGCCGGTTAGTCTCCTCTATCATTACCTCCATCCAGCAGCAACCTTAGACAACAGATCTATGAGTATTGGTACAAATAACTAAGCGTGACCAGATGGAAAACACACTCTCGTACGCAAAAGTGCAACACGATGACACAATCTAATGAGCATGCCAGATCCCTTTTAATTGAAAGCTTGGATAGGGGAAACACTATAGGGACCATGCAAAGTAAATTATCATTACGGGTGCACATGTAATCATAATTTGCAGTGCATGAGAACTCTAGTGAGTCTTACTATCCGAGTCAATGTTCATGATTAGTACCCCGGGTGGGAGGAGGGGCATGGTGCCACCTCACCCACCACGAGTGTGAAACACCGCGTCGGACCCGGGTGGGTGGGGGGCTAGGGGCGTGGTGGTGTTCACGAGTGTGAGCAGATCTTGTAACCCAAATTTGACCGTTTGAAATTAATAATAGAGCCGTTGGTTCTTGGTTAAGATTAAATTTTTTTAACTATATATACTATACATTAACAACCAACTTTTTTACACAAAAATATGATCTCTCTTCTCCTCTCTATTTTTTTAAATTAAAAAGATGTTTCCATGGCAATTTGTAAACAACCCGAACCGCCCAAACAACTCGATGGGGGGGGGGGGGGGTACGTTCCACAACCCTTGGATCCGAACCCGTTGATGACGTTTGCAAATTGAAGTCATTACCTACTTCAAATCCTTCTACACCTGACTTTTTATCCGACTATATACAAGACTTTGTACCCGTGACCCAACCGTCACCCGACTTTGTACCCGTGACTCAACCGCCACCACAAACAAAAAAAGAGCACATAAAAAGAAACCACACAACCCACTACTTCTACACCCGGAGCGGGTACGGTTAAAGGGTGTTCCGAAAGTGGTCGTCGGATGAGCAGCTAGCTTTGGTGAAAGCGTGGATCAACGTGTCGGAGGATCCAATAGCTGGTAATTTTTATAAACGTATTATTATTTTTTGTAATGTTTTTTTTATTATTGTTAGTAACTAGGATCTTTACCCGCCGCGTGTTGCGGCGGTGTCGAAACGTAGTCTAACTCGAATTCCATCACTTTGTGGCGTGAATCGAACCTTAAACGGTTAAGGCGGTTACAAAAGAAACATAGTTAGGTACATAAAAAAAACATATAAGATTATGGCTAATAAAAAAAAAGAAAACAAAAATTTGGCTTTGACACTAACGTACCTAAGTACATAAAAGTAACATACGAATTTAAGATGGATCAGTTTTGAAGATCGAACCATAGATATAAAAATACATTACGCCTCTCATATTGCGTCTAATAATTAAAAAAAAGAAAAAAAACCTAGTAATAAAAAAGAATAATGAAAAGAAAAAAACAAAAGAATAAAAGAAAAAAACAAAACCATGAGAGTTAAGGAGCATGCGCACACCACTACACCAACACCACATAGTGGTTGTAATGGGGATAATTAATTATATAACATTAAATTAGAAGTGTAGGTGGCCATACCACATTGGCCATCGACACTTCAATTTAAGCTTTAGTAATGTTATTTATTTATATAGGACGTAACCAAAAGGCCGGATTTTTTTTCGAAAAAAATCTATGAATAATTTTATGAAGTAATGGGCAAAGGCGGATACATTACGTAGGATATGGTAACCGGCAAGTGGAGGGATATACGGTTGAAGGTTGGCAAGTTTTTTGAAAACTACAAAAACAAATTAAACAACCGTCGGAATGGTCAAAGTGACCTTGATATCTTTTAAGAAGCGCTAGAAGCGTATAAACAAGATAATAATGGGACGGTCTTTAAAATGGGTCTACTTTTGGAATTATTGAGAAAGTGCACGAAGTTTGAACAAGTCTTATTAATGGGACAATCATCGTCTAAACGATCAAAAACGTCATCCGACAATGTTTTTAGTATTAGTTTATTAAATTAATTAAACTAAAAAACAATAATTATGTAATTATTACAAAACTAGCCACCCTCAATCCACCATTACACACCTGAGTGAGGGTGAGGGTAAGGGAAGTCTGTCTCTACGTGGCGCCTACGTGGTACAAGAAATCTCTCACCCTCACTCAGGTACTACGGATAGTGTTACCCTTAATTTTGTTTATAGTGTGCCCTTTCCCCTTCCCACTTCTAGAATCAACCTAAATTGGTCTTTACAATCAAATTTTATAAATTTTTAATGAAAGATTGACTGGCTTACGGGGTACCTGTACCTGCCCTTTCCCCTTCCCACAAATTTTATAAAATTTTAAAATATTCCTCAAATCATATATTTAAATTGGCACGTACCCATCTCGTTGTGTGCAAGCATCCCATATGACATCTAAATAATTAAATCACTCCATATCACATCTTTATCTTAGATGGATCCAACATTAATGTTATTCATCCATATTTTTTATTATTATTCATATTCATTGGTTTATCTTTCTTTAATCTTTGGTTATAATGTGTGGGTTTTCTATTAGTTTACGAGCTGATATCGTCTAGATCATTTCATGTACCATACGAGATATGTGTTCATTAGGACAAAGCAAGATAAAAGGCAACTATTAATATAAACAACAAACACCACCCTTGTGACCCTGCCCACATAAAGTTAGTAACCTTTTCACCCACGTAAATCGTAACAGTCAAGCCGGCTCAACCTAGGGCTGACAAAACGTGTCTAGTCTGGTTAGGCAGATTGAACCCATTTAGACACGATTTTAATCGTGTTATAATCGTGTTTACGCGTTTATGACTCATATCCGTTTAACTCAAACTCAAACTCGTTTAACTTCGTGTCGTGTTGTGTCATGTAAACGGGTCATGTTAAAAATAGTGGAAACTGAAATGTTAGCGCTCGAAAGTGGAAACTGAAAAGTTAGCGTTCGAAAGTGGAAACTGAAATGTTAGGTTATCTAATATTCTAACTTAATTTTATATATTTTATAATTTAAAAATATAAAATTATATAGTTTTGATAAATAAGTTATAAACATGTTGTGCTAACATGTTAACCATTTAACTCGATTAGTTAAACGAGTCTAATCGTGTCATAAACGGGTTAGACATGTTAAATCCATTTAGACAAGATTTTAATCTTGTCGACCCGTTTATGACCCATATCCGTTTAACTCAAACTCAAACCCGCTTAACTTCATGTCGTGTCGTGTCCGAAATTGTCAGCCCTAGCTCAACCTTTCCTCGACTCAAAACGAATCCTAAAATTGAGGTTTCTTTTTGTAAAATTATTAATCAAACAATGTCTACACTCTATATTTCGCAAAAGGTTTTTTTGTATCTGGTCCCCTGTGAGCAGCCTCTCTATATTCTGAGATAGATGAAAAGTTTGTCTCGTCTCACACTTACAAACCATACCAATAGCTTGCTATAAGTGGATTTTACTGGGTATGTTACTCTGTTTGTTTGTATTAATCAAACAATTAACTTAATTGTGTAACACCACACATATAAATGCAAATTTACAAATCAATTAACGATGGTTTTAAATTTTGAAGGCCTATAACACTTCGAATTCATAGATTGAAAATCACAATCCTTAACCCTAACCATATTACATTTGTTTAAATCATGATAAAAACTTTTAAAAATATCACAAAATTATTTTTGTGTACCCATTTTCATTAACAACTACTACTAAGACCCGCGCGTTGCTGTCCGTTAAACCGCAAAAAAAAGTTAAACCATAAAATAAATCAACGTATTAAAAAAAAAAGTGTAAAAAACAAAAATAAATAAATAATAATAATAATAAATGTAAGATGACGCGCAGACCAAGTGGGCTAGCCCCCGTTTTAGTTAAGTATCAGCAGCAATTCTATTATAAATTAGATTAAAGGAGAGTCACTTTTAATAGTTACTCTCCCATTCAACATTTGACACATAAACTTTTTTTTTATATTTTTATTTTTAACCCTTATACTATATATAATATACGTTTTTAGTCCGTTTCATTTTCTATTAGTTTTTTTTCTCCTTAATAATTTTTGTTCGTTAATTTTTTTTTAAAATACGGAGTGCGCGACTGTTTTTAGTTTTTTTTGTCAATGTTCCGATATATTTTTTTTGAAAACGGAGTTGTATTCAAAATGAAGTTTTTTTATATCGTTGTGTATAGCGAGTGTTGTTACCGTTGTGGTACTGTGACGAGCCGAACCTATAATGAGCGAACAACATCATTGATGGTATTGGTATTATCGGAACCCGTATCAGTATTTGCTTTTATGGTTTTCAACGACCTGAACCGGTAATTTTTTTATTTTTATTATTTAGTTTTATGTTTATTTTATATTAACATTATTTTTACCGTTGCACCTACGTTTTATTTAAATTTTATTAACGATAAACCCGACACCCGTCGTGGAGCGCGGCTATAACCATCTAGTTTATATAGAAAAAGAGCTTCTAAACCTATGCAGCACTAACCTATATCATGTGCTTTACTCGTTGTAAGAAATGAACCGTAAATTTAGTCTGAGGCACTGATATTTCTTTTTATAAGTATATATAATATCTTACATTATAACGTAAAGATCCGGCCTATATTTATATTATAATATTAAAAAACTACATGCACAATAATTTTAGGGCAAATAACATAAAAACCAATATACTTTATGTTATTTCTCACAAAAGTTGCTCAATAATTTTTTACATGTAAAAACTAGCATACTCTCTCTCTTTTCTTACAAAAGTTACTTAACAAATTTTTGTACATAAAAACCAACATACTTTCTGTTTTTTCTTATAAAATATCTGGACAACTATTTTCGTGTTGAAACCGTAGTCATTTTAGGGATCTTTTCCTATATATCGATTTTTAAGGTGAATTAAAATCAAGTACAAGAGTGAAAGAGACCCATTTCAAATGTTGATGTCAAAGGAAGAGAGGGATAAAAAAAAAGCCTCACACATCTTACTTAGAAGACACGCAACCTCTTAAATCATATGTGGATATCTGTATCTATATTATATAATAAATAAAGATTTTTACATGTCACGTGTCGCCTCCATATTCATTCTCATTATTTTTTTTTCGCCTCTCTCTCTTATTAAATACACATCTATCTTTTAATAATATATTTTTAAAGAAAATACTAATCGTTATATTAATAAATCTCCTGCATATTTTGACGAGTGTATGTGTTAACAGATTATATTGTATTTCACGGGTTTATTCTAACCTGTGTAAAACACGAGTTTTAAAAAAATAAATATTTTATTACTCAATATATAATATTATATTTATTTAACTCGTGTAATACACGAGATTTTAACCTAGTATCGTAATATATTCATCATCTAAATCAAACGAAAAGAAGAAAAGAGGAAGACAGTTGCCATGGACACCTCTTTTCATTTTATATTCCTTTAACTATTGGACCATTTATTATGGAAGTTACACAAACTTTATCTTAAAAATAAATGCTACATGTTAAGTCTCAATCGCAAAAGAAAAAGCACTATTAATGGCAAGAAAGAAAAAGGGAAAATCGCTCTCTCCTAAGTATTTGAATATTCTATTATGTGTATTTTCTTATGACGTATTTAAAATATGGTTAGGACATCCGGTATACTTCATGAGTGGGTTTCATACGCCATTCACGCTTACAGGAACACCGTTCCTCAACCATGAGTGAGCCGTGACCCAGTCACGCGCGAGTGCGCTCACATTCGTGAGCCTTGAAGCATTGCATTTGAGCATTAATTTATTATTTCAAATTACCACTCACATGATGCCACATATGCATTTGATCTTTTTAGCATTTTATAATAATACTAGCTTTAACCCCATGAGTTACACGGGGTGAAACGTTAAGATTATAATGATAAATATCTTAACACCTCTTTTTATACAAATTTGATATTGTATTAGTAATTTTTTCAGTTTGTTAAATGTTAAGATTATTTATATGGATAAGAGTAATTAAAACATCAAAAAAATACATGAAAATACAATTAATAAGTGGTGTACTTTTTACAGTATATTAAATTACATGTCAAATGAAACCTTACAATAATAATTTACAAAATTAAAAATACTTCATTGTATACAACATTTGACGTTGGATTGGTAATTTTTCCGTGTTTAACATCCACTAAATGCAACAAAGAATAAAGTTTCTTTTCCTTAATGACTGAAAACACAAAATAGTCAAAACCGTTCTAGAAAAGTCACAACCAGTGCGAATCTGATTGAAGCCAGTAGGGAGTCAAAGAAATCAAAGATAATCAAATTGGTTAATGATTTCCTTACATACGTTATTTCTCAATTTTATTAGTTTTTGAAACTCTATCAGCCTTTTTGCACAAACTTTAACCTTGATTTTGTAACATATTTATAAATATTTAACTTGTAATTAAATTTACAGTATCAAAATTAAATTATTATTTTTTAAATCTTGCCTATTATACGGAAAATCTCGCTAAATTTTAACATTTAATCTCTCATTTAAAATAAAAATAAAATAAAAATAAATTTTAAATTTCAACAATATATCGTATTTTAAATTCAAATTTAAAACTCCAAAATTGAAAAATCGCACTCCTTAATATACTGACACAATTTAAATTTAAAATTCCAAAATTAAATATGAAAAAAGTTAAAACTAATAAATTAGAATTGAAACCAAACATATGTTTTTGAAAAAAAATCTCATCATTTAAATAAAAATTAAAGTTTAAAATATAATACACTTTTTAAAATAAATATTTATAAATTTCTTAATTTTAAGTAAAAAATAACCATTAAATTTCAAAATCAAAATAAAAAATTTATTTATAAATATCAAACTTAACTAAAAAACTACTAATTAAATATTAGTAAACTTTATTCTAACACATATTATTTAAAATACAAAAAGTAGTATTTTCAAAATTTTTATGTAAAATTATAAAATATTGCTTTTTTAATAATAATTTTTAAAAACTCGTTTTTTTAATAATGAAACTTTAAAAACTCGTTTTTTTAAATCTCCTATTTTTTTATTCTTGATTTTTTTAAATATTCACTTTTGATGATAGTTTAATAAGAAATTGAGTCAATAGTAATAATGGTGAATTGATTTGGTAAGATGTTTATTTATATAATTTTTCAAAAAAATTAAACCAAATATGGAAAAATTGAATAGTGGATGTAAATGTGGCTTTAGGGGGAGAGGGGGGACTTGTGAGGTGAAATGTGATGATAACATGTGTCCATTTATTTAGTCTTTTATTATAATAGAGATTTCATTTAACAATTAATTTGATTATTTTTAAATAACTTGTTTTCGCTAATTTAAAAAAAATGCACAGTCTTGCTTATTTATTCTTCTGAACATCTATGTATAAATTTTAATGAAAAAAGAGTATTTTTAAAAAAAATTTGGTCTCGTAAACGGTTTTTGACACGTGTTTTGTCTCGTAAACGGTTTATTATGTTTTTAATTAATTAATTAAATTAATTGTCTGAAATTAACTAATAAATAGTTTTAATAAAAATTAAAAAAAATCACTCACACTTACTAACCATGCCCCTCAATAGTGAGTGAGTGAGTGAGTGAGATGACTGACTTGACGCCCACATGACACTCACTTTTTGCTCTTAATCAGAGGGTGTTTGGGATTGAGTTTGGAAATAACTTATTGACTTATTGACTTTTTAAAAAACTAATAAGTTAAAAAAAGTGTTTTGCAACCATAAAAGTCCTTTTTGTTTTGGATTTTTTAAAGAGTTAAAAAATTGTTTTTCAAAATTCATAAATCCTGGCTTTTTAATTGACTTTTGGCATTTTAAACAAAAAATTATCAATCTACCATCACCTTTTACCCTACAATTATAATCGCTCCACCACCACCACCACGCATCGCCACCACCACCACCACCACCACCACCACCACCACCAACCACCCGGCACCACCAACCACCTGGCACCGCCAACAACCACCACTGCCCGCTGCCCGCCACCACCACCACAATTGCTACCCACCGCTACCCACAACCACCACCCACCACCATCGTCACCAACCACCACCGCCACCCACCACCACCGCCGCCACCCAACGCCAACCACCATCACCGCCCGCCGCCCACCACCGCCACCACCACCACCTGCCACCCACGCCCACCGCCACTAAGTATATAATATTTTGTAATTTTTTTTAAATTATAATTTTTGTCCAAAAACATTGTTAATTATATAGTATTATATGTAAAATAGTAAATGCTTTTAAATATATAAGAATGTCCTTTTTTGTCATTTTATATGAATACGATAAGCCAAACACTTTTTAAAAAACAAATTATTGACTTTTTCCACCACAAAAGCTAATCCAAACAGTTATTTAAAAACTACTTTTGAAAAAGTAACAAGTCAATAAACACTTTTGACCAAACACACTTTTAACTAAAAAAAAACACTTCTGAAGTTAAATAAGCAATCCCAAACACCCCCTCACTAACCATACCTAATACCTTAAAGTCAAGTTACTCATTGTATAAATAATAGACCACTCTGAGTTAACCGTGGTCTGTGTTTTTTAAGGTTAAATCGTGACCATTTAAAGTAGCAATAACCACCGTTAGAATTAATCTCGATCGTGTAAAGTCTCAAAATTTGGCAGTTACGATTCTTGATGGGCATTTTCAGGCATATCACACGGAATGAGCCCTCTCACACGGATCGTCAACCCATCTTTTGCAAGAGGAAAAAGTGAATTTGGGTTTCCTACTTCACCGCCTGAAACCACCCATTCCTCCACTACGTATCGCAAAGGCATACCTTAAAAAGAGGAAAACCATTCCTCCACTACGTACCATGCGTACCGCAAGAGGAAAAAGTGAATTTGGGTTTCCTACTTGCCATTATGCTCCATTTGCTTCTGATCTCAGGGATCTTATTAAAAATAAGTTTTGAGCTTGGTTCACCATTCAAACAGTTATTTGGGGGTTTTCCTGCTATAAGGTGATTAAAAAGTATGTACCATGCGGGTTAGGTAACGAGTCGTTACGGGCCGGGGTTTATAACCAAATAGCTAATTTCTAATACAATCAAAAGGGGTCATGTCAGGTTGGTTGATCCACTAATATTCTGTTCATTTTTTATGATTATGCATTGCTTATGTATCAAATATGATAAGAAAAACTATACTGTTGGAGTAATAACATTTTTGAATAAAATTATTTAGAGGGTAATACTGATAGATACCGGAAACCGAAAGCGTGAAATTAACGTTAGTGTAATCCAATTCGAGAAGGATTAAATCTCCAATACAAGGTAAGAACCTTAATTTTATAAAATAAACATAGACTCCTTCAAATAAACTAACAACACCTATTTAACCTAATACCACATACGGTTACTAAACTGACTCACGACCTTTTCTCCTACAAAATAGTATTGATTTGATTTAGGCGGGAATTGGATTGAATTTAATGGAGTTAGGGTTCGTATCAAATACATATTTGAATATACTTTAACATTGACCTCTTGGCAGTGGAGTAAACTGCAGGTATTTATAAATTGTAACAAAAATATTTGTTTGTATGATTATATTTTTGCAGGTTTAGGTTTAAAAAGTTGTCATGCCAAGTGATGGGAAAGATTAATGCTATATACTGGTATCATATTGGAAGTAGTACATATCAATATTCCTTAGGTTCAGTGGCGGAGCTTGAGAAAAAAAAGCAGGGGGGCCGAGATTTTTTTTCCCTATCATGGGGGGCCGGAACTATAAAATTTGCGGCCGAATACGTATAAATTAACACTACTGAGCGAAAAATCGGCCAAATACGTATAAACTAACACTACTGAGCGAAAAATCGGGGGGCCGGGGCCCTGCTTAGGTTGTATTTTCTTTATTTCTTTGTTCTTGTGGTTGAATTTTTAGCTGTAGCAGCTGATTTCCAATATTGGTGATGAAACACTAAAAAAAATTTGTTGGGCGATAGAGATGAATTTTGTAGGCGAACTGGAGAGACTTGAAGGTTTCCAATGTTTTTATTTCTTAAATATTTTGTATTTAAACGTTTTGAATTGTTTGATTTTTGGTTTTTAATTTTTTTTTATTTAGTTTAGGATAAAACTATTTATGTACGTGGGGTGGTCCTCAATTTAACAGATTTGTCTGAGATATCTTGAGTTAGTTTTAAAATGGATCATTTCAATACACGTTTTTCTTTTATAAAAAAGCCATTAATAATAATAATATTTGTTAATGTTCGGTCAGTTTGTAACTTGAATTGGAGGCAACATCTTTTTTTAATTTTGATTGTTATTAATTTCGTGAACCCGAACCGGAACGGGTATAAAATTAGTTATTTATGATATCATAGAATTATGTGTTACTAGTCCTGTTGTGCAAGGCTTTATGGATGCATGAAACATGCATGTTTGCTTTTGTTTGTCTTGTAATAATAATATAAATTCTATAATTAAATTTGTAGTTTTTTTAACTTACATACGCTCACTAAGCCAAGAGGCTATCAACTGGTTAGATTTGTGTAATTGTTTGGGAGTTCTTTGTTTGATTTTTGTTGGTGTTTGTAGAGGTGCACAAAAGAACCGGAACCGGAACCGATCCGATGGATTATCCGAAACCGGATCCGGTGAGAACCGGTTTTTTTAGAACCGGTCCTGATATTATGAGAACCGCCGGTTCCGGGACCGGTTCTGGGTTTTTTGACGGACCGGTTAAAAATCGGATAAAAATCGGATTTTTTGGAACCGGTTTTTTTCGGACATTTTGGAACCGGTTCTAGCCGTTGGGGTTAAAAAAAAACGGCTATATAGCCGTTTTATGGCCGTTTTTTTGTTTTTTTTTGTTTTTAAGGATTGAAATTTAGTATAAATAGGTATTGGGTGTTTGTGTTAGTTCACCACAACTTTCTAGCTCTCAAAACTCAAAAACGCTCTCAAAACGCAAAAAAACGCTCACGTTAAGCAAAAAAAAAAACGCTCTCATGGCTTCCGCAAGCACTCAAAATTCGGTTGGTGGTTCTACTAGCGATGTTACGGTTGTGTCAATACTTCCTTGCTCCCGAAACCAAGAAATATGGGCTTATTTCGATTTATGCGAAATGTCGAACGGCTCGCAAAAGGCTCGTTGCAAACGTTGTGGTAAACTTTTAGCTGCGGCGTGAAATAGCAGTTTAAGGAAACATATTGCTAGTCACGCAAGACACACTCAAGAAGGTGAAAATCAAACTCAAATTGGTAGGGATGGAGGAGTTTGGCAATACAATGTCGAAAGTGTTCGTGAGAGAATGGCACATTTCGTCATTCAAGAAGGCTTGCCTTTTGATCATTTTGATAATCCGCGCTTGACGAGGATGATACAAGAGACGCTTCAACCGAATTACACAAATGTAAGTCGTTCTACTTTGAGAAGAGATTGTTTAAAAATGTGGAAAAGAGCCAAAAAAGAATTAATTTTAGGTTTTGAAAAATTAAATACCGGCATTAACTTAACAACGGACGTTTGGTCCGCTCCACATGGTTTACCCGAATCGTACCTTTGCGTTACCGCACATTGGGTTCAACCGGAGTCGTGGCAAATGATGAAGCGTACGATTGCGTTTGATTATTTTGGATATCCACATACCGGTGAAAACTTATTTTATATTTTAGACTCGGTAATTCAAACTTATAAAATTCAACCGAAAATATTTTCAATATCTTTTGATAACGCTTCAAATAACACAAACGCGGTCGAAAAATTAAAAATAAAATATGAACCGCCTTGTAACGGTGTTTTTTTTCATAGTCGATGTGTTGCACACATCATTAACTTGGTTGTGCAAGACGGTCTAAACGTCCAAGAAATAAGAGACGTAAAAGAAAATTTTAAAGTGATGTTACGTGAAGTTTTTAGCACAAGCAAAAAAAGATATATAAACTATAGAAACTTGTGCCAACAAACGGATTCCATCTTTTTAGGTCCGAATTGGGACGTACCTACTAGATGGAACTCGACTTGGAAAATGTTTGAATCGGCCTTAAGGCAAAGAATTACTTTAAAACATTTCCATGATGAACTTGTGCAAAAGAAACGTTGTTTACAAAAATTTGATAATATAAGTTGGGATATGATCGAGAAACTAACTAATTTGCTTGAGGTTTTTAAAAATGCAACTACATGTTTATCGGGAGTTTATTATCCCACGTCTTCGCTAATACTTCAACAATTATACTTAATATGTAATAAATTAAAAGAGTTTGAATATCACGGCACTATTTTTGAAAAAATGGTAAAACCTATGAAAGCTAAATTTAAAAAATATTTTTCAGAAATGCCGGCCGTTGTTACATGTTCGGCCGCCTTAAACCCAACGATTAATGTAACCGGTGTTGAAACATTAATTGGATCAATATCGGATGATTTAAATATGTTCGAGGAAGACCCAAATTTTGAATCAAATGCAATAAGGGATTTCAATTCGGCTTTTAATAATATGTTTGATTATTATTTACGCAAATATGGTGGAAGTGGTGATCCATCAAACATACGTGAATCAATGGGTTCGGGTTCAACTTCTAGTAGTTCAAGGAACCCGATGCTAAATTTATTTAACACTTTAAGAAACGAAAATACTAAACGAGCTCGTGGAACCACACCAAGTAGCGAGCTTGGGAGATATCAAGCAACCGACTTTATTTCTACTCTAAGATCCGAAGAGTTTGAAAACTTTGATATCTTGAGTTGGTGGCAAGGAAGGGAATCCCAATATCCCGTTCTAGCCGCAATGGCCCGTGACCTACTAACCGTCCAAGCTTCCACGGTAGCTTCGGAATCCGCTTTTTCTCTTAGTGGCAGGGTTTTATCTATTCGAAGAACGAGGCTTACACCGGAATCTATGGAGATGTGTATTTGCTTGAAGGACCATTTGGATGCCGCCGAACGTGTACAACATGTTGCAAAATTAGAAGGCGAGCTTGACGTTGAACAAGAAATACATGAATTCGAAGTAGAACATGGGGCGGCGACTCCACTTTCGGACGAAGAACAAGCTTACGATGAAGCCCAACGTATCTCAAGCGAAGAAGAATGAAAACCGATGTTACAAAGACTACGACGAAGAATATTGAAAACATAATAAATAATTAATGCTTTGTGATTCAATTATGTTTTTTGTATTTTTTTTGTACGAACTATTGTTAAATAACTTAAAAAAATCTACAAAATAAATAAAACATGTATTTTATAGTGTATCTTTGTTAATTTTTAATTTTTTTTTTTTTCGGAACCGGTGGAACCGGTTTTTTTTAACCGGTCCGGTTCTAAATATCCGAACCGGTCCCAATAGGTTCCAAGTCTCCACACCCGGAACCGGTTCTAATGGATCCGGTTATTGACCAACTTTGACGGAACCGGTCCGGATCCGAACCGGATCCGGTTCCAAAAAAAACCGATTTGTGCACCTCTAGGTGTTTGTATGAGATTTTGTTATTTTCTCGCTAGCTTTCTTTGAGTTATCTTATCGTTGTCGTTCAAAAAAAAAAAACTAGTTAGATTTGTAGTTTCTGTCATTTTACATTCTCTATTTCTATTAAATTAATAATAATATTGAATATGATAGTAATTATTTAATTGGTTTTAAAATACGTCATATAAATCTCATTCATATCGAGATACAAATATACAATACATAATTTGGTTCATGAACCGCGTTAATCGTTCATAGAGTCGTAAATTATATATTCCGATAACATCTAGAGTTTCTTTTTATGTATTTCTAGAATCATAATAAGTGTACATTGTTTAATATTTTTAAGATCTATATGTCAAATAATGAAATGTGGTTGGTGTATGCACTATTTTTTAAGATCTATATGCCAAATAATGAAATACTTCTTTTTTTTTTTTTTTTTTTCATAAAACAGTATTCATAGCATCTATAGAAAACGTATACATAAACTAAAATTTAAACTACCTTGAACTAGAAAGTAGAGTAAAATGTCATTTTCGTCCCTTTGGTTTGGTCATTTTATCGACTTTCATCCAAAAACATTTTTTTAGCTTTTTCGTCTGACTTTTCAAAATCTAGCCATTTTCATCCAACTGACTAACTTCGTCTACATTTTAACGTTAAATCAAGGGTCGGTTTGAAATTCATAGGTTAAAATCTAACCAAATTACCCCTGATTTAACCAAAATTGGCCCTAATTTAACATTAAAATGTAGACGGAGTTAGTCAATTGGATGAAAATGGCTAGATTTTGAAAAGTTAGGGACGAAAAAGCTAAAAAAAAAGTTTTCTGTTTGTATTAATCATACAATTAACCTAATTTTATAACACTATGAATATAAATGCAAACTTACAAATCAATTAATGATGGTTGTAAATTTTGAGGGCCTATTACACCTTGAATACATAGATTGAAAAGCTAAAATCAGATCATTAGATTATGACACTCACATTCCATAGCCCTAATCGCTAAAAAAATTTGGGGGACCTAAAACTTTTTTTTCTAAATTAGTAGAGACGCCTCTCATCATAACCATATTACATTTGTTTAAATCATGATAAAAACTCTAAAAGATCACAAAATTATTTTTATGTGTACCCGTTTCTCATTAACAATATCTTACATTAACTTCCCTGTAACTTTAATAATATTCGTTGGCTTCATTCATTAAGCACCTACAAATTTATCAATAAATATGTATTATTAATATAAACGTGAAGTCCCATCCTATATTTATAATATTAAAAGACTACATGCACAATACTTTTATAACATTGTCATAATAAAATTCATTTGCATTTTAACCGTATGATAATTGCTTAGAATAAAAAGTGTTCAGTTATTTGGTTGGTACCTAATCGTCATCTAATAACTCTCCCGGACAGTATCAAAGTGTTGGATAAGACTTAGCCTTTTTATGTGGTGAGAGTTCAAATCCCGTTGATAACAAAAAAAAAATGCAATTTAAGCCGTTCAAAAAAACTCATGATATAGCCGTTCAAAAAAATAACTCATGATATAGCAATTGTTTCGTAATCTTACACACCTATATTTTTTTCTTTTTTCTCACATCCGTTCTTATTTGTTTTTAGGGGCAATTACATATAGGGAATTGATCATTTGAAAACTCCTAAATATTTTGAGAACTCGCGAAAACTCGTTAAAAAACCAATTAAAACCATTTTTTTTGTTTTTACTACCTTTATTATTAAAATACAATATAAAAAAATGAATTTATATACGTAAATTTACATGTACTCATATATTAAAAAAAAAATCTACACATGTGTAAGTTTACCACTTACACATGTGTATAAATTTTTTTAAGAATAATTTATAGAGAAAAGATAATTATTGGAAGAGATAAATTACTTTTTATGTTATATTTTAGTAATAAAGGTATTGAAAACAAAAAAAAATGGTTTTAATTGGTTTTTAGACAAGTTTCTCGCGAGTTCTCAAGTATTTATGAGTTCTCATTTGAACCTAACCTATTACATATAGCCCCCTAAAAACTTCATTAATTACATATATACTCAGCTCAAAATTTTATTTACATATATCCACTTCATAATTACAAATATACCCAACTGAATGATGGAATCGATCAGAAGCGACGCTTGATGTTGAAATCGATCGGTAGCGGGAATCAAAAGGTTAGGGTTCAGATCAATGGAATAAGAATAGTCGTATTTCTACTAAGGTTAAAAGGCTAATTTTATAAAAGAGGGGGATATATGTAATTTAAGTTTTGGGTTAAGTATATATGTAATTAGAGTTAAAAATAGAGAGATATATATAATTATACCTTGTTTTTATTATAGGGATGCAAATACCAATACCCATGTTTCAATTATGATATCCTTCTAAAAAATTATGCATATAAGTTATGACTACAAAACAGCATAAAATGAAGTGTGTAAAACAAAACCAAGTACAAGAGTGAAAGAGACTCATTTCAAAGGCTGCTGTCAAAGGAAGAGGGAGATGAAAAATAACTCACACACATCTTACTTAGAAGACATGTAACCTCTTGAACCATATAAACTATTATTAGATCATACAATTACTAACTTCATGAACAGTAAGGTATACTTTGCAAAGCTTTATGTACAACTCATCGCTGCATTAAATGTGTCCGTTCCTTGGATATACGCGTGTCCTGCTATAAACTCCTTATCTGCATCCAACCTTATCACTCATATTAGGGTTTCCCCCGGTGATCGGTTTTCGTTCGGCGTCGAATGGGCGATTCACGTGAAAGAGGTCGCGATGGTAAGCAACTTTGTGTGGTGGTGTTTTGGCTTCGAGTGGTGGTATTTTGGTGACGAATGGTGCCCTAACAGGGGTGTTTTGGCTTTGAGTGGTGGTGTTCACTACTTGCAGAAGTGAAGAGGTGTTTGGTGGATAGTGTATATGGGACTGGTGTAGGGTTTAGCGCTTCAGCAGAGGAACGAGCGGAGGTTACAGAAAGGGTTAATCCGACGCTAGCATCGACAAATGTGGTGGAGCTCCTTCACGCCAACCGGGTTTTGCTGTTGGCGCATTTTTCATGCTTCATCTGGTATGATGGTGTTTCATATACTTAAATCATATGTTTAAGAACATTTTAGGAGTCTACAAGCACTTGGTCATTGTTTAGTTGTTAATTGTTAATGGTTTTTATTGTTGATTTAAGTGTTTTACTCAAAAACTAGGGCTTTCCAATTTTTGCAGGTGGAAGCTACAAAGTAAACACACATGTTTCACAAAAAACATGATTTTGAAGGGTTTTGCAGGTAAACACACAATTTTTGCAGATATGTTTCCAATTTTTGCAGGTGGAAGCTACAACGTAAACAGATATGTTTCACAGAAACATGATTTTGAATGGGTTTGATGTTGAAGCATTTAGTTGAAAGTTGAAAGACTTATGAACTACTGTTTCACTTAAGGTATTTCATGGTAGATTCAAATTACTTTAGTTGTTATGAATGACTATTTCATTTTAGGTATTTCATGGTAGATTGTAATTATTCATCTAACACTAACATGGGTGGTAACTGGGTGAGTGAATTTGACATGGTTTGCAGGCGTCCATGACCGGATGATTTCACGACATTGAAGGCTGATTGAGATGGTACTTTCTCAAAATAAGGGAACCAATGGAAGTAAGGGCTTTGCATTTGTATATGAAATGCCTTTTTAAATGGTAGTATGCGCTTTCTTTACAACCAAAACTTTTGAGCATGATGATTTAGTTCCATATAAGCATACTCCATTGTGTGTAATTCATGGCTAATGAAACCGATTTACAATAATTTATCCCTGTTTTGGACCCCAAGTTTATGTTGTTTGGTATCTGCTATCTAATTTTTTGGATTCTCTGCAGGTATGTTCGAGGGTACAGGAATAGGTTCAAGAACTTCGTTAGATGTTCATGTGATATGGGAGATGAGGTACGTTAGAGATAACAATACCAATGATATATCATTTCTAATTTGGTATCCTATGGTGCTGAATGATATATCACATGCTTAGCCAGGCTAATACAGAGATTTTAGTTCAAGTTGCTAATAACCCATACTGTTTCATATAGTACATCGACACTACAGAATGTACTTCTTCTGATTCCATGTCTTTCATATTTGATTAGTTTACATAGTTTTGAGCAAAGCCCGGCCGATTAGGTATTGTGTTAGCTTTGAATGAGATTTTTTTGGGCTAAAAGATTGTGTTCTAAGTAGCACCATATATAAAAGAATGGAAAGCAAACTTAAGGATTAATATGATATCTGATTGTTTTAAATTTGCTCATGTTTACTTTCTTAGGTCTGTTACAAATCTGATTAAGTTTATGGTGTTTAATTACAAGTTGTAAATTTACAATGGACCACAGTTGGGTTGTCGACAGTTGTAAGTAAATAATGTTTCTTATTATGCCTCTAAGTTATTTGTTTTAGGTGAACAACAATATTCGTATATGTATATATGTGTGCAATAGATTTTGTTCTTTAGCTGAACATTAACATTTTCATTTTATGGCCTGCATGAGATATAAAGATTTGATTTTGATGCTTTGAGTTTCGTTCTTCTCTTCAGGCAAGTGACTCATTTTTCTGGATCTTCCATTTCACCGCCTTCAGTAGTTCAGGTACTCCCTCCTAAATGATTATTTGTACGATTCACATTTGTTTTTGTAAGCTTAATATTGGTTAATTACATCTGTTAGTGACTTAGCGAGGTGCCAATTCTGTAAAGGAAATCTTCTGAATTGTTTTCGTTTGTTTTTTTTTTTCATTTTGCTTCAATTTGGTTTAGTTTCTATATTTTAGTTAAAAAACAGTGTGTGATTTAGCATCATTTGTATGGAATGATTGCAGATTTGCGCAGGCCTAAGGTTTGTGACGAGTGAGGAGTGAAAAGGCGAAGGGAGGGAGGTATATACCGGTGCATCTTCTTTGTTCATATACAATTAGTAAGTTTGCCATTAATTTGTTGGTTTGGTTTCCATTGAACTATATAAGAATTTTGCAAGTTTTTTTTAATTTTTTTCTTATTTATGAAAATTGAATATATGATTAGTGGGAAAATTATGAGAATGGTATACACAAATTATTTTGAAAGTGGTGCTTATTCATATTTGTTAAATCGGAATAAACATATTTTTGATAGTACAGTTATGAACTAACATAATTAGAGGTTTTTTAATATGATATGTAGGTTTGAAGTTCCTGTTTTTGTTTAGAAGGTGCTTTGGGTTGCATCTCTAAGATTTAATGTGTTTTGATATCAGTTTTATAATACACATGTTAGATTTGTTTGAATCAAATTGTTTGTTTGTTTTTTTTGTTGCATTTATTAGAAGTATAATTATCATAAGATACCATAAAACATGCTTACAAAAGATAATATAGCTGCAACAATTATCTGATTTCATGATTTTGCATATATAGCAAGTTAAAAATAAAGACTTGGATGAGCTATCAACCCTGTTTCAGGTTCCTTTGGTGACAAGAACTGTTAAATAGACTCGGGCCTAACGGTTAATGACTGGACTGCATTTTGCGTGTCGGATACTACTTACTACTGCAACAGAATTGTCCGTGCCTGTTTTCAAACTGAATGCCCAGCCCAGTCCCATTGTGGATGAGATGAGGAAGTCATTGATTGATAAGTTAGTTGTTGCTTTATAAATCAACAAACTACATATGGTTTGTTTTTTGTTTTGTTTTTTGTTACTCTCTTTATGTGATAAAATAATGTGGAAACTAAGCATGAAACATACTTACTTTGTGATCTTTGATTATTAGCTTATTCACGAAGACTGATTTTACACCTTGGCATGATTTTGTGGCAGGTACAGCCTGTCTGTGGCACAATTGGATATGGTCGCAAGGTACTGATTCTGTTTTGAAGTTGGGACCCGAGTCAAGCAAGCCGTCTAGGCATTTGTTCAAACACCTGACCCGTAATTCATTGCTTAAAAGAAGTATCAAGCCATTCAACAAATTGTCATACAACCAGAATAGGTTGCTCATAGGGAATAATAGGGACAGAAAAAACGAATGTTATCAGGACTGAAGAAACGAATGTTCCCCGCCGCAACGCGCGAATGGGATAAAACTAGTTAGATCATACAATAAGTAACTTCATGAATAGTAGTTTACCACCTATTTTGCAAATGGTATAACCTCTTGAAGCATATGACCACGTATCAACTGAAGGTTTAATCCACGTTTCATTATGTCTCCTTTACCTTCATATGAAGCAGAACAAGTAGGAGCTGCACAACCAGGTAGGGTTTAATGTCGGATGAATGAAGAAAGAGAGACGCTGCCGTCACAACCAGGTAAGGTTTTTCTTTATTGCTTTTGAAGACACCAGATAAGAGGAATCAGAAAAGGGTTGCTTAGAACCCCTATGCTTCCTTCTCACCATGAGAGAGCAGATGGTAGTGACAGGAGCTTCACATCGGCCTTAGCTTGATACCGACAGGAGCTCGCATCTTCCTCCCCCTTCGTTTTTTTTCCCACCGCTACTTACTCTCCACCAAATACACACAGAGATGCAATATCTAACTTTCCTGTTCCAATTTTAGGGTGAAAGCAAAGAGCCGTTCATCGTTTCCGCTTGCAGGCTAAAGGCCCAATTCAACGTTGCCCTAAGATTTGTTTGACATGTCACTTTCAATTTGTGTTGATTTTTTTGAAGTGCTTGAGTGTAAGAATTAGGGTTTGTATTATTAAACTTTTAGAGATTTTTATTATGAAGGAGCAGCCGGAATCGGTGCAACGAAGATTAGGGCTCATTTGACCCGACCTTCAAGATTTCTACGCATGAATGGAGGAAGGTAGCTTCTATTCTACATTTCTTTTGCTATATCTTTTATCAATAAGCTATGATTTAGTGTTTTTTTAAACAATTTATGGCAGTAAAGATGGTTTTTTGTGGTTAGGGGTATTGAATTGGGGGTTTAGTGATGCAAAGGTTGATTTGTGTGGATTGAGTAAGATGGAAGGATGGATGTGTAGGGGAAGTTTGTTACAATTTGGCTCATTTTGGTGGTGGTTAGGGTTATGGTCCATGATTTTATTTGTTATATGTTTTTTGCAGCTATTATTTATGGTAATTTGATTATTAGTTCATATTTTTGAGTTTGAGTGCATTAAGAACTGATTTATGTTACTTCCATATTTTCTGTAGATGAGATATAATATGGTTATAGCTATGTGTGTAGTGGAGGTTTTTTTTTCCCAATATCTTTCAAGATTTTAATATATGCCAGGAGCTACTGTTGCCAGGAGCTACTATTAAGTATTAGTAATTGTGACATTTATAATTTTCACAACTTATGTTGTCAAAAGCATGTAATGATGATTATCTATGTATAGGTTGCCATGAAAAGCGGAAAGTTTATATGAGACTCAAGGTCGTCCAATTATTCTATCTCAGGTATAAGCCACTCATTTCAGTTGTTTTTTTCAAGATTTTAAAAAAAATCACCAAAACAATTGTATCTTAACAAATTAATGAAGTATGAACTCGGAGCACCGGCTTGAGCTTATACAAAATCGGCAACTGAAACGGTTGTGGGTCTGGGAACTGATGTACCATGGCTCATGTGCAAACAAGATGATGCTGCTGACCCCATTGTAAGTTAACCATTTAAGTTAAGCAAGTTTTTGTGTCTGTATTGACTTTTGATGTTGACTTTTTTTGTCAATCACTTTTCCATATTGCTGTTTACATGCTGTATGTCCCAAGTGAGATCATTAATAAAAGTATCACTTTTACATTAACTTTGTACATTTCCATATTTGTGTTATGAAAATCTTTTCTACAGGTGACAATTTTGATTCATATTACCTGAAAAACAGGTCATTTTAGGTTTTCCAATGGGTAAATGTTACAGGTCGGATGTTTATTCAAATGCTTACAAACTTCAAAATTAGTTTATTCAGAAAAAATATATATATATTATTATTATACCAAACACGTGTAATACATATTATTTATTTACAAAATTGTGGAGATAGAAATTTCATCTTTTCTCCTACCAATTGAAAGTCAAATAATCTCCTTATTTTAGTGGAAATGATTGCAATTGGTAAATAAACACTTACTTCAGCCACAAGGAAACACAAACTTTTTGGCATTTGGAGATCATAAAGTTGACAAGGTAATATTCCATTCCAGTTTATGTTATCTTTAAGGTGTTCCTTTTTTGTTATCTTTATTCCGTTATCTTATAGTGTCGACTTGCTACAAATTTAGGATCAATTTTGCATTGGAAACTTATATAGTTTGACCTTAAAGTCAACTCACATTATCAACAATAAAAATCTTTACTCATAATTGACAGGTATGTAGAGGATGGGTCAGCTAATACTTTATGCAAAAGAGGTTAGTTCGACATGCTTACGTAAGTAGTTAAATTCAATCATAAAACAAAAAAAACTTACTATTAATTCTCGAATACACGAATCGAACAGAGGAATGATTGAGAAACAGCCAAACTTCAGTCAGTATATTCAAGAATGCTATGTTATGCAACCAAGAATTGAATATCGATTGTAATTTTTATTTTATTTTATTTTTTGATATTATTTACTGTAATTTTTTCTTATTATGCATGGAATTAATTAGGAATGAATTTTTATTGTAATCGTACTATATGGAAGTTATGTCTCTCCTACCTTTATAGCATCAAGTTAAACAGGTAGAGATTGATGATATACGGGTTGTGTTGATCCTTAACCCGCGCGGGCCGGCCAAATCACTAGTTATTAATTACTAAAAAAGTATGAATAGTTCCTAACAGCCTCTTGAACCTAGCAAGTATCCTGTAAAATTTTAGTTTTTTATTTTTATTCTTTATAATAGATATCATTTACGCTTTTAACCCGTTTAATTATGTATTAACTTCGTTTTCTATAATAACTTTTGTTCGTTATATTTTTTTTAAATGAGATGCGCCATTGTTTTATTTTTTGGGTTCAATGTTCCGATATAAATTTTTTTAAAACATAGTTGTATTCAAAATCGAGTATTTTTTTGTTATCGTAGCCCACAACGAGTGTCGTTTCCGTTATGGTACCGTAACGACCCCAACCTATTACAAGCGAAGATCATTGTCGGTATTAGTATTATCGGAACCGGTATCGGTATACGCTTTTATGGTTTTCGACGGCTCGAACCGATAACAACCAAACTCCTGCCGCGTGGCGTTGGCAAAAAACGACCAGACTCCCGCAAAGAAGCGCGGGTGCTCGTTTATACATGATTATTAAACTCTTTTTTTGTTCTATTTGGATACACCGCGGTTTTCTACTCCCTATTCTTTTTCTTTTTTTTTCCTTTAACCTTTATTTTGTTAATATTCTTTTAAGAACTTTCCGTTCCTTTTAACAATTTTATTGCCGTTGCGTCGTACTTATTTTTATCAACGTTTAGACGTTATTTTTTTAACGCTTTCTTCGAAGACATTAACTATTTCATGATTTAACGGTGATTTTTCTTTTAACATCTATTTTTTTAGAATTCTATTAGTGTTTTAGTTCTTTTTTATGAACTTTCTATTTTTTTGCTATGCTTATTTTTATCAGTGTTTAAACGTTACTTTTTAAAAAGTTTCGTTATTATTAAGTGTTAATTTATTTGCCATTTAAATACCTCTCGCGGCGTCGGGAGTAACCAACTACTTCTTAATGAAACGAAAAGAAGAACAGAGGAAGATAAAGTTGCCATGGGAGCCCTCTTTTCATTTTATATTCTTTTAATTATGGGACCATTTATTGTGGAAGTTACAAAAACTTTATCTTAACGATAAATGCTACATGTGAGGTTCAATCGCAAAAGAAAAAGTACTATTAATGACAAGAACGAAAAAGGAAAACCATTCTATCCTAAGTATTTAATATTCTATGTATATTCTGGTTTAACCTATTTAAAATGTAGTTAAAGTCAAGTTAATCATTACTTATGATATTATTGAATTATGTGCAAGGGGTATACCCCGTAAAGAAGCCAAGTGATCCTATATGACATAATCACACCATCATTTGAGGGAAACAACGCCCCCTCTTCACATGAGGGGGTGGAAAATTCCCGTGAGATATTTCATGGATGCAAGCGAGAGGTGAGAAGACAGTAGGTGATGGAGTGTGATGCAAGTGAGCGAGGTGAACACCACCCCCTCTCCAAGTGAGGGGCGTGAGTTGCCTCACTCACTTAAGAATATACCACATGCTCTTAGTAATCTTGTTGTGTAAGGCTTTATGGATGCACACTACAAGAAAAGTAGGCAGATTCAACAACCTTTCTCGACGACATGGGCTATTTCGACGACATGTCGTCGATAATGCTTCGTCTGCAAAGCTTCGTCGAGACTGCTTGAAAAGTCGTCGAGAAAACGTCGTCGAGATAGATTATCCTTTTCTCGACGACATGTCGTCGATATTTCCCCGTCAGTAATAACTTTTCACTTAAAAAAAAAGATTAAATAAAAATTAAATAGACCAATTTCGACGACATGTCGTCGAGAAAGGCTATTTAATTTTATTTAATCTTTTTTTAAAAAAAATCTGGAAACCTCAGTCTCGACGACATGTCGTCGAGACTGAGTTATTTAAAAAAAAAAAGTTTTTTTTTGAATTTTAAAAATTTTCAGTAATTTAATACACAAAATACACAAAATATCAAAACATGTCAAACCTGTTGCAAATCGTTCAAATAATACATTTCACACAAATATATTACATAAAACATCTAACAAAAGTATACAAATTGTATAAGTTATTACAAATCGTTCAAATAAAAGTTACAACCAAGTTTATTCATCTTCATCGTCGTCATTTTGGTTGCCGGATTGGTTGCGGTCCTTTTGCATCTGTTTCACGGTCTCATTCAGTTCACGAATTTGTTCTTTTAATTTGTTGAATTGAGACTCGGAGAGAGCCGAAACATTACTGGGCATGTTTCTAACTTTTCTTCCAACTCCTCGGCTCCAACCGCGTCTCTCGCCAAGGGCACGTTTTAGGACCTCTTCCTCAACAACATCTCCGCCGTCTTGTTGCATCCGAGTCAATTCTTCTTGAATTGTATTCTATAATAAACAAAAAATACACATATCAATAAAAATTTAAAAATCCGACAGCATAACGACTGCAAAATTGATAGCCAACCTACTTAACAATACTCAATAAACATAATAATTCAACAAAACTCAATAAAAACCTATATTAACACCAACAATAACCAATATGATTAATATTCTAGTGTATTTTCCAAACTTGGAATTCCCTCATCGATATATATACTTACCCAATCGTTTTGTGCCCGATCATTGACCCATGTGTCGTGAGACGTATGCATACGTCTCCAACCATCAATCAGACTGACGGTTCCACCTTGTTATACCTATAAACAACAAAAATAATGTTACTAATATTTGACTAACTTATAAATTCATTTTTAGAATAATATTAACAACTTTTGTTACCTCCTTATATCGCCGTTGAGCAAATGACTTGCTCTCACTAGTATTGGCGTATGGTTGTTTAGCTCGGTTTGAAGAATTTTGATTGCAGCGTGCAATATATGTGGGATCAAGGTACAATATGTCGATGAAGGAATTCCAATTGCCGGAACTGATGGACTCCTGAGGATGATTCCTTGCTTCTTCCACATCCTCGTAACCACCAACCGATTCAAAATGTCTCTTTAAAACAGACTTGCGGTCACGAAATCTACGGGCACAATCATCATGGATGCCCGCAGATATTTGTGGCCACTGCGGTGTGTTACTCCAGCTTTCTAAATCAAAGTAATTCTGTAAAAAAAGGTAATTAGGAAACACTTAATAATTATGAGTGTTAAAAAATTACATTTTATACTTACATGAAGATTGCGAAATACGGTGTTTTGATGCTCCCTAGGAATAAACTCCCAACTAAAATAGTGTGATGGGATTTTCTCTAGAGCAATAGTTATTTGTCGAACAAACCATCGACCGTTCGGACCGACAAACTTGTATGTCTCATGGGTTGGATCAAGCTCAAGTGGAAGTGGCTTGTTGCCATTTTGGGCGAACGCCTCCAGCATATCAAGGTTTCTTCCACGGCCCCTTACTTTTTTTGAGGAAGCTGTTACATGAATTTAAGACTCGCAGATGTTACATGAATTTGAAGAATTATCAAACTAAAATAAGTAACTTACAAGACTCGCAGATGTTACATGAATTTGAAGAATTAGCAAACTAAAACAAGTAACTTACAAGACTCGCAATCTGTAGGGAGCCTCCTAGAATTCCCCCGCGGATCACGACCCCCACCGTCACCACCATGTGAACGAGCATAAGTCGCCATATATACCTACATAAAATTGAAGTCAATAAAATGTCAGTGTCTAGATACATCAATAAAATATAAGTGTCGATAATAGTCAGATTATCCTTTTTAATTATACGGCCGTTACCCAACGCGTTGAACCATTTACAAAGAAAGACTACAACCGAGTAATTACTTAAATAATTCAACTCTATGATACTCTCAAGTTCACCATAATATGGTGTATCATCTTCTCCGAATGAAACAACACCACTGTTTTGGGTAGTGCGTCCGAGATCACGACTGTGTACCACAAATCTAACACCATTAACGATACAAGCAGTGTAAGAATATGCACTCAACGGACCATGTGCAAATGCCCTGAGTTCGTCAAAAAATAATGCATACAAGTATTTGAGTCAAAACAAGTGAAAGGTTCGTGTTCTAATTACTAACATCTATACATGCACATATTCATCTATACTCATACAAACCATACATACATAACACAACCAATAATACATTTCACAAATACATATAAATACCCAAATAAATAATACATACAAACTATAGATTAAAAAAAATAACATCATACAAATAATATATACATAACACCACCAATAATACATTTCATAAATACATACAAAGACCCAAATAAATAATACATACAAACTATACATTACAAAAAATAAATAACATCATACAATTCATACAAATAATATATACATAACACCACCAATAATAAATCTATACAAACCTACAATTCACCAATTTCACAAATAATTCATACATTTATATACTTATACATCTATATAAACCATACAAACTCTACATCTTTATAAATAAACTATCAATTTCACAACATTAACTATCAATAAAAAAAATAAACCAATTTCACCAACATATTATACATTTATATAAATTAAGCATCAATTTCACAAAATAATAGATATATTCAACTATATTATTCAAATAAAAAACAATTAAAACATTTATACAAAACTAAATTTCTCAAATCTAAACCTATTACCAAAATATTAAACAAACATTTATAAATCTATATAAAACTACCCAAATACACCTATAAACACAAAAATATACATATTACCTCCGGAATTTTTTGGAAACGACGACACGTCGTCGGAAAAACCCTCAATCTAGCTTTCAATCCGTCCACTTAGCCAAAAACTTTACATACACAAGATTTATATTAAAAATTTACAATAATAAAGAAAAATTTCAAAAAAAAGTCAAAATCGGGTCTAACCACTTGATTAAGAAGAGTAATGGTGGAGGAGGAGGTAGAAAACGGTGGAAATTGAAGTAAAATGGCCGGATTTGTGGGTATAAGTCGATAGGGAGGTTGAGAGAAAAAAGAGAGGAAAAATGAGGAGGAGAAGGGTTTCTGCGTGGGTTAATACCAGGTAGGACCAGTCTCGACGACATGTCGTCGAGATTGGGTCCTTTTATTTTAATTATTTTAATTATTAAATAAAAATATTTTTTATTATATACCAATCTCGACGACATGTCGTCGAGATTAGGTATTTTCTTTAAAATTAATTTTTTTTAATATTTTACTAGGAAAAAAAAATAAAAATACCAATCTTGACGACATGTCATCGAGACTAGTATCAGGTAGGCGCCAAAAGTTTTCACCTTCTCCCGGTTAAGCATCGCCGACGACATGTCGTCGAGAAAAGTCGAAAAAAAAATGAATTTTTTTTAGACCTATCTCGACGACATATCGTCGTCGAGATTGCCTCGTCGAAACTGCTTAAATTTCTAGTAGTGGCATGCACGCACATGCATGTTTGCTTTTGTTTATCTTGTAATAATAATATAATTTTTATAAATAGATTTGTATTTCTTTTTATAACGACGACGATATCAATAAAAAGACTAGCAAGACGTTATACAAAATACAAAGTACAAGAGGAGCAAATTACAAGGTACAAAAAGAATTCAGAGAACAACACCAATCCAACAAATTAAAACTACAAATCTTAGCTGTATTGAAAATCTAGTTAAACGACATAAGCATAATGTCGTCCGCCGTTTTCATGGATGAACGAGCCTCCTTCTGAATCCGTAGAGTATTCCTAGCTTTCCAAATATGCCATGTGATTGTGTAGATCAAAACCGCCTTTAGCTTGTTCCATTTCTTCGACCCCGAAGAAGTTTGAAGCAAAGTAATAAGATCCAAAGTGTTTTTAGGAGGTGAGATAGACATACCACACCACGAACATAACCAACTCCATATCGCCGCTTGGAAGTTGCACCCGAAAAACAGATGATCAACGTCCTCATCCTCTATATCATTCCTTAAACGAACCTAATTTACCCAAGCACACACTTGATCAACATCAGTACCAATTAACATTTTATTCTAAAGAGCCTTAACCGAAAAGGTCCCGGAATTATCCCTTGTCCACCTCCAAGAATTTAAAGAATTAAAAAAATTAAACGTACCAATATGAATATCCCAACAAACCTCTCCTTTGCCAACTTTCCTTACAAATAAAAAAAAAGATAAAGAAACCATCGAACTTGGATATCTCCACCCACGATCCCGAAAGGCGCTTTTTAGCAATAGATTTACCATCAATATAAGAGATGTTGTGAAATCGTTTTATGCATTTCACCCAAAGACTATTGTGTCCGACCTTGATCCTCCACCACTATTTTGCAAGAAAGACAAGATTTAACGACCGGGACCACCAACACCATGCTTTCAGCATAAGTAACAGTCTCAAGCGATCTTTTTTCCCAAAGGAATAGTCTTCTAAGAGATTCCAAAGAAGCAGTGACTTTCTTTGGAAGGACAATATAATATGGAAGGGTACCACCAAGAACCGACTTAACGAGCAAAAGAAAAAAACTTTGACCGAAATTTGTCCAAACTAAAGTTCCAAAATTTAGAAAGATTCATATTAGCATCAATAGAAAGCCCAAGATAAATGAAAGGAAAATTAGCGGATTCACAGTTTAGAATACTAGAAAGTCTTGCCATGTCCACATAATCAACAACACACCAAAAAATTTACTTTTATGGAGATTAACTTTTTGACCTAAGAATAAAGGGTATACCCGTATGATTGTGGTGTGATGTGATAATAAAGTGCACGCCACGTCATTATCCTCATTATCACACCACCCATCACTTGGCAAAGGGTATACCCGTGTGATTGTGGTGGTATGATAATTAAATGTTTTTATTTATTTATTTCTCTCAACAGCTAGTTTCCATTGAAGCAGCGGCTAGTTTCCATTGAAGCACGCCGTGAAAAAAAATCGAGGGGGCGGTGTTCAATCTTTATCACAACGTGATTCATTCTAACACGTCGGATCACTGTGTGTTTCACGGGAGTATACCTGATGCTCTAAGGCGAGATGAAAACATCTAATAAGGATCACACTCCATAAAATATTTTTAAATTTTGTATCTGTATACATAGTCTTAACTTTTATATTATTTACGATGACATTTGATTTTAAATCCGGTCCGACTGGTAGACCTCTAGAGCGGCCGGTTCGGTTTTAAAAATTGTGACCCGTGACTCTTCACGAGGCATTGTGCTGCTGGTAGAAGAATGGGCGCTAATTTTCAGTGCTTGGCATGTGAGCTCGGTTTTGAATCCCGTCAATGTTTTAACTAACATAGTTGAAGGATTCATGGGTTGCGGCAGAAAGATGCTCCTGCTCCTCCACCCGAGGATGGTAGAAGAAGTACAAATCCCTCTTTTGGGTGCTTGAACTATGGCATCAGGTTTTAAGAATATAATCAGAGTGGTCATGGGCCATTGCCTCCTCGATATTGACACTGCATATGTGAGTCTTATCTTCTGAATTTCAATCTTTGTTAGTCTTCGACAACATAATCAGTGTTTTTAGAATCAGCTCGGACCTGGAACGGTCATAAAACATGTCTGATTATGCTTATTTGAACTGTTTTCGTTTGAATCGGACGGTTACTGGTCGGACCGGTGAACCGGGTGAACAGGACCGGTGATCGGACCGTATATTGTGTTAGAAATAAATTAGATGAATATTATAACACATTGACTATTCAAGTCTAATAAAGAAAGACAAAAGGTGTGTGGTTCCAAACTGTTACCATACCCCATCCATTTTGCCACCTCTACCTCTCAAATACTTTAACTGTTGGTCATGACTCATGAGTAATACCATGGTAACCGAAATAACTATCATTTGAGAAAGGAAAACAACGTCGACCGTTGTAATCATTAATACACTTCAGTTTATAAACGATGCTACGGTAGGGTTCATACTTTTCTACAACTACTACATAATACTTATATATTTGTTTTTTAAGGTTCATACTTTTCTACAACTAAATCAATATATTGAGGTTAGAAAACCTAATTTTTTTATTATTAATTTAGAAAATGTTAAAAGTCTAAAGTTGGTGTTTATAGTGGGTGACGTGCTAGAACAATAGTCACATATAAAACGTCATCCAGTTCTTAATCAGACACAACTGGTCCGACCAATGAACCGGTAAGACGGCCGGTTCGATGTCCGGTCCGGTGACCGGTTCTAAAAACATTGATGCTCCCAATGAATGTTGGAAATCAGGCCCAAGATTACGAACATAGAATTTTATTAAACAAAACAAACCACACTTTACAATTAATTCATAACCATCTATTTATAATAAACCCTATACTAATCCTAACACAACTCAAACTTAACTAAATAATCAAATAAATAAAAACTCACTTCTAGTCTAATAAGAACTCAACCAAACAATTAATAAATTAATAAAATAAACAAGCATTAGACTTCTACTAAGACTAACAAACTTGCAACTTTCTGCTTGTCCGTAGACTATTAGACTATGACAAGATTAGCCCAATAGTCACCCCCTAATCTTGTCATGCACTTCTCTTGGAATTGTTCACCGTCTTGACCATTCATGGACCACCGACCCTTCCCTTGGCCTCGTCCTAGATCATTCCGACATAAACTTCCACAACCACAATGTTCAAACACATGTTTTTTTCTCTTTTGCATATACCATTGTTATCTCCTCTTCTTCAAGACTTCAATCCCATTTGACCAATATCGATCTCCCTCTTCCCGGGTCACCAGAACAACCCAGTTCTTGGCCATCGATCAAAGAAAAAAAACAAGTCCGCTACCCTGCTACTTTTACCGTTTTTCTTCTTTACCTGCTAGGCAAGGCTAGATTCAAAGTCTCATGCTTTAACGAATCTTTTCCCGTCCGCCTACCCGCAAATCCGATCGGATATCTTCTATAAAAAAACAACCTACCCCGGTTACTCCGTTTTTATCCTTGGCGGGAAGGACCGGGTCGATTGATCAAGTATTGAAGCTGTCTTATCATAACAAGATCAAATCACTTGCTTTCCTTCTCGTGAAAGACTCCTCAAAATATGCTGCTGCTTACTTCCCTTTCGTTCTCGTTTTCAGCCCTGCAGCCAAAGGGGGCTGCTCCCCGTTTCCTTCCTAAAAAACGACTCTCAAAACAATCTTTTCTTTCACCAAGCTCTGATACCAATTGTTGGAAATCAGGCCCAAGAATACGAACATAGAATTTTATTAAACAAAAAAAACTACATTTTACAATTAATTCCTAACCATCTATTTATAATAAACCCTATACTAATCCTAACACAGCTCAAACTTAATTAAATAATCAAATAAATAAAACTCACTCCTAGTTTAATACGAATTCAACCAAACAATTAATAAATTAATAAAATAAACAAGTATTAGACTTCTACTGGGACAAACAAACTTGTAACTTTCTCCTTGCACCCCGTAGACTATTAGACTATGACAAGATTAGCCCAATAATAAAGTGAAAGTTATATACATGATTTTATTAAGTAAATTATAAATGCGAACTTAAAATATTTTGATGGATCTAAATAAATGTCGTTTACAACGTGTGAGAACTTCATTCATAAATTTTAGTGTATGTAAATTATTTATTAGTTTGATAAAACTAACTTTTGGGAAATTAGTAAGCCATATATAAATTGTAATGTTAATGTCGACAAGAAAATAAATTCACTCAATGAGGAAGCCAACAATGCACGATTCTAGAGTATAATAGAAATATTTGACGGATACTTTGCTCGAAATCCACTTAACTAATGAACCTATAATGCAATAAAGTACGATATATAACCTAATCTAGAGTACGACGACATTGTATGTTTTTGTAACGTTTGAGTGGATTCAGTTCCACTCGCATTTGTGATTCGTTACATTCATGAACTGTGAATTAAGGAAATTAATCGAGCTTCGGTTTATCACTTGATTCAACAATCGGGAAGGATCCAAACCAGAGGATTCTCCCATATCTGCTTTCTAAATTTGCTTCGACACTCGCATTACTATTTCGATGTTCCTTTTCAATGCCTGGTGTTTGTCTCGTTACATGTTTGGCTGTCTCGCAGTGGATCAAATACCATTGGCCTGTACTCGGATGGAAACCTTGAGTTCTCCTTTAATGCTCATCCAGACTTTTTAAATCAAAATTTCCAAAAAAAGTATGTAAGATTTGTACATTGAATGAACAAAACCTGCACTATCGCATATGAAACTTCACATGTCTTTTCAGAGTTTAAAACGTCCCATTTCTTATTACAAAATGTCGTGTACAGTCTCATTGCTGACTTTGGTGACATCATGTTCACGAACCCATATCCTATGTTGTAGTTGTTCCTGTAATTTAACAACATAATTGTACGTTGGGGAGAACTGAACAACAACATCGTCTCTACATTGGGGTGAATTGAACAACAACATGGTCTCCACTCGCCAATCCTCCTCCTCCACTAGTCCGCTCATTTCGCTAATGGTCTCATGTGTGCATCTCACCAACATGGCTACTGCATGGATCATGCCACACCTTTTATGCATGGGAGTGATAGGTTTAGATGATAGTTATTTCTAGCGTTTTCAGAATCGAACCTAATCGACTGGTTGAATCGGAACCGGTCATTGATCCGATTATGCCAATTTGAACTGTTCTCATTGGAATCGGCTGGTTACCACTCGGACCGGTGGACATGGTGAGCCGAACCACGTGGTCGGACTAGATTTTAATTTTTTGATTGTTTTTTTTATTTTATTTCAAACTCTCAATTTTTAATTAATTTAGTATTACAAGTTCCATATTTTATTTATTTAGGTCTTGATATGTCATTAAATTGTAAATTCACATTCAAACACAAAATATTTTAATATTTTTTATATGTATAAATAGTCTTAACTTTTATATTATTTATAACGACATTTGGTTTTAAATCTAGTCCGACCGGTAAACCTCTAGAACGGTCGGTTCGCTGTCCGACCCGGTTTTGAAAACATTGATATTTTCTTAGTAACTAACCAAACTTTGAGCATAAGTCATACCTTCATGAACTTTTAATGATGGTAAAAGTTAAAGTGAAAGGTTAAAATGGTAAAATACCTTAGTCAAGGCAAAATTGTGACCCGTGACTCTTCACGAGGCATTGTGCTGCTGGTAGAAGAATGAGCGCTAATTTGCAGTGCTTGGCAATTAAGTGAGCTCAATTTTGAATCTCGTCAGTCTTTTAAATAACATAGTTGAAGGGTTCATGGGCTGCGGCCGGAATATGCTCCTCTCCTCCACCCGATGATGGTAGAAGAAGTCCTAATCCCCTTTTGGGTGCTTGATCTACTATTCGGACCAAGAACCGGTCATAAAACATGTCCGATTATTCCTATTTGAACTGCTTTCGTTTGAATCAGTTGATTACCGGTCGGACCGGTGATCTGAGTGAACAGAACCGGTGATCGAACTATATATTGTGTTAGAAATAAGTTAGACGATTATTATAACACATTGACTGTTTAAGTCCTATAAAGAAAGACAAAAGATGTGTGGATCCATCCTGTTACCAAACCCCGTCCATTTTGCCACATCTACCTTTAAAATACTTACCTGCTCGTTCATGAGTAATACCAAGGTAACCGAAATGACTATCATTTGAGAAAGGGAGACATCGTCGACCGTTTTAATCATCAACGCCCTTCAGTTTGTAAGCGATGCTACCCCAATGAAGTGAAAGTTATATACATAATTTTATGAAGTGAAAGTTATATACATAATTTTATTAAGTAAATAATAAATTTGATCTTAAAATGTTTTGATGGATGTAAATAAATGTTGTTTACAACGTATGCGAACTTCATTCAAGAATTTCAGTGTATGTAAATTATTTATTAATTTGATAAAAGCAAATTCAAGAATTTCGTGTATGTAAATTATTTATTAGTTTGATAAAAGCAAACAATAAAATACGATATATAACCTAATCAAGAATATGACAACATTGTATGTTTTTTGTAACATTTGAGTGGATTTCGTTCCACTAGCATTCTTGATTTGTTACATTCATGAACTGAGAATGAAGAAATTAAATCGAGCTTGGGTTTATCACTTGATTCAACAATCGGGAAGGATCGAAACCGCCAATCCTCATTCTTCTCCTCCTCCACACGTCCGCTCTTTTCGATGATGGTATCATGCGTGCATCTCACCAACATGGCTGCTGCATGGGTCATGCCACGTCTTTTATGCATGGGAGTGATGGGTTTAGATGATAGTTATTTTCAGTGTTTTCAGAGTCTGACCGGACCGACTAGTCGAACCGGAACCAGTCATTAGTCCGATTATGCCTATTTAATCCATTTATGTTGGAATAGGCCAGTTACCGGTCGGACCGGTAAACCGAACCGCGTGGTCGGACTAGATTTTAATTTTTTTTGATTGTTTTTTTTTTATTTTATTTCAAACTCTCATTGTTTTTAATTAATTTGGTATTCTAAGTTCCATATTTTATTTATTTAAGTTTTTATATGTCATTAAATTACAAATTCACATTAAAACACAAAATATTGTTATATTTTGTGTATGTATACCTCGTCTTAACTTTTATATTATTTAAGACGATGTCTGGTTTTAAATCCGGTCCGACCGGTAGACCTCTAGAGCGGTCGGTTTGCTTTCCGGCCCGGTTTTGAAAACATTGGTATTTTCTTAGTAACTAACCAAAATTTGAACATAAGTCATACCTTCATAAACTTTTAATTATGGTAAAAGTTAAACTCAAAAGTTAAAATGGTAAAATACCTTGGTCAAGGCTAAATTGTGACCCGTGACTCTTCACGAGGCATTGTGCTACTCGAAGAAGAATGAGCGCTAATTTTCAGTGCTGGCATTATTGAAACTGGGCTACTGGGCCAATTGCAACACTTGAGCTAGTAAGAAAATTGGGCTGAAGAGGACTGGGCTGAGTAGGTGGAGTAAATTGGCGGCAGTAAGGTTACGGAAATAAGTTTGAGTATTAGAGTAGGATTTAAATTTTGAATTAATTTGTTTTCAGTATTTGATTAGGATTAGAGTTACTTGTTTAACAAGGCTTGTGGGTATTATATAAACCCGTTTGGTAGTAGGTTAATTTAAAATGTAATCTTGTGAGTCAATTACTAATAAACGAAAGAGTCGCGGGTTGTTTCCCCATACCGGTGTGTTTGTGTTTGGGTTATTCACTCGATTCACTTGTGTTTTGTGTAACAAGTGGTATCAGAGCCTAACCCGTTGAAGAAGATGTCTGAGTTCCAGGTTATAGGAGGTGTCAAGAAGCTAAACCACACAAACTATAACATATGGTCAACTTGTATGAGCTCCTACCTTCTTGGGCAAGATTTGTGGGATGTGGTCGGCGGAGATAGCACCAGGGAACCCAGGAACGATACCAACGGGGCGATACACAAGTGGAGAGTCAAAACAGGAAAGGCGTTATTCATAATAAAGACGACGATTGAGGAAGATTTACTCGAGCACATTCGAGATCGAACAACACCTAAGGAGGCGTGGGATGCGCTACAAGTTCTTTTCTCTAAAAAGAACGACACCAAGCTCCAGATCCTCGAAAACGAGCTTCTGTCCATAGTGCAAAAAGATCTCACCGTGCCTCAATACTTTCACAAAGTAAAAAGCCTATGTAGAGAGATTAGTGACCTAGATCCCCAAGCTCCGATCGGTGATTCACGTATGAAACGGATAATCATACACGGTCTTAATCCGGAATTTCGAAGTTTTGTTGCTGCCATTCAAGGGTGGCCAACTCAACCAACGATGGCAGAATTTGAAAATCTCCTAGCAAGCCAAGAATCACTCACAAAACAGATGTCTAGTGCGTCAATCTCCACAGTAACCAAAAACGAGTCCGAGGCGCTGTATGCCGATAAAGAAAAAGGAAAATACAGAGCATACAATAGCTATAATAGAAGAAGCGTAGGAGATCGACCAAGAAAAGGAGAGTACCAAAGACAAAATCGGAGCTATGAAAAAGATCAGAAGGAAGAGCATGATGAACGACGATCGGGAAAATCGCAAGGAAAAAGACCCAACTTCAAGTGCTATAACTGTGGTCGT
This sequence comes from Smallanthus sonchifolius, assembly GCA_023525975.1. Taxonomy (NCBI): domain Eukaryota; kingdom Viridiplantae; phylum Streptophyta; class Magnoliopsida; order Asterales; family Asteraceae; genus Smallanthus; species Smallanthus sonchifolius. Next base: position 82,318,075 of record CM042032.1, on the reverse strand, counting down.
CGTGGCCATCTAGCCAAACATTGCCGATCAAAACCAACAGAAGAAGGCAACACAGCAACTACCCAGCCAAGAACAGAACAAACCTGGGATGCGGAGGCCTTCTTTGCACAAACCGAGACGGTTCACGCTCTAACAGCAACAACCGAACACTCAGGTAATAAAATCAATGATTGGATAGTTGATTCGGGTTGTTCTAACCACATGACAGGAGAGAAGAAACGTCTAAAAGATCCTGTCAAGTATGAAGGCAATCAAGTCATGGTGATTGCGGATAACTCACGACATGGCATAGCACATATCGGCAGTATTAACATCCGTCCAGAGAACAGCAGCCAAGACCTTGTTCTTGATAATGTATTTCATGTACCGGGAATGAAAAAGAACTTACTGTCCGTCCCTCAAATCACCGACACAGGCCGCTACGTTTTATTCGGGCCAAAGGAAGTGATGATCTTTGACAAGTTCGAAACCAAATCGAAACCGTTAGTTCAAGGGAAGAAAACAGATTCAATCTATGTTTTGACAGCCGGTACCGCTTATGTCGAAAAGGTAAAGGCAAATCAAAACGCTGAATTATGGCACCAAAGATTAAGTCACGTGGGATTTGATAAGTTACAAATGATGGTCAAGAAGAAGATGTTAACCGGACTACCCGAGATCGATGTCCAAACGGATGTCATTTGTAGTGGGTGCCAATATGGCAAAGCCCACCAATTACCGTTCGAAGGATCAAGCCATCATGCATCAAAACCCCTCGAACTTGTTCACACCGATGTGTTCGGTCCGGTAAAGCAACCATCGATAAAAGGTATGAGGTACTTAATAACATTTATCGATGATTTCTCAAAATATTTGTGGGTATATTTTCTAAAGGAAAAGTCGGAAGCATTTGAAAAATTTAAAGAGTTCAAACTAGAAGCCGAAAGAGAAACCAAACGAAGCATCGAATGCCTAAGGTCCGACAACGGGGGCGAATACATATCAAAAGTGTTTTCCGATTATCTAAAAGAACATAGGATAAGACGCCAACTCACGTGTGCTAATACCCCTCAACAAAATGGGGTTTCCGAGCGAAAGAATCGACATCTAACCGAACTATGTGGAAGTATGATCCACGACAAGAATGTCCCAGGGAGGTTTTGGGCCGAAGCAATGAAGACGGCAACGTACGTAAGCAATCGTTTACCACAACAAGGAATGGGTTATGTTTCTCCATTCGAACGATTGTTCAAGATGAAACCCAATGTTAGTCACTTTCGTGTATTTGGATGCGTCTGTTATGTATTCATCCCGGGGCACCAAAGATACAAGTTGGAGAAAAAGGCCGTAAGATGCATCTTCGTCGGGTATGATAATGAAAAGAAAGGATGGCGCTGCTGCGAGCCGATTACCGGGAAGTGCTATGTCTCAAGGCACGTAATATTTGATGAAAACTCATCATGGTGGTCTTTAAACCATGAAGTACTACCTGATACGCAGGAACTTAAGAAAGAACTTAATGAGCATGTTACACTCGGCCTAAATGAAGACATTGTCGGGAATGAAAATTATGAGGAGATGGTTGATACTCCTGGATCGTCAACCCCAAGAAGAAGCCCATGGCAGACTGGGTCATCGAGAGTCCATCAAACTGCTCGAACAGATCAGGGAGAAGGTGAAATCGAAGAACAAGTATCGAGACGATCAGAAAGATTGAGAAAACCGAATCCAAAGTATGCAAATGTTGCCATACTAGAAGATAAAGAAACTGAACTGGAAACAGTTAAAGAAGCCATGTCTAATCCAAAGTGGAAGATAGCTATGGAAGATGAATTAAAAGCGTTAGTTCAGAACGAGACATGGGACTTGGTTCCAAAACCGGTTGACGTGAAGCCCATCTCGTGCAAATGGGTGTTTAAAATAAAGCGGAAACCGGACGGATCAATTGAAAGGTTCAAGGCACGTTTAGTCGCTCGAGGTTTCTCACAACAATACGGGATTGACTACGATGATACATTCAGCCCCGTAGCAAAACTAACATCCATACGAGTGATACTAGCAGTAGCCGCAATCAAAAAGTGGGATTTATGGCAAATGGATGTAAGTAACGCGTTCCTCTATGGTGATTTGGATCGAGTCATCTATATGGATCAACCGGATGTCTTTGTTAATCGTGAAGCTCCAAATCACGTGTGCAAGTTAAGAAAAGCTCTCTACGGGTTGAAACAATCTCCGAGAGCTTGGTTCGGTAAGATTGGAGAATTCTTGGAGCTAAATGAATTTATATCCACCAATGCCGACACAAGTCTGTTTGTTCGTAAAGAAGGAGATAAAACGGCAATAGTGCTTGTTTATGTAGATGATTTGATCATAACGGGTGACCTAACCGATGTGATAAATCAACTAAAGGAAAATTTGTGCACACGATTCTTCATGAAGGATTTGGGAAGACTAAAACATTTTTTAGGAATGGAACTTGAATATGAGCCTGATGGAATAATGCTACATCAGAGAAAATATGCAGTAGACTTGTTGGTCAAGTTTGGGATGGAGAGTTGCAAGCCAACAAAGGTTCCTATGGAGCCTAGCTTGTCATTACGAGCGGATGAAGGAAACGAGTTGAATGATGTCACAATGTATCGAAGAATAGTAGGAAGCCTCATATATCTTACACTCACGAGGCCGGATATTGCATATGCGGTAGGTGTTCTGAGTAGGTATGTACAAGAACCAAGAAAACCACATCTCGAAGCAGTGAGAATGGTGCTACGTTACATAAAGTCAACTCCTAGTTATGGTGTTAAGTTCAAGAGGGAGGCAAAGATAGAGTTAGTTGGTTACTGTGATGCCGACTATGCTCGTGACTTAACTACCAGGCGATCTACAACATGTTATGTGTTTAAGATTGGTTCAAGTGCGGTTGCATGGTGTAGTAAAAGACAACCCACGGTGTCACTCTCAACAACCGAAGCGGAGTATCGTGCAGCAGCAATGGCGGCTCAAGAGTGTGTTTGGTTAATGCAATTATTGAAAGAATTGAATCAACAAGTAAGTGATAAGATGACCATGTTTGGAGACAATATATCTTCAATATTATTAGCCGAGAACCCGACATTTCATGCTCGAACAAAACACATAGAAGTTCACTATCACTTCATACGGGAGAAAGTGTTAAAGGGTGAAATTGATTTCAAATATGTAAATACCTTGGAACAGATTGCTGATATGTTTACCAAAAGTTTACCGAGAAGCAAACTGGAGAAGTTTTGTGAAGCTTTGGGGATGAAAGAAGCAAGTGTTGAGAGGGAGTATTGAAACTGGGCTACTGGGCCAATTGCAACACTTGAGCTAGTAAGAAAATTGGGCTGAAGAGGACTGGGCTGAGTAGGTGGAGTAAATTGGCGGCAGTAAGGTTACGGAAATAAGTTTGAGTATTAGAGTAGGATTTAAATTTTGAATTAATTTGTTTTCAGTATTTGATTAGGATTAGAGTTACTTGTTTAACAAGGCTTGTGGGTATTATATAAACCCGTTTGGTAGTAGGTTAATTTAAAATGTAATCTTGTGAGTCAATTACTAATAAACGAAAGAGTCGCGGGTTGTTTCCCCATACCGGTGTGTTTGTGTTTGGGTTATTCACTCGATTCACTTGTGTTTTAGGTAACAGGCATGTGAGCTCAGTTTTGAATCCCTTCAGTCTTTTAACTAACATAGTTAAAGGGTTCATGGGTTGCGGCTGGAAGATGCTCCTGTTCCTCCACCCGAGAATGGTAGAAGAAGTTCAAATCCCCCTTTTGGGTGCTTGATATTTGGCATAAGGTTTGAAGAATATAATCAAAGGGGTCATGGGCCTTTGCCTCTTGGATATTGACACTACATATGTGAGTTCTTATCTTCTGACATTCAATATTTTTAGTCTTCGCCAACATAATCTGTGTTTTCAGAATCGAACTGGACCGACTGGTCGGACCAAAAATCGGTCATAGACTATGTCCGATTATGCCTGAACTGTTTCGTTTGAATCGATCAATTACCGGGCGGACCGGTGAACACGGTCAATAGGACCGCTGATCGGACCATATATTGTGTTAGAAATAACTTAAACGATTATCGTAACACATTAACTAGTTATGTCCATAAAAGAAAGACAAAAGGAGTGTGGGTCCAACCTGTTACCAAATCCCGTCCTTTTTGCCACATCTACCACTCAAATAGTTACCTGTTGGGTCCTGAGTAATACCAAGGTAATCGATAATGACTATCATTTGAGAAAGGGAATAATATACGCTATATGACCTAGTATAGAATGTGAAAGTATCAATACCGGTTAGTATAGTCGGTACACTAAGGGAGGTTCGGTTGATCTCGGAGGGGTGGTTTGGAGGAGATCAAAAGACTAAGGACCTAATATAGAATTTTGTTGAAACTTGTTTAACAAGTCCAGAAGTTTTCAAAGCAACAGTTTAGGAGTTTGAATTGTTTTCAAAGTTTGTTTTAGTTTCCAATTTCAAATAGGATAGGTAGCTTATTTAAAGTCTTGTAATTCCTTTATTTTATTAAGTCATTCAATAAAGAAAACCCGATCAATTGAGATCAGACCATAGCGTTTTACGTTTCTTGAATTCCCGGTTTATCATAGAATATGATTACATTGTATGTTTTCGTAACATTTGAGTGGATTCAGTTCCACTCGCATTCATGATTCCCTACATTCATGAACTGTGAATTAAGGAATTAAATTGAGCTTGGGTTTATCGCTTGATTCAACAATCGGGAAGGATCCAAACCGGAGGATTCTCCCATATATGCTTTCTAAATTTGCTTTGACAATCACAATACTATCTATATGTTCCCTTTCAATGTCTGGTATTGTCTCGTTACATATTTGGCCATCTCGTGGCGGATCAAATACCACGGGCCCGTACTCAGATGGAAACCTTGAGTTCTCCTTTAATGCATCCAGACTCTTCATATCAAAATTTCCAAAAAAAAACTATGTAAGATATGTGTTGTGTAACACCAAAAAATTCAACCCGATTTAAACTTTTAAAACAACGCGGAAGTTAGGTCCCAAAACAACAACAACGTATCCACACGTTATAAGTTTACAAATATGGATTAGACTACCCATGAAACCACAAAATAGTTTTGACATAAAATTACGTCTATAATGGTATCCACAACATTTAGCAACCTATTAAGTTTGTATACGTTCCATACGAGAAGTTAAAACAAAGCTAAGTCAACACGATCCATGAGAATCCAATCCAAATGATGCGAGACCCGAGATCACTCCGGAGCTTTCCCTACATTCAAAATATCAATTTGAACATGGTTAGATTAGATAAGAAGTCTTAGGGACCTCTCCATAAGTCCCCTCATGGGTAAAAACCAAAGAAAAATTAATTTTTAGTCCCGGCGTATCAGTACGCCACTTGCCGTATGAGTACACCACCCAGAAAACAACTTTTCAGCGTATTGAGGCCGTAAGGCAGAGAACTTCTCCAGGTCTAGCGTAAGAGTACGCTCATGGGTGTAAGAGTACGCCACTCAGAAAATTCAGTTTTGACAGCAACTCCATTTTCTTCCTTTTCAAACCAATATAGTACATATCCATATATTTAAGCATCCATTAAGGTTACCCAACATCCCAACATGTAATGCTTCGTATTTTGATTCCTTAAATCCGAGTAGCATGACCCGTTTCCCACTTATTAAGAGTTTAACTTCCAATTCCACCTTTTCAGATGTTTAAGCATACATTCAACTACTTTTTAAAGTCAAAAATGACCTATACATGGTTTATAGTTTATCATTTGTTTAGGCATACAAAGACCTATGACTTAGACATGTATTAACCCATACAAGTCCTAACGTTTCACCATTCATTAAATTGACATATCCACATGTCTATTGTGAGAGTCACCGCTCGCTTTTTCACATGGAGTATTTGACCCTATGCCGACCCATGAAGTATCCACACTTCATGTCATTCGTGAAGTACTTGACTTCACTTTCATCCGTGAAGTATCCACACTTCATGTAATCAATCAATTTACTGTTTTACCACCAACGTTTGACTTTTACCATATTAGGTCAATTTTAGTCTAATGTTACCACATTCTACATTTTACTTGACTCTTGATCACATTTAGTCATTTACATCATTTAACCACATACCACACATTAGTTTGACCAATAACCACACAAGTCAACTTTCATATATTTACTACATTTACACCTTCAAGTTTGACTATTAACTACATAGTATAATTACACATATTTAACACATTTGCACATTCGAGTTTAACTATTAACCACATAGTTTAATTACACCTAGTCAACATAATAGTTTGACCTTATACCACTAAAGTCAAATTACACCAATTTCACCATTATCCACAATGGTTTGACTTATACCACACTAAGTCAATTTTCAACAAATCACCACATTCTATATTTAGTTTGACTATGTGCCACACTAGTCAACTACACCAATTTACCACGTTTATTTTGACTATATTCCACATAGTTCAACTACACCACTTTTACCAATTGTCATTCATTAGTTTGACTAATTTCCTTATTATGTCAACTACAACAATTCTACCACATTCACACTGTACTTTGACCATTTACCAAATTGTCACACATACCATACAATGACATGTAAATAGCATACTACACTTACTACTTACACAAAACTACTTATCTAATACTAAGTAAGTGCAAAACACTTACCTTCGCTAAAGATGATCCCGCTTAGTCCTCCAAGCTAGCTTCCTTACAATTTGATCACATATACAACCCAATTTCAATTAGTAATCCATTGAGCACCAATTGATACCAAACACATCTTTATGATATAAAGATCAAAACCTTAACTTAGTTTGATTAACATGACTTTAATCAAACCCCCAACACACAAATACCACCTTTCAACCCAAATGACCCATTATAGTCAAACTTTCAATCAACCAATTCACCATTTCCAATTGAGGTCTAACACCCACCCTAGACCTTATGGATTACACCTATTCTAAACTTGATTAATTACACCTTAAACAAGTTTAACTTCCCTACTCAATCATTCACCCGATTTGACCCCTTAAGGATTTCACCCAATTTCATCAAATTTGTGAATCACCAAACCAATTGGGTTTTCTACATGAAATGTGTTTATATTACACCATAAACACTTAATAACAATCATTTCACCAATTAAACACCCCCAATCATAAAACCCCCAAATTAGGTTCTCAAGAACCCTAACTTTCAAAAACTCCCAATTGGTCAAATTAACATGAGTTGAATACTCATCTAGATTTAGTTATGCTAGATAATCAATCCTAAACAACATTTAATCCACCACAACCCCCAATTTTCGTCCATTAGGGTTCATCCACCCAAACCCATCAAGAACAAGAATTATATGGAGGAATTGAGAAAAGAGTTGATACTTACTTGTTATGATGAAGGTGTTGTGCAGTCCAACCCTTCAATCCAAGCATGTAAGCTTCAAATTCGAATTTCTTGATCAAGCCTTATTTTATCCTCTTTCTCCCTTCCCAAAATCGCAAGAAACACACAAAAGTGTGTGTTTTTTGCCTGATCAAGCTATTTAACACAAATTGAGTTTGTGTTAAATACAAAACAGCCCCTCCATCTATTAAAATGACTCCTTGTACCCAAAACTAGGTATTTCCATCTTTACAAAATGCCTCCAACTTTATTTTATATAAATATACCCCCTTACAATATAATTATTATATTATGGGGTAAACCCGAAATTTGGTTCGTTACATGTACAGTGTATGATTACAAACTAAATTAGAATGAACAAAACCTGCACTCTTGTGTATAAAACATGGTATATCTTTTTAGAGTTTAAAAGGTCTTGTTTCTTATGATGAAACGCCATGTATCGTCTCATTGCTGCCTTCGATGATGTCATGTTCACGAACCCATAACCTATGTTGTAGTTCATGTAATTTAACTACATAATTGTACGTTGAAGTGAATTGAACAACAATATGGTTTCCACCCACCAATCCTCCTCCTCCATGAGTCTGCTTTTTTCGTTGATGGTCTCATTCGTGCATCTCACCAACATGGATCAAATACCATTGGCCTGTACTCGGATGGAAACCTTGAGTTCTCCTTTAATGGATCCAGACTCTTCAAATCAAATTTCCAAAAAAACTATGTAAGATATGTGTTGTACATTCTATGATTACAAACTAAATTTGAATGAATAAAACATGCACTCTTGCGTATAAAACTTGATATATCTTTTTAGAGTTTAAAAGGTCTTGTTTCTTATGATGAAATGACGTGTACCGTCTCATTGCTGCCTCCGGTGACGTCATGTTCACGAACCCATAACCTATGTTGTAGTTGTTCCTGTAATTTAACAACATAATTGTATGTTGGAGTGAACTGAACAACAATATGGTTTCCACCCGCCAATTCTCCTCCTCCTCCACCAGTCTGCTCTTTTCGCTGATGGTCTCATTCGTGCCTCTCACCAATATGGCTGTTGCATGGGTCATGCCACGCCTTTTATGCATGGGAGTGATGGTTTAGATGATAGTTATTTCTAGTGTTTTTAAAATCTGACCGGACCGATTGGTCGAACCGGAACCAGTCATCAGTCCGATTATGCCTATTTGATCCGTTTATGTTGGAATAGGTCGGTTACCGGTTGGACTGGTAAACCGAACCTGGTGGTCGGACTAGATTTTAATTTTTTTAATTTTATTTCAAGCTCTCATTTTTTAATTAATTTAGTATTCTTAGTTTCATATTTTATTTATTTAAATCTTTATATGTCATTAAATTACAAATTCAGATTAAAACACAAAATATTTTAATAAGGCTTCTTATTAATTTTTATTTTCAAATCTATTGACAAAAACTAAACCCCATTGACAAAAACTAAACACCATCTAAGATCACATATCTTAATTATTTGACATGTGAACTTTATTCATTCACATGCAAGTTAACACATTGTTTAAACACCATGTTTGGTATACTCGAACATGCTCTTGTTTCTAATATAGTGTTAGATTTTCAAATGTGACCATTAACATTTGCTTATCTAGATGTTATTTATATACTCGCTTATTTCCTTTTTTTCTTTGCTTTAATTAGGATTGAGCGTTCTCTTGACATATCTTATGTTTTTTTTAACAGTAAAAAATTTATTAATAAAAAACTGGCTAGTAAGAAACTTGTCAGGACGAGACAGAATTACAAACTGCCCCGGAATAGCGATCCTCAAATACAATTACAAAATTAAAAAAGAGAAACAAACAAAAACTAATCACGCGAAACAACAACAATCATGATAATTCTTAGAATAGTTTAAAATAAAAAATAATATATTTAAACTTTTGATGAACTTATAAGTTTGGTAACACGTCATTATTTATAAAGTTAAATACAATACAGTTTTAGTCCTTGTAGTTTAATACAAATAATTATTTTAGTTTAAAAATTAAAGTTTAACTTTTTTAATCTAATAGTTTTATTTTTATATCAATTAAAGTACAGCAAACACACCATTCAAACTTTCTGTTAAATTTATGTAAAGAGACGATAATATTTCTGTTGTAAGAAAACCCTAACTTCTCTTCAAATCTACTCTCTCATCCCCTTCCCCTGCACCTCCGACAGCCACCTCCACCTCCGGCAGCTACCTGCACCTCCGGCAGCCACCTGCACCTCCCTTCCATGACTATCGACTGCAACCCCCACCCCTTTCACCCCGTTTGCACCATCGCCGTTGATTGTGAGGATATGTGGTCTGATTTTTGTCAGATGGAGGGGTGGGTGACGGATTTGGGATTGATTTTGAAGCGATTATTGTCGGATTTGGGTTGATTTGAAGCGTGGGTGCCGCCAAGGTCATCATCATCACCACCACCACCACCTCTGAGCCTTAAATTGCAGCTACTGGAGATGGGTTTTGGGTTTGGTTGATGAAGATGGAGAAAGGGTTGTGGTGATCGAGCTAGTGAGAAAAAAGAAATGGCTGTCCAAAACTAGACCACCTCCTCCTCCGGCCAGTCCAAAAAAAGGGATGTGTTTCCCTTCGGCCATATTACTTCGTTGATGGGGGCGGTGATCTCTTTAGTGACGATCTCCATCTGAGCGTCTGGTATGACAGCGTTGGTTTTGAGTGAATCGGTGAGGAAGCGTTGGACGTCGTCCATTCGTGAGCGTATGTTGGAGAGGTTGAGGAGGGGCAGGTGGCGGCCGTCAGCGGGATACATGGCGGCGTTAGGGGGGAAGCGATGAGTACATATAATCTTGAGAGTTTGGTTAGAGAGAGTTGAGAGTTTTTTTATATATTAAAAAAAATCATTTTTTTTAGTTTTATTTTTGTTTTTTTATAACAGGAGTATTTTGGTCTTTTAATAAAAAGTTAACATAAAATTTGAATGATGTTAGTGAGCTAAACTTTAATTTATATGAAAATAAAACTATTAGATTAAAAAAGTCAAATTTAAATTTTTGTACTAAAATAGTTATTTGTGTCAAACAAGAGAGATTAAAACCGTATTTAACTCTTATTTATATTTAACAAGACAATGTGAAAGTTCTTTATATTTCACATGACACATGTCCAATGGTGGATTGGGTTGTACTAACATACACAAGCTTATTCCAAAAACATTGGTGGACAAGTGTTAGCTAATTAAAGCTAACTAGGTACAATCGGTGATTATGGACAAACAATTAAAACAATTCATAAATTATCAAATTTTTAGATGATATCTTTCATGAATTTCATAAGAAAATCATGCTGAGTCGGCTCAACATTATTCGATGCCTAAAATAAAATTTAAAGTTGAAGTGAATCAACATTTTCAACAAAAATTTTAGTAGTTAAATTTGATCTTCAAAAGATTTTTGTCAAGCTTAATATTGGGTCGTTTGATCCGGGTATTGATCCATCCGGATGTTTTAAGGCCTGTTCAGGTCCGTGGGTAGGATGGAGGGTTTGAGAAGGCATTGGATAATCCAAAGATTATCATTATCTTTTAATTGTTGTGTTTATTTGAATTTTAAATTGTATAGATTTGATTTCCTAGTTTAGCCAATTGAATTATAAATTAGGGTTCTAGGTTATAGTTGTAATTAGTTTTGTTGATTATTGAATATCGAATGCTTTAATTAAGCTTCGTTCACCGAATCATTCAGTTGAAAATACATTTATTGAACTCGATTGTTCTTGAGCTATTTAAATCACGCATCCGTTTGCATCAAAGTGAACCCAAAATATCAGCTTCACGAAACATAGTTTTATAACCGTCCGACAACACACATATGGAAGAAACAAAATGAACCCCAAATACCAAAACCAAAAGAAAAATTACATAAACCAACAACTAACCAAATTAGACATAATTAATAACTTGCATCAAAGTTATGCCACGTACCCAAATTCTATAAAACAAGGAAGTGGTTACATAAATCAATAAATAATACGAATTTTGATAGTCAGTGAGAAATCTTGATTAAAACCTAAAGCAACTTTAAGAAGCAATTAAGAATACTAGCAACAAATAAAAAACAATAGACCATATGCTAAACCCAAATGCTAAAAATGGTGGAAAGGGCTTATTTATACCTATGACGATGAACAGAAGTATGGAGTCTAAACCAAGGGCTTATATCAATAACCCAAAATATCATGAAATCCTAAATTTATGCCTATCATAGTATATATATTGTACTTTTATCATTTTATGTCGATGCATATATATATCTTTGCTCTTTCTTATCTTGAGCTTCATTTATTTTCTTTATCATGATAGCTTTCATCCATGTGAGGATTGTTTACTAGTTGTCCACATCCAACATGGGGTTCATCCATGCATATCTTTGCTCTTTCTTAACATGTTGATAATCTACCATTAGTGGTTGATGAGAAGTTTAATTGTGCATGGCTAATCAAACGAGTCAAATTTTGATTTTCAAGTCTATAACGGGTATACACATCAAATTTAATATATATGTCATGTGTTTAAATTGAGCTTTTCACTAACAAAATCATTTTATAAAACACACGTATTTCCTAAACTAAGTCAAAACTTTTATTAAACAATAATTTAAGGCTTATAAATGATTATTTCGATAATAACAACCTTGATTTTTTCAAAACATTTCTTTAAATAATGCACCATATACATTTGAATATAAGTCGTCCAAACAATAATGTTTAGATATGTTTATACAAATTTATGTCAAAATACACAATCAAAACACCTAAACAATCCGTAAGGAGACATTATGGTGGTTAAATTGTGTACAAAAAAAAAGGTTAAATGTTCAGATCCTGCATGATACATGTTGTGGTGTATTTATACTAAAAAAATATAGAAATTGCTATTAAAAAAACACTTGAACAGAATACAAAGTTCATTGATGGCATGCAACATATGATTTAAAAAAGATGCGATTAGATGTACATGAACTTCAAAAATGTAACATTAATAAATCAGTGTTTACAAAGGATAGGAAGGAACCTTGAGCATATACATTTTGTTTTCCCTCATTTGTAATTATTGTTTATTTGTTATTTTAATTTAATGGTGCGGGAAAGTGGAACATGCTAATCTGACAAATCCTCGCTGTGAGCGGCGTTGCCGGATCTTGGTCGCCGAAGAAGCTCGATCAGCGTCTCCGCCTGTCCACCAGCAAAATCATTAACCAATCATTCTTCTTAATACGACAAAACAACCCACATCACCCATCCCACACTAATACTTTTTTAATCACAAATATAACTTTCATTTTTGCAAGTAATTTAATTTGCAAAGGATGCCCAGTTGGTCGTAGAACCCTGAGTTAGACTGATGCATCAGGGTTTTAACCCATGGGAGATTAGGGTTCGATCCCTGCTAAGGGGGTTTTATCCCTCAAGCCTAAATGTGGGCCGTTCTCGGTGGGGTTTTTTCCTTAAACGCTTGTCAACCTCGACGCCAAGTGAGCCCGGTTAAGACAACATATTGGCCAGGGTTGGTTGAGACTTCCCCATATGACCCGGGGGGAGGGGGGTGCGTCACTCTATTCGACAGTTGCCGTTAAAAAAAAGTAATTTAATCCAAGATATTTACTGCTTTTAAAATAATATATTTTTATTATATACAAAATATTAAAATACTTAAAATATTATATTTGATTTAAATACATAAAATATGTTGGTCTACTTTAATTTTTGATTGAAATCGGGATATTAAAGGTTGAAAAGAAAATTTTGTTAGTAATTTAATTTAATTTAATTTAAAAAATAATAATTTGTACAGTAAAATGAAATGGTTGATTATTTAAAAAAGAGTGAAATTAGATAAATAGTTTTCATGTATTTAACTAAAATAATGTATTTTTGAAGTAAATGAACCAAAACTATATATGATTATAAATCGGTGTGTAATATATCGTCGTTTTGGTTCATTTACTTCAAAAATACATTATTTTAGTTAAATACATGAAAACTATTTATCTAATTTCACTCTTTTATATCAAAAATTATTTAGTTGACAAATTTATCGTATTTATTTTATCATGTCTCTTGCTTGTATTTCAATATTTTAACTTTTAATAGGTTTCACATATGAGTTTAGAAATATTTTTTGGATTAATAGAGGATTTAAAAAATTCATTTTGATTTTCTAAGTGAAATTTGAAAACATTTTAATTTATAGGGGCCCCTTGGTGACCCTTTAGTTAGACAAGCAAACTTACCAAATCTGCTTACGGACTTACCGAATTCCACACATAGCAGACTCATCAAATCCACTCATGGACCTAACGAACTCCACACACAAGTATTCCTTTTTTAATAATTTATTTAACATGTAATTTGATTTTTCTGTTAAAACTTGTAATATTTATTTTTCTATAAAATCTAAATAACACAGTTTTTTTTTCGTTGATATTTCAATATAAATTTTATTGAGAACCGAATTATTTTCAAACTAAAGTATTTTTTTTATATTTAAAAGACCAAAACACACTTAATTTAAAAAAAACTCGGTTTTCAATAAATTTGTATCGAAATGTCGAAAAAACAAATAAACAAAACAGTGTATTTATAACATTTATAAAAGATAAACATTACAAGTTTTTTAGAGAGAAAAATCAAATTATATGTTTAACGAGTTATTAGAAATGAAAAAAAAAGAAATATTTTGGGTGTCGAGTTCGCTAAGTTCATGAGCGGATTTGATGAGTCTGTTTGTCAAATCAACGGACTCCTTATAAACCAAAATGTTTTCAAGTTTTGAATTAAACGGTTTGTAGTTTTGAAGTAAACAAAAAAATTATATTATATATTAATATATATAAAAGTGATTATAAACGTATGATAAAAATTAAAAATATATACGATTAATGATATAATATAAATAATTAATAAAATAGTTGTTTCATTTAAAAATACAAAAAAGTACCAGGTGGAGTAAATCAGTTACCTTTTGTTTAGCACGGTTGGTACCGGCCTGCGACAGCGCGACGAGAGGCGGAATCGCTCCTTCGCGGGCCACCATATTACGGTAGACAACGCTTTCATCGCATACCTGTAACAATATCACCACCGCTATCTCCTTCTGCCTCTGTGACCCCACCTCTACGATCTCCACCAATACCGGAATTCCTCCTTCCTCCACCATCGCGGTCCTAGCCTCTGCCGTCGACACCAAAATACTCATCACGAACGCCGCTTTGTCCACCATGTTTGACTCGAAATCGGCCATAAGTTCAACCAACGGCTTCATGATCCCCGCCTGTACCGCTCGGATCTTATTCTCCTTCATCGAACACAACGAGTACAACGCCGTCGACGCGTCCTTTTTGCCGCGGATGTTTCCGGTTACTAGAAGGTTCACAAGTAACGGAATCGCTCCTGACCGTCCGATCGTGGATTTGTTTTCGTCTGATTGAGATAAACGGAAGAGAGCACACGCCGCGTTCTCTCTCGCCGTTGATGTTCCGATCTTCAACGCTTTAACGAGCGGTGTGATTGCTTCCGGCAAAGCTAACGCCTCTTTGTTTTCATCGCACAGAGATAAATTCAAAATCGCCGTGACTCCGTACTCCTGAAGCTGAAGATCGGACGACGAGAGTAGAGAAATCAACGGCCGGATTGCTCCGGCTCTGGCGATCTTCAATCTGTTCTCCGGATTGTTCTTCGCTAGCAGACGTATCTCCATAGCCGCCTGCTTCTGATCATCAATCGAACTGGATTCGAGACCTGAGACAAGGTGTAGGATTAGATCGTCGGAGTTTTCAGTTGTGCAGGAGAGGAGCAGGCGCCGGCTCTGCGACGACGTCGTTGTAAATTCACCTGATCGGTCGCTGTTGCAGTCGCTGAAAGCCGTGGAATCATCGTTTGTACTGCTGATACTGAAATTCCGTCTCATGTATGAGTAATTCGTTTGGATTTCGGTCTCCTTCGCCATAATCGGAACTCGTTTTGCTGCCGGATTTTGAAAATTCCGATTGGAGGTGATATTTAAGGGTAGGACACCCTGTACGGATTCTGATGGCAAGATTGGTAGGTTGTTAGTGATATAAAACTGTAGTAGAGGCGAGAGGAACATCTGAGCCGTACCAATCCAAAC
Organism: Smallanthus sonchifolius; assembly: GCA_023525975.1. Lineage (NCBI taxonomy): Eukaryota > Viridiplantae > Streptophyta > Magnoliopsida > Asterales > Asteraceae > Smallanthus > Smallanthus sonchifolius. The sequence continues at coordinate 82,302,461 of CM042032.1, read as the reverse complement.
GCGTGCGAAGCGCGTGATTATTTAAAACGCGTGCGT